>CM073122.1:2910000-4322500 GCA_037039145.1 Fundulus diaphanus
TTAAGTAGAGGCCTGAAATTGTTTTGTTTATTATATTGTATTAGTAATGACATGTGCTGCTGACCTCTTAGTCAGATCAACCTTTAAAAAAGATATCTTAATCTCAATGGGAGTTTATCTGGTTAAATAAAGGTTTTAAAAAGTATTATAATTAATCTATTTTTTCTTCCCTTGTGTCCATCTCTCAGCAGCATCATATCCACCAAGCATGGCACAATCACAGAGAAACTGCTACTGCAGTGTCCCACAGTGTTCGAACAACAAAAAAAACTTTCCATATCTCAGTTTTCACGACTTCCCGGCTGATGCTGAGACTGGAGCCTATTGGGTGACGGCAATAAGAAGAGACGAGGGGCCAAATTTTAAAATCCTTCACAGCAGCACTTACGCCTGCAGTCAGCACTTCTCTTCCGAGGACACCTATGTTTCTGCAAGTGGTCTTTAACAAATTAAACATCTTTCTTTCTTAAAGATAATTGAGTTATAAGTTTATTTAGCTATTCCCAAGATAATTTCAGTGGCTCACCACGTAAATTTTTATTAGAGCTGTCAAAATCAATTTGTTAATGAAAGGAAATTAATCTGAGAAATTAATTAATTTCTGCACATACAAATGGTTTTTAAAAATACTCACCTGTACACTGTGATCGCACACCGTCTCTTTCTCCTGCATTGTTTACATTTCAATTGTTTACTGTTAAATCACTGCTGCACTTTATCCTGTAATTTACTGTAATTCTCAAGCTGTATGCAAACGGAATTTCGTTCTGTACGCACTCTGTGCATACATAATGACAAATAAAGTTGTCTAAGTCTAATTTGTCTATGGATGAACCCAGAACCACACACACGGGACTTAAAATGAAAGTCTTTATTGAAGGTTTGATGGGATGGAGGGTGATGTAACCAGCGAGGTAGAACTGCACGGGAACAGGGTGATGGTGTTGGCAGGAGCTGACGGCCCGGAGAGAGACTTCTTGGAACCAGGAACAGGCAGCAGGGTCCACAGCTCGGCAGAGAATTGACAGTTCAGGGGAGAACCCACCAGAGCTCGGCAGCAGGCTCTTCTGTAAGGCAGAGGGGAACCGGAGCAAGGCAGCAGGATAAACAGGACAGGTAAAAGGTAAAATGGACAGAGCTGCTATGAAGTATCTATGTAATAAATAACTAAAATATATGAAGTGTGATGTCTGAAGTTTTTTAAAATCCATGTTTTTTTGGTCAGTTCCTGAAAAATAACAGTATAGGACACAATGGGTTTGCCCCGACAGCAGCATAATCCATAAATACTATAGTGAACTGATTATTAGTGTGCATGCAGTGTGCATTCAACATTATTGACAGCGTCTTTCTCAGTCTATGATGTCCTAAACTATCACAGTTTTAACAGGAATGGGCAGAATTATTTTATTAATTGAGGCTCCAAATGTACTGAGGAGACTGAGAAACACACTGAACCCACAGAGGAATTTTGAGGGATACTGCAAAGTCTGCAACCTCAGTAAAATAATACACAAAAAAAAAAAAAACGGGAGGGAATGAGGCTCCTCATTTTTATTCATAGAGGTGTGACAGCGTGCTCTAACTGTGACCAAGTGGCCAAAAGCATTGACACTATTCCAAAACAAAGTATGAAAAGGCTCAACATTATACATCGACTATATCCCTAGTGTGACTCGTTGGCTAAAAGCTGTGAAACAGATAAGCTGATATAGCAATAAAGCTAGCGTAGCAATATAATGGAGAAATAGAAAACTAAAAAATGACAAAAGTCCTGTTGGTAGCATTGCTGTCATTATCCTAGCATCTATGCTAACAACAGAGCTAAGAAGACAAAGCTCTTACCTTCATAATCGAAAAGGTATTGTTCCACAAAGAACTTGTCATCTTTGTCGAGTTTGGAGGCTGGTGTGGTCGAAAGCTTTTGTGCCAGTCTGTGCACGTCTCCCAAACGAAATTTGAGTAGATTGGTGAGGGACTGTGTGAATTCCCTATGTAAAAACAGTGCGTCTCGTCCCTCCTCTCTCCCCTCTGTTCCCCCGATGCCCGGTGCCTCCTGCGGGCCTCGCCAGAGCTGGGCTCGACCCCCTGCTCTGGGTCCCTGTCACCCACCGTCGCTCGCCTGCCTCTGCCACCACAGCGAGCGTCGCGCCGCACAGATCGTGAGCGGTGAACTTTTTAAACCCCGCGGTTCCGTCACACAGTTTTTAGATGTATGTAAGTACCACGACTGAAAAACTCGTACAGTGTATGTATGCCCGGTATTTGCGGACCCTTTGGCTTTTCCTGATAAGGATTTTTCTAGCAATCCCGATGATTGGCCATCAGTTTGCTGTGCGGATCTGGTGAACTACCTTGTGTTGTCACCCACCCCAACGTACAGTGGCGATCAGATGAAGGCGTACAAGAGTTTGGGAGCGCACAAACAGTTCACTGCCGGATGGATACGTGAACTGTCTGTTTTTTACCTGAAGTATGTTGTTACGACCTCTTTAGGCAGGAAGATGGGGTAACATAATAAAATAGTCTTATAGATGGAAATTAAATTAAAAGGTTTATTTATAAAGTTTCTTTGAACAAAAAGAGACAACATCCAACATGTTGTTTACCAAAATTAAAACAAACAAACTGGATTTAAATAAAACAGTTTCTAAACAAAACAAACACAATTGGAAAACTCAAACAGGGAGTGGCACTCAGCCCAACTCCTTCAGGCAAAAACCCTACAACACAGAAAATAACTAAGTCAAAACTTAGCTAAATCAACAGCAGGCAAACTCACAGACGTACAATATTCAAACAGTAACCAACCACTAAAGTCACAAAGCAGTTCCAAGCTGCACGGGAGGAGCAAACAGAGTTAACTGTTCCTAATGCGGCTCCCCCTTGGATGTGTCTGTGAGAGAGTCTTTTAAAAGTGGTGGAAGGTCCGGATTGGTCCATTTCTTGAGGAGCTGTTCCAATCAGGAGTCCAGCATGCTGGAGGCGAGGCCAACGTCCATTTGGCCAATCCCAGACACGAGCTGCCACAGCCAGTTTAGCATTAGTATGAGTCCAGTCTGCACCACTGGGAGCAGACACTTACAGCCGTAACACCCCTCCCCTTAAAATGCAAAACAGAGTTTTGTCATTATATACAGTACAAATTATTCAAAGAAAAACATAACAAAAACTTACTCACAACCTGGAAAGGCCATCTGCCAGAACATTTTCTGACCCTTTCTTATGACGAATATCAAGATTGTATTCTTGTAATAACAGAGCCCACCGCATGAGACGCTGGTTGTGGTTGTACATTCGAGAGAGAAACACAAGTGGATTATGGTCGGTATAAACAACAATAGGGGAAACGCCTGAACCAAGATAAACATGGAAGTGCTGAAGAGCCAGTATTAAAGCCAAAGTCTCCTTTTCAATGGTTGAATAGTTAATTTGGTGAGTGTTAAATTTCCGGGAGAAGTAACAGACTGGGTGGTCTAACCCCTGCTGGTCTTCTTGTAACAACACAGCTCCCGCTCCAACGGCACTGGCGTCTACCTCCAACTTAAATGGGTGGCGCAGATTTGGTGCAACTAGCACTGGTTCGCAACAGAGAAGAGCTTTAGCGCTCTCAAAGGCGATTTGACACTCAGAAGTCCACTCAAAATCGGCTTTAGGACTGAGAAGGTCTGTTAGAGGCTTTACCACCGTAGAGAAGTTGTTGCAAAAGTTTCGGTAATATCCTGTCATACCTAAGAAACGGCGCAACTCACGTCTGGTTGTAGGAGGAGGGTAAGAACGTAGCACCTCAATCTTAGCATGTACCGGTCGTACTTGTCCATTTCCAACTTCTTTACCCAGATATATTACTGTAGCTTTTCCAAATTCACATTTAGCTAGATTAAGTGTCAAAGAGGCTTCAGCTAACCTTCTAAATACCTGATCTAGGGTAAACAAATGATCTTGCCAAGTCTCAGTGTATACCACCACATCATCCAAATAAGCACTACAGTGGGATAATCCAGCTAAAACGTGATTGATCAACCTTTGGAAAGTTGCAGGTGCATTGCACATGCCAAAAGGCATAACAGTATACTGTAAAAAGTCATCTGGGGTTACAAAAGCTGAAATGTCAGAGGCCCGCTCAGTTAACGGGACCTGCCAGTAACCCTTTAGGAGATCCAACTTTGTTACAAATTTAGAAACTCCAATATTGTCAACACAATCCTCGACCCTGGGTAGAGGGAACGAATCCGGAACTGTAACAGAGTTCACTTTACGAAAATCTGTTATGAATCGAGGCGAGCCATCAGGCTTGATCTGGACTAAACATGGGGAGCTCCAAGGACTCATACTAGGTATAGCCAAGTTATGTTTCACCAAGTATTCTGTTTCTTGTTTCATCAGCGACCGCTTTATGAAATTAGCGCGGTATGGATGTTGTTTAATGGGTTTGGCATTCTTTACATCTACATCATGGTGCAAAACTGTAGTGCACGTGGGCACATCACCAAAAAGACATTGGTACTCATTCACTAGGCCCAATATGTCCTCTTGGTGTTCAGGGACTAAATGAGTAAGATGCTCTTTCAGAGATTTTAGCATCTCTGAGTTATTAAGGCGCGAACTAATTCGGCTAGGATCAATCAATTTTAACCCATCAAAAACATCAGCACTTACCTCAACTTTAACATTAGCGGCAACAGGAATACTCACCAAGGATGCTTCTGGTTCGGGTCGAGAGTGGTACAACTTGAGCATGTTCACATGACAAACACGGGACTTGCGTCTGCGGGTAGGGGTACCGATTACATAGTTACTTTCCCCTACCTTTCCTTGAACATCAAAGGGACCCTCAAACCTTGCAGACAAAGCAGAGCCTGTCCCAGGTAATATAGCAAGCACTTTGTCACCCACTTTAAAATCTCTTTTTACAGAGGAACTATCATAGTTCTTTTTCATGTTTCTTTGTGACAGGGCCATATGCTTTTTGGCTAAACTATTTGCATGACACAAACGCTGGTGAAATGTTTTCACATAGTCTGCAACACTTTGAGTTGATCCCGTACTCTGAATTAGCACCTTTTCCTTCAGTGCTTTAAGCGGACCACGGGGTGTGTGTCCAAACACTAACTGAGCTGGACTAAAACCCAGGGACTCTTGTGTGGCTTCACGAGCAGTAAATAACACAAATGGGACCCCTTCATCCCAATTTTTAGCTGACTCAAGACAATACTTCTTGAGCATTGACTTTAAAGTCTGATGCCACCGCTCCAAAGCTCCCTGACTCTCAGGATGATAGGCAGAAGAAACTACATGTTTAATGCCTAACGTCTGAGTAACCTGCTTGAATAATTTTGACAGAAAGTTGGTTCCTTGGTCGGTTTGAATAACTTTTGGTAAGCCAAATGTAGAAAAGAAGTTAGTCAAAGCTTTGATAATAGATTTTGTTGTTATTTTACGTAAAGGTATAGCTTCAGGGAATCTAGTAGCTACACACATGACAGTTAACATGTACTGGTTTCCAGTTTTTGTCCTCGGCAGTGGGCCAACACAGTCTACAATGACACGATCAAAGGGGTTGTCAACTACCGGAATCGGACACAGTGGAGCAGGGGTGATACTTTGGTTTGGCTTACCCACAATCTGACACACATGGCAACTACGACAAAAGTTGGAAACATCTTTCTTCATACCTGGCCAGAAGAAGTGTTTTAGCAGGAGCTGGTACGTTTTTGTAATTCCTAAGTGTCCTGACCACTGACCCTCATGAGCCAGGGACAAAATCCCTTGTCTGTACATTGTAGGAACAACAACCTGGTTAACATTACCCCAATCAGAACCCTTTGCACCTGATGGAGACCACTGTCGTAATAAAATACCATGTTCAATGAGATAGGCTTGTTGCACAACCTTGGCTTCTTCAGCACTTACCACCTGCTTGAAACATTTGTGTAATGTCTCGTCATTCTGCTGGGCTGCAGCTAAACATTCGGGGGTCAAGGGAAATGGGGTGTCCTTAAAACCCGAATCAATTTCCACTGATTCTGGGGGTGGCTTAACACCCTGTTTTACAGGTGGAACTTCTGGTTCACAGGAAAATGAAGACATCAACAGAGAATCAGACAGCGAAATGTCTGCAGGAATTCGTGACTGGGATCGAGTAATCACACAGGCTGGGTACAGCCCAGGGTTTTCAGGACAACCACTCGACGTTCCTTGGTCGAGTGGACTATCTAAAACTTCTAAACTTGGATGAACTAACCCTCCTGCAATGTCATTTCCCATTAAGAGTGCTACCCCATCTATTGGTAGTGCAGGACAGACAGCCACAGGAAAATATCCTGTGACAAGACCAGACTTTATGTAAACACGATGAACTGGCCTGGTACTAAAACCCATCTCTATCCCACAAAGGATAGCATTATAGCCACAAGCACTGTCGGACGAAAAAGGCAGAACATTTGAGAGAATAAGGGACTGAGACCCTCCCGTATCTCTCAATATGCGCACTGGCTTCTGATCAACGGGGTCAGTTGTCAGTGACACCAAGCCATCAAACATAAATGGTTTAAAACAAGGATCAGATTTTCCTTTACTACCACAATCAGGCACCTTATGACGGATATCTGTTTTTACCAAAGCAATCGCTTTGGTAGGTTTGGAATTAGATTGTTTTTTTCGTTTCAACGCAAAACAATCCGCGATGACATGTCCAGGTGTGTGACAGTAAAAACATTCCCGACTTTCTTTCAACAAAGTGGGTTTCCCCACTGGAGATGATGGCAAAGTGGCAATTCTAGACCTTTCATCAACCTTGAAAGTCGATTTATGTGTAAGCACATATTCATCAGCGAGGACAGCAGCTGAGGCTAGAGTAGTTACTTTTTGTTCATTCAGATACAGTACAACTTTTTCAGGAATACACTTTTTGAAGTCTTCTAACAATATTAACTGTCGTAGAGCATCAAAATCATTCACTTGTGATGAGTGACACCACTTATCAAACAATATCCCCTTCTCTCTTGCAAACTCCACATAAGTCTGCACAGCAGCCTTGGTCCGCTCTCTGAATTTCTGTCGATAAGCTTCGGGGACTAACTCATAAGCTTGTAGAACCGCAGCCTTAACAGTCTCATAGCTAAGGCTGTCCTTTAATGGGAGCGCTGCCACCACCTCTTGAGCTTTACCAAACAGTTTACACTGTAACAAAAGAGGCCAAATGTCCTGAGGCCACATCAATGCACCTGCAATGCGCTCAAACGCAGCAAAGTAGGAGTCAACCTCCGTTTCTCTAAATGCAGGTACCAACGGAATACACTTTCCAACATCAAAGAGTGGGGCAGACACAGCTGGGGGAATAGCAGGGCCAGTCAAAGCAGGCAGTGCACGAGTCTGAGATTCAAGCTCAAGCTTACGTAGCCTTACAGCTGTTTCTGCCTCTATTTCTAGTTTCCTGATTTCCAACTCCATCTGAGCCTTTTTAGCTCTTTCCTCAGCCTCTAGTTGAAGGCGCGCCAAGCGAACCTTTAGCCGAGCATTTTCTCGGCCCTCTGAGCTAGTGGAAGAGGTAGGATCGTACCGAGGAAGTGTAAACGGTGGACGTCCCCGTCCAACCACCTCAGGGTCCTCCACAGCACTTAGAATTTGACCATTTTTACGATCACGCTCAGGTGTGAAAAGTTCACTCGGCTCCACAGAAACCTCAGGAGCTTCAATCAACCCAGCTTTCACCAACTGGTCCACCACCAACACCTTTAAGTCAGACTTCAAAATTTTTGGAGGAACTGTCCACTTAAAGTGATCTACAATTTCCAGCAAATCACTTTTTCGGCAACTGTTTACAAGCTCAAAAGATGGAGCAGTTAAAAACAGCTCCAAACTAAATGTAGCAGCCATTACACAAAAAAGAAAAACCCTCACAAATAAACCCGTAGTTATAAGACACCGGAATCTTCCAAAACGTCACCAGGGATACAGATTAGGAAGCTCCCGGACGAGCCCCCACTTATGTTACGACCTCTTTAGGCAGGAAGATGGGGTAACATAATAAAATAGTCTTATAGATGGAAATTAAATTAAAAGGTTTATTTATAAAGTTTCTTTGAACAAAAAGAGACAACATCCAACATGTTGTTTACCAAAATTAAAACAAACAAACTGGATTTAAATAAAACAGTTTCTAAACAAAACAAACACAATTGGAAAACTCAAACAGGGAGTGGCACTCAGCCCAACTCCTTCAGGCAAAAACCCTACAACACAGAAAATAACTAAGTCAAAACTTAGCTAAATCAACAGCAGGCAAACTCACAGACGTACAATATTCAAACAGTAACCAACCACTAAAGTCACAAAGCAGTTCCAAGCTGCACGGGAGGAGCAAACAGAGTTAACTGTTCCTAATGCGGCTCCCCCTTGGATGTGTCTGTGAGAGAGTCTTTTAAAAGTGGTGGAAGGTCCGGATTGGTCCATTTCTTGAGGAGCTGTTCCAATCAGGAGTCCAGCATTGATATATTAAAGAATTATTTTTGTTCTTTGACAATGTATTATGAGAAACCTGCTCAGTTATATAACTTGTCACTTGTTTTTGAGTTCACATAAACTAAGAGCAACATATATGCTCGTGCTCTGAGTTTTGCCTGTTATCATGTTTAACAACACGTGTTCTATAACTTGTTTTTAACTTGTGGTGGGAATAGGACTGTTCGCACCTGGGTTCACAGGAAGCTGGAGCAGCATGTTTCATTTCCCACACGGATTCGGGCTCTGTATCCCTTACTCGGTAAATATTCACGTGAAACTAGAATTATATTGTGTTTCACACACTGATGTATTTTATGTTATTTTATTTGTCACATCGATTGCGCTTCGTACACTGCTGAGATGCTGGGAACGGGTTCTGTTTGGGAATATGTTTTGAGAAGCAGGGCAGCTGTGGAGGGAGAGATGGCCACTCTCGCTCCACATCTGACTTTTTGTTTACAAGTATATAAAGAGGAGACTGCCCTTAGCCCGGTGAGTCTGCCGTGAGTTCGTGTGTGGATACCGGCATCGTGAACGCTGATCTTAACCTAGGACTGAGGGCTCCCAGTTCGTGTCAATGGTAAGAGCTGATTCTGAGAATCTGTTGAGCGTCATGTCTGTTTGAAAGCTTGTTGCTTTAATGCTTGCTACTTTGCCTGTGTGAAGAGCTAGTTGTTTTGATGTGCTGTATTCTGTGGGGAATAATAATAAATGTGTGCCTTATATTCTAACAGAAACAGTGTTTGAGTCCTTATTTGTGTTTGCCGATCTCTCCCGATCCTGAATAAAATTTCATAAAACATTTTGGCGTTGTCGGCAGGATTGGAGGAGAGACTACAATACACAAATATGTTTAGAAATATGTTTAAAAGGAGAAATAAGAACTCTGATGAGAAAATTCAGAGGGAAGAGGTAGTTCCCGGATGGGAGTTTCCTCATTCTAAGCAGATAGCGCTGTGTTTGCGCGATGGTGGGGGCAGACCGGAGCCGTGGAGCGGCCCGCTGGAGGCAGCGGGACCCGAAGAATTATTGAAAGTGTTGCAGAAAATTGAGGTGCAAAAAAAGGCTCCGGTGGACGGATTACAGAGGCGCTTGTGGATCTGTGTTACAGCGTGGAAAATACAGTATGAAGCTGGCCAACAATTAAAATCTCAGCAGTTAAAAGACAGACAGGCAATGACTGAGCTGCAGTCTGCTGAGTCGCTGTACCGGCTGCATGTGCAAAGGCTGACTAATCAGCTGGAACAGATGACTAGTGTTGCAGAAAAAGCTGTGGCCCAGGTGTCTGTGTTAACCAGGAAAAAACAGGGGAAAAAACCCCGCCGTTTTCCTCTGAAAAAAGTCCGTTTGTTTGTAGCTGGATTGGGGTCTGGGTGGGATCCCGAGAGCTGGGACGGTAATATGTGGGACGATGAGGAGGACAGTGATTCTGGAGGTCCTCCAGATCCACGTCCTTTCCCTCCATTGGGGGTTAAACCCGTCGTCCGAAGGAGGAGAGAGCAGCAGCATATACCTGCAGCCTTCCGGCAGCGGATAGATGCTCAAGGTAATGATGTACTTGATGCTGCGGGACAACCTGTTATGGAATGGGTGGAGCAGCCGCAGCCGCCGGCGGTGTCACGGACCATAACAGAAGATTACTCGCAGGATGAAGTTGCTCATATCACTAAAAAATTAAGGCAGCATCCAGGCGAACCCACTGATCTATGGGTGGCTCGATTGCTGGATGAAGGTGCAGAACAGATTGAAATAGATCACGGAGATGGCATGGCATTTTGTGGTCTGAGCACTGATGGGAATGTAAATGCTAATTATAGACAAGAAGCGAGAAATTTGGGGGATCAGGCGAGATCATTGTTTGACGTGTGGTCTGAGGCAGTACGAGCAACATGTCCCAATGTATCTGATTGGCCCGAAATCTCTGGACCATGGTTAACATTAAAGGAGTGTGTGCAGAGGCTGACGAGGCTGTGTGTGCGTGATTTGTTGCCAGTGGGGATGGTGGCTGGATATCAGCAAGTGGCTGTTCCGAAGGTGGTGAGAGATCAGTTGATTAAAACTGCCCCACAGCATTATCGGGCAGCTATGCTTACTGTGATGCTGGGCGCTCCAGATGTCCCGATGGAAACCATTAAGGCTCGAATAATGGAGCTGGGGAATCTGGGAGAATGGGGCAAGCAGGAGGAATGCAGACCACGAGTTCAACCAACTCCGGTCCGCAGGCCGCAAAGGGAGCGGGGGAGAAATGAACAGGGTCCACCACGTAACATGTTGTGGAGGGCACTGATTAATGCTGGGGTGCCTACTTCAGAGATACACGCATTGCCTACTGATGAATTGAGAAAGATGTGTCAGAAGAGAGGCTTAAAAGTTAACTGTGCAGGATTTGGTGCTGAGCTGGACCCATTAAATTCTTTGGTTCAGCTGCTGCGAGAGGCGATTCATCCCACACCATTGGCTCCACCTGCTGGAGAATCTGAGTCTGTTGTGCGCAGAAAACCTGCTAAAGTGGTTGAGATTGAGGTGTCAGACTCTGAGGAATCCTCAGGCAAAGAGGTGAAAGTGAGGAGAGTGAGAAAAAGGAAAGGAAAGAACGAGGCGAAAAGGAGGAGCAACATATACCCTGATCTGACGGATCTGATGGGGAGTAACTAGGATGAAGGCCAAGCCCCGCAAATTCGGATCACAAATTGGTCCGTTGATGATATAAGACCACATGTTGAATTGGAAATTTATTGGAAAAACACAAATGTTCAAAAGGTAGTGGCACTGGTAGATACAGGGGCGGAGGCCACATTGATTTATGGAAACCCAGATAAATTTAAAGGGCCACTTGTACCTCTCAGTGGTTTGGGAGGAAGTGTGATTCTGGGAAAAGCTGTAACCTTACCGTTAAAGGTAGGACAGTTACCTATTAAAAAGTATTCTGTTCTAGTAACCCCGGTGAAAGAATGGATCCTTGGCATGGACGTGTTGGCAGGGATGACATTGCATCTTCCACAGGGAAGGTTTGAGTTTGGAACAAAGCGTCCTTTGGATGTTAAAGCAGTACTGGTTGGAAAAGTAAAAATGAAGCCTTTTCCCATTCCCATTGCTACAAAGGTGATCAGCATGAAACAGTACAGGATACCAGGAGGACATGATGAGATCACTTCCACTATTAAAGAGTATGTGGAAGCGGGTGTTTTGAAAACATGTACCACTTCATGGAATAATCCTATCTGGCCTGTGAAAAAATCAGATGGTGCTTGGAGAATGACAGTTGATTACCGGCAGCTAAACAAACATACACCTCCATTGACATCTGCTGTCCCAGACACAGTTTCCATTATTGAAAGAGTGCAACATCACAAAGGAACCTGGTATGGGGTGATTGATTTGGCAAATGCATTTTTCACTATCCCTATCCCAGAGGATAGAATGGAACAGTTTGCTTTCACCTGGGATGGAAGACAGTACACATTCACACGTCTGCCCCAGGGGTATTTGCACAGTCCCACTATTTGTCACAGGGTAGTGGCTGAACATCTGGATGGTTTCACATTACCTCCAGATGTGCTCATCTCACATTACATTGATGACATCATGATTCAAGGAGAAACACAAGAGATTGTGAGTGCTGTGTTGCCACGCCTCATAGATCACATGAAATCACATGGATGGGAAATCAATCCTGCTAAAGTTCAGGGTCCTGCTCAGAATGTAAAATTTCTGGGGATCTGTTGGAACAAAGGTGAGAGAGAAATCGTGCAAAAAGCAAAGGACAAAATTACTGCATTTGCAGTCCCACATACTAAAAAAGATGTGCAAAAGTTTATTGGTTTATTTGGATATTGGAGACATCACATCCCTCATTTGGGACAGATTTTGCAGCCATTGTACCAGATAACTAGAAAGAAAGAAAGTTTTGTCTGGGAAGAAGCACAACAAAGAGCATTTGATTTGGCTAAGGAAGCCATACAACAAGCTGTGTCCTTGGGAAAGATGATGTCTGGGCCTGTGGAGTTACAGGTTTCAGCTGTCAATGACTATGCAAATTGGAGTTTGTGGCAGAAACAGGGACGAGTAAGGAAACCACTGGGTTTCTGGTCCAGGAAGCTGCCTCCAGCAGGGGGCCGCTACACACCATTTGAAAAACAGCTCCTAGCATGTTATTGGGCCCTGTTAGAGACAGAAGCACAGACAGTAGGACATGAGGTGTTGATGAGGACACGTATTCCAATTCTGACATGGGTGATGAGTGAACCAGCCACCCACCGAATTGGAACTGCACAAGAAGCTAATGTGATCAAATGGAAGTGGTATGTTTCTGAAAGAGTTAAACCAGGTGAGAAAGGTGTCTCTGTTTTACATGAACAGGTTGCAGACGTACCAGAGGAGGGAGAACAAGCTTTTGAGGTGTTGCAGCTAGCAGAGTCACCTGTAAAGTCAGGGAAAAGATGGGATGAACTAACTCCAGAAGAACAGAAAAATGCATGGTTTACTGATGGTTCAGCACAGTGGAGATCGGGGAAACAAAGGTGGAAGGCAGGTGCCTTTAATCCCTCTCTAGGGCAAACCCTGGAAGAAATGGGGGAAGGCGGAAGCAGTCAATGGGCTGAATTGAAAGCAGTACACATGGTAATCATGCAGGCAGGGGTTAAGGGAGTACATCTTTTCTCGGATTCCTGGTCAGTTGTAAATGGTTTGACAACATGGATGCCTACATGGCATAATAATAACTGGAAAATTCAGAGCAAAGAAGTATGGGGGAAAAAGTTGTGGGAAGACATTTGGGGGAAAGTGCAATCAATACCAGTAACAGTAACTCATGTCGATGCTCATACCAAAAACACAGACTCTGAAGCTCTACACAACCGGTATATCGATGGGGTTGTCAGGGCAATGAAAGTTGACAGAGAGTCTAGTGTAGGATTGGCCAGGTGGGCACATCAAAAGGCAGGACATTGGGGAATCCAAGGAACCCAGCAGTGGGCCCAGGACAGGGGCATTGATTTGAAAACAGATGACATCAAGACAGCTATCCAGCAGTGTGAAGCATGTCAACATCAGAAAAGAGGGGTGCCACAGCATTTGCAGGGACAAATTAATCGGGGAAAAGGTCCAGGGCAGATATGGCAAATGGATTTCATCGGACCACTGCCATGGTCCCAGGGATGCAGATATGTTTGCACTGCAGTAGACACTTACTCGGGTGTCTTAGTGGCTCATCCTTGCAAGTTTGCTAATCAAGCGTCAACCATTAAATGCTTGAAGCTGATAGAATCCTTTTATGGAATTCCTCTGCAGGTGCAAACAGATAATGGCACACATTTTACTGGGAAACTAGTAAAAGAATGGGCACAAGAACGTCATGTCGAATGGATTTATCACATTCCCTATTATCCGCAGGCGGCTGGGCTGATTGAGAGAATGAATGGATTGTTGAAAGAATCATTGAAAAAAATGTCTGTTAATCATGACTTGACAGATTGGAAGCCTAAATTGATGCAAGCAGTGGCCCAATTGAATAATAGGCCAATTGCTCCAGGGGTAACACCACTAAACCGCATGATAACAGCCTACAGTACTCCAGAAAAAGGACCAATCAGAATGTGGAAAATTGATCCAAGAGCAGAACTGCCTATTAGGGCTACTCCTGGATCTGCAGGATTAGATCTTAGGACCATGGAGGTTGTTACTCTGGTCCCAGGGGTGGTCCAGGTGGTTAAAACAGGCCTGGGTCTACAATGTCCCAAAGGCATGTATGGACACATTCTGCCAAGATCTGGATTGGCTCTGAAAGGTCTGACTATACAAGCTGGAGTGATTGATGGGGATTATCAAGGAGAACTCGGAGTGGTGTGTCTCCACCAAGGAGAAAATCCCCTGGTAATTGAGAAAGGGGAAAAAATAGCACAACTGCTAGTGAAACCCTGTGAAATGACAGAGGTTCAAGAAATAGATGCCCCCACTAACATCACTGTAAGAGGAACAGGGGGGTTTGGCTCGACAGATAAACCAGGAGCCAAAGTTTGGGTGAGACAGGAAAATGGTCCACCTAAACCAGCTGAAATCATTGCACAAGGCAGTGATGCAACAGTGGCAGTATTATACCAAGGAGAGGAAAAATGGATAAATGTGCCAGTGTCTAAGTGCTATGTAAGAGAAAACTAATTTTTTTTTTTCTCTCCCTTTCCCTCTCCCCTCATAGCAATACTAATTTGTGATTTCAGATCCATGTTTCCGTGGGATCTGCTGATTGGACGACCCGAGGGACAGCGCGATGGCGGACGTCCCAAACCGTGGGAGGCACCACAGGGCTGGTGCAGGATCTTCGGCCATCATCCTCCGTGTCCTCGCTGCCATGGTCCTGCTGGCACACCTCTGTTGGGCAGAAACACCAGGCCGGATCCTGAAAGAAGTGGTTCAGCCGTATCAACTAGGATGGCAGGACAGCATGCGTGACGGAATCCAGGATGACGACACATGCTCTCGATGGCACGTATGCGTAATAAGCAACATTACCAGCTCATGCCCCATATATTCTTGTGATGGATGTTTTGAAGAAAGAAACATACCGGTGATCTCCAAGGGATGTACCGTTAAAGTGGTTTCAAGGAGAGGTTTGTGCCAATATGAATCATTTGCAGAACGAGCGTGTGAGGACGACGGCACAAAGGAGCTGACCCCGAACTTGACCTCATCGGAGGTTTGGATTACTAATCGGATTGCCTTTGCTTTTTCAATATATGTACTGCCGAACTCTACTAAGAACACACACACACAAATTGCACCTGCTGCACACACTTGTCAACAGATGGCACAATCGACGATAACCAACAAAGTCCACTGGAGAGTGGTTTTTCCTCCTCTGCCGACATGCACTAGGACGAAACGTGCATGGTGGGACACTTTGCTTGGTGGAACAGGTACTGTGTTAGGTGTTTCTAACACTATTGATAATGAAATAACAAGAACTATGCTATCAAACACTGGACAGCATGCATCAAGAACTGTTCATCAGGTTGGATTGTGGATGCCTACTGTTGTAACATCACAGGAGGAAACTGCAAAGATCTTCCTTAAAGAACTGAACTGGCAATTAAAAATGTGGAACACAACGGCAGAAGTGTTAACAAACATTTCTGTAGCTTTGAACTGGACGGTATGTAACGTACAAATGATGCACGCTCACATGCAACAAGAACGGTTTAAGCGTGTGGTTACTACCGGAAATTTCCAGGAATGGAGACAACTATGGAACATTAGTAGTAATGGTTGGTTACAACTAGAACCGCAGAAGACCTATTGTAATGCCACTATGTGTGAAGGACATTGGACACAATATGATGTTACCGATAGTACTACTGTCTGTCGTTATTATATATTGCCCGTAGTGACTGTACAGGGGTATTGGTTTTTGAAACTGGATGGTGATTGGTTTGACCCACAGACAAACTACACCTATGACCTGGATTTATGCGAGACTGCTGATAAAGGGATGGTATGTATGCTACAACAAGGACATCTTAACCCATGTTTAACTGGAGACGAGGTGTTATGTGACTGGACTCATGAACCAGCTAGAGACATGCTTTGGCAAATAGGTCCGCACACTCTGTGTGTAGCAACAATAAAGAGTCATCCTCAATTACCTCAGGTGCCTTTCGTTGGGTGTTTATATGATGTGTACATCTGGAGTTGGAATAACGTGACCTATCAATTAACCAATTTCACTACTGCAAACCGTCTAACACAGGTACAATGGGATGTTCTCCGTGTGCCATGGCGGATCTCCTTGGATCGGTTCAAATGCGCATTGAATCAGTCTACGGAACTAAATCGCTTAATTGAATCACACAGGTCCAACATTTCCAGCTTAAAGGTGTCTACATTTATGGCCCAAGGACAGGTTTTGCATGTGGCTAAGTTAATAGAGCAATCTTCTGCACATCATTGGTGGGACATTTTTAATGGAATGTCTGTTACTGCTCGAAACTATGTAGTACCTCCCTTGCTTTTGCTCATTATTGTTATTATAATGTTAACCTTATGTAATTTATGCACATGTCTATATATTAGAAGGGTTAAGAAGCACTTAAATCAGAAATTGTATAACACTGCTTTATTATGAAAATCACCATGAAAATTAGGGATGGTTGGTATGGAGCAGAACATGCTACACTACTGATTGACACCACAGTTCCTACTGATACCTTTGAAGTGGATTACTATGTTGGACAACGTTGGTACATCAGACGTGTGGTAATGGAAGAAAATAATAGAGTTGAGTTTCTTAATCGGGTAACTGTATTATGGGATACCTATACCTATTCTCTGTGGTCGACTAACATTGGACTTTTGGAAATGGAGGAACCCTGGGGACAGTTTTTCCAAAATTAGGTTTTATTGTCAAAGAACAAGGGGTGGAGTGATATATTAAAGAATTATTTTTGTTCTTTGACAATGTATTATGAGAAACCAGCTCAGTTATATAACTTGTCACTTGTTTTTGAGTTCACATAAACTAAGAGCAACATATATGCTCGTGCTCTGAGTTTTGCCTGTTATCATGTTTAACAACACGTGTTCTATAACTTGTTTTTAACTTGTGGTGGGAATAGGACTGTTCGCACCTGGGTTCACAGGAAGCTGGAGCAGCATGTTTCATTTCCCACACGGATTCGGGCTCTGTATCCCTTACTCGGTAAATATTCACGTGAAACTAGAATTATATTGTGTTTCACACACTGATGTATTTTATGTTATTTTATTTGTCACATCGATTGCGCTTCGTACACTGCTGAGATGCTGGGAACGGGTTCTGTTTGGGAATATGTTTTGAGAAGCAGGGCAGCTGTGGAGGGAGAGATGGCCACTCTCGCTCCACATCTGACTTTTTGTTTACAAGTATATAAAGAGGAGACTGCCCTTAGCCCGGTGAGTCTGCCGTGAGTTCGTGTGTGGATACCGGCATCGTGAACGCTGATCTTAACCTAGGACTGAGGGCTCCCAGTTCGTGTCAATGGTAAGAGCTGATTCTGAGAATCTGTTGAGCGTCATGTCTGTTTGAAAGCTTGTTGCTTTAATGCTTGCTACTTTGCCTGTGTGAAGAGCTAGTTGTTTTGATGTGCTGTATTCTGTGGGGAATAATAATAAATGTGTGCCTTATATTCTAACAGAAACAGTGTTTGAGTCCTTATTTGTGTTTGCCGATCTCTCCCGATCCTGAATAAAATTTCATAAAACAAGCATGCTGGAGGCGAGGCCAACGTCCATTTGGCCAATCCCAGACACGAGCTGCCACAGCCAGTTTAGCATTAGTATGAGTCCAGTCTGCACCACTGGGAGCAGACACTTACAGCCGTAACATATGTAGCAGTTGTCCGTGGAAGGGTGAGTTTAATGTTGTTTATTCTCATAACTTGGCTGCATATAGTCCGATAACATCTGACCCTAAACTGTAAACATTGCTTTGTCAACAGAGATGCAGTCTGTTTGCACCATATTGAACAATCAGTGAATAGTCTTTTGTATACGCTCCGCCGACCATGCGAGTAATGAGGTAACTGGGCCAGTGCAGTGGTGGGCTGTCACGCTAGCCTGCCCACCAAGATGGAGGCGCGCACCCCCGATCACGTGACTGTGACGTCAGATGCAAGGGGTCTATTGGAACAGTGCTCGGGCTGAGGCTGATGACGTGTCACGAGCACACGAGCACACGAGAACGCTCAAGAACGCATATTGAGAAACGGCCAGTGTATCGTAATGCTCCGAATATCCATTGAGAGGAGCGGCTTCGTTGATTACCGATGTTGTACTTACAAATTTTAACAGTTTTTCCAGCGTACTTTACCACATAAAATCGGTCATTAAGCACAACAGCGATCATATATAAGGTGCACCGGATTATAAGGCGCAGCATAAATTTTTGAGAACATTTAAGGATTTTAACTGCGCCTTCTAGTCCAGAAAATATGGTACAGCCCTAAAAACAATAAACAATGAGACAGCGAATTATGTGTACAGTTTTTTTATATAGAGAGATTAAAGCGTGCTAAATAAAATAAAACCGTCTTTAGGGTCTCCCAGGACTTACACCAAGTTCTGAAGGTCAGTCTTATTTAAATCAAATATGATCCATGGTGCTACATGAGTTAGTCACTGAAAGCTCCTTTGATGATACATTCATGCTTGTAGTAAATTCTCTGCAATATTCTTAAACCTTAATATACAGAACTGTGCATGAAGCTGTGCAATGAAACCTTCCTGATAGATTAAGTAGGATTCCTCTTGGTGTGTAGAGCACCATTTTCTCTCCAATTACCTAACATTGTGCTTCAAGGAACGCAGCTCTGAATTAAACCAGGGAGTCAGCTTCCTGTGAATAATCACCTCCTTTTTCAAGGGAGCAACATTGTCTAATGCAGAACGCAATGAGGAAGTCACACCGTTAACAAAGACATCTATTTGTGAATGGGAAGAAACAACATTGCTGCTATCTGTGCATTCATGCACAAATGCCCTTGCACAATCCAATCTGTACATAAATGTCTCTTTTTTGTTACATTTCAACTGTTTGTATACTGTATATTTAAAATCTACTGTTTACTTCTAAATCTCTGCTGCACCTAAAACTGTAATTTAACTCTACTGCGATTTACAAAAAAGCTGTACGAAACGAAATTTCGTTCTGTACGCACTTGTGCATACCGAATGACAAATAAAGAAGTCTAAGTCTAAGTCTAAGTCATCTGCAGGGTATTTCTGCAATACTGAAGATATTAAAAGGGGGACAGACTCTTTAAGTTTTGATGCAGCATTATCCGATAGAGATCTACTATAATGGAACCCTCTTTGGGGGTGGAGAACTGAGTTAGATTAAACTCAAATGTTATTAAAAAATGATCAGATAGGACAGGGTTGTGAGGAAATACTGTTAATTCTTCACAATCAATGCCATATATCAGCACAAGGTCTAAAGTATGGAGCCAAGAGTGCGCCGATTTATGCACATTTTGAGCAAAACCAATTGAATCTAGGATAGTTTTAAAGGCTACACTAAGGTTATCACATTCAGTGTCAACATGAATGTTAAAATCACCCACTATAATAACCTTTAATGAACTATTGTCAAAAAATAAATGGAGAAGATGGTGTTCTCCTGTTGAAACCTGTTGAAAAAAGTATTTGCTCGAATTCAAATGGACTGTTTCAAACTTTAGCATTAAATGTTTTTTTAAGGAAAAACCGGAGCTCCCGGGGTAAACCTAAAAGAATGCCACGCTGTCCTTCCCATTGATTCGTTTGGCACACGGATAGGAGAAAAAAAAACATATAAAATAAAATGATTAAATGACATGCCTATGCCAATTTTTTCTCTTCTTATATTGTCGGCGGTGTGCAGGGATGAGAAATTTCTTTGCGCGTCTCCACAGCGATATGTGGTTGTTTGTCCCCCTTGCTTCTATAGTGTGATATGTGTTGCTTCCAAAATGTACTTGCTTTGTGGCAAAAACTGACTCCTTTGCATCAGTCTCATACTCTCTATCTGGGCTCTCTTCTACGACATCAGACTCAGAATCACAATCTGGGGTCACTTCAACAAACTTCCTCTCCCCTTCTGACATCTATGCATCAGTCTCATACTCTCTATCTGGGCTCCAGCTCCTTCTGAGTGGCTTCCGCAGCCCCCAGTCGGTCGTCGGGGAAATCTGGCGCCTGTGTGACAGAGTTATAACTCTGCTGGCCTTGCTGACAAAGTTTAAGCTGCTTAGCCACTTCCTTGTACTTTTTCACAGACTTGATTCGTCTCTGTTTTTTGTTTCCACGACCTCAGATAGTTGTTGAACTGACGACAAGGCAGACTCCAGCTTTGCTCTCAGTTCTTCTTTCTCTAGTTCTTCATCTTCCAGTTTTATAACCAGCTCCTCGTTCTCTTTTTTAAGATTTTCCAGCTCCAAGTCCACTTTTTTGTACTTTACCAAGGCCTTGATTCGTCTCTGTTTTTGTGTTTCCACGACCTCAGATTGTTGTTGAACTGACGACAAGGCAGACTCCAGCTTTGCTCTCAGTTCTTCTTCGTCTAGTTCTTTTTCTTCCAGTTTTTCAACCAGCTCCTCGTTCTCTTTTTTAAGATTTTCCAGCTCCTTCTGAAGATTTTCCAGCTCCTTCTGAGTGGCTTCCGCAGCCCCCAGTCGGTCGTCGGGGAAATCTGGCGCCTGTGTGACAGAGTTATAACTCTGCTGGCCTTGCTGACAAAGTTTAAGCTGCTTAGCCACTTTCTTGTACTTTTTCACAGCCTTGATTCGTTTCTGTTTTTGTGTTTCCACGACCTCATATTGCTGTTGCACTGATGACAAGGCAGAATCCAGGTTTACTCTCAGTTCTTCTTTCTCTAGTTTTTCATCTTCCAGTTTTATAACCAGCTCCTCTTTCTCTTTTTTAAGATTTTCCAGCTCCTTCTGAAGATTTTCCAGCTCCTTCTGAAGATTTTCCAGCTCCTTCTGAAGATTTTCCAGCTCCTTCTGAGTGGCTTCCGCAGCCTCCAGTCGGTCGTCTGGGAAATCTGGTACCTGCGTGACTGACGACAAGGCAGACTCCAGCTTTGCTCTCAGTTCTTCTTTCTCTAGTTTAAGGTTCCCCAGCTCGCTCCGAATTGCATCCTCAGCCTCTCGTTGGCTGTTAACCAGGTCCTCCATTTCTTTAGCCTTCTCATTGTGTAGTCTCAGTAGGTTCTTAACATATCCATAGACTTTCAGGTACTCCATTCTCCATGCTCTCATTTGCTCAAGTTGAAAAATCTCTTCTTCCAGGCTTGACCTGGGTGGTCTCTGGCTGGGCGGGAGATCCACTGCATTGAAGGAATTACATGGAGAGTACCCAGAATTTACGTTCTGTCTACCATCAGAGCTGTACTCGACACTGGAATCGGTATAATCTTGGTGATAGGCTGAATGCTGATTAGACTTCTTGCGTCTCCTTTTTTCATTGTTCTGATAATGACCACCAGAGATCCATCTCCTCTTTCTGGAAGGATTGCGTGGCCGCACAGAGGGGTCAGCGTGGTCCTTCGCTTTCACTGGTTGTCCCCAGGTTCCAGAGGCCTGAGAGCTGTTTCCACCATGATCCTGATGGTTTTTTGAGGTTGAGGGTAGTACTTCATCCATCTCTGTCAGATCAGTTCTCCGAATTTTAGCAGGAGATGGTCCGCTGTGCTTTGCCTCCTTTTTGTCCACTTTGTTTTTTTCAGCCATATCCACAGTTTATTTGATAAGTGCTGCAATGTAAACGCTGAGTCGGTTAGCCTTTGTAAGGTTTAAGTCTTCCTGGCTGATTGAACACCTAGGTAAGAATGTAACAGAATCTCTCCTTTTTTATGTTACAGGCAAGTTTGTGACATCACGTTCCACGACGTCATTAGGACGTCACGTGTAGGTCTCGCCGTACAAGTTCGCGTGGAACTCCGCGGCGTCATCTGTGCTCGGATCTCGCGGTATTATGGCGCAGCGCTCTTTCTCGTTCAAGCAACCGAGTCGCCGCCAGCAAGGACCTGATGCGCAGCTGGACTGCTGTTTGAGACTCTTATTTCGAAGGGAGCAGGGGTAAGTTGTTGAGTCGGGCTGGTTATGCGCGTTGTTTGGTGTTTGGTTGGGCGATAGTTAGAGGGAAGAAATGGGGACAGGGTGGCAGACACCTCGGGGCAGACCTGTAAACACCGGAGGACAAGCTAAAGGCTAGCTTCCTGCCGCCGCTAAACTAAAGCGTAGGTTATGTTCAGGTATCGACCTGTTCTCGGATCCCCTGGTTCTTTTATCTGATAATGTGGTGTTTGCATTGTGGACTTCTGTAGTAATAAAAAGACTCTTCAAACCGTAACTATATTTTACCATATTTAATCTAAAAGGCAGAGGAATGGTTTACAGACACATCAGCGCTGATGGGCTCTTGATCGAACATGACGCAACCGCAATGAATGTGGCAAGAGCCCCGACTGATCATTTAAGCATTATAAAGAAGTCTAGGTACACGCCCATGCAAGGGCTGTACACTTCCTAACATCTCGTCAGTAAAATAATGTGTCACCACTTGGGTGCTATCTGATGACCTTGTGTCCCAGACTGTCTAGGTGTGCATGACGCTCCCAGGACTGACGTTCCACTCGTTCATCCCATTTCTACATTCTACTCATACACCACATTTCTAACAGTTACAAATTAAATTTTTCCCAATTATTCTGTGTAGCGGCAACCTCGTTTCAGCCAGCTGCCTGGCAGTGTGCAGGAAGAGGTGGAGAAGAGGCAGTGCCTTGGTTTAAACAGTGGGAAAAACATAATGGACTCTAAATGATAGGAGCCATATTAAAGATTTTTTTTTTACAGCGGTTTGGCGCTCATGTTGTTTTGCTGCTGCTGTTTGCCCTTGAACTCAGCGAACTGTCAGTCAGTTATGCATCGGCCTGCAAACGCCTGGCAGCAATCCAGGGAAAACTAGTGGCACCAGTAGCTGTGGTTCTTCCACAGTCTTGGAGACATGTCATCACATTACTCACAGGTACATCTCCAAATTGTAATTGTAATTTTGATAATTATGGCTTACAGAGGATGAAACCCCAAAATTGTCATCTTCTCAGAAAAATGTAATTCGTTTTTTTTTTAAAAAGCTAAATGTTGGAAACTCATGGTGTCGCTCCCTAATTAGGTAATTGGTTCAGAACATCTGTAAAAGTTTCCTGAGTCTCCGGATCACAGGTGTCAATCTCCAGCCCAGATGTGTCCCTGGTCCAACACACCTCCAACAGATGTGCCAATGTCACCAGTGTGTTTTATCAGCCCTGCTGGGACTGTTTAATGTGCTTCAGTAAACTTCCTTAATGGTACGGAGACACTGCTGCAAAACCTAGACGATCCCATAAAAGGTCCTTGCAGCTGTGTTTGTACAGTACGGCTTAAAATGTGAACTTCCCTATGAGAGCTCTCTGCCTCCAGCCTTGGTGAAGCCCTGGAAACCGCCGCACGTGGAACCTGTAGCAGCAATCACCTGTACCAGCAATCACAAATGTTTATTTTTCGCATAAGGCCCCAGGATCCCTCCAGACCCTTGTATCTTTTTGAGCTACTCCTGTTGATTTGCTATCCACCCCATGCCAGGAACTTAGAAAAAATTCCCACCGCCATACCAGAGGCACGAAAGACCGAAAATATTTCTAAGTTCCTGGCATGGGGTGGATAGTAAATCAACAGGAGTAGCTCTTTTCCAGCCATACCAGGGGCACGGCGGCCAAAAATATTTCTAAGTGTGGCAGGGGAGCTCTCCAGCACTACTGCCCCAGCAACAGGCCCTCTTCTGGGGGAGAGCTCTCTGACACAGCCCCCTCCTGGCCTGGAGGTGGGACTTTATAAGTTTTTTTTTTTAGTTTTATTTATTTATTAATTAATTAATTCTTTATTTAATTTAACCAGGGCCCAGCCATTTTACCCAGAAAAGGAGCACTCTTGCTGGGCATCAACATCCATGTCTGGGCCCTTGTTCTGGAGGACCACCAGGGACCAGCAGAAGCAGGGCCCAGCCATGGAGCTTATCTGCCCAGCAAGAGTGCTCCTTTAATAATAATATAACTAATATAATGAATATAATGAATGGAAAAATGTCTTAAAGAACATCAACATTTATTAAAGATAAATAATTGTTTTCACCCAAACTGTAACAGAAAGCAAATCATGTAAACCCACAACAATCAAACACAGCACACAAAATAAAAATAAATACCAAAACTGTTAAGGTGCAAACAAGTTACATCACTACTGAGATTGTTTTTTACTATTTTTGGATCTCAGCACACGTTTGGCCCATCGGTGCTGGTACAGCAATTTCTTCCTTAGTTCCCCCAAGTCTGATGTAAGCTGAAGGTTCTTTGCCTGAAGCTCCTGGCACGAGTTGCAGGATGAAGGGGATGGATCATCATGAAGGGGTGCTGATTTTGGACCAGACTGGCTTGCTTCCTCTCTTGCTCCTGGGTTGATGTGTAAACGTGAAACCATCGGAGGGCTTGGGTTGGTCGCGCTCAAAGCTCGAAGCATCTGCAGGGTTACCTGATATTTCAAATCAGTTATCATCTGGGCCGTCCTCTCAACCTCCAACTCAGGGTGACCTTGATCAATATGCCTGTCCAGCCTGGTGCTTGCATAACTGCAGCCATCCACTGGACAGGGCATTTTTCTAATAGTGATCCTGCCACTACTGATTTTGATCAATATATTTCGCTCTTCTGAATTTTTAATTCCATGACTATTTGTGAGGTGTTTGCCTATATAGGTAAAAATCAGAACGGCAGATTGGGCAGCAGAGATTCTGCTTGGGGGGCGTCATGTTGATATGTGAATCTGGAAAAATAAGATATGATAACATGAGCTTCATTAATATCTCAAAGCCAGAAACAGAGCCCCCTTTCCTCGCATAAAAGAGTCAACTTACCGTGTAAATGAGTCAAAGGTGGAGGGGAAAGTCCGCAGTGATACTGGTTCACACGGGGGATGTAATGAGTCAACTCAAATCAGCCGTGCTCCTCGGCCAGTTCTTCAGTGCGCACGGCTGCGTTAAATGATTAATTATCCAGACTGTAAAGCAGGGGAGCCGGGTTCGACACTCTGCAGGGACAGTACTTTTCACATTTTATATGCAGATGGTTAATAATACATGTTAAACTCAAATAACACACATTTTACCCAGATGTAACACATTGCTCCGTTTTGGACCCTAACAGCGTCCCCACCCCGAAAAAGAGCTCTCTTTCCCAGCATGGAGGAGGGCTGAGCAGCCCTCGGTCCTCCAGAGAACCATGGGAGAACCGCAGCATATCCACCCCGCAAATGAGCTCTCTTTTCCAGCATGGATGAGGGCTGTCCATCCCTTGGACATCCAGAGAACCAGGGGACACATGCAGCTTTTCCACCCCGCAGCAGAGCTCTCTTTCCCCGCATGGAGGAGGGCTGAGCGTCCCCTGGACATCCAAAGAACCAGGGGAGAACCACAGCATATCCACCCCGCAAAAAGAGCTCTCTTTCCCCACATGGAGGAGCGCAGAGCAGCCATTAGACATCCAGAGAACCAGGGGGAGACACGCGGCATCTCCACCCAGCAACTGCCCAACTGTCAAAATCCGCTCTCCCTGATATTTGGGTGCAATGCTTGACAGTTCCTGCGATTTAACATGTGACTGTTGGGTAAAAGGGGCCAAATCCACTAACCACATCTAGTGTGTGTCGTGCTTATAAAATTTGTATAAATGTAGCAGAAGAAACGCATCCTGACGCTCAAGTCAAGCATAAAGAAATAGGAGCATGCATATTGCGTAGGACCAATGAAGCTTTGGGCCAATAGTGTCCCTAGGGTTAAAGTTCAAATCAAAATTCAAATCAAACCTACGCCCTTGATTCCATGTTACATTCTTTATAGAATGGGTTGGTACAGTTCAACCGGTTGTATAGCAAGGTATGTTTCTGTACCGCGTTTTAAATCCGTGCCCCATGTGCCCTCTTTTAACTTTGAGCACCTGCCCCTCCAACGGTCTCTGCACGTCCCTGAGCAGTACTAATTTTGATTTCAGATCCATGTTTCCGTGGTATCTGCTGATTGGACGACCCGAGGGACAGCGTGATGGCGGACGTCCCAAACCATGGGAGGCACCACAGGGCTGATGCAGGATCTGGGGCCATCATCCTCCGTGTCCTCGCTGCCATGGTCCTGCTGGCACACCTCTGTTGGACAGAAACACCAGGCCGGATCCTGAAAGAAGTGGTTCAGCCTTTTCGACTAGGATGGGGAGACAGCATGCGCAACGAAATCCAGGATGACTACACGTGCTCTCAGTGGCATGTATGCGTAATAAGCAACATTACCAGCTCATGCTCCATATATTCTTGTGATGGATGTTTTTGGGGAAGAAACATACCAGTGGTCTCCAGGGGATGTAATGTTAAAGTGGTTTCAAGAGTGGGTATGTGCCAATATGAATCACATACGGAACAAGCGTGTATGAACAATGGCACAAAGGAGTTGACTCTAAACTTCACCTCATCAGAAGTTTGGATACAGAATGCTAGTGCTATTAAGACACACACTCAAATTGCACCTGCTGCACACACTTGTCAACAAATGGCACAATCGACGATAACAAACAAAGTCCACTGGAGAGTGGTCTTTCCTCCTCTGCCAACATGCACTAGGACGAAACGTGCATGGTGGGACACTTTGCTTGGTGGAACAGAAACTGTGTTAAGCGTTTAGTGCCACTGATCACAGGGAATATCTCCTTAATAAAATAACAAGAACTATGTTATTAAACACTGGACAGCATGCATCAAGAGCTGTTCATCAGATTGGAACGTGGATGCCTACTGTTGTAACATCACAAGAAGAAACTGCAAAGATTTTCTTTAAAGGACTGTGCTGGCAAATAAAGATGTGGAACACGACAGCAGAAGTGTTAACGAACATTTCTGTAGCTTTGAACTGGACAGTATGTAACGTACAAATAAGACACGCACACATGCAACAAGAACGGTTTAAACGTGTGGTTATCGGAAATGTCCATGAATGGAGACAATTATGGAACATTAGTAGTAATAATTGGTCACAACTAGAACCACAGAAGACCTATTGTAATGCTACTATGTGTGAAGGACATTGGACACAATATGATGTTACCAGTAGTACTACTGTCTGTCATTATTATATATTGCCTGTAGTGACTGTACAGGGGTACTGGTTTTTGAAACTGGATGGTGATTGGTTTGATCCACAGACAAACTACACCTACGACCTGGATCTATGCGAGACTGCTGATAAAGGGGTGGTATGTATGCTACAACAAGAACAGGTTCCTCAATTACTTCAGGTGCCTTTCGTTGGGTGTTTATATGATGTGTACATCTGGAGTTGGAATAACGTGACCTATCAATTAACCAATTTCACTACTGCTAACCGTCTAACACAGGTGCAAAGGGACGTTATCCGTGTACCATGGCGGATCTCCCTGGATCGGTTCAAATGCGCATTGAATCAGTCTATGGAACTAAATTTCTTAATTGAATCATACAGGTCCAACATTACCAGCTTGAAGGTGTCTACACTCATGGCCCACGGACAGGTTTTGTATGCGGCTAAGTTAATAGAACAATCTTCTGCACATCATTGGTGGGACATTTTTAATGGAATGTCTGTTACTGCTCGAAACTGTTGTACCCCCCTTGCTTGTGCTAATTATTCATGTTTTCGAAGCAGGACGGATCAGCTGGGAGCGTGGACCGGCCCTCCGCGCTCCCAGCTGATTCTGTGTCTGAAATCATATTTAAAGAAGGGGACCGCCCTCAGTCGGTGGAGTCTGCCGTGGGTTTGCTTACGGACCCCCGGCTGCGTGTATGCTACTCTACTGGGACTTACCTGGCTCTCCAGTCCTGCTCCGAGGTAGGGTGATTCTGAGAATCTGTTGAGCATCGCGCCTGTTTGAAAGCTTGTTGCTTTAATGCTTGCTACTTTGCTATATTCTGTGGGGAATAAAGGGGACATTTATCTTAGCAGAATTGGTGTTTGCGAAGTGCTTGCTGTTTTTGTTATATTCTGTGGGGAATAATAAATGTGGGCACTATTATTCTAGCAGAAACAGTGTTTGAATCATTATTTGTGTGTTGCCGATCTCTCCCGACCCTGAAATAAACATTTCATAAAACAGCTTCCAATCAGACAAAATATTCTCCCTCCCTCCACATGAGCTGAACAGATTTTTCATTTAAGAAAGTAAAGATGTGACCAGGAGCGGGTTGGGGTTGAAGTTGAAGTAATTCAGCCCAGTAGCCTGGTTAGCAGAGGGCTTTGATCTGATCACTTAACCGCTGCAAGTGCAATTTAAAATTTGACATGAACACTTTATTTGCCGTATAAAAGCACCTATTTTCAACAATTAACATTATGTGTATGTATTTAATGATATAAATAGAAAATTATCGTCAGTTTCTAAAAGTTTATTAAACTACAAATTGACTAATTTCTTACCCTTTAAATTTGGCACTGACTGATGCAGTTTTGGTTTTTATCCCAACAGGTTTCGTCACGAATCTGTAGAAAAAGAGTCCACCAATGTGAAATAATTATTCATCTATAATGATGTTAGATCCTCTAGGATTTTTGTTCACTGTGGTGACATTTTATTTATTTATTTATTTTGAGGGTGAGGGGGGCCACCATCTAATTTGCATATTTGTTCATACATTTGTGACCCAGGTGTCGGAATAAGAAGCTTTTTTAAAGACAGATTAATTACTAACCCATGACGAAAGTTCTTCTCTCCGCAGAATCACGCAGCTGTGGAGCGTACTTTGCAGCATCTGGTGTAAATTTACACTTTTAAAAACACGGCAGTGAGCCGCACCACTCATGTTACGCAGCCAGTTTATTTCTACTCCTTAGTGGATCTCTGAGATCTCCCAAATTCACTCTGGTCTTATTTCTTTCTACTGATGCCTTCCTCTTCCTCTTCTTCTCCTAAACCTGTACGCTGTTTGCTTCTTGCGACTGTCAGCCATGTTTAAAGTATATGATGAGAGCAGATTGGCTTTACGTGAGCGCGTCAGAATGATCGGCATGTGGGACAACCAAGAGATAAGATGATACCCAAGGAACTTGAGGGACAGTGGGACATGAGAGCGTAACCAAAACTCTGACATATCCTTGCACTTTGGACCTGCAGCTTTCACAGAAATCTATTTTTAACCTCCTTTTCAGAATACATAATGTATGTTCTACTGTCAGAATAGAAAGACCATTTCACCTAGTATAACAGTGTTTCTGAGCAGGATTACCAACTATAGCTTTAAGAAGCTTGAGGAGTGTTTAGATTTAAAAGCCAGACCACATAAAGAGCATTTTTGCATCCTTATTATCATTAAACATAGAATTAAAGATTATGAGATTATAGCTGCAGAAAGGAGTTAGTCCCACTCTGGACTCTGTTTAGAAAGCTTAATGTTGCATCAGCCATGGGGGTCTGGCTCCACTTTAGAATCAGCGGCAGCGTCCTCTTGTGGATGGCAGCAATACTACAACACTGAAGGAAGGGCTGTCCCAGTGGACCTTTAAGTTAATATGATGGAATAAACTTTAATTAACCATTAATCAACATTCATAAGTCAATTTGTTTCCATTCCTAATTTGAAGGCTTCCATCTCCATTCAGTATCTAATGTGGTACTCGGTATCTGTTTTGTTTTTAAATATGGTGGATCTGATTCTAGTTCTGGATTTGCTGTTGTTACGCACAGTGACTCCACCTCTTAGCACATCAGAGACAGACGTTTTCAAGTCGACTTGCTGCACTTGGACCACCGGTGAAGCGGGTACTATAAATAGTATGGGTTCCACGTAACCGTTACTAGTGGGAAGACCTATAAAGCGACACACACCAAGGCAAACTGCCCATAATTGGTTCTACTGGAAAAGGGGACACAAGTGACTCTTTTAAAGGCGCATAGCCACGTTATTTGACTTTGTTTTTGAGTCTATATGTCAGTAGCTCACTCTGGTTACATAGAAAGTTTTTTTTATAAAATATTCACATTCTGCTGGCGTATTAATTTTTATTTTTGGTGTTTTATGCTTTGTTTTGCTCAATTTTTTAGTAAATAAAGCTTTTCATGTTTATTTACAATTTTAATGGAAGTACGTACTGTGCATGCGACGCAGGGGTTAAAATAAGGATCGGCTAACAGCTATATGCATCTTCAGCCAAAACAACGAACAATGTTCCGAGATCTAGTGAAAGAAAATGCAAAGAAATATATGATTCCAAGAGGTAAAACACTGGATTGTCACTGGAATTACAGTTTGAACGTTGTTGTTCACTGAAACGGATGCTAAACCTGCCGATTGCTAAGCTGTTACCGCAGAGTTGACTGATGCAAGTAAATGTTCTGATATTAGGCTCTTAAAGTTGCTGTTAGATGGACTTATTTAATTAATAACGGTTGGTCTTTGATCACACCGAGCTGCCGCTTTACTGTGAGACATAACAATTCAATTAAATTCAATTTTATTTATATCGCGCCAATTCATGAAACATGTCATCTCAAGGCACTTTACAAAGTTAAGTTCAATCATATTATACAGATTGGATCAGATTATACAGATTGGTCAAAAATTTCATATATAAGGCAACCAGTTGATTGCATCAAAGTCCCGACAAGCAGCATTCACTCCTGGAGAAGCGTAGAGCTACAGGGAGAGTCGTCTGCATTGTTGATGGCTTTGCAGCAATCCCTTATACTGAGCAAGCATGAAGCGACAGCGGAAAGAAAAATTCCCATTAACGGGAAGGAAAAACCTCCAGCAGAACCAGAACCAGGCTCAGTGTGAACGCTCATCTGCCTCGACCGACTGGGGGTTAGAGAAGACAGAGCAGAGACACAGAAAGCACAGAAGCATTCTACATTAGATGGTAATAGCGGGTGATCTGTCTTCCCTGGATGATGTCTCAGCTAACAGAACGCCAGACCAGGTGTACCTACTATGAAGAGAAAAAAAGAGAGAGAGAACAAAAAGTTAAAAGCTGAAATGACGACAAGCAATGCAAAACTGGAGAACAGTAGAAATCAGTAGAGTGAGAAAAATAGACCCTGATGTCCTCCAGTAGCCTAAGCCTATAGCTGCATAACTATAGAGGTAGCTCAGGGTAACATGAGCCACACTAACTAAGCTTTGTCAAAAAGGAAAGTTTTAAGATTAGTCTTAAAAGTAGACAGGGTGTCTGCCTCACGGACCAAAACTGGGAGTTGGTTCCACAGGAGAGGAGCCTGATAGCTAAAGGATCTGCCTCCCATTCTACTTTTAGAGACTCTAGGAACCACCAGCAGACCTGCAGTCTGAGAGCGAAGTGCTCTGTTAGGAACATACGGGGTAATCAGAGCTCTGATATATCATGGAGCTTGATTATTAAGGGCTTTATACGTTAGAAGAAGAATTTTAAATTCTATTCTTGATTTAACAGGAAGCCAATGAAGGGAAGCTAAAATTGGAGGAATATGATCCATCTTGTTGATTTTCATCAGAACTCTTGCTGCAGCATTTTGGATCAGCTGAAGACTTTGAACTGCATTTTGTGGACTTCCTGATAGTAAAGAATTACAATAGTCCAGCCTTTAAGTAACAAATGCATGGACTAGTTTTTCAGCATCACTCCTGGACAGAATGTTTCTAATTTTGGCGATATTCCTGAGTTGAAAAAAGGAAACCCTGGAAACCTGTTTAATATGGGATTTAAATGACATGTATTGGTCAACAATAACCCCAAGATTTTTTACTTTATTACCAGAGGCCAAGTTAATGCCATCAAGATTAAGTGATTGATTAAGAACTTTATTTTTTGAGGACTCTGGTCCAAAGATTACAACTTCTGTCTTGTCAGAATTTAAATGCAGGAAATTTAAAGTCATCCAGCTTTTGTTGTCATCAAGACATGACTGCAGTTGAAGTAATTGATTGGATTCATCAGGATTTATGGATAACTATAACTGAGTGTCATCAGCATAACAGTGGAAATTAATCCAATCGGAAGCATATATATAGTAAAGAGAATTGGTCCAAGGACTGAACCCTGTGGTACTCCACAAGTGACCTTAGAGTTTGAAGTAGATTTATTATTAACATAAACAAACTGGAATCTGTCCGATAGATCAGATTTAAACCAGCCTAATGCTTTCCCCTTAATCTCTACAGTATGCTCAAGTCTTTGTAGGAGAATATTGTGATCAACTGTATCAAATGCAGCACTGAGATCTAGCAGGACAAGTACAGACACAAGTCCATTATCTGAGGCCATGAGAATATCATTAGTGACCTTCACTAGAGCTGTTTCAGTGCTATGATAAGCTCTGAAGCCTGACTGAAACTCGTCAAGTAGGTCATTACTTTGTAAATGTTCACATAGTTGATTAGCTTAACTACTTTCTCAAGAATTTTAGATAAGAAAATAAGATTAGATATAGGTCTGTAATTTACTAACTCATCTGGATCAAGAGAAGGTTTCTTAAGTAAAGGTTTAATAACAGCTACTTTAAAAACCTGCGGTACATATCCATTTACTAAGGATAGATTAATCATGTCTAAAATAGTGCCACTGATCACAGGGAATATCTCCTTAAACAACTTGGTTGGGATTGGGTCTAACATACAGGTAGAAGGTTTAGATGAAGCTAATAATTTAGATAGCTCAGAAAGCTCTACTGCTTCTAAACAGTTCAGACTCTGTGCAGGTTCTAAAGATTCCTCCAACGCTGCCTCACTTACTGAGGACGAGGTAATCATGTTTGGGAGGATGCCAATTATTTTATTTTTAATGGAATCAATTTTATTTATGAAGAATCCCATAAAGTCATTACTGCTAAGAGCTAAGGGAATGGATGGATCAACAGAGCTGTGCCTCTGAGTAAGTTTGGCAACTGTACTGAAGAGAAATCTAGGATTATTTTTATTCTCCTCAATTAATGATGAAAAAATATGCTGCTCTAACTCTGCGAATGGTCTTTCTATAAAACAATAGACTGTCCCTCCAGATTAGGTAGGATTCCTCTTGGTGTGTAGAGCGCCATTTTCTCTCCAATTTCCTAACATCGTGCTTCAAGGAACGCAGCTCTGAATTAAACCAGGGAGCCAGCTTCCTTTGAATAATCACCTTCTTTTTCAAGGGAGCTACATTGTCTAATGCAGAACGCAATGAAGAAGTCACACCGTTAACAAAGACGTCTATTTGTGAATGGGAAGAAACAGCATTGCTGCCATCTGCAGGGCATTTCTGCAATACTGAAGATATTAAAAAGGGGACAGACTCTTTAAAGTTTGATGCAGCATTATCCAATAAAGATCTACTATAATAGAACCCTCTTTTGGGGGTGGAGAACTCAGTTAGATTAAACTCAAATGTTATTAAAAATGATCAGATAGGACAGGGTTGTGAGGAAATACTGTTAATTCTTCACAATCAATGCCATATGTCAGCACAAGGTCTAAAGTATGGAGCCAAGAGTGCGTCGGTTTATGCACATTTTGAGCAAAACCAATTGAATCTAGGATAGTTTTAAAGGCTACGCTAAGGTTATCACATTCTGTGTCAACATGAATGTTAAAATCCCCCACTATAATAACCTTGTCAGTGTTTATCACCAAATCAGATAAGAAGTCTGACAACTGATCCAAAAACTGAGAGTAAGGGCCTGGTGGACGATACAAAACAACAAACAGAAGAGGTTTTATTGCTTTGCAATTTGGATGAGGGAAACTGAGGGTTAAATGTTCAAAAGAACTGTAGTAATTAATTGGCCTGGGGCTAATTAATAAATCCGACTGAAAGATGGTTGGCATTCCTCCTCTTTCCACAGATCTGAGAATGTGGAAATTTGAATAATTGGATGGAGTTGACTCATTTATACTAGCGTAGTCCTCTTGTAGCCAGGCTTCTGTGAGAGAAAATATATCAATCTAAGTATCGGAAATCAATTCATTAACTAACAAAGTCTTTGGAGGGAGAGACCTTATATTTAATAGATCACATTTAATTGTTTTATTTTTTGGTACAAGGTGAGCCGTATAGATTTTTATTCGATTTTTATGATTTTTCCTTTTAGATCAGTTAAGTTTTGGCCGTGGGAAAGACACCGTCTCAATAGGGTAATGAGTGGGTAACAGTACAGAAGCTGCAGAGAGGTGTGTTAAACTACGGCTCTGCTTCCTGGTTTGGACCCTGGGTTGTCAGCATTTAGGAGAACTAATAAATCCGGCCAGATTCCTAGAAAGAAGAGCTGCACCATCCAAAGTGGGATGGTGCCGTCTCTCCGGATCAGACCAGGTTTTCCCCAGAAAGTTTGACAGTTATCAATGTAGCCCACGTCGTTTTCAGGACACCACCTAGACAACCAGCGGTTGAATGATGACATGTGGCTAAACATGTCATCACTGAGGGTCAGCTCTTGGTGCGGTATTATTTAATTTGATTTATTAATTAAGCAAACCGGCATTATGATAGTTCTGTGATACTGTCACTAGATGGCGCCACGTCTGTTCATATCTGCTAATCTCGCTCGGTGTGGGGGATGGGCTTATTTTTCTAAACATTATCAGGATGGAGGCTTGGTGTATATAACCTTATTTTATCATGATTAACGGTTTCTGGTCTTTCTTAACGTGGCTATGTACCTTTTAAGGTGGGAACAAAATCAGAAGAGAACAACTGAACATTTTCAGAGCTCGGCTTCCATTTCTCATTAGTCTGTATGACCTGCTTCACCTACTTTGTTCATCACTGGATCCTCGGGAAACTTAAATACACTAACACCATCTTTTTGAGTTTTTGACCAAAAACCTGCAATACAACTGAAAAGGTCATTATTGTGTCAGCAGCACTTTAAAGGTATACTATGCAACCGGGTTTGATTTTCCAGCGAGGCTCCCCCCAGAGGGCGAAAGTAAAAGTGCACTGTCGTAAAGATGCTCAGCTGTTCTCCTGGTTTCTCCGTCAAGCCAGGCACGGTTGTTTTGAGCTTAAGCCGGGCATACTCTGTACGAGTTTTTCAGTCGTGGTACTTATATACATCTCAAACTGTGCGACGGAACGGCAGGGTTTAAAAGTTTACCACTCACGATCTGTGTTCTCACGCTGTACGTCGTGCCCCGGTGGGTAACAGGGACCCAGACCAGGGGGTCGAGCCCGGCTCGGGTGAGGCCCACGGGAGGCACCGGGCGGGAACGGAGGGGAGAGAGGAAAGACGAGACGCCCCGGCGGCCGCGCAGCACAGCAGACCGCCGGCCCCCCCCCGCGAGCGGAAGCGTACGGAAACAGACCGCCAGCGCGTCGCGCGGACCGGAACGCTCGCCCTCCCCAACCCACCCGCGAGCCGACGCCGGGCCCCGCGGGTCCCGGGCCGGGCGGAGGTCGCTTCGGGGATGCCCGCTCCCCTCCCTCCCCTGGCGGGGACGGAGATGAGGGGAGGGCGCCCCCTCGTAGCTCTGCTTGAACAGCAGGATGCGCTCACGAAAACCTCACGACGGCCGACTGAATTTCAAACAGTGTAAGCCCGGCTTACAGCAGACAGGCGAACGCAACGAAAAGTCGAAAAAACGGCAGTACAAACAATGACTAACACAGTGAAAGTATGAACATGCACACAGAGAGAGAGAAACCATTCCAATGTTACTTACAATCGCATCAGCAGAAACGCGAGGTCCGCGTCAGCCTTGCAGCCTTCTTTTTCTTTTAGCTCTCGCCATTCGGAAAAAGCTTGCCCGATGTTCACCCGTGTACGACTCGTCTCTCTGTCCAGAGCCCTTTTCCTCTCTCTTGCCTGCTCCGACATGGGCTTTCGCTGTTTTCTCGCGAAAGCAAGACCGACTCTCGCGATGCACAAGACTTCTGAGCCTTTGGGTGCGGGCCGAGGGCTCCTGCAGTTGCAAGTACGGTATTTCCCCTACAGACCACCAGGGCGGCCGAGAAAACCTTTGTTCGACCTGAAATGACTCATTTAATCATCCAAAACGGTATGGAACACATTAACTGAAAAATGTTGCATAGTATGCCTTTAAGGTTAAAATGGTAGCTCTACAAATAACTGACTTTTTGGGAGGAAGTTTTCTGTTGCTTTATTGTGTTTTACTGTTCTGCATGTTCTGTGGATGAAATGGTGAAAACTCAATCATCCTACAACACATTTTACTTGGCAGGTTGTGAGGCAACAGAACATTAAAATCCCAAGGGGAGTGAACAGTTTTTCCTAGAGCTGTAAACAAACAGGAGATAAGAAACAAAAATCCAAAATTAAATATGAAAAATTAGAAGTTGAAACAAATAATTGAATCGAATTAAATTACCTAGAACTATAATACATCTTCCGGTGATACTTGGACACGTCATCAGTGACTAACCCGGGGTCACGGGGTGTTTCGGGTCTTCAATAATCAGACACCCTCACTCGGGCGACCCAGCCGGGGGCGATCACTCCCCGGCTTGTGTCCAAGTAGAGCACCACGGATCCCCCCTACGGATCCACAGCCACCGCAAGGCCTTTTCTGCGGCCTCAAGAATGTTTTTGGTGGCTTTCCTCAACTGCAGTCCTCTAACACCAAGGAGTTTGAACACTCTCTGTAATGAATGACCTGCAAAACCTCTGCACCCGATTTCGACAGGTTCGCAGCGGGCCTTCCAGCCATTGCTCCGGCACTCTGTGGTGAGCTCCGAGTATTTGGCCCTCTTGTGCTTGTTAGTCTCCTCAATACGGTCCTCCCATGGTACAGTCAGTTCCAGTAAGACCACTTGCTTGGTGCTCTCCAATGTTAACACCATATGGGCGGAGTGAAGTGGTAGCTATGTTAACTGGGAACTTGAGTTGCCGTCCTACATCAACTTGGAGCTGCCAGTCACGGGCGGTAGCGAGGAGCCCTCCTGAGGAATTGGGCTGGTGGTTTGCCTTCTGCCCCGCTCTAACAAAGGTGATTGACTGCTTCGGGGCAACCTGGGTCTTGCCGTTCTGTATGGCTGTGCTGAGAGAATCCGCCAAGGATTTTAGAACTTGGTCCTGGCGCCAGCGATACCACCCCTCTCCTAAAGCTTTCGGGCAGCAGCTCAATGTGCTCCATGGTGCCCCTTCTCTGGCACAGTTTACACTCGGGACTATCCGCCAGGCCCCAGGTATGAAGGTTGGCCGGACTTGGGAGGACATCATAGACAGATTGTATGAGGAACTTCGTGCGAAGAGGTTCAGCTCTCAAGAGCTCTGCCCACATGCATTTACGAGGGTCCACGTGCTCCCACCTAGTCCATGCCCCTTGCTTGGACATGCCAACCATCTTGATGTGACGTTCTTCCTCCACCTCTGCACGGATCTCATCTTGGACCAGTTGGCGCTTCTCCTTTCTGCTGGCACGGTCGTAGTGCAGCTTGGGAGAGCTACCCAGGCCTGCCCTCCCCACTGCCACGGCTCCGACCAAGGTTTTATGCCTCAGCCTTGCCTCCGCTCTACTGACAGCTTCTTGTGCCTGCCACTTCCTCCCGGTCTTGACAAGGATTCCTGCCGATGCCACCTTAGCGTCCGCCGAGTCCCTGTACATCATCACCTCTCTTGAGCGGGTGACTTTGAACTCCTCCATTAGTCCACTGAAAGGGAGGTGCAGCTTGGTGGAATGGCCATACAGGGCGATGCTACTCAAGGACTGAGGGAGCCCAAGCCATCGTCTGAGAAACTGGCTAATGGTCTTCTCTAGTGCTTCTACCGTTGTCACTGGTACCTTGTAGACTAGGCAGGACTCCGTGCTGGTACATCCAGGCCTTGTACTTTCCTTGGAGACCGGATTTGTCAATGGCTGTGAGCCACGGTGACAAGTCACTCTTGGTTTGCTGCAATGCCGCTGCATCCTTCAGGGAGCTGTCAAAGATTTTACCCAGGCTCTTGACAGGCTTTTCGGTCACTGTTGGAATCTTGGTCCCTTCCAGTGAAAAGCGGAAGTGGTCGGCCATTCTACCTTTCTTCAGGACCAAAGACCTAGACTTCTCTGGCTTGAAGCTCATCTTTGCCCACGAGATTAGCTGTTCGAGCCCCTGAAGGAGCCACCTGCACCCCGGGACAGATGTGGTCATCACTGTTAAGTCATCCATAAAGGCTCTTATAGGCGGCTGCCGGCTCCCAGATCTTGATTTGGGCCCTCTGCATTCGACCTCGGCAGATTTAACGATCATGGTCATGGCCAAGGAGAAGAGTGACACCGAGATAGTACAGCCAGTAATTATGCCCTTCTCCAGGCGGTGCCAGGCAGTTGTTACTTGGCCTGAGGAGACTCTTATGCTGAAGTCGTAATAGTTCATGATGAGGTTGCAGATCTTCTCAGGAACATGGTGTCTTGTCCTCCCCACATCAAGGAGGAACAGAGGGGAGTCTACATCAGTCTGCCAGGAGAGCAGCTCAATGAGAAGGAGGTGATTAATGCCATCAGGTTTCCAGTTGCTGCTTCTTCCATAAATAGTCTGGCTGATGAACAATCTCTGCTGCTCTCACAGCTTTATCCAGACCACATTAAAGGCAGAGAGCTTCCAGAAGAGAATGATGGAGAAGAATCCATCAGGATACAAGATCATGGAGATGCTTCCATTTCTTTTGAGACTGAAGACACTGAGAAGGATGAAGAGGACAGTGATGTAGAGCACGCTCTCTCTGGGCTGAAACAATTGTCAGACTCTGGATGTAAGAAATGTTCTACAGAGAGGAAAAATGTGGACTCTCAAAGGAAAGTCCAGACAGGAGGGAAGCTTAGCTGCAAAGACTGTGGCAAAACATTTATGAGAAAATACAATTTAAACGCACACATGAGAATCCACACAGGACAGAAGCCTTTCTGTTGTGATTTATGTGGACAAAGATTTAGCCAAAAAGATTTAGCCAAATTTAGCCTTTATTTTGCACCAGACAGAAACCCTTTGGGAGCGCTTTTATTATTTAATGCTCAGACCTGCGTTGAGAGAAAGGACACCAATATAGAGCTCTGGCAATTTTAATTATAGGCCCCTATAGATAGATATAGATAGATAACTCACACTCTAAAAACTATTACTAGGATAAACTCAATTTTATTGGTGAAACATTTTTAAACTTAAAAATATTGAGTAAATTTAAAAGCTGTGAAATCAAGTAAATATAACTTATGAGTTTAGTAAATGTAAGTTAAAAAAATTAAGTACATCTGAATAACTAAATGTAGTATCCCGACAGATAAAATTGAGTACATCTAATTAAAATCTTAAGTCTATATAATAGTAACCCTTGGTGAAAACCAATAATAAAATTGTGTTGATATGACCAAAATGGAGAGACAGCAAGCGCAATTTGTGGCAGTGGCAGGTCATTCTGGCAGTTCCGGTGGCAGTTCCGGGTTGCCACGGCGTATTACTGGCAGATGCCACTAGGCTGACAGTCTCCACTGGCATCTGCCACAACAGAGACAGGGTGCCAGTACAGGGTGCCAGTCTCTAGTGGCACATGTCACAAGGCTGACAGGCTGCCAGAGCGCGGTTTACGCCGTTACGGGGGCTGCTAGCGCCGGTTTTCGGCAAAAAAGTTTAGTTAACGTGACTCTACCTGGATTTTTGTTTTGAAATTATGATCTCATTATTTAATAAACTGTGTCAAACCGTTCATAAAGTCATATTTATTTGATGGAACGATGTAATTCGTCTGAAAATAAGTGGCCATTGACAGGGTGCCAGTACAGGGTGCCAGTCTCTCCTCTCCTGGAACCTGACACTAGGCTGGCCCTGGCCACCTAGTGGCTACCTGCCACTAGGTGGCCAGGGCCACTTTTCATTAAAATACTCTTTTCAAACCATGATATTGCTTATTAACATGTGTAAAACCTTTAATGATGTGACTGCATTTACTTTGGAAGCAATGGCGTAAATAGTGTTCTCTATGTATTTAATATGCTGTAAGGAAAGAAGCATTCCACACACTGCTGATGTGCTACACAGAATAGTTAGTATGACATGCATAGTCATTCTGAAAGCACCTGGCCATGAGGATGTCAGAGAACAATGTGAGTTGACATCGTTCCACAGAATACTGGAGGGTGAAAATGAGGTCAGGTCGTAGTAGTTGTACCCAAATTCTATGCTGATTAGTATGCGTCTCTCCTTAAATCTATCTAAAATCCAGATAGGCTGCAGCAATGAAGGTATATGGTTACTTGTAAAAGTCTTTATTTACTGAAGTTCTTCAAGTCTTGCAAAAACTTTTAGTTTTTTTACATCGACAATGGACAAACAGAACTTTTCATAGTCCTCCTTCTTTTCAAAAACAAAAGTAAAATGCTCCGCTGGAGAATATTCATTATACTCTTCATCCCATGTCTTGAGGGCTTCGAGAGCTTCTGCTTGTTCTAGCTCGTCCATATGCAGAACAACAGGAAGTGTTATTCTTCCACTAAATTGTTGTTCTCTGCACCAGTCAGCTGCAGCCTGACTATCGACAATGAACGGGCTTCCCTGCAGAAAATTATAGATTAGTTACAGATTGCTAATTTAGCCTACATCAAGGGATCATATTTCCTTTTACATTTGACAAAAACAGATTACATTCAAATAGCTATGTAGTTTAACCCTTTTCTGTTAACCTTTTCTGTCTTCTTCTTCCTGGGCTTCCGAAAGTCTGGAAATAAATGAACAAAAAGAGAGGAGGGGGGGGGGTGAGCCAGTACTGTATCTTTTAATGAGTGCAGTATATGTAGTTGTGCACACACAATTGTTATTTACCCCTCATTTTTCTTCACGGTATTTATGAGCATCATCTCTGCTTGGTAGCGGCAAAGGTTGTTATTTTGCAGCCACTGGATGACAACTAAAAAAAAATCATGTACAGCAGTTGTACAACACTAAATCAGTCACATTTCCATGTTGAAATTTAGTTTGTTTGTTTTTTTATAATGGTTACTCTTATTATCACACAAATTTAGTATTGGTTATTATTCCCTAAGACCATTTACAGATGAAACATAATTTAAGTTAAGGGCATTGCATCAGGACAAATATTTTTTTATGGGTGTCCACTGTAATATTTGTCAATTGTCTATTTAGATTTGTTTTGTTTTTAAAGTTTGTTTTGGTTATGCAGACCAGAAATCACCTGGAGGTGTTGGAAGCCATTGTAAAATTGGTACCTATTTTTACAGAAGGACTCAAGAGGGAGACATTGTTCAAGTTCAGTTGTTATTCAAGTTGTTGCTGTCACTGAAATATTACATTTTTTGTGCCAGGTTATTTTTGGTAATGTTTTCTGCTTTGTTGTGTTATTACTCCATCGTATGATCTGTTCAGTTTTCTCCATCTCAATCAAATCAGCATTTGTTGTCTGTCTGCTGGTCATTTTGTGTTCAGTTAATGTTCAGATGAGTACATAAAGGATCAAACCCCTATGTAAAACTCAAATGTTACCCATTTCACATTATAAAATCCTTCTTTAACGCTTTCTGAACATCTCTCATCCTTGATAGTTTTTGGTCCACTAAAAATACAGATGGACATATTCTTTCCAAAAAAGTTCCAAGCTTTTATACTAGTGGACAAAAATGCCTTTTTATAGCTTAGATAACATGCAAATTAAACTGAAAGCCTTTGTAAAGGGGAGTCGATGACCTGGATGACTGATAATCTTCACCAGCACAGATGGACATATAAAAGTGTTTTTGTCACCAAGCCCATTTACACTTACAAACCTATGCCATTAGTAATTGCTTTTTCTTTCTCAGTTTTAGGGACTGAAGCTCACCTCAGGCAGAATCACCTCTGTGACCATGTGTTGGTCAACATCTCCACTGCCAGGGACATACAGAATGTTTTCAAGCCGTGTGATGAGAACCTCTGTCTGTAACAACAAGGGAGGCAGTTATCATGAGTGTCGTTAATTGAAATTGACAAGACTTTTAAATTTTAGCAATTGATTGGATGCTTCTTAAAGTTTTTCTGTAACTAGGATGACACCCTACAGCATTAAAAAAATACAACAAATAATTCAAAAAGAAAGGAAGACAATACTATGGAATCTCAAACAGGACGTCACCATTCCCTTGAGCGTTTTTTGAGAATACAGCACTAACAGTAGCTCATCCAGTTTTGTATTTTGACATGGTTTTGAATTGAATTACATAAAGCAATGACAACCTACCATCATGTCATTAAAAGTGGTGACATGCTCACTGTATAACCTTCTAAGGGCTGGATCAAAGCCTTTGTGTTTTCACAGATACATTCTGTTTGACAGAATGTCACCAGTCTGCAACTTCTTTTCCAGGTCCTGCAACATTTTAGATTAAGTTAAATTCACAATTTTATTTAATTTCCTGAAAAATATGATTGTCTTCTACATAATAATGAATGTCATCACCTTAATCTCAGAATCTGTAAGAATATCTTCTGCTTTGACGGACTGCAGAATGTTGTCGCTGTTAAAGAAAAAAAAAATTAAAACTTTGCTCAGAATTAGATGAGAGATTGAAAAAATTAACAAAACTTATGACTTTATTGAAATGTAAAATTTTTATTCATGTATATAATACCATGTCTATCTTTGTTTGAGAGGCAAAAAATATATTGGCATGAAAACAGGTATTTATTTACTAATTTATTTACACATTGTGTAAACAGCAGGGCGTCATTATTAGTCATTTAGCCATAGCCCAGAGTTTAACATTTGGCAGTAGGATGTTTTCATTCCAATTCTGAAAGTGCTTGAAAAATAACAAAATAAAAATATTTTTTGTACAAGCATGTATTTTATTAGTGTCATTTATTCCAAAATTAAACAAAGAGATCATAATTCCAAAACAAAAATCCAGGTAGAGTCAGGTTAACTAAACTTTTTAGCTGAAAACCGGCGCTGACAGCCCCCGTAACGGTGTAAGCCGGTCTGGCAGCCTGTCAGCCTTGTGACAGGTGCCAGTAGAGACTGGCACCCTGAACTGGCACCCTGTCAATGGCTCGGTCCTGCTAGAGCAGGACCTGCTAGAGCAGGACCGAGCGCAATTTGTGGCAGTGGCAGGTCATTCTGGCAGTTCCGGTGGCACCTCGGGCTGCCACGGCATATTACTGGCATCTGCCACAACAGAGACAGGGTGCCTGTCCATCTGTGCTGGGAAAAAAACGATATATATTTTTAATTGCGATTAATCGCATAATGTTGATAGTTAATTCAAGATTAAAGGCAAATTAATTATATATTTTATCCTTTTATATCTGAACGTGTAATAGCCTGTTTGGGCATTTTAATATACAATTTTGGAATAAATGACACTAATAAAATACATGCTTGTACAAAAAATATTTTTATTTTGTTATTTTTCAAGCACTTTCAGAATTGGAATGAAAACATCCTACTGCCAAATGTTAAACTCTGGGCTATGGCTAAATGACTAATAATGACGCCCTGCTGTTTACACAATGTGTAAATAAATTAGTAAATAAATACCTGTTTTCATGCCAATATATTTTTTGCCTCTCAAACAAAGATAGACATGGTATTATATACATGAATAAAAATTTTACATTTCAATAAAGTCATAAGTTTTGTTAATTTTTTCAATCTCTCATCTAATTCTGAGCAAAGTTTTAATTTTTTTTTTCTTTAACAGCGACAACATTCTGCAGTCCGTCAAAGCAGAAGATATTCTTACAGATTCTGAGATTAAGGTGATGACATTCATTATTATGTAGAAGACAATCATATTTTTCAGGAAATTAAATAAAATTGTGAATTTAACTTAATCTAAAATGTTGCAGGACCTGGAAAAGAAGTTGCAGACTGGTGACATTCTGTCAAACAGAATGTATCTGTGAAAACACAAAGGCTTTGATCCAGCCCTTAGAAGGTTATACAGTGAGCATGTCACCACTTTTAATGACATGATGGTAGGTTGTCATTGCTTTATGTAATTCAATTCAAAACCATGTCAAAATACAAAACTGGATGAGCTACTGTTAGTGCTGTATTCTCAAAAAACGCTCAAGGGAATGGTGACGTCCTGTTTGAGATTCCATAGTATTGTCTTCCTTTCTTTTTGAATTATTTGTTGTATTTTTTTAATGCTGTAGGGTGTCATCCTAGTTACAGAAAAACTTTAAGAAGCATCCAATCAATTGCTAAAATTTAAAAGTCTTGTCAATTTCAATTAACGACACTCATGATAACTGCCTCCCTTGTTGTTACAGACAGAGGTTCTCATCACACGGCTTGAAAACATTCTGTATGTCCCTGGCAGTGGAGATGTTGACCAACACATGGTCACAGAGGTGATTCTGCCTGAGGTGAGCTTCAGTCCCTAAAACTGAGAAAGAAAAAGCAATTACTAATGGCATAGGTTTGTAAGTGTAAATGGGCTTGGTGACAAAAACACTTTTATATGTCCATCTGTGCTGGTGAAGATTATCAGTCATCCAGGTCATCGACTCCCCTTTACAAAGGCTTTCAGTTTAATTTGCATGTTATCTAAGCTATAAAAAGGCATTTTTGTCCACTAGTATAAAAGCTTGGAACTTTTTTGGAAAGAATATGTCCATCTGTATTTTTAGTGGACCAAAAACTATCAAGGATGAGAGATGTTCAGAAAGCGTTAAAGAAGGATTTTATAATGTGAAATGGGTAACATTTGAGTTTTACATAGGGGTTTGATCCTTTATGTACTCATCTGAACATTAACTGAACACAAAATGACCAGCAGACAGACAACAAATGCTGATTTGATTGAGATGGAGAAAACTGAACAGATCATACGATGGAGTAATAACACAACAAAGCAGAAAACATTACCAAAAATAACCTGGCACAAAAAATGTAATATTTCAGTGACAGCAACAACTTGAATAACAACTGAACTTGAACAATGTCTCCCTCTTGAGTCCTTCTGTAAAAATAGGTACCAATTTTACAATGGCTTCCAACACCTCCAGGTGATTTCTGGTCTGCATAACCAAAACAAACTTTAAAAACAAAACAAATCTAAATAGACAATTGACAAATATTACAGTGGACACCCATAAAAAAATATTTGTCCTGATGCAATGCCCTTAACTTAAATTATGTTTCATCTGTAAATGGTCTTAGGGAATAATAACCAATACTAAATTTGTGTGATAATAAGAGTAACCATTATAAAAAAACAAACAAACTAAATTTCAACATGGAAATGTGACTGATTTAGTGTTGTACAACTGCTGTACATGATTTTTTTTTAGTTGTCATCCAGTGGCTGCAAAATAACAACCTTTGCCGCTACCAAGCAGAGATGATGCTCATAAATACCGTGAAGAAAAATGAGGGGTAAATAACAATTGTGTGTGCACAACTACATATACTGCACTCATTAAAAGATACAGTACTGGCTCACCCCCCCCTCCTCTCTTTTTGTTCATTTATTTCCAGACTTTCGGAAGCCCAGGAAGAAGAAGACAGAAAAGGTTAACAGAAAAGGGTTAAACTACATAGCTATTTGAATGTAATCTGTTTTTGTCAAATGTAAAAGGAAATATGATCCCTTGATGTAGGCTAAATTAGCAATCTGTAACTAATCTATAATTTTCTGCAGGGAAGCCCGTTCATTGTCGATAGTCAGGCTGCAGCTGACTGGTGCAGAGAACAACAATTTAGTGGAAGAATAACACTTCCTGTTGTTCTGCATATGGACGAGCTAGAACAAGCAGAAGCTCTCGAAGCCCTCAAGACATGGGATGAAGAGTATAATGAATATTCTCCAGCGGAGCATTTTACTTTTGTTTTTGAAAAGAAGGAGGACTATGAAAAGTTCTGTTTGTCCATTGTCGATGTAAAAAAACTAAAAGTTTTTGCAAGACTTGAAGAACTTCAGTAAATAAAGACTTTTACAAGTAACCATATACCTTCATTGCTGCAGCCTATCTGGATTTTAGATAGATTTAAGGAGAGACGCATACTAATCAGCATAGAATTTGGGTACAACTACTACGACCTGACCTCATTTTCACCCTCCAGTATTCTGTGGAACGATGTCAACTCACATTGTTCTCTGACATCCTCATGGCCAGGTGCTTTCAGAATGACTATGCATGTCATACTAACTATTCTGTGTAGCACATCAGCAGTGTGTGGAATGCTTCTTTCCTTACAGCATATTAAATACATAGAGAACACTATTTACGCCATTGCTTCCAAAGTAAATGCAGTCACATCATTAAAGGTTTTACACATGTTAATAAGCAATATCATGGTTTGAAAAGAGTATTTTAATGAAAAGTGGCCCTGGCCACCTAGTGGCAGGTAGCCACTAGGTGGCCAGGGCCAGCCTAGTGTCAGGTTCCAGGAGAGGAGAGACTGGCACCCTGTACTGGCACCCTGTCAATGGCCACTTATTTTCAGACGAATTACATCGTTCCATCAAATAAATATGACTTTATGAACGGTTTGACACAGTTTATTAAATAATGAGATCATAATTTCAAAACAAAAATCCAGGTAGAGTCACGTTAACTAAACTTTTTTGCCGAAAACCGGCGCTAGCAGCCCCCGTAACGGCGTAAACCGCGCTCTGGCAGCCTGTCAGCCTTGTGACATGTGCCACTAGAGACTGGCACCCTGTACTGGCACCCTGTCTCTGTTGTGGCAGATGCCAGTGGAGACTGTCAGCCTAGTGGCATCTGCCAGTAATACGCCGTGGCAACCCGGAACTGCCACCGGAACTGCCAGAATGACCTGCCACTGCCACAAATTGCGCTTGCTGTCTCTCCATTTTGGTCATATCAACACAATTTTATTATTGGTTTTCACCAAGGGTTACTATTATATAGACTTAAGATTTTAATTAGATGTACTCAATTTTATCTGTCGGGATACTACATTTAGTTATTCAGATGTACTTAATTTTTTTAACTTACATTTACTAAACTCATAAGTTATATTTACTTGATTTCACAGCTTTTAAATTTACTCAATATTTTTAAGTTTAAAAATGTTTCACCAATAAAATTGAGTTTATCCTAGTAATAGTTTTTAGAGTGTGAGTTATCTATCTATATCTATCTATAGGGGCCTATAATTAAAATTGCCAGAGCTCTATATTGGTGTCCTTTCTCTCAACGCAGGTCTGAGCATTAAATAATAAAAGCGCTCCCAAAGGGTTTCTGTCTGGTGCAAAATAAAGGCTAAATTTGGCTAAATCTTTTTGGCTAAATCTTTGTCCACATAAATCACAACAGAAAGGCTTCTGTCCTGTGTGGATTCTCATGTGTGCGTTTAAATTGTATTTTCTCATAAATGTTTTGCCACAGTCTTTGCAGCTAAGCTTCCCTCCTGTCTGGACTTTCCTTTGAGAGTCCACATTTTTCCTCTCTGTAGAACATTTCTTACATCCAGAGTCTGACAATTGTTTCAGCCCAGAGAGAGCGTGCTCTACATCACTGTCCTCTTCATCCTTCTCAGTGTCTTCAGTCTCAAAAGAAATGGAAGCATCTCCATGATCTTGTATCCTGATGGATTCTTCTCCATCATTCTCTTCTGGAAGCTCTCTGCCTTTAATGTGGTCTGGATAAAGCTGTGAGAGCAGCAGAGATTGTTCATCAGCCAGACTATTTATGGAAGAAGCAGCAACTGGAAACCTGATGGCATTAATCACCTCCTTCTCATTGAGCTGCTCTCCTGGCAGACTGATGTAGACTCCCCTCTGTTCCTCCTTGATGTGGGGAGGACAAGACACCATGTTCCTGAGAAGATCTGCAACCTCATCATGAACTATTACGACTTCAGCATAAGAGTCTCCTCAGGCCAAGTAACAACTGCCTGGCACCGCCTGGAGAAGGGCATAATTACTGGCTGTACTATCTCGGTGTCACTCTTCTCCTTGGCCATGACCATGATCGTTAAATCTGCCGAGGTCGAATGCAGAGGGCCCAAATCAAGATCTGGGAGCCGGCAGCCGCCTATAAGAGCCTTTATGGATGACTTAACAGTGATGACCACATCTGTCCCGGGGTGCAGGTGGCTCCTTCAGGGGCTCGAACAGCTAATCTCGTGGGCAAAGATGAGCTTCAAGCCAGAGAAGTCTAGGTCTTTGGTCCTGAAGAAAGGTAGAATGGCCGACCACTTCCGCTTTTCACTGGAAGGGACCAAGATTCCAACAGTGACCGAAAAGCCTGTCAAGAGCCTGGGTAAAATCTTTGACAGCTCCCTGAAGGATGCAGCGGCATTGCAGCAAACCAAGAGTGACTTGTCACCGTGGCTCACAGCCATTGACAAATCCGGTCTCCAAGGAAAGTACAAGGCCTGGATGTACCAGCACGGAGTCCTGCCTAGTCTACAAGGTACCAGTGACAACGGTAGAAGCACTAGAGAAGACCATTAGCCAGTTTCTCAGACGATGGCTTGGGCTCCCTCAGTCCTTGAGTAGCATCGCCCTGTATGGCCATTCCACCAAGCTGCACCTCCCTTTCAGTGGACTAATGGAGGAGTTCAAAGACACCCGCTCAAGAGAGGTGATGATGTACAGGGACTCGGCGGACGCTAAGGTGGCATCGGCAGGAATCCTTGTCAAGACCGGGAGGAAGTGGCAGGCACAAGAAGCTGTCAGTAGAGCGGAGGCAAGGCTGAGGCATAAAACCTTGGTCGGAGCCGTGGCAGTGGGGAGGGCAGGCCTGGGTAGCTCTCCCAAGCTGCACTACGACCGTGCCAGCAGAAAGGAGAAGCGCCAACTGGTCCAAGATGAGATCCGTGCAGAGGTGGAGAACGTCACATCAAGATGGTTGGCATGTCCAAGCAAGGGGCATGGACTAGGTGGGAGCACGTGGACCCTCGTAAATGCACGTGGGCAGAGCTCTTGAGAGCTGAACTTCTTCGCACGAAGTTCCTCATACAATCTGTCTATTATGTCCTCCCAAGTCCGGCCAACCTTCACACCTGGGGCCTGGCGGATAGTCCCGAGTGTAAACTGTGCCAGAGAAGGGGCACCATGGAGCACATTCTGAGCTGCTGCCCGAAAGCTTTAGGAGAGGGGTGGTATCGCTGGCGCCAGGACCAAGTTCTAAAATCCTTGGCGGATTCTCTCAGCACAGCCATACAGAACGGCAAGACCCAGGTTGCCCCGAAGCAGTCAATCACCTTTGTTAGAGCGGGGCAGAAGGCAAACCACCAGCCCAATTCCTCAGGAGGGCTCCTCGCTACCGCCCGTGACTGGCAGCTCCAAGTTGATGTAGGACGGCAACTCAAGTTCCCAGTTAACATAGCTACCACTTCACTCCGCCCATATGGTGTTAACATTGGAGAGCACCAAGCAAGTGGTCTTACTGGAACTGACTGTACCATGAGAGGACCGTATTGAGGAGGACTAACAAGCACAAGAGGGTCAAATACTCGGAGCTCACCACAGAGTGCCGGAGCAATGGCTGGAAGGCCCGCTGCGAACCTGTCGAAATCGGGTGCAGAGGTTTTGCAGGTCATTCATTACAGAGAGTGTTCAAACTCCTTGGTGTTAGAGGACTGCAGTTGAGGAAAGCCACCAAAAACATTCTTGAGGCCGCAGAAAAGGCCTTGCGGTGGCTGTGGATCCGTAGGGGGGATCCGTGGTGCTCTACTTGGACACAAACCGGGGAGTGATCGCCCCCGGCTGGGTTGCCCGAGTGAGGGTGTCTGATTATTGAAGACCCGAAACACCCCGTGACCCTGGGTTAGTCACTGATGACGTGTCCAAGTATCACCGGAAGATGTATTATAGTTCTAGGTAATTTAATTCGATTCAATTATTTGTTTCAACTTCTAATTTTTCATATTTAATTTTGGATTTTTGTTTCTTATCTCCTGTTTGTTTACAGCTCTAGGAAAAACTGTTCACTCCCCTTGGGATTTTAATGTTCTGTTGCCTCACAACCTGCCAAGTAAAATGTGTTGTAGGATGATTGAGTTTTCACAATTTCATCCACAGAACATGCAGAACAGTAAAACACAATAAAGCAACAGAAAACTTCCTCCCAAAAAGTCAGTTATTTGTAGAGCTACCATTTTAACCTTAAAGGCATACTATGCAACATTTTTCAGTTAATGTGTTCCATACCGTTTTGGATGATTAAATGAGTCATTTCAGTTGGAACAAAGGTTTTCTCGGCCGCCCTGGTGGTCTGTAGGGGAAATACCGTACTTGCAACTGCAGGAGCCTTCGGCCCGCACCCAAAGGCTCAGAAGTCTTGTGCATCGCGAGAGTCGGTCTTGCTTTCGCGAGAAAACAGCGAAAACCCATGTCGGAGCAGGCAAGAAAGAGGAAAAGGGCTCTGGACAGAGGGACGAGTCGTACACGGGTGAACATCGGGCAAGCTTTTTCCGAATGGCGAGAGCTAAAAGAAAAAGAAGGCTGCAAAGCTGACGCGGACCTCGCGTTTCTGCTGATGCGATTGTAAGTAACATTGGAATGGTTTCTCTCTCTCTGTGTGCATGTTCATACTTTCACTGTGTTAGTCATTGTTTGTACTGCCGTTTTTTCGACTTTTCGTTGCGTTCGCCTGTCTGCTGTAAGCCGGGCTTACAACGTTTGAAATTCAGTCGGCCGTCGTGAGGTTTTCGTGAGCGCATCCTGCTGTTCAAGCAGAGCTACGAGGGGGCGCCCTCCCCTCATCTCCGTCCCCGCCAGGGGAGGGAGGGGAGCGGGCATCCCCGAAGCGACCTCCGCCCGGCCCGGGACCCGCGGGGCCCGGCGTCGGCTCGCGGGTGGGTTGGGGAGGGCGAGCGTTCCGGTCCGCGCGACGCGCTGGCGGTCTGTTTCCGTACGCTACCGCTCGCGGGGGGGGGCCGGCGGTCTGCTGTGCTGCGCGGCCGCCGGGGCGTCTCGTCTTTCCTCTCTCCCCTCCGTTCCCGCCCGGTGCCTCCCGTGGGCCTCACCCGAGCCGGGCTCGACCCCCTGGTCTGGGTCCCTGTTACCCACCGGGGCACGACGTACAGCGTGAAAACACAGATCGTGAGTGGTAAACTTTTAAACCCTGCCGTTCCGTCGCACAGTTTGAGATGTATATAAGTACCACGACTGAAAAACTCGTACAGAGTATGCCCGGCTTAAGCTCAAAACAACCGTGCCTGGCTTGACGGAGAAACCAGGAGAACAGCTGAGCATCTTTACGACAGTGCACTTTTACTTTCGCCCTCTGGGGGGAGCCTCGCTGGAAAATCAAACCCGGTTGCATAGTATACCTTTAAAGTGCTGCTGACACAATAATGACCTTTTCAGTTGTATTGCAGGTTTTTGGTCAAAAACTCAAAAAGATGGTGTTAGTGTATTTAAGTTTCCCAAGGATCCAGTGATGAACAAAGTAGGTGAAGCAGGTCATACAGACTAATGAGAAATGGAAGCCGAGCTCTGAAAATGTTCAGTTGGTCTCTTCTGATTTTGTTCCCACCTTAAAAGGTACATAGCCACGTTAAGAAAGACCAGAAACCGTTAATCATGATAAAATAAGGTTATATACACCAAGCCTCCATCCTGATAATGTTTAGAAAAATAAGCCCATCCCCCACACCGAGCGAGATTAGCAGATATGAACAGACGTGGCGCCATCTAGTGACAGTATCACAGAACTATCATAATGCCGGTTTGCTTAATTAATAAATCAAATTAAATAATACCGCACCAAGAGCTGACCCTCAGTGATGACATGTTTAGCCACATGTCATCATTCAACCGCTGGTTGTCTAGGTGGTGTCCTGAAAACGACGTGGTCTACATTGATAACTGTCAAACTTTCTGGGGAAAACCTGGTCTGATCCGGAGAGACGGCACCATCCCACTTTGGATGGTGCAGCTCTTCTTTCTAGGAATCTGGCCGGATTTATTAGTTCTCCTAAATGCTGACAACCCAGGGTCCAAACCAGGAAGCAGAGCCGTAGTTTAACACACCTCTCTGCAGCTTCTGTACTGTTACCCACTCATTACCCTATTGAGACGGTGTCTTTCCCACGGCCAAAACTTAACTGATCTAAAAGGAAAAATCATAAAAATCGAATAAAAATCTATACGGCTCACCTTGTACCAAAAAATAAAACAATTAAATGTGATCTATTAAATATAAGGTCTCTCCCTCCAAAGACTTTGTTAGTTAATGAATTGATTTCCGATACTTAGATTGATATATTTTCTCTCACAGAAGCCTGGCTACAAGAGGACTACGCTAGTATAAATGAGTCAACTCCATCCAATTATTCAAATTTCCACATTCTCAGATCTGTGGAAAGAGGAGGAATGCCAACCATCTTTCAGTCGGATTTATTAATTAGCCCCAGGCCAATTAATTACTACAGTTCTTTTGAACATTTAACCCTCAGTTTCCCTCATCCAAATTGCAAAGCAATAAAACCTCTTCTGTTTGTTGTTTTGTATCGTCCACCAGGCCCTTACTCTCAGTTTTTGGATCAGTTGTCAGACTTCTTATCTGATTTGGTGATAAACACTGACAAGGTTATTATAGTGGGGGATTTTAACATTCATGTTGACACAGAATGTGATAACCTTAGCGTAGCCTTTAAAACTATCCTAGATTCAATTGGTTTTGCTCAAAATGTGCATAAACCGACGCACTCTTGGCTCCATACTTTAGACCTTGTGCTGACATATGGCATTGATTGTGAAGAATTAACAGTATTTCCTCACAACCCTGTCCTATCTGATCATTTTTAATAACATTTGAGTTTAATCTAACTGAGTTCTCCACCCCCAAAAGAGGGTTCTATTATAGTAGATCTTTATTGGATAATGCTGCATCAAACTTTAAAGAGTCTGTCCCCTTTTTAATATCTTCAGTATTGCAGAAATGCCCTGCAGATGGCAGCAATGCTGTTTCTTCCCATTCACAAATAGACGTCTTTGTTAACGGTGTGACTTCTTCATTGCGTTCTGCATTAGACAATGTAGCTCCCTTGAAAAAGAAGGTGATTATTCAAAGGAAGCTGGCTCCCTGGTTTAATTCAGAGCTGCGTTCCTTGAAGCACAATGTTAGGAAATTGGAGAGAAAATGGCGCTCTACACACCAAGAGGAATCCTACCTAATCTGGAGGGACAGTCTATTGTTTTATAGAAAGACCATTCGCAGAGTTAGAGCAGCATATTTTTTCATCATTAATTGAGGAGAATAAAAATAATCCTAGATTTCTCTTCAGTACAGTTGCCAAACTTACTCAGAGGCACAGCTCTGTTGATCCATCCATTCCCTTAGCTCTTAGCAGTAATGACTTTATGGGATTCTTCATAAATAAAATTGATTCCATTGAAAATAAAATAATTGGCATCCTCCCAAACATGATTACCTCGTCCTCAGTAAGTGAGGCAGCGTTGGAGGAATCTTTAGAACCTGCACAGTGTCTGAACTGTTTAGAAGCCGTAGAGCTTTCTGAGCTATCTAAATTATTAGCTTCATCTAAACCTTCTACCTGTATGTTAGACCCAATCCCAACCAAGTTGTTTAAGGAGATATTCCCTGTGATCAGTGGCACTATTTTAGACATGATTAATCTATCCTTAGTAAATGGATATGTACCGCAGGTTTTTAAAGTAGCTGTTATTAAACCTTTACTTAAGAAACCTTCTCTTGATCCAGATGAGTTAGTAAATTACAGACCTATATCTAATCTTCTTTTCTTATCTAAAATTCTTGAGAAAGTAGTTAAGCTAATCAACTATGTGAACATTTACAAAGTAATGACCTACTTGACGAGTTTCAGTCAGGCTTCAGAGCTTATCATAACACTGAAACTGAAATTAGGCTGGTTTAAATCTCATCTATCGGACAGATTCCAGTTTGTTTATGTTAATAATAAATCTACTTCAAACTCTAGGGTCACTTGTGGAGTACCACAGGGTTCAGTCCTTGGACCAATTCTCTTTACTATATATATGCTTCCGATTGGATTAATTTCCACTGTTATGCTGATGACACTCAGTTATATTTATCCATAAATCCTGATGAATCCAATCAATTACTTCGACTGCAGTCATGTCTTGATGACAACAAAAGCTGGATGACTTTAAATTTCCTGCATTTAAATTCTGACAAGACAGAAGTTGTAATCTTTGGACCAGAGTCCTCAAAAAATAAAGTTTTTAATTAATCACTTAATCTTGATGGCATTAACTTGGCCTCTGGTAATAAAGTAAAAAATCTTGCGGTTATTGTTGACCAATACATGTCATTTAAATCCCATATTAAACAGGTTTCCAGAGTTTCCTTTTTTCACCTCCGGAATATCGCCAAAATTAGAAACATTCTGTCCAGGAGTGATGCTGAAAAACTAGTCCATGCATTTGTTACTTCAAGGCTGGACTATTGTAATTCTTTACTATCAGGAAGTCCACAAAATGCAGTTCAAAGTCTTCAGCTGATCCAAAATGCTGCAGCAAGAGTTCTGATGAAAATCAACAAGATGGATCATATTCCTCCAATTTTAGCTTCCCTTCATTGGCTTCCTGTTAAATCAAGAATAGAATTTAAAATTCTTCTTCTAACGTATAAAGCCCTTAATAATCAAGCTCCATGATATATCAGAGCTCTGATTACCCCGTATGTTCCTAACAGAGCACTTCGCTCTCAGACTGCAGGTCTGCTGGTGGTTCCTAGAGTCTCTAAAAGTAGAATGGGAGGCAGATCCTTTAGCTATCAGGCTCCTCTCCTGTGGAACCAACTCCCAGTTTTGGTCCGTGAGGCAGACACCCTGTCTACTTTTAAGACTAATCTTAAAACTTTCCTTTTTGACAAAGCTTAGTTAGTGTGGCTCATGTTACCCTGAGCTACCTCTATAGTTATGCAGCTATAGGCTTCGGCTACTGGAGGACATCAGGGTCTATTTTTCTCACTCTACTGATTTCTACTGTTCTCCAGTTTTGCATTGCTTGTCGTCATTTCAGCTTTTAACTTTTTGTTCTCTCTCTCTTTTTTTCTCTTCATAGTAGGTACACCTTGTCTGGCGTTCTGTTAGCTGAGACATCATCCAGGGAAGACAGATCACCCGCTATTACCATCTAATGTAGAATGCTTCTGTGCTTTCTGTGTCTCTGCTCAGTCTTCTCTAACCCCCAGTCGGTCGAGGCAGATGAGCGTTCACACTGAGCCTGGTTCTGGTTCTGCTGGAGGTTTTTCCTTCCCGTTAATGGGAATTTTTCTTTCCGCTGTCGCTTCATGCTTGCTCAGTATAAGGGATTGCTGCAAAACCATCAACAATGCAGACGACTCTCCCTGTAGCTCTACGCTTCTCCAGGAGTGAATGCTGCTTGTCGGGACTTTGATGCAATCAACTGGTTCCCTTATATAGGACATTTTTGACCAATCTGTATAATATGATTGAACTTAACTTTGTAAAGTGCCTTGAGATGACATGTTTCATGAATTGGCGCGATATAAATAAAATTGAATTTAATTGAATTATGTCTCACAGTAAAGCGGCAGCTCGGTGTGATCAAAGACCAACCGTTATTAATTAAATAAGTCCATCTAACAGCAACTTTAAGAGCCTAATATCAGAACATTTACTTGCATCAGTCAACTCTGCGGTAACAGCTTAGCAATCGGCAGGTTTAGCGTCCGTTTCAGTGAACAACAACGTTCAAACTGTAATTCCAGTGACAATCCAGTGTTTTACCTCTTGGAATCATATATTTCTTTGCATTTTCTTTCACTAGATCTCGGAACATTGTTCGTTGTTTTGGCTGAAGATGCATATAGCTGTTAGCCGCTTCCTTATTTTAACCCCTGCGTCGCATGCACAGTACGTACTTCCATTAAAATTGTAAATAAACATGAAAAGCTTTATTTACTAAAAAATTGAGCTAAACAAAGCATAAAACACCAAAAATAAAAATTAATACGCCAGCAGAATGTGATATTTTATAAAAAAACTTTCTATGTAACCAGAGTGAGCTACTGACATATAGACTCAAAAACAAAGTCAAATAACGTGGCTATGCGCCTTTAAAAGAGTCACTTGTGTCCCCTTTTCCAGTAGAACCAATTATGGGCAGTTTGCCTTGGTGTGTGTCGCTTTATAGGTCTTCCCACTAGTAACGGTTACGTGGAACCCATACTATTTATAGTACCCGCTTCACCGGTGGTCCAAGTGCAGCAAGTCGACTTGAAAACGTCTGTCTCTGATGTGCTAAGAGGTGGAGTCACTGTGCGTAACAACAGCAAATCCAGAACTAGAATCAGATCCACCATATTTAAAAACAAAACAGATACCGAGTACCACATTAGATACTGAATGGAGATGGAAGCCTTCAAATTAGGAATGGAAACAAATTGACTTATGAATGTTGATTAATGGTTAATTAAAGTTTATTCCATCATATTAACTTAAAGGTCCACTGGGAAAGCCCTTCCTTCAGTGTTGTAGTATTGCTGCCATCCACAAGAGGACGCTGCCGCTGATTCTAAAGTGGAGCCAGACCCCCATGGCTGATGCAACATTAAGCTTTCTAAACAGAGTCCAGAGTGGGACTAACTCCTTTCTGCAGCTATAATCTCATAATCTTTAATTCTATGTTTAATGATAATAAGGATGCAAAAATGCTCTTTATGTGGTCTGGCTTTTAAATCTAAACACTCCTCAAGCTCCTTAAAGCTATAGTTGGTAATCCTGCTCAGAAACACTGTTATACTAGGTGAAATGGTCTTTCTATTCTGACAGTAGAACATACATTATGTATTCTGAAAAGGAGGTTAAAAATAGATTTCTGTGAAAGCTGCAGGTCCAAAGTGCAAGGATATGTCAGAGTTTTGGTTACGCTCTCATGTCCCACTGTCCCTCAAGTTCCTTGGGTATCATCTTATCTCTTGGTTGTCCCACATGCCGATCATTCTGACGCGCTCACGTAAAGCCAATCTGCTCTCATCATATACTTTAAACATGGCTGACAGTCGCAAGAAGCAAACAGCGTACAGGTTTAGGAGAAGAAGAGGAAGAGGAAGGCATCAGTAGAAAGAAATAAGACCAGAGTGAATTTGGGAGATCTCAGAGATCCACTAAGGAGTAGAAATAAACTGGCTGCGTAACATGAGTGGTGCGGCTCACTGCCGTGTTTTTAAAAGTGTAAATTTACACCAGATGCTGCAAAGTACGCTCCACAGCTGCGTGATTCTGCGGAGAGAAGAACTTTCGTCATGGGTTAGTAATTAATCTGTCTTTAAAAAAGCTTCTTATTCCGACACCTGGGTCACAAATGTATGAACAAATATGCAAATTAGATGGTGGCCCCCCTCACCCTCAAAATAAATAAATAAATAAAATGTCACCACAGTGAACAAAAATCCTAGAGGATCTAACATCATTATAGATGAATAATTATTTCACATTGGTGGACTCTTTTTCTACAGATTCGTGACGAAACCTGTTGGGATAAAAACCAAAACTGCATCAGTCAGTGCCAAATTTAAAGGGTAAGAAATTAGTCAATTTGTAGTTTAATAAACTTTTAGAAACTGACGATAATTTTCTATTTATATCATTAAATACATACACATAATGTTAATTGTTGAAAATAGGTGCTTTTATACGGCAAATAAAGTGTTCATGTCAAATTTTAAATTGCACTTGCAGCGGTTAAGTGATCAGATCAAAGCCCTCTGCTAACCAGGCTACTGGGCTGAATTACTTCAACTTCAACCCCAACCCGCTCCTGGTCACATCTTTACTTTCTTAAATGAAAAATCTGTTCAGCTCATGTGGAGGGAGGGAGAATATTTTGTCTGATTGGAAGCTGTTTTATGAAATGTTTATTTCAGGGTCGGGAGAGATCGGCAACACACAAATAATGATTCAAACACTGTTTCTGCTAGAATAATAGTGCCCACATTTATTATTCCCCACAGAATATAACAAAAACAGCAAGCACTTCGCAAACACCAATTCTGCTAAGATAAATGTCCCCTTTATTCCCCACAGAATATAGCAAAGTAGCAAGCATTAAAGCAACAAGCTTTCAAACAGGCGCGATGCTCAACAGATTCTCAGAATCACCCTACCTCGGAGCAGGACTGGAGAGCCAGGTAAGTCCCAGTAGAGTAGCATACACGCAGCCGGGGGTCCGTAAGCAAACCCACGGCAGACTCCACCGACTGAGGGCGGTCCCCTTCTTTAAATATGATTTCAGACACAGAATCAGCTGGGAGCGCGGAGGGCCGGTCCACGCTCCCAGCTGATCCGTCCTGCTTCGAAAACATGAATAATTAGCACAAGCAAGGGGGGTACAACAGTTTCGAGCAGTAACAGACATTCCATTAAAAATGTCCCACCAATGATGTGCAGAAGATTGTTCTATTAACTTAGCCGCATACAAAACCTGTCCGTGGGCCATGAGTGTAGACACCTTCAAGCTGGTAATGTTGGACCTGTATGATTCAATTAAGAAATTTAGTTCCATAGACTGATTCAATGCGCATTTGAACCGATCCAGGGAGATCCGCCATGGTACACGGATAACGTCCCTTTGCACCTGTGTTAGACGGTTAGCAGTAGTGAAATTGGTTAATTGATAGGTCACGTTATTCCAACTCCAGATGTACACATCATATAAACACCCAACGAAAGGCACCTGAAGTAATTGAGGAACCTGTTCTTGTTGTAGCATACATACCACCCCTTTATCAGCAGTCTCGCATAGATCCAGGTCGTAGGTGTAGTTTGTCTGTGGATCAAACCAATCACCATCCAGTTTCAAAAACCAGTACCCCTGTACAGTCACTACAGGCAATATATAATAATGACAGACAGTAGTACTACTGGTAACATCATATTGTGTCCAATGTCCTTCACACATAGTAGCATTACAATAGGTCTTCTGTGGTTCTAGTTGTGACCAATTATTACTACTAATGTTCCATAATTGTCTCCATTCATGGACATTTCCGATAACCACACGTTTAAACCGTTCTTGTTGCATGTGTGCGTGTCTTATTTGTACGTTACATACTGTCCAGTTCAAAGCTACAGAAATGTTCGTTAACACTTCTGCTGTCGTGTTCCACATCTTTATTTGCCAGCACAGTCCTTTAAAGAAAATCTTTGCAGTTTCTTCTTGTGATGTTACAACAGTAGGCATCCACGTTCCAATCTGATGAACAGCTCTTGATGCATGCTGTCCAGTGTTTAATAACATAGTTCTTGTTATTTTATTAAGGAGATATTCCCTGTGATCAGTGGCACTAAACGCTTAACACAGTTTCTGTTCCACCAAGCAAAGTGTCCCACCATGCACGTTTCGTCCTAGTGCATGTTGGCAGAGGAGGAAAGACCACTCTCCAGTGGACTTTGTTTGTTATCGTCGATTGTGCCATTTGTTGACAAGTGTGTGCAGCAGGTGCAATTTGAGTGTGTGTCTTAATAGCACTAGCATTCTGTATCCAAACTTCTGATGAGGTGAAGTTTAGAGTCAACTCCTTTGTGCCATTGTTCATACACGCTTGTTCCGTATGTGATTCATATTGGCACATACCCACTCTTGAAACCACTTTAACATTACATCCCCTGGAGACCACTGGTATGTTTCTTCCCCAAAAACATCCATCACAAGAATATATGGAGCATGAGCTGGTAATGTTGCTTATTACGCATACATGCCACTGAGAGCACGTGTAGTCATCCTGGATTTCGTTGCGCATGCTGTCTCCCCATCCTAGTCGAAAAGGCTGAACCACTTCTTTCAGGATCCGGCCTGGTGTTTCTGTCCAACAGAGGTGTGCCAGCAGGACCATGGCAGCGAGGACACGGAGGATGATGGCCCCAGATCCTGCATCAGCCCTGTGGTGCCTCCCATGGTTTGGGACGTCCGCCATCACGCTGTCCCTCGGGTCGTCCAATCAGCAGATACCACGGAAACATGGATCTGAAATCAAAATTAGTACTGCTCAGGGACGTGCAGAGACCGTTGGAGGGGCAGGTGCTCAAAGTTAAAAGAGGGCACATGGGGCACGGATTTAAAACGCGGTACAGAAACATACCTTGCTATACAACCGGTTGAACTGTACCAACCCATTCTATAAAGAATGTAACATGGAATCAAGGGCGTAGGTTTGATTTGAACTTTAACCCTAGGGACACTATTGGCCCAAAGCTTCATTGGTCCTACTCAATATGCATGCTCCTATTTCTTTATGCTTGACTTGAGCGTCAGGACGCGTTTCTTCTGCTACATTTATACAAATTTTATAAGCACGACACACACTAGATGTGGTTAGAGCATTGAGCTTGAGTCCCAGAGGTTCTGAGTTCAACTCCCACAGACTACCACTCTGAGTCCCTGAGCAAGACCCTTCACCCCCGATTGCTCTCCTGGCGCCGCACAGTGGCAGCCCACTGCTCCCCGAGGGGATGGGTAAAGATGCAGAAGTGAATTTCTCCATTGTGAGATCAATAAAGTTCAATTATTATTATAAATTATAAAGCAGTGCCCGATCTGATGAATGTTGAATTGGGACTTTTTTCCCACTTTGAAAAAGTTTGCATTTGAACTTACCACCAACAGAGCCAGGTGGTAAATACGTGCCTATTAAACCAAATATATTCAAAATATGTCTGTTGTCTAGATATATCCTGTATTTTCTTTTGAAGATATAGAAATATGCAGAGATAAACCCTACCCTTATTTTTTTTTTCTAAGATACTCTTTCTGCATCATAAAACACAGCAAAATTATACATTCAAGGGACTGCAAATACATTTCTGGTATTTACTCTGCACTGGAAGTAGAAGTGTAACTGACACTGACAGCATTTCAAATATTAAATTCAAACTTCAACAAATGTACAATTGGGTTGTAGCTGATCTGTGTAGCCCATTTTACGTAATTTATCTTAACATTCTAAACAAATTTGTTACATCATATATCTGAAATGTGGATAACAGCTTCTCTTTACCTACATCTTCTCAGACAACTAATTATTTCCCTAACAATAGTGAGTTTTCAATGTTTAAATGTGCAGTAAATCTTAATACATAAGCAGCATGGAGGACCCAATACTGTACTTTGAGTAAGATGGGTGACACCAAGACTGAATTGTTACATGAGTGGTTGTCCATTTCATCATTGAAATGAGAACATTAATATACTATTGATATATACTAGTACGACTATTAAAGAACAGCAGATTAAACTTTAAGATATGTAAAGGTCTATATTAAATTAATTTTACGACCACATCAACAGATTCAATAATTTTTACTTTTTTGGTGTACCAAATTACCCTTGTAATGATGTAATATTTTAAGGGCTAAGCCCCTGATGATGAGAATGTCTAGCTCCTCCCCTGGTTTGTACTAATTTACTAATGGACAGTGTGAAAACCTTTGTACAACAAAAACAATGTAAATGGTGTTCCTCGGTTGTATTTGTCATAATTTTAATTCTAGAAGTAGAAATAGTGAAATAAATAGCACTATCATTTTGTGGAATCCTAATTATGCTATTATAAATAAGCAAAAGTCTAAACAAAATATAGCAGTTGTTTAGGCAGCATCTAGTGTTCTGTATATTATGTAAAAGAAATAACACCTGCTATTTATACCTGAACTGCCTCAAAGGGTCAACAAAAAATTAAGCAATAATAGCAACAAAATATTAGTAAAAGGGAAACCCTCAACTTTTCTTTTTCAGAATCTGAATTTTTAATAGTCTTCAGTCTTTGCTTTTCCATCTTTCCAGCGGTCCTCAGAACTCCTGCCTGGCACAGAATATTTAGTTTTATAAAAGAGATTAGGTTTCTGTTGATAAATGCATTATACTTCAGACTTACACTCACCGGCCACTTTATTAGGTACACCTGTCCAACTGCTCGTTAACATTTAATTTCTAAGCAGCCAATCACATGGCGGCAACTCAGTGCATTTAAGCATGTAGACATGGTCAAGAGAATCTCCTGCAGTTCAAACCGAGCATCAGTATGGGGAAGAAAGGTGATTTGAGTGACTTTGAACGTGGCATGATTGTTGGTGCCAGAAGGGCTGGTCTGAGTATTTCAGAAACTGCTAATCTACTGGGATTTTCTCGCACAACCATCTCTAGGGTTTACAGAGAATGGTCAGAAAAAGAAAAAACATCCAGTGAGCGGCAGTTCTGTGGGCGGAAATGCCTTGTTGATGCCAGAGGTCAGAGGAGAATGGCCAGACTGGTTCGAGCTGATAGAAGGGCAACAGTGACTCAAATAACCACCCGTTACAACCAAGGTGGGCAGAAGAGCATCTCTGAACGCACAGTACGTCGAACTTTGAGGCAGATGGGCTACAGCAGCAGAAGACCACATCGGGTGCCACTCCTTTTAGCTAAGAACAGGAAACTGAGGCTACAATTTGCACAAGCTCATCGAAATTGGACAATAGAAGATTGGAAAAACGTTGCCTGGTCTGATGAGTCTCGATTTCTGCTGCGACAGTCGGATGGTAGGGTCAGAATTTGGCGTCTACAACATGAAAGCATGGATCCATCCTGCCTTGTATCAACGGTTCAGGCTGGTGGTGGTGGTGTCATGGTGTGGGGAATATTTTCTTGGCACTCTTTGGGCCCCTTGGTACCAATTGAGCATCGTTGCAACGCCACAGCCTACCTGAGTATTGTTGCTGACCATGTCCATCCCTTTATGACCACAATGTACCCAACCCATGATGGCTACTTTCAGCAGGATAATGCGCCATGTCATAAAGCTGGAATCATCTCAGACTGGTTTCTTGAACATGTCAATGAGTTCGCTGTACTCAAATGGCCTCCGCAGTCACCAGATCTCAATCCAATAGAGCATCTTTGGGATGTGGTGGAACGGGAGATTCGCATCATGGATGTGCAGCCGACAAATCTGCGGCAACTGTGTGATGCCATCATGTCAATATGGACCAAACTCCCTGAGGAATGCTTCCAGCACCTTGTTGAATCTATGACACGAAGAATTGAGGCAGTTCTGAAGGCAAAAGGGGGTCCAACCCGTTACTAGCATGGGGTACCTAATAAAGTGGCCGGTGAGTGTAGATGCTATTTTGAGATGCTAACGTTGGTTACTTACATTTCTCAAGTTCCACAAATCAAAACTCTCTCCTGCTTCTTTACAGAACTGCACTCAGCAGCTTTCACCTATTTTAGCGCAGATAATATTTAGTTATCTGCCTTATCTGGGACTAGTTTGCCTAGTTTGCCTTATCTGGGACTAGTTTCGTAGCCTAGTATTAATTGTGGTAACCGCAGTATCCCAGTATGAATCAAAACATCTCGCGCTCCAAGCAAGCACGCACACACGCACTAGAAAACAGCCAATCAGAAAGAGGGAAGGCGGAATTTAAAGCAGTATAACCAATGACAGTGGAGTTTCCAAATTACGGAAATCCGTCGCAGCGATGGAGAACTTTAACTCCTGCCGTAAACGCACCACCCCCATAGTGGGCACAGGGGCAGGAAACCTGGCTGGAGGTGATGGGTGGCGCTAACCAGAGGGTAAGAAAGAATTACATTGAAGCCTAGGGTTAAAAAGTCACAAGCTGTGAAAAAGTTATTCCCTTAGAGTCGAAGCCATGCAAGAAAGAGTTGAGACATTTTAGTGTGAACTTTCTAAAACGGGGCAGCACCTGTGTGAGTGCGTTGGTCTGCTGCTGTAAGCTCTGTTGAGGACGAGGAGGAGGAGGAGCTTGCTGCTGAGATCCCGAATGAACGAGGTTGACTGAAGGTTGCTGGACCAGACCAGCCAGCGTCGCTGCTTGTTGGACCGACCCCACCTGTGGGAGCTGTACGTTCATCGTTCCACTCTGCTGCTGCTGTTGCTGCTGCTGTTGTTGTTGCAGCAGCATCTGATGGGGACATTAAATGTTTTTCTCATGACTTTGTTATTTTTCATTCTATAGTAAAACCAAAAGTATTTCCAAACACAAAGAAAGGTTCTGGATTCGGGTAATGACAGCCAGCTATTGCTATTACATCTCTGATCCAGGTCAGGTAAACCAAGCCAAAAAGTGAAAACAAAGCAATCTACTGGTCTGAATAAAAAAGCAGATAGGTCCCCAACCTATCTGCTTTTTTTGTGCCGTTCAAATCTTATTTCCCAAAACATTGAGAAAGAAGCCTCAAAGCTAATGTTTTACACTTATCTTCTGCCATTTTCTATTGCTGAAAGTCTTAAATGTGAAATCAAGCTGTGAAACTGTATTAAAGTGTTACATCTATCCACCTAGCAATTAAGAAGCTGGTGTGAAATATAACAAACCAACTGTAACCCTAAAATAAACATCTAGTAGAAAAGTTTGAATATTCTAAACAAATATTGAGAAACCACACATTAAAGCGGTCTAATCCATCTGTATTCTCTACAACATAAACGTCAGGACAGTGTCGAAGGCGTTGCCGGTCGTTTACAGCCCACCTGTATGCCCTGGCCCTGGACTCTCTGCAGCTGATCCTGGATGTGCCTCAGCTCCTCCTGCTGCCGCTGTTTGCCTGGATCATTCGGGTTCTCTGCTCCAGCTGGTCCTTCAGGTGCTGCATGGCATTCATCTGTGCTCCAGCACCGGCTTGAGAAGGCAAAGAAAAGCCTCATAAAAATCCGCTTTTGCATCAAGATAAACAGGATAGAGCCCTCTAATACCTTACACAAACCTTCCAGTTTGCAGATTCACATGTTGCATCATAACCTAACCCATCATCTAAAACCCACTCCACAGACAAGACCATTCCTCTACTTTCTATATGCATTTGCTGTTCCTTCAGCGCTCCATCATGGTGGGACATCCTGCATCAGGTACCATCAGATCATATTCTATCAAGTCCGTCACTGTTAGTTTCTTGTGCTTTTCTCTTCCCTGAGGCAGGCAGGATTCGTGGCCCCGTTGTAGCTTCTTACCTGCACGCTGGTCTGAAGCGGCTGCTGCTGCTGCTGCTGCTGAGTGATCTGTCCTGTGGTCTGAGAACTCAGACTGCAAACACAAAGATACATAAGAAACATCAAAGGTAAAGAAGGCTGTCATACTTTTTAATTTATCAAGCGACTCGATGCTATTGGTTGGGCTTCGTAGGATAAAATACCTTTTACCTATTTGAATAACAAACTAAAATTGACTGAACTGTTTAACAACTAGGATCAAATAGGGATGTATATAACTGATTTGAATCTCTGAATTATTGGATTGAATTATCTTTTTTTAAGTGCCGTAAGTAGGGTTAGGGTTATGAATTTGCGATTCAAAAATATTGAACTGAACTTAAACTAGTCTGCTTTTTAAGCTGATGTTATGACATTTCAGTACGCAGGTCCTGAAGGTATCTTTGTTAGAGTTTTAATTTCCACAAGGATACCTTCACTTCTTTAGACCTTATTTTTGTGTGGTTACTGTATTAAGCTTACATAAGAGTTGTTATAGAGAAACGACACTTTTAACACAATGTGCCAAAGAAAGTGGAAAAAGCCTATTTTATATAAGATAAGATAAGATAGTCTTTATTGATCTCACAATGGAGAAATTCAATCGTCACATCGGCTCATACAAGAAGGTGCAGAGTAGGGAAGGTGCATTCAGTTATATACAGTGAATCTTCATATCTACAATGGATCAAAAAAAATAAAAAATAAAAAAATACCAAAGAAAAAATACAATAAAGGAAATAGGAATGTAGATGTCTCATTTACATTCGTAGGTAAGTGCATATACATTGTATACATTTGTACATACATACATACATGTGTACTGACTTATGTTCAAGTGTTGATAGCAGCAGAAGTCACTACATCAGGATTATTGCACGGGTTGTAGGACAGTGTATTAAATAGATTATTGCACCTTGGTTATTGCACATTAAATATTACAGTTATGGTCACAGTTGCAGTTACAGTGCAGCATTGTAAAATCTGATAGCAGCAGGAATGAATGACCTGCGGTAGCGCTCCTTTTTACAGACAGGATGTCTAAGTCTTGCACTGAAGGAGCTGCTCAGCTCCTCTACAGTCTGGTGCAGGGGGTGGAAGGTGTTGTCCATGATGGATGTGAGCTTGGACAACACCCTCCTCTCAGCCACTTCCTCCACTGAGTCCAGAGAGCAGCCCAGGACAGAAGTGGCCTTCCTCACCATCCTATTCAGTCTCTTTCTGTCCCTCTCTGTGCTGCCAGGAGCCCAGCAGACAACAGCATAGAGGAGGGCTGAGGCCACCACAGAGTCATAGAAGGTCTTTAGCAGAGGCCTGCTCACTCCAAAGGACCTCAGCCTACTATATGTAGTTAAGCTTGTGATCCTTTGCATAGCTAGATTCTTTACAAAGTCTGTGTTCTTGCAAAGCTTCAGCAAAGCTAGACATGCTGTAGGACGGCTTCCTGTACAATTTTCAGGCCAAATCTTCAACCTTTTCCAGACTCCCCAGTCCTCTTCAGCCAGAGTGTAAAGTGTAAATACTGAAGGTCAGTATTTAGAGGCTTTTTTACAGTGGTCAGATCTGAAATAAGGAAACTGTGAAAATGGAAAGAAAGACTAACAGATACAAGTTTTACACAAATTAGGGACTCATTTTCAAACTATTTTGCTTTCCATATAAGCCTATATCTGAAAAATTCAATGCTTTTCCAGACTGTGTGGTAACCATGTGCCAAGTCTCGTTCTTTTAACGGAGGATTATAATCTGTAGCCTGATTCGGTGTTGGGGGAGAAAGCTAACAAAGGTTTCCATATTCATCCCTCTACTCTCATCAGCAACGCTATCCAAGACAGAGACTGACTACATTTCTCTCCATACAAGCGATTTTCCATGCCGAACATGAACACAGCATTGCACACACAGAAGTGTAATGATGTCAGTAGCTGCTGGTGGTCCAACAAAGCAAGCCTGGCTGATAGAAAAGCGCTTGAAAGCCTGGCCCCACTTTCCAAAATGCGCTGCAGATTACACTCACTACAATATTTGTGAAGCAAAGTGCAAGTCCAGGAGCGGGAATTCCTACTTCTCCAAGCCCTGTCTCACAGACGGACAGACAGCTGCTGATGCTGCCTCGTCCTGAAACCCGCCTGCAGTCAGAGCAAAGAGAGCAGAGAGCAGAGCTTCTGTTCCCTCACTGCAAATGTGTCCCGCCCTGATTTAAGATTTAAAAGTGGGATAAAATATGTTTCTTCTCTGAAACTTCCACTAAAACAGTTCCCTGAATGCTATTCACACACAGCTTCAATCCCGTATTCACCTCGTTCACTCTGTGCCTCTGATAACTGCTGTTTTGGTTAAAATAAATAGTTTATGTGTTGGTTATTCATGTATTAAAATGTATAAATAATTTCATAAGGTTCATTTTTAAATCCAAACAAGTTTATACACTGAGAAATAAGTTTGTTAAATTGAAAATGTAAGATTTTATTGATAAATTAACATTCATTACTACATAAACACACAAAAGTAGCGAAAATAGGTACCGTTAAGTACCAGCATTAATTCCCAGGTACCGTGTATTGGTTCAAATGTGAAAGGTACCCATCCCTGTCTGTATGATTTGACTTTGTAAAGTGCCTTGAGATGATGCGTTGTGAATTGCCGCTATATAAATAAAACTGAATAAATTGAAAAAAAATGTATGTGTTTAATTCATTCTGCAAAAAACATCCAGCAGAATTAAAAGTCATTATTTTGGCCGATCCTGTCCCACCTGGCTGCTGATGGAGGAGCGTCTCTGAGGCGTCATCTCCATGTTAGAGGCCAGGGACTGCCGAGGAGGCGAGGCCATGTCCATGTGTAGCTTGGAGCCGTTTCTGCAGAGACAGAACAAGTGGTCACCCTCCAATGAAACACAGATCCCTTCTTGTACTGGGCTTTGACTCGTTAAAATAGAGCTTGTTGTGACTGTAAATGTGTAGAACTCCTTACAAGTGCAAGTGTTGTCCGAGACATGTGACGACTTCCGGGAGCTTCGCGAAGACGTCGAGGGCGTCCGGCTATGGTCGAACCACTCCAGAGCTTCCTTCAAGCTGTTCGTGTTCAGCTGTGAATCCCAACCAGAGTCCTGACTCTACAGATTTAAAGAAATAACACCAAAGATGAACACAAGTCCAACTGGAAGCGGAGAAAATTAAAAACGGGACATAAATTAGCAAAACACAAGCCTACATGTTGCAAAACGGCGGCCTCAACCGGGCCAATATAACTAGGTTGTAATTTTTTTTTCCTGCATAGATTCTGTCAAAACTAGATTTTTTTCTAAATCCTTAATATTTGTTGTTGTTTTTTTTGTTGTTTTATAAAAACCTAAATCAGGAACATATTAAGTGCAGCTACTGAACAATCAGATGTCGAGTAGACAAGAGCTTTTTCAATAACTGGAAGAAATGAAACGATGTGTGCAACTCTGTACAAAAAAACTATTTGTCTTTTTTAACTGAAAAGGCAAGAGTTTACCCAGGCTACAGGGAGCCCAAACGGGTGATGAAGGCACCAGGTTAAAGTCTCATCCAATGCATTAACACAACTTCCCCTTCATGGAAATTTAGGCTGCTTAAAATTAGGAAAACAAGCAGTTTCAACATTTCTGTTGACCATTGCAATGGTAATGGGAGCCATGAACCCTCGGTTAACCACTCTTCTTTTTTGCCATCAAGTCGTTGCCACTACTTTCCATGAGCGTTTTGTGTCTAATAGCGTCTTATAGCAGGTAAAGGCAGCGAGAGTCCATCAGATCAGCTCAGTATATTACTGCAGAGTGTGAATGCGTTGCATTTAAAGTATATATTTACTAATCGTATACTGCATCAATCACACCCATGCTGATACAGCAATGACTCCATACATGACAGGATTATGTATAAATGAAACTTTGCACATCGCTGATGTAGTAGATCCCATCTCACCGTCTACTACGTTCTACCAAGGCATTAAATGATGCAAAGAAAGTTTCATTTTATACTTCAGCACCATCCATCTGACAAGGAGAGTTTTAGCAGCTTTATAACAACAAAAGCAAATAAAAGTAAAGCTTGCAAGATTCTGTAACAATTCTGGGACAAAACATGTGACTGATAGTCAAAACAGAAGATCTAAGCTAACAACCTTCTGGAAATGATAGTGTGCGTTTGTGCATGTGTAAGTGTGTGATCCTGCAGCTTTTTTATCATTTATCAGGTTAGGAGTGGGAAAAAAAGGAAGTTGAGAACTAACACTTTACAAGCAGAGGTGGGCAATATGGACCTAAACTTTCATCATGATTTGTAGCGTTTATAGTGACAATGAAAAAACAACCATGTTAAAATTAATTCAACTGTCTTTTTTTTTCAAACTATAAATCTCTATGTGCAACCATTTGGAGCCTCAAAGAGAAAAATGTATCTGAAGTAAAACTCTAAATTGTACATGCAAGTTGAATATCAGCTGTATTTCTAGATAATGTCCTGAAACAAACTCAAGAAAAATCATTCATGCAGCAAAACCTGTTTTTATTTTTTTTGCTTTGCAACCATCATCGATTAGAGGTTATGTTTAGTATCACAGGACGACCACTTCGTATCCCGAAAATCTGATAAACAGGATGATACTGACCTTTAAATCCCACCGGTACAAATGAAGAGCCACTACATAGCTGTGCATGGACAGGTGATTTACTAACAAAGATCCCTGTGATAATATAAAACCTCCTTCTGTCTAAAGAGGAGTTAGTGGGTCATGGAGGACCAGAACTTTAGATTCTTCAGGCCAGATTAGCATGTTTGGAGACAACAGAGATTAAAAGATTTCAAAATAAACATTTGTGATTGCTGCTACAGGTTCCACGTGCGGCGGTTTCCAGGGCTTCACCAAGGCTGGAGGCAGAGAGCTCTCATAGGGAAGTTCACATTTTAAGCCGTACTGTACAAACACAGCTGCAAGGACCTTTTATGGGATCGTCTAGGTTTTGCAGCAGTGTCTCCGTACCATTAAGGAAGTTCACTGAAGCACATTAAACAGTCCCAGCAGGGCTGATAAAACACACTGGTGACATTGGCACATCTGTTGGAGGTGTGTTGGACCAGGGACACATCTGGGCTGGAGATTGACACCTGTGATCCGGAGACTCAGGAAACTTTTACAGATGTTCTGAACCAATTACCTAATTAGGGAGCGACACCATGAGTTTCCAATATTTAGCTTTTTTTAAAAAAAAACATTTTTCTGAGAAGATGACAATTTTGGGGTTTCATCCTCTGTAAGCCATAATTATCAAAATTACAATTACAATTTGGAGATGTACCTGTGAGTAATGTGATGGCATGTCTCCAAGACTGTGGAAGAACCACAGCTACTGGTGCCACTAGTTTTCCCTGGATTGCTGCCAGGCGTTTGCAGGCCGATGCATAACTGACTGACAGTTCGCTGAGTTCAAGGGCAAACAGCAGCAGCGAAACAACATGAGCGCCAAACCGCTGTAAAAAAAAAAATCTTTAATATGGCTCCTATCATTTAGAGTCCATTATGTTTTTCCCACTGTTTAAACCAAGGCACTGCCTCTTCCCGCACACTGCCAGGCAGCTGGCTGAAACGAGGTTGCCGCTACACAGAATAATTGGGAAAAATTTAATTTGTAACCTACAGAGAGGCTGACTACCGGAGCAGACAGCCAAACAAGCCAATAAGTTGTTATATATATATATATATATATATATATATATATATACACATAATTTCCTAGTACTTGATAGTGTTAGTACATCCACCGACTTGTTCTGTCTCTCTTTGAGGACAGTCGTGTTTCTCTCCTCTCCAGCTTTGACCCACCCTCCCCCTCCCCTGCTGCTATGTCTTGTCTTTCTGAGCACTTTCTTCATATCATCCGAACTCTGAAAACCATGGATCTGGTAAGCTGGTCTCTCAATGCTATTGATCAAATTTTTTTTTTCGACGGGTAGGCAACGAAAGGGGGACTTGTCGTGTGTCCCGATTGACTCATCTTGTGGGATACACCCTACATTCCTGGATGGAAAACGGTGTGTCTTTCGACTTTGTCATTCCTGGACGTTGAAACGTTATATATTTGGATTTACGATACTTGGATTTCTACTTATTGGACTTGGTGGATTTTTGATGTATCATCAAATACAGCGGATGTCGGTAGCCATTTGGCCTTGATCAGTCTACCAGCTGCATATGATGTGATCACTAAGGCGGTGAACGGACAGTTCTGGAAGGTGGAGGAGCAGAGCCGAAAAGCTGGTTGTGCTGGAACGCAGAGTGGCTTCGGTGGTTGAACTCAAGGGGAGATGGGAAAATATCTGGAAGTGAAGCGCGGAACAGCCCAACAATTTGGAATATTGGATTCGCCATTTGGAGCCAGCAAAGACTTAAAGCTGATGGGAAAGTCAGTGCAGCTTGTCTCATAACAAATAAAGTATTTGGACTATGCCTTCCCTATCTAATCACTTCTGGATTGTTATTAGGAACGAGCTCAGAACTCTACCCTGCTACCCACTCCCCTGCTGACATCTGCAGATGCTTTCTGAACTGTTGGCCGGCTGATAACATCAAGGACAATGGTCTCTGGAGAGTGTTCACGGAAATATAAATACTTTCACCCAAACAGACACACATAACTGATGCTCACAAAAACAGATGAACTTACACACGACTAGTCTCCAATGTTTACCTTCTGCTGTATGTGTCTCGTCTTATGCATGAGTTTTTTTTTTGTCAGATATCTCACACTGTACTGTAAGAGGTTAGGTTGTGTTTTATTTGGCTTTTTCCCCCCTCTTCTGGCATTCTATCTTTCATTGGCAGCGCCCTGTGAGCACAGTAGTGTCCTTGGCAGCACGGCCTCAGTAAATCGTCCCCCTGAAATGTTTGTGATGTATGATGGCGGTTGTACTGAAACAGTAATTTCTCTCTGGGATTATTAAAGTATTTCTGATTCTGATCAAATTACCTGTTAAACGTTTTCACACAGCCAGAAAACTGCTTGTTGTTGCAGCCAAATCCTATGGGATTCTGTGAGAGTAGGGAGTAGCAAGATGGCGGCGCGTGACTTCAGTTTTTCGGGCAAATCAGCAATCCAGTGAATAAATAGAGATTAGTGGGTCAAACAGGTTCCTCTTTGGTTGAATGTCCCCCAGAGTTTGTCCTAAAATTAAAGATGCTGATGTTTCTTCTGCAGCACACAGGTGTAGGAACAGTTTTAAACAGCCAGAAAGAAAGGGGACATTGGACATGGATGTCTGGGGAGTCTAGTTGTTGTGCTTTTCGTTCGAGAACAAGCTATTTGTATTTGTGGCTTGACTAATGCTAGAGTAGTCCCATTTCCGTTTGTCACCGAAATTTCTCCCGTCCAGCGTTTTGAAGAATCGCTATCCTTATTAAAATGGTTCACTTTCAGGCTGGACCAGTCCAAAGATGACGGCTTATGAACTAGAACTGAACGATAGCTACGGTGTTTACAGGTCTGCCCCGAGGTGTCTGCCACCCTGTCCCCATTTCTTCCCTCTAACTATCGCCCAACCAAACACCAAACAACGCGCATAACCAGCCCGACTCAACAACTTACCCCTGCTCCCTTCGAAATAAGAGTCTCAAACAGCAGTCCAGCTGCGCATCAGGTCCTTGCTGGCGGCGACTCGGTTGCTTGAACGAGAAAGAGCGCTGCGCCATAATACCGCGAGATCCGAGCACAGATGACGCCGCGGAGTTCCACGCGAACTTGTACGGCGAGACCTACACGTGACGTCCTAATGACGTCGTGGAACGTGATGTCACAAACTTGCCTGTAACATAACAAAGGAGAGATTCTGTTACATTCTTACCTAGGTGTTTAATCAGCCAGGAAGACTTAAACCTTACAAAGGCTAACCGACTCAGCGTTTACATTGCAGCACTTATCAAATAAACTGTGGATATGGCTGAAAAAAACAAAGTGGACAAAAAGGAGGCAAAGCACAGCAGACCATCTCCTGCTAAAATTCGGAGAACTGATCTGACAGAGATGGATGAAGTACTACCCTCAACCTCAAAAAACCATCAGGATCATGGTGGAAACAGCTCTCAGGCCTCTGGAACCTGGGGACAACCAGTGAAAGCGAAGGACCACGCTGACCCCTCTGTGCGGCCACGCAATCCTTCCAGAAAGAGGAGATGGACCGAGATGGATCCAGAGCCCTCTGACGACAATTTTCAAGAACAGTCCGATTTGCAACACTATCCACGTAACATCAAAGTCCCGCAGCCGGGGGAAAGTATGGCACAGACCCAAGCCAAGCCAGGCGGTCATTTTCAAAACCATTTAGGTGACCAACAGAATCATTTTCCAGCTTCTGGTGGTCATTATCAGAACAACATCAGCGGACCATCTCCTGCTAAAATTCGGAGAACTGATCTGACAGAGATGGATGAAGTACTACCCTCAACCTCAAAAAACCATCAGGATCATGGTGGAAACAGCTCTCAGGCCTCTGGAACCTGGGGACAACCAGTGAAAGCGAAGGACCACGCTGACCCCTCTGTGCGGCCACGCAATCCTTCCAGAAAGAGGAGATGGACCTCTGGTGGTCATTATCAGAACAATGAAAAAAGGAGACGCAAGAAGTCTAATCAGCATTCAGCCTATCACCAAGATTATACCGATTCCAGTGTCGAGTACAGCTCTGATGGTAGACAGAACTTAAATTCTGGGTACTCTCCATGTAATTCCTTCAATGCAGTGGATCTCCCGCCCAGCCAGAGACCACCCAGGTCAAGCCTGGAAGAAGAGATTTTTCAACTTGAGCAAATGAGAGCATGGAGAATGGAGTACCTGAAAGTCTATGGATATGTTAAGAACCAACTGAGACTACACTATGAGAAGGCTAAAGAAATGGAGGACCTGGTTAACAGCCAACGAGAGGCTGAGGATGCAATTCGGAGCGAGCTGGGGAACCTTAAACTAGAGAAAGAAGAACTGAGAGCAAAGCTGGAGTCTGCCTTGTCGTCAGTCACGCAGGTACCAGATTTCCCAGACGACCGACTGGAGGCTGCGGAAGCCACTCAGAAGGAGCTGGAAAATCTTCAGAAGGAGCTGGAAAATCTTCAGAAGGAGCTGGAAAATCTTAAAAAAGAGAACGAGGAGCTGGTTATAAAACTGGAAGATGAAGAACTAGAGAAAGAAGAACTGAGAGTAAACCTGGATTCTGCCTTGTCATCAGTGCAACAGCAATATGAGGTCGTGGAAACACAAAAACAGAAACGAATCAAGGCTGTGAAAAAGTACAAGAAAGTGGCTAAGCAGCTTAAACTTTGTCAGCAAGGCCAGCAGAGTTATAACTCTGTCACACAGGCGCCAGATTTCCCCGACGACCGACTGGAGGCTGCGGAAGCCACTCAGAGGGAGCTGGAAAATCTTAAAAAAGAGAACGAGGAGCTGGTTGGAAAACTGGAAGAAAAAGAACTAGAGAAAGAAGAACTGAGAGTAAACCTGGATTCTGCCTTGTCATCAGTGCAACAGCAATATGAGGTCGTGGAAACACAAAAACAGAAACGAATCAAGGCTGTGAAAAAGTACAAGAAAGTGGCTAAGCAGCTTAAACTTTGTCAGCAAGGCCAGCAGAGTTATAACTCTGTCACACAGGCGCCAGATTTCCCCGACGACCGACTGGGGGCTGCGGAAGCCACTCAGAAGGAGCTGGAAAATCTTCAGAAGGAGCTGGAAAATCTTAAAAAAGAGAAAGAGGAGCTGGTTATAAAACTGGAAGATGAAAAACTAGAGAAAGAAGAACTGAGAGTAAACCTGGATTCTGCCTTGTCATCAGTGCAACAGCAATATGAGGTCGTGGAAACACAAAAACAGAAACGAATCAAGGCTGTGAAAAAGTACAAGAAAGTGGCTAAGCAGCTTAAACTTTGTCAGCAAGGCCAGCAGAGTTATAACTCTGTCACACAGGCGCCAGATTTCCCCGACGACCGACTGGGGGCTGCGGAAGCCACTCAGAAGGAGCTGGAAAATCTTAAAAAAGAGAACGAGGAGCTGGTTGGAAAACTGGAAGAAAAAGAACTAGAGAAAGAAGAACTGAGAGTAAACCTGGAGTCTGCCTTGTCATCAGTGCAACAGCAATATGAGGTCGTGGAAACAGAAAAACAGAGAGACAGAGAAAGTAAATGGAACTGGCCATTAGAGGTGGAAAATCTTAAAAAGGAGAATGAGGAGCAGCGTACAAAACTGGAAGAAAAAGAGCTAGAGATTGCAGAATATCTTGAGCAGCTGAGTTGCGCCTTCATATGCATTCAGCAGCAATCGTTTCAAATGTAGACAGATCAGGAGGAGCGAATGTTGGCCGACACAAAATGCATCGAACTGATGGAGCAGGTCCAGCTTTATCAACAGGGCCAGCAGGTTGTCAGGGACAGTCAGCCGATGAATACCTCTGTATCGGTTTCTGATTCTGAGGCCCCAGTTTGTGATTATGGGATAAAAACGGAGAAATCAGAGGGTGAGTGTGAAACTGTAGAAGAGAGCCCAAATAGAGAGTATGAGACTGATGCATAGATGTCAGAAGGGGAGAGGAAGTTTGTTGAAGTGACCCCAGATTGTGATTCTGAGTCTGATGTCGTAGAAGAGAGCCCAGATAGAGAGTATGAGACTGATGCAAAGGAGTCAGTTTTTGCCACAAAGCAAGTACATTTTGGAAGCAACACATATCACACTATAGAAGCAAGGGGGACAAACAACCACATATCGCTGTGGAGACGCGCAAAGAAATTTCTCATCCCTGCACACCGCCGACAATATAAGAAGAGAAAAAATTGGCATAGGCATGTCATTTAATCATTCTATTTTATTTTATATGTTTTTTATTCTCCTATCCGTGTGCCAAACGAATCAATGGGAAGGACAGCGTGGCATTCTTTTAGGTTTACCCCGGGAGCTCCGGTTTTTCCTTAAAAAAACATTTAATGCTAAAGTTTGAAACAGTCCATTTGAATTCGAGCAAATACTTTTTTCAACAGCATTTTTTTAGGTTTACCCTGGGAACTTCGGTTTTTCCTTAAAAAAACATTTAATTCTAAAGTTTGAAACAGTCCATTTGAATTCAAGCAAATACTTTTTTCAACAGGTTTCAGCAGGACAAAACCATCTTCTCCATTTATTTTTTGACAATAGTTCATTTCTGTTTTTTCTTGTTCTTTTAATGTTATCTGACTTGGTGATAAACACTGACAAGGTTATGTTATGCCATAATATCGCCATGATGAATTGTTGATCCCAGATTGGATCCTGAACAGTAAGGAAGAGGTGACAAAAGGAATTCTGTCCTGCTGCAGACATGGCCGGAAGGACGGCCTCTCTCTCTCTCTCGTCCCCAGGGCCCTTTTCTCACCAGGGGTCCTTACTATAAAACCTTCCTCCCACAGAGACAGACCCTCTTTAACACCAAATCAGAGGGTTATTCTTTATCATTAAGATATCTTAAAAAGACTAATTTGATAAAACAGATTTAGTTATTAATTTATGTATTTATTTATTTTATTTATTTATTATAATATTTTTTTTATTATTTATAATAGTAGGATATTAGAGTAGGTCATCCCGATTCACACTCAATTTCAGTTGGTGGCGGTAATGCACCAAAAGTTGTTTGCCAACCGCCATTAAACAAAAGAAGAAGAAGAAGAAGACAGACCCTCTTTCTTCTTCACCTCTCTTCTCTTCACTTCAGCTGCTGCACAGACCACCTCTCCAGGACAAGGGAGGAGGCCTGAACCATGGGGCCATATGGCCTCATTTGCTGGGACATCTGAAAGATGGCCTGGACCAGCCACGCTTGATCCAGGGTCTGCTAGACCCGACTGCCTGTGTCAGCAGAGGACCTGACTGAATCCGGACAAACATGTCCGCGCAAATACAGAGCTAAGTTTGCTGTTTTAACATCATCACCGGTAGCAGGAGCAAAGATCCTGCATGCGAAACAGCTCTGTGTATTTTTCCTCAGCCTGTACAGGAAAGCGAACCCGATGGAGCTGAAGACTGGATGCTGAGGAAAACCCCTGCTCAAATCGGACTGCAACGGAGGCAAAGACTGTTCCAGGACACCAGGCCTCCGACCCCGACCACGCTGTTGACCACATGGCTGCAGAGCCAAGCGCTAGCCGGCACAACAACTGACAACTGTCCTCCTTCAACGCTCCTTCCTGGAACGACCAAAGTGGACAAACTCACACATGAGGCATCAACAGGTTGGGCAGCGAGATGAGGGTGAAGTTAAAAGGTTTATTGGGAAACGATTTGTAAACCTTTGTAACCCATGGTGTTTAGAACAAAAGGGCTAACCGGTAGCTCGCGCTAGCCAACATGCTATTAGCCTTGCTAACATCCGGTTTCGGACATTTCAAAAGGAGTTCGTTTTAAAGCATAAAGCGAAACTGTTCTGCTCCGCCATCCTCCGATGGTGTTATGATCCTTATTCCCGCATCAATATGGTATATTAATGCTGGTTTTCAAGGCAATTTTGATAACTTTATGTTGTAACCTCTTAGTCACCGAGTTGCCACAGCGACCCCTAGCTTCCGGAGGTACAATTGCATAAACAAAGGCAAGCGATCCTGAATTAAATGATTTTACAGGACAAACCGGTCCTCAGAATGTTATTTTCTCAAAATAATGTTCTAGTTAACTTGTGCCTTGCATTGTGAATGGGTTGAAACACATTTCAAATGTTGTTCTAATGTTACCCTGAGCTATCTCTATAGTTGTGTCACTTCCTGTTTGCGGTAAGGCGTATTGCATCACTTCCTGTTTTCACTGCGTGAGCAACGGTTTGTTGCTCCAGATTCTCTCGCTTTTATCTTTAATCTCTTTGCTGTAACACCTGTTTCTAACACATAAGCACTTTTAAAACATTTTCTGTTGCTGCACATCACGCTTGGGAACTCCTCGTGTTTCACGGTTTGCTCTCTTGGCGTGGTAGAAGGGCGCTAGCCTAGCTTTAGCCTAGCCTAGCTTTAGCTCCACAATGGCTTCCTCTCCTACTGTTACTTCAGCTTCTCCGTCTCTTACTAAGTCTCCCCTTATCTCCTGCTCTCTGTGTCAGATGTTTAGCTATTCCTCTGCCTCCTTTAGTGATAATGGTACTTGTAATAAATGTAGTGTTTTTGTAGCTTTGGAGGCGAGGGTGTCAGAATTAGAGACCCGGCTCCGTGCTATGGAAAGACCAGCTGATAGCCGCCCCTTTGCTAGCGCGGAGCCACATAGACCTAGCGTTACTTCACTTAGTGGTCCTCCAGAAGCACCCGAGCAGCCGGGTAAGCAGGCCGGCTGGGTGACAGTTCGTAGGAAGCATAGCTCTAGATTTCAGCCCCCAGTTCACCACCAACCCGTCTGCGTTTCTAACAAATTTTCCCCACTCAGCGACACACCCGCTGAGAAGCCGACTCTGGTGATTGGGAGCTCAATAGTCAGAAACGTGGCACTAGAGACACCAGGGACCATAGTTAAATGCCTGCCAGGGGCCAGAACGGGCGACATAGAATCTTACCTAAAACTGCTGGCTAAGGATAAGCGTAAATACAGTAAGATTTTTATTCACGCTGGCGGTAATGACACCCGGTCACGCCGATCGGAGGTCACTAAAGTTGGTGTTGCTTCGGTGTGTGAGTTTGCTAAAACAATGTCGGACTCCGTAATTTTCTCTGGTCCCCTGCCTGATCTGACCAGTGATGACATGTTTAGCCGCATGTCATCATTCAACCGCTGGTTGTCTAGGTGGTGTCCTGAAAACGACGTGGGCTACATTGATAACTGGCGAACTTTCTGGGGAAAACCTGGTCTGATCCGGAGAGACGGCATCCATCCCACTTTGGATGGTGCAGCTCTTCTTTCTAGAAATCTGGCCGGTTTTATTAGTTCTCCTAAATGCTGACAACCCAGGGTCCAGACCAGGAAGCAGAGCCGTAGTTTAACACACCTCTCTGCAGCTTCTGTACTGTTACCCACCCATTATCCTATTGAGACGGTGTCTTTCCCACGGCCAAAACTTAACAGATCAAAAACTTATCTAAAAGGAACAAATCATAAAAACCTAATAAAAATCAATACGGTTCACCTTGAACCTAAAAATAAAACAATTAAATGTGGTCTATTAAATATAAGGTCTCTCCCTCCAAAGACTTTGTTAGTTAACGAATTGATTTCTGATAAACAGATTGATTTGTTTTGTCTCACAGAAACCTGGCTACAAGAGGACTACGTTAGTATAAATGAGTCAACTCCCTCCAATTATTCAAATTTCCACATTCCCAGATCTGTGGGAAGAGGAGGAGGAGTGGCAGCCATCTTTCAGTCTGATTTATTAATTAGTCCCAGGCCAATTAATAACTACAGTTCTTTTGAACATTTAACCCTCAGTTTCCCTCATCCAAACTGCAAAGCAATAAAACCTCTTCTGTTTATTGTTTTGTATCGTCCACCAGGCCCTTGCACTCAGTTTTTGGATCAGCTGTCAGACTTCTTATCTGATTTGGTGTTAAATACTGATAAGGTTATTATAGTGGGTGATTTTAACATCCATGTTGACACAGAATGTGATAACCTTAGTGTAGCCTTTAAAACTATCCTAGATTCAATTGGTTTTGCTCAAAATGTGCATAAACCGACGCACTCTTGGCTCCATACTTTAGACCTTGTGCTGACATATGGCATTGATTGTGAAGAATTAACAGTATTTCCTCACAACCCTGTCCTATCTGATCATTTTTTAATAACATTTGAGTTTAATCTAACGGAGTTCTCCACCCCCAAAAGAGGGTTCCATTATAGTAGATCTTTATCGGATAATGCTGTATCAAAACTTAAAGAGTCTGTCCCCTTTTTAATATCCTCCGTATTGCAGAAATGCCCTGTAGATGGCAGCAATGTTGTTTCTTCCAATTCACAAATAGATGTCTTTTTAAACGGTATGACTTTGTCATTGCGTTCTGCATTAGACAATGTAGCTCCCTTGAAAAATAAGGTGATTATTCACAGGAAGCTGGCTCCTTGGTTTAATTCAGAGCTGCATTCCTTGAAGCACAATGTTAGGAAATTGGAGAGAAAATGGCGCTCTACACACCAAGAGGAATCCTACCTAATCTGGAGGGACAGTCTATTGTTGTATAACAAGACCATTCGCAGAGTTAGAGCAGCATATTTTTCATCATTAATTGAGGAGAATAAGAATAATCCTAGATTTCTCTTCAATACAGTTGCCAAACTTACCCAGAGCCACAGCTCTGTTGATCCAGCCATCCCCTTAGCTCTTAGCAGTAATGATTTTATGGGATTCTTCATAAATAAAATTGATTCCATTAAAAATAAAATAATTGGCATCCTCCCAAACATGATTACCTCGTCCTCAGTAAGTGAGGCAGCATTGGAGGAATCCTTAGAACCTGCGCAGTGTCTGAACTGTTTAAAAGCAGTAGAGCTTTCTGAGCTATCTAAAATTTTAGCTTCATCTAAACCTTCTACCTGTATGTTAGACCCAATCCCAACCAAGTTGTTTAAGGAGGTATTCCCTCTGATCAGTGGTCCTATTTTAGACATGATTAATCTATCCTTAGTAAATGGATATGTACCAAAGGCTTTTAAAGTAGCTGTTATTAAACCTTTACTTAAGAAACCTTCTCTTGATCAAGATGAGCTAGTAAACTACAGACCTATATCTAATCTTCTTTTCTTATCTAAAATTCTTGAGAAAGTAGTTGCTAATCAACTTTGTGAACATTTACAAAGTAATGACCTACTTGAGGAGTTTCAGTCAGGCTTTAGAGCTCATCATAGCACTGAAACAGCTCTGGTGAAGGTCACCAATGATATTCTCATGGCCTCAGATAATGGACTTGTGTCTGTACTTGTCCTGTTAGATCTCAGTGCTGCATTTGACACAGTTGATCACATTATTCTCCTACAAAGACTTGAGCATACTGTAGGGATTAAGGGGAAAGCATTAGGCTGGTTTAAATCTTATCTGTCGGACAGATTCCAGTTTGTTCATGTTAATAATAAATCTTCTTCAAACTCTAGGGTCACCTGTGGAGTACCACAGGGTTCAGTCCTTGGACCAATTCTATTTACTATATATATGCTTCCGGTTGGCAAAATTATCAGACAGCATGGGATTAATTTCCACTGTTATGCTGATGACACTCAGCTATATTTATCCATAAATCCTGATGAATCCAATCAGTTACTTCGACTGCAGTCATGTCTTGATGACATCAAAAGCTGGATGACTTTAAATTTCCTGCATTTAAATTCTGACAAGACAGAAGTTGTAATCTTTGGGCCAGAGTCCTCAAAAAATAAACTTCTTAATCAATCACTGAATCTGGATGGCATTAACTTGGCCTCTGGTAATAAAGTAAAAAATCTTGGTGTTATTTTTGACCAAGACATGTCATTTAAATCCCATATTAAACAGGTTTCCAGAGTTTCCTTTTTTCACCTCCGGAATATCGCCAAAATTAGAAACATTCTGTCCAGGGGTGATGCTGAAAAACTAGTGCATGCATTTGTTACTTCAAGGCTGGACTATTGTAATTCTTTACTATCAGGAAGTCCACAAAATGCAGTTCGAAGTCTTCAGCTGATCCAAAATGCTGCGGCAAGAGTTCTGATGAAAATCAACAAGAGGGATCATATTTCTCCAATTTTAGCTTCCCTTCATTGGCTTCCTGTTAAATCAAGAATAGAATTTAAAATTCTTCTTCTAACGTATAAAGCCCTTAATAATCAAGCTCCATCATATATCAGAGCTCTGATTACTCCGTATGTTCCTAACAGAGCACTTCGCTCTCAGACTGCAGGTCTGCTGGTGGTTCCTAGAGTCTCTAAAAGTAGAATGGGAGGCAGATCCTTTAGCTATCAGGCTCCTCTCCTGTGGAACCAACTCCCAGTTTTGGTCCGTGAGGCAGACACCCTATCTATTTTTAAGACTAATCTTAAAACATTCCTTTTTGACAAAGCTTATAGTTAGAGTGGCTCATGTTACCCTGAGCTACCTCTATAGTTATGCTGCTATAGGCTTAGGCTACTGGAGGACATCAGGGTCTAATTTTCTCACTCTACTGATTTCTACTGTTCTTCATTCTACGGTTCTCCAGTTTTGTATTGTATTACATTGAAATGACTGTCGTCATTTCAGCTTTTAACTTTTTGCTCTCTCTCTTTTTCTTCATAGTAGGTACACCTGGTCTGGCGTTCTGTTAACTTTGACATCATCCAGAGAAGACGGCTCACCCGTTACTACCATCTAATGTAGAACAGATTACTAGATCAATGTGTGCTTCTGTGCTTTTTGTCTCTCTTGTTGTGTCTCTGCTCTGTCTTCTGTAACCCCAGTCGGTCGAGGCAGATGACCGTTCATACTGAGCCCGGTTCTGCCGGAGGTTTTTTTTTCCCGTTAATGGGTGGTTTTTCTTCCCACTGTCGCTTCATGCTTGCTCAGTATGAGGGATTGCAGCAAAACCATGTACAATGCAGACGACTCTCCCTGTGGCTCTACGGTTCCCCAGGAGTGAATGCTGCTTGTCAAGACTTTGATGCAATCAACTGGTTTCCTTATATAGGACATTTTGACCAATCTGTATAATCTGACCCAATCTGTATAATATGATTGAACTTGATTTTGTAAAGTGCCTTGAGATGACATGTTTCATGATTTGGCGCTATATAAATAAATAAAATTGAATTGAATTGTGCTGTGATAGGCCTAGGCTGCTGGAGGACATCAGGGTCTAATTTTCTCACTCTACTGATTTCTACTGTTCTTCATTCTACGGTTCTCCAGTTTTGCATTGTATTACATTGAAATGACTGTCGTCATTTCAGCTTTTAACTTTTTGCTCTCTCTCCTTTTCTTCATAGTAGGTACACCTGGTCTGGCGTTCTGTTAACTTTGACATCATCCAGAGAAGACGGCTCACCCGTTACTACCATCTAATGTAGAACAGATTACTAGATCAATGTGTGCTTCTGTGCTTTTTGTCTCTCTTGTTGTGTCTCTGCTCTGTCTTCTGTAACCCCAGTCGGTCGAGGCAGATGACCGTTCATACTGAGCCCGGTTCTGCCGGAGGTTTTTTTTCCCCGTTAATGGGTGGTTTTTCTTCCCACTGTCGCTTCATGCTTGCTCAGTATGAGGGATTGCAGCAAAGCCATGTACAATGCAGACGACTCTCCCTGTGGCTCTACGGTTCCCCAGGAGTGAATGCTGCTTGTCGGGACTTTGATGCAATCAACTGGTTTCCTTATATAGGACATTTTGACCAATCTGTATAATCTGACCCAATCTGTATAATATGATTGAACTTGATTTTGTAAAGTGCCTTGAGATGACATGTTTCATGATTTGGCGCTATATAAATAAAATTGAATTGAATTGAATTGAATTAGTTAAGCTAATTTAACCACAATTCACATTCTTTAAGGTGAACTTCGGTTCTTTAACTTAAACAAAATATTATTTCATCAAATAATGTTTGTTTAACTTGGGCTCTGCATTGTGAATGGGTTGAAACACATGGCAGATGTTTTTCTAACTCCATTCCATGCTTTGTGAATCAGATCTTCAGTGAACAAGGATTCACTGAATTATTCTGATTATGATCAACCACTTTTGTTTTGTCTTTTGTTTGTTTTGCAAGTAAATAGTTCCTTAGCTTAGCTTCTTTTTATCGTCATTTTGCTTAGTAGTTTAGTTAAGTTTCACTACCCTAGTAGAGAGGATTTGTTAATCGAAATATTGTGTTAATTCAGATAAACAGCATTACATAGTGATGTTCTCTGGATGTTCATTTTATTTCTGTTATTAAATTCTTGGACATGAAGAGAAGTTGTCACTCTTTATTCTATGTGTGTGCAGGTGTTGCTGTTAAAAGATCGCTAGTGCTCGAATTCATCCCTTTCAACCATTGTCTTGATATCAGCTTAAGAGCTGATCATCACCGGACACCGGCAATGTATAATTGCACAACAGTTATTATAGTGGGTGATTTTAACATTCATGTTGACACTGAATTAGGGCTGGACGATAATTCAATAACAATATATATCGATCGATAGACGTGTGGCGCGATAGGAAAAAATAGGGTCGATAATAGTTCGATAGAAACAGTTTTCCTTCCTTCCGGCCTATCATATTAGTTCACTACTTCCTCTCGACCAATCGTAATCGTGGACCCAGGCACGCGTCACAAAGCCCCGCCCTCTCAAACCACAACACAGAGCATGTGGATATGTCGCAGCAAGGAGCGGCGGAGGAAGCGGTCCCAAAACGGGGTTTTACTAGTTCGCCAGCCTGACAGAAATAAACCACAGTGATTTGTAAAACTTGCAAGGAACCGGTAAAAACAGAGTCTGGTAACGCAACCAACTTGTTTCATCCCGCAAGCCGCTCACTCCGCACGAGCTGCTGCGCGGGCTGTGCAGCTCCGCGCGACACCGCGGGCATGCTGCTGTTTTCTGCAGTTAAAAAACCTGGCTTCAAACAACTACTCGCTACTCCGCGAGGTATAAAGTCCGTGATATAAAGTTCCGGGACGCAAGTTTTTCTCTAACAGCGCTCCCTAAATTGTGCAACGAGTGCCGTGAATCAGTGCAAAATGAGCTGCAGCCTGTGTCCTTACACGCCACAACCTCGGACCTGCGTCAGCCTCTCAATTATGAAACCTGAGAAGTAACTAGTGTATTCCCACCTAAATAGGCTATTTTATTTATTTATTTATTTGGTATATTTATTTTGGTCTTTATTTAATAATAAAGTCTTTATTTAATAACATAACTCAGGTCTCTTAAGTTATTTTTCTTAAAAAAATGCTGTTATGGTTAAAAAAGTTGGTTAAATAAAGATTTAATTGGAATTCTGTGTTTGTGTTCTTTATTAAAATTAAATAATTTAGCAATATCATAAAATGTCCAGGCAGAGCTGCACATAAAATATGGATTTAAATATTTTCAATAATTATCGATATCGATCAATATGCATTTTTTTTATCGATAAGCTTTTTTTCTATATCGCCCAGCCCTACACTGAATGTGATAATCTTAGTGTAGCCTTTAAAACGATCCTAGATTCAATTGGTTTTGCTCAAAATGTGCATAAACCGACGCACTCTTGGTTCCGTACTTTAGACCTTGTGCTGAAATATGGCATTGCTTGTGAAGAATTAACAGTATTTCCTCACAAACCTGTCCTATCTGATTTTTTTTTTTTTTTTTTTTCTCCAGTGTCCTGTCTAGCAATGTGGCAATAAAAATTGATATCTTAATGCCAAATAGAGCTCGACAGATTTTACTTTCACAAGTGGAGCAAACAGCTTTCGCCATAATGCTCCGCTTGATTTGTGCGTGTGAATAGCTTTATTGTGATTCCTGCAGGGAGAATTTCAAATTATATGGACACTACAATGGGAAAGTAGGAGAGTAAAGGAAGAACAAGAAGAGAAAAAAAAGAGAAAGAAAAGGGTGAAAGAAAGAAGAGATAGAAGGAAGAGAATGATAAAACGTCCTCTGTCTGCTCCATCACCTGGAAAGAGACACAAAAACAACAGCACATCCAACAGACATAAAGCAACAGATACAATCGTGTAACACCTTGATACCATTGCTAAATCATATGTATTATTATTTAAGCTGACATGTGTAATGTGATACCTAAAAAAGAAAGTAAATAAATAAATTATAGCCTTTCTGTATATAAGTGAACATTTAATACCTGGGACCCAGCACCTGTGGGAGTTTGTGAAAGTGCACTAGTTTAGGTGAAAATTATCCAGAAGGAAATATATTGATAGTGATTGGCAGGAGTCAGGGGACCCGTAACCCCGGACTCTCAAAGGGGCCACCAAAGCAGTGCGCCCGAGAGGGGCCTTCACAGGAAATCTGCAACCCCCCCCCCCGAGGAAAGAGGAGAGACGACCCCGAGGAAATCCCCCAGCCACCGCAATGCCGACGCCCCCAAGAGCCGCGGGGACGAGCCCGTGGGCTCCGCCGGCAGCCGGCCGCGCTGAAGTGGTCCCGGCCATGGGCCCTGGGGGCCAGAGGCCCCAGGGGCGCCCCGCCCCCGTGGCAGGGGCCCCGGCCGCCCCCCGGGGGGCCAGGCCCCGCGAAGCCACCGCCGGGAATGGGCCGGCACCCACCCGGGAACCCGCCCCAAACCCGAGGACCGTCAACGCGCCAGAGGGCCAAGGCGCCCGCCAACGCAGCGGAGGAGGGCAGGACGTGGGGGGATGGGCTCCGCACCTAGCGGAGACTTGAGATGATCTTGGGAGAGGGAGCGGACCGGACCCGAACCTGGGAAAAAAAAAAAAAAACTCATTCACACCATCCCTCCCTTGTGCCCCACTCACCACACACAGACACACAAAAAAAAAAAAAAAAAAAAAGGACGCTGTACACACATTCACATCCAAAAATCCCAAGTGGGGGGGGGGTCACCACAATTCAACAATACCACTGCCTGTGCCCGACCCCCGGCCCGGCCCCCGGACCAGACGCCCCCCGGAGCAGGCCCCCCAAAGAGGGGGGGCCGACATGACCCGTACGGGCCATCCGACCAGAGCCCCCCCTCACCCACTATATACCTAATAAACCCCCTCCCACCCCGACCTTACCCTAGCCACCTCTGCCCCCCATCCCTTCCTGGGGAGAGCAGAGGCGTCAGCCCCAGATCCGGTAATCCGCTGGCCAGCCGCAGCAGCCCCCCGCCAAGACCCCGGACACAGTGGCCCGCACCTCCTCCAGGCCCCAGACTCCGTGCCGCGATCGGAGATCGGGGGTGTGCAAAAGACCCCCGATCCTCCCTACGCCCGCTCAGATGTTGTGTTGTTGCATGTTGATCTCAGGTGTGTTTAAAACTGGGAGCACCAAAGGGGGTGCACGGCACAGCCCACCCCCCCTCCGGAAGAAAGCTGGTGCCAGCGCCCCCCCTCCAAGCAACTACCCAGAATCCTCAATGTCTAAATGCGAGAGGGGGTGAAGGGAGCCGCCCGGGGCGAGGCTCACACAACATAAGCCCCCCCCCAGACGTCTTCCCCCCACCCCCCCATATCATGGCCTACATGAATGTGTGTTGTGAAAATGTTTGGAGTGAAAGTGTCTAAGATGCATGATAAAATTGGGGAGAGGGACGTCACCAAAAGGTGGCAACCTCCAGTAATTCCCTCTCCCCAAGGACCTACATGTGTGGCGGCGTGATGGAGCAGGCAGAGGGAGGAGTCCGGGGATGGGGAGCAAAGGACTGGGGAGCCAACCCAGGGAGCCAGCTCCCCTACTGACTCCAATAGGCACCCCCGCTCCCCGAAAGCCCCACCCGGAGAAAGGGGCCCCTCCAGCGGCACCACCATAGCCCGGGGGCCGGGGAGAGGCCGCAGGGCTATCTGATCATTTTTTAATAACATTTGAGTTTAATCTAACTGAGTTCTCCACCCTCAAAAGAGGGTTCCATTATAGTAGATCTTTATCGGATAATGCTGTATCAAAACTTAAAGAGTCTGTCCCCCTTTTAATATCCTCAGTATTGCAGAAATGCCCTGCAGATAGCAGCAATGCTGTTTTTTCCCATTCACAAATAGATGTCTTTGTTAACGGTGTGACTTCTTCATTGCGTTCTGCATTAGACAATGTAGCTCCCTTGAAAAAGAAGGTGATTATTCACAGGAAGCTTGCTCCCTGGTTTAATTCAGAGCCGCGTTCCTTGAAGCACAATGTTAGGAAATTGGAGAGAAAATGGCGCTCTACACACGAAGAGGAATCCTACCTAATCAGGAGGGACAGTCTATTGTTGTATAACAAGACCCTTAACAGAGTTAGAGCAGCATATTTTTCATCATTAATTGACGAGAACAAAAATAATCCTAGATTTCTCTTTAGTACGGTTGCTAAACTTACCCAGAGCCACAGCTCTGTTGATCCATCCATTCCCTTAGCTCTTAGCAGTAATGACTTTATGGGATTCTTCATAAATAAAATTGATTCCCTTAAAAATAAAATAATTGGCATCCTCCCAAACATGATTACCTCGTCCTCAGTAAGTGAGGCAGCATTGGAGGAATCTTTAGAACCTGCACAGTGTCTGAACTGTTTAGAAGCAGTAGAGCTTTCTGAGCTATCTAAAATATTAGCTTCATTTAAACCTTCTACCTGTATGTTAGACCCAATCCAAACCAAGTTGTTTAAGGAGGTATTACCTTTGATCAGTGGATCTATTTTAGAGATGATTAATCTATCCTTAGTACATGGATATGTACCACAGGTTTTTAAAGTAGCTGTTATTAAACCTTTACTTAAGAAACCATCTCTTGATCAAGATGAGTTAGTAAATTACAGACCTATATCTAATCTTCTTTTCTTATCAAAAATTCTTGAGAAAGTAGTTGCTAATCAACTTTGTGAACATTTACAAAGTAATGACCTACTTGAGGAGTTTCAGTCAGGCTTCAGAGCTCATCATAGCACTGAAACAGCTCTGGTGAAGGTCACCATTGATATTCTCATGGCCTCAGATAATGGACTTGTGTCTATACTTGTCCTGCTAGATCTCAGTGCTGCATTTGACACAGTTGATCACAATATTCTCCTAGAAAGACTTGAGCATACTGTAGGGATTAAGGGGAAAGCATTAGGCTGGTTTAAATCTTATCTGTCGGACAGATTCCAGTTTGTTCATGTTAATAATAAATCTTCCTCAAACTCTAGAGTCACCTGTGGAGTACCACAGGGTTCAGTCCTTGGACCAATTCTCTTTACTATATATATGCTTCCATCCATCCATCCATCCATTTTCCAAACCGCTTTATCCCTCATGGGGTCGCGGGGGTTGCTGGTGCCTATATCCAGCGTTCACTGGGCGGGAGGCGGGGTACACCCTGGACAGGTCGCCAGTCTGTCGCAGGGCAACACAGAGAGACAAACAGGACAAACAACCATTCACACACAGACTCACACCTAAGGACAATTTGGAGAAGCCAATTAACCAGTCATGTTTTTTGGACTGTGGGAGGAAGCCGGAGTACCCCGGAGAGAACCCACGCATGCACAGGGAGAACATGCAAACTCCATGCAGAAAGACCCAGGGGTGTACTCGAACCCAGGACCTTCTTGCTGCAAGGCAACAGCGCTACCCACTGTGCCACTGTGCTTCCGATTGGCAAAATTATCAGACAGCATGGGATTAATTTCCACTGTTATGCTGATGACACTCAGCTATATTTATCCATAAATCCTGATGAATCCAATCAATTACTTCGACTGCAGTCATGTCTTGATGACATCAAAAGCTGGATGACTTTAAATTTCCTGCATTTAAATTCTGACAAGACACAAGTTGTAATCTTTGGACCAGAGTCCTCAAAAAATAAACTTCTTAATCAATCACTTAATCTGGATGGCATTAACTTGGCCTCTGGTGATAAAGTAAAAAATCTTGGTGTTATTTTTGACCAAGACATGTCATTTAAATCCCATATTAAACAGGTTTCCAGAGTTTCCATTTTTCACCTCAGGAATATCGCCAAAATTAGAAACATTCTGTCCAGGGGTGATGCTGAAAAACTAGTCCATGCATTTGTTACTTCAAGGCTGGACTATTGTAATTCTTTACTATCAGGAAGTCCACAAAATGCAGTTCAAAGTCTTCAGCTGATCCAAAATGCTGCAGCAAGAGTTCTGATGAAAATCAACAAGAGGGATCATATTTCTCCTATTTTAGCTTCCCTTCATTGGCTTCCTGTTAAATCAAGAATAGAATTTAAAATTCTTCTTCTAACATATAAAGCCCTTAATAATCAAGCTCCATCATATATCAGAGCTAGGATTACCCCGTATGTTCCTAACAGAGCACTTCGCTCTCAGACTTCTATGGGGTTCCGATTGTACCAAAAATAAGCAGATGTAATATGTCTAGATGTTGTGTTGTTGTTGCATATGTGTTGTCTGCATATGTAGAAGTTGCACATGTATTTGTTGTATATGTATATGTTGCATATGTCTATGTTGTTAATGTCTATGTTACACATGTCTATTGTATATGTCTATGTTGTACTGTATATGTCTATGCTGTACATGTCTATGTTATGTACATCTATGTTGCACATGTAGATGTTGCATATGTCTAGGTTGCACATGTGTATGTTGCATATATGCACATGTCTATCTGCTATTGTGTTGTTAAGTCACTGTGATCTTGCCAGTTCGTGTGCAGTAAACTAACCTACACCTTGCTGTTGTTTTATGATGTTGTTGCCACCTGTTGTTGGTTCACGTAATTGTCTGCACGTCTGTAGCTTCCGTCATTGGTTAATGTCATTGCTCTCTGTCACTACCCGATCCGTACCGGTAGCACGATCTGTACCATCAGCTCATTTGCGCGTGCGCGAACAGAATAACTTCCGGTAGGAAATATTTCGTTTTTCTTACTTTTTTAATCTTTTGTATTTTTTCGAGGCAGGGGTTTCTTTTTGTATATCTTTGTATTTGCGGCAATATTGCATATTCTAAAAATTAAACAACAGAAATACATAAAAAATAAATTGTTTTTTGTTTTTTTAATAGCAAAAATGTTTCCCAGTTGTGGTTAGGGAAATAAAAATATATAAACCATTTCTTAAAGTACATAAACCCCCAGCTATAAGCACATATAGGAGTACAGAGACGTATTTGATTTTGAATTTTTTTGAAGTTTGAATTTTTTTTATCATTTATTTGATTTGCATATGTATGTATTTTGTGCTTAATAAATGTATTTTAATAAGGTATGCCTTAGCTTTGTGTGTGTTCTTTGTTCTATTCCCTGTTCGTTTTTCTAAAAAAGAAAAATGCGGCTACAATAATAACGAGGTCTTCTCTAGTTTATGATGTGGACACCAGAGGGCGCTAAAATCTCAATCTATAAATTTAACTTTCTAATAAAATAAATGTTTAGAACAAGATTATTTGTATAACGAAATTCACCGTATAATTAAGGATGAAATAATTTTTCCAGTCCTGTTTGAACAAGCAATAAAACTAACAGAGTGCATTCAGACAATACAGATAAACGTTACGCAATGATATCTTCCCGGACTTCTGAGCATATCCGATGATGACGTCAAGCAATACAATGGAGAGAATGTAAAGCGCATCAATTTCTTTCAGAAAAGTCTTCAATATTTTATTTACGATATAGTTTAGCATTATTTAATGATTTAAGTATATAAATAAGTATTTTCAGTACCGTAATTACATTATTTTTTTGGCGACCCGGAGGTTATTCTGTTCGCGCTTGCGCAAATGAGCTGATGGTACGGATCGTGCTACCGGTACGGATCGGGTAGTGACAAGCAGACTTGTGCGTTCTTCAGACTGACCGCTTGCCCAGAATGCACCGCGGCAAGATAATTTTTAGGCTTTTTAGAAATTAAAAATGTTGTTTTAAAAAAAATTTCAATAAGATTTATTGTGGTGTAGTATATAAATAGTTTTGAATGTTAAAGAAATGCTAAAGAACTGTGCGTCTCATGACGTCACAAGTACGCTTCTGTTCCAATACACCATACGTGCTGCGTGCTCGGGTTCTTGTCAAATCCGATCTTCCTGTGTTCTCGCCAAGACCGGACTTGACGAGAACGCGAGTCCGTACTCGCGTTCTCGTGAATTGAGAAACGGCCTATAGCTCAGTGGGCTTGTGGTTGTGTTTTCGTCGTCGCTCTGTTAGTACGTCATATGCTTTCGTTGATCTGATTGGTTTATTTGGCCCGTCTATCACCAACATAGGCCAATCAGCTAACCAGTATTTTCGCCCCGTCCCAAAATTACTTCAACGGAAGGTTTCCAGATGGAGTCAGGTTATCATCCGTCCTGTCCCCCTCCATCTCTGCTGCTCAGGTGATTTGCTGGTTTGTCTCAGCCTGACAGTTTAATTGCATGCAGGCAGCTTTCCCTTCACCTCGTTCTCAGCTAAATTCTGTTCCAATCATGCTGCTGTTCTAACTACTGTGGATAAAGCAAATGGAAATACGCTTCCAACTGGAGTAAAGCGCGCCTCCTGACTGTCTGCTCATGTTGTCCGCCCGATGTGTGCGCGCGCGCGGAGGAGCTGACGTGACGCCATCGCACCTCAAACCCCCAATCCGCCCTCGGTCAAACTTTCTTATTTATTTAATATGGCGCTGTGAAGTCGAGAAAGTTTTCACAGCGCCTTATCCAAATATAAAAACCTATTTTATTTTTAGTACTTTTATAGTTAGTTGGTCGTGCTACTGTTATCGTTAGCTAAATTCTCTGTCGACTAAAGTTACGTTAGCTTTAACGTTAGGTAACCTTAACTCTTACTAGCTGGGCACTTACCACGGTAATCTCCCAGGTGCTGATTGTGTCGGCGTTTCTCCTTCTTGCTGCAGGGCAGGCTGCCACTTGTTGCCAAGGCAGAGAGGCAGATTTCCCATGAGGCTGTACGATTAGCGTCAATTTGCCGCGTAAATTACTCAACTTTTTAAGTAGTTGATTGGTCTGTGACATGGAGAAAGACGCGGAAGACATTGGCGGAAGATTTGAAGAAAGTTATTTGGACGAAGCAGATTGCAACCAGCTGTACCGTGAGTGTAGCAATGGGCCATAGTTCTGATGGTGATGATTATGATGAATGGCCTTCCGATATGGAGATAAGTCAAACCAAAATGGCAAGAAAGAAATCATGGTCGGAAGTGAGTAGTGAAGAACAAAGAAACCCAAGGAACAATGCTAAAAAGATTAAAGCTAAAGTTGATAGCAGTAGACACGAGGAAAGAAAACAGGAAGAATGGAAAGCTATAATTACGCTTAGCAGCGACAAGGGACATTTTCATCCAGTTCAAATCACTAAAGCAATAGAAAAGGAAATAGGAATGATTAAATATGCTAAACTGTTAAATAATAGAAGAATCTTGATTTCAGCAGTAAGTAAAAAACAGCAAGAGATGATGTTAAAAATGAAGGACCTCGGTGGAGAACAAATTAAAGTGCACATACCTGGAATGGCAGCTAGATTAAGAGGAGTGATTTCGAATGTCCCTTTAGAAATATCTATGGAAGAACTGAAGAAAGAAATAAAAGGTGGGAAAGTTACAGAGGCCAAAAGACTCCAAACAAACAGAGGTGGTAGTAAAATGGATAGCTTGTCTGTGTTGCTAGTATTTGAAAAAACAATACCTCCAGAAGTGAAAATTGGATGGATTAATTATAAAGTTAGGGAATATATTCCTCAACCTTTAAGATGCTTTAAATGTCAAAGGATGGGACACACAGTGCAACAATGTAAATGGTGTGGGAGAGCATAGTGCTGCTTATGGTGGATGCGAGGTTCAGAAAAAAGCAAAAGAAGTACAGAAATATAAAATCTTAAACAAAGTGTCATATGCAGAGGCTGTACGAAATGTTGGTGATATGGAACAAAACAGATTAATAGAATATCAAGTAAATAATGGTATGAGACAGGAAGAAGGACTACCTCAGAGAATAAGCACAAGGAGAGTTCAACCAGAAAGAATACGGATTCCACAGCAGACATGTAGCCATAAGTGTATAGTGGGAGAAAATTCAATGATTGTAGAAAAGAAGGGCTTTATAGCTTTCATATGCAAAGTTATCAATGTTACATCAAGACAACAAAGGAAAAGTGACAGAATCAAAACAGTGGTAGAAGCTGCCATGGAGTTTCTAGATATCAAAGACATTAAAGCTGAAGATATTCATGCAATGCTAAGTATCAATAATGATGAAGGGTCTCAAAGTATTAATTAAACTTATAATGGTACTCCATTTCTTACAATGGAATGCCAGAAGTCTGATTGCAAATGGACAAGAATTTAAAAAATATATAATAGATTCCGAAGTGAAACCTGATGTTATTTGTGTACAAGAAACATGGCTAAAACCTCATCTTGATTTTATTATACCTGGATATGAATCTGTTAGATTAGATAGAGATGGTCAGCAGGGTGGTGGATGTGCAACATTTGTAAGGGAAGAAATATCATTTCGAAGGATAGTAAACTCAACAGAAATAGAATGTGTAATAATTGAAATATATAAGGCAGATACAAAATTAACGGTAATCAATTTATATAACCCTTGTAAACTATTAAAATTAGAAACATTAGAAAACATAAAAATAGGAAATGGGAAAGAAATATGGTGTGGAGAATTTAATGCACATAATAGTCTTTGGGGAAGTAAGCATAATGATAGTAATGGAGAAGTAGTAGAAAATGTAATGGATGTTAGACAATTAGTATGTATAAATAATGGGAAAGGGACTAGAATAGATATACATTCTAATACAATCACATGTATCGATCTCACTATAGTATCAAATAGTCTGGCAAATTCATGTGAGTGGAATGTGGAGGAAAATACAAGTATTGGAAGTGATCATTATCCAATAATATTTTCTGTTAATATTAAAATAGATGTACAAGAAAGGCCTATTCATGAGAAATGGAAGTTTGAAAAAGCAGATTGGGAAAAATTTAAAGAAATATGTAACAAATCAGTAGAATCAATTTCAATGAAGGAAGATATTGAGGAATGCTCTTCTAAAATCACTCAGATAATTTTAAATGCAGCATTGATGAGTATACCATATAAATCAATTGGGAGAAAGGAAAAAAGAATACCTTGGTGGAATGATGAATGTACAAAAGCAATTAAAGAACGTAATAAAGCATTTAGAGTGTTAAAGAAAAAATTGAGTCAAGAAAATTTGATTAATTATCAGAGGAAGAGAGCTCAAGTTCGTAGAGTTATAAAGAACAGTAAGAGGAATACATGGAGAAGTTATTGTTCTGCAATAGGAGGTGAAGTTAGAATAGGAGAGGTTTGGTCAATGTTAAAGAAAATGAGTGGGAGTAAAGTATTTGTTAAAATACCAGTATTAGAGGATGATGGAATAATTGCAATAACAGATAAGGAAAAAGCTAATGCTTTGGGAAAGAAGTTTGCTAGTGTGCATAACGGGGACCATTTAGATAATAATAATCATAGACAGAATATGGAGAAGATATTAGTTGAAAATAGAGATATATTTATTCACAAAGAAAGTGAGGAAAATGCATTAGATACAGAAATCAATATGAATGAATTAAAAATTGTGTTAAAAGGTGTCAGAAATAGTGCAACAGGAGAAGATAAGTTAAGTTATATGATGTTTCAGAAACGTTTGTGCAGAAAGAAAAATGTGAGATTAAAAAGGGAGAGTAAAAATGCAGTGCAAAGCGCATTATAAGGATTTTTATGGCTGAGGGACAAAAGGTGAAGAGCTGGTCAGGTCAGGAGCAACTGTATTTGTCCTTCTTTGTCCACAGGTGTATAAAATCCAGACGCTAGGCATGCAGACTTCCTCTACAAACATTAGCGACAGAACAGGTCTTTGTCGGGACCTCAGAAAACTCCAACGTGGAACCGTGATAGGATGTTAGCTTTGCAGCATGTTCAGCCAGCAAATGCCTTCTTCAGTCAGGTCTTAGTGTCATAATCCACCAGCGTATCGTGTTTGGTTTTCCTTTTTGTGTTGATCTGCTCATTTTCTTGTTGTGTATTAATGTTAGTAAGGTCTTGCCATATATAGTTTATTCCCTGTCCCTTATTCTTCCGTTCTCTGTGTTGTTTGGTTCAGTATCTCATGTTAGCCCCCATAACCCACTCCACCCTACTCTCCCACTCAGTCTTCTCTCCCAGCGGTTCAACATTCCCCTGATTAGACTCACCTGGCTCTCACTTCCTCTGTTTTTAAGCTCCCTGGTTTTCATTTTTTTTATTGCTGGTTCGTGCGCTCCATATCCTGCTCGCCATGTCTTTTGTAAGTTTTCTGTTTCTGTTTTAAATTCCTTCGTTGCAATGCGCCAGCAGTTCTCCTGTCTGCGTTTTGGTCTTCCGTAAAACTCAGCACATTTCAGTACAAAGACAACACAAAGTGCTTCACATGATTAAAATATAGGAAAATAAAACATAATAAAAGCAAGTTGGAATAAAATGTAGAAACAAAATAGAACATGGGAAAATAGAAACTAAAAGCAAATATTAAAAACAGGTGGACTACAAAGTTGAACTAATGATGTTTAAATAAAACAGTTTAACTAGAACAGTCAAAGGCAGTCCTAAACAAATGTGTTTTTAATCTTGATTTAACGGAACTCTTTAAGCACTTTAACAGTTTTCTGGAAGTTTGTTCCAGATCAGTGGAGCATAGGAACTAAATGCTGCTTCTCCATGTCTGTTTCTGCAGAGCAGGCTGGAGCCAGAAGACCTGAGTGGTCTGGAGGGTTGATGCACTGATATCATTACTAATTAATGGAGTTGGACTTCCCCCACTAGTTCCAGTGAAAGGAACTCTTAAAGATTCAGCATAACGAGACATTTTGGACTCATTTCATGGTACCAGCTTGGTATGAATTATTTGAGATTATATTATATTTATTTAATAAAATTTGGAAGGAAGGTCAAATGCCAAAAAGGTGGAAAAGTGCGTTGATATTGCCATTTAATAAGCCTGGGAAAAATCCTAATAAAGTTGGAAATTATAGACCTATTGCCTTAACATCGCATTTATGTAAATGGATGGAAAAAATACTGGTAAGAAGACTAAATTATACTCTTGAAAAACAAGGAATATACGCACCATATCAATGTGGGTTTAGAAAAGGCCGTTCTACTATGGATGCTGTAGTGAAAGTAAGTAATGAAATGGAAAAAAGCATTTAAAATGAAATAAATAATAAGCATTGTTTTCTTAGATATAGAAAAGGCTTATGATTCAATGTGGAGGGAAGGATTATTAATTAAATTAAATATGATGGGAATTAGAGGTAGATTTTATAATTGGGTTCTAGATTTTTTAACAGAAAGAAGAATTAGAGTTAAAGTAGGATCTGAAATCTCAGAGCAATTTGAAATAAATAATGGAATTCCACAAGGAAGTGTTATTAGTCCAGTATTGTTTAATATAATGATTAATGATATTTTTATGAAATTAGATAGAAGGATTGGATCAGCTTTGTATGCTGATGACGGGGCCATTTGGACAAGAGGACGAGATCCCATAATAGTAAAAAATAGAATAAAGGAGACAATAGGAGAAATTGAAAAATGGTCATATAAATGGGGTTTTAAGCTATCGTCAAGTAAATCTTGTCATATGATATGTACAAAAAAGAAAAAGATAGATGAACAGAGTTTGGAACTATATGGTCACAAAATGGAGACAGTAAGTCATTTTAAATATCTGGGTATATGGCTAGATCAAAAAGGAACATGGAGAACACATATAATGTAAGAAAATCATAAATCTCATGAGAGCAGTAGCAGGAAAAGATTGGGGAGCAAGTAAGCAAGCATTGGTGCATATTTATAAGGCGTTAATGAGATCCACAATAGATTATGGGTGTTATGTATATGGAGCAGCAGCTAAAACAAATTTAATGAAAATAGAAAGAGTAATTAATAAAGCAATGAGAATTTGTACTGGTGCAATGAGAACAACACCAACTAAAGCAATGCAGGTAGAGCTAGGAGAAGTGCCTTTAGATTTAAGGAAAGATCAACTCATGGTTACATATTGGTGTCGATTATATGGATGTGGAAATGAAAATATAACAAAAAGTGTTATAAATGAATGTTGGGAATATAATTCTTTTAAAGGTAAAGGTTTTGGATGGATAATAAAAGATAAAATAGAAGAATATAAAATTGGAAATAAATGGTTTAATTCACCTACACCTATAAGTAATATACCTATTTGGTTGTTTCCAAATGTCGAGATAGATTTTAATAGAAGGGAATTAAAAAAAGAGTGGGTAGACAGTAGGAAAGGTCAAATGGCAAATCATTATATAAAAACCAAATATTATAGCTATTTAGATTTATATACAGATGGATCTAAAGATGATAAAGGAAAAGTAGGTATAGGAATATACATTCCAATGATGGAGATAAGTATTGGGAGGAGATTACCTGATCAGATGTCAGTATATACAGCAGAAATGATGGCAATAATTATAGGATTGCAATGGATAGAGGAAATAAAACCAGATAGAGTAGTTTGTTGTGTTGATTCTTTGACAGCCCTTTACAGTATCCAAAATATGAAATCAGAAAGAGAAGATTTATTATTAGAAATTCATCAAAGTTTATTCAGAATACAAAAACTTTATATAAATATAACATTCTGTTGGGTTCCAGCCCATGTAGGATTAAATGGAAATGAAAGAGCAGACCAAATAGCTAAAAAATCAATTAGAACAAATAATATTATAAATATACCGTATGGGAAAGGAGAAGCTAAGCCAATAATTAAAAAAGAAATTAAGGAAAAATGGCAGGATAGATGGAACATGGATAAAAGTGGAAGAAATTATTATATGGTACAGAAATCTATTAATGCCAAGGGTGTGACTAGGAAAAATCGAAGAGAGGAGACTATTTTAACTAGATTAAGATTTGATCATACTGGGTTAAATAAAACTTTATTTTTATTAAAGAAAAGTGAAACGGATGAATGCATAGAATGTAAAGTAATAGAAAATGAAGAACATATTTTATTATATTGTAGAAAATATGATGAAGAAAGGATAAGATTAAAACAAAAGACAAGACAAATAGGAAGGGAATGGAATTTGAAAGGATTAATAGGAACAACAGGAGAGGGGATAAAGGAAATACAGAAAGCTGTTATTAAATATATTAAGAATATAGGATTATACTATAAGATTTAAAAGGTATATAGATGTATGGGTGTGTATATAGGTATGTATATGGATGTGTGTATGTATGTGTGTATATATATATATATATATATATATATGTGTGTGTGTGTGTGTGTGTGTGTACGTGTGTGTATATATAGATAGATATATATGGGTATATGGATAGATATGGATATATAAGAGCCACAAAGAGTAACTTCACAAAGAGTAACTTCACGTAGCGAACAAACAGCCGCACTCGAACAGCCGGTTAAGCAGGCCGGCTGGGTGACGGTTCGTAGTAAGCATAGCTCTAGATTTCAGCCCCCAGATCACCACCAACCCATCTGCGTTTCTAATAAATTTTCCCCTCTGAGCGACAGTCTCGCCGAGGAGCCGACCTTAATTATTGGCAGCTCTGTAATAAGAAACGTGGCACTAAAGAAACCAGGGGCCAGAACGGGCGACATAGAATCCTACCTAAAACTGCTGGCTAAGGATAAGCGTAAATACCGCAAAATTGTTATTCACGCTGGCGGTAATGACACCCGGTCACGCCGATCAGAGGTCACCAAAGTTGGTGTTGCTTCGGTGTGTGAGTTTGCTAAAACAATATCGGACTCTGTAATTTTCTCTGGTCCCCTGCCTGATCTGACCAGTGATGACAAGTTTAGCCGCATGTCCTCATTCAACCGCTGGTTGTCTAGGTGGTGTCCAGAAAACGACGTGGGCTACATTGATAACTGGCAAACTTTCTGGGGAAAACCTGGTCTGATCAGGAGAGACGGCATTCATCCCACTTTGGATGGTGCAGCTCTTCTTTCTAGGAATCTGGCCGGATTTATTAGTTCTCCTAAATGCTGACAACCCAGGGTCCAGACCAGGAAGCAGAGCCGTAGTTTAACACACCTCTCTGCAGCTTCTGTATTGTTACCCACCCATTACCCTATTGAGACGGTGTCTTTCCCACGGCCAAAACTTAACAGATCAAAAACTGATCTAAAGGGAACAAATCATAAAAATCTAATCAAAATCCATACGGATCACTTTGAACCAAAAAATAAAATAATTAAATGTGGTCTATTAAATATAAGGTCTCTCCCTCCAAAGACTTTGTTAGTTAATGAATTGATTTCTGATAATCAGATTGATTTGTTTTGTCTCACAGAAACCTGGCTACAAGAGGACTACGTTAGTATAAATGAGTCAACTCCCTCCAGTTATTCAAATTTCCACATTCCCAGATCTGTGGGAAGAGGAGGTGAGTGGCAACCATCTTTCAGTCTGATTTATTAATTAGTCCCAGGCCAATTAATAATTACAGTTCTTTTGAACATTTAACCCTCAGTTTCCCTCATCCAAACTGCAAAGCAATAAAACCTCTTCTGTTTATTGTTTTGTATCGTCCACCAGGCCCTTACACTCAGTTTTTGGATCAACTGTCAGACTTCTTATCTGATTTGGTGTTAAATACTGACAAGGTTATTATAGTGGGTGATTTTAACATCCATGTTGACACTGAATTTGATAACCTTAGTGTAGCCTTTAAAACTATCCTAGATTCAATTGGTTTTGCTCAAAATGTGCATAAGCCAACGCACTCTCGGCTCCATACTTTGGACCTTGTGCTGACATATGGCATTGATTGTGAAGAATTAACAGTAATCTCTCACAACCCTGTCCTATCTGATCATTTTTTAATAACATTTGAGTTTAATCTAACCGATTTCTCCACCCCCAAAAGAGGGTTCCATTATAGTAGATCTTTATCGGATAATGCTGTATCAAAACTTAAAGAGTCTGTCCCCCTCTTAATATCCTCAGTATTGCAGAAATGCCCTGTAGATGGCAGCAATGCTGTTTCTTCCCATTCACAAATAGATACATTTGCTAACAGTGTGACTTCCTCATTGCGTTCTGCATTAGATAATGTAGCTCCCTTGAAAAAGAAGGTGATAATTCACAGGAAGCTGGCTCCCTGGTTTAATTCAGAGCTGCGTTCCTTGAAGCACAATGTTAGGAAATTGGAGAGAAAATGGCGCTCTACACACCAAGAGGAATCCTACTTAATCTGGAGGGACAGTCTATTGTTGTATAACAAGACCCTTCGCAGAGTTAGAGCAGCATATTTTTCATCATTAATTGAAGAGAATAAAAATAATCCTAGATTTCTCTTTAGTACAGTTGCCAAACTTACTCAGAGCTGCAGCTCTGTTGATCCATCCATTCCCTTAGCTCTTAGTAGTAATGATTTGATGGGATTCTTCATAAATAAAATTGATGCCATTAAAAATAAAATAATTGGCATCCTCCCAAACATGATTACCTCATCCCCAGTAAGTAAGGCAGCATTGGAGGAATCTTTAGAACCTGCGCTGTGTCTGAACTGTTTAGAAGCAGTAGAGCTTTCTGAGCTATCTAAAATCTTAGCTTCATCTAAACCTTCTACCTGTATGTTAGACCCAATCCCAACCAAGTTGTTTAAGGAGGTATTCCCTTTGATCAGTGGTCCTATTTTAGACATGATTAATCTATCCTTAGTAAATGGATATGTACCACAGGTTTTTAAAGTAGCTGTTATTAAACCTTTACTTAAGAAACCTTCTCTTGATCAAGATGAGCTAGTAAACTACAGACCTATATCTAATCTTCTTTTCTTATCTAAAATTCTTGAGAAAGTAGTTGCTAATCAACTTTGTGAACATTTACAAAGCAATGACCTACTTGAGGAGTTTCAGTCAGGCTTCAGAGCTCATCATAGCACTGAAACGGCTCTGGTGAAGGTCACTAATGATATTCTCATGGCCTCAGATAATGGACTTGTGTCTGTACTTGTCCTGTTAGATCTTAGTGCTGCATTTGATACAGTTGATCACAATATTCTCCTACAAAGACTTGAACATATGTAACAGTGTTTAGGTTTAAGTTGTAGAATTCCACTTGCTTTCTATGTATCAGTGCAATGGGGAAATAGCGCCCCCCTCTCTGTGTGGTTGGTTATATGTTGCCTGTAGTCAGTGCCAGTCTGTGAAAGCTGCACGAGAGGTGAGTTGCATTCTTCAGCACACAGTAGAAAAGTGTTAGCAACATCATAAAACATCATTTTTTTAATAAATTAGACAAGTACTTTGTAATGATTAGTTACTAGATGTGTGCCTGGCACCAATATCTGTACTTTTAGTTTTCTTAATATTGTAAAACACTTGGTGTGCTAAGTTAAAAGCTAACATAACGCTCTGTTGTAGCGTGCTGAGTGAAGCTGAGCCGTTGCACTGATTCAAACCCCGATATGTTCCCATTCAGGAAATAAACTGCCTGACAACCCAGAAACTCGTCTTCATTTAAAAAAAACTACACAACGCAGAGTCGAGGGGTTACTTGGGCCAGCCCGGTACAGTGGAATGAAGCAGAACCCGGTTACACATACTGTAGGGATTAAGGGGAAAGCATTAGGCTGGTTTAAATCTTATCTGTCGGACAGATTCCAGTTTGTTCATGTTAATAATAAATCTTCCTCAAACTCTAGGGTCACCTGTGGAGTACCACAGGGTTCAGTCCTTGGACCAATTCTCTTTACTATATATATGCTTCTGATCGGCAAAATTATCAGACAGCATGGGATTAATTTCCACTGTTATGCTGATGACACTCAGCTATATCGATCCATAAATCCTGATGAATCCAATCAATTACTTCGACTGCAGTCATGTCTTGATGACATCAAAAGCTGGATGACTTTAAATTTCCTGCATCTAAATTCTGACAAGACCGAAGTTGTAATCTTTGGGCCAGAGTCCTCAAAAAATAAACTTCTTAACCAATCACTTAATCTGGATGGCATTAACTTGGCCTCTGGTAATAAAGTAAAAAATCTTGGTGTTATTTTTGACCAAGACATGTCATTTAAATCCCATATTAAACAGGTTTCCAGAGTTTCCTTTTTTCATCTCCGGAATATCGCCAAAATTAGAAACATTCTGTCCAGGAGTGATGCTGAAAAACTAGTCCATGCATTTGTTACTTCAAGGCTGGACTATTGTAATTCTTTACTATCAGGAAGTCCACAAAATGCAGTTCAAAGCCTTCAGCTGATCCAAAATGCTGCAGCAAGAGTTCTGATGAAAATCAACAAGAGGGATCATATTTCTCCAATTTTAGCTTCCCTTCATTGGCTTCCTGTTAAATCAAGAATAGAATTTAAAATTCTTCTTCTAACGTATAAAGCCCTTAATAATCAAGCTCCATCATATATCAGAGCTCTGATTACTCCGTATGTTCCTAACAGAGCACTTCGCTCTCAGACTGCAGGTCTGCTGGTGGTTCCTAGAGTCTCTAAAAGTAGAATGGGAGGCAGATCCTTTAGCTATCAGGCTCCTCTCCTGTGGAACCAACTCCCAGTTTTGGTCCGTGAGGCAGACACCCCGTCTACTTTTAAGACTAATCTTAAAACCTTCCTTTTTGACAAAGCTTATAACTAGAGTGGCTCATGTTACTCTGAGCTACCTTTATAGTTTTGCTGCTATAGGCTTAGGCTACTGGAGGACATCAGGGCCTATTTTTCTCACTCTACTGATTTCTACTGTTCTCCAGTCTATTGTTCTCCAGATTTGCATTGCATTACATTGAAATGACTGTTGTCATTTCAGCTTTTAACTTTTTGTTCTCTCTCTTTTTTCTTCATAGTAGGTACACCTGGTCTGACGTTCTGTTGACTGTGAAATCATCCAGGGAGGACAGATCACCGACTATTACCATCTAATGTAGAACAGATTACTAGATCAATGTGTGCTTCTGTGCTTTTTTGTCTCTCTTGTTGTGTCTCTGCTCTGTCTTCTGTAACCCCCAGTCGGTCGAGGCAGATTACCGTTCATACTGAGCCCGGTTCTGCTAGAGGTTTTTCCTTCCCGCTAACGGGTGTTTTTTCTTTCCACTGTCGCTTCATGCTTGCTCAGTATGAGGGATTGCAGCAAAGCCATGGACAATGCAGACGACTCTCCCTGTGGCTCTACGCTTCTCCAGGAGTGAATGCTGCTTGTCGGGACTTTGATGCAATCAACTGGTTTTCTTATATAGGAACATTTTTGACCAATCTGTATAATCTGACCCAATCTGTATAATATGATTGAACTTAACTTTGTAAAGTGCCTTGAGATGACATGTTTCATGAATTGGCGCTATATAAATAAAATTGAATTGAACTGAATATTTCTTGAGTTTCCGAGCACCATTCTTCAAAAACCAACCACTTGTAACCGTACAGAGAACGTGTTGCAGGAGCTCTAGCATCCTGTATCGTCTCGATAATATTTTGTGGGAGCCCTATGGACTGTAGGTTAAACCACTCACGGGCCAAGCCCATAGAGCCAGTCTTTCTGGGTGGGGGTGAAAAATCTGTCCCCGTGCCTGAGACAACAGATCCCTGCGTGGAGGGAGCGTCCACGGCTCCTGCCAGAGGAGCTGTGTTATCTCTGCTAACCAATGTTTCGCTGGCCAATTGGGTGCAATGAGGATCATTGTCAGACCCTCTGCTCGTACCCTGGCTAGTGTAGGTGAAATGAGAGCTATTGGGGGAAACGCATACAGCAGAGTGCGAGGCCAGGGGTGGGCTAGTGCATCTACCCCCAGAGGTGGATTCCGATCGTGCAGGGAGAAGAACATGGGACACTGATTGTTCTCTTGAGAAGCAAAAAGGTCCACGGATGGCTGACCGAACCTCTGCCAAATCATCCTCGCCACCTCTGGGTGGAGCTTCCACTCTGCATATGTGGGATTCCCCCTGGAGAGAAGATCTGCTCCGCAGTTCAACACTCCTGGGACATGAGTGGCCCTCAGAGACAGAAAATGTCTGCTGCTCCAAATGATTAGTTTGTGAGCCAGCGTGTGGAGCCTCAGTGATCTCAGCCCCCCCCCCTGTCTGTTGATATAAGCCACCACTGTTGTGTTGTCTGTTCTGATCAGCACATGGTGAGCTCTCAGAATGGGGAGAAAATGTTTTAACGTTAGGTGAACAGCCATGAGCTCCATGTAATTTATGTGCTCGGACTGCATTTTTGGACCCCAGGTTCCATTCACCATTTGGCGTTCGCATATACCCCCCCAGCCTGACAGGGAGGCGTACGTTGTGACAACTTTTCTGTTCTGCACGACTCCCATTGGGACCCCCTGAGTCAGTGCATCTCTGTTCCGCCATGGACGCAGCGCTGCTGTGCAGGCTGCAGTAACTCTCAGCATGTGCTGAGGAGTATGTGGCTTTAACCTCTGAGAGGCTACCCATCGCTGGATTCCTCTCATGTGGAGACGCCCCAGAGGGATTACAAGTAATGCTGAGGCCAGCAGTCCCAACAGCCTTCTGCAGAGTCTGACTGATACCAGGTTTCCTCTTTGAAACCTGGACACACAGTTGAACATTGCTTTCACCCTGTCCTCCGTTAGGCTTACTCTGGCATGGATTGAGTTCAGAGAGAGACCTATGAAGGATGTTCTCTGAGAGGGCAGCAGAGAACTCTTTTCCGGTCTTATTTTGAAACCCAGATCCATCAAGTGCTGTTTTATCACAGCTGTGTGGTGTGTGGCTTCCTGGTGGGACGACGAGGCAATCAGCCAGTCGTCTATGTAAGTTGCCACACGTATTCCCCGCCTCCTGAGCGGACCCACCGCTGCCTCTGTGCACTTCACAAACACTCTCGGGCTCAGGGAAAGTCCGAAAGGGAGAACGAGGTATTTGTAGGAATTCCCTCGAAAAGCAAATCTGAGGTATTTTCTGTGTGGAGGGTAAATAGGGATGTGAAAATAAGCATCCTTGAGGTCGATAGATGTAAACCAATCGCCTGGGCGCAGGAAGCGTAGCAGAGAAGTATGTGTCAGCATCTTGAATTTGTATTTTCTCAGATGCTTGTTCAGCGCTCTGAGGTCTAAAATTGCACGCATTCCTCTGCCGCCTTTCTTCGGCACGAGGAAATAACGTGAATAAAACCCTTCGCTGCTGTGTTCTGGTTGAATCAGCCGTATCGCTCTCTTTTCCAATAGCGAGGAAATCTCGTTCTGCAGGAACTGAGCGGCTTGTCCCTCTGCCCGTGACTGAATTATTCCTCTGAAACTTGGGGGGACTGCAGTGAATTGCAGTCTGTATCCCCTCCTGAGAGTTCTCAAAATCCACTCTGAGTTTGTGCATTTCGCCCAACGGTGGATTTTCACTGTCAGCTGGCTGACCGGCCAGTCTGATAGCGAGCCGAGAGCGCCCTCTTTGGGTGTAGGGTTGTAAACAACCCCGTACTGCACTGCGCATGCGCTTAGCGTCTGGTGCGCTACGGGGCTGGTTACGTTGGGGAGAGGTCTCACTTCTTCTGAAAAAGAAGGGACCAGATCCCCATGTGAAATTCTGTTTATGTTTTTCAACATTTTTGACTGCGCCCTTGGTTCTAGACCTGGATGCGCCAGCCTGCAAGCATTTATTTCTTCTGAACATGAAGATGTGCTTATGACACATAATTGGGGTTCGCTCTGGATACCCCTGCCCTGAACAGAGTCTTTGGACTTCTTGGCGTGATGAGCGGGATGGAACGTCCCCTCGGCCATACGCTGTGTCAGGCTGAACTCTTTGAACAGGCTCAGGAACGGAGCCACGGAGGAGAGCGACCCCAGCTCGCTCTCTCCATCCAGGGCAGGTGTTAGGCCGGTCGCTTCCTCCTCCTTACCACCGTGGTGGAGGTGGGGGGTGGTTGGTCTGTGCGAGGACCTTCAGGCTTTTTCTGCCAGTGAGCCTTGGGGGCAGGCGTCTTCTGCGCGCCTTGCGAAGCTCCTTGAGCCTTTGGGAGCTTTGGGATCCTGAAAGCAGGAGGAAAGCGGGCTGCTGCCTGGGCAAAGGTCTGGCGCTGGGGGGCCGGTACCGCAGTCCCAGTGGCAAACGTGCGTCTGGGAAGGCACAGCTTTAGGGCTTCGTCGTCCCTTTTCTTCTCCTCCCACCTCTTTTGCATGGAGGTTACCGCCTCTCCGAACAGCCCTTGGGGTGATATGTGTGTGTCCAGGAGGTCCTCCTTCTCCTTAGTCGCCAGAGTTGTGAGGTTCAGCCACCTGGCTCTCTCCTGCAGAACCATGAGTCCCATGGATCTGCCCATCGCTTGGATCGCTACCTTATGAAGGTGCAGGCAGTGATCGGTAATGACGCACACCTCCTCCCAAAGCGCAGCGTCTGGAGCGGCGGTCATCTGCTCTTCCAGCTCTGCTTGATAGGCCATTAGCAGAGACGACGCATTCAGAGCGCGGACTGAGAGCGCGGCTGCCCTGTAGGACTTATCAGTCAGGCTTGACTGAAAGCGGTCCGCTCTTGACGGAAGGGCGGGACCTCCGGCTGACATGGAGGTCTTCGGATGCAGGTGCGTTGCGACGGTGTGTTAAACTACGGCTCTGCTTCCTGGTCTGGACCCTGGGTTGTCAGCATTTAGAAGAACTAATAAATCCGGCCAGATTCCTAGAAAGAAGAGCTGCACCATCCAAAGTGGGATGAATGCCGTCTCTCCTGATCAGACCAGGTTTTCCCCAGAAAGTTCTCCAGTTATCAATGTAGCCCACGTCGTTTTTAGGACACCACCTAGACAACCAGCGGTTGAATGATGACATGCGGCTAAACATGTCATCACTGGTCAGATCAGGCAGGGGACCAGAGAAGATTACGGAGTCCGACATTGTTTTAGCAAACCGTGGTTTAACACACGTAGTTTAACACACCTCTTTGCAGCTTCTGTACTGTTACCCACCCATTATCCTATTGAGACGGTGTCTTTCCCACAGCCAAAACTTAACAGATCAAAAACTGATCTAAAAGGAACAAATCATAAAAACCTAATAAAAATCAATACGGTTCACCTTGAACCTAAAAATAAAACAATTAAATGTGGTCTATTAAATATAAGGTCTCTCCCTCCAAAGACTTTGTTAGTTAATGAATTGATTTCTGATAAACAGATTGATTTGTTTTGTCTCACAGAAACCTGGCTAAAGGGGGCTACGTTAGTATAAATGAGTCAACTCAATCCAATTATTCAAGTTTCCACATTCCCAGATGATATATTAAAGAATTATTTTTGCTCTTTAACAATGTATTATTGGAAAACCTGCTCAGTTTTATAACTTGTTTCAATCTGAAAAACTCACAGAGAAAGAAATGGCAATTAGAAGGATTTTATTGATACAATATTTTAAGTCTTTGACGCTCAGACCTCGGCAGGAACATTAATGCTGAATTATACTTTAATATGCATAAGTAGATGTATGGGAACAGGGATGTTCCCCCCCAGGTCTGAAACTGGTGGTGGAGTGGAGATAGAAGAAGTTTGTTCAGTCCATATGATGATCTGTTTAAGATAGATGTCCAACTTGATAAACACAGGTTTGCATGAACTGTCCATGATGAGCAAGCTTGAAGCGACTGTGGAGAGGAAAAACTCCCCTTTGGGAAGAAACCTCTGGCAGAACCGGGCCCAACATGGTGGTCTTCTGCCGGACCAATAACAAGGCGATAGGGAGTGATGAAGACTGAAGGGAGAAAACACTCTGATGGGTTGAGGATGGAGGAACGTCTTGGAAGCTAGATGAACTCAGCTATGATGGTGGAGAAGGGGTTGGGGGTGGGTTGAATCGGACATCTGATTCGAAATCCGACATGCAATCCGTTTGCGCTTGCTGGTTAGCAGGCTGAGACGTGGATTTGAAGTTGCTTTTAAGATGAGCGCGGGATGCTGATTGGCTTCATGGAGGTGCAGTTCGTAGCTGATTGGCTCACATCAGAGGCGGATCGGACTCTGATTGAATGGAGGCAGGCGATGAGTTTCTTCGATTGAACTTGCGCTTCAGCTTCATTTCAATCTGAAAAACTCACAGAGAAAGAAATGGCAATTAGAAGGATTTTATTGATACAATATTTTAAGTCTTTGGCTCTCAGACCTCGGCAGGAACATTAATGCTGAATTATACTTTAATATGCATAAGTAGATGTATGAGAACAGGGATGTTCCCCCCCAAAAAATGCCGAGGTCAGAGCGCCTGACTCATAAGGCAGTGTGACGGGATAGTGATTTGAATGGGAGATGATTATGTGAATGAAATGAAAGAAATGAACAAGGAGAAGTGAGCAGAGATGCTTTCTTGCGGAAGATGTCTTGCGTATGCTTTCTTGTGGAAGATGTTTTGCGTATGCTTTCTTGCAGAAGATGTGAGCAGAGATGCTTTCTTGCTGAAGATGTGAGCAGAGATGCTTTTCTTGTGGAAGATGTCTTGCTTATGCTTTCTTGCGGAAGATGTGAGCATAGATGCTTTTCTTGCGGAAGATGTCTTGCGCATGCTTTCTTGCGGAAGATGTGAGCATAGATGCTTTTCTTGCGGAAGATGTCTTGCGTATGCTTTCTTGCGGAAGATGTGAGCATAGATGCTTTTCTGGCGGAAGATGTCTTGCGTATGCTTTCTTGCGGAAGATGTGAGCATAGATGCTTTTCTTGCGGAAGATGTCTTGCGTATGCTTTCTTGCGGAAGATGTGAGCATAGATGCTTTTCTTGCGGAAGATGTCTTGCGTATGCTTTCTTGCGGAAGATGTCTTGCAGATGATGCACATAGAGAAATGAGTGATTATGACAAGATGCAACACAGGTGACAGGATGCATGACAGGATGCATAACAGAATGCTTGACGCATGCATGAGAGAACACATGACAAGACGCAGGACCAGATGCGACAAGACGTACGAGAGAGTGCAACAGGATACATAACGAATGCATGACAGATGCATGAAAGGATACATAACAGAATGAGTGACAGGATAAACTGACAATATGAGTTACGATATGAATGAAAGTATACATGTGATGAATGATGATATGAAAGAAGCATGAAAGATCAACAATATGATAGGAGAGTTACGGACTGTGATGATTATGAATGATAAACTCAATTTGAAAGAGTGAAACATGAAGGGTCTGGCGAGACATGTGAAAAGTTCAATCCACCACCAGTATTTGCAGTTAGATTACCTTAGAGCTGAGAGGGCATTGAGCAGCTAAAATGAATGGATGCTCAGAACGATGTGTGAGGCATGATGATGATGATGACCATGGCCCATTGTTTGAGTGATCAGGAATCTGTGAAACAATTATAAAGAACCCCCCCCAAAACCTACGGATGGCAGCATCCGTACATTTGTAAACACATCCACGACAGAAAGGCATTATAGAAATATATTTCGATCCAGGCGAGAAGCAGACCAGACGGTCAGAACGGCAGCTCTCAACCAGAGTATCCTGTTCAAGAAGGAAAGAACAAATTTAGTGAACTCGAGCTGCCTGGAAAAAAAGCGTGACTCTGGCAATGATGCATTTGTGAGATTGAGGTGACCGAGCGAGGAGGGCAGCTGACGGTTGGAAATAACTGATATGGAATGAGACTGATATCTTGTGAATCAGAAAGCTGAACTGCAGGCAGGAAGCCATGCTGGAACCAAGTTGAGATCAATACCTAGAACTCAATTTGCAAGCCGACAGGTTTAATTTGAGAAAGGACAAACTGAGAATAGTGAAAGGAAGATCTATGAGAGGAAGAGACCACAAGATGAATGAATGAAGAGGATGAAGATGGGTAACATGTCTTAAGACATAATTTATCAAATAATGTTTGTTTATCTCATGAATGCATAAACTGCCGAACGCATACTAAATGCTGTCATGAACGGATTAAGCTATTTAGCTCATTCCATGATGTTTGAAATGAAAATACTTTCGATTCTTCACTAAATTCTGATAAAACTCATGATCTTCATTACTTATTATCTTAATTAGCCTCACCAGTCTGCAGACAGGATCCGTAATTGAAAACTAGTGTTATGCAATAACGCCATGATAAATAATTGATCTCGGATTGAACTCTGAACCGCGGCATGGGGAAGGCAACAGGAAATCTGTCCCGCTGCAACATGAGACCCTCAAGGCTTGGACGGCCTTTCTTCCCACCAGGGGTCCTGCTGAGAACCCTCCTTATAAATAAAAACCTTCCCCCACAGACAAAGAGTTCTCTTTCTTCAGCTCACTCCTGCAGACTTCTTTAGCAGCTCTCTCAGAGCAGACAAAGAAGGCCAAACCATGAGGCCTGGTCGGCCCTGACCAACACACAAGCAAGCAGCTGGGAAAGGTGCCTGCCAGCCCCGCTTCATTCTGGGTCTGCTAGACTCGACTGCCTGCTTCAGCATCTGAGAGGCTCTCATCGCCTGGGGAACATGTCCGGGCAAATACAGAGCTGAATTGCTATCCCAACCTCACAACCGGTAGCAGGAGCAAAGATCCTGCATGCGAAACAGCTCTGTGTATTTCTTCTCAGCCTGTACCGAGGAGCAAACCCAGATGGAGCGGAAAGCTGTGGAATTCTGAGGAAAAACCCTGCTCAAATTGGACCGCAACCGGTTCAGAGAACGTGCTCACACCAGGCCTCTGACCCGACCATATGGCAGCAGAGCCATTATTTCAACAAATACTGTCCTGTTTAACTGTCCCGCATTGTGACTGAATTGAAATACATGCAAATGTCTCAACTCCATTCCATGCACTGAACAAGGATTACCGAGTTATCCTGATCAACCACCCTGGTTTGTCCTTTGTTTTGTTTACAAATAGTTCCTAAGCCTCTTTCTATCTTCATTTGCCCAGTCAAGTCTCACCAACCTAGCAGAGAGGATTCACCAATCGAACATTGCTAATTCAGGCAAACAGTATCACATATTGATACTCTCCGGATGTTCATTTTACCTGTTACTAAATTCTTGAACCCGAAAAGAAGCTGTTACGCCTTTACCCTGTGTGTGCAGGTTCTACTGTCAAAAGACTGCCAGTGCTCAAACCCATCCCTCCCAACCATTGTCTCGATATCAGCCCAAAAGCCGATCATCACCAGACAATACCCAACCGACAGAGAGTTATTTATGAAACATTAAATAACTTTAAACAGTGTATAATTGCACAACACTATCACCAGACAACAGCACCCACAGTGATGCTCTCCGGATGTTCATCTTAAAATAAATTCTTGAACCTGAAAAGAAATATGTCAATCCCTAAAATACATGAGCAATTGCTGTTAAAAGATCGCCAATACTCAAATCATCCCCCACAGCCATCCGGACGTCAGCTCCCAGCTGACATTCATCAGACAATACCTACAAACAAGAACATTTAAATAATTTTAACATGTATAATTCCACAACACCTGAAGTAATTGATTAGCAAAACATTAAACTGACCGATGGGGGCCTCTGGTGCGCTGGGGGGCCTCGGGGCCCGTTGGGCTGGTAGGGGGGCATGGTCATTAACACCTCTGGGCAGATGCTCTTCTCCTTTATTGGAAAGGCACTCTGCCAGTGGGGGGAGGGGGAAAGGAGGGGGAGTAGGGACCTACCCAGCCTGGATGTCTACTGTCGAATGTATGGTGAGTTGTTTGAACGTTAGTGTTGGGGAGGGATTAAATCCACGGGTGGAGGGGGGGGGTTGGGGGGGGTTGACGTTCTGGTGGGCTTGTGTCCGGCCCCCTGTCCCGGTCCTGGTCCGTGTCGTCTTCCGGTGCGGGTTTCACCTGGGGGGTGGGGTTGGGGTGGCTCGTGCGGGCCGGCTGGCCAGGGTCCCCCCCTCTTATTATTATTATTATTATTATTATTATTATTATTATTTATGTATTTATTTATTTATTTATTTATTTAGTTTAAGTAGGCTTGGTGGGTGGGCTGGGGGGGGCTTGGGTGTTGGTCCTGGTGGGTGGTTGGCTGGCGGGCCCTGCGGCCTCTCCCTGGCCCCCGGGCTACGGTGGTGCCGCTGGCGAGGCCCCCTTCTCTAGGTGGGGCTTTCGGGGAGCGGGGGTGCCTATTGGAGTCAGTAGGGGAGCTGGCTCCCTGGGTTGGCTTCCCAGTCATTTGCTCCCCATCCCCGGACTCCTCCCTCTGCCTGCTCCATCACGCCGCCACACATGTAGGTCATGAGGGAGGGGGCGTTACTGGAGGTTGCCACTTTCTGGTGACGCCCCTCTCCCCAATTTTATTTTGCATCTTAGACACTTTCACTTCAAACATTTTTCACATCACACACTCATATAGGCATGGTGGGGGGAAGACGTCTGGGGGGGGGCTTATGTTGTGTGGGCCTCACCTCGGACGGCTCCCTTCACCTCCTCTCCCACTTAGACATTGAGGGCTCTGGGCAGTCACACGGAGGGGGTGCGCTGGCAACAGCTACCTTCCGAAAGGGGGGTGGGCTTTGCCGTGCATCCCCTTCGGCGCTCCCAGTTTTTAAACGCACTTGAGAACAACATGCAACAACACAACATTTGAGCAGGCGTAGGGAGGGTCGGGGTCTTCTGCACACCCCCGTTCTCCGATGGAGGCAAGGAGTCTGGGGCCTGGAGGAGGTGCGGGCCACTGTGTCCGGGGTCTTGGCGGGGGGCTGCGGTGTGCGGTCAGCGGCCTACCAGGTCTGGGGCTGATGCCTCCGCACCCCCCAGGGGACGGGGGGCAGGGATGGCAAGGGTAAGGTGGGGGGAGGGAGTGGGTTTATTAGGTATTTAGGGGGAGGGGGGGGCTCTGGCCGGGTGGCTCGTGCGGGTCGTGTTGGCCCGCCCTCTTGGGGGGGCCCGGTCCGGGGGGCGTCTGGTCGGGGGCCGGGGCCGGGGGTCGGGCACAAGCAGTCGTATAGTCGATTTGGGGTGACCCCCCCCCCCTTTGGTCAGTGTTGGATGTGAGTGTTATGTGGGGATGTGTGTACAGCGTCTTTTTTTTTTTTTTTTTTTTTTTTTTTTTTTTTTTTTGTGTGTGGCGAGTGGGGCACAAGGGAGGGATGGGGTGAATGAGTTTTTTTTTTTTTTTTTTTTTTTTTTTTCAGGTATGGGTGTGGTCCGCTCCCTCTCCCAAGAACATCTCAAGTCTCCGATAGGTGCGGAGCCCATCCCCCCACGTCCTGCCCTCCTCCACTTCGTTGGCGGGCGCCTTGGCCCCCTGGCGCGTTAGTTGGCTTCGGGTTTGGGGCGGGTTCCCGGGCGTGCGCCGGCCCGCTCCTGGCGGCCTCTTCGCGGGGCCTGGCCCCCCGGGGGGCGGCCGGGGCCCTCGTCGCGGGGGCGGGGCGCCCCTGGGGCCTCTGGCCCTCAGGGCCCATGGCCGGGACCACTTCAGCGGGGCTGGCTGCCGGCGGAGCCCACGGGCTCGTCTCCGCGGCTCTTGAGGGCGTCGGCATTGCGGTGGCTGGGGGATTTCCTCGGGGTCGTCTCTGCTCCTTCCTTGGGGGGGGGGTTGCAGATATCCTGTGTCGGCCCCTCCTGGGTGAACTGCTTTAGGGACCCCTTTGGGAGTCCGGGGCTACGGGTCCCCTGACGCCTGCCTCTGTGCTCGGGGAAGGTGGGTCTTTGGTTCTCCACAATCACTATCAAGCTATTTCTGGATAATCTTCACCTAAACTAGTGCACTTTCACATCTCCCGCTGGTGCTGGGTCCCAGGTATTAAGTGTTCACTTATATACAGTAATCTTATAATTTATTTATTTATTTATGTTGTGTCACGTTCTTTTTTCAAATATCACATTACACATGTCAGCTTACATAATAATATATATGATTTAGCAATGGCACCTAGGTGTTATTCGAGTGTATCTGTTGCTTTATGTCTGTTGGTTGTGCTGTTCTTTTTGTGTCTCTTTCCAGGTGATGGAGCAGACAGAGGACATTTTATCATTCTCTTCCTTTTATCTCCTCTTTCTTTCACCTCTACTCTTTTTTTCTTTTCTTTTCTTTCACTTTTTGTTCTTCCTTTACTCTCCCATTGTCATGTCCATATAATTTGAAATTCTCCTTGCAGGAATCATAATAAAGCTATTTACAAGCATAAATCAAGTGGAGCACTATGGCGAAAGCTGTTTGCTCCACTTGTAAAAGCAAAATCTGTCGAGCTCCATCTGGCATTGAGATATCAATTCCTATTGCCATAGTGCTAGACAGGACACTGGGAAAAAAAAAAAAATAAATAAATAAATAAATAAATAAATAAATAAACTGACCGATGAAATAACAAGAGTGACAAAGTGGCCTGGTCAGCATGAATAAGAGGTCTGAACCAGTACAGACCGTTCCAAACGAACGCCGAATTGCACCAGAGTTGCAGCGGTTTTAACAACAATTGGTATAAATCGCTGGATTTAAAATGCACTTCTGAAATAAAATGGGTTAAGTAACGACTCAACCCTACTGTCCGGTTAAACTGAACGTGAATGACATTGAAGGTACTTAATGCGGAAGGATTGCCAATAGTAAGTCTTTGAATGACAAAATCAGAGATTTAAAATGCTGAGACATTTGCTAATACAGCCTGCAGGTTGATGATAAAGGGGAGACGAGAAGAACGTTGCCATATCAAAGATAGTAAGAGAACACAGAAATGGGAAAAAACAAAAAGAGGAGAATGATAAGGTTAACATTTCAGCTTACAAACTTAATTAACACTTAAAATCAAGCATACTATGGACAAGAAATTACTGTCGAATATATGAACAATGAGTTGAATTAGAATGACATAATTTATGAAATAAGAGAAGATTAATGGAGTCCATCACGAACCATACTGCAACCAGTAATTTCTTGAAACCAACGAATTTAGTAACAGGTAAAATGAACATCCGGAGAGTATCAATATGTGATACTGTTTGCCTGAATTAGCAATGTTCGATTGGTGAATCCTCTCTGCTAGGCTGGTGAGACTTGACTGGGCAAATGAAGATAGAAAGAGGCTTAGGAACTATTTGTAAACAAAACAAAGGACAAACCAGGGTGGTTGATCAGGATAACTCGGTAATCCTTGTTCAGTGAGGGTCTGATTCCAAGAACATGGAATGGAGTTGAGACATTTGCATGTATTTCAATTCAGTCACAATGCGGGACAGTTAAACAGGACAGTATTTGTTGAAATAATGGCTCTGCTGCCATATGGTCGGGTCAGAGGCCTGGTGTGAGCACGTTCTCTGAACCGGTTGCGGTCAAATTTGAGCAGGGTTTTTCCTCAGAATTCCACAGCTTTCCGCTCCATCTGGGTTCGCTCCTCGGTACAGGCTGAGAAGAAATACACAGAGCTGTTTCGCATGCAGGATCTTTGCTCCTGCTACCGGTTGTGAGGTTGGGATAGCAATTTAGCTCTGTATTTGCCCGGACATGTTCCCCAGGCGATGAGAGCCTCTCAGATGCTGAAGCAGGCAGTCGAGTCTAGCAGACCCAGAATGAAGCTAAATGCTCGAAACCATTCTGCCTAACAGACGGACAGTTCAGGAGCATGATGAGCGAAATGCATGTAATATGAATGAAAACATGAGTGGATACATGTTACCTTGAGCTGCTAGGAGCGGGCATGAGAGGAGATCCGGCTGAAAGTTGCGCAGGACGATAGCCGAGAGCGGTCCTGGAGACGGAATGAGACGCCACGGCGGAAGAAGGCCAGCTAAGAGAGCGAATCCAGGTCAGTGCTGGTTAAGATATGCTGGAGCGAATACAGAGATTGCAGAGGATGGATGCGCGGCTAGATGGCGTTCCTATGAGCAGCAGGATTTGAGGATGAGTTGTTATCGTCTTGAATCGGACATCTGATTCGAAATCCGACATGCAATCCGTTTGCGCTTGCTGGTTAGCAGGCTGAGACGTGGATTTGAAGTTGCTTTTAAGATGAGCGCGGGATGCTGATTGGCTTCATGGAGGTGCAGTTCGTAGCTGATTGGCTCACATCAGAGGCGGATCGGACTCTGATTGAATGGAGGCAGGCGATGAGTTTCTTCGATTGAACTTGCGCTTCAGCTTCATTTTAACTTTTGATATATAAATGAGAAGACTGGTCAGTTAAGTATATAAAGAGGAGACTGCCCTTAGCCCAGTGAGTCTGCCGTGAGTTCGTGTGTGGATACCGGCATCGTGAACGCTGATCTTAACCTAGGACTGAGGGCTCCCAGTTCGTGTCAATGGTAAGGGCTGATTCTGAGAATCTGTTGAGCGTCACGTTTGTTTGAAAGCTTGTTGCTTTATTGCTTGCTACTTTTCTGTGGGGAATAATAATAAATGTGTGCCTTATATTCTAACAGAAACAGTGTTTGAGTCCTTATTTGTGTTTGCCGATCTCTCCCGATCCTGAAATAAAAATTTCATAAAACATTTTGGCGTTGTCGGCAGGATTGGAGGAGAGACTACAATACACAAATATGTTTAGAAATATGTTTAAAAGGAGAAATAAGAACTCTGATGAGAAAATTCAGAGGGAAGAGGTAGTTCCCGGATGAGAGTTTCCTCATTCTAAGCAGATAGCGCTGTGTTTGCGCGATGGTGGGGGCAGACCGGAGCCGTGGAGCGGCCCGCTGGAGGCAGCGGGACCCGAAGAATTATTGGCAGTGTTGCAGAAAATTGAGGTGCAAAAAAAGGCTCCGGTGGACGGATTACAGAGGCGCTTGTGGATCTGTGCCACGGCGTGGAAAATGCAGTATGAAGCTGGCCAACAATTAAAAACTCAGCAGTTAAAAGACAGACAGGCAATGACTGAGCTGCAGTCTGCTGAGTCGCTGTACCGGCAGCATGTGCAAATGCTGACTAATCAGCTGGAACAGATGACCAGTGTTGCAGAAAAAGCTGTGGCCCAGGTGTCTGTGTTAACAAGGAAAAAACAGGGGAAAAAACCCCGCCGTTTTCCTCTGAAAAAAGTCCGTTCGTTTGTAGCTGGATTGGGGTCTGGGTGGGATCCCGAGAGCTGGGACGGTAATATGTGGGACGATGAGGAGGACAGTGATTCTGGAGGTCCTCCAGATCCACGTCCTTTCCCTCCGTTGGGGGTTAAACCCGTCGTCCGAAGGAGGAGAGAGCAGCAGCATTTACCCGCAGCGTTCCGGCAGCGGATAGATGCTCAAGGTAATGATGTACTTGATGCTGCGGGACAACCTGTTATGGAATGGGTGGAACAGCCGCAGCCGCCGGCGGTGTCACGGACCATAACAGAAGATTACTCGCAGGATGAAGTTGCTCATATCACTAAAAAATTAAGGCAGCTTCCGGGCGAACCCACTGATCTATGGGTGGTCCGATTGCTGGATGAAGGTGCAGAACAGATTGAAATAGATCACGGAGATGGCATGGCATTTTGTGGTCTGAGCACTGATGGGAATGTAAATGCTAATTATAGGCAAGAAGCGAGAAATTTGGGGGATCAGGCGAGATCATTGTTTGACGTGTGGTCTGAGGCAGTACAAGCAACATGTCCCAATGTATCTGATTGGCCCGAAATCTCTTGACCATGGTTAACATTAAAGGAGTGTGTGCAGAGGCTGACGAGGCTGTGTGTGCGTGATTTGTTACCAGTGGGGATGGTGGCTGGATATCAGCAAGGAGCTGTTCCGAAGGTGGTGAGAGATCAGTTGATTAAAACTGCCCCACAGCATTATTGGGCAGCTATGCTTACTGTGATGCTGGGAGCTCCAGATGCCCCGATGGAAACCATTAAGGCTCGAATCATGGAGCTGGGGAATCTGGGAGAATGGGGCAAGCAGGAGGAATGCAGACCACGAGTTCAACAAACTCCGGTCCGCAGGCCGCAAAGGGAGCGGGGGAGAAATGAACAGGGTCCACCACGTAACATGTTGTGGAGAGCACTGATTAATGCTGGGGTGCCTGCTTCAGTGATACATGCATTACCTACTGATGAGTTGAGACAGATGTGTCAAAGGAGAGGCTTAAAAGTTAACTGTGCAGGATTTGGTGCTGAGCTGGACCCTTTAAATTCTTTGATTCAGCTAATGCGAGAGGCGATTCATCCCACACCATCGGCTCCACCTGCTGAAGAATCTGAGTCTGTTGTGGGCAGAGAACCTGCTAAGGTGGTTGAGACTGAGGTGTCAGAGTCTGAGGAATCCTCGGGCAAAGAGGTGAAAGTAAGGAGAGTGAAAAAAAGGAAAAGAAAGAACAAAGATAGAAGGAGGAGCAACATGTACCCTGATCTGACGGATCTGATGGAGTTTAACTAGGATTGTGCAGCATGGAAATTCGTGGGAGGACAGATTGAAGTTTTTATGTTTGTATGTTGTTGTTTTTTTCCGCGCAGGAGAGCGTTCTGCGTGCAAACAGCTGGTCAAGGCAGTTATATTGAAAAAAAAATGTGTCTGATAATCATGACTTAACAGATTGGAAGCCTAAATTGATGCAAGCAGTGGCCCAATTGAATAATAGGCCAATTGCTCCAGGGGCAGACTTACTGTCTGTGCATTTGACAAACTGAGAAACCGCTCAGGATTATATGTGTGTATAAGAGAGTAAAAATAAACGAACAATTCTATAGCTTTGAACTGGACGGTATGTAGTGTACAAATGATACACGCTCACATGCAACAAGAACGATTCAAGCGTGTGGTTATTATCGGAAATTTCCACGAATGGAGACAACTATGGAACATTAGTAGTAAAAGTTGGTTACAACTAGAACCACAGAAGACCTATTGTAATGCTACTATGTGTGAAGGACATTGGACACAATATGATGTTACCAATAATATTACTGTCTGTCATTATTATATATTGCCCGTAGTGACTGTACAGGGGTACTGGTTTTTGAAACTGGATGGTGATTGGTTTGGCCTACAGACAAACTACACCTATGACCTGGATTTATGCGAGACTGCTGATAAAGGGATGGTATGTATACTACCCATGTTTAACCGGAGACGAGGTGTTATGTGATTGGACTCGTGAACCAGCTAGAGCAGGGGTTCCCAAACTTTTTTAGCCGCGCACCCCCTTCCATGTCCCAGCCGGGTTGACGCACCCCCAAGATTTATATATATATATATATATATATATATATATATATATATATATATATATATATATATATATATAAACGGTTGGAGTTACAACTCAAACGTCGTAACAACGCTTCTAAATCTGAGTATGACGCACAATTTCACGCCGAGAACTATTGAAGCACAGACCACAAGTCATATGCGCAAATACATCACAATGCTGATTTTTCATCTTAAAATGAAGCGTAAAAGAAGATTTCTTTTAAATAAATACAGTTTATTAACATTTTCGTGTTAATAATGTATCGTTCCGTTATGACACCCAAGCACCAGACGAGGCTTTGATGCACTTTATTTTAGGACGAACAGGACGGGACAGCTTTCACTCCGCCGACTCCTCTCCCCGGAAGCCACACATTTCTTCCGCTATGACCCCGAAGTAATCTGATTTAAAGGAACAGTAAGTGTGCAACAGTATTTATCAATAAAGTCTAATAAGGATCATTACAATACATTTTTATTTATTGATTAAATTAACAGTTTTTTGAGCTTTACAAAAGAAATGCTTTTTTACACTTCTTTATTGTGTGGGGGGGAAAAAACACGGTCAGACGCCATTACAGTTTTCGCCTCGCGCACCCCCTAGTGGCAGCTCGCGCACCCCCTTGCGCGAAATTGGAGAGAAAATGGCGCTCTACACACCAAGAGGAATCCTACCTAATCTGGAGGGACAGTCTATTGTTGTATAGAAAGACCCTTCGCAGAGTTAGAGCAGCATATTTTTCATCATTAATTGAGGAGAATAAGAATAATCCTAGATTTCTCTTTAGTACAGTTGCCAAACTTACACAGAGTCATAGCTCTGTTGATCCATCCGTTCCCTTAGCTCTTAGTAGTAACGATTTTATGGGATTCTTCATAAATAAAATTGATGCCATTAAAAATAAAATAATTGGCATCCTCCCAAACATGATTACCTCGTCCTCAGTAAGTGAGGCAGCATTGGAGGAATCTTTAGAACCTGCACAGTGTCTGAACTGTTTAGAAGCAGTAGAGCTTTCTGAGCTATCTAAAATATTAGCTTCATCTAAACCTTCTACCTGTATGTTAGACCCAATTCCAACCAAGTTGTTTAAGGAGATATTCCCTGTGATCAGTGGTCCTATTTTAGACATGATTAATCTATCCTTAGTAAATGGATATGTACCACAGGTTTTTAAAGTAGCTGTTATTAAACCTTTACTTAAGAAACCTTCTCTTGATCAAGATGAGTTAGTAAACTACAGACCTATATCTAATCTTCTTTTCTTATCTAAAATTCTTGAGAAAGTAGTTGCTAATCAACTATGTGAACATTTACAAAGCAATGACCTACTTGAGGAGTTTCAGTCAGGCTTCAGAGCTCATCATAGCACTGAAACGGCTCTGGTGAAGGTCACTAATTATATTCTCATGGCCTCAGATAATGGACTTGTGTCTGTACTTGTCCTGTTAGATCTCAGTGCTGCATTTGATACAGTTGATCACAATATTCTCCTACAAAGACTTGAGCATACTGTAGGGATTAAGGGGAAAGCATTAGGCTGGTTTAAATCTTATCTGTCGGACAGATTCCAGTTTGTTCATGTTAATAATAAATCTTCCTCAAACTCTAGGGTCACCTGTGGAGTACCACAGGGTTCAGTCCTTGGACCAATTCTCTTTACTACATATGTGCTTCCGATCGGCAAAATTATCAGATAGCATGGGATTAATTTCCACTGTTATGCTGATGACACTCAGCTATATTTATCCATAAATCCTGATGAATCCAATCAATTACTTCGACTGCAGTCATGTCTTGATGACATCAAAAGCTGGATGACTTTAAATTTCCTGCATTTAAATTCTGACAAGACAGAAGTTGTAATCTTTGGGCCAGAGTCCTCAAAAAATAAACTTCTTAACCAATCACTTAATCTGGATGGCATTAACTTGGCCTCTGGTAATAAAGTAAAAAATCTTGGTGTTATTTTTGACCAAGACATGTCATTTAAATCCCATATTAAACAGGTTTCCAGAGTTTCCTTTTTTCATCTCCGGAATATCGCCAAAATTAGAAACATTCTGTCCAGGAGTGATGCTGAAAAACTAGTCCATGCATTTGTTACTTCAAGGCTGGACTATTGTAATTCTTTACTATCAGGAAGTCCACAAAATGCAGTTCAAAGCCTTCAGCTGATCCAAAATGCTGCAGCAAGAGTTCTGATGAAAATCAACAAGAGGGATCATATTTCTCCTATTTTAGCTTCCCTTCATTGGCTTCCTGTTAAATCAAGAATAGAATTTAAAATTCTTCTTCTAACGTATAAAGCCCTTAATAATCAAGCTCCATCATATATCAGAGCTCTGATTACCCCGTATATTCCTAACAGAGCACTTCGCTCTCAGACTGCAGGTCTGCTGGTGGTTCCTAGAGTCTCTAAAAGTAGAATGGGAGGCAGATCCTTTAGCTATCAGGCTCCTCTCCTGTGGAACCAACTCCCAGTTTTGGTCCGTGAAGCAGACACCCTGTCTACTTTTAAGACTAATCTTAAAACTTTCCTTTTTGACAAAGCTTATAACTAGAGTGGCTCATGTTGCCCTGAGCTACCTCTATAGTTATGCTGCTATAGGCTTAGGCTACTGGAGGACATCAGGATCTAATTTTCTCACTCTATAGAGTTCTACTGTTCTTCAATTATGCATTACGTTTTGTAATTTCTGCTTTAACTTTCTGTTCTCTCTCATTTATCTTCATAGTAGGTACACCTGGTCTGGCGTTCTGTTAACTGTGACATCATCCAGAGAAGACGGGTCACCTGCTATTACCATCTAATGTAGAACAGATTACTGGATCAATGTGTGCTTCTATGCTTTTTTGTCTCTCTTGTTGTGTCTCTGCTCTGTCTTCTGTAACCCCCAGTCGGTCGAGGCAGATGACCGTTCATACTGAGCCTGGTTCTGGTTCTGCGGGAGGTTTTCCTTCCCGTTAATGGGGAGTTTTTTTTCCCACTGTCGCTTCATGCTTGCTCAGTATGAGGGATTGCAGCAAAGCCATGGACAATGCAGACGACTCTCCCTGTAGCTCTACGCTTCTCCAGGAGTGAATGCTGCTTGTCGGGACTTTGAAGCAATCAACTGGTTTCCTTATATAGGAACATTTTTGACCAATCTGTATAATCTGACCCAATCTGTATAATATGATTGAACTTGACTTTGTAAAGTGCCTTGAGATGACATGTTTCATGATTTGGCGCTATATAAATAAAATTGAATTGAATTAAGATGATACCCAAGGAACTTGAGGGACAGAGGGACATGAGAGCATAACCAAAGCTCTGACATATCCTTGCACTTTGGACCTGCTGCTTTCATAGAAATCTATTTTTAACCTCCTTTTTCAGAATACATAATGTTTGTTCTACTGTCAGAATAGAAAGACCACTTCACCCAGTATAACAGTGTTTCTGAGCAGGATTACCAACAATAACTTTAAGAAGCTTGAGGAGTGTTTATATTTAAAAGCCAAACAACATAAAGAGCATTTTTGCATCCTTATTATCATTAAACATAGAAAAAAATAAAGATTATGAGATTATAGCTGCAGAAAGGAGTTAGTCCCACTCTGGACTCTGTTTAGAAAGCTTAATGTTGCATCAGCCATGGGGGTCTGGCTCCACTTTAGAATCAGCGGCAGCGTCCTCTTGTGGATGGCAGTAATACTACAACACTGAAGGAAGGGCTGTCCCAGTGGACCTATAAGTTAATAGGCCAGATAAAACAAAATATCACTGCTATTGTTTTCATCTGGGTTTTTCGCGCATGCGCGCCGGACTGGAAGGCAGAAGGCGAACACATAGCGGGCGCAAACAAAGGAAACTGAGCAGTTCTCGACGTATTTTTCTTCTTTAGATAACTTATCACAAGATCGTTTTAAGAGTAAGTTGATGGTTGATGGTATCAGATTGCCAGATCTGATACACAAACATGTCTGAATGGATGTTCAGACATGTTTGTGTAACAGCAGAAAGCAGAGTCGGACACAGACCGCGCCTCAGCAGAGAGGAAGACCCGCCACCGGTAGGTTAAAAAAAAATTGTTCACAAAGGATTATTTTGGTGTTTTTGTCTTATTAAAATGGGTGGGGGTGTCGGCGACGTTGCAGCGTAAACACAGACGTACTAGCGCGCGTGAACAGGGGCGTAATGCAGCCGCTGTCTGGTGAACATTATTGCACACTGATTGCACGAAGCAGCCTGCTGCTGCTGCAGCGCATCGACTCCGCTTCTCCTGGCACCGTCTAGCGATTGCCACCTCCCTTCCGCCGCTATTTAAGTAGAACAATGACTAGAACAGAATTAAGTTGTATTTACCGGAGATGAAGTGTAGACTGCAAATTCTGTCTTGGTATGATGGCTCCCACAGGAGATTGTCTGCCTGGGTCCTTCATTGAAATTATCCATTTCTTTCTTCGTCCTTCGGTAAACGGAAGAAACGTACATCCGACGATTTGGAATGCCTCTGTGTGCAACCAGGAGCACATTGTTTAGATTCCAAAAATAAACTAAAAGCACGCTCTAATTCACCCGTTTTGTCACGGTGTTTGGCGAGAACAGTCCTGCTTTTGCCCACCAGCGTAACCCGGAAGTAGCGCGGACGTCACGCGTGAACTACTCTATTGGATGGAATAAACTTTAATTAACCATTAATCAACATTCATAAGTCAATTTGTTTCCATTTCTAATTTGAAGGCTTCCATCTCCATTCAGTATCTAAAGTGGTACTCGGTATCTGTTTTGCTTTTAAATATGGTGGATCTGATTTTAGTTCTGGAGTTGCTGTTGCGTACACAGTGACTCCACCTCTTAGCACATCAGAGACAGACAGCCTTCTGCAGTGACGTTTTCAAGTCAACTTGCTACACTTGGACCACCAGTGTAGTGGGTACTAGAAATAATATGGGTTCCACGTAACCGTTACTAGTGGGAAGACCTATAAAGCGACACACACCAAGGCAAACCGTCCATAGGTGGTACTACTGGAAAAGGGGGCACAAGTGACTCTTTTAAAGGCAAATAGCCACGTTATTTGACTTTGTTTTTGAATTTATATGTCAGTAGCTCACTCTGGTTACATAGAATTTTGTTTATAAAATATTATCACATCCTGCTGGCGTATTAATTGTTATTTTTGGTGTTTTATGCTTTGTTTTGCTCAATTCTTTAGTAAATAAAGCTTTTCATGTTTATTTACAATTTTAATGGAAGTACGTACTGTGCATGCGACGCAGGGGTTAAAATAAGGAAGCGGCTAACAGCTATGTGCAACTTCAGCCAAAACAATGAACAATGTTTCCAGATCTAGTGAAATAAAACGCAAAGAAATATATGATTCCAAGAGGTAAAACACTGGATTGTCACTGGAATTACAGTTTGAACGTTGTTGTTCACTGAAACGGACGCTAAACCTGCCGATTGCTAAGCTGTGACCGCAGAGTTGACTGATGCAAGTAAATGTTCTGATATTAGGCTCTTAAAGTTGCTGTTAGATGGACTTATTTAATTAATAACGGTTGGTCTTTGATCACACGAGCTGCCGCTTTACTGTGAGACATAACAGAGGGTCAGGCTCGGTCCGGTATTATTTAATTTTTACTTATTAATTAAGCAAACCGGCATTATGATAGTTCTGTGATACTGTCACTAGATGGCGCCATGTCTGTTCATATCTGCTAATCACGCTCGGTGTGGGGGATGGGCTTATTTTTCAAAACATTATCAGGATGGAGGCGTGGTGTATATAACCTTATTTTATCATGATCAACGGTTTCTGGTCTTTCTTAACGTGGCTATATACCTTTAAACGTGGGAACAGACCAACTGAACATTTTCAGAGCTCGGCTCCCATTTTTCATTAGTCTGTATGACCTGCTTCACCTACTTTGTTCATCACTGGATCCTCAGGAAACTTAAATACACTAACACCATCTTTTTGAGTGTTTGAACAAAAACCTGCAATACAACTGAAAAGGTCAATATTGTGTCAGCAGCACTTTAATGTTAAAATGGTAGCTCTACAAATAACTGACTTTTGGGGGGAAGTTTTCTGTTGCTTTATTGTGTTTTACTGTTCTGCATGTTCTGTGGATGAAATGGTGAAAACTGAATCATCCTACAACACATTTTACTTGGCAGGTTGTTAGGCAACAGAACATTAAAATCCCAAGGGGAGTGAATAGTTTTTCCAAGAGCTATAAACAAACAAGAGCTAAGAAACAACAATCTAAATTAAACAATAAGAAAAAATTGTAGTTAAAACAAATAATTAAATCTAACTAAATTACTTAAATATATCTTTATTAAAATGTGCCTCTGATCAGGCTGAGATCAAAATACTTTCTAATGTGCATAATGTGTTTCAATGTTTGCTGCAGATGTTAAGCAGAAGCTGATTGTTAAAGAAGCTTCTTTAGACCACAGACCCCGTGCCGACCTGCATGACCCAAAGCCCCCCTACATCAAGGAGGAACAGGAGGGAGTCTACATCAGTCTGCCAGGGGAGCAGCTCAATGAGAAGGAGGTGATTAATGCCGCCAGGTTTCCAGTTGCTGCTTCTCCCATAAATAGTCTGGCTGATGAACAGTCTCTGCTGCTCTCACAGCTTTATCCAGACCACATTAAAGGCAGAGAGCTTCCAGAAGAGAATGATGGAGAAGAATCCATTAGGATACAATATCATGGAGATGATTCCATTTCTTTAGAGACTGAAGACACTGAGAAGGATGAAGAGGACAGTGATGTAGAGCACCCTCTCTCTGGGCTGAAACAATTGTCAGACTCTGGATGTAAGAAATGTTCTACAGAGAGGAAAAATGTGGACTCTCAAAGGAAAGTCCAGACAGGAGGGAAGCTTAGCTGCAAAGACTGTGGCAAAACATTTATGAGAAATTACCATTTAAACACACACATGAGAATCCACACAGGACAGAAGCCTTTCTGTTGTGAACAATGTGGACAAAGATTCACCCAAAAATCAAATTTAAACGCACACATGAGAATCCACACAGGACAGAAGCCTTTCTGTTGTGAACAATGTGGACAAAGATTTACCCAAAAAGGAACTTTGAACACACACATGAGAACCCACACAGGACAGAAGCCTTTCTGTTGTGATCAATGTGGACAAAGATTTAGACACCGAAGCTAACCCGTGACGCTGATGAGAGTGACGCAGGAAAAAAAAACCTTTTTTTTTTTTTATGTGTTTGCGGCTCTAGTGGCACGCGTTTTATTGACAGTGAGCTGACAGGAAGAGGGGGGAAGACAGTCGGCAAAGGGGATCGACTCCGACCCGCGGCGGAGTCGATCCCGGGCCGACCGCGTTGAGGACTAAAGGCCTCCTAACATGGTTCGTGCTAACCGCTAACCGGAAAACAAAACTTCCCAAATCCAGTCGGGAGAAGGGCGAAAACATGGTTTCCACCAACAAAAGCCTTCAGAGCCGTTCTCTGATGTTCTTTTAATGAAACAATTTTAGGTAGATTGGACAACGCGGAAGAAATAGCATCATCAATGTTAACGCTTGCTTCCTCGATGCGAGCCGCCATTGCTATCAAAACAGTCTCACGTCATGGTCGCGTCTCCACTACGTCACATCTATGAAACTCCAGCCCTGCGTCCTGATTGGCCAGACCATAAAATTGGTTGGAGAAATCACTCTCTATGGGCGATGTCCCAGATTATGTGAGTGAAGCTAGGCGGTGGAGTCAGGTTATTAAAATGTGACTTGGGTCAAACATTTTCACAGCAGCAGAGCGGAGAGGTGACCTCATTTCCTCCATTATTGCACAACTATTAAAATAATTAATTTTACATATCAGGCATGCTGACTTATCTTTTTAATCTTTTCCCAAAACATGTTTTTTATGGCTTTTTACCCAGTTTGAGATTTTGGCTGTTGAAGTCTTAATGCTTGTTTTACATATTTTATGTTTTTTTAGATTGCTAAAGCCCCAGGATTTAAAACTCCAGGAGTTGGTTTACCAGGGTAAATGAAAGCCTGGGGCTTCTAAGAAGGCGCCTTTCCATTGCAGCGTGTCATTTATTTAAAAAGTTTAATATTCAGAAAAGAGATTGAAAAGTATTAACGTGCCTTTTTCTCCCAGGAAGGGTTTCAGTTTTTCAGTTACAACATTCTCAAGGATCTGTGACAGAAATGGGAAGTTGGAGATGTGTTATGTTATTTGTAGTGTTGCCAGAAAAGATGTGTTCCTTTGTTCATATTTAATGTCAATAGCTAGACTATAACGCATGTTCTGTGTTATGTGAGTGACTTCTATTGGTAGAACTGAGTAATCCGTCTAGAGGTGCACTGAGCACATGGTCAGTATATAAATGCTGCAGGAGGTGACCGAAATCAGTCACAAGACAAGGTAATCTGGGATTGAAGATTAAATATTAACAATTACATCTCCTAAATGTTTGATCAGAAGGTATGTTTTATTTTGGATGTAAATCTGATTTAGCTGACACTTCTGTCTCTATAGTTTTTCAACATACTTTTTAAAGTTTTCTTTGCTTGCAAAATAAGATGTGCTGTGTAGCAAAGAAAAGATAAAAAAAATGGTTAAGCCTCAGTTGGAGGGTGGCTTTATTTTGCACCAGACAGAAACCCTTTGGGAGCGGTTTTATTATTTAATGCTCAGACCTGCGTTGAGAGAAAGGACACCAATATGGAGCTCTGGCAATTTTAATTATAGGCCCCTGCTATATGGTACAGAGAAGTATACGAGAGATGATGAATGAATAGAAAAATGTTATTTAACCGTCTGCTTAATGTTATTAAAATAATAATTAGAATTAGAATAAGCTTTATTGCCAAGCAGTGTTTTACAAGGGATTTGCTCTGATCAGGTGCTACATATAGACAAACTAAACATACAGCTGACATAACTATATCTAAAAATAAATAATACGGAACGAACAAAAAAATGCAAGTTGTTTAAGAATAATAGAAAAATTAAAACAACAATAAAAGTATTTGCAGAGGAATAATAATAATAATTGAACTTTATTGATCTCAGAAAGGAGAAATTCACTTCTGCATCTTAACCCATCCCCTTGGGGAGCAGTGGGCTGCCACTGTGCGGCGCCTGGGGAGCAAATGGGGGTTAAGGGTCTTGCTCAGGGACCCAGAATGGCAGCTTGTGGGAGTTGAACTAAAAACCTCTGGGACCGAAGCTCTGTGCTCTAACCACTAGGCCACCACTCCCCCCTGCCAAGAACAACTTGGCAGATATTTACGTGTCTGCAGTGGCGGATACAGGCGCACCCGCCTTTTGGAGACCAAACTTACTTTTTTAGAGCGGGCAGGCATTGGGCGGAAGCTGTACTTTTTTTTTCTTTTTTAACCTCGGAGTGGCCATCGTTCTATTATCTATCTTTGATGTGTCAATCAAACAATTCAACCGATCAAATCAACGACTGAAGACAACATGCTAGCCAATTACAGCTGGAGAGGGGCGGGTCGCTTGGTCATACAAATAGCCTTCAGAGCGAAGCCGGCGCGGCTCGGCTGTGGTCATCGTCGGTAGAGCGGGATGGATATTCGGTCTGATTACCAAATAATTACAAGAAGAGACAAAGAAGCAAGCGAGAGCGAGCTGGAAGCAGCGCTATAAATTTCTGTTTGAAACGTCAGCATTGAAGTCAACACTGCAGTAAACATTGACGCTAGGAGGGTTGGCTAGACAGCTAGGAGCACAAGGAGCAGAACTCAGGAGTAAAACTGCCAAACTGAAGAAACTTGGGTTACTTCAGGTAGAAGAGAACTCTGCTTTGTTCTGATCCTTGTTCTCCTAGCTGCTGTAATTACAGAACCTCTGCTAGTATGAATTTTTACTTTAGTTTTCAGCCCGACAGCATTGCTCATATTTATGTATGCTAATGCTAGACTTTTGAGTCAAGACACAGCTCTACAGGTTGTTGTATCTCACTGCTAGTTTCCAGCCCAAACCCAGCATAAAACCTGCCCAACTAAAAAGAAAAAAACAAGCCCAAATCTCAAACCCTCTCATGTTAAAAGCGCAGAAGTATGAAACACATGAGAACATGCCACAATGTACACAAAATGTCTGTCTGAGCATGAATTTGAATTGCTCACAGCTCAGATCTCGCATTATTACAACGTGACGCGATTAAAACTATTTCCAAGCAACTTGCATATGATGAACGATGAGAGTGAGAAAGAGATCTTTACATGATATAAAGATGATCTACCATCAGGATCAACATTCAAGCAGGAAGTGAAGTTGTGGCACACAAAGTGGTCATCATCAGTGGAAAAACCCAGCTCTCTCCCTGAAATTCTAAGGATAACAAATAGGAAGTGCTACCCAAACATTTCTATGATTCTACACCTTCTGTCAGTTATACCTTTTACGAGTGCTTCTGTGGAACGTGCTAACTCGGGCCTTAAAGCAGTGAAAACTTTGCTAAGGTCGACTATGGGACAAGAAAGGTTTGTGGCTTTGCTACTTATGTATGTCCACAAGGACATTCATTCAGAAGTCTTACTGTTCTATTATAGGCTTATGGCTTAACTTTACCATACATGTTCATTGGTTTAACTTACTTTAAAAAATGTTTTCTCTCAACACAGTTTATCTCGTTAAAATATATTCAAATCTCCTTTATCACTTGAACCATAACAAACTGTTCTAATTCCTTGGGTCTTTTTATTTAATTTTACTAAATAAATATAATTTCTGGAAATAAAGAAAATCTTTGTTTGATCAATTGTTGATAAAGATCCTTTTTTCTTCAAACTACTTTTTAACCTTGTGCATGCTGTGTCAATTACAATAATGTAATCATGCTAACTCCACTTATTTTCATCCATTAAAGTGATTATCAATTCAAAAACCCTTAGATGAATAATTAGGGTAGTGTGAAAGAGTAAAGATGGCATTCTTTGGTCGTTTAGCCTCACATTGTCTTGACATGACTCTTAGGTGCGCACCCCCCTTTGAAAAATCCTGGATCCGCCCCTGGTCTGGGTTTGCATTATGCAGAACGACTTGCAATGAGATAAGATATAGAGTGTGTACATAGCAAAATATAGAGTATAACACTTCCTTAATTTCCTTAACTGCAGAAACTAAAGATCTCATGAGTTCCTCTCTCTGTACATCTGCTCTCTGCTGCTTCAGTCATTGTCGGGTTCTTCCTTCTGCTTTCTTCACAGGTTCTCCTTGGGCTCCCTGTCATCCCAGTCTTTCTTCTTGCTGTTCTTCTCTCTGTGGTCATGTAAAAGTATCCATTTTGGTTTTCAGCAACCTAATCTATCGTCAGAGACAGTTCATCTTAAAATAAATTATTCAATCTTATGTAGAAATATAATCTTATCTCTAAAGATTAGAGCTGCCTTTAGATAACCAATTCAATAAAATTTTATTTATATAGCGCCAATTCATGAAACATGTCGTCTCAAGGCACTTTACAAAGTCAAATTCAATAATATTATACAGATTGGGTCAGATGATACAGACCTGGGATCTGCAGCCACGATTTCAGCAGATTTTTCCCCTCAGCATGGTAAAGTGGGCCCTTTGCTGGCTTTCCAGCTCCGTCTGGAGTCCGCTTTCCTGTAAAGGCTGAGGAGAAATAAACAAAGCTGTTTTGGCGTGGTAGGATTCTTCCCTCCTGCGCCTGACGCTAAAGTTAAGACGGCAGATTTAACTCTGATTTGCCCGGTCATGTCCCCCGGGCGAAGAGAGATTTCTCCCAGGTGCTGGATGGTGCGTCCTTCAGGCCCTGCCAAGGCCCATCGTTGTTCAGGCCAGTCTTCCTCTTCCTTTGTCTCAGCAGGAAGAAGGTGAAGACGAAGTAGCTTTGTCCTGGAGTGCTCCAGGGAGAAGTGGTCTGAGAGAAGTGAGGGTCTGGTCAGAAGTGCTCTGACCTTTTGTCTGTGGGATGTGGTTTACAGCAGGCACACCTTTGCAGCAGGGTGGTGGAATTCCTTTTAGTACCTCCTCCATGGTACATGGTCAGAATTCATTCTGACATCAATTATTTCATCATGGCTTTGATATGCCACAACACCTGTGAGGCTGTAGGCCTGTTTCTCATCCTTTGAAATACCGGACTCTGGTGGCCTCTGGCAGAAATCTGCTGAACAAGCAGCTGAATAAGGTCAAATCTGCTCTGGATGGTTCAGAGGACACAAAATCAACCTTTTCCCAAAGCCGTCGCGGCCCCCAGACCTAAATCCTACAGAAAACCACAATTAAATAACGACATTTCAAAATAAAAGCCTAAACGCCCCGCTTTTAAAGACAGGAAAGGAAAATTGGCACATTAATTAATATTTACTGACTGGAGGCACAGAAACAGGAGTGAAATGTGTGAGAATCGCTGAACTTTATTAACTTCTGTCTGAAACTTTATTGCACAAAGTTTAACGTCGCTGACCCGGAAAAATAGAGGCGGTAAAGAAAAATATGTCATTTTCTCAGTAGTTTCACCTTTTCCATACATACATTCAGCTCCATGCTTGTCTCTGGAACCCTTACAGAGGTAATTACAGCGACGTACCAGAACCGCAGCGGTTCCACAGACCCGGATCGGTTTGGGAGCTGCGAGGCAGCAGAGGCTCTTCATCCGATCCGGTTTCATTAAACTAGAGTCTTAACAATCCAGAGGAAATGTACAAACATAAATACATCATGTACAGCCCAGAATAAATACAGGCGGTTCTTAAATACAGCTCTGCAGAACATTTTCAACGGCACACACTGATACAGGAGCTTCATTTCAGGTCATTTCAGGGGTTTCTCTGCAGAAACACGGACGCCTTTGGCTTTAAAGGGAGTGGCAGCTTGTGAGCGTCCATCAGTGCATAGTTTGAAGTCAGCATTACGATTGATTATGTGCAACTCATCGTGACATCAGGCCGGGCGGGTGAAGCAGCAGCTGGGGGTGCGTGGATGTGTTCGCTCGGGAAGGCAACGGAGACGGAAACTCTCAGTAGTGTGTTAACCGAGACCCGACGAGTCCGATCCACTCATCTGGTCTCGGACGCGAGAAAAATATAATTACAACTAATCGAGACCTCCAGCTCCTCCCTCTGATAAATAAGATGCAACAAAACAAGGAGAACGATGATAAAAGGCTCGCTTTACGTCGGAAAGAAAACAAATTGAACAGAAAATACCTTGTTGTAGCTTCGATTTCCAAACGGTTGACAGAAGCAACAGAAACCAACCGTCGTCTCACCTCACAGCTAACTAACGTTTAAATATTAGTGCCAGTGTCCTGTGATCTGCAGGCGTTCAGAGAGAAGCTCCAGCTCCTCTAACTCTGCTGGTTTTAGTGTTTTAACGCAGAAACGTCGTCTGACGGCGAGGGGCTGCACTACCAGGCCCCGGTGAGGCACATCAGCACCGCCACGTGGATGGTGAGCAGGTAGGCCAGGAAGAGATATCGAGAGCGAGCGCGACTCGTCAGCAGCCTGGAGAAGTAGAGGCTCCGCCCACGCAGCCAGCGACGGCACGCCACCATACCACCTTTCACCTGCAGGGGGAGACAAAAACACACGGCCAATCGTTCACAGACAGACAAAAGGAGTCCTAGCATCAGGCTAGGAACAGCTCTAAGGGTTTATATTATATGAGCCTACTTGGCTCACATGAGAAAAATAAGATTCACAGACAGACCTGATGGATCTGACCAATCAGGAGTTAGAGGTTAGGTGTAACGGTGCGTTCATCCAGAACAGTCCCAGTCTACACGATTCATTCAGAGGAGCAACGCTCACATGAGTTTTTTCTTGCTCTTTGTTAACGTTTGTGTTTGTTGAACACAAAATGAGCAGAATATGTTTCTTTCTAAAGTAATCCACACCAAAACAATGCCAGACTGGATGGGACTGATGACACCCAGGAGGCTGGACACCCGCCTGCTTCTTTTACGCAGCAGAAAGGAAACTAAAAGTAAGTAAAATATTCTTGAAATTAGTGTATTTGGCCTTAATTTGAGCAGGTAAATAAGGTTATCTGCCAATGGAATGGTTATTTTGACCCTTAAAATAATATAATTACATAAACTGCACTTAAAATAAGATGATGAAGAGGAATATTTCCTATTTTAAGTGCAAAAATCTTCTTCCATTGGCAGATCATTAACACTTGCTAACTAAAATCAAGGACAAATACACAAATTTCAAGAAAATTGTACTTGCTTTTAGTTCCTTTTTGCTGTGTAAAATCAGGGAGTACGGCAAGCCCCATACTCATAAAATACAGATAGTATGGCAAGCCATTTATCTTATACTTTTTATAAAAGATTCCACGATTCCTTCCCAGTAAAAAGCATCAATTTAATTTAATATTTTTATGATGTAAAAGCCAAATTAATAGGAGCAAACAACAATAAAAGCAGCTCAGAGTTTAAGAAATAAAACCGTTTATTCGTCTTAAAGGAGAAGTCCGGTCAAAATCAGAATTCAAACTGCTGAAAGTACTTTAAATATAAAATTATTACATACTGTTCAATAAATTATAAGCTTTTTTAATTAAGAGTAATTTTCATTTGAAGGTCCTTTTATGGGGGTCGCCATCTTGGTGAAGAACAGTACTGCCACCTCCCAGTTTGTGACGTTTTGTCGTGGGATCGACTGTAGAGCAAGTCCCAGTGCCCTATCTGTCCCCTTGTAAATAAATATCTGTTTTCATGCCAAAATATTTTTTAACCCCTTAAACAAAGATAGACATGGTATTAAGCATTTAAATTTAAATTAATACTAATTTTACATTTTAGAGACATAAAAGACAACAAATAAACATTAAAGTACGGTTTATAGGTTGGGTTCTGCAATGTTATAAGTATAAAACTCATCTTTAGAACCAATCTCTGCTCTAAATGGTGATCTGCACCGCCTAATCTACTTTCAGCAGTTATCATCAGTTATTGCAAACGTGAACTGCAGAAAATACGGGCAGAGCGGCTCCTTCTGCCTTTACTCAGCTCCTGTCAGGATGAGCTGCAGCGTGTTATGAGGCGGAGGGATATTTCAGCGTCACTTAGTTTAGAGCACAAACAAGCAACTTTACTTTCAGAAACAAGTCCAAAAAAACTGCAACCCAAAACTCATGAAATTTACAAGTGACTTAAGAAAAAATAAGACCAAAGTTGCATAAAATAAGTGGGCTTCACAACAGTGAGCATGCTTTCTAAGTGTGTCGTATCCCTCCGCCGCTCTGGTCGGGTAAACAAATGTTCCGGCAAATTCTACATTATAAAAAAGAAAAAAACCGAAAAGTTTCGCTCTCATTTCATCTTGAAGACATTCTTCTTCCAAATGTTTGCTACAGACGACGTGTTTTCTCTTTCTCTAATGTTTTTTCACTTTTACCCGATGTATTGTTACATCCACCTGCCATGCATGTGAGCATTGTTGCGTCAACAATAGCTCTCGTGAATTTCAATATTGAAGTCCTCTGGAAATCCGAAATAATTGTTTCTATTCGCAGCTTTGTCCAACAGCTCCTATTGAGTTTGCTTGTGAAGCGCGGAGAACTGCCGTCGGCTCTCCGTGATTCTACGTCACGATGTGGTGTCAGGCGGCCATTACTGCCCATATTTGGGCAGTAATGGCCGACCCCCATACACAGTGATCCAGACGACAATTTATGCTTTTATTTTCTTATTGATTAACGCTAAACTGATTAAAAACCACAAACGTATTAGTTTTAGGTATAGCTAATGTTCTCTCTCTTTTTCTTCATAGTAGGTACACCTGGTCTGACGTTAGCTGTGGCATCATCCAGGGAAGACAGATCACCACTATTACCATCTAATGTAGAACAGATTACTGGATCAATGTGTGCTTCTGTGCTTTTTTGTCTGTCTTGTGTCTCTGCTCTGTCTTCTGTAACCCCCAGTGGGTCGAGGCAGATGACCGTTCATACTGAGCCTGGTTCTGGTTCTGCCGGAGGTTTTCCTTCCCGCTAATGGGTGGTTTTTCTTCCCACTGTCGCTTCATGCTTGCTCAGTATGAGGGATTGCTGCAAAGCCATGGACAATGCAGACGACTCTCCCTGTGGCTCTACGCTTCTCCAGGAGTGAATGCTGCTTGTCGGGACTTTGATGCAATCAACTGGTTCCCTTATATAGGAACATTTTTGACCAATCTGTATAATATGATTGAATTTGACTTTGTAAAGTGCCTCGAGATGACATGTTTCATGAATTGGCGCTATATAAATAAAATTGAATTGAATTGAATCCCCTGATTTTTCCTTGTTGACCGGACTTCCCCTTTAAGGGCACTGCTCTGTTGAAGCATGACTGAAATAAGCAAAGATCCCAGAAAGCGTTAGTCTTAGCCTTGAAAGCTTAATCTTATGTTTAGGGGAGAGAGTAAGGATTTAAAAAGATGTAACAGATTTCCTATTTTATGCCTGGAGGAAATGTACTGAACAACAATAAAAAAAGATCAGGAGAAAATTAAAACATTTCCCCTTTTAAACAAACGCATGAACGCGTAGTTATCTCAGATAGATCAATCCTGCCATACTAATCATAAACAAAATTAAAAATTAAAGATGAGTTTCAGTCCTGAGAGCGAAGGCTTCACCCTGATCATGGGTTTTATGCACAAAAGTCCCATCTTGGTCACACTTAGCCACTATAATAAAGCATTTAAAAACTAAAATATTAATGTCTTTGTGCAAAGATAAAAATAATGCCAGAGTTAAAAAAGCGTTTTTTAATTAGTAAGGCAGGACGAAGGCCTCCTCCAGGCTCTCGTCTACAAAATGACAACAGAATGAAACTAATGGCGCTCGCTTTTAGAACATTTACGTCTCTGTTTGGATGTATTGTATTTTATTTTTATTATTCATCTGACACATTGTGCGGGGCTGAGAACGCTTTCCTGGTTTAGTTGTGCTTGTGTAGACGGTGCAGTGACCATCATTTTCACGTTTCCATCAGCATTTCACTCTTGGTGGGTTCTCAGGGCAACATTCTTCACGCCTCCAGACGATCAGACCCAGAAGAACGAAGCGTTTGGCCTTTATTTACCTTTCTGGTTATGAGCGGCTGATTGGGGTTGAGGCTGAGAGCTTCCCACTCCTCCTCCGTGTCCATCTCGATGCTGAAGTCCCTCTGGTTGTCTCTGGACAGGCCCGACCCGGCGCTGCTCCCCAGGAACAGACCTTAAAGTTTAGTGCTGCTGCGTTTCAAAGCCTGATTCAATGAGATGTCTGCAGGCGGCTCACCTCTTGGCTCTGTCCTCGGCCAGCCGCAGAGCCTCTTCAGCTGCTTCTCTCCTCGCTCGTTCATCCGCTAGACTCAGCTCGGCCTCCAGCAGCCTTCACACACACACGGCATCGTTTTAACTGGTGAAACCATCATATTCAGAGGAAAACTACGAGTTCATCTGGTCACCTTTCTCGGAGCTGACTGGCTTCAGCAGCTTGGACCACGGAGTCGTTGTTCCTCTCCTGAGGGGCTCCAGGAGCCACTTCAGTGTGAGCCGAGCCCTGCTGTGTGCGAACACGTGGCTTTAATGCAAGTTTGCCTTCACGGCGTCACATGGCAGAGACTGAAGTGTCTATAAAAGCTGAATCAGCAACATCTGCATGAAAGCAATCAAACCAAAGCTTCTTGCAGACGTCTGCAGCTTATATTCAACAATCAGAAGGTGTCAGTGCTGCGCCTGAAAGAGATCTAACGGTGCTTTTCTGCAACATTTTTCTACAGAGCATAAATCTGGGTGAACATCAGCCCTCCAGCTGAAAGTAGAGACGCTTCCAGGATGCGGAGGCTGGTTATTAAGATGCTCAAGCTGGTTTTAATAGTAGATGCTGATATTTTTATATGGATATTGTTTCCTCTGGGCATGAAATTTTTTTTTATCAACACTGTTTGGTTTTATAGTCACAACATGAGCAACATTAGCCTTTATAAAAGCAAAAACAAAAGCAAAAACAAAAAAAATAAAGTTAAATCGAAAAACAGTGATTTTCAAGATGCTCAGAAAAGATGCATTTAAAGAAACATTTGAAGAAAGTTGGGCTGTATTACAACGCCACCAGAAGAAAGCCAGAACTGAGCCAAACCACGAAGCAGCGCTCCTACTCTGAAGCACAGAGGTGGGGATGTGTGAGGACATGAGCTACAAAGTCAGAGGTAGCCAGACGAATACAGCCTGTTATCAGAAAACCTTTGAGGAGGATTTGAACCTGGAAGCTGCACACGGGAGATACTCAGACGGTAAACACAACAGTAAACCAAAAACACGAGGTTAAAAACATAAAAAAACTTGTTTTTATGGGGAGAGCAGGTGCAGACGGAGCAGAAATGATCAGTTCAAGCTGACACATAACAGCCCTGATCTAAAATTACTCCAAGAAGGTCCCAGAAGAACATCTGAAGCTCTACATGCTTGGCTGCCTCAGTTAAGGTCAGAGGTCAGGATTCAGCAACAAGAAAGAGAAACTCGGCAGAAATGGCCTCCGGTTCCAAGGCCAGAACCACCCTTGACCCAAAAGGGAAGAAAGGCCCGTCTCACATTTCCCAAAAAGCATCTTAAGGATCTCCAGGACTGGAAAATGTTCTGACGACCCAAAAGTGGAACTTTCTGGAAGGTGTGTGACCCGTTCCATCGTGCCTACAGTCAAACATGGTGGTGGCAGTGTGATGGTGTGGGGCTGCTTCAGGATCTGGACGCGCTGCTGAAACTGGTGGAACCATGAATTCTGCTCTTTACCGTCTGCCTGTCATATAAAGCTCAGATCAAACCCGACTGAGGTGCTTTGGTTTGAGCTTAACCAGGCCGTCCATGTTAGAAAACCCGGGAAAGTGGCTGAATTTAACTACTGAGCAGAGAAGAGTGGACCACAGTTCCTCCACAGCTGCAATTAACTGTTGTAGCACTTAATGGCAGCTGTTGATGAGAAAGGAACAACCTTTATATATTACATTAACTTTTTTTCTCTTAATCAATGAAATCCTCAATTAAACGGTTTGTGTGCTCAGGTAAATGTTTTTATCAAGTATTAAAATATGTTTAACGATCTGATAGAGCTGTTCCTAAATAAGTATTAAATAGGATGTAAATCGATGCAACATGTGATTTTTTTTGTAAGTGTAATGATAGCCCCAAAGCCCCAAGAAAACGGCACAACAGAAATAAAAATGAAAACGTCCTGGCTGCTCAGGTCTCCATGCAGAGCCAGAAGCCGTGAAGCCATGAGGCCTCCAGGTACCACGGGGGTCTCACCTGGCCCTGGATTTGCGTTTCCAGCCAGTGGCAGCGGTTCTGGGTGTCCCTGAGCGTCTGGGAAACGGCCCTCAGCTGAGCCGCAGCAGCAGCTTTCTCCTCCACCGCCTGCTGCAGCTTCAGAGAGGAAGACGAGCGACGAAGGCTGAGAAATCTTAGCTTTGACTGGCAGCTGTGAGTCCCGTCCAGAGGACCGGGGCTGTTTCATACCTTGGTGTTGAGCTGCTGGAGGTACTGGTCCCTCTGCTGGATCTCATAGACGCAGCGCTGCAGGTCTCTGTGAAGCTGCATCTTCTCAGCCTCGAGCCGACTCGCTGCCTCCTGCGGACCACTCTGACCTGCCAGCACGGCCGTTTCTTTCTGCAAGGATGAAAACAGCGGCTTTATTCTGCGTTTTCATGCTTGTGTTATTAACTATTGTCCAGGGTTAGCAGCATATAAAAACTTTATTGATAAATCCTGAATGAACATTGTTTTAAAAGCATTCAAATTTGAAGGAAAAACTCCATTTTCTGGATGTTTTGAAGGATAATATCGAAATAGAAGTAAGGAAAGACTTGCTAAGCACTTGAAAACAGTGTTAAGATGAAAAAAACAATATAAGAGCTTTAACTTACTTTAATGGGCAGCGATGCATTCCTCTCTGCTTCAGATCTAAACAGCAAATAAATACAGTTTTATTTTAACTGCACTGATACATTTCATTAAGGAATTAATAAAAATTATAATTCACTAGTAGAAAAACATTTCTTTTTGAAAGACATTTAGAAGGTAAACATAACTGAAGTCATTTTCAGTTCTTTCCGAACATCAAATAATACATTGCAAAAGGGAACTAAAAGTAGTCCTTGATTTGATCAGGTAAATAAGATTATCTCCTAATGGAACGATTATTTTCACCCCTAAAATAAAATAACTAGATAAACTGCACTTGAAGTAAAATGATGGAGGTGAGTTGCTCCTATTAAGTACAAAAACTTTATTCCATTAGCAAATCATTTAAACTTGCTAATTAGACTAATTTCAAGAAAAATTAGCTTATTTTAGTTCTCTTTTTTCTGCTTAGATCAAAATGAAAACAGGTGTAGGTCCTCTACGTTTAGATTTTGACCAAAATGCGGTATCTTTACCTCAGATCTGCAGCGTTTTCATGGTAGTTGCCGACTTTGCTGTGAGCCGATGGGTGGAGCTCATCAGCTTTCATATTCTTCACCTGCAAACATAGAAATGTGCATTAATCAGCAATATTCCAAGTAGTTTTAGGGAAATATGAAATATAATAATAGAACAGAAATAAACACAGCAATTAGACCGTGAAATGTAAAAACACTGGTCCGCATGCTGTGTTTAAAAACAACCAAAACACAGGAGTTAGTCAACCAGGGGTCCGTTCTTCATACGTTGCTTAAAACATCCGAGATCAAATGAGACATCCAAGATGATTTCATCCGGCTAATCATGATCCGGCTAATTGGGTTCTTCGAACACACCTGTTGTTTATGATTAGTATCGCTGGATTGAGTTATCTGAGACAACTGCGTGTTCATGCGTTTGTTTAAAAGGGGAAATGTATCGATAGTAGAAACAATGATCAGCAACGCTGCTATTGGCTGTTCAGCATGGCCATAGAACGCCCACAGTTTTTCTCCCAAGCAGAACAAGAGCTTTTAATGGAAGGTTATGATGAATTTGAGTCATTAATTAAAACGACAGGGAACACCTCAACGTCTGCTAAAGCCAGGAGAGAGGGCTGGTAAAAAGTAGCAGACAAATTACATGCATAAGTGCTGTCCATGTTAGATGTTTCTATCACTTTCTACAGAATGAATTTTTGCATTTTAATAATTTCATATTTACTTTGTTCTTTTATGTCAGAGCCTCCACAGGACCCACTAGAACATGGGGACAAGTAAAAGTGAAATACAAGAATATTCTACAAAATGGTAGCCTTTAATTGTTATACTATATTTTAAAAAGCAACTTCTTCCTCTTTTTTAAAAGCCACTGTTAAATGATGTGTTTGTCTGTTTATAACAGCCACCAAGAAAAAGGGTGGAAAAAAAAACGGGTTCTTTTTACTTTTGTTGCATTAAGCATGTTTCACGCTTTCTTTTTCTTTCACAAAATAACACAGGGTGCCATCCGTTCCCTATATAAACGGCATCTTCAACAAAAACATTAGTATTTTGACCTGAAAAAACACAAATTAAGAGGAGAAATTGAACTCCACAACTTGAAAAGAGAAAAATTGCACTAGAGATCGAGTTGCTTCAAAAGGACCTTCAGAGTAAGTTCTAATGCACCATTTGACAGTAGTATTGCTGACTTTACATAACTCTCTTATTGCAGGCAAAAGATGACTTGCTGGCTTTTCTTTATAAAGAATTGTTTAAATAAAACGACAGGAACTAAGCATTATTTGTTTCGTCTTTTATTAAACATTAAAAAATGGTGTTCCACAATTCTGTCCCGTCCTCTGCCACTAGGTGGCCCAAGTGCACTGGCTGGACAGACTTCCCATCTCCTCCGCTTATAAAGCCGCGATCTAATCCTGTTTACATGAAATAAGCCTGCTCAACAGCAGGTTTAAGTTTGCGCACATGTTGCTATGACAGCAAGTCCAGAATGAGTTTCGAAGAACCAAACGATCCAAGATCATGCCAAATCGTCAACAATCAAATCCAGCTAACTGAGTTAGCGACGTACGAAGAACGGACCCCAGAAGTCAAGCAATGAAATAAGTAAAAAAAAAAAACTACAGCCAATTAACAAAAAAACCCAACTCAACAGAAAACCAGCAACCAACCAAACGAAAAAAACATTTAGCCAACCAACAGCAAAAAATCAGCCAACAAGTCAACCAATAGAAAACAATCAGCCAACCAACAGGAAACAATCAGGCAACCAAAAGAAAACCAGCAAACCAAAAACCAACCAAAAGAAAAAGATAAAATCAGCCAACCAACAGGAAAACACGAACCAGCCTCTCAACAGTCAACCAGCAGCCCACAACAAGGTGGCGACTCCACTTACCAGCCCGTCATTCTCATCCTCCAAGGCTTTTTCTTTTTCCGTGTTTGGGGTCAGAACCCTCCCTGGACCCGACCCCTGGCTGGACCCGGCCACCCCTCTGGCACAGGCCAGCTCGTCCAGCAGCCTGTCGCGATCGTTCTGCAGGCTGGCCATGGATCTGGAGAAGGCAGCCAGCTGCCTGCTGTAGGCGGCGTTTTCCAGAGCCAGCCGTTTCAGCTCTCGCTCCTTCTCTGACGAGGCCTTGGACAGCTGGTCCAGCAACCGGCTCAGCTCCCCGTGTGCCTCTCCGCTCTCCACGGCTTTTAGCTTGAGCAGGAGGACTTCTCTCTCTTTAGCGAACCCGGCCAGCTCTGAGGACGCGTCCTGCAGACTGCGCTCCACCTTGTTCAAGGCTACCTGACTGAGCCGCAGTTCTTCGTCGTAGCGGTTCCTGAGCGTCTTGAAGTCGTCGATGAGCTGGTCGCGGTCGTTCTGCAGAGCGGCCATGGCTCCGCCCAGAGATTCGTTCTGAGCCTTCACGTCTTTGCCGTGGGACCTTTCTTCGGCCAGCTGCTGCTCCAGATCCAGGAACTCCTTAGCGAGCGCCGCCACTCGCTGGTCCGCCGCCTCGCGCTCGGTTCTCATCAGCTCCACCTCCCGCTCCAACGCGTCCAGCTCAGCGTTATATTTATCCTCTGCTTCTGCCAGCTTCCTGTCCGTCTCACTCTCCAGCTGCTGCATTCTGCTCCTGAGCTCATCCACTGCCGCTCTCTGGGAGAGGAGCTTCTGCTGGAGCTGGTTACAGTCGGATGCCTTGGCCGCCACGGCGTCCTGTAAACTGGCGATGACCCTGCCCTCATCGGTCGTCTCTCTCTCCGCCTCCAGCCTGGAGACCTTCCCCTTAAGTTCAGCATTCTCCATCAGAACCGCCCGGCTCTCTTCTCGTTTCTCCTGGAGCTCCAGCTGAGAATCCCTGAGCAGCTTTTCAGCCGCGGCCTTCTGGGTCTCCAGGCTCTTGATCACATCCTGCTGCTTGTGAAGCAGAACCTTCACCTGGTTGTCCTTGAGGGACAGCACCTGGTTCAGATCCTCCCTGTAGCGCACCAGCTGAGCCCTGAGCATGGCGTTCTCAGAGTTCAGATCGTCCATCTGATGTAACAACTTCCTGATCTCGTGCTTAAAGCCTTTGCTTGGCCCGCCCTCGCCGTCCGGGGCGCCTTCGTTGTCCTTGGAGCCGAGCCGAGCCTTCGCCTCCAGTTCTCTGTATTGGGACGTCAGCCGCTCGTGTTCGCTCTGCAGGGAGACCATCGAGTTCTTCAGCGACTCCGTCCTGGCCTCCATCTGCTGCTTCTCCTGGACCGATCTGCTCGCTTGAAATTCAAGACTTTGGAGCTTAGCCTGAAGAGCTCCGATCTCTTTGTCCAAGCGGTCCCGTTGGTAGCGCGCAGACATGAGCCTGTCTTCGTAAACCGACACCTGGTTGCGATGGTTAGTCTGGAGCTGCTCCAGATAGCCGGACATCTGGCCGTCTTTGCAGGACAGCAGGGAGGAGATCTCGGCGTCTTTGCCCTGAAGGAGCGTTCTCAGCTGCAGCGAAATGCCCAGCTGCTTCTCGAGGTCGGCTTGGGTTTTGTCCCGCTGGGTCTGCAGGAGCTGCAGCTGAGCTGCTGAGTCAGCATTCAGCGCCTCCACCTGCTGAAGGCGAGGCTGCAGCCGGGAGACCTCCTCCTCCCTGTCGGCGAGCCGTTGGCTCAGATCCCTCCTCTCCCGCTCCAGGTTCTCCACTCGCCCCCTCAGATCCTCCACCTGAGCCGCCATGAGCTCAGAGCTCTCACTCAGCTCGGCGTTGGTCGCGCCGACGATGAACATCTGACGCTGGTGGGCGGCGGCGGCTACCGAGTACTCGTTCAGCGTCCTCTCCAGCCTTAACTTGGCCACCCGGAGCTCGCTCAGCTCCTTGTCTTTCCCGCGGAGCTCCTCCAGGAGCCTCGCCGTGGCCGAGCCTTGCTCCTGCAGCTGGGCGTCTTTCTGGCGGAGGCTCTTCTGGTACGAGTCGTCCCAGAGACGGGAGGCGTCGGCCCCGTGCGGCGTGGAGGTCAGAGCGCAGAGCTTGGCTTCGCTGCTCTCAGCCGCTCTCGTCAGAGCGCCGATCTGGAGATCTTTAGAGTCCAGCAGCTGGAGGAGCTCATCCACCCGCCGGCTCTCCTTCTCCCTCAGGCCGCTCAGCTCCTCCAGCTGTCGCTGCAGCTGGTCGTGCATAAAGGAGCGTCTTTGGGTTTCTTCGGCATCTCGCGACGCTTTTGTCTCCTCCAGCTGTTTAATGTTCCGGGACGCTTGGAGAGCCAGCCGGTCCCTTTCAGACGCGACACTCGAGGTCTTTTCCTCGGCCTCCCGGAGGAGCTTCCTGGCGCCCGTCAGCTCGGACTCCAGGCGTTTGCTCCTCTCCTCAGACGCCGACGTCTTCTCCGAGGTCTTCTTCAGCTCCGTCTCCAAATGCTCACAGGCGGATCGCGAGCTCTTCAGGGAGCTCTCCAGATCTAGGATCAGCTCTTGGTAGCGGATGCAGTTTTGCTGGAGCTGGTTTATCTCCTGGTGCTTCTCCTTCAGCAGCTCTTGCAGCTCCCTCTTCACGTTCTTGGAGCCCTCGCTGCCTCTCTGAACCGTCTTGAGTTTCTCCTCGAACTCGCGGACCAACCTGAGCTGCTCCTGCTCCTTTTCCCGGCGGACCTGGTCGCCCGCCTCCCCGCTGGCTGCCAGCTGAGCGGCCAGCTGGGCGCCGCGGCTCTGCAGGACCTTCACGGACTCGGTCAGCTCGTCGATTCTCTCCGAGTTCTTGAGGATGACCGTTTCCAGATACTCGTTTTCGTTTTTCACCTTGTCCGAAGTCTCCTGGGTGCTCTCCAGCTCCTCCTGCAGCAGCGACTTGTCATCCTCCAGGATCCTCACCTTCTCGCTCAGACTGATGGTCTCCTGGCGGTGCTTGTCCACGACGTTTCTCAGCTCCTTGATGGCCTCGTCCTTCCTGCCCAGCTCCTGCTCCAGCTCGCTCTGCGCTGCTTTCAGTCTTCCAGAGAGCTCGGCCTTCTCCTTCTCTAACATGCTGCTTACCTCCAGCTGTGCGCTCAGCTCGGCCCTCTGCGCTTCGATCTGAGCCGCCAGCGACTCGTTTAAACCGAGCGCTTCGTCAAGTTTCCCCTGCATGACGTTTGTGTTTGATTCCAGAGAACGACTCGCTGCCTCCAGCTTTCCTGCCAGACGGACGTTTTCTGCCAGAATCTCTGCGAGTTTCTCTCGGAGCTGGGAAACCTGCGCCTCCAGCTGGCACACCTCCTCCTCCTCCTCCTGGTTCCCATCAAGCCCTGAGAGCCGCGTTCTAAGGTTCTGATTCTCTGCCTCCAGGTTCTCGACCTGCTGCCGTTTCTCTCTGGAGAACCTGTGCATCCTCTCCTTGATTCTCTCCTTTTCCTCCTCCGCCTCCTGCGTTCGCTTCTCCAGGACCTCCCTCTGGCTCTCCTGCTCGTGTGTCCTCCTCAGCGCCTCCTGCCGCTCTCTCCTGGCTCCCTCCAGCAGCTGCCTCATCTTGTCCATCTCGCTGCCGACGTTCTCGTACGCCTGCAGCAGAGACTCGTACTCCTGCTTCAGCTCGGCGTGCTTGGACCTCCACTTGGAGAGCTCCTCGGTCTGGGAGTCTTTGAGCGACTCCAGCTGGCAGGAGAAGGCCTGCTTCTGCTGCGTGATGCTCTCGATGGTGAGCTTCAAGCTGCCGCAGGCCGCCGACAGGCTGCGGTTGTCGTTGAGGACGCGCTCCACCTCGGCGGCCAGCGCGTCGCGCTCCTTGGCGGCCGACGACGCGGAGCCTTCCAGGTCCACGTTCTGCTGCTTTAACCTGGACGCCGTGGCCTTCAGCTCCGAGCGCTCTGCCTCCATCGCCTCCCGTCTGGCGCGCAGCTCTTCTGCCTCTTCCTTCAGCGAGGCCTTTTCCTTCATCAGCTCCTTCCTGGAAAGCAAAGCGGCTTGAAGTTTCCTGGTCAGCAGCTTGGCCTGGTTGTCCAGGTCGTTCATCTTGCTGTTGTCCTCCTGGGCCCTCTGAAGCCCCTCGGCTTCGGTTTTCATCTTTTCAACGACGGCTTCGTGCGTTTTAACTTGCTGCAGCACCTGGAGCTCCAGCGAAGCGATCAGTTGATCTTTTTCTGAAAGCTGACTCTGATACGCCGACAGCGCGTCGTCTTTCTCCTTCAGTGTCGCCTCAGACTTCTCTGCACAGCGGCAGGAAGAAGCGTCGACGTTCGGTTCTGCTCTGAGCTCGCTCAGAAGTCTGTCCACGTTCCCTTTTTCCCGCTCCAACAAATCCATCTGCTGCTGGATTTCAGCCAAGTTCAGCCTCGCCTCCTCAGCTTCTCTGGCCAGAGCGTCTTTCTCTTGCTCGGTCTCAGTCAACGTCTTCTGCATCGTTGAATATTCGAAGGTTTTCTGGGACACCAAAGCGACTGCTCCATCAAGCTCTGCTCTCAGCTGGCTGCTTCGCTCCAAAGCTGCGTCCCTTTCTCTCGTTAACAGGTGGAGTTTTTCCTCGTTTTCACGCTTCTCTTCCTCCAGTCGTGCCTCTAAAGTGGCGGTTTTGTCCAGCAGCGCCTGATTCTCCTGTCGGCCAGCCTGGGCTTTCTGCAGGTCGCTCTGCAGAGCTGCTGTTAAATCAGCGGCTCTCGCTTCCATCAGAGTGAAAGCCCGGTCTCTGTCGGCCACCTCGGCTGAAAGGCTCTCACACCTGGACCTCAGGGCTTCCAGCTGCGTTTGCAGAGACAGCAGAGACGTCTCCTTCTCCTGGACGAGCCGGCGTAAAGAGCCTCCTTCGTCTAGATGAGAGACGGAGGTTTGGCGGAGCCGGTCCAGCTCGTCCGCCTGCAGCCGGTGCTGCTCCAGAAGAGCCTGGTGCTGGTCCTTCAGCTCAGACAGTTTCTTCTCCTTTTCCTGAGCTTTCTTCAGCGTTTCCTTGCGTGCCAGCAGTGCAGCCTGGGCCTTTCTCTGAAGCGATGCTTTTTCCGCCCGCAGCTGATCCAGCTCCTTCTCCAAGTGCGCAGCAGCGGAGGAAGATTCCTCCCTCATTTGGTCTTTGCACGACTTGATCTCCTCCTGAAGCTCTTCTAGCTTCTGCATCAGCCCGTTTCTGTCTCGGTCAAAGTCCTCTACTCTAGACTGAAGCTGCTCGATGTCAGAGTTTTTCTCACTGACTTTTTGTAAAGCTTCCCTCAAGCATGCCTCTTTCTCCTTTAATGAGTCCTGCAACATTTGCTTTTCGGACTCTAGTTGCTCCACGGCTCTTTCACTCCCTGCTCTGTGTCCGAGCAGCTCTGCCTCAAGAACAGAGATCTTTTCTTCGTACGTTTGCTTCATTTCGTCCAGCCTTTCCTGCAAAACATGCGTTTTATTGTTCTCTCCTTCTTCTTTTTGCATCTCGTACTCGTCGATCCTCCTCAGCAGATCTTTTCTCACCACCAGAGCAGCCTGGAGCTTCTTCTTCATGGCCTCCTTCTCTTTGCACACGGCCGCCAGCTGCTTCTGCAGATGCTGGGCTTCCTCCGCCAGCCGCAGCCGCTCAGAGTTCTCCGTCTGGAGGCGTGAACGTTGCTCCTGGACGCGCAGAGACACCTCCTGCCGGGCCCGCTCCAGCTCCTCCAGCTGCGCCGACAGGGAGCCGTTTTCCTCCACCAGCTTCAGCCTCTCGTTTGAGGCGGCCTGGATGAGCTGAGCGATGGAGGCGTCTTTCTCCTTCAGCTGCTGGCTGAGGGAGGAGAGCAGCTCCTTCTGCTGGCTGACCTGGAGGCTCACGCAGCTCAGCTGTTCGTCTCTCGCTCTCAGCTCGGCCTGCAGCCACGTGGATTTCTGCACCTCCGCGTGGAGCCGAGCCTCCAAACCGGCCACGCTGTCCTGCTCCTTCTGCTCGTTGCTCCTCTGGCTCTGCAGCCGTGCAGAACCTTCAGCCAGCTCCCTTTTCAAAGCGTCGATCTCAGCTCGATGGCTCTCTTGTACCTGCTTTATTAAGTCTTGCAGAGAGGACTTTGCTTCATTTAGCGCAGCAGATCCATCCAGTGGATCCCCTTCGGTGTTATTTCTCGCGACAATCTTCCGTAGCTCGTCTCCCGCGGCCGCTAAGGACCGCTGGAGGCTCCGGTTCTCGTCCTCCTTCTCCTGGATGGAGGCTAAGACGCCCTCCAGCTGCAGTCGGGACGCTGACGCCTCCGACTCCTTTGCGCTCAGCTGGTGGGAACCCTGCAGGACGGCAGCCGCAGCCTCTGCCAGCCTCTCCTGCAAACCATCTAGGTCTTCTTTCAAAGCACTAACTTTCACATCTTTAGCTTTCATCTCAGCTCTGACGCCTTCTAGCTGCTCTGCCAGCAGACGCTTGTCCTGCTGCTCCCTGTCCAGGAGCGACAGCCACTCCTTCTCTGAGTCCTGCAGGATCTGCTCTATCTTTTGCACGTTTTCTTTTAACTCACACAGTTCTTCGTCTCTGGCACTAACCTCGGCTTGCAGGCTCCGCTTCTCCGCCGTCATTTCCTGCAGCTCCTGGCGGCGGCTCTGCTCCAGCGCCTCCTTCTCTGCCCGGACTCCTCCAGCTTCTCCCTGCAGCCTGTGGAGCTCCTCCTGGGACAGGCGCAGCGCCTCCTCCAGGCTCTGAATCTGGGAGAGCAGCTGCGCCGCCTGCTTGGCCTGGGCGCCGCACTGGTTGTTGATGGCGTGGAGAGCCATCTCTCTCTGCTCCAGGTTCTCGCTCAGAGCGCTCATCTGCTCCGCTACCTGAACATGTTGGGACTTAAGTCGTTGTATCTCGACGGTCAGCTGAGTCACGCTCGCCTGACGGGACGCCAAGGCTTCGTCCTTTTCCCTGGAGAGGCTGGAGTTCAGGGCTTCACTTCTGTCCAGTCGCTCCCGCATCACCAGCGCCTCGTTCCTCAGAGCGTCCACGGCGCTCCGTGCCGCCTCCTGCTGCTGGCTGGAAGCGTCTAACTGAGCCCGAAGGTTCGACACCTCCTCCGTCCGCTCAGAGAGGAGCTTTCTCACAGCCTGCAGTTCCTCCAGGTTCCCAGCAAACTTCTCCTGCAGGTTGTCGAAGGCGGAGCGCGTCTCCTCTGCTGACCTCCTCAGGCCTTCGGACTCGGCGGACAGCATCTGAACGCGACTCTGCAGCTGCGACGCCATCTCCGCGCTCTCCGCGAACTGAGCTCTGAAGAGCGAAGCCTCGTCCGCCCTCCTCTGGGCTTCCTCCACGGACCTGGCTCGCTCCAGGAGCGCAGCTTCTTTCTCCTCCAACGCCGTCCTGAGGCGCTCCGCCTCGGAGGCCTGGACCTGCGCGGAGCTGCTGAGCTTGGAGACGGATTCCTCCAGGTGGGAGATCCTCTCCTTCAGGCTCTCGCACTCGGCCTGTTTGGCTTGCAGACGGGAGCCGAGGTCCTCCGCGGCGGCGGCAGAGCGGCTCTGATGCTCCTTGTTCTCCACGGCGGCTTTCAGCGCCTCAGAGGTCAGTTTCTCAACCTGACCTCTGAGTCTGGAGGCCGTCTCTTCGAGCTCCGACAGCCGCTGCTGCAAAGCGGCGTTGTGATCTCTGCTCTGCTTCAGCTGCTGGTCCAGCTGCTGGGCGACGGCCTCCAGGTTCTCCTCCTTCTCCTGAGCGGCCGAGCGGACCTCGCTGAGCTCGCCGTCTTTGGCGGAGACCTCGGCTCTCAGGCTGCCGACCAGCTGCCGGGACGCGGTCAGCTCGCTCGCCGTGTCCTGGAGCTCGGACTGCAGCCGGGCGTTCTGCTCGCCGAGGGCCCGGACGCCGTCCCTCAGGTCGGTGGCCTCCGCCGCGCTCTGCCGCTGAGCCTCTGCAGACACTTTCTGCACAGACGCCTTCAGACTCCGGATCTCTGCCTCCATCCGCGCGGCGTTCTCGTTGGCGGCTCCCAGCTGAGCGCCGAGCGACTCGCTCCGTCTCTGCAGCTCGTCTCTCTGGGCCAGGAAGTCGGCGCTGAGCTCTTGCACAGCCCGCTCTCTCTGCTCCAGCTGCTGCCGGACCTCGGACGTCTCTCTCCTGAGCGTCTCGGCTTCTTCCCGCAGCTTCAGAAGCTCCTTTTGGTGAACGCCACACTCCTCTGCTTTCTGGGTCAGCGCCGAGTCCTTCTCCACCAGGGCCGACTTCAGAACCGAGCCCTGCTCCTGGAGCATGGCCACGGTGTCCTGAAGCGGCAGCAGCTGGTTCTGCCGGGCTTCCAGCTGGGCTCTCTGCTCAGACACCGTCTCCTGTAAGCTCTGGAGCTGCTCCTCCTTCTCCTGCAGCGTTTTGGACAGACGGGCACATTGGTCCGTCTTCTCCAGCAGACCTGCGGAGCTGGACCGCTCGCTCTGCTCCAGGACCTTCTTCAGCTCCTGGTTCTCCTCGGTCAGGGCGCCGATTGTCCTCTGACGCTCGGAGACTTGCCGTTCCAGGCTGGAGGCTTTTTCCTGCAGAGAGTTTCTCTCGGCCGTTAGCTCAGACACACGCCTGATGTTTTCTCCTAGCTCCTCCTGTAATCGCCGCTTCTCCTCCATCAGACCGGTGACCTGAAGGCGCACCTCGGCGTTCAGCTCAGCGGACCCCTTCAGCTGCTCGGTCAGCTCAGAAACAGCCCGTCTCTGCTCAGAGAGCTCCTTCTCTTTGGATTCGCAGGCGACGCGAAGCTCCTGCTTCTCCTCGCCGAGCGCCTGGAGGTGGGAATTTAAACGATCCAGCTCGGCTTTCCTCGTCTCCGCCTCGGACTCCAGCCTCCTGGCGTTCTCTCCAGAGACGCTGATTTGGTCCTGCAGGGCCTTGACGGCCTGGTTCCTCTCCTCCAGCTCGTCCTTGTGGGTCCGACACGTCTCCTGCTGCCCGCTGAGCTGCCGCCTCAGCTCAGAAAGCTCCTCCTTCAGGGATTGGGCTTCAGCCCTCAGCCGGGACTCGTCCTCTTTCTGGATCTGGATGTCCCTCCGTAGTTTGCAGCCTTCCTCCTCCTTCTGCTGCAGCAGCGTGTCCCTCTCCGTCACGACCGACTTCAAGCTGGATTCCTGCTGTTGAAGCAGAGACAGCGTCTCTTCCAGTCTGGCCTGGAGGTCGGCGGCGGCGCGCTGCCGCTCCTCCACCTCCTCCTCCTTTTCCCTGAGCGTCTGCAGCAGACGGCTGCATTCGTTGGTCTTTGCCAGCAGCAGCTCTGAGCTTTGCTCCATGACTTGGTTTAAATCCTCCTTTTCTCTCTGTAGCCTCTGGATGACGCCGCTGCTCTCAGACAGCTGCGTCTCCAGCGCGGACACTTTGGTCTGAAGGGCGTCCCTCTGGGCTGCCACCTCTGAGACGCTCTTCGTCTGTTCGGTCACCTGCTGCCGGAGTCCGTCTCGCTGCTCCTGCAGGAGCTGAACTTGCTCCTCCAGGCTGCCGTCGAGCTGAAGAGCAGACGCGAGCCGCTCACGGAGCTCGTCCAGGTGGCGTTCCTGAAGCTCCAGCCCTTCAAGTCGCACCTCCAGCTCTCGTTTTTGGGTTTCTGTACTTTTCAGGAGCTGCTCCAGTTTGGAGATGCTCTCCGACTGGTTCTTCAGCTCCTTGCTCAGCCGCTCCTTCTCCGAGGCAAACGTCTGCCTCTCGTCTTTGACCCGCTGATCCGCCGTCTGCACTTGATCCTCCAGAGATCTTATGGCTTCGAGTTTCTCCTGCATCCTCTGTTTGATCTGCGCCTCGCTCTGCGTTTGCTCCTCTAATTTACTGGACAATCCCTGAACCTGAGCCAGGAGCTCGTTCTGCTCTTCTTTAAAGGATTTGAGCTGCGTTTCGTGCTCCTCTCCCTGATCCTTCAGCTCCTGCCGCAGCTTTTCGCTGCTCTTGCTTTCGTCCTGAAGCTGCAGGACCTTTGCTTCTGACTCCTGGAGCTTCTGGGCTGAAAGCGTCAGCTGGTCCTTCAGGGAGGAGATGAGCGTTTCGCATTCAGAGAGATGGTTCCTCTGACTGGCGGCGTGTTTCTGGATCTCCCCTCGGAGCTCCTGCATGGTCTTCTTGTCGCCTTCAGCCTGCTTCAGCAGGTGCTCCACCTCGCCGGCTTTAGCCTCTCGCTCCTCTTTGGTTCTCTGCAGCTCCGTCTCGGCATCCCTCAGAGCGCCGACCAGCTCTGTGATTTTTACGTTGAGGGTTTGCTGGTCAGAGCTCTGGGAGTCTCTGATGACCGCAGCCTCCCGCTCAGCCTTCCTCAGAGCATCCTCCACCTGGATCAGGCTCTCCTCCTTCAGTTTGACCTCCTGCTTCAAGGCGCCGACCTGCTCGGCGTACTCCGCCATGTTGCCGGCCAGGCTGGCCATCTCTCTGTCCTTCTCCAACAGGACATCCTTCAGACTGTCGATTTCTCGCTCGCAGCTCTGCAGGTCGTGGATGAGCTGGGCCCGCTCTTCCAGGTGAGCGCTGTTCAGCTTGTCCAGCTCCTCGCTGCTCTGGTCCAGCTCCGACTGGAGCCACTCTATGGTGACCTCCTGCTTTTGTGCCTGCAAATAACGAAATGAAAATCAGCTTTCATTATTTTATTCTATTAACCCAAATTTATTCAGGGAAATTAAACACAAACACTAAAATTAGGAGATTATTTTCAACCTTTATTAATGCCCCGGAAATGATGTAAAAGCCTTAAAGGTGCATAGCCGCGTTATTTGACTTATTTATTTATACGTCAGTAGCTCACAATGGTTGCATACAAAGTTTTTATGAAAGATTATCAAGTCCTGCTGGCGAATTAGTTGTTATTTTGGTGTTTTATGCTTTGTTTATGCTTGGTTTGTTAGTAAATAAAGCCTTTTGTGTTTATTTATGATATTAACAGTAGTACGTACTGCGCATGCCCAGCGGGGGTTAAAACCAGGAAGCGGCTAACGGCTATTAGCATCTCCCAGTAAAACAATGGAGAAAAGTCCAAGATCCAGTGAAAAAAACACAAAAAATAGGATTCTAAGAGGGAAAGTCTGGAATGTCGCTGGGAATACCGTCTGAACGTTGGTGTTTACTGAAGCGGACGCTAAACCTGACTAAATGTTCTGATATGAGGCTCTTAAAGTTTCTGTAGATCGGTTTATTTAATTAATAACGGTTGGCCTTCGATTACGCCGAGCTGCTGCTTTACCTACTGTGACGCATCGCATTATTTAGTAGTGATTTATTGTTTTATTTGTCACTGTATGGTGGTTTTGCGATACTGTCACTAGATGGCGCCACGTCTGTTTATATCTGCTCATCGCACCCGGTGCTGGGTTTCCATTTAGGCACAAAGAGGACCATAAAACATCAGGATGGAAGCTGGCTGTATATAACCTTATATTATGATGATCAAAACGGTTTTTGATCTTTTTTACAAGCATATAACTTGGTTATATACTTTTGAATTAAATGCATCCTTTAAGGCCGTTGCATAATTTTATGTTTTTATCTTAAATTAATTTATTTAGTGGGGAGAAACATCCTGACATACAGCAAAAACTATGAGATGCAACAAAAGCAGTTTTTAGTAAAGACTTTACATTTGTAAGATGGTTACTGTGCCGGCAACTTTAGTTAATAACTCATAATTTGCTGTTTTTCTGGAACATAAACATCATGCATCATATCATCTCTAAACAGGAAAACGTTCCACTGATCCACGTGGATCTTCTTAAGTCAGGGAATTACTACAAAAAACCCCCGCTGGAATAAATCTGTCCACATCTCCAGGCAGAGCCGGAAAATGAGACGAATGATGCTGATGTTGATCTTCCCTCCCAGACATTGAGGCGGCTGGTGAGGCAGGTAAAAACGTCCCGGTTAGAGAACTGCAGCATCTTAGGGTCACCAAGCCTCCATGAACACCATTAGACTCGCTCTGGACACTAAGAGTGAATTCTCCCTGCAACAAACACTCCAGGCAGGTCTGTTTAAGCAGAAAAACACATCCTGCCCACTTTTAGGTACGGCGGGGAATAGGTAATGCTGTGGGCCTGTTTCTCCTTCTTAGACTTCTGGTCAGCATGAACTCCTTGAAACATGCATAAGAAATCTGGTGGCCTGAGCCAGGAAGCTGAGAGTGGGCCCTCAGCAGGATACAGATCCAAAACAACCCAGAAATCGTCCAGCAGACCCTTCCTCCATGTCCAGCTCCATCTTCAGACCAAAGTCTAACAGAAACCTGGAGGGGCGAGCTGAAGAGGACCATCTAAGATCCCTCTCGTTATGCTCCAACCTTCTGATTCGACAGAGGAGACCAAGTCCTGATGACAAATTGAGCAAACCATGACCAGCCAACGGCCATTTCTTCCCACTAAACAGAGGTACTAAAGTTAAAGGCTTGGTAACGTTCCCTGCAGCAGGGAAAGATTATTTCTTCTTCATTAGGGCTGTGCATAAAAATCCATATAAAGATTAATATTGATGTTTTTAAAAACAATTTAATATCGATATACCTCCCAACCGCTAGGGGGCGTTATCACAGCACGCCATTACTGTTCACAGCGAGGAAGAGCAAGTGAGACGTATTTGCATAATGGACGATTTTTGGTTTCTGTGATACGTTAAATGCATTGAACCAAATGCACCTAATTTTCCTGTTAATATATCAGTTCAATAAATGTAACATACATATCATATTTGGCTGGTTTTGATGATTGAATGACTTTGAGCATTAATTTGAGAGTAATAAATATCGATATTAGAGTCAAATCAAATCAAGCTGAGCTATGTGGAGAATCGTATCGTATCGTCTCATCCTAGAAGATACCCAGCCCTAATTTTCACGCCGTTTAAACATCTAAATCAGGGGACATAGATGTTGGGGTCTGTTGGGACGCACCTTCTCCTTCAGCACGCTCTGCTTCTGCAGCAGGTCTGCAGCTTCACTTTTCAGCTCCGAGCACTGCTTCTCTGCGCTGCTGCACCTCCTGGTCACGTCTTCCAGCTGCAGACACAAACATGAACGCTGAAGGCTGAGAAGGAGCCACGGTTTCTGACAAGGACGGCAGAGCGCCGGCTCTTACGCTGTGCTCGGTCTGGAGGAGCTTGTCGGACAGCTCTTTGACCTGGACGTCCTGCTGGCTCAGCGTTTCTCTCAGGCTGTCGATCAGCTCCAGTTTCTCAGACGTCTTGGCCAGCGTGGTCTCCTTCTCGATGAGGGAGCTCTCCAGACTCTCCTGGGTGTCCGTCAGCCTGCAGAGGAAAGCAAGACGAGACATTTTTCATGGTCACCGTTTTCTGCAGCTAAATGATCTGGATGTTAATGACATTAACGGTTAAAACGTATCAAAAAGGGAAGCCATGAAGTCAAACCTTTCCAGATGTCTGAACAACTTTAGAGATTACTGGGAAAAACAACAACATCAAACCTGAAAAACCCCCCAGAAATGCTGCAGTAGTTATTGTTTCTAAATACTTACATGAAGCCAGAAGGTGGCGACTCCGACCTGATTCGCCCTTAAATCGCAAAAGTCCTCCAACTGATGTAATGAGGAGTGAAAGGATGGGAGCTTGATTATTAGCCAGGGACTAATTATCACTAATTGCTATGGCAACCAGGTTGTAGCACACACAACATAAATACGCACTGTGTTTATCATTATAACCAACAAAGAGATCAATTTTTTTTAGTTTGAAAGGAGTTTTCTCCTCACAATCATTCCCTAAAAACGGATCCGACCGGATCTGTTGTCAGTTTGAAAGAAAGGAAGAGCGAGAAGTAAAGAATGAACGCCAAACTAGTTTTGTAAGTTTTTTTTTAAGTTTGTTCTTTCCCTTTTATCTTTAGGAAACAGGAGACTTAAAGAATGATTTTTATCCCCTATTCGTTTTCTCCCAATGCTCTAATTAAACATTTTAAAGAAGACAGAATATTATTTTCTTCTCCTTGGTTAAAGAAACTTTGGTGACTGTTGTAAATTGCAGGGATTTCTGCTGTTTTTTTTGTTAGAAATTAAATCTGTGGGCCAAAAGTAGCTTTTTCAGTCACATTTATTCCATATTTTAGTTCATTAGGTATTTGTTTTATTGCTGCTGAACAACATCAGCCTTTTTAAATGTAATTTTTGTCTCAGTTAAGGCACCTCTGGGCTGCTTCTGGTCTCAAATGACAAAACTTTACCCATTAAAGTGTTTTCAGATTATAACAGGCTTTTTTATGAGATGCCATAGAAAGGGCTGGAGTAACAGTTTTTTCTTCCTGCTGTATGCAGCACAGAGTAACGCATCGCTGCCCCTCCCCTACTTGTTGCTGCACACTGCCAGTCATCTGGATGATTCCCATGGTCAGGTTTAATCTACAGGAGCTTCGATCCTCACTCTTATCCAGGTAACGCGGTTTTAAAACTGGCGGCGTGGCGGAGAGCTGCTCCCGGAGCAGACAGCCTGACTAAACGACGAGGCGAGGCAGGACCTTGTTAGACTCCCAGGAGCAGAACAACACATTCTCAGCAGGATAAACACGTTTACTAAAACAGTTAGACTAAAATTACAGGTTCATTTTGATTTTGCTTCAGTCTAAAAAAGAAAAAAATTATAGATAAGAATATGATGGATGGTTATATTACAGCTATATCATGTTGAACCTGCTTAAAATCTCATTATGCGTCATTACTGTGAAGCTGCCATTTTTACTCAATCTGGTCGCAGCCTTATGGAAAGCAGTTATGATATTTTATAGCAGGAAGCTCACCCTTTGAGCTGCTCGTTGAGGCTGTTAACCAGCAGCTGGTGCTTCTCAGCATCTCTGCTCTGCTGGCTTCTCACGCTGGCCAGCTGGTTCTGCAGCTTCTCCGTCTCGTTCTGCAGGGATGAAACGGTGGAGTTAAGCACAAACACCGGATCAAGATGTCGGCACGGCACACAGACCGAGACAGCAGCATTTCCGATAAAAATATATAAAGATGTTTGTGTTCACGAAGGAAGGAAAACTGGTCCTTAATGTTGAAGCAACTGATTTGGGCCAATAAGTTAAAAGAGGGGATCAGGGGCCCGAATACCCGGTGCCTTCAGGAGGATCTCGTTCATTTTTAATCATTTTCTCAACCTTTAGAGAGGAACTCTCCTTTAACCTGCTGCCGTTTTGGAGAAACAAACTTATTTGCAAGTCTTTATCACTTTTACACTTTCTGTATCCAGATGATTCCGGTTCTTAGAATGAAAACGAAAACTTTCCTAATTGACCTGAAGCAGATTTTTTCTCGTCCCCGCATCGTTACCTCCCATCACACGAATGAAGGAGACTGAGCTAAAAGTTAATAAACAGACGGTTGACTCTAACGTCAGGATAATTACAGACGGCTCAGGAAGGAAGTTACAGGATCCCATAAAGCCCAAAAATATGGCGGATCACTGATCCGTATATAAATTTAGTCACATCTCTTGGACTTTGAGGCATTTAGTCCCATTAAAACCATCACCTTCAACTTATTTTACTGGGATTTTCTGTGCCAGACCAACACAGTGTGGTGAATAATCATAAAGTGGAAGGAGAACGGTTCAAGGTTTCACAATTTAAATCTAAAAGTTGGACCTGGAGAGAGGACGGACCACCAGCAGACCTACCAGGACATGGACATCCACCAAGGCTGATGGGCCGGGAAAGTGGAGGACTATGACAGAAGCAACCAGGAGGCCTGACGCAATTCTGCAGGGACTACAGAGATCAGTAAAGCCATGTAGGGGACAGAAAATACCCGCGGAAGAAGGATGTCTGGTCAGATGACACCAAAAACTGAAGTTTAAGGCCTTCTACAAACCATCTGGTGGAAGAAAGCTAACGCTGCACGTCAGGTTGTGAAACACGGCGGAGGCAGAATCATGATGAGGGGATGCTCTTCCTTATCAGGGTCAGGGTTGATTAGCCTGGCCTGCCAGACTGATTTACAACGTATACGCGACGTATCTGTCTGGTAAAGAGAGACTTATTTCCAAGGTGGGACTAGAAGAGGAACCAAACCGGACATAAGCGCAGTCTGGCTGCCCGGCTAGGGTTGATGGGACGATGGATGGAGCCGAATCAGGAGAATCCTGTGAGTCCATCTCTGGAAAACACCGCAAAAAGGGAACTAAAAGTAAGTAAGATTTTCTGGAAATGAGTTTATTTGTCCTTGATTTGATCAGGCAAATAAGATTATTTGCCAATGGAATAAGAATTTTGCACTTAAAGTAGGAACAACTCACCTCCATCATCTTATTTCAAGTGCAGTATATCTGATTATTTTATTTTAGGGGTCAAAACACTCATTCCACTGACAGATAATCTTATTTCCTGGCTCAAATCAAGGACAAATGCACTCGTTTTAAGAACATTTTACTTACTTTAGTTCTGTTTTTGCAGTGCAGAGGCTGCAGAAGCTCTGAGATTGAGGTTCACCTTCCAGCAGGAGAGCCTCCCTGAACATGCAGCCAGAGATTTTATGGGATGGTTCAGATCAGAGCAGAATTAAGGGCTAGAATGGCCTAGTCAAAGTCCAGACCTGATTCTGAGAGAGAATCAGAGTTTTAAAGGAAGAATGGTGCGTAGATGTTCAAAGCTGGTAGAAAGAAACCCTGAATGACCTGCAGCTGGACCTGCACTGAAAGGTTCTACAAGCTTCTGAATCAGGGTCTGGGTACAACACCAGAACCTTTCCCCCTTCCCCGTTACAATCTCTGTGTTGGTCCAGCACTTCCACTAAAATACTGTGAAGTTTGGGTCGTAACCTGACAAAACGTGGAAATGTTCCAGGGTACGAATACTCAGGGAAGGCTTTGTTAGAATTAATTAGAATTAATCCCATAATTGCCTCAAAACTCATCAAACGCTGTAAATTTATCACGATACTGTATGGCCGGCCATCCACGGTGCATCATTCCCTGAGTTGATCTGCCATGAAGTTCCCGAGGCACCAGATAAACGTGGACTCCCTGAGAACCGCAGGTCAGGCGGCGAGCAGCAACGAGGGCTGGGTGACCGGCGCGGCGCATTCCCAGCCCGTGTAGCAAAGTTCAGGAAGCACAGCGAGACCCGGGTGAGTCCGACCGCATGGGCGGGGTTAACCAAGCACGCCAACCACACCGTTAGCCACCACCGCCAGAGCTGCCCTCCGGCGCACACAAACACGAGCGACCCAACACACCTGGGAGAACCAACATGGCCGCTCTTCTTCACCTACATCAAAGGTCACCTGTGTTAGAAGGGTTTATGGGGGGGAAACATGCAGTTCTCTCATCATTTCACCGGGTCATTCATCAGCAGGAGGTGTTGTTAAAAGCCAGCCCTGCGACGCCAGGAGCGTACCTGCAGCGCCTCGATTCGGGCCTGCAGCTGCAGCCGGTCCTCCAGGTCCTGGCAGCGCTCCTCCAGGCTCAGGATCTGCTCCTGCAGCTGGTTCCTCTCCAGCTCCAGCTCCTCCACCACCGAGCGCAGGCCGTCTGGAAGCACCGGGAGGCGCGGTTAGAGTCGGGAGCTATTTATTTTCAAAGCTCATTGATCAATGCTTCATAATTATTCAATTAAATCATTTTTACTAAATTATTGTATCCACTAACATTTCTGCCCCTTAAGTTTTCTTTTCCCACACTGCAAAAAGGAAACTAAAAGTACAATTTTCTTAAACTTTGTGTATTTGTCCTTAATTTGAGCAGGTAAATAAGATTATCTGCAAAAGGAACGAGTATTTTGATCCCTAAAATAAAATAATTAGGTATACTGCACTTGAAATAAGATGATTTAGATGAGTTGTTCCCATTTTAAGTGCAATAATCTTATACCTGCTCAAATCTAGGACTCTTTTCAAGACAATTTTTACTTATTTTTAGTTTCCTTTTGCAGTGGCACAGATTTTATTTTACCAAAATGTGTTTTTTTTTTCAAAGTTATAATCAAACATTTTCCAAACTCAAATCCTTAAGAGTAGCTCAACATGAACATCTGCTAAGGAATATCAACACCATGAGATAAATAATCATGTTTTATTTGCACTGAAGAAAATAATATTTAAGTTAAAACAAAATTAACTTTATATTTATAAACTAAAAAAATCCAGTAACTTATGAACATTTTCTATAATCTGCCCGTTCACTGCAAAAGGGGAACTAAAAGTAATAAAATGTTCTTGAAATCAGTGTATTTGTCCTTGATTTGAGCAGGTAAATAAGGTAAATAAGATTATTTGCCAGTGGAATAAGATTTTTGCACTTTAAATAAGATTTTAAGTGCAGTATATCTAATTATTTTATTAATTTTTGTTTTAGGGGGTTAAAATACTCATTCCATTGGCAGATAATATTATTTACCTGCTCAAATCAGGGACAAATACACTGATTTCAAGACAATTTTACTTACTTTTGGTTCCCTTTTTGCAGTGTTGGCGATAAGAGACTGATGCAGCTTCTGGTTGCATGAGCAACACAAACTCCCAAGCAGGTGGAGGAGAAATGGGAAATACAAAAAAAACCAGGAGGTGATCGTGCAAACGGTTAAAACACCAAACTTACCACCGACGGCCGACATCTTTCCACCCACATTCAGAACCGTCTGAGTCTGACGGAGAGGCACACAAACAAACACTAGCCAGCTCAACCAGCATGCACATGTCGGAAAAAACCAAATTGTAAAAAACACGACGAACGCAGCGCGGCTCAGATGATCGCGCCAATAAACCAAAAAAAAAAAAAAAAGAAAAACACACAATGACCAGAGATCCCCGATGTTTCTGCCAGGCCAGACGGGGAACAAACAGCCAATAATCCAACACTGTGTTTAATGGAGGAGAAAATAAAACACAGAAGCCAAAGAAAACTGAAGTTTCCCCCAAAGTAATGTGCAGGTGACTCAGTGCATGCCGGCCGAGGACTGTCTAGCGGCTCTCACACCTGTGTCGGGGGTACTGTACTCGGGCCACCAACCTCCCATGTTCTCTCCCTCCATCGGGGTGGTGCTGTCTGAGGGGCTCCGGGGGTCCTGGAAGGAGGCCTGTCCGTCAAACTCAAAATCCTCCTGCAAAGAGGAGAAAACAGACGTTTTACTCATGTAACGTCTTATGGGTCAGGGATGACAAAGTTACAGCTTATAACGCCTCTCTGTCTGCGTGTGGAATCACAGGAAAGTCCACGACTCAACCGATTAGAAAACATCCTTCAGAGTAATGTTGCTGCACTGCAAAAACGGAACTAAAAATAAGTAAAGATTTTGTTGAAATGAGTGTATTTGTCCTTGATTTAAGCAGGTAAATAAGAGTCGGCCAATGGAATGAGTGTTTTGACCCTTAGGATAAGATAATTAGATCTACTGCACTTTAAATAAGATGTGGGAAATGATACTTCCTATTGTAGGTGCAACACTCTTATTCCATTGGCAGATCATTTTATTTACCAGCTCAAATCAAGGATAAATACACTAACTTCAAGACAACTTTAATTACTGGGGGGAGAAACTTTAATTTAAAAGGTTCTCCTCTGAAACGGCGAAGCTGATCCAGTTCTTTCCCACGATTATTTCAAACTGACCTCAGAGTCGTCGACATGCTGGACAGATTCCACAACGTTTCATTTTTATGAAACGAAATGAAACGTTGTCTGAAGAACCCAAGTTCACCCGCAGACCTTGTTGAGCCTTGTGGAGAGATGTTGGTCCACTCTTCCTAACAGCTTCGCTGCAGTTCATTTACCGTATTTTCCGGACTATAAGGCGCACTTAGAATCCTTAAATCTTCTCAAAAATTGATGGCGCGATTATTATGTGCTTTCTGACTGATTTTATGTGGTATAATACTCTCAAAAATCTGTTAAAATGTGTAAGTACGACTTTTTAGCAACAATGTCGCTCCACTCGGATATTAGGAGCATTACGGTACACTGTGTCACTACCTGATAGGACCCCTGAGCTGTCTACCAGACTGCCTGACTGTAATGTCTAAACTAGAAGTGCATTCATGTAAGGCAGCCTGGAGTACAGACTAGCAACAATAAAGCTAGTAAGTTAATTTAATATAAAAGTTTATTTTGGCCTTATGTTAGAAACAGGGAGTGTAGTCCAGCTAGTCTGTCCTCCCAGAGACGGATAGAGAGCTGTGGACGTGGTGGAGAGATATTACACATTTGGGAAGAATATTTGGTGCACCTTATGGTCTGAAAAATACGGCAGGTTTAACATTAATTTAACCGCAGCTCGCCTCAGCATTTCAAGCCTGGGCTTTGACTAGGCCATCACACCACATTTGCCTCATCAGCTGTTCAGCTGTAGAGCAGCTGCTGTGTTTGGGGATCATTGTCCTGTAGACGAGCCAGTTTGGACCCCGGTTCAGATGAGATGTTCTCCTCCCGGGAATCATCTTCCTCTCTGCAGGATGACAGACTTCAGGTGGTTTGGAGATGACCTTTGAACCCTTTCCCAGGTTGATTGGCAGAAACATAAAAAAAAGGTTAAAAAATAAAACTGGAGCTGAAGACGTTTCACTTCCCATCCAGGAAAAACAGCGATAGGTTTGATTCCTGCCAAGTTTCTCCCCAGTTCATTCCTCCATGCATGTGACCACAACATTCCTCCTGGGAGCCAGGCTAACGAGGAGCCTAACGAGTTCCAGGTGACTCTACAGTTGAATCTAAGCTCTAAGGAGGCCTGCAGGTCTATAAAGCTGGAACTCCTCACTACTGCAGACATTTTGAACTGAGAAAGCTTCCTGGATGGGAAGAGAAACATTTTCAGCTTTAGAATAGAAGTCCGGTTGTTTAATTTTTAACCTTTTTTTTGATTAATCATGACCTGGATGACTGAGAATCTTCACCAACATTGGCAGAAACAGTTCCTCCCATGGGGTCGTTGCTGAGGTCTTTCCGACTTGGAGAATCCAGCTTTAGCAGCAGTGCTCAGACTTATAATCAGTTAATCTGGCGGCTAATTTCCCTCCTAACCTCCACAGCAGCAACACGGATGAACTTGGGTTTCCAAACAGCGTTTCCACTTCGGTTTAATCTCTATTTAATAATTAGTGACTAATGGCTGTTTTATGTACACCTGAGGTCAGGTAAACACTCTAGAACCAGATGAAACTCAAGCGTTGGCGCCTACCTGCAGGCTGCGATGGGCCGGAGCTGCCAGCTTCTTGGCCCCGTGTCGGCCAAGCCCCCGAGCCTGAGCCAGCTCCTCCTCCAACTCCTGCTGCCGAGTGGCCAGTGCTGGATCGGAGCAGCCAGGAAAGAACCAGTCATCCTCAATCAGTTTTGTGCCACAGGGAAAAGGAGGGGGAGGGGGGTTGGATTGGACTGAGGACGTGTTTGTGGATGGAGGTGAAAATTAAAGTGGACTGGACAGAAGTTCAGCATAGAGAAGCAAGAGAGTGTGGACCGGGCGAGAGAGATGGGGAGTTGGTCAGAAGATGTCGATGGGTGTTGGCGGTGAAGAGAATAAAAACAAATACATCTAGCAACACAGAAAACACTGAGCGAAAAGGAGTCAAGCTGGAGGAGAGATGAAGGATTGAAGTGTGGGAATAAATCTGCATCTCTACGTCTGCAGGTGGACCTGAGGGAAGACTTCAGAAACAGACATTCTGCTCAAAGCCATGCACACCTAATTTGCATAGCAGAGGGGAGAAAATGCATTCAAACATGTGGGAGACAGGAAGTACGAGTGGCAGCGGGAGGAAGAACTGAGCCCATCCTGATGAGTCGCGTTTAAAAGCCAACGCTTCGTCGCCCAAACATGAAATCTGGGGTTTTCTTCTGGTTTGTTGTCATTTGGAAGCACAGGAGGCAAGCAGGGCGGCGTCCCGATGGGTTAGAACAGGAGACGTTCCCATCTGTTTTGTGCAGACAGGCTGCTTTAGGTGTATGGGGGGGGGGGGGGGGCAGCTCTAAGCAGAGGGAGAGGCAAGGAGGGGGAAAAGGGTTCAGTGTGTTCAGCAGTGATCAGTGTCTGTGCACAACAAGCAAGGTTAGGAAGAGACGGAGAGGAACAGAAGCCCCAGATGTCGGTTGTGGTAGTCCTCTAAAAAAAGGGAGCAGAGCAGAGACGGCCTCTACCTCCCGCCTGCACCCATCCTACCAGGCTGGGTTAGAAAGGGGGTGGAAAATAACGCCCATCTGATGAGGAAACCTCGGTATATGTGTGAAAACATTCCCAATCAAACTCCTGAAGGGGACGCTGTGACGTTTTATGATTGATTAAAAACACACAAAACAACATGACATCCAGGTCAAAAGAGATTTTATGTGACAGAGCAACACAAAGTGACGCAGATTTGGGTCCAGTGGAAAGAAAATAATTTTCAGATATAAATCTGAAAAGTGTGGAGCGGTTTTACTGGTTTTGACTGTGCCAGGATGTCTACCAGCTTTCTAAATTTCTTAGCAAAACACGTGTTGTGTAAAGCTGGGCTACACTGTGCGATTTTTTTGCCCTTTTTGGGTCGATTCTTCAGTCGTGTGATAGTTTTTTTGATCGAGTTTCCTGCGTGGTGTAGTATACAGTGGGTAACGAGGGACGATTAGCCTCTCATGACCTCCTCCCCATCAGGAATCGTACGGTCGGATGAAAATCAAACATGTCTGAAATTCAGTCGGCCTCCCTCAGTGATCGTGAGCGCCTCCTGCTGGTGAAGCAGAGCTACGACTGATTTCCCCCAACCTCGCACACTGCGCATGTGCAAACAAGGGAATTCTTCTTCTTCTCAGATGAAAACACAGGAGTGTAGAGCATCATGGCGGCGGTACGTGTGACATGGAGTCAAACTACGGAGGAGCAAGTCGTAGAATTGCCAAGGCAGCGCGTTTCTGCCTTTTTCTTCTTCTACTGTTTACGTTTGCCTTCCGGATAGACGAGCCTGACCAACTCCATCTCTCTACGGGGCTGAGTCCGACGTGGTTTAGACGTACGGTGTGAGCTGTAGCTGAGTATAACCACTGAAAACATCGTACAGTGTACGTCCTGCTTAAGGCGCCTAAATTGAATGTTTCAGCACAGAGGGGCGGCGGCCAGATGCACTTGCGCATCTCTAACCTTTTGTCTTCCACGTGACTTTACGGCGGTCTCTAATCGGATTCTGCGGCGCTTCTGAAGCCAACATTTTTGTAATGGCCTTCTAGCTCGCTGTCAACATGACTTTCAGAAGGTAGACGTCATGTTTACCCAGATTTTTCCAGGACACACCTGAAATACAGAGCTCGTAAAAACAAGCTGTCCATAGTTTGTGAAGTAATTGCAGGATAATTGCAAAGCTGGATGGGGGAATGTAAAGTGTGATCAGCCTCCAGGTAAATAATGTTTGTTCAATGGATCTTTAATTAATTTAAATTAAATCTAATATTTACATCAGAACAATATTTACACCTTATTTTATAAAAACAAATAACCAATCTCTCTGTAATTGTTGTATTTCCCAATGTTCTTTAAAAGCCAGCGGTTTTCATCCAATCAGGATTCAATATCCTCTGTTGCTAGGCAGATTGGTATCCCCTCTGGCATTGAAATAAACTATAGATCTCCCACAGAAAAACCGAGCAGTCATATCAATTTTTATATGCAAAAACAAGTAAAAATAATGTATTATTTTCCTTCCACTGCGGTGTTGTGTTGGTCTATCACACATATTGGCCATAAAATGTTCTTGTGACGTGACAAAATGAAAAAAACTTTTGCAAGGTGCAGAACTTAAAGCTGTATCTCTCTGTGTCTTTGACTGAAACACAAAGCAGCTCATAATGATCCCTTCAGGGCGATCATGTGTGTAGATCTCTGAACTTTGACCCCCAGATGGTCATTAGTTGAGTTAAAAAAAATCAAAAATCAACGTTCAGTGACCTGATGATCATAATAACAAATGCACCCTTCACAGATGCTTCATTTCCCCACATAAACATACTATAAAACCCTCCGACATGGCAGGATCAGCAGCAGCAGGACTGAAACTGCAGATAAAACTCTGTGTTTAAATATGCAGATTATTTTGATGCCTTTCAGTCTCATCAGTCACACTCTGTTGATTAAAGCCAACGACACCTAACTGATGCAGTCATTTCACAGCCGGTGGCACACAGAGTCAAACTTGACTGGCTTAACTAATTTAGAACAGATCATTACTTGTTTAATTATTCCTATAGTCTCCGATATTAAACTCATGAGGAATGCGAATAATTGCACAGTTTAGTTATCATATCCTTCTGTTGGTGCTCAATTACTGATGATGCATCCATTAAACGCTCGTTTGCAGGGGCTCCACTCTGCAAAAAGGGAACTAAAAGCAGAAATGAGAGTATTTGTCCTTAATTTGAGCAGGTAAATAAGATTATATGCCAATGGAATGAGTATTTTGAGCCTTAAAATAAGATAAATAGATAAACTGCACTTGAAATAAGATGACGGAGATGAATATTTCCCATTTTAAGTGCAGAAATCTTCTTCCAGTGGCAAATCATTAACGCTTGCCAACTAAAATCAAGCACAAATACACAGATTTCAAGAAAATTGTACTACTTTTAGATTCCTGTTTGCAGTGCACGCGATGCATTTTACTCCTCGGCATTAGTGCAAACCTTTTGCTGCAGCCAAACCAAACACTGCTGCAGCGCAGCGATCAGCACGCTCAGACAAAACGGAGAGGAGGGAACAGAAACGCAGTGGCACAGAGGACAAAAAAGGGGGGAAATTGTGTAAAAACAGGAGGGGGGACTAAATGGCAGCTGACTCTGCGGCGCGGCTCGTCCCTACGCTGACGGGAGCTCAACCCCGCAAAAGTTGAGGCGAACTCCAGGCAGCGCAGGGCGCGGCAGCCGTGCTGGAGGTTTGGAGGAGCCTGCATGCACAAAACTGATGGGAAACTGTTCTGTGTGGCTGCTCCCATCCCCGCAGCAGGGGGGCTGGAGAGGGAGTCGCTCCACCAGATGGGAGGCAGCACAGAGCAGCTCGAGTCTCCCACAAGACAACGGTGAGGACAGGGGAAAATAAAGAAAAAGAAAGTAACGTTCAGTCAGAAAACAGAGGACATGAGACATAAAAAAACCCTCCTAAAGTTTCCTCAAACTCTGAGCTTATGGAAGGACGGTGTTTTTATCTTAGAAACAGCTTTAAATAGGCTCAAATCTTTATGACATAGGAGATGAATCTGGCTGCTAACTTTAATCCAACGGAAAAGGCGTTATGAAGGATTACTGAGCAGATTAGGTGTGCATGAGGCCAGCGCATCCGCAGCAGCAGTGAGAACGTTGTGAGGTGGAGCGGTGCATAAAGAGCTCCACAAGCCTTGGCCTTCCATGGAACCTGATGTTTACTCCACTCTGCGGCTACGCGGGTTTGTGCTTCGTCATCCAGCAGCCAGCGTCTCACCCTCTCTCTCCTCCTCCATGTGGCTGATCCGGAGGCTCATGGCGGCCTTCTCCTCCCTGGCTCGGTCCCTGGCGCTGACCGCCTCCGCCACCATCTCCTGCCACTCCAGCACCTGGCTCTGGGTGTCGTCGGCGCTGCCGGATTCGCTGGCCTGCAGACAGAGGGCAGCGGAGACGCTGGGGACGGGGCTTTTTCTCAGAGCGGATGAATGCGTAGGGGGGAAAGGGGTTTCAGGGAGCGGTGCTGACCTGGGAGGCCGCCCTCTTGGTGAACTGCTCCAGCTCGGCCTGCAGCGTCGTCTGCTGCTCCTCGTACAGAACCAGCTTGGCCTCCAGCATTTCTAACGGGGAACAGCCAGAACACACGATGTTCGCCACAGCTTCCCATCAGATGAGACGCCTCGGCTCTGGCTCGCTTACCGCTCTTTGCTCTCAGCTCCTCGTAGTGCTCCAGCTTCCACTGGTTCTCCTCCCTCTCCTCCTCCAGCGCTGTGATTCGCCCCCGGAGAGCCACCAGGTCTGGGGGAGCGCCTCCAGCCTTTAAGGAGGCAGAAAACAGACGTTTCTTTCCTCTGCGTTCGTCCCCTTTTAGTTAGGGCTGGACGATAATTCAATGACAATATATACATTAATCGATAGACGTATATTTATGATAGAAAAAAAGACAGGAAGTGAGGTTTGTGTCTCCCAACCCAGCAGCAGGTTGATGTCGACTTATTTCTAGGAGGAGAAGCGATTGGTCGGCTCTGACTGGTGGCCAGCAGGTCAAATACAGAAACTATTTCTTTAAATGCATCAAAACTAAGAAGCACAACATTTATGAGCTTCTATAACTGCTAAACAACATTATGCGCTTTAAATAAAGTAAAAAAAAAACAACCTCAGTTCAAGGTTGATGGACACGTAAACGGAGATCATCTTGTTTCTGTCCATGTTCTGTTAAATTCAAAGCTAAAACTTCTATCTGCAGCTCATTTCTTCTCTTGAATGGTTTACAGTCCTTATATATATTTTTAAGTCAAAATCTGTTAAAACCTCTAAGAAAACCAGAAATCATCACCATGGTCAGGGCGACCCGAAACAGGTCCGAGCTTGAAACACATAAATATCGATGATAGAAAAAAAGGGTCAGTAAAACAGTTTTACTTCCTTTTACATTCTAGCCATGTAGGTTAATATTACATTACATCCTCCCAACCAATCACAACGCAGACCCAGGAAAAGCTCCGCCCCCTTCAAAGAGTTCAGAGAGCACGCGTTCTTTTTTAAAAACTTGTAGTTTTGGTAAAGAGTTTGTTGAATAAAGGATTGAGTTTGAATTCAGAGTTTGTTCTTTATCTAGAAATAAGTCGCTAAACAACAGCCTAAAATGTCCAGGGCTGCACTTAAAGTAAATGTTCTGAATTTGTTTATAATTATCGATATTGATCAATATTATTTTTATTTTATCAATATGCTTTTTTTCTATACCGTCCAGCCCTACTTTTAATCCAGCTCCTACTCAGCTGTGGGTTTTAGCTCACCTGGCTTTTCTTCAGCTCCTCCTCCAGCTGCCTGATCCGAGACTTGGACCAGGCTTTGATCTTCAGGAACTTGGCCTCTGACCTGCTGGCCTCTTCCGTTTTTTGTTTGGCTTGAGCTGTAAAAAGATAAAAAAGCAGAAAGCTGCCGTTTAATTGCTTAGACTAATGGGATAAAGCAGAAACCATGAATCCAACCAGAAAAGATCCCCGTGTCACAAGCTAAATTAATAATGAACCTCGTTAAACCAACACGAAGCACCAACCTTCCAGCTCCGCCATCCTCTGGACGGAGGCCAGGTTTCCGACTCCCGGCGCCTCCTCGCTGACGCGCGGCGCCGCTGCTGCTGGCGGGGCTTTCCTGAGCGCCTCCAGCTGCCCCAGCAGGTCCTGCTGGACTCGGTCCATCTGGCTCTGGTGCTGCTCGCTGAGGCGCTGCACCTCCGCCTGATGCTTCTCCATCAGGTCGCGGAGCTGCGCTCGCATCACGTGCTTCTCCGCCTCCATCTTGGATCCCAGGCTCTCGCGCTCTACTTGCAGCCGATGGAGTCGCTCTGTGAGCTCCTGCAGGGACCAGAGAGGAGAGACCGTCTGCGGGATGACCAGCGGCGCCACCGCAGCGCCTTCCACAAGTATTCACGCCTCCTGACCTTTTCCACCTTAAAACCACGAACTTTAACGTGTTCTTTCAGCATTATAACGATCTGAATAGTGTGGCATGGATGTGAAACAGCTGCAGCTCCAACGGGGGGTGTTTTGTTGTTGCTTTGTTCATTATTTGCTGCAAAATAATCCAGATTGGATGGAGATTCTCTGAACAGCAGTTTTTAAGTTTTCTGGGTTTGTTTGTTTTTTTTCTGAACTTTGACTAGACCATTCTAACTCACCTCTTACAGGATGCACCGGTATGAGAATTTGGGCCAATATTGATATCGATATTGCTGTTATGGCCAATAATGAATCTTATAAATGTTTCCGCGCCTCTTTGGACACAGATAGAACATTGCTTCTCTGCTCCCTGCGCCGCATCACTAACACACAACCAAACACGCCGTCACATGACCCAGTTTTAGCCATCAGACCGATACGATGGTTAAAAAATGACAAACATCGGCCGATACCGATGCTAATGCCGAACTATTAAAGAATGCATAAGAGAGGGCAGTATTTATCCCCCTGGACTGAACTGGACTGAACGCTGCTACATGGTCCCAGATTAAAATGTAGGGCTGGACGGTATAGAAAAAAAACTATATCGATAAAATAGAAATCATTTTGATCGATAATTATCAATAAATTCAACACATATATTTTAAGTGCAACCCTGGACATTTTATGCTGCTGCTTAGCGACTTATTTATAGTCACACAAACACTGAATTCAAACTCAACCCTTTATTCAACCAACTTTTTACCAAAACTGCAAAAAAGAAAAACGAACGCACGCTCTCTGAACTCTTTGAAGGGGGCGGAGCTTGGTTCCTGGGTCTGCGTTGTGATTGGTTGGGAGGATGTAATGATGTATTATTAACCTACATGGCTAGAATGTAAAAGGAAGGAAAACTTTTGTTCTACTGAACTTTTTATTGACCCTTTTTTTCATCTATATACGTCTATCGATCGATATTTATTGTTATTGAATTATCGTCCAGCCCTATTAAAACGGAGGATCGTTTATTGATGCCACTTCCTTAAATGTAATCCCAGGGTCAGTCCCAACTTGGTAGGAACCTGTAGAACCTGCATTTTCATCGCATTCATGCTGCACTGCAAAAACGGAATTAAAAATTAGTAAAGATTTTCTTAAAATGAGCATATCTATCCTTGATTTGAGCGGGTAAATAAGATTATCTGCCAATGGAATAAGATTTCTGCACTTAAAATAGGAACATCTCATCTCCATCGTCTTATTTCAAGTGCAGTATGTCTACTTATCTTATTTTAGGGGTCAAGATACTCATTCCACTGGCAGATAATTTTATTTACCTGCTCAAATCTAGGACAAAAACACAAATTTTAAGAACCTTTTACTTATTTTTAGATCCGTTTTTGCAGTGTGTTTATTAACCACTGACCTTGATCTGCTGGTCCCTGCCGTCCACCTCACCCTGCAGGACGTCGATGACCTGCGTTTTTCCCAGAAGCACCTCCTCCTTCTCGTGGAGCTTCTGCTTTAGAGCCTTCAGCAGCTGAGGGGGGGGGGGGGGGAGGCTGACGTTGGAACCAGTTTCTGGACCTTTGGGTTTACTCTAACCGGCGATGATGTTACCTGCTCCAGGTCTGCGCTGGCGTCTGACTTTGCTGCGAGCCTGAAGAGCTCCTGTTCGTGCATCTGGTTGACCTCCATCAGCTGATTGTCTTTCTGAATGATGATGTCTTTGAACGTCTGGATCTGAAACGGGAGACAGTTTCCTTTACTACATCAGAGGCTCTTCTACTTTGCCTTAAATGATACTCGTGGTGTTGGAAACCTACATTCTGCTGGTACATGCTCTCCTTCTGACTGTACTGCTCCTTCTCGGAGGCCAGCAGACCTTTAAGGCTGTCCGTCTGCTCCAGCAGCAGGCTGTAGCGCTCCTCCGCTTCTTCCACCTTCCTGGTCAGGCTCTGCACCAGCCGCTGCAGCTCCTGCATCTCCCCGCCGACCTCCAGGGGCTGAGGAGATGAAAGCCTAAATGCTTAAAGCGTCCTCTGCGTCGGGACCGGGGAGGAAAGCGAAGGTGGTGTGAGAACCCGTTGGTCCTCGGAGGAGCCTCACCTGCTGCTGTGGCGGCGGTGCAGCCGTGATGGGAGGATCTCCTGCGAGTCCTGTTTGCAGGTGGACGATGTAGGCCTCTTTTTCTGCCAGCCTCTTGTCCTTCTCTGTCAGCATGGCGTCCATTTCCTCGCCGCGCTGTCGCTGCAACTCCAACTCCTTTCTCTGTTATCATTTAGGAAGACGTTAAGGCTTCAGATGGCTTAGCCTGAAGCTCTTACATCCAAGCATGAAGAAGAGAGGCTTAAGGTGTCCAGCGGTCAGTAGCGGTTGTGGGCGTTCCAGAGCAAATTACTGCATTCATTTGCACACCTGAAAGTTATCATTCACCTTGTTTTCCAGTTGTCCGTCCTTCAGGGCGAGCTGCTGTTCCAGTTCTTCAACCTTCTTCTTCAGCAAGACGATCTTCCCCCGACTGGCCTGCTCTCCTCCTCCCTCCGAGGAACCCTGAGGAGAAACATTTAACTATTCATTTACAATCACAATGACTTTATTTTTTTAAAGAAATGTGAAAATCATTCTGATGATGTGTTATATTAGTGAATAATATGTTTTGTTATGTGTCTTGGTGTTTTAGTGGGTTTCCTCTGTGTGTTAGACGGACCTCTGAGTTTTTACTTTTTGTGAAGAGGGGAAAACATTGTAAGTTTATACCTTCTTTGGCTTCTTTTTATTCATAACTTTTGTTAATTTTTCCTTTTTACAAGGATGTTTTTTTTTTAAATGAATGAAATAAAAAAGATAATTTAAATGAAAATGAAAAAAAAATCAAATGAGAAAAATTTAATTATTTATATAATAAAAACAAAATAAAATAAGGTCATGTACATAGGAAAATACAAATAAAATCTAAATAAATATAAATTAAACAGAATCAATTCATTAGGAACAAATTAAACTAATAAACCAATTTAAACCTACAAGAAGTAAAATAAAGTGAAATATAATAGAACTTTATTAGAAAACATGGTAAAAATATATATAAAACATTAGAAGATAAAACAAAACCAAATAAGTGAGGATCACAAGACACATTAAAACCAAAGAATAAAAAATTGGAAGAAATAAAAGCAAAAACAAAATTATAATAATTATTATCGTCATCATTATTATGTGTCATCCTGCGTAACGAGCCGTTACACTGAAAGTTGTCATAATTACGCCTAAATCAGACCGTGAGCGTAACGGTGCTACGTGCTAAGCTAACAGTACGACACGGATGTTTCAGAGCAACATAAAGCTCACGTGCATCAGAGAAGTTGTAACTCGCCCGGACAAGAGAGCTGTAAGCTAGCGCTAGCTGCTGTTAGCTACACAGACAGCCCAGGTTAGGGTCCTTAGAGATGCACCACAAAGCAACATATAAACATGTGTTCAGTCTTTGTTGTCTATAAGTTAATGTTTCAATACATTTTTAAGCCTACAGTGCCCTCTTGTGGCTATAGACGGTAATGTTTACTCCTTGGTGCATGCTGGTCAAGATGAATTACCGTTTAAATTTGATATATAAGTCGCACCAGAATATAAGTCGCAGGATCGGCCACACTATGAAAAAAAGTGCGACTTATAGTCCGAAAAATACGGTAGTTGCAGTTTTTGTAAAAAGTTCTTTGAATAAAAGGTTGAGTTTGAATTCAGTGTTCTTTATCTAAAATTAGGTTAAGCAACAGCATAGAATGTCCAGGGCTGCACTTGAAATATGTGTTGAATTTTTTGATAATTATAAATATCAATCAATATGATTTCTATTTTATTGATATTCTTTTTTTCTATATCGTCCAGCCCTCCGCTGAGTTGACAACACAATGCCAGCAACCTTTTTTTAATTTATTTTTTATTAAACCCAGAGGTGAAGTTTTCGTGGCGTGAGAGCCGAACTTTCTCAGACCTTCTTGCTGTGAGTCGGCGTGCCGGGCTCTCCTTGTCGTCTCTTCAGCTCCTCCAGCTGTGATGTCAGAGACGTCACCTTGGCTTTGTTCTGGAGGCGGAGCTTTGACAGTTTGGCCTCGCAGGCCTCCTTCTCCACCTGAGTCACCATGAGAAAAGACGGTTACCTCTAACTCCATCGGACAAACGCAGATATACGCGATCAGCTGCCTCAGGCTCATCAAGTTCAGGGAACAGCCTGAGATGAGCAGCAAAGAACAGCTTCCTGTTTCTATGTTGCGTTTGGGTCAAACATTTACTCAGGTCTTATCTGACATTCCCGTCTCAGTGAACGGTAGACTTTGTCTCGAGGGTTTAACGGTTAACGAGACCCATTAGGATCAGACAGGAAGCGGTTACAGAACCTCCCTGACCTTGAGCTGGTCATCTTTGGAGCGAAGGGCTGCATCTTTCTCCCGGATCATGTCCTTCAGCTGAGCGACGAGCTGCTCCGTTTGGCCCAGCCGCTCTGCCATCTCCTCCACAGGAACCTCCGGCGGTTCTGCAGCGCTGCGAGGGGAGCCTGGGCCCTGGGGAGGACGGTTCAACAGTAAAACCAACCAGACAGACACAGACATGGCGGATCAGTCCCATTTCTAAGTCTCCTGGTTATTGTTTCCTAGAATTTCAGGTCTTGTACTTGAGAGCAGCGTCTGAAATTAACTTCCTCATTCACCGGTAGATGTAAGAATCAACCAGTCAGGCATATTTTTTACCGGTTAAAATATTGATTCTGACTGACTCCTGCTAAATATCTCCACATAATCCTGCTACGTAATTAGCCTGAGCTAAACGCTAGCTGCTAGCAAACGGACATGACATAGCTGCTGTGGTTCTCGCCTCACGCGTGGGAGTTTTTGTGAATGTTTGTTGTCCTACGAGGTGAAAGCAGAGGAACATAAAGAACCATCCGCCCAAATGATGACTGAAAAAGACAATTTATTTGGTGCAAATATTTACTTGCCATGTGGGCTAGCTAGCTCTCTGATATTTACTCACCAAACGGAAGATTTACTCACATTTGGTGTCTGATGAGTTTTAATTTCAGACCCTGCTTTAGAGCGGGGTAATAAGTGTTTTACTAAGAACTGGATCCTTTATTCAGTCTGTAATAATAATAATAATAATAATAATAATAATAATAATAATAATAATAATAATAATAATAATAATAACACTTTGTTCGGCCATTTGTTTTCCAGCCTCTCTTAGAAAATCATCTTATGACGGGAGACGCTTTTCATGGCAAACTAACCCAAACAAGTCATGTTACAATTAAATCAGAAATACCGGAATAAATAACTTGGATTATTGATGTTGCATTTATTCTCTGAGTCTGACGTCCTGAGCAGAAGCAACACGTCAGGTTTCATTGACATCCAGCTGCAGAGAAACAAGCTTCTGCTGGTTCAGCATTATGGGGAGATGCACTTTATATTCCATAATTAGGCATATTTATATTATTAATATTTTATTTAGAAAATACCACAATTTTAATGCTGGTCGTATCATTTTATTTTATGTATTTATCCGTCACACTTTAAGGCCAGACTGTGAAAATATCCTCACTAAACCAGTCCGTGGTGTAAAAAAAAAGGTCCAGGATCGCTGGTTTAGAGCGGGGTAATAAGTGTTTTACTAAGAACTGGATCCTTTATTCTGTCTAATAATAATAATAATAATAATAATAATAATAATAATAATAATAATAATAATAATAATAATAATAATAATAATAATAATAATAACAATCTCCGCCCTGCGGGTCCCAAGATGATTTGTTGCTGATGTGCTAAAGAGATTTAGGCACCATCTGAATCCCCTGAATAACAGCTCCTGCTCCTTAGGCTTTCATGGGGTCAACAGTCAGAACTTTATCGTGGGAGGAAAGAAGTACAGATTTCATTGAACCTTTAACTCTGACATCATTACGTGACGGACGCATTCATGGATGATTCTAGTCGAATCCGGCCTACAGCGGTCTGAAAATGAACTATAAAGTTCACACTCTCTTCTCTGTGCTTGTACATGATGTCATGCAAAGGATTCTGGGATACCTTATAGCTCGTTAACACCTGTAAGGGACGTCGTGAGGTTCCTAGGCTAAACTAGCCTCAGGAGGAGGCAAGAAAAAGCTTCCAGGCTCCTTTTCCTGCCTCCTTCCTCACTGACTGCACTATTCAGACATCACTGATCATGGCGAGCGCTGACGCTCTTTGCTTTGGCTGAAGAGTTCTGATTAATAAAGGGATTCAGACTGATCCCTGGTATTTCCTTATTTCTGAAACCCATACCAAAGTTTAACTTTTTTGTAGGAACGTTATAAAAAAATACTACTTTATTCTCAGAATTTTATGATTTGACCTCCCACCTCCCCAAAACAACTGCACCTGCCAAAAGGGGGTCGCCAGACTCCAGCACTGTAACTTTGGGGTTCTAATTTTGGAAACCCTGGTTTTCAAGTTAGATATTACACAAATAATTTGTAGCAGATCTTTCTCAGGTTATCAGGTTGTGAATGTGGAACCTGTGCAATAACTAAAAAGATGGATGGATGGATTTAGACAGACGGACCCTGTTGAGCTTTTTAAAAAGACGACTTTTTGCTCTTTGTCTCAAAAGGTGCCGTGTTTTTATTTTTTCTGTGTGTTAAAAGTTCAAATTAAAGGACACAAATAAACTCCTGATTAAATCCACCAACGTTAACACTCTCTAAACTCTGCTCAGTTGGGAAATCAGACTCGATGCGCTTCTCGTCTGGATAACGAGTGAACAACGTTAGCGACGGCTGCCGTCACGCTGGGGAAATCCAGACGCTCACAGGAAGCTGGAGCTCAGTGAGAAGCTCCGAGGTCAGCAGTTTATCAGAGTCCAGTTTATTTGGACACGGAGCGTCATGTAAAGCCTTCACAGATGAACCTGCAGAGCACGGCAGGAAGCACGCTGCGATGTCTACAATAACTGGCTTTTCTCTGACAGGAGCTTTCTCTGCTGGTGAACGGGACGATTGGGAAAACGTAGCACATAAAGTGTTGGATCGCTCTAAAAAAGGCGCGTCCAAGCCCGGCTCTGGTTCCCCAGGCCTCTGCAGCGCTGAATGAGTGGATGCTGATGAGGGAAGTCAGTGGGCTGGAGCTGGGACGCATCTAAAAGCTGCAGGATGGTAGACCTGCTCTAACGAATGCACATTTTCATTTTAATCGTTTTTTCCATTTGTTTTTATGAGTTATTGTTTTTGTTTAAATCAATAAAACAAGAACTTACCGCAGGGCCAGACTCTCCCTCTTCCCCAGACAACCATTTCAGCATGGTTAGTTAGAGGCCTGAAATACACAAAGACAGGAAGTAAGGTTTGTGTCTCCCAACCCTGCAGCAGGTTGATGTCGACTTATTTCTAGGAGAACCGATACAGAAACTATTTATCCCAACATTTCTGAGCTTCTATAAATGCTAAACAACTGCATGCGCTTTAAATAAAGTAAAAAAATGGAGATCATGTTTTTGTCCATTTTCTGTTAGATTCAAAGCTAAAACTTCTATCTGCAGCTCATTTCTTCTCCTAAATGTTTTCAGTCCTTATATTTTTAAAGTCAAAATCTGTTAAAACTTCTAAAAAAACAGAAACCATTGACAGTTATCACCATGGTCAGAGCGCCCCGAAACAGGTCCGACCTTGAAATACATGCGAGCGCTTCCAGACTCTAGGCGCCGTTTTAACAGAACATTTTTTCTTTGTGATCTTTTAGATTAACATCTTTTTAACATCAATTCCCGACACGTCTGTCTCTGAAGCTTCTCCTGGTGTCCACCAGCTCAGTCTCCATGTTTCCGTGTCCTCTGCTTCCCTGAGGCCCACGCAGCTGCTGAGAGAAACGTCCCTCATCTTATTCATGAAGGCCATAAGTTTTTCATCTCTCAGGGAGTAAAATAATAAAATAATAATAATAATCGCTCCTTCAACAAACTGGGTTTAGTAGAAACTTGACCAAAAAGATAAAAAGGTCTCTTTGGTTTAAACTCATCAATGAAAGATCCAGAAAAAAACACTTATTTTGTTACTGAATCCATCTGAAATGTTTGCAAAAGATTTAATGCAAGTTTATATGTTTTCACACATTAAATCTGTTTTATACCGACAGCCCCGTCGCTGTTCCGACATTTTAACGTTCTGATGTGCGTTGTGAGAAAAGATTAACGTTTATTTTTACTAATTACGCAATAGTTTGATGTTTGAAGAACAATTAAATAAAAACCCACTACCCAAATGATCTGATATTCCAGAGTAGAAGAATAATCTCGTCTCTCCATACGAAGTTCCTCTGTGAGGCGATCCAAACACCTAATGCCCGACCGGCAACACTAGAGACGTTTCTCACGTTTAAATATTCATTAGCATCTAAAGCAGGTCTGCAACCTCCTCTGCCTCCTGCTGCTGCAAGATTACATGCGTCTAGAAAAGATTTATTTTATAAATATGCACAAAATGCAATGTTTTATTCTGAAAGCTACGGAAATTAAACCAAAATGTATTTATATTTTCAGCTTTTAGAACAAAATCATCCAGTTTTTACAAAGCAAAGAAAAAAAAAAACTATTGATTTTGTAGAATGAGGCCAGCTGAGCGATACATTGCCATAAATATGGAAAATGAAGAAAGGTACCCTATTTAAAAATATAAACTACATGGTTTGAAGTACCTTGTACAGTTGGAGCCCTTCAGTGGATTTTCTATGCATGAAAACATACCTTATCCTGTCTTTATCAGTAAAAACATTTCTTCTAGCAACCTGGGGCCTGCAGACTTCAGCAGGACACACTTTGATTTCATCAGGATGTCTGCGACAGCAAACCAAAGGTGTGTCGTGTGAGGAGATGAATGCCGAGATAACAGGCAAGCCTTTAACCGCTGAACAGATGAAAAACTCCTGCAGGATGTTTGTTCAGCTGCAGCTGGAAGGAAAAATCTCAGATATGAAACAAAACATGTTCAATTTCCTCGCCAACAGCCTGGCCTCGTAACGTCGCTTTAATATAACCTTTACTGAATCAGGAGATTAAAAATGCACCCTGAGAAACTATTCTCTACGAGAGAATAACACGGCTTGCTGCATTTTCTGATCAGGGAGAGAAAAATGCGGCTAAATCTTTCCCTCGTGAGGAAAGACTAAACTGAAAACAATCGGTTCTCTGTCCTAAACTTTTGCTCTCCAAGTATTTCTGCTTTCAGCCCAGATCAGAAACAGGTGAATCCTGGAGAAGTTTGATCCTTTCTGCTCTGGAAAATACTATTAATAATAGTTTATGCAGCCTATATGCACAATATGTGATGTTTCTATCATCTGCAGTATCACAAAGGACTGCTTGGCTAATATAGTCCAGTTGTTATAAACTTGCATTTTAAAATGCTGATGTAATATTTAGCCATCAGGGCAGCAGAGGCTCACGCTGGAAACAAATGACATCGTCCAAAACGCTGAAGGTCACAGAGTGATGGAAGAAAAGATGAGAGCGAGCGAGAAGAAAGGAGAAAATAGGCAGAAATCACACGTTATGTCGCCACCGGCGTGTTTTCTAATAACGTCTCCTCCATACACCCTTAATGATCTCATTTTTGCTTTGTTGTCACATAGACATAGAATTAGGGCTGCACTATTAATCACGTTTACAATATAATCGCAATTTAAATAAATAATTTCCAAATCGCAGAGTTCTGCAAGTTTTTGTCTATGTATCAATTAATGGATCAGACGTCATTTAGGCGTCGGTAATTATGTTTAAAGTGGGTTTGCTCCACATGGAAGAGAAGAGAGCTGCAGCAGTGAGATAATCTAGTTTTATTTGTTTTAGAGTTTATATAATCATACTTTTTAATCAGAAACTTTCAGGAATCTCACCGCAGCAACAATCTGTTTAATGCATAGATTTGTTTGTGGGTTGCTCTTTATGTTCAGCAAGGATTGATGCACAACTCAACAAGTTGTTCTCCTGAATAATAATAATCTGATGGAAAAAAAAGTTAAAGTTCTTGTTTTAAATAGTCTTGGTTTACGAACATCTTTATCTACAGGCTGTTTTTGTTGCTTGTGATTAATGCAGAGAAAAGTCTAAATTAAATCACAGTTATAGTTGAAATAAATCACAATTTAGATTTTTGGCTAAAATCATAACACCCTACATAAAATAGAATAAAATAACTGACAAGGGTTCAAATCCCAGTGCCATTAGGGCGGTTATCCAGCGTAAAAACTAGAGATCCAGTTTTTTCCCAATCTGATACCTGCTGAGCTTATTGGTATCGGATCACCAGCTGCTCTACGTGACGACATAGAAGTGACTCGATCGCAGTTACTGTATTACTGTGTATGATATTAGTTTAAAAATTTGAAATGACGGGATCAGAATGCTGAATCGGCGTCATTCATCCGATATCCGATCCAGCTAACTGGTCAATATCGGAGCAGATATCCGATCTGGGTATCGGATCGGTGCATCTCCAGTAAAAACTCAGCAGTCTGTGTGTGAGTGGTGGTGACTTGATGTGGGGATCCCTGGATAAGAAATCAGCCTCAACACAAATTATAGCGTTAGAAAAAAAAAAGTACTGTAGGTATTAGTTATTAAGAACACTATATATTAAAAAATGAAAGAAATGTGATCAAACTCATTTAATAATCAGGCAAAGATAGATGATTTCATCGCACAATTCTTTTAGTCCAAGCTTTATTTATGGTTGACAGGGTGGAACAAAGAGGCCCTGTGTGAGAACAAAAACAGGGATATCAAGTTGTTTTTATTCCTGCATGATTCACAGGTCCCAGTAAACCTGCTTAACAGGCAAATAACATTAATAAACATCACCCTATTGTAAAAGATAGGACTGAAAATGAGTGTAAAAGCAGCCAAAGCGTCCAAAGAAAAACTATGAAACACCATCAGAGAACGAGGAGAACCATGGATCAATGTGACTTTTAGAATATTACAAAGAGAACATGGTGCACCAGACAGTAAAGTGACTTTACAGAACTTCTGAATGAACACAAAACAGTTTTATTTTCTCTCTTTAACCAGATCAATAACTACCAGGTGGATCTTTCCAACCAGGATCTATGGAGGAAACCTTCTTATTGAAGCAGGAACAACTTCTGGGGGGACCTGAGGCCTGCTGCACTCGATCAGCCCAAATCATGGAGCCCGGCGAGCGCCAGGCAGGACAGAAAGATCCGGTCAGACCGGTTCTGACGCGCATACCGCAGCAGGACCCGTTTAAACCGGGCCGAGTTGATCCGGACCAACCTGAACCCCGCAGAGCAGGAGTCAATGGGAAGGCACTCCTGCTCAGATTGGGACCTGTCACCTTATTTTCTCATTCTCGGGGCGTTATATGACGTCCCAGGAGCATTTCTCTGACCCTGCAGCTGCACCTGAACGCTGCCGCAGCTCGCACAGACATGGCAGGAGCTAAAAGGGCAGCTTTAAACCCGGCTAAGGCCAGCAGCTCACGGCTAACTTCTTAGCTAACCCTTTTAAACGCTTCTCCTCTCTCCGTCCCGGCATGCAACGCGCGGGTTATTCCGTTTTAAACGCTTACCTCAGTCACAAGTTCATGGAGAACCTGAGTCGCCGCCGTGTCGAGAAAAGTCCAGAAAAGTTACATTTCATCACAATCTTCAACGGGACAGGGCTGTCTTGGTCACACTTGTCAACAGACAGGGAAGAGGCTGCGCATGCGCTGTTGGGACCGGAAGAAGAAGCCCCTTACGTGCTTTTTTTCCATTATCAGTTACAAATAGAAATATATTTTATTATTTCTGTTTTTATGAATCTAAAATTTATCTCACGTGGATACAGGTCCAGAATAAAATTATGTGTCGGGTTGATTTATGTTTTTGCTGCCAGACTGTTCCACTTATGTCGTAAGGCACGAATCAAAGATGAAAGAATATCCAGGAGCGTTACCACTGACTCACTTTCGGTCTCGTTTCTAAGATAGCAATATATATATATATATATATATATATATATATATATATATATATATATATATATATATATATATATATATATATATATAAGTTTCACCACACATCATTAGCACGTTATAACCGCTTATTTTTAATGTCAGCCCACAATGAGATTGTGCATTATTATCTTTTGGCTAAGGAGAAAGAAATTGCCTCCTTGGTTCTTTCGTTCTTTTGCTAATTCAAATTTAATATAGTTTGTTGACATTTTGTTTTACCAAGAACAAAATGAGACTGTGTTTCCTCCGGCAAATTTAACAATAAGGATATTAATTAAATAGACAACAATAAAATATCAAAACCGATACATGTAAAATAAATGTATAATCTCTTTCTTTGTCAGTTCCCTGTCAGGACTAACAGAATGGTGAGTCTGGTGGCCTCGCAGTGTCAGAAGCTGTTTAGCTCGATAAAAGAGGTGAAAATAAGACAGTCCCCCTGTTCCGCTGTTCACTTTATAAAATTAAGGGCATGACAGGCCATATCTTGTTCAGGCAGCAGCTCAGCAGGCCACAACAATTATGAAGAGACAGTAGGGAATAAGGGCAGCAGGAACCTAGGAAACAACACTAAAATAAGCTTTACTGGCCATGATTGTGCACAGTGAAGGACTTTGACTTCGGTTAAGGTGCTGACAGCCTACAGGTATTTATTATAGCTATACAAATAAGGACCAGGGAGGTTGGGGTAGTGTTAATATGCTTATTTTATTTCACAGCAGAACAGCTGACTACCTGCAATAAAGAAAACATACCAATATTATATGAAGGATTAAACAAGGCACGAAGAACTAATGTGCATACTGCCGCCACAGCGTTGCCTGTAATATTACAGAGATCAGTTTTACTGTGTGCTCCTTATGTGTGCAGGTAGCCGTGACTGTGCCAGCCTCCATGTATGCCGTGTGTGTACGCAGATCCCTTTTAGATGCTCCTGTGTGGTTAATTTGTTATGCCGTAACTCTGGTTGGGGCATTTAATAAAATTTAAAGCACAACTTTTTCTGCAGACTGTCCATTGGGACTTACATTTACATTACGTTTTGCATTTTTGTGCAGGATTTTTGGCTTTGACAGTGGTTGCACCGTTTTTGTATCTTTGCCATGCAGGTCAGTGAGGACTTTTTGTTTTTCTGCACGAAAACTAATAATAAATGCAAGAAATTTAGGCTAAATTTTTCCTTGGAGAGGAACGACCTTTTACGGGAAATTTTGCCTCAATAGAAGCTCCGTCTGCGTGCTTGACTCTTTTTAGATCGGTGAGTGGATTATTCTGGGCTTATTTGAGTTTCTGATTGTAGCTGAAGTTCCACAAACACCCAGACCCTACGAGACCTGTTCCAGCCCAACCTCTTGGCCTTTTAATCTCTCCTCCTAACGCTATGAAAGCCACTAACTCCACAAACACCTGTTAAATCCTAAAAAAAAATAAAAACACACACAATAAGATATTTTGCACACAAATGAAAAGCTTTCAATCTGTAAAACAATCTAAATGAGCTGTTTTCTTTGTAGTTTATTTAAAAAATAAATGGGCAAAGAAAGGAGTCTCTCATTATTGTCTATATGAAGCCAGTAGACGTAATGCTGGCTGCTAAGGAGCCTTACAGGCTTAGAATAGTCTGTCTAAATCCATACAGTGAAAGCCCCCATAAGGTCTACATTAGCTGGCCAGATGATCATTTGGATCTGCAGTCTGATTCCTGTAAACATCAGCTTACCACCAAAACCCCATCATGACGTAAACTGGTGACCAACTAAAGCTCAAAGAGACTAAAAGCAGTAATTTTCCCAAAATGTCTCCTTTATTTTCAGCAAAACTGGAGTTCCAAGAAAAGTTGCAGCAGTTACAAACTAAACATAATCTCCCCGGTTCGACCATTTTCTACATGAAGCTTTGCAACGTTTCAAGTGAAAAACATCAAACGTGTTGTGATAGTTTTTACGGTGGATGTTTGTTTGAAGCAGGTACAGAGTGAGAAACTGCTGCTGAGTAAAGCTGAACATTTCAGACCATTTCTGTTTGTGTTATTTGGAAAAAAAAGATAAAGATTTAACTATAGTTATACTTTCCAGTTGTGTTTCCATGAAAATTGATGACAAATTAAATAATTAACTTTACTCACAAAACATTCGACACTTTTCAGACCAAAATGTTTTATGCAGGATTGCTGTCATGAAGTCCAGTTTTATTATTGAACTCAGAGGTTTTTTTAATATCTGTTGAATACTTTATTTGCATCCTACTACACATCTGGAAGTGAATAAAACCAAAACATCTGAAAAAGAGACTATAGCTGAGCTGCCAAACTGCAGAGCTGCAGGAACTGCTTTTAGATGCTGATCTGGGTCTTATAGGAATAGATTTTCAAATCCATTTTATTTATAAAGCACATTTAAAAAAAAAAACACCAAATTGTTTATCCAAAGTGCAGAACAACACTAAACAAATCACACCAAGACACGGATAATAATAATATTAAAAAACGAAATGCAAAACAATAAAACTGAACAAAATGCAATACAAAGGCTGTGGTACCATTAAAAAAAGAAACATTGCGAATTAACTTATTCTCTGTCAAAAGCCTCAGAAAATAAGTGTGTTTTTAAGAGAGACTTTAAAAGAAAAACTAGTCCATGCATTTGTTACTTCAAGGCTGGACTATTGTAATTCTTTACTATCAGGAAGTCCACAAAATGCAGTTCAAAATCTTCAGCTGATCCAAAATGCTGCAGCAAGAGTTCTGATGAAAATCAACAAGAGGGATCATATTTCTCCAATTTTAGCTTCCCTTCATTGGCTTCCTGTTAAATCAAGAATAGAATTTAAAATTCTTCTTCTAACGTATAAAGCCCTTAATAATCAAGCTCCATCATATATCAGAGCTCTGATTACCCCGTATGTTCCTAATAGAGCACTTCGCTCTCAGACTGCAGGTCTGCTGGTGGTTCCTAGAGTCTCTAAAAGTAGAATGGGAGGCAGATCCTTTAGCTATCAGGCTCCTCTCCTGTGGAACCAACTCCCAGTTTTGGTCCGTGAGGCAGACACCCCGTCTACTTTTAAGACTAATCTTAAAACTTTCCTTTTTGACAAAGCTTCTAGTTAGAGTGGCTTATGTTACCCTGAGCTACCTCTATAGTTATGCTGCTATAGGCTTAGGCTAATGGAGGACATCAGGGTCTATTTCTCTCACTCTGCTGAGTTCTCCTACTGTTCTCCAATCTGCATTGTTTGTTATTATTTCAACTTTTAACTTTTAGTTCTCTGTCATTTTTCTCTTCATAGAAGGTACACCTGGTCTGGCGTTCTGTTAGCTGTGACATCATCAGGGGAGGCAGATCATCCTCTATTACCATCTAACATAGAAAGTACTCCTGGATCAATGTGAGCTTCTGTGCTTTCTGTGTCTCTGCTCTGTCTTCTCTAAGCCCCAGTGGGTCGAGGCAGATGAGCGTTCACACTGAGCCTGGTTCTGGTTCTGCTGGAGGTTCTCCTCCCTGTTAAAGGGGAGTTTTCCTCTCCACTGTCGCTTCATGCATGCTCAGTATGAGGGATTGCTGCAAAGCCATCAACAATGCAGACGACTGTCCACTGTGGCTCTACGCTCTTTCAGGAGGAGTGAATGCTGCTTGGAGAGACTTGATGCAACCTGCTGGGTTTCCTTAGAGAGGAAACTTTCTGACCAACCTGGAGGATCTGATGGAGTCTGACTTTGGAAAGAGCCTTGAGATGACGTGATGTGAACTGGAGCTATATAAATAAAATTGAGTTGAATTGAATACAGGAGGATTATATCTGCCTGACTTGAAAAATTGAAAGAAGCCTGTCTAATGTTAAATAGTAACTTGCTCTATAAATTTGAAGCCACAACTAAAAAGACCTGATCTCTGAGCTTCAGCCTAGTTTCTGGTTCCAATACCAGAACCGGGTCAGCTGATCTAAGGGCCCGGGGAGAAACAGGAGGCTGAAGCAGGTCGGACAGGTACGGAGGAGCAACAAAGTTAAAAGCCAAGGGAAGGTTTTTAAAATCTGTGGCTCACAAGCAGCCAGCGGAGAAGAGAGAGAACATGAGAGATGTTCTAGTTCATGTGGACCGGTTGAAAGACGAGCAGCAGCGTTCTGAAGGGGCTGACTTGTCTTATCATAAAGTGCATTGCAATAATCTTGCCAAGTTGTAATAAAAGCATGGATTATTATCTCCAGGTCATGTTTTGAAACGACTGGTTGTAGTTTGGTAACCCGGTGTTAAAGAAAGAGACTTTTCTGCAAATCGTTGCTGAGCTGCTGGTTGTACTTGACACCAGAATCCAGGGTGGTACCAAGATCTGTAACCACCGAGGTTTGGTGACTAAATGTTGACCTGAAATCTGTACCTTTCCATCATACAGGAAGTTCTTAAAATACGAGGCGCCACACCACTGAGAAAAGGCATTTTAAACTCACAGTTACATGCAAACATGTTATTCTAGCAATATTGTTCCCAGGTCCAGCTGCTTTTATACGAAAACCCACATCCATTCACCATACAGGGAGTGAGCTCAACACTGAAGGATACATATCAGCCATTATCTCCCAGCAGAACCGGCGTCCTGCTGCGTCAGCTGCAGGTTGCACAAAGCCAGCAGCTGGAAGGACATGGAGGTCTCAGCTGAGCTGCAGATGGTAGACCTAGGCCTTGTTTTGCTCTGGAGTAATGAGAAAACTGGATGTGTTTTGTTTCCCAGCCCCAACCTGCCCAGTGTGACGTTGACACGTTCTGGCTCTCAGCCCTGAAGATGAAAGTGAAAATCTGGAAATTACCTTTGACAGCTGCTTGAAATTTGATTGGTTCTGGTGCCAGAGCTTCATCTCCGGACCTGTTCCTGGTAGCTGTGACCCGGATGAAGCCATTTAAACTTTGATCAGATCAAGAATTAAGATGTTGAAATGCATTTTTATATCGGTGTCCCACTGTCAGCTAGTCCAAAACGCAGCAGCCCGTCTTCTCACCTGAACATTCAGACGTGACCACATCACCTCACTGCTTTCAGCTCTTCATTGGTTGCTGCATCTCATCCCTCTGACCTTGTGCAGATCAGAGGGCACCGAGGTCTTCAGATGACCAAGGTCCGAACGGTGGGGAGAGTGGAAGCTTTGCCACACTTTACGCTTATTTGTTCATTCTGGCTTTTAATTCTCAGGAGTCTTCTGATGCTCTGACACTTCAACACTTTTTATGTTTCTTCCATCTTTTCACATGTTTTAAATGGTTCTATTTGATTCTTTTTGCATGAATGTTGTGGTTTATTTCGCTGTAAAGCATTTTGGTCACCTTTTGGATGATGAAAAGAGTGATAAAATAAAAAGTTTCCACTGATCTATAAAGACCACAGAAGCCAAGGTGTTCACGTTGAACCTAAATGTTTAACAAATGTTGTCATCCCTAAAGGTTAAACCAGCAAATCTTCAATTCTGAATACGGTTTGAAATAAAAAAAGATCTAAATAAACATCAGCAATTTCAAATACAGCATCTTTTGAGTTAAAGTTTCCTCCAGACTTACTTCCACCCTGGTACCACAAGCCTAAGAATGGGTATGAATAAAGCCTTAAAATAAATTCACCTTTTCTTTGTAGAACTGTTTTTAGATAATTTAAATAAAATAAACAATGCTACAACTAATGATCACTAACAATTGGGAGGGTGCGCAATCAGAAGCAGCAAGAAGGTTTGAGTCTGCATGTTCTCCCTGTGCATGCGTGGGTTCTCACCGGGTACTCCGTCTTAAAGTCTTAAAACTTGACTGTCAGGTTAGTTGGTTACTCTAAATGCCATTTAGATCGGCTCCCATACGACGACTGTTAATAGAGAAGACACGTCCCCCCTGAACCTGCAACGATAAACGGGTTTGGACACTCCGGCTACTTTAGGTACACCTTGCTAGTACCGGGTAGGACCCCTTTTGCCTTCAGAACTCCTTAATCCTTTGTGGCATAGATTCAACAAGGTACTGGAACCATTCCTCACAAAGTTCGGTCCATATTGACATGATAGCGTCACCAGATGCTGCAGATCTGTTAGAATCTCCCGTTCCACCACATCCTAAAGCTGCTCTGCTGGACTGAGATCTGGTGACTGGAGATTGTTCAGTAAACCAGTCTGAGAAGATTCCTGCTTTATGACATGCCGTGTTATCCTGCTGGAAGCAGCCATCAGAAGATGGTTCACTGGTCATAAAGGGATGGACGTGGTCAGCAGCAATACTCAGGTAGGCTGTGGCGTTGATATGATGCTCAGTTGGTACTAAGGGGCCCAAAGTGGGCCAAGAAAACCATCATACCACCACCAGCAGCCTGAACCGTTGATACCAGGCAGGATGGATCCAAGCTTTCATGCTGATGCCAGATTCTGAGCCTAACATCTGAATGTGGCAGCAGAACTGGAGACTCATCAGACCAGGAAACGTTTTCCAATCTTCTATTGTCCAGTTTTGGTGAGCCTGTGTGATTTATAGCCTCAGTTTCCTGTTCTTAGCTGACAGCAGTGGTACCCGGTGTGGTCTTCTGCTGCTGTAGCCCATCCACCTCAAGGTTCCACGTGTTGTACCTTCAGAGATGTTCTCCTGCAGACCTTGGTTGGAACGAGTGGTTATTTTAGTTACTGCTGCCTTCCTATCAGCTCCAACCAGTCTGGCTGTTCTCCTCTGACCTCTGACCTCTGGCATCAACGAGGCGTTTGGCCGCTCACTGGATATTCTCTCTTTTTCTGACCATTCTCTGTAAACCCTAGAGATGGTTGTGGGTGAAAATCCCAGTAGATCAGCAGTTTCTGAACTACTCAGACCAGCACGCCTGGCACCAACAACATGCCACGTTCAGAGTCACTGAAATCACCTTTCTTCCTCGTTCTGATGCTCGGTTTGAACTGCAGCAGATCGTCTTGACCACGTCTGCATGCCTAAATGCAGAGTTGCTGCCATGTGATTGGCTGATTAGACATTTGCATTAACAAGCAGTTGGACGGGTGTACCTAATGAAGTGGCCAGTGAGGCATGGAAAAAACTAACAGTTCACATGAAACAAATGAAACTGAAGCATTTTCTGTACTTTAACATTTACTTTTCCAAGTTTTTTCAGAGTATGTACAAACTTTCAATCATTAATCAACGACATCCTGTTTCTCTGGGTTATAATATGACGCACATCAAGACACATTTCTTTTAGCCGCTCTTGAAAATGGGAAAGACAAGAGAAGATGCCCTTGAAGTAAGGCAGAGGTTTGATCTTCTCAAGTGAGGAAAACGGCTCTTTGCCCAAAGCTGTTTAAACCTTCAGTCAGAGACATTATGAAGAAGTTAAAATCGGCTGCAGCGCTGATTAACAAGACCTGTTGAAATGCAAGGAAAGACAGAGCGCTCTCCTTTCGGCGAAACAGGATTTATTTTAAGGCTTTTTACACGTCTTTACCAGGGATACCAGTGAGTCTGGGGAATAACGTATTTAGGAGAAAAAAAGGCAAAAAAGCAAAGCGAAAATGAAATATACCAGCAAATAAATGGGAGAACTACTTTTGCAGGCCTTCAAAGTCACACTGGTTGTTCCTCCTTTACTGAGCCATTTACAGTTTACTGTTTCTGTGTTTGTTGGTTGAAGTCCTTTTGTTCTGTGATTCTTTACAGTATTTTAAAGACTTTCAGATGACTCCTTCATCTCGCTTGAAGGTAAATGGGCACAACCTGCTCCCAGAATGACAGCAATGGAAAATTAAGGCTAACTGTTGAAGTTTAACGCGGTATATACGTTGTAGGAGTGTATCTCCGTGCCAAAGAAGTCAAAGGTTCCTCATGAGTGGTAAGGCTGAATAGTCCCAGAGTCTGGAGTTCAGTCATTTACCAGCACTCAAGTCTTCTTCTCCTGGTGTTTCATGAACCAGTCTGTGGGTGCAATGTCCAGTCTGAGCTGCTCCAGGAGCCACGGGTCCTTCTCTGTTCCCTCAATAAACTCCTCCAAAGATATCTGACCTAAAAAGTGAAGAAAAAAAAAGATTAGGATTATGCATTCAGATTCAACAAATTATCTTTATAATGAAAAAACAAAACAGTAGTGCAAAATATGCTTTGATTATTTTCCTGCAAACTACTTGAGGACAGTTCCTTGTAAACGAAGAAGACTCCTGATGTGTGATGATTTATGACCTTCTTGTGTTTATAAGAGGTTAGTTGGAAGAATTAATGATAATAATAGTAAGATGAATGGAGGAAGAGGATCTGAGGGTACAGACCGGTGTAGCAATGTGAAGAAAATCAGAAAGATATGGAGATGTGAGGTTGTGGACAGCGATGACGGTAAGGAGGAGTACTTGGTAGTCGACGCGATGTGTGATTGGGAGCCAATGAAGCTGCTGCAGAGTAGGGTTGATGTGATGGATTGAAGGGCTTCGTGTGACGATATGGGCAGCGGAGTTTTGGACCACTGTAATTTATGAAGCAATTCATGTGGAAGACCGAACAGAAGAGAGTTACAGTAATCTAGACAGTAAGTGACCAGACCGTGAACAAGAACAACAGTGGAGTGAAGACGGAGATGATTTATGTTAGGAAGATGGAAATAAGCAGAGCGAGTGATGTTTTTGACATGGGAGGCGAAGGATAGGGTGCTGTCGAGGATGACACCCAGACTTTTGACCTGAGGCGAGGAGGAATACAAGAGTCATGGAGTTTGTTTAATGTCAATTTTGTACCTATTCAAAGAAGTTCTGGTTTATTGTAATTTAATTTAAGGAAGGTGAACTAGGATTTTATTTCAAGAAGGCAGTCAGTTAGGACTGAGGGTAGGAGTGTGAAGGGACCTGTGTTTGTCCCTCTGTGGCACCTTTGCTCTGGGGGTCCCTTCGGGCATCTGGGGGGCGGTTCTTTGGCTCCTCACAACCACTTTTGAGCATTTTTATTATGGATAAACCTTACATGTACAAGCTCACTCTCACAAACACCTACAGGTGGATCCAGGTGCTTACAGGCTCACTTCTATCCAGAAAACACCTGTTATTATCTTCAGATGTCACTTTATACATTTCGTTTTAAATAATCCTGCATATTCTTCAGTGATGGTATCAAGGCGTTGATTGTTTGTACCTTTTTTTGCTGTTCTTTTTATATCTCTCTTTGCAGGTCTAGAAGCAGACTCAGAGGATGTTATATTGCTCTCTCCTTTTCTCTATATATTTTTTCACGTTTTCTCCCTTTTGGCATTTGTTCTCATCTTTTTCTCTTCCTTTTTTATCTTCTACCTTTCCATTTTTGTGTCCATTGAGTTCCAAAATAAAATCTAATAAAGCCTTTTGCGTATACAAATCAAGTGGAGCACTATAGCGAAAGCAGTAAGGCTACAATTGTGAAAGTAAAATCTGTTGGGCTCTTTTTGACATTAAGACAACAATTCTTAATGCTACACTACCAGACAGGACACGTGAAAATAAACAAAAAAATGTGGACTTGGGACTGGTTGAGACGTAGAGCTGTGTGTCAGCCGTATAGCAGTGAAAGTGATTATTATATTTTTGGAAAATATGACCAGGGGAGAATGTAAATAAGGAACAACAGAGGCCCTTAGACAGAGCCCTGGGAACATCAAATGTAACAGGGAGTGGATGGGAAGTGAATGATTTAAACTGAATGAAGTGGGTGCAGCCTGAAAGGTATCAATGAAACCAGGAAAGAGGCGTACTAGTGATGCCAAGAGAGAAAAGTCTATCAAGAAGGATGTCCTGGGAGATTGTGTCAAAGGCTTTGGTCAGATTAAACTGGAGGAGAATGGATAGTAAACCGGAGTCAGCAGGAGGAGTAGGTCATTAGTGACTTTGATAAGCGCTGTTTCAGTGCTGTGAAGAGGACGGAAACCAGACTGGATTGTTCATATATATTATTGTGGGATAGATGGTCATGGAGTTCAGCAGAAACTGTTTTTTTTCAAGAATTCTGGAAATTAATAGAAGATTTGAGACTGGATGAAAATTATTGGGGTCTGAACCAGGTTTCTTGAGAATATAGGTTACAGCAGCTGTTTTAAGAGCAGAGGGAACAGCACCAGTGGTAAGGGAAGAGAGAATAAAGTCTGTAAAGAGAGGGGACAGAGAAGGAAAGACAGCTTTAACAAGGACAGTAAGAAGATGGTCTAATTGACAAGTTGAAGATTTGGATTTTTTAATGAATTTGGAGACTTGATGAACTGAGGGTAAATACTGAAAGTAAATTAGTCAGTACAGATAAAATGGGAGCAGATGTAATTGAAATAGGGGTGGGTAAAAGCTGTTGATTTGTTCAATCTTGGAAGAAAAAAGGATACCAAGATGTTTCAGAAGTCAGAGAAGTACAGGCGGGGGAGAAGGGAATCCGATGGTTTTCTAATATTTGTAAGTAGGGAGAAAAGAGCCTTGGGTTACCTTCATTCAAACTGATTAAGCTGGAGTTATATGTGGATTTGGCTTTAGAGACGCTGTCTTTGTAGTGAAAAATATGAGTTGAATACATTTACAGTGAGACCAGTTTTCTTGTAGAGACTTTCAAGTTGACGTCCTTTTGCTTTCAATTATAAAAGTATATGATCTTAAAGAGGAAGAGAGAGTGCAGATAGCTGTATCAGGAAGGCTGAAAAGTCGTTAATAAAATCCTTGTTAGGCTTAGGGGGCGACAATAGTGGGAACAGGTCCAGAGAGCTGACATAGAGTGGCATACAGGTTTAGGACATGCCTGTCCAGTTCTTCCTGTAGCATCTGAGGGTGTTCCCAGTTAAGAAGACAGAAATAATCCTGTGAATAAGTTCTGTGTCTGACCCCAGAATCTCTTCACAGTAGGATGTGCTTGGATAATCCCCAATTAGAGGAGGAGGAATCCTGATCAGCTGCTCAATCCACCTCCGGAGACTACTTTCAGTGTGGAGGAACAGTTCCTTCAAACTCCTCCTGGGTTATGAGCGTCTCACCCCTACGTTTAGACTCGGCACGTCATCCTACAATTGAAACTCGGTTGAGCTGCTTGTATCTACTTGACTTAATTTCTAGTTCCTTCTGTCCCAATCATATCTGTCTACTTTTAAGACTAGGCTTAAAACTTTCCTTTTTGACGAAGCTCATAGTTAGAGTGGCTTAGGTTACCCTGAGCTACCTCTGTAGTTATGCTGCTATAGGCTTAGGCTGCTGGTCATATTAAGATCTATTTCTCTTGCTCTGCTGAGTTCTCTTACTGCTCTCCATTGTGCATTATATGCTGTTATTTAAACTTTTAACTTTATGTTCTCTCTGATTTTTCTCTCTATAGTAACTACATCTGGCTTGCTATTATGTTAGCTGTGACAACATCCTGGGAAAGGGGGGGGGGGGGAATCAGCCGAGCTACTGCTGTCAAAAACTCCATGTTTTCCTTTATTGTATCCCCTTGGCCTTGTCTTTCGGAGTTGAACCTTGTTTCTCTCCTGGACGTAGCTGTTGGTGAGCTTTACTACAACTAACCTTCTGTGCTCTTTCATCCTCTGGACTTTATCTGCTTAGCTCTGTTTCTGTCCTAGATGTAGCCACTAAAGGATTTACTGCTGCCATTATCCTTTTACTTTTCTCCAACATAGAAAGTACTCCTGGATCAATGTGAGCTTCTGTGCTTTCTGTGTCTCTGCTCTGTCTTCTCTAAGCCCCAGTGGGTCGAGGCAGATGAGCGTTCACACTGAGCCTGGTTCTGGTTCTGCTGGAGGTTCTCCTCCCTGTTAAAGGGGAGTTTTCCTCTCCACTGTCGCTTCATGCATGCTCAGTATGAGGGATTGCTGCAAAGCCATCAACAATGCAGACGACTGTCCACTGTGGCTCTACGCTCTTTCAGGAGGAGTGAATGCTGCTTGGAGAGACTTGATGCAACCTGCTGGGTTTCCTTAGAGAGGAAACTTTCTGACCAACCTGGAGGATCTGATGGAGTCTTTGTAAAGAGACTGGAGACGACGTGTGTTGTAAAACTGTCGCTGTATAAATAAAAATGAATTTGAAATCAAAATTGCTTTCCTACTTTGAATATAATTTGATGGTGCTATAGTTCAGTCTTTAATATTACGGCTCTAAAATATGACATTTGTCCTGCAAATATTAACTTTGTCGTAAACAGAGGACGATTTTTGTGAAATCATATAAAATGGAAAGCCTTTCCTTCATGTTTTCACTTACTGTCTTTGTTCTTGTCCACCAGCTCAAATATGCGGTCGCAGATGTTGTCGACATCGTCCACGTTCCGATCATCTCGCCTTTTAATTTTGGTGATTATCTGGGGAGGAAAAAGTCACGTTTACATCAATATCTAAGCAAATATTCCCACTTTTTAGGATGAAAACTGATGTCGCAAAACCCTGCAAGGAAAAGCAGGTACAGACAACAGATGTGTGAATTCTTTAGGTGATAGATTGAGGTGTTTGGGTGGCAGCTCTGCAACATCTGGAACCATGTATGCACTTTAGATTCAAAATCAAATTTACATAAAAGGTAACAGATATTTACAAGAGTAAACTGGAAAAATAACTGGATTATCTGGGAATAAATTGTCTTTCTATGCTGCTTAAAGTAACAACGTAACCAAATTTACTTTAAAACACAACCATATCAATTCTAATCTCTCTAACTGCTCTAAATGATCTTCATGAAACAAGCTGAGTTTCTAAAAACCATGAGCTGAAGACCCACTTTGACAACACGTTTTACTTCCTGGTCGGTAAGGGAGCCATTCCCATCGTTGTCGTAAACTTTAAAAGACCACTTCAGTTTGTCGACGAGTTTTCCACGAAGAACGAGGTTCACAGCTGCCACATACTCCATGAAGTCCAGTTTACCATCCTAAACGGAACCAGATACTCGTTGGATTATGGAACCTCCAACTGCTGAGACAGATGTATCAGACAAAAGGACACGTTACCTTGTTAGTGTCAAAGGAGCTAAAGACTAGTTCAATGAATGCCAACTCCTCCTCTGTTGATTTGCTGCTGACTCCAAAGATTTTCTTGAACTCGTGCAGGTGCAGGTTTCCACTCGGACATTCGCTGGTAAACTTTCTGTACAGCTCCTGAATGTTCTGGAGAGTCACTTCTTTATCTGTGGTGGCCTGGACCTGACCCATAGCTTCAGTCAGGAAGCTGCAGAAATCCCCTCAGATGGTGGGTTATCGAGCGGGCGCATGGTCTGCACGGACCTTCTCCAGAACCCTGGAGCTATTTCAGGAACCCCTGCTGAACAGATCCAGTTGAGTCCTCATGCATTCCAACCAAATCCCCGCCTGAAAGGAAGCTCTTCTGGAATATTTCTGTTTCCAAAAACTAAAACTACTCCGTCCTGAACTGAATTACAGGTATTCCACTGACACTACTCGCTGTGGTGTTGGGAAGCTAATCTGCAGACTCTTTGACGGCAGAGAGGAACAGATTTGCCTCCCGCACACCACAGAGATTAAAAGGCTGAATCTGTCAAAGCGCCAGTGTGTGCTTGGCGATGTGTTGATCCGATGAAGCGTGTGAGGAGGTTTTACCCTGGATGACCTGGCAGGAGAAGTAAAACTGTGTTGTGATTGGAGCTGCAAAGAGCTAATCAGCTTCATGTGCAGGGTCTAAATGTAGTGGTTTTACTATGTTAAGAAGCAGGTTTTACGTCATCTACAGCCTTCTGCATCTGCTTTGGTTACTGAACTGTAAATAAAAATGAGTTTGACGGATTGATAAGCCTAAAAGAATCTATAAAGCTAATGAAATACAGAGACCTGATGCTGCTCAGGTGTCTTAATGTTCAGCTGAGAAATATTCTCTTTTCTATTCTTCCTGCACTTCTCTTCTCTGTCCATTAGATGTCCCTAATTCCTTTACAATCTGCTTTTGTTATTGTACCCGTCATCTCCTGTTTGAGCAACATATTTACTGTTCACAGAAAGAGTACTGCTTTCAGCAAAAAGGTCCTTGGTTCAAATCCCAGTCTGGGATCTTTCTGCATGAGTTCAAATGTTCGACCTGTGCATGCATGGATTCTCTCCTTGTACTCTGGCTTCCTCCTGCAGTCCAGAAACATGAGTGTCGAGTTAACGAGTCTCTAAATTGTCCCATGGATGCGCAGTGAGAAAGAACACAGGCTGGGATTTGAACCCTCAACCTTCTTTACTGCGAGCCAGCAGTGCTTGCAACTTCTCCACCATCCAGCCCTATTGCATGACAGATAAAGGAAATAAAATTACAGATGAGATGTGGCAACAACAACAAAATGGCAATTTGAAATTTGTCTTTTCTTTGCATTCAGGCTTCAACAGGACCAAAGTGAGGAAGCTGCATGATGCAAACAAGAATTTAACGGAGCAATAAGGATGATATTTACTGCAAAATCAACCTAAATCATTGTTATTTGTCACCCAGGATGTTAGTAACATTCCCTGTAAACAACCCTCCCCATCAACAATGTCTTAGTCAAGTTTTTTCTCCTTTCAAACCTAGAAGTACGGTCCGGAACGACTTCGATTCAGACTGTAGCTCGTGTTTACTTCCTGGTTCCTCAGCCAATCATATGAGAGTTCCCAGGGTTCTCAAAACAGAGCGCAGCATTTGGTATTTTATCTTTTGCAAAGGAGTAGCAGCCTGCAAACATGGCAGCCAATAAGAGAAGCGTAGAAGAAATAGAAGAGAATACAGCATCATAGACCCGCCCTGTGGAGATTCACAGCAGCAACGGACCGTTTAGAAACGGCAGGCTGTGTGTTTGTGTTGTTCTGATGTTAACCGCTAGGTGTCATTATTACTTATTGGTACTTTAATGATAATAAAGGAAAAACTTTCAATAAGGTCCAGATAGTAGAGTATATTGTTGGGATTTTGCTGAATGAAGATATGATTGTAAGTCTGGAATAAATGATCCCCTGGTGTTTTCCAAGAAGAAGCTGCTTTGTCTCGTCTCGTCTTTGAGTCTTTTTTTTTAAATTTGATCCTCTCCTACAAGTCTAGGTATGGAAGTCGAATGGAGAAGACATCAAAACAATGCCCTCCAGACAGCTTATATACAGGGGGAGGAGTAGAGCTGTAAAGCTGCAACACAGGTGAGAGTCATCAGGTGGAAAAGAAGAACAGCCAGGGGCAGCTGGGGTTGAAATTCAGCCCGGGAGCATTAACAGCTTTCCATGGTCCCTGAATGCCTGAAATCCCACATTTGAACCCAGATCCTCTCATGTAATGTCTTCCTTTTCCTAGTCAGCCAGTATGGATTGACATTAATGTTTTAATGTTCTGTGTGCACTGATCACATCCTAAACACAAACATAATATATGCCAAGTCTGGGGTGAAAGGGCCATGAAGAGAGTGTTTGCTCACTGTAATTGCGCTGACCTCGGCTCCCCTCTGCGGTCCTGCAGTTAAAAAAACACGTGGTAAAACAATTACTCTTGGTTAATTCTGCACGCAGGCTGCATTCTGCACACATTTTCTCTGCTCCACTCATTTCTTTCTCCTTTCTTTCCAGCATCTTTGCTACTTCAACTTGCTTCAGTTTCTTTATTGATATTTTTTCCAAATTAGTGTGCACGCTTTCATCTTTGAAAGAAGAACAGCAAGAATTGCCTTGACAGACGCATCTGAACTGTTATGTTGTGATGCGCCATTTGGGCACTTCAACAGGGGGGCTGTTAAAGAAAATGAAATTACAGATGCTGGAGCTGCGGAGAGCAGTTAACGGGGAAACAACAGATAACTCACAGACACTGAGGACTCAGAGGCTGACATACTTGATTGGACAAAATGGACTGATTAATGAAAAGGGGTCATAGTCACTTCCAGAATATGATGAGATATTCTCCACCAATGTCATGCAAGAAACAATGATATGATACGGCACTCTCCCTTGCAGTGATGTACACACTAGGTTGTATATAATGGTTATGTAAGTGATAATCTTCACTCTCCACTTGCGGATTTTACCCTCCCTGCATCGTATTTATGTACGAGAGTCCAATACTGAAGCTGTATAATTCCTCTGGCTCGTTAGTGTAAATACGTTAAAGTATAGTTTCTGTTTCAAGAGTTGTTTCTTACTAAAGAAGAGAACAATAAAGCAGACCACTTTTTCAGGGTAAAAAACTGGGAGAATCAGCAATTGGATGCGGTCAATTCTTAACACAAGCATAACGTGTTGTGGTTTCTCATCACTGTACTGCTTATGTTTTAATTTGATTGTGCTGTGATTGACTAAAACCAATCTTTGATAGGCCAGCACTAGGTGTTGCTTCGTCCAATCAGCTCAAAGAGTTCTGCTGAATGTCCCTCCTTTCCCCAAATGGATTCGATGGGAGCAAGCTCAGATTAATAATGTGCAGACATTACAAATTAACAATCAGGCTGGCTCGCTTAAGATTGACGGAATCTGACGCGTTACTGTGGCACCCGCGGTCGCGAGGGCAGCTTTACGCCCGTGCATCACCGTGACTGTGTCTTATTATAGGGTAGAGAAAAAAAAAACACTTCTACCATCCGCTGGAATCCTCCCGAACCTCCCTATGGCCACCCTGCCCCTGAGAACAGCTGAGCTCAATTAGGACAGATGACCTGAGAAGATTAATGGGCAGGATTTGATGATATAAAATATACAATGAACAAGAGAATTAACAAAGAACCAAATTAGAATTACAATGACAACTAGAGAACAAAAACAGCTGAGAAAAATACAGACATAAAAGAAACTAACAACCCTCACAATCATGACATTATTTTATTAAAATATTGCAAGCTTAGTTTATAGCTAATCATGAAAAAAATATTTTTTTTTGGCTCTCGAGTAGTTTTAATTTGACTATTTTGACCTTAGTGACAACGTTTCCGAACCACTGCTGTAAAGATTTTGTTGAATTGTTAATTTCCTCTTTATTACAGACAAAAACAGCAGAGAGCACCAGCCTCTTTCTACCAAATCACAAATTGTCTTGATATTTACTAGCACTTGACAAGATGCTGAGAACAGGGTAAGGCAGTCAGTCATAGGAGGCTGGCACACTGGTTTCATTCAGGGCTGCATCCTCCCTTCGCTCCCTGGAGCCCATATGTTGTATAAAAGTAGAATTAAAGGAAGACAAATCTGAAAACTGGTATTGAAATGCAGGTGAGATATTTGGAAAGTAAGTACATACTGTATATGCAATGGGTCAACAAAGGGATAATTACTTAAAGTTTGAGTTTTAAACATCAAGACAAAATGCTGTTCACCTTTTGTTAAATGCACGTAGCTATAAAACAGCGGGTCTATTTCAAGAGGTTAAACTTTTTATGCAAGAGTTTAACAAGATAATGAGATTAATCTCTTAGAATCATGCCTGCCAAGAGAGGCGAGTCGATGGTGCAAATCTCTTCAGTGTGACTTGAGTGAGTCAGTTGGAGTCGTCACGGCCCGGGGAAAGACGATCCGAACTTTTTGTCACAAACTCTGCAGGAATCGTTTCGACCAAAGCAGCTGGAAAGGATGAGACTGGAAAAAAGCTGCAGTGAGGAGGTGGATGTGGCGCAGATCCAGGAGATGTGTGTCATTTTTCTGAGGGAATGTCCCAGTGGCGCCTTGCATTTGCACGAGTTCAAAAGGATCTTCGGTGTCCAGAGCAGCTCAGCAGAGGAGTCCCTCTTCCTCGAGACGATCTTCCGCTCGTTCGACACCAACCAGGTGAAGGATCTTTAAACCCAGCAGCTAGGAATTAGATTCTACTGTCTGAGTGACTAAGCATGGTTTATCCACAGGACAACACGCTGGACTTCATCGAGTACGTTGCTGCCCTGAACTTGATCTTGAGGGGAAATCTGGAAGATCGGCTCAAGTGGTCCTTTAAGATGTACGACCGCGATGGGAACGGGAAGCTGGACAGGAAGGAGGTGAAGCGGCTGATAAGGGTGAGAAGAAAAGAAACTGTTTTATGGAAATGTTTTGGCAGAAATGTCTGAGCAGAGCAGAGACACCAAGAAGTCAAAGTGTAAACTATTAACAAGTTCCATAACCAAAAGCCCTCTCAGGGTGGACTTTGGTGCCCCATTAATCTGGGATTAGGGCAAGAGGATAAGGTCATGTAATGTGACTCCATTGACAGAAAAAGAGTTGAGCAGTTGTGATCCTAATCACCTTTAACCTGGAGATCAAGGTGGTAATGCGGCTAAGACGCCCTGGCCATGTTCATCAAAACTCTTCAGAACATCTAGTCTGGTAGATGATGAACAACATGTTGCCTCGTTCTGTTCAGGCTCTCCCCACATGACCGCGGTTGGTTTTTACACTTCATTAATCAACTATGGACAGGCAGACGTGGGCCACCCTGTATGCAAAATATCAGGTTTTTGTATTTCTATAACATGCTGGCAGCAGATATTGTGGTTCCTTTGTGTTTTGTTTTCATTCTGTGAATCACAATAAACATAAAACATTCAATTATGAATTAAATAAACATAGATGCAAAACTCAGGTGCTGCTGAGATAATTAAACTACTGGCATCTGAAGAAAAAGATGAAATACAAAAATCTGAGCAAAAATTCCAAGATTTATTCATACAGAGACCCATAAATATGAAATTGTGAAAAGAAATATAATTCTAATCACTGTTGCTGAATAAAATTCATAATGAAATCCCACCTTTTAGATTTGCTTTGATTCTCAGGTCTTACAGAATTTGTTTTAAAATGGCCATATTGTAGCATTTCTGTTGAACCATAATTAACTGTTATGAATTTATGATTTTATATCTAAATATTACCCAGCCTTGTTGTTTTCTAAATGTTTTAGACATAGTTTTAATTGTAATTTCATACAATCTTTTAAATTATGTGTTCCTTTATTTATGACACATGTATTATATACCAAAGTGATGAGAAACAAGTTGATGTGGGTGTGTGTCTGATATTTAGAAAATATAGTCATTAATAATAATAATAATAACAATAATAATAATAATAATAATAATAATAATAATAATAATAATAATAATAATAATAATAATAATAATAGGGCAGTTTGGTTAAAAAATATTTATGTTGCCTAATTGTATTCATTATGTTTATTTGATTGTGTTCTTAAACTGCTTAGTTTTACAACAGATATTTAATCCCTTTTCTGTTTTGCTTTACACAAAAAAGGATTTGCTGTGGGAAGTTATAATTCACGGATTAAACCCACATTTATCCAACACAGATTCTTCAGAAAATCAAGCTTCAGAAGAGTGAAGTCGGACTGACTTCGTCCCAGATCTGTGATCGGATCTTTGAGCTCGTTGATGACAATAATGACGGTAAGTTGGAGAACAAATTCATCAACAGTTCACAAAATAAGAATATCGAGAAAAGGTTTAATATTTTTGTCACTCATTTCAAAATGTGAAACTCATTTATTGTATAGATTCATTACACACAGAGCTAAATATATACAACTACAGAGAATGAGAAGCAGTGTCTCAGAACATTTTAAAATATCAGAACAATTTAAAAGGACATTTTAAGCAAAAATCTCAGGTTTCTGAAAAGTCTGTTCACTTCTATGTATTCAGTACTTGGTCTGGGCTCCTTTTGCATGAATCTATGCATCAATGCGGCCGCTGCGGCGCGGCATGGAGGAGATCAGCCTGTAGTTCTGCTGAGGTGTTTAGGAAGCACTTGGTTCTGGTGTTTCTCATCATCCTCTGGACAATATTTCGCTGGATGTTGCAGACTCCATCTGATCCATCACAGACAATAATAGCTAGCTGATTCATTGAGCGCTGAATCGCACGTCAACGTCACCGCCATATTGGAAGTGGCATAGTGGATGCCTGATTATAGTGTTGGGAACGGCGGTTCTTTTGGGTCTACTGTATCACTAGAATCATAACATAAAGTCATTTGATCTAAAGATTTGTTCACTCAAACTACATTTTCTGTTCCTTTACATTTAAAATACAAAGTAAGCATGACTTTAATGTCACTGAGTGTGCTATTTTATAGAACTGTAACTGCTTATTTTGTTTCTTCACAGTTAAAAACAGGCATTAAAGATCAGACTTTATTTTGTAAGTTCTAGCAACTGGAACTCAGTCAGCTTAGATGGAAAAAGAAAAAATATCTAATCATGTTCGTCAGTCCTGTCTGTCCATTGGTGTAGTATGTGAGTAAGTTATACTTTCAGTACGATTCACGTACTGCACGCACTGCAGGTTTGTTCCCTCTGCAACACAGGCTTCATAGGCTGTTTGTTCCGGCTGTGAACGAAGTCATCCAGGATTTGTTTACGCTGTGAATGAAGCAGCACAGTACTTCCCTTTAAGAGACGAGAATTAACGAGTCTGTGTGTGTCTTGGTCCACACATACGGCGCACCGGATTATAAAACACATTAAATATTCTTCCCAAGTGTGTAATATCACTCCTCCACATCCACAGCTCTCTATCCGTCTCTGTGGGGAGGACAGAGTAGCTGGACTACACTGCCCTGTTTCTAACATAAGGCCAAAATAAACGTAACTTTAAATTGAATTAACTTACTAGGTTTATTGCTGCACGGGGCTGCACAGTGATGCAGTGGGTAGCACTGTTGCCTTGCAGCAAGAAGGTTCTGGGTTCAAATCCAACCCTTGGTCTTTCTGCATGTTTGCATGTTCTCCCTGTGCATGTGTGGGTTCTCTCCGGGTACTCCAGCCTCCTCCCACAGACCAAAAGCATGACTGTTAGGTTAATTGGCTTCTCTAAATTCTCCTTAGGTGTGAGTATGTGTGTGAATGGTTGTTTGTCTCTGTGTTGCCCTGCGACAGACTGGCAACCCAGTGAACGCTGGACATAGGTACCAGCAACCCCTGTGACCCCATGAGGGATTAAGCGAGTCAGAAAATGGATGGATGGATGGATGGGTTTATTGTTGCTAGCTCGTACTCTGCCTTACATGAATGCACTTCTAGTATAGACATTACAGTCAGGCAGTCTGGTAGACAGCTCAGGGGTCCTATCATTTAGTGACACAGTGTACCGTAATGCTCCTAATATCCATTGAGTGGAGCAGCTTTGTTGCTAACCAAAGTCGTACTTACACATTTTAACAGATTTTTGAACGTATTGTACCACATAAAATCGGTCAGTAAGCACACCGGTGATCATATATAAGGTGCACCATCAATTTTTGAGAACATTTAAGGATTTTAAGTGCACCTTATAGTCCGAAAAATACGGTACGCATTGCATGCCAATATTGTACTTCTGGTCACGTGGTCTTGGAAATATACACAAAGGTGCTTTGTTTATTAATAAATAGAGCAAAAACAAAGAGTAAAACATAAATAAAATATAATAGACTAACTAAGATTTTTCAACTGGAAAACCTTTGTAAGCAACCAGAGTGAGCCACTGGCGAAGAAATTCATAAAACTATAGTACGAGACTAGGCTCCTTCTAGTCTGAAGTTATCCCTGTTGCTGGTACACCTTTTCCTACCAGACTTTTTCCTTCCACTCAACTTTCTATGAATATGCTTGGATCCAGACTCCATGAATTACCAGCTTCTTTAGCAATGACCTTGTGGAGCCAGTTAATGACTTCTGGACATGTGTGCAGTCAGCTGGCTTCGCTGTGATGATGTCGCCTACTGACCCAGACTCAGACCATTTAGAGCCATCGTCTACATCAGGGGCGTCAAACTCATTTCGTACATTGGGCCACTTTGGCATCATGAAGTCATTAAAATGCACCTGTATAGTTGATACTTTTGATTTCGGTATTTCATTCCCCTTTACATAAAAATGTTAAAAAAAACTTCACAGTAACATAAAATTAGCACAATTGAAAAGTTTATCTGCAAAAAAAGTTGATGTTGGGGTGAGTTACACTTTAAACAAATTTTTTCTGCATCACTTCTTCTCTTTTTGGACATTTCTGGCTTGTTTTAATGTGTTGTGGGAAAACTGCAGGAGGCTGTTACTACACAGTTAAAAAAATCTACATTCGCTACAGGACGCACAGGTTTAGCCACTTCATACACTTTAAAAGGATTTATGCCTCTACTTTATGACATGATATGCCTTTTTTGGCTTTTGAGGGCCGGATAATTTTTTTTGACGGGCCAGATTCGGCCCGCTGGCCTTGAGTTTGACACGTGTGATTTAGAGGTTCTGGAAAACCTTTATAGGTGTTTGGAGTTAATCAGCTGATTAAGGTGCAACAACATGACTTTCTAGTGTCTAGAAACAATATTCTAATTTTCTGACACGCTGAATGTAGGATTTTCATTCTCTGAATATCATAATAATAAAAAATTACAAGAAATCAAGGTTTGTGGAATGAATCTATATAATAAACAAGTCTTTTTTGTACAATTAAAATCCTTATCCAGGCTGTGTTTGAGCTCCCAAAGAGCTTTCAGAAATAAAACTTAAAAAAATTAGATTTTCCAAAAATGTTTTTTTTTTCAAGAGGTAGACCAAAAACAAAACAAAAGTTTTTTGTTTTTACGTAGAAATGAAGTTGTGATTGCTCTGATTGTCGGTTCCTGTCTATAGGAGAGATAACCCTGGGTGAGTTTATGGAGGGCGCCCAGAAGGACGAGTGGCTCATGGACCTTCTCAATCTAGATGCCGACATGTCCGGCTGGGTGATCCAGAACTGCAGAAAACTACCATGACTCCTCACTTTTAGTGCTCATTTTTAACCTCTTACTCCGGTTTAAAAAGACTTGCCCTGTGGTTCTGACCCATCTCATGAATTTGGAGCTGGATCACTTAATGTGGCAGAAGTTCTCTTGGGATTCTGTGCTGGTCCGACGCACACTGAGTGGATTTTAGCGATAAATAAAGACAAATTAACTGCTAAATATTCACATTTGAAATCCACACTGATGGAGTACTGCAGTTTTCAATTTAGCTGAATATTATTTCCCACATTTTGGGTCTTCATAGTGATGCATAGATCATGAATATTTTATTTACAGTGTCCCGTTGGATTAGAGTTTAAAATGTTTTCCAACATGTCATGTTCTGAAGCTGGTTGGGACCATCTTTGGTCCTGCAGATCTGGAGGAACTACTCTGTGCTGATCTGAAAGGGGATGGAGCGGTGAATGAAGTTCAGTTTGTTTTCTTACATTTTGTGACCTTGAAAATGAGAGAAAGTGGAAGAATAAAGAGGAATGTTTTGCTACTGATCTGTGTGTCGTTTATTCTGCCTAATTTACTGCAGCCTCGCATCATTTGGCGTTCAGAAGCTTCAATCCACAGCTTCTGGGCATTAACGTCATTATTTTAATCATTTATTCAAACTGTTCAAGCACGGCTCTGGTGCACCATCATAAATGTATTTATGTGATCCACACCAGGTCAGGTAAATTACATAAAATGGATGAAGTAATTCTATTTCTGTCAAATTGTTTTAGAGAACGTTACTTTTAATCCCTAACGACCCACAGCATTTAGTAGTCTGGCTTTAAACCCCGCTACAGGACAGAAACGACACTCGTCAAGGTTATCTTTTGCAAACAGTGAACTCCGGTAGCTCTGTGGTCCTTCTTCTCCTTGACCTGACTGCTATGTCACAGGATCTGCTCTCTAACTTTAAACATTTCGTAGGGATCATATTAAGCCCTGTCATGTTTTAAATCTCACCTTTATCAGGCTTTATCAGTTTAGTTCAGTGATTTCTCCTGAGCTCCAGCTCCCCTCTCTTCTGGTGTGCCCCAAGGCTCCATCTTTGGTCCTTTGCTTTTTTATACTTCCTGCCACTTGTCTTGCCTTTTCAACATTAATTGCTACGTAGATGATGCCCCAGTATACCTACTGATTAGACAAACACTGCAGCCTGAAGTGACCCAATTCCGATTTTTTTGCCCATATGCGACCTGTATCTGATCTTTTCATGACAGTCTGAACAACACAGATCGGATTTTTTCAAATGCGACCTGTGTCTGTACGGCCAGGTTGCATTCATCCGAAATTTGGCTCTCTCCTACTTTTCGATCTTCTTAAAAAGATTTTGTTGGTAATGTCCTGGCTCCGGTTGGAGAATAATGTAAAGAACGCGAGATACGCAAAATACGCTGCAGCATTACGATCCCTGTTTACTTCCGCAAACAATGAGCACGTTTGCTACGTATGACGTCATCGCATCCAATACTGCGCACGCGGGAACTTAGGTGTATGAATGCAGTTCACACAGGAGATCACATACAAGTCGCATATATTTGGAAATGTGAACGGACACGCAAAAAAATCCGATTTCACCAAAAAATTTGAGCATCAAGGCCTGCAGTGTGAACGTAGCCTTAGTTACGTCTTTATGGTGAAAGCTGCAGCCAAGGGTAACGATGTGCAAAAGGCCATTGCCTCAGATTTGGAGGAGACCACGGGTGGGAACAGAAGGGGATGGGTGCAGCCAAGCAAAGGGCGTGATTACTTTATGTCTGCTCTTAGCGTCAATAAAATGCAGGAACTTGATGGAATCACCGTTTTATTTTGCAGCAGCATGGGTCAGTCATGCTGATCTGTGGTCATATTCATTATCCAGTCTGCTCTGGTCAGCTTGCCACCCCTCACATTGTCTTCTTTCTCATTACTGTTGACTTTTTTAGCACTTTGATCAGCTTCGGTTGTTTTTAAACTGTTTTATGAACACAATTCGACTTGACTTAATCTAAAACAACAGAATAACAGACTCCATCCCAAACACACAATAAATGTCGTTTTGGGATCATTAAAGCAGGTTAATATTGCAAATTTAGGATGAACTTCTAAAAATAAAGTATTCATGAACTGTGACTAAAAGCCGTGTTTGTTCCAGGAAATCAAGCAGTTTGAATCGACTCTGCTAATTCTGCCAAGAAGAGACGTTAAATAGTTGATATCCACAAAGGATGCTAACTTGCATCTAATGTTCCTCTTTCTATAGCCACTGAGATCAGATGAAGAAACTTAGTGGACTGAAAAAATTGATTTATTGTACAAATTCTCACATTCATACAAACGTTTGCAAAGCTTTTAATCCATCACAAGGTGACAACCTGGTAACTCTTTCTGTGCCATGTCTGTGTTTCATCACAGTGCATTAAAATCAGGTTTTATAAACACGTTTATTGAGTGAGTGAGATGGGTTTCTGAGAGTGCTGATTGGCTGAAAAATGTATACAAAAAACAAACAAACGCTCAACTGCTGCAGAGCCTGCGGGTGAAACAACTCCTGCAGCCTTGAGCACCTTCCTGTCCATCAGCGGCTGCGCTCCAGGAGGAAGCCCAACCCTTGGATGTGTTTCCAGTGCTGTGAAGGATCTAGGCCGTTCCAAACTGAGCCAGATCACTCAGCTCCACGTCACCAAACTCCTCCCAGGGGCAGATCACCGCAGCATCTGCAGGAAAACAGAGCAGGCATGAGGAAACGGCACAACCAGACACAGGTTTAGCGTGGATCCGGACCTCAAACTCACCATCAAGCCCCTCCATCCCTGGCAGAGAGCTGTTAAAGCTGGTTGGGAAATAAAAAGTGAATTAGAAATGATTTTTTCTTGCAGAGGAGAAGATCCTGATAGCTGAGTGTTAGAATGAGTCTGCTCACCCCTTCTGTCCAGCTTTGGGAGCTTTGCTCTTGAACTGCCTGCTCTCCTTCTGCTTGAACTCAGCTGGGGTGGGCTTGGTGTCCTCAGATCCTGCGTTCATGTTCTCCACTGTGCATCAGAAAGATTTAACATTTTATACATAGAAAGGAGCAGGGAAAAGTCACATAATGCATTAATAACATCAATAGGACCTAAAACTGAATAAAACACCCTTACAGTAATCAGCCGAGCGGTAACAAAGGTGCGGTTCAGGCTTTAGCTGCCTCACGTGGAAGAAAACTGGATTTATCAACTGCTCTCATATGATTTTTTAAAATTACTTCAAAATCTGCTTTGACCCGTAGGTTTGTAACAGCCGAGGAACCGACATCTATATGGTATATCTCAGTCTTTTACTCACTGAACCTTAAAAAGTTCAGGGCCATCCAGACTTTATGTCATCCAGACATGGAGCACGAGTCGAGGTCCTTTTTATTTGTTGGGACGCAACTCTGTGTATAAACCGGGTAACAATGACATAAAAGTCTGTATTTTAACAAAAATACAGCTAAACAGGGAGAAGGTGCAGCGTGAAGAGGAGGGGGCCTAAAACTGAGCCCAGCAGGACACCAACAAAGGCAGACACAGAAAGTAGTAAATCATCCTGCAGGCATACCGCTGACCAAACATGAACGACACAGGAACGACTGGGAATGCAAAATTAGGTGAATCCTCAGATTTAAAATAGTTAGAAACGTGCTACAGTTAGAAAACAAGATATCCAAAGTCGCTAAATTTACCCAGGAAGTCACGGCAGTCTGAATGATTTGACTTTAAACAGCAGAAAAAGACACCTGTAAGAATGCATTTGATTTCCCCCCCAAAATAATCTACTTACTTGTTTTTGTGGATGTTAAAGAAGTTTCTCTCTGCGGACGAGAGTCTAAGAAGCTGTTGCAAGACAAAGAAGTATTCCTCTTTCTTCTTGCTGCGCCTGTCTGCTGTGTCCTCCTCCGCCCGGCGCCGTCCTTTATACACCTGCAGGGATCAGTTCCTCTCAGCGCTGACGCGGATTAAGTCTATGACTAAGCCTCATTAGTCCAAAATACCTGGGAGCTGCTTGTTGGGATTCATTTTTCTCCAGAACTCTTCATATCTAATATGTACAGACTCAAAACACAAAAATGAACATGTTGCTATCACGGCTTTACCCCTAAAAGGATGTTAAATACTCTTCTAAAGGGGTTATTTATTTTGCAGCATGTCTTCTTTTTGTTGTTCTTGATTTTTATTGACTAAAATGAACCCCACATGAGGAACACAGGGTTGAATGGCTCATCTGTTCTGGAATAACTGGATGACTCACAGAGATAATAAAAGCTTGCATAAGAAGGATCATGTCCAAATCCGCCTGCCAGCCTGTGAGCAGCATGTGCAGATACATGCGTGTCATAACATCCTGATACACTGTGTTTCGGTTAATGCAGGGGTGTTACAGCATGCTCATCCTCTTTCCGACACCTGTGCTAATTCACCTGTTCAGCTTTACCAGTGCTTATGGAGAGCATCGCAGACAGAATGACGCAATATGTCTCATGCGGAAATGTCCTCAGATGGAATAAACTGCCATAAATATGAGGAATAACCTCAGAGAAGTAGCTGTTGCTGCTGTCTGGGGAGAGTTATCTGGTCATTTATAAAATATTTGAAGGAAATCCTTCTGCAGAGAGAAATTATTCATAACTGGGAAACGTTTTCAGAGACTGAGGAAAGAGGGAAGAGCTCCATGTCAGACTCCACGCTGTCCATCTGGGATGGCAGGTTAAATGTTAGAAAGTGGCTGTTTGCAGGGATTAACGGAGAAATCCTTTTATCTCCGATAAGAATTCAGCTGTTCAGGTAACGACAAAATCCCGATTTTTTCACGTTGCCCAGCAGAACCTGCAGAGAAACGCTTTTCGGCTCCCTGCGGCGTGTCTGTTCAGCAAAAAAAGGTCCTAGGTTTGAATCCCATCTGTCTGCATGTTCTCCCTGTGCATGTGTGGGTTCTCTCTGGGTACTCTGGCTTCCTCCCCCAGCCCAGAATCTTGACTTTTAGGTTAATTGGTGTCTTTCAATTGCCCTTATGACTGTGTGTGCCTGGTTGTTTGTCCTCTTTGTCTCCCTTCTCTCCTTTGGTCCTAAACTACAAAACTTGACAGTTCCTGTCAAGTTTTGTCCTGCAAACCAAACTTTTAAAGCAAGGCTGAAAGCTTAGCTAAGACCTTAAACCTTGCATTTATTTACTTATTTGTTTGATTTTGTTTTGCAGATTTATCAATATGCCTGTATTGAACATTTTTATTGTTTTCTAGAGTTTTAACCTTCTTCGTTTTCATTGTTTTACACATGATTTGTATGTATTTTCTTTGCAGAGTAATATTACTCTTTGTGAGTATTTTCTCATTCTGTTTTTAATTGTTTTAGACATTACATGTGATGTGTTTGCTTTTTAATCACCTGGAGTTTTACCTGTGTTTGAGAAGTGTTGCGTAAAAAAAGATAAATTGAGCTTAAAACGTTTTTTTACAGGCTTGACTGGTTTAAACTGAGCACAGATCTGTCTCCAGTGGAAAATGCATCACGTAAAGCATAAAAAGCAGAGCTATTGCTGTTTGTTGGTAATCTGATGAACTTTAGCAGTATAAGAGGAATTTAATTGGTTAGTCTGAGATGGATCTGAGTCAGGCTGAAATTCAGATTTCCCTCCAGAGGACGCAGCTCATCTTCACAGCCGTGAAGCGTTATTTCCATTTGTTTAATGTTGCAGTTTATTTTTCAGCCAGTCAGAACTCCCGACACTTTTCTAACTCTTGACTGAAAATGTTACCTTTGTGTCGAATAATTAGACAGAAACTTCTCATTCATTTAATTTCTCTTCGCTTTTTAGACCTATGTTGTTGATTATTTAGTGATCTAATCAGTTTGCAAAAGAACCCATAGGTGTTGGACCAAAAAATGGGAAAAGAAGTTTGCGTGAAAAAAACAAACACAATGCAAAATGTCTGCCTTTACATCTTTATTTGAAGCCAAATGTTTTTCTTTTTTTACACATTGGAAGAAGCCCAAAGAGAGGTCGTCTGCAACGTGGATGAACATTTGTTCCTCTGTGTGGATGAGAGCAGAAAGAATGAGAACTAGAGGTAGTTTTTTATTGCACAATACAAGATGTTTTATAACGCTCTGTAAACAGACTAAAATATTATGTATTAATATAATCTTTACCAGCAGGAGCATCGATGATCATGAATAAGGCTTGTCTGATGAGTATGAGGAGTTTTCATCTAGTCTCAGATAAACATTTATTGTTTCATATAAAACTCCGTCACTACATTAGCTTCTTCTGAAGCTTTGATGATAGAGCTGTGAGCAGATATTGTTGTTTTCAAATGTATATAAATGCAAGTGTGAATAAACAGGAAGAGTAACAGAGTAAAATAAAGTTTTAGTGGTGGAGGTACGGTGGCGCCCACACATGTGGCCCTCGGGGGGCTACTTGGTGCCCGCGGGCCCCATGTTGGTGACCCCTGGTCTAAACGGTTCCAAACTGAGCCATCTCGCTCAGCTCCACGTCTCCGTACTCCTCCCAGGGACAGACCACCGCTGAGTCTGCAGACAGACCAAAGAAACCAGTGAAACGTTCCACAGAAACCATTAAACTCACTGGGAACGAGTTTCCGTTTGCAGCAAACTCACCATCAAGGGCTTCCGTGGCCGAGTCGTGGTGAACTCTGTGTTCAGAAAGACAGAAACGTTTTTTTACTCCGCTGCAGGTGGATTAACTTCCTGCCTGAGGAGGAAGATTCAGCTCACCCTTTCTGTCCTCGCTGGGGCGCTTTTCTCTTGAACTTTCTGCTCTCTTTCTGGTCCAACTCGGCTGCAGCGGGCTCGGTGCCTTCTGCTGCTGCCGCTGCCGCTGTGGAGTTCATTTTACAGACCCTGCATCACAAAGAGAGACGGGATTGAAACCGGCAACCTTCCTGGAGACGATGTCGTCCCCTTTTGTAACGTTTAATGCAGATGTGCCCTGGCATAGGGGTCAAAGGGTCTAATCTAATTATAAGAGATAAGTTTAAATATGTTCAGCTTCTTGACAAATCTGCATTATCTATTTGAGGGTTTTTAAGTAATTTCGGCTAAATTATGTGAAGTAAAACCAAAATGTTTGAGTGGAAAGAGACCAAAGTCAAAGCTAAAACCATAAAATGCAACCAAACACAAATAAAATAACTCAAATTCTACCTAGAACAGGTGCGTGCTGAATATTATGATCACATTTTAGAATATACGAGATATATTCTTCCCACTGAACAACACAAAACAGGAGAAATAAATAAATCTCACTTTAATAGATCAGCCTTGGTTAAATAAAACAAATAAAGTTGTGTTGCTGCTGTTTCTATACTTTTCATTTATTTTTCACCATGTTTCTGTTTGCATGACAACATTCTGTTGCAAATTTTATTTTTTTCAATCTAAGGAAAAACAATATGCATTATTTTCCCTCCCTCTAGATAACCACTCTTAAAATATTAAATATGTGATATATTCACCCTTTTTAATGAAAGAAAAACCTGCAACAGAAGAAAAACCTTAAAAAATTGATTTAATAAAAACCGACTTACTTGTTTCGGGGGGGAACGCGACACTGAACTTAAAAAGCAGCTGCAGGACAAAGAAGGACTCTTCTTTCTTCTTGCAGTCTCTCTTTTTTCCTGCCCCGTCATCTCAGCAGCCATCTTTATAACGCTGCAGGGACCGGCCTCCTCCTCCCAGAGCTGAGGCAGATTTGGGCTTAAGAGAAAGCTTCAGTAACTGGAGAACACTGAGTGGGACTGGATTTTATTAATGTTATCTTATATATCACAACAGCTGAGGTTATATAATAGATTTAAGTGATTTATAAATAAACAGAAAACCTTTTTGCCAGCAGGCAGTGACCGCTCATCTAAACCTTATTATTGTAAAACTGACCAGTTCGACTCAATTAAAGGAAAATTAAATCACAGCAGCTACAGAGAACGAATAGTTGTTCTTTAATTATAGGTGTTTATGTGGTGAAAGATTTCTAAATTATTCCAAAAGATGTGTCACAGTTGGGATCCAGATAAATCTGGAAAATATTATATATTATATATGCAGTCCCATTCAGTAAAATAGAATATTACTGAATAGTTAGATTTTTTTCAGTAACTCCGTCACTAATCAAAACATATAGATTAATTACAGACTGATGTTTTCTATCCTTTACTTTTTCTTAATTCTAACAGTTTTCTGCTTATAGCAAATTAACCACATTTAAGATTATAATATGACAGACCAATTAAAAAAACTTTTAATACAGAAATATTTGCTTAATAAAAATAGGTTTAATACCTGCTTAATGATTTTTTAAATGAACTTTTAATCTTTTTAATCTTTAATAAAAGTGGTAAATACCAGAGGGATCTGAGGGGAGGAGAGTAAAGAACACAGGAGCTGAATGAGAGAAATAAACCCCTGGGAAATTCAAATGTACAAACAAAACCATAAACATTAAGTAAGAAACTAATGTACTGACCAGGTGACAGAAATGGAAACACTTAGGGAACATTAACAAAAAAGAAAATGAAGAAAAGAGACACGCAAGAACCCAAAAAAACGAAAATCCTGAGCATCATGATACCAACAGGTCCCGCGGCTTATTAATGAAATCGGTTTAATCTGAAAAAGTTATAGAAATTTTCACTGAGGTTTGAACAACTGCTGTCTGAAAGAACAAAATATTACTTTTTATTTGTTTAATAAAAAAAAATATGTACGAATAGCTTAACTGTTGACTAGAGATTACAGAGAAAGTTCATATTTATTACAAATCTGCTTGCTACCAATGAATAAAACTGCAGACATTAGAAAAACTTCAAGTTCAGGAATCTTTATTATTCCCGAGGGACAAATGATTGCACAGGAAGTATTAAAAGACAAAGACAACAAAACAACACAAAAATCTAACTGTATCATTCTAATTACAATCTTTATTATATAATATTAAAGAGAGTTCGTCTTCTTTTTGGCTGTTTTGAAATAAAACCATCCACCCTTTTATCAGTTTATTTATATAGCGCCATGTTAAAAGTGTTGTCGCTACATGCACATAAATATGATTTTATTGTGAAACTGAGATATTTGTTCAACACTAAAAGCAACATTTTAAATAAAGTTTTTTAAAAAAAATCTGTTTAAATCCTGTAGATTATTTGAACTTTAATCTTTTACATTAATTAAAATCTCAGCTGTTAACATTTTGTGTTGTAAAATGAAACCAAAAGGTGAATGTCCACATTACTGGGTACTAAAGTTCCCAGACTGAACAAAGAACAACAAACAGGTTGAAGCAGAATGAAGCTTTTAAACCAGCTGAAGTTCAGATCTTCAGAGCTCTGCGGAGCTTCTCCTCACAAACATCTGCAGTTCCAGCATCTATCAGAAGCACAACCAGAGAGAAGCAGCTTCATTATGCCGAGTCTGGTTCCTGATCTGTTTCTCTTTGGTTCCAGGTCTAAATAAACCCCAGACCAGGCTGGATCACACAGATCCATGTCACCATGTCACCTCCGCCTCTGCAGATGAAAAAAACACTCCTCTGTTTCTGTTATTTCAATAACATATGTTTTAATTATCAAATATTGGTTATCTCCAAAAACCTCATTATTGTCATTTGATTGTCACAGCGGTGTCCAGTGTCATTCTCCTCACCTCCCTCAGTATTTAGGGAGGTGGATCCTACAGCTGTCTGCCAGTGTCTCCGTCACCCCGTTTAACTGCCTGAGTCTCTGGCCGTGCTCCAAGTCCCGTTCCTCTCATCATTCTGTCAGATCTGCCAGTTATTATTAAATCCTGCCACTAATCACGCTGCCACTGAGTTCCTGTCTGCACTTTTGTCCTGCAAACAACCGTTATGATAATAAAGCAATGAAACAGCTACACATGCACAACCGAGCCCACGCTCTCTGTCCTTTGTTAGGAAAACTTAGATTAGATTAGATTAGATAGAACTTTATTGATCTCACAATGGAGAAATTCACTTCAAATTCACAAAAATAATAACTGTGTATTATACGCAGCTATTCCCATTACAGCTGCCAGTAAAATCCTGATGATGATCCCCATCTCTGACTAATCCCTTCATCTTTTCCTTCTGTCCTTTCTGCTCCCGTGGGTTGTCACTAGAAGATCATAGGGGCAGATGGTGCACTGCATACTTATTGGGACACCTGGTAGAGATTTATAAAAATCTTTGATTAAAACTCAACCTTCTTTATTGGACCAGCAGAATTCAAATCCAAAAGTTTGGTTTAAGTTAATTAATTCAAATGAAAAGGAAATCCGACTTTCAGAAGTGCCATACTTACAGACACTCCATAATAAAATAATTCAAACTTATTTATTAAGTTTCTCAATCAATCAATCAATCAATCAATCAATCAATCAATCAATCAATCAATCAATCAATCAATCAATCAATCAATCAATCAATCAATCAATCAATCAATCAATCAATCAATCAATCAATCAATCAATCAATCAGCTATATTTCTAGAGCACATTATAAAAACACATGGGTGACCAAAATGCTGCACATTAAAACAAGAAAAGGTTAAAAACAAGTTAAAAATATACAAAACATACACACACAACATAAAAAGCTAAAAACCAAGTTCACAGCAAGAGAATTTTAAAATGCCATACACGACAAGATCACAGTGTATTAAAAGCCAGGAAATAAAAGCGTGTTTTTTCAAAAGAGATTTAAAAACAGGAAAAGAGGAAGCCTGTCTGATTCTCAGTGGTATTTTATTCCATAACTTAGGAGCAGCAGCAGTAAATGCTTTGTCCCCTCTGAGCTTCTGCCTAGTTTTAGGGACCGTCAGCAGCAGCTGATCAGCTGATCTAAGGGGTCGGGGTGGGCAGTAAGGCTGAAGTAGCTACATAAATATGGTGGAGCAAGGTTGTTCAAAAATGTAAAAACAAATAACAAAAGCTTAAAATGAATTTTAGCGCACAGGGAGCCAGTGAAGGGACGCTAGGACGGGAGTAATGTGCTCGTGCCTACGGGTCTGAGTTAATAAACGAGCAGCAGAGTTCTGCACAAGCTGCAGACCGGCCTGAGAGGTCCGGCTAATGCCTCTAAACAGCGTTACAGGAGTCAAGACCAACTGTGATAAAAGCGGGGACTAGTTTCTCCAAGTCAGGTCCTGCTAAGATTGACTTCACCTTTGCTATTTGTGATATCTAGGCCATTCTTCAAAATTGGAAAGACACGAGAACATCCCATTCAAGTAAAGTAGATGTTTTGTTGATCTTAATGAGGCAGGAAAGAAGAGTGTGGGGGGGTTGTCTGCGAAACAGGGGACATGCGAGGAGCGTTGCGTCATGCAGCTCGAAGGAGGAGCGCATTGAGCTAATAACAGCTAGCGCGTTAGCTTATTTAGTAACCGTTGTTTGTTACTCTCACACATCAAGGCTTCTAATAGGGTGGGGAAAACCCTGCTGTAAAAAACACACTCATGCCTGAATCAAAGATTTTGGGATTACAGATGCTGGAGCTGCTGGGAAACAGCAGATAACTGACAGACACCAATTACTCACAGATGCGGCATACACACATAAACAAATGGACAGTTATCTCAGAGGAAAATGGACAAGTGGATGACCCTGGAGCCAGGAATTTTCTCAGGCTAACAGTGACACGTGTCCCAAAGACGACATGGGAGTTGGGAATTTTGGGCTCTGTAAACCGAGAGTTTGACGCTCGCACTTCCGGGTTTCACCCTTCCAGTATCATGTTTATGTATGAGAGTCCAGTACTGAAGCTGTATCATTCCTCTGGCTTGTTAGATTAAATATGTTAAAGTATAGTTTATGTTTCAAGAGTAATTTCTTACTTAAGAAATCTACAAAAAGAGAAGTCCGCTTCTCCAGGGTAAAGGGGAGGACCGCAACTGGAAAGAGTCAAAGGTGTTCAACTTTCTAAAGAATTAAGACAAAATTGTTTCAAATCAGATTATTCTAAACCAAAATCCCAGAAATAAACTAAGTCAGGGGTTCCCAAAGTGAGGGTCGGGACCCCAATAGGGGTCACAACACACTATGTGGGGGTTGCAAGATTATCCAAATGATGATGCAAAATTTCTGACTTTACAATGTCAGAGATATACTCCCAAATATAGCAAATTTAGGCCTTTAATTGAGGAAAAGGTTTGTCAAAAATGAACGACTTTCCGTTATCAGAAAACTTTGTTTTTTGTCTATTTGTGGATATTTACTTCTCCGTGGCCAATCGTTTATTTTCTTTAATCTACACTGACCGTAATACAAATCTTACATTTTTTGGAAATTACAACAATAACATCATAAATAACATAATGAGAATACCATCATAATTTTACGAGAATATACTCACACAGTTGTTTACACAAAGTCCTGACACTACTAATAATTTGATGCTGATTTGCTAAAAAGATTCAGTATTTCCTTAATTGTGAAACCGATCCAAGGGGAAGAGTTTTCGTAAAATGAATACTTTATTCTCATAATTTTACTACTGTATTCTCATAATTGTAAAAAAACAAAAACAATGTCCCACCCCCCACACCATCTAAGTGGGTTGCCAGTCTCTGCTGCTGTTATTTTGGGCTGAGAAGTTTGGGGACCCCTGGACTTAGTTCCTCAGAGACTGTCTGTACTTTCAGTGTTTTCCTTCTTAAATCAGATAAGATCATCAGAACATGTGCTGTACGGATGTGATGTTCTCACCCAATCCTGTCGGAGGAGTCCAAGTGAAGGAAGACATGAAGAAGCTTTCTATCTTTCTGCAGTCTCTCTGTCTCTCTCCACTCCCACTGTGGCAGCTTTTCTAGTCCTGCTGAGCAGAGACAAATCTGTTGATGGTGCTTTGGTCTCCTCTCTCGGGTTAGGAAGGTTTCTTTGTTCTGTTCAGGTAATAAAAAAACACCTGAAAAAAACAGACGGCTGGATAAGTGGACAATCTGATTTGGACAAGGTAAATTGAACGCCTTGCTCACTGATCTGTCCTCTCTAGGAGCTAATCAGATCCAATTTGGCACAATTGGATTCCGATAACCAGCGCTTAGATCAGCTGGCTGCAGATGACAGAACACGGCCCAGACAGCGAGACCGGCCTCAGAACAAACCCTCTGGGCTAAAATTGTCTGTCCATTAAATCTGTTCAAACTTCAGGCTTGAGTTTTGGTGAGCAAAGCAGGATATGAGGCCATGTTTCAGATTCTAGATCTAGATTTGCAGGCCACTGGGTCATCTGAGGACACCAGCTTTGCTCTGCTGTAGGTTTAGAGGGAGCTGCATTAACACCTGATCTAATTTACATTCCGCCCACCGTGCAGGGAACTCTTTCACTGTGAGGCGCAACACTGACACAAAGTTGGACATAATTGTATCATTTACTTGAAATCCACGAGGACTGAGACAGAGTTGGATGAGCTCAGAAAGAGTATTTTACCGATTCCTACGACCCAATACTAGATTCTTAGCCCTCAGCCGACAGTAGGCCAGTTTGTCCAATTCTTCCTCGACTTCTTCCACTTTCTGTAACACCATCATCTGATTGGCAGGTTTAAATCAGTGCTTAAAGTTGCACCTAAAATCATTCCAACCTTCACTGCAAATTAGGTTCAGTGGGAAAATTGTTCATGTTTCTGTAATAAAGAAATCCCATAAGAGCAGTATAACTACTTTAATAAAAACCAACATTAAAACCAAATCTATATGCTATTTTCAGTGACTAACACTGTGCATCTCTGCTTTTGGGGCAAGTGGGGCCAGGCCCCACCAGATGTCAGTGTCAAGCTCTATGTTCACAATAATCAGCGGGAGATGATCGTTCTTTATAGAGCAATATTGTAAAAAACACAGATTCCTTTAACAATAAAATTCTCTTTTCTACCACAAAACTAACAAGCTCAGTAGCTAAATCCTCCTGAGGTGTCTTGATATTGAAGCCGGTCCACCAACGTTTCGTCTTGTCATGAATTTCGTCTTGTCCAAATTTAGAGATAATTTGTTATGGTCAAACCATATCTTTAACTTACTAATCTCTGAAGTGACTGCTGAGAGAAGATGGTCTAAATTATCTCCTGAGGCTAGAATATTTGTGTCATCAGCGAATAAGATAAATTTTAATACATTGGACACTTTACTGATATCATTTATATAAAGATTAAATAAAACTGGTCCCAATACTGATCCTTGTGGTACTCCACAGACAGTCTCCTGCCAATCAGATTCCACATCTCCCAATTTCACAAATTGTTTCCGGCTCTTTAAATAACTCCTCATCCAGTCAGAAACTACTCCTCTAATTCCATAGCGTTCTAATTTTTTAAGTAGGATTTCATGATTTATTGTATCAAAAGCTTTCTTTAAATCTATAAATATCCCTACTGCCAGTTTCTTGCTATCTATTGCGTTGGTTATTTCTTCTATTAAGTCAGTTACGGCCAGCGATGTTGACCGGTTTGCTCTGAATCCATATTGACTGCTGATAAGTAGCGAATGTTTTTCTAAGAATTGTTCCAGTCTTTTCTTAAAGAGTTTTTCCAGGATTTTAGAAAATTGTGGGAGAAGAGAAACAGGCCTGTAGTTAGTGAAGAGGTGTTTGTTGCCAGTTTTATACATTGGTTTGACCTTCGCTATTTTCATTTTGTTGGGAAATGATCCTGTTTGAAATGATAAATTGCAAATATAAGTTAGTGGTTTAGAGATTCCTTTAATTACTATTTTAATAGTTTTGATGTCCAGATCATCACAGTCAGTGGAAGTCTTATTTGTACAGTTATTCACAATGTTTATGATTTCTTCTTCTAGTACAGGGTTGAGATATAAGGAGCTGGGATTATTCTCAATTAGATATTGCTGAGTTGCAGTTTTTGTAGTCGGTATTTTTTCTGCTAATTGAGGTCCTATATTAACAAAAAATCTATTGAATTTATTGACGACACTTTTCAAATCAGTTATATTCTGTTCATTATCTATAAAATAGTCTGGATATTTGTTATTGTTAACTTTTCTAATAACTCTTTAAAATATTCCATGTTTCCTTAATGTTGTTTTTATTCCTATCCAGTAATTTATAATAATAGTCCTTTTTACATGTTTTTATAATATTAGTTAACTTATTTTTATATTTCTTATATTTGTTTTCTGATTCAGACGTTCTATGTTTTAGAAATTCTCTATAAAGTTTGTTTTTCTTTTTACATGCCTTTTGTATTCCTTTTGTTATCCACTGTTCATTTTTTTGATTGCTTTTCCTGTTATATTGTTTGATTGGGCAGTGCTTGTTATATAATATTTTAAATATTTTAAAAAATTCATCATATGCTGAATTCACATCGTTCATTTTATATATTAATCTCCAATCATAGGCCAACAACTCGGCTTCTAGAGCTCTTAGTGTCTCTTCAGACGTAACCCGTCTGTAATGCGTCTCTATTTTTTGATCGTCTGTTTTGCACTTACAGTCGTAGACTATGAACACTGGTAAGTGATCGGTTATGTCATTCATTAATATTCCACTAGTTAAATTATTTTCCAGCACATTTGTAAAAATATTATCAATTAAGGTAGCGCAGTGCGATGTAATGCGACTGGGCCTGGTGATTTTCAATTCAATTCAATTCAATTTTATTTATATAGCGCCAAATCATGAAACATGTCATCTCAAGGCACTTTACAAAATCAAGTTCAATCATATTATACAGATTGGGTCAGATTATACAGATTGGTCAAAATGTCCTATATAAGGAAACCAGTTGATTGCATCAAAGTCTTGACAAGCAGCATTCACTCCTGGGGAACCGTAGAGCCACAGGGAGAGTCGTCTGCATTGTACATGGCTTTGCTGCAATCCCTCATACTGAGCAAGCATGAAGCGACAGTGGGAAGAAAAACCACCCATTAACGGGGAAAAAAAACCTCCGGCAGAACCGGGCTCAGTATGAACGGTCATCTGCCTCGACCCACTGGGGTTACAGAAGACAGAGCAGAGACACAACAAGAGAGACAAAAAAGCACAGAAGCACACATTGATCTAGTAATCTGTTCTACATTAGATGGTAGTAACGGGTGAGCCGTCTTCTCTGGATGATGTCAAAGTTAACAGAACGCCAGACCAGGTGTACCTACTATGAAGAAAAAGAGAGAGAGCAAAAAGTTAAAAGCTGAAATGACGACAGTCATTTCAATGTAATACAATGCAAAACTGGAGAACCGTAGAATGAAGAACAGTAGAAATCAGTAGAGTGAGAAAATTAGACCCTGATGTCCTCCAGTAGCCTAAGCCTATAGCAGCATAACTATAGAGGTAGCTCAGGGTAACATGAGCCACTCTAACTATAAGCTTTGTCAAAAAGGAAAGTTTTAAGATTAGTCTTAAAAATAGATAGGGTGTCTGCCTCACGGACCAAAACTGGGAGTTGGTTCCACAGGAGAGGAGCCTGATAGCTAAAGGATCTGCCTCCCATTCTACTTTTAGAGACTCTAGGAACCACCAGCAGACCTGCAGTCTGAGAGCGAAGTGCTCTGTTAGGAACATACGGGGTAATCAGAGCTCTGATATATGATGGAGCTTGATTATTAAGGGCTTTATACGCTAGAAGAAGAATTTTAAATTCTATTCTTGATTTAACAGGAAGCCAATGAAGGGAAGCTAAAATTGGAGAAATATGATCCCTCTTGTTGATTTTCATCAGAACTCTTGCCGCAGCATTTTGGATCAGCTGAAGACTTCGAACTGCATTTTGTGGACTTCCTGATAGTAAAGAATTACAATAATCCAGCCTTGAAGTAACAAATGCATGCACTAGTTTTTCAGCATCACCCCTGGACAGAATGTTTCTAATTTTGGCGATATTCCGGAGGTGAAAAAAGGAAACTCTGGAAACCTGTTTAATATGGGATTTAAATGACATGTCTTGGTCAAAAATAACACCAAGATTTTTTACTTTATTACCAGAGGCCAAGTTAATGCCATCCAGATTCAGTGATTGATTAAGAAGTTTATTTTTTGAGGACTCTGGCCCAAAGATTACAACTTCTGTCTTGTCAGAATTTAAATGCAGGAAATTTAAAGTCATCCAGCTTTTGATGTCATCAAGACATGACTGCAGTCGAAGTAACTGATTGGATTCATCAGGATTTATGGATAAATATAGCTGAGTGTCATCAGCATAACAGTGGAAATTAATCCCATGCTGTCTGATAATTTTGCCAACCGGAAGCATATATATAGTAAATAGAATTGGTCCAAGGACTGAACCCTGTGGTACTCCACAGGTGACCCTAGAGTTTGAAGAAGATTTATTATTAACATGAACAAACTGGAATCTGTCCGACAGATAAGATTTAAACCAGCCTAATGCTTTCCCCTTAATCCCTACAGTATGCTCAAGTCTTTGTAGGAGAATATTGTGATCAACTGTGTCAAATGCAGCACTGAGATCTAACAGGACAAGTACAGACACAAGTCCATTATCTGAGGCCATGAGAATATCATTAGTGACCTTGACCAGAGCTGTTTCAGTGCTATGATGAGCTCTAAAGCCTGACTGAAACTCCTCAAGTAGGTCATTACTTTGTAAATGTTCACAAAGTTGATTAGCAACTACTTTCTCAAGAATTTTAGATAAGAAAAGAAGATTAGATATAGGTCTGTAGTTTACTAGCTCATCTTGATCAAGAGAAGGTTTCTTAAGTAAAGGTTTAATAACAGCTACTTTAAAAGCCTTTGGTACATATCCATTTACTAAGGATAGATTAATCATGTCTAAAATAGGACCACTGATCAGAGGGAATACCTCCTTAAACAACTTGGTTGGGATTGGGTCTAACATACAGGTAGAAGGTTTAGATGAAGCTAAAATTTCAGATAGCTCAGAAAGCTCTACTGCTTTTAAACAGTTCAGACACTGCGCAGGTTCTAAGGATTCCTCCAATGCTGCCTCACTTACTGAGGACGAGGTAATCATGTTTGGGAGGATGCCAATTATTTTATTTTTAATGGAATCAATTTTATTTATGAAGAATCCCATAAAATCATTACTGCTAAGAGCTAAGGGGATTGCTGGATCAACAGAGCTGTGGCTCTGGGTAAGTTTGGCAACTGTATTGAAGAGAAATCTAGGATTATTCTTATTCTCCTCAATTAATGATGAAAAATATGCTGCTCTAACTCTGCGAATGGTCTTGTTATACAACAATAGACTGTCCCTCCAGATTAGGTAGGATTCCTCTTGGTGTGTAGAGCGCCATTTTCTCTCCAATTTCCTAACATTGTGCTTCAAGGAATGCAGCTCTGAATTAAACCAAGGAGCCAGCTTCCTGTGAATAATCACCTTCTTTTTCAAGGGAGCTACATTGTCTAATGCAGAACGCAATGACAAAGTCATACCGTTTACAAAGACATCTATTTGTGAATTGGAAGAAACAACATTGCTGCCATCTACAGGGCATTTCTGCAATACGGAGGATATTAAAAAGGGGACAGACTCTTTAAGTTTTGATACAGCATTATCGGATAAAGATCTACTATAATGGAACCCTCTTTTGGGGGTGGAGAACTCCGTTAGATTAAACTCAAATGTTATTAAAAAATGATCAGATAGGACAGGGTTGTGAGGAAATACTGTTAATTCTTCACAATCAATGCCATATGTCAGCACAAGGTCTAAAGTATGGAGCCAAGAGTGCGTCGGTTTATGCACATTTTGAGCATAGACTATCTAGGATAGTTTTAAAGGCTACACTAAGGTTATCACATTCTGTGTCAACATGGATGTTAAAATCACCCACTATAATAACCTTATCAGTATTTAACACCAAATCAGATAAGAAGTCTGACAGCTGATCCAAAAACTGAGTGCAAGGGCCTGGTGGACGATACAAAACAATAAACAGAAGAGGTTTTATTGCTTTGCAGTTTGGATGAGGGAAACTGAGGGTTAAATGTTCAAAAGAACTGTAGTTATTAATTGGCCTGGGACTAATTAATAAATCAGACTGAAAGATGGCTGCCACTCCTCCTCCTCTTCCCACAGATCTGGGAATGTGGAAATTTGAATAATTGGAGGGAGTTGACTCATTTATACTAACGTAGTCCTCTTGTAGCCAGGTTTCTGTGAGACAAAACAAATCAATCTGTTTATCAGAAATCAATTCGTTAACTAACAAAGTCTTTGGAGGGAGAGACCTTATATTTAATAGACCACATTTAATTGTTTTATTTTTAGGTTCAAGGTGAACCGTATTGATTTTTATTAGGTTTTTATGATTTGTTCCTTTTAGATAAGTTTTTGATCTGTTAAGTTTTGGCCGTGGGAAAGACACCGTCTCAATAGGATAATGGGTGGGTAACAGTACAGAAGCTGCAGAGAGGTGTGTTAAACTACGGCTCTGCTTCCTGGTCTGGACCCTGGGTTGTCAGCATTTAGGAGAACTAATAAAACCGGCCAGATTTCTAGAAAGAAGAGCTGCACCATCCAAAGTGGGATGGATGCCGTCTCTCCGGATCAGACCAGGTTTTCCCCAGAAAGTTCGCCAGTTATCAATGTAGCCCACGTCGTTTTCAGGACACCACCTAGACAACCAGCGGTTGAATGATGACATGCGGCTAAACATGTCATCACTGGTCAGATCAGGCAGGGGACCAGAGAAAATTACGGAGTCCGACATTGTTTTAGCAAACTCACACACCGAAGCAACACCAACTTTAGTGACCTCCGATCGGCGTGACCGGGTGTCATTACCGCCAGCGTGAATAAAAATCTTACTGTATTTACGCTTATCCTTAGCCAGCAGTTTTAGGTAAGATTCTATGTCGCCCGTTCTGGCCCCTGGCAGGCATTTAACTATGGTCCCTGGTGTCTCTAGTGCCACGTTTCTGACTATTGAGCTCCCAATCACCAGAGTCGGCTTCTCAGCGGGTGTGTCGCTGAGTGGGGAAAATTTGTTAGAAACGCAGACGGGTTGGTGGTGAACTGGGGGCTGAAATCTAGAGCTATGCTTCCTACGAACTGTCACCCAGCCGGCCTGCTTACCCGGCTGCTCGGGTGCTTCTGGAGGACCACTAAGTGAAGTAACGCTAGGTCTATGTGGCTCCGCGCTAGCAAAGGGGCGGCTATCAGCTGGTCTTTCCATAGCACGGAGCCGGGTCTCTAATTCTGACACCCTCGCCTCCAAAGCTACAAAAACACTACATTTATTACAAGTACCATTATCACTAAAGGAGGCAGAGGAATAGCTAAACATCTGACACAGAGAGCAGGAGATAAGGGGAGACTTAGTAAGAGACGGAGAAGCTGAAGTAATAGTAGGAGAGGAAGCCATTGTGGAGCTAAAGCTAGGCTAGGCTAAAGCTAGGCTAGCGCCCTTCTACCACGCCAAGAGAGCAAACCGTGAAACACGAGGAGTTCCCAAGCGTGATGTGCAGCAACAGAAAATGTTTTAAAAGTGCTTATGTGTTTAGAAACAGATGTTACAGCAAAGAGATTAAAGATAAAAGCGAGAGAATCTGGAGCAACAAACCGTTGCTCACGCAGTGAAAACAGGAAGTGATGCAATACGCCTTACCGCAAACAGGAAGTGACGTCAGCACATTGACAAAAATACAAGCTTAAACTGAACATGGTGTTAATAAATTCTTCAGTCATTCTATGTCTATTTGGATAGAGAAGGTCAATATTGAAATCCCCACAGAAAAATATTATTTTTTGATTAATTGTTATAAATTTTTCTTCTATCCAGTTGTTGAATACTTCAATGTTTGATCCAGGGGCTCTATAAATGCAACTCACTAAGACATTTTTCCTTTTTTCCACGAGTATTTCTATAGTCACACATTCAAACATGTTGTCCATCACAGTTGACATTGTTTCGATCAACTTATAATTAATCTTCTTATCAACATATAAAGCTACTCCCCCTCCATTTTTGTTTTCTCTGTTCTTACAAACCATTTCATAACCATTGATTTCATAGTCTTTGCCCTTATCACTATTGAGCCAAGTTTCTGATAAGGCAATAACATTGAATGTCTGTGAAAGTTGTTGGAGGTATTGTTTGATGCTGTCAAAATTTGCATAGAGGCTTCTGCTATTAAAGTGAATTATTGACAGCTTTTGTTCCATTTTAATGCTGTTATTGAACTGATCATCACTGTAATAGTGACAACTATCATTGCTGACATTATAGAAGTTGTTATCAGGATCAATGTCAATTTCAATATCTTGCTGATGATAGTTTCTGTGTTGGAATACGGGTAGCACTATATCCTCATAGGCCGTGATCTGTTGCATGTTTCTCTTACAGAAGTGAACGTCAGCTATGTCTGGCTGTCTGTCATACATTGTTGGATAATTTAGGGGTACTAGTACGTGGATGGGTGATCAACTTATCATAACGTAGGTAAGCAATGTCCCCTCTTTGACGTGCTGCTTTTAAGTCCGGCATTAGTTCCGCCCTCCTTTTCCTTACTGCATCCGTGAAGTCTTCGTTAATAAAAATCTTAGATCCCTTAAGTGCCTTGGTGCTCTGCAGAATAGTTGATCTGTCCTTGTATCGTAAAAAATTGACAACAATGGGCCTGGGTCTGTCTCCTCTATGTTTACCGGTGCGGTGAGCTCTCTCAATGTCAACCTTATGTTGAAAGTTTAGCTTTTCATTTAAAATAGTTTTCACTTTCTCCTCAGTCTCAGCCCAAGTCTCATTTGGTGATTCAGAAATTCCATCAAAAACCAAATTATTTCTCCTTGATTGCCCCTCAAGGTACTCCATTTTATCCGTGATAGTCATCATACCCTCACATACTTTAAATATGTCTGACTGCACCGTGTCATTTCGGTCCTTGTGCTCAGCACTTTCTACTTTAATGTCGTCAATGTCTTTCTGTGTAAATTGCAGACTGGTTTTAATGTCCTGTAGTTCTCGTGTCATTGCGTCCATTCTGGTGTTAGTAGTATCTACAATGATTTTAACAAAACCATTAAAATTGTCCTGTTGTTGTTGGAGTAACTCCATATACATTTGCTTTTGCTGGCTCAGCAACTCTTTGACTTGCGTGAGTGATACATAGTCCTCATCTTGTCTCCCGTCGGTCTTGGATCCTTTTGGAGGCATTATTTCGCTTCTTTTTGCCTGTCGCTTCCTTAAGGCTCCTGCTCAGCAGTTGGAGGCCACTGCGCTGTCTCTCTGTGAACACAGACACCCTGGGCCAGACGCGTTGTCCAAGCACAGCCGATCTCTCGCTGTTCAGCTAACTGTGGTGAGTAGCGGTACTTACGGACAAGGCAGAGTTTTACCTCTGCCTGTTGTCAATCCAACGCGTCGTTTTTCACTGGTTGTTTTCTCTGTTAGGGAGCCTTTATTTGTAATTTTATGTATAAAAATTAAATGACATTTATCTTATGTAAAATGGATTTTGTAGTGTGTTGGTTTACGCTAATTTATCTGTTTAATTTAAAATTAATCAAAGTCAGGTTTAATGTATCACAAAAAAATGTGTTGCTGCTAACAGGTGTTGAGTTTTTGTGTCCGACTTAACTTATCATGCCAGAGATGCCACTGTACTACTATAATCTCAAAATTATTCCACCCTCTTCCACCACTACAGACCCAAGGGGAACAGGTCAGCTTCAAGTTGCTCGCAAATGTAATTAGAAACCAAATATGTTGTTTTCTGTGGAGCAATGGATCAAAACTGCACCTTTTAAAGCAGATGGGGTCAGGTTTTGGCTGTTGCGTTGCTCTAGGTGGCCACTGGAGGGCGTAGCGGAGCTGTTTAACCCCCACATGTTTGATGTTTTCCATCATCAGCTGCAGACAGGCTGCCAGTCATTTGCTGATCTCTTTGGTGGTACCGCAAGCTGATCGACTCATCCCAGTGATTAATTTCTTGCTCTTTGTTTCCCCCGCTGACCAGGCCCTTGTTTCGCCTTTTAAGGGTGCCTTCTCCTCCCTAGTGCCTTCTCCTACTCAAACAGTATGCTTACCTGAATCATCCACTCATCTTCAGAAGTGGAGCAGCCTGATCAACTGTCCTGCACGTTCCTGTCCTCCTCAGTCCGGGTGAAGTTCTTGCGGTTCAACATCGTTTACTTTACAGAAACAATATGTGCATGTGGGTCAGCAGCTTAAATAAGAATAACGTCCGATGGATCATTGGTTTCTCTGGAGGTGGAAGAACGATACATACACCGTGTCTACAGTGAAGCACAACGCTGGCTTAGTGATGCTCTGGGAGTGAACGTCTGCAGCTAGCAGAGGAAAAAGGTGGATTAAATCCAGATCTCAACGGGGTTTACCTGGTTAAATAAAGGAAAAAAAAAAAATAATAAACTTTCAGGAAATCCTGGTATTGGTTCTGCTGTCTGTGAGAAATTGGGTCCCTCCAAGAGAACAATGGTCCAGGAGATGATGTCTGGCTGTTAATCATGTTTGCACAAAGAGGTTGGATAAATTTGAGACTGCTGCGGGGTTGAAGTATTTCAGCTGCACAGTTGGTGGATATGTTTGGTAAACTGGTGCTACTGGTGATTACATTAGAAGCTCTTTGAAAAGGGAAGGTCATGCAATCCTCTATTTTCTGTGTCTGAATCCAATAATTGTCTTTCATGGTGCTCATATCAGCGTAAATCTGGCCTGGGTTTTTCTTCTTGAGTAGATCTACCTCCGTCCGTCCGTCATCTTCCTCTTATCCGGGGTCGGGTCGCGGGGGCAGCAGCTTCAGTAGGGAGGCCCAGACGTCCCTCTCCCCGGCCACTTGGGCCAGCTCCTCCGGAGGAATCCCAAGGCGTTCCCAGGCCAGCTGGGAGACATAGTCCCTCCAGCGTGTCCTGGGTCTTCCCCTGGGCCTCCTCCCGGTGGGACATGCCCGGAACACCTCACCAGGGAGGTGTCCAGGAGGCATCCTAACCAGATGCCCGAGCCACCTCAACTGGCTCCTCTGGACGTGGAGGAGCAGCGGCTCTACTCTGAGTCCTCCCCGGATGACTGAGCTCCTCACCCTATCTCTAAGGGAGAGCCCAGACACACTACGGAGAAAACTCATTTCGGCCGCTTGTATCCGGGATCTCGTTCTTTCGGTCACGACCCAAAGCTCGTGACCATAGATGAGGGTAGGAACGTAGATCGACCGGTAAATCGAGAGCTTCGCCTTTTGAATCAGCTCTCTCTTCACCACAACGGATCGGTACAGCACCCGCTTCACAGCAGACGCTGCACCAATCCGCCTGTCGATCTCCCGCTCCATCTTCCCCTCATTCGTGAACAAGACCCCAAGATACTTGAACTCCTCCACTAGGGGCAGCACATCCTCCCCAACCCGGAGAAGGCACTCTACCCTTTTCCGGTTCAAGACCATGGTCTCGGATTTGGAGGCACTGATTTTCATCCCGGCCGCTTCGCACTCGGCTGCGAACCGCTCCAGTGAGAGCTGTAGATCACGCCCTGATGAAGCCAATAGGACCACGTCATCCGCGAATAGCAGAGACGCAATCCTAAGGCCACCAAAACGGATCCCCTCAACACCTCGGCTGTGCCTAGAAATTCTGTCCATAAAAGTTATGAACAGAATCGGTGACAAAGGGCAACCTTGGCGGAGTCCAACTCTCACTGGAAACGAGTCCGACTTACTGCCGGCAATGCGGACCAGACTCTGACACCGGTCATACAGAGACCTGACAGCCCTTATTAAAGGGTCCGGTACTCCATACTCCCGGAGTACCCCCCACAGGATCCCTCGGGGGACACGGTCGAATGCCTTCTCCAGATCCACAAAGCACATGTAGACTGGTTGGACTGGTTGGGTGTAGAGCTGGTCCAGTGTTCCACGGCCAGGACGAAAACCACACTGCTCTTCCTGAATCCGAGATTCAACTATCCGACGGACCCTCCTTTCCAGAACCCCTGAATAGACCTTACCAGGGAGGCTTAAGAGTGTGATTCCTCTGTAGTTGGAACACACCCTCCGGTCCCCCTTTTTAAATAGGGGGACCACCACCCCAGTCTGCCAATCCAGGGGAACTGCCCCCGATGTCCACGCAATGCTGCAGAGCCGCGTTAACCAACACAGCCCCACAACATCCAGAGCCTTAAGGTACTCAGGGCGAATTAAGGAGGTCTTCGAATATTCCGCCCACCGAAACACGACGTCCCGAGTCGAGGTCAGCAGCACACCACCCCCACTGTAAACAGTGTTGGTACTGCACTGCTTCCCCCTCCTGAGACGCCGGATAGTGGACCAGAATCGCTTCGAAGCCGTACGGAAGTCTTTCTCCATGGCCTCTCCGAACTCTTCCCACGCCCGAGTTTTTGCCTCGGCGACCAGCCGAGCCGCCTGCCGCTTCGACTGCCGGTACACATCAGCTGCTTCCGGAGTCCCACAGGCCAAAAAAGCCCGGTAGGACTCCTTCTTCAGCTTGACGGCTTCCCTCACCGCTGGTGTCCACCAGCGGGTTCGAGGGTTGCCGCCGCGACATGCACCGACAACCTTGCGGCCACAGCTCCGACTAGCCGCCTCAACAATAGAGGCGCGGAACATGGTCCATTCAGACTCAATGTCCCCCGCCTCCCTCGGGACGTGTTTAAAGTTCTCCCGGAGGTGGGAGTTAAAGCTACGTCTAGTGGGGGACTCCGCCAGACGTTCCCAGCAAACCCTCACACTACGTTTGGGCCTGCCCGGTCGGACCGGCTTCCTCCCCCACCATCGGAGCCAACTCACCACCAGGTAGTGGTCGGTGGAGAGCTCCGCCCCTCTCTTCACCCGAGTGTCCAAGACATGCGGCCGCAGATCAGATGAAACGACAACAAAGTCGATCATTGAACTGCGACCTAGGGTGTCCTGGTGCCAAGAGCACATATGGACACCCTTAAGCTTGAACATGGTGTTTGTGATGGACAATGCATGACGAGCACAGAAGTCCAACAACAAAACACCACTCGAGTTCAGATCAGGTGGGCCATTCCTCCCAACCACGCCCCTCCAGGTCCCACTGTCATTGCCCCACACGAATGCGGAGGGAGGCCACCCTCTCGTTCACCGGGGAAAACCCCAACGTGCAGGCACCGAGATGAGGGGCAACAAGTATGCCCCTAGATCTACCTTATTGTGGAAAATGTTTGATTATGTCTGTAAAGGCTCCTAATAACTGTAAAACAGAAACATTTGATCTCAGTGCTGATCCATAAGCACTCATTACAAGTAGTCAGAGAGTGAACTGCTTCCTTTCTGCCTAAGCTGCTCCACATCATTCCCTGATTAGCTCTCCTGCATTCTGTCATTCTCCACTCTGACCTCAGTGTATAAGTTCACTGGTTTGACTGCCTGTTCCTCTGTCTTTGCTCCATGTCTTGTTAATATTTTGCAGGATCATCTGCAGGTTTTCTATTTTAACATTAAATAACTATGTTTGCCAGTCAGTCTTTGCACTTTGGTCCATTACTAAACCTCATTATCACCGTGAGAGGTTGAAAGAAAAGAGTTGTGTGATAAAAATGGGCTGGGTTTTAAACTATGACAAAGTATAGTTATGTATGAGTTTTCATTCCGTTGCAAAAAGTCTTTCAGTTTTGCTAATCAGGTTGTAAACTGGTAATGTTTATGTTTCTTATGAAAGAAAATGAACAGATGTAGCAGCTTAGGAGAAAATGCTGGGACGTTTGCAACACAAAGCTTTGGCGGCCTCTGGTGGAAAAAAGATGAACTGCTGGAACTTTATTTTAGAAATGGAACAAAAAAAATGTATTCTTCATATAAAAAGTGACATTACATGTCACACAACTGTACACACTGGTCAATATATATTTAATCTCTTTAATTTATCTTCACACATCCAACAAACACAACGTACAAATTCACACACACACGCAGACGTACGCAGCTGTATCTTGATGGGTCTTTAAGATTTCTCCTCTCCATCTGTGTCCTGCAGCAGAAAAAACAGACCCTATCAGTGTGTATTTATGTAATTCACATCATTTTCAAAGTAAATAATTGGACTTTTTAAAAAGTAAATAACTATAAATTATTAAAGATAGATAAATTGGGCCTGTTTGTGACTGACATGCTGATACCTCGGCTGCTCCTACTTCCTGACGTGAGCCTCGGTGAGCTAGACTTCGTTAACAGGCAGCGGCGCCACCTGATCAGCGTAAGGGTTCACACCAGCCTGCTGGATGAACTGCTTCAGGTCACACTGCCTCAGCTCCTTGCTCAGCCCGTCGATCATCTCCAGCCTCACCTGGAAGACATCAGACGTTTATCAGGAAGAACCGCCTTATCGGTCAGTGAATGCTGCTGTAAAGTCTGTAGGAAACAGATCTATAATGCTGCTTAGGGTTCACCCAACATCTGCGCCGTAAAACATTTTAAAACTGCAGTTTCAGGCAGTTAAACATGGAGCTGAAGTTAGCTTATAAGTTTGTGTTTTCCGCCTGAAGCAGCTGGGAACTGATGCTAGATCAGCTTAACATGAGTTGACCTGCGAATGCTTGTTAGACAGGATTCCACCTGTGACTAAAACACCAGCTCAGATCTTTTCACTTAGTATCAGGTCCGTCATTATTTCACAGCACATGATTTCCTTTAACGTTCCTCCTTTTACGCAGAAACAAGTTTTCCGTACTGGAAGTTTCATGTTGTGTTTTTTAAACTGGCCTCATTAAAAGGCGGCTGCATAATAATGCTGTTGTAGCTGCTCTATTACTATATTAGTGTGTTACAACCTCCTTTATGTTTTAAATGCAGAATCTCAACTAAATAATTGATCTTGAACACATCAACATGACAAATCCTCCGTCTGCTGCAGCAGCATGTTGAGCAACAGGTGAATAAAGGCTCCGTCTGTCCTGAATGGATGGATGAACGGAGGAGATTTCAGAGACATCTGTCCACACACGAGGCTCTGAAAGTCCATTTTTATTGTGCCGATAAAAAACGCTCAACCTTTGAACTTTTCTCAGCCTCCATAGAAACAGAAAACCATGTGACCTGGAACTTCTGCATGGATTCAAGTTTTCTTTTTTTTAATGCAGTTTTGCCAAAGTTGCCTTTCAAGGAGTCCATTTTAGAAAACAGCAGTATTTATTTTATTCCTGTGCTCACAAGAGTCACATTTTCCATGAAATGTTGACGCCTGACCACAATCTCGTTTAGGGCACTGAGACGACTGGAACCGGCTCGGCAAACATCGATTCTTCTGTTTCTCCGTCATCTTCAAATCTTTTTCATTCACATTTCTGACGACTTTTACTTCAAGACATCGACGAAGCTGTGCCGTGATAACGCAGATTTGATGTTTTTAATCAGTAAAATAAAAAGGTTTACCTGGAAATATCTGAAAGACGGATTAAAAGACGGTTTAAACTCCAAGTTGGAACAGTCCTGCTCAGTTTATAGAGAAGAGTTTTGTTCCCAGCTGCAGCTGAAATGTGTAAATATCCCTAATGTTTCTGCTCTGGTTTGGCTTTTGTCTTTCTGTCTTTTGGAAATGCTGCTCCTTTGCTGATTCCGGTTCTTCTTGTTTTCAGGTTTCTCTTCTGGCCGGATCTCGCTCTGTCTCCTTTATTTCTGTCGACTAAATGCGTGGAAATACTCGACCTGTCGGGATGTTTCTGTGACAGGAGGGTGGGGATGGACAGGCTGGAGGGGACAGAGATCCGTCTGTGACCTTCAGATTGGAGGTCAGCTCCTGTTTCTAACCTGATGATCAGAAGCTCTGAGGAACCAGAACGGTCTGAAATAAACCTGCTGAGTCTGTAATCAGAGTAAAGGCGTGTTTACCTCCACATCTGCTGACAGCAGCATGTTTTGTCTAGGTCATGGAAATTTGGTTTGTTTAAACAGCTTTTATTATTTAAAAGCAAATATGAGGGTTTTTGATTTGGGTTTCTGATCCGTTTTAGAAATCAGAAACTAATTTGATTATATCTGTACTTTTATTGGACTTCTAGTTTGGTTTTTAACTACATTTATTAACTATACTTCATCTATTCTGGGTTATTGCTGGGATTATTTGATCTAATTAATTAAACATTGATTAGATTTACTTTTTTGTTCATTTATTACATTATTTTCATTATTTCTACGCTTGGTTCTTTCTCTGATGATCAGGTTTCCACCCGTCTGCTCGGTTCAGGTTCCAGCTGTTATTTTCCTGAAGCTCGTCTTCGTTTAGCTCGTCGGGTTTTTTCCTTTTCCTCGTTTATTACTCGTCATGTTGCCCTCGTTCTGAATGCAAATGGCCCCACAGATGAAGATTTAATTCTCATGTTTTACACGCATTCTGCAGGAGTTATGATCTTAATTCCCACCTTATTGGTTTCCTGCTCAGTAAATGGGAAATAAATCTATGTTACGTATTGAACAGTTTTTTTTTGTTTTAGAAATAAACAGACTTCCTGCTCTCAGACATGATGATGCAATAAAACCAAAAAAACATCAATTATAATGTGCAGCAACTGTTCAAAACTTATGTTTTACTTTTTTAATCGGAGTCCAGCACTGCACCATCTTCAGTGTTTCTTTCTCTAATTAACCCAAGCTGGCTTCTTTCTGCCTATCTCCATCTTTTTTTAATCCTCTTCTTCTTCCTGGTGCTCCCCCCTCAGGGAGCCATCGTCTCTTCTTCACCTCCATTTTGCACGGTCCACTGTTCTTCTTTATTTAAGTATAGCTCCGGTCTGATTGCACCAACATCTGTGAGCTGGATTCAGATCATCAGAGGTAGTTGGGGAGTTTTAGGGGTTTAAATCTGATGCCCAAAGGGGCTTTTTGTTGATTTCTCTGCTGTTTTGTGCCTTAGTTTTTACTCACTTTACTGAGCTCTGTGTGTTTTTGGGGATAATCTGTGTTCGGACAGCAGCCAATCACAGCAGGGCTTTCATCAGCGAACCTGAAACCAGCTGCAGCTCGGCTGAAATCATGCAGCGAGGCTGCAGAAGTTTCTTTAACAGCTGAAATTCTAAATAATGCGAGTGAAAAGCTGCCCTCCGCCAGAATGGTAGATGATGAGGTATACCTTTACCGTTTCTTCTGCAGTCTGCAGCTTCCACTGCGTGTCCGCCAACGCCGCGTCCAGATCCTCTCCCAGCCGCAGCCGGTTGTGGAGCTCCTGCGTCAGGGACCTGAGGGCCTGGTCCGTCTGCCGGGCCTCCTCCTCCTCAGCACTGTTTGTCTGCGTTCGGCCCTGTACGTCCTGCTCCAGGTGATCAGAGCGGCTCTGCAGCACCTTGATCTCGTAACTCTGATCCTCTATGGACGAGTGTATCTGTTGGAGGCGTCGCTGCATCTCTGTGGAAGACAGGTTGTCTTTACAAAGCGCAGAGGACACAGACAATTGACCTGAAACAGATTTGAAGCTGCACCTTGTTCTCGCTCCAGTTCCACCTTCAGCTCCTCCTCCCAGTTTTCTCCGTACATCAGCTCCACCTCACACTGCTTCAGCCGATACTCCAGCTCCTGCAGGTCCTCTGTTAGGTGCGGAAGTGGATCTGGAGAGGACGTGACCTTCTGGTCCCATAAATCTGTCTCCTTCTCCAGAGCTTCAATCTGAACCTCCAGATCCTGCAGCATCTTCTGCTGCTGCAGGATCTCCCTGAACATCTCCTCCTTGTGAGGATCAGACGGAGGGTTGGGATGATCCTGGAAAGTATCGGAGGAAGTCTGCACTTCTGCTGATTCCCCCAGAGTGGGAGACCAGTTCCTGCTGCGTTTAGTCCTCCTGGGGAGAGTCGAGGGTCCCAAATTGAAGGTGAGGGATTTCTGAGGAGCCTTGTGGTTAAATAGTTCTGGTTCTGAGGGCACCACCAGGGGAGGATGATTCTGCTTGGAGGGTTTGTGTGGACCTTCACTGAGGCTGGGACCAGTTCTGCGCAAGATGAAGTGGACCTCTGCAGCCAGCTGCCCCATGTAAGCCAGCAGCTGCACGGGACAGTCCTCAGGAGCCAGAGGTCGCTCCAAACCCCGAAACTTCCTGACCAGAACATATCGACCCGTCTGGCCTGCATGTGCAGAATAAAAACATCAATCTTCTGCAGAAACGTTGAAGCTTTCCACATTTTTAAGGCAACAAACAAACTAAAATGGTTAAGAAAACATGCAAAAAACATGTTTTTTTATTCTGAAAGTGTTTCAAAGTTATATCAGAAATGTAAGAAATGTCCCCCTTGCAGAAAGCTGCACGTCTGAATGTTCAAGTAATGAGAAAACTACGTACCAATGGCCTGTGCGAGAGAGATGACCACGTCCTGACAGGAAGTGTTGAGGGAAAGGCCACAGACCACCCTGACGACCCCGTCCACCCAGACCTTCAGCTCCATGCCTGACCTGAGCGACAAGGCAATAATGTTACACCTCAAGCAGACAAAAAACACATTTCTCTGATTCATTCCTACTCATTCTTTACAACTTATTGTCGATTAAATTACAATTAAATGTGAAAATGTCTGTTACTAAATGTCTGGAGTGTTTTTTTCTTCGGGAAAAAAAAGCAGACAGGACAGATTCACTGTAATAATTTTCCCATAAAATAATAAATCTTTAAACATGAAAATCAAAGCAATCGATTGGAGCTCATTTTAATGGTGTTTTATTGTTATTCTCGTGACTATGTGCAGGGAAGCCGCCCGCAGCAGGAAGGAGATGAAGAAGAAGGAAAAGTTTCAGAAAATGCGACCTTCTAGTTATACAAGCAAACCTTTTGAAAAGAAAATACACATTAAATCTAATAATTCAAACAGTTTCCAGGTTCTAAGATTATATGAATCAAATCTCTAGCTTAGAAAAAACACCTAAGTCATTATTACTGTCTCACTGTTTATTATTCATCAGCCCACATGAATGATGTAGATATGATGATTTTACAGTGACTGTAAACTGAAACCAGCTACTGTCTGTGAATATAATCACTGAATTATGCAGCAAGACTAAACAAATCTAACCAGGTTGGTTATATTAGTTATTCTTGGGCATTTTCCACCCGTGCTTCAGTATTTAAGCTCCGGGTTTGCATTGTTCAACATGTTCATTACAACCATCATGGCTCCATGTCCTGGTCTATCCATGCCTGTTCGTTGTTTTTCATCATTAAACGCTTTTCTTTCCACCTCTCTCCCTCAGGTGCATTTGGGTCCAACTAAAACCAAACATGCCCTCAGATAACGCTCCTTCACACACAGCCATTCAAATATCAACCAATTAAAAGCATTAATTCCTGCAACAAGCATGTACAACAGAGTCAGAAAGGAAAGTAAAACATCTAAAGAACCCCACAGCGTCTATCCGACCCGACTTTGGAGTCGTGACTAAAGTCTGGGTACAGGTTTTTATATTTTCATTGAATAGATCATATGGAGCTCCATGATTGTCACGTTTCATCCACTTCTGATCAAAAAGCTGCCTGCATGCTCTCTGCAGCAGGCTACCGGAGGAGTTTGGCTTCTGGAAGAGGCGTCTGGGCGGGAAGGATCTGAGCAGAAGTCACATGTTTGCAGGTTTCTGCTGAAGGCAGGAATGCTGCAGAACACGCTGACATTCCTGGAGCCAGACTCCGCCCTGCATACCACCAGTCTCTGTTTACTTACATCAGTATCAGCTTCACTCAGAACCCAATCCATACGCGCCGATAGGGAGATATTTTATTCATTTAGAAATATTTATTCTTTTTACTTTATTCAGGGAATTAAAACTGGTCTTGGTGCTTTTTAAAAATATTTTATGTCTATCAACAACAAGCTAATTAATCCTAAAAGCTTCAGAAATTGGAAAACCTTATAGATAAAAAGGTTATTTAGTCATTTTTAAATGTTTGAAGATCAGATGTTTCAGACCAGTTTCCATCCCTCTTCCAGTAAATAATCAGCTGTCAAATAAAAATATTATAAAAACAATTAAATTTACTCTCAACCAGTTTCCCTTCATTTGAAATGTTTCTATAGTTTAGTGTCTATAGTTAACAGTATAATAAAAGTTAAAAATCAAGTAAATCTCTCAGAACAAACATTGTTTTTCCCAAAATAGAAGAAAGGTTGATTTAATCCACAGTAAAATGTTATTTTTTATGGATTTTTATCCATATTTTTGTAGAGTCCATAAAGAAATACAAACATTTTTAAAAAGTTAATTTAAATCTTCTTTACAATGTGTTCAGTCTTGAAAACTTAGTCGACTCCCATCAAAGACAACAATAAACAGATTATTCCGATATTATTGTAATAAAAGCGCGCCGTGCTGCGTGATGTGAGGAGCTCAGAGCTGCAAATAAAAAACGGAAATGAGGAAATCAGAGCCGACACTCACCTTCCCGTTGAAACCTCTGTTTCATTCAGCTTCTGAGTTCAGGATGGTTGGACGGCTGAATGAATGTGACCGTCACACCTTGCAAACCACACTTCATCCAGGGAGGAGGAGCAGGAGGAGGAGGAGGAACAGGAGGAGCAGCAGGAGTGATGTGTGGAGGAATGCTGTTCTTCTGGTTGTTCTGCATCAAAGCGATGTCACCCTGAAGCTTCTGGGACATAATGAACACTTTCACTGCCGCCCTGCTCTGATCCTATCGTCTGTTGATGTAGTTTTAACAACTTTTTGTAAATTAATGGTTAATTTATCTCACCTTATCTTTATTTTTCATAATCCATCTGTTTTATGTTTTCATTAAATTTGCCAAACTAAAAACAGAGAGAAACTTTTTATCTCATTATGAAAATCCTCTTGGTTCTCACCTCTAACAGCTAAATTTAGACCCAGAACTACCTGCTCCAAGCTGTTCTCAGGCTTCACTGATTTGGTTGCAGGTTCAAAACCACTGAGTGCAAATGGCCTGTCAGTGACGTCACTGTGACGCAGATCTTTGGCTCCTCCCACTGAGAGAGAAACAGGAGCCTGCAGGCCGTGTTTGAGTCAACAACTCTGAAACTGAGACAAACACAACTGAGCAGAGAATTAGTGGCTCAGTGGTTGGGTTGCCTGTTTAAACACCCAGCAGTGAGACAACGTGTCATTGTGCTGCGTGATCTCTAACTTCTATATCAGGAAACAGACGTCACAGGGGTGCTTCAGTAAAACAAACTCGTCCACAGTCCAATTTTCAGCTTCTGAAGCTCCTGATGTGAATACTTAACAACATTTATTTAAAAAACACTTCTCATACAGTCAGGTGTAACTCAGAGTTATTTACAGAGGGTAAAATCAAAAGAACGGACATAAAACCACCAGCAGCAAGACGGCCTGGGGTCTCCCTGTGCAGGGGTCAGTTCTGCCTCCCACAGTCCAAAAACACGTTGTGCCTTTAAATTGCATCGATGTGTGAATATGTGCAAGGTTGTTTATCCTGTGAGCCTTTACGTTGGTCTTTCATGAACTGCAACCTGTCATATATATATGATTAGCAGTGCACCGTATAGATCCAGTCCAATCTAAGTTTCCTTCCACTTCAAGTCAACTCATCTACCAGCCAGACCCATCGCTCAGTTTGGCCTCTACTACTCATTAAAATATAAAATAACTGAGGCTCATTCCAGCAGCTTTTGCTACACTTTGCATGAAGAACATCATAATTGATGTTCTTCAATTATGATGCTTTGTTTTTTCCCCCCAAACATGCCATGAAGGGACATTATGAGGTCTAAATACCTGTGTTGTACTTTATTTCAAAGATACTTAAATAATAACATTGAAAACAACTGCAGAAGGTTAAGAGAAAACTGGGTAAAAATGAGTTTATTACTAGGGCAAAACTCCTGATCACAATCAGCCAATAAAGAAATCCTGTTGGCTTCAAAGGAAATAAAAACGTGTTACTGTTGCTTTATTTCTTCCTTTTACATTTTGATCCATGCAGATCATTCTCACCTTCAATTTTTTTGCAGCCCTGGCTGAATAGTTTACTTTTTTATCCACCCTTTGCTTTTATCCTTCAGTGGGGGTTGTGTTTAAGGAATATTGATGCAACAGCTTCATCTGGTGGTCGATAAGGCAAAATGCAAGTCTGTGTGTTTTAGATTGAAATTGCATTCTCCTGTACCAAACTTACAAAAATAATTGTCATTCCAGTACTGCAGTCAACATGCAGCCACTCTCTCTTGGTCCCCTGCTCCAGTTGGATGGGTTGGACTCATTCCAACATCGATGATAAAGAGGAAAACCAGAACACGTCTGACTTTGCTTTAAAAATACACGTGTTCAGGATCAGGTTCTACTAACTACATGAGACTTTACTCGGTCAGGATAAAAGTTAACTATTAGTGATCGACAGAGAACCTGACAGAGACAAACACACAGAACACACAACACTGGCAATAAACCCTTTAGATCAGGTTAGAAACCCTTTAACAGAATGAAACCTCCAGCAGAACCAGAACCAAGCTCAGTCTGAACAGCACAGAGAAGTCAGAGCAGAGACACAAAGACAGCACAGAAGTATGGATCCAGGAGTAGTTTCCACATGAGAAATGTGAAAGGATGATGGCAGCTGTAGCTTCTTTAGTGGCTTCATCTAGGAAACAGTTGAGCAGATAAACTCTGAGCCAGTTTTCAGGTTTTCAGGTTGCATGTTCGAAATAAAGATATCAATTCAATTTAGTTCAATTCAGGTCTAGAGGATGAAAGAGAGAACAGATTTCGGGTGTCTACTTCCAGCATTGATTGTAAAAATGGTGTCGCCTACGTGTTTCACAAGCACAGGCAGCATTTAATCAACCACAACTTGCTGAATATTAAACTGATTTTCATGCTTTTTATTGTTTTGCTCAAACCCTTAAACATCCAACTATCATAACACATGGTTCAGTTTTCTATTCTTAGTGGGTTATCAATGATGTATAATAGGCACATGTATTCTTTTCTATATTCTGCAAAAAGTACTATAAATCCCCGAACGGCCTAAATACCTTATAAATACATCACAGACCTGTTGTTGCTGTATCAACCGTCCAGACCACTCAGATCTTCTGGTTCTGGTCTACTCTGCAGAACCAGAACTAAACATGGAGAAGCAGCATTTAGCTTCTATGCTCCACTCATATGGAACAAACTTCCAGAAAACTTCAAATGAGTTGAAACACTGAGTTCCTTTAAATCAAGACAGAAAACTTCCTGTTTAGAGCTACTTTCTGCCATAATAACAGGAACACTGACCAACATGTTGATGTTTATGGATGTTTTCACCTCATACAATTCAATGTTTGTTACTGGTCTCACAACCAGTGACTGTTTTGATGTGATTATGATGTTTTTATGTTTTCATGATGTAAAGCACTTTGAACCGCTCTGTTGCTGAAATGTGCTACAAATAAACTTGACTTGACAGAAAAATCTGTTCAGAATAACAACTGGAGATCTCAAAATGGGAGTCACGCCCCCAAGATGGTGGAGAATGACAGAGCTAAGATCCTCTTAGGGAAGGGACTTCCAGATACAAACAGACAAAATGGTAATGGCCAACCAACCAGACATTGTGATCATTGATACGCATCAGAGGACAGCCGTCGTGATCAATGTAGCCATACCCCAGTGATGAGTGGAAACATCAGGAAAAAAAAGAGAAACTGGAGAATTACCATGGACTCAGGGAGGAACTAGAAAGAGCCTGGAAGTTAGTGCACCGTCAATTTCCCTGTCACAAAAGAGGCAATTAACATCAGAAAGGGAAATTAGAAATTAAGGATTAGTGGTGGTTTTGTGGTCTTTGTTGTTTAACGTTTGTTTTGTTTAAGTCAAATAAAATACCTATACCATTAGGATTAAGGTTATGAATTCTACATTAAGGGTGACATATTTGCGTGTCCTCACAGGAAGGCACATGATTCTTTGTAATATACAGCAAATGCTGTGCCGAAGCTCCGCTCAAGTGCTCAGGGGGGCCCCAGACAAAGTCATGAGTTGATAAAAGAAAAACTGTACACTCAGAGGAGCTGGATGCCCAGAAACATGCAGAACCTGTGATGTTTTTACTGCTGTAGACAAATTAAAAAACACAACAAAGCACCATTTCACATGCAGTTACTGTATTCTGAAACAACACTATTCTCTGAGCAAATGAAAAGCAGCTCCACTCTGTCTTCTGCCTCTCCTGATCAGAGCACTGAGAGCAGCTGTGGGCAGATTAGACCCTCAGCAGTGGCTGACAGGTAGACAAACCAAAGCGACGTTTAAAACCTGTGGAGTTTTTTTTTTTTTTTTTTTTTTTACAGTTGTAGATAAAAATAACGTGAAAAGGCATAATTTTATATGTAGCCATTCACTACTGAAGCAAGACTAAACTTCTTTGAGCAAATTAAAACATGAAAAAGTGTAAAAGCAACAAGGTATGATGAATGATCCCATGTTCAGCCCGTTAAATCCGTCCTAATTCAAAAATTGATAAGAGGCTATTTTCTTAAAACGCCTAGTTTTCTCTTGTATCAAGAGGATCTTTCCATAACAAGAAGGGATACTTTTTTATTTCTTACAACATGCTGCATTTTAAAAGAGACGTCATATTTTTACTTCGTATTGTGCCACCTGTGTGAAATACTGACAAACTGATTATTGTGGTTTTCTCACACAATTTAACTTGGACATGTCATGATATTTTTCTAGGATGAACTCGGACACAGCGTGCACACACAGAGTTGGATTTTAAGAGAGTTTATTGTACAAGTGGATGATGAATAACATGAGGAACCAGAGTCTATTACCAGGCGGAGTTGTAGGGTGCAGAAGCTGGCCGGCAGGAGTAGTGCGGAGAGACTGACCAGAAAGTGATTCTTAGCTGATGACCGGAGACCAGGACGGAACCCAGGAGCGGAGAACTTGAGACCATGGCAGAGCGCTGGAGCCGGCGAACCCTTGACTGCGGGCTGAGCTGGAACAGAGTCTCTGGCTGTGGACTGATCAGGAGTTGAACCTTTACGGACCGGCAAAGAAGTGACAGCAGAGTGAGGCTTAAGTAGGGAGGCTGGCAGGTGAAGTGAGTCTGGCTAATTAGTGGCTGGCAGGTAACTGCAGCGGGAGTGAAGGGAAGGCTGAGTGGGAGTGGTAAGAGGAAACTGAACTAACCAAAACAAAAGCCAGAACCTAACTAAACCCAGACAGGAGGAAGAACTGAAAAATAGTAAATAAAAACCCAAATCAAAACTGAACCTTGACAGGACATAGTTGTTAAATATAGCAAACAGAAACCTAGTAGGTTACAGAATAGAAACATGTTGAAAAGAACAAAATATCCATCCATCCTCTTCTCCTTATCCGGGGTCGGGTCGCGGGGGTAGCAGCTTCAGTAGGGAGGCCCAGATCTTCCTCTCCCCGGCCACTTGGGCCAGCTCCTCCGGGGGAATCCCAAGGCGTTCCCAGCAGAGAGACATAGTCCCTCCAGCGTGTCCTGGGTCTTCCCCTGGGCCTCGTCCCGGTGGGACGTGCCCGGAACACCTCACCAGGGAGGTGTCCAGGAGGCATCCTGACCAGATGCCCGAGCCACCTCGACTGGCTCCTCTCCACGTGGAGGAGCAGCGGCTCTACTCTGAGTCCTCCCCGGATGACTGAGCTCCTCACCCTATCTCTAAGGGAGAGCCCAGACACACTACGGAGAAAACTCATTTCAGCCGCTTGTATCCGGGATCTCGTTCTTTCGGTCACGACCCAAAGCTCGTGACCATAGATGAGGGTAGGAACGTAGATCGACTGGTAAATCGAGAGCTTCGCCTTTTGGCTCAGCTCTCTCTTCACCACAACGGATCGGTACAGCGCCCGCTTCAGAGCAGACGCTGCACCAATCCGCCTGTCGATCTCCCGCTCCATCTTCCCCTCATTCGTGAACAAGACCCCAAGATACTTGAACTCCTCCACTAGGCGGAGCACATCCCCAACCCGGAGAAGGCACTCTACCCTTTTCCGGTTCAAGACCATGGTCTCGGATTTGGAGGCACTGATTTTCATCCCGGCCGCTTCGCACTCAGCTGCAAACCGCTCCAGTGAGAGCTGTAGATCACGCCCTGATGAAGCCAATAGGACCACATCATCCGCGAATAGCAGAGACGCAATCCTAAGGCCACCAAAGCGAATCCCCTCAACACCTTTGCTGCGCCTAGAAATTCTGTCCATAAAAGTTATGAACAGAATCGGTGACAAAGGGCAACCTTGGCGGAGTCCAACTCTCACTGGAAACGAGTCCGACTTACTGCCGGCAATGTGGACCAGACTCTGACACCGGTCATACAGAGACCTGAGAGCCCTTATTAAAGGGTCCGGTACTCCATACTCCCGGAGTACCCCCCACAGGATCCCCCGGGGGACACGGTCGAATGCCTTCTCCAGATCCACAAAGCACATGTAGACTGGTTGGGCAAACTCCCATGCCCCCTCCAGGATCCTGCTGAGGGTGTAGAGCTGGTCCAGTGTTCCACGGCCAGGACGAAAACCACAAAACAAAATATATAAAACACTATTAATCCCCACGAAGCCCTCACCATCAGCTGTGCTTTGAGCATCATGTCTTTTTCTATCATACTCATACGTTTTTTTATGTAATCCCCTCTGCTTTTTTGTCATCACATCTTTGTTTTGAGCAAATCAGTGAGTTTTGGTTGAGAAACTGATTCTGCTCTGCCAGACAGCCTGGCCATAAAACAACTATTTAGCTGGCATCTTAAGGAACTCTGGGACGTCCCGCGGGTTGTTTTGTTGTAAGTGTCCAGCGCTATACCCTTTTGATTAGTTCTCTGCCGTATTAGAATAAATGGATAAGCTAAACTCTGAAGATGAGTCACCCTTAGAGGGTGTTTATAGTGGTAACCTCCTTGGAGAAGTTAAAAGGACCAGTGGAGGGACCATGATGTTACATGTCACATAAAAACTGCTCTTCAGATTTTAGTGGTCAAACATGCCACTTCCACTCACTTCCAGCATTTCCTCTATAAATGATCCAAGTGGGGCAGTCCCACCCCCGTATCACCACACGGCCCCAGTTTTTGCAGTCCTTCCAAATAGAGCACACTGTTTGCTATTATTTCTATCAGCTACTTTCAGCTCTCTCCATCTGCTCCATGCTTGGCTCTCTCTCTGTGCCCCCCTCACCCACCCTATGCAGAGACGTATGTTATAAGGGGGTGGACTTCGCCAGCTTCACATGAAGTTTGAATAGACAGAGCCACAATGTTCTTGCCAACAGTACAACAAGAACAATATTCTCGGTTCTCGTGGAGTATGTAGGAAGCTTAAAGATATAGTGGATGATCTTTTTCTGACTTCAAGTTCCACACGCCAATCATTAGCCATGTTTGCAAGTACAAAATTTTACAATCAGATTGAAATGTATTAAAAACAAATCACTGAAGAAGAATAACTGCTGTCTTTACTGAACAACAAAAAATAGCAAACAAAGCAGTATTTATGAGTTTGTCTTCTGAGAGCCCAGGCTTCTTTCTCACAGCAGAAGGTAGGAAAAGGAGCCTGTATGCTCTCCCCCGCAGTTAATTTAGCCTAGGAACCCCGCGATGTCCCTTACTGCTGCTAAGGCGCTATAAGGAATCCCACAAGCGAGCGTGCACTTTAGCGTTCACTAGGCCAACACTTTAGGGGGAGTGTTGGCCTAGTGGTTAGAGCAGCGCGCTTGCACTCAGAGAAGGATGCAAGTACCCGGTTCGATCCCCAGCGCCTGCACTCTGGGTCCCTGAGCAAGACCCTTAACCCCTGATTGCTCCCCGGGCGCCACACATGGCAGCCCACTGCTCCCCAAGGGTGATGGGTTAAAAGCAGAGAACACATTTCAGTGTAATGTATGTTTCAATGACAATAAAGATGATATTACTATTATTATTACTACTATTACATTTTTGGTAGGCTATAGACCAGATTTGACTCCCATCATCTATGTGTGTTTTCATCATGGTCGTCCAAAATCGACCATGACGAACCCCATAAAAGGTCATGGAGCTGTTGACCCCATAAAAGGTCATGGAGCAGGAGCTAAGAGCTAAGAGCTTAGAACTAGGATCTATTATTAGAGGCATTCAGATGCAGCCATTTGCAACAAGGCACAAAGAAAAACTCCAAAAACCTCAAATGAATGTTTTTTGAGCAGATTTTGACTTTTTTCTGTGGCTTCAAACTTTGTTTTGTGTTTTATTGATGTTGTTGCAACAATGGAGAAAAAAAGTTTACAGCATTTTTATTTAAACGTTGCTTAGTTCTTTTTAGCTTTCTTAAAAACCAACATCTAACTAACACCAGCCACACCTTAACAATGTTGTATTCACATTAAAAGCAAATAAAGCCATGTTTGCACCAAATATCAAGTGTGAATGGATTATACAGATCAAAAATACTTGTGTTAAATAGAAAATCCATTTTACAGTGCTGAGCACCTTCGTTACTCATGTTTGTAGTGAGAAATGAAGGAAAACATGTTGAAACATTAAACAAAAAAATTATGTAAAATGTTTCTCAAATAAAACAAGTTTCAATTGTAATAAATTTGTTGATAATAGAATACATTCTACATATAATAATATAAAATATTTGACTCCATTAGTAAATATATAAAAGTACACAGTTTCTTTTGCACTTTATGATATTGTTAAACATTGTGATACTTTCGAAAATTTTGTTTTACTTTTGTACAAAACATGCAAAACAATTACTTTCCTAAAAAAAGAATACAATACATGTACAAAAATTAGGAAATCACTTTTTGAAAATGTTCAACGCTCAGATTTTCTTGTCTTGTAGACTTGTAGTGTTCTAATAATTCAAGGCATTTTTTTTGTCATTGATAACTTTCAAAGAAATATTTCTATCAATAACTTTTATTGATAGAAAGAAATAGAAAAAATTACATTGTACATTTTTAGATTTAACATAAAAACAAGCCATATTATGAATTTATACAATTTATAAATCACAATATTCGAACTTTGAATGTTTCTTTTACAAATACCTTTATAAAATGATCAAGAACTCAGTGAAAACTTGAAGGCTTTACATTTTGAACATTCCATTTTCAACGCTCAACGAGTACAAATCTTTCACAGCAGGAAAATAAATGACAAAAAATTTAATGAAATGAAAAGTGAAAAAATAATAGTCTGAAATGTTTTAATTTGCAGAAAAATAAACAATCAAAAATAAAGAACTAAACCTGCAATTTGTGGATGAAATATTTATGTTTTTGTAATGAAAGGCACTCATTAAATGATCAAGACAAAAAAAGTTAAGGTTGTTCTGTTTCTGTGCTTCCACTTAAGTTTTCTCTGATATGAACAGCAGCTCTATAAAAAACATCTAAAGTTTTTTGTTTTGGAATACATTTGCAGTTCTTTCTAGCAAATGTTAAATATATATAGAATTAATGTAAAAAACACACTGAACAAAAATCATTTCTCTATGATCTTGTAGTTTTTCCTTGCTATACACAATTTTAACTCCTCTTGAACAAATTACAAAATATGACTTTAAAAGGTTACAGTTTGATCTTAAATATAAGTATTTGTATTTCTTTCTTTGTCTTTTTCTGATGGCTGATTTTGGTCTCGTTCTTTGTGTAGTTTTCCTTTCAGCCTCCAGCTGCATATGAATTTCTGACACACCTAAAGTTTAACTTTTTAAAAAACTAAAGAAACTTCTGTCACTTTACATTGAAAGCATCTTTTAATCCTTTCAGAGCATCTTCCTGTGAGATTTTCTTCCAGACTTCTGGGATATCTGCTGGTTTGGCCTCATATTCTTCTGCAAATTCATCGTTATATTTCATCAGGATGTACTTCCAGTAGTCTGATGCCTCAATGGTGGCGTCGGGTGGAATCTGCCACTCTGGATAATATGTTTTGTAGTCTTTGTAAGGATGAAACTCCCCTTTGGTGTCTGCATTTCTGAATTTAGCGTCACTTTGAACTTCAGTTGTGCACAGGCTTTGAACGAGCTTGTTGGTGCCATTAAATTGGTATTTACCAAGACCTTGTGGTCGATGTATAGCTGCACTATGCAGCGTGTGGTCTTTCCCGCCAGACTCACAGGGAGTTTTACAGAATGGACACTGAATTCCACATCCAAAAACTCGCCTAAATAGTTCCTCCTGTGGTTTAACTGTGAGTTTCATCACAGTCTCCTTTATGTCTTCAGATTTTAAGAATTGCTCCTGAAGCTGGGTTGCCAGGTTCTCCAATGCCATGTTGACACTGTTGATGAATGGATGGCATGTGCTTTGGATTTGAAAGAGGAATCTTTTCTCATCTTCAACTGAAATTGAGATGTCTTTAATCAAATTTTCACGTATTCTGCTGACAAGTTTTGCTATGCTTTCATTGTTATTTGGTAGGGAAACACCATCTGGTTCTTTTGATGCTACATCTATTGCAGTGGTGATTTTTTTAACTATGACCTGAAGTTTGTTGTTCTTCAGTTTGTACAATGTATTCTCCTCTGTCATTTCTTGCTGGATGTGCTGAAATATCCAGTTCTTGACATAATTTTCATATCTATTGATGTACTTTACAAAAGTGTCGAAGTCATCCTTCAGCAGCAACTCTTTTTGAATGCTGTACTGGAAAAACGAGCGAGAGCTGTACTCTGCAGAATGATGGCTCGTTAAGATCTCATCCACAATGTCTACCCCTAGAGATCTGTTGATGAAGTCTTCCACTGCTGGTTTGATACAAAGCTGGATGTAATCATTGGCTTTGCGCTGACAGTCATCTCTCTCTTTGTACAAATCAATAAAATCCGACAGGTATCCGGGCTTGTACTTCTCCAGCTGGCCGTGGGGATTGAGGTTGGACAGAAACCTTCGATGCATTTTCAGGAATTCCCTTGAAGCAATGCCACAGATGTGAAGCTTCAGGTCAATCTCATACTTTGTATTTGCTTCATATTTCTTGTAGTTCTGTTCAAGGTTCTTGTCAACTTTTTCTAGAAGGTCCTTTGTAAGAGAGTCATGATAATCTTCAGTTGTTTCTGCTTTTTCACTGAGATATTGCGAACATGACTCAATAGCAGCATCTGTGAAAATCTGCAGTTTTTCCATATCAACAAATTTAGCCTTAAATTTGTCTACATGCTCATCTATGACTCTGAAAGAACTCTGTCCTACTTTTTTTAGGTCAGTGTTCAATAATTCCTGATTCACATTTCTGTTAGAGAAATTCTTCTTCAGCTGCTTGAGGACACATCCAACAATGTCTCGTTCCTCTAAGCCAGATACATTTGCCGTAGATGCAGACCACATCTTCTCAAACTCTTTTGTCAGCTGATCATCGGACAGGTTGGACATTTTGCAGTCATGTAGGAGCCTCATGACAGCCTCTTCAATCAGGACTCGGTATTTCCTCTGTATTTCTTCAGCTTTCTTTTTACTTAATTTCAGCTCAAGGACACAATCCAGTTTAGTTCTTCCTAACTGCTGAATTTCATTGGCAAGGCTTTTGATACTGTTCAGAAAGTCAACTTTGTATTTCTCTATCAGATTTATACGTTGGTCCTTCCTCTTGAAGTACTCTTTGAGTTTCTCGTTCATTTTCATTTCCTCTTTTTTTATTTCTCCAGATAGTTCTTCCTTTTTGTCTGAGACCAGTTTATTCCAAACTTCAAGTTGGGAATCCATGTCAGCATTTAATATTTCTACGTCAGTTGTGTGTTGCCAGGAGTGAATCTCTTTTCTGAATTCCCAATCCCATTGATTGAAAGTTTTGCACAGGTTGTCATATGCATGAGCCACAAGCGTGTTTCTAAAGTTAAAGATGAAATTTTCATATTTAACTGTCCTCCACAGACTTGTCATCCATTCTAGAAACTCTGGGATTTGAGTTGGTTCACTGTTTCTGTTGCTTTTTATTGTCTCCAAAAGATGTTTCTTGAAATCAGCAACAGCTTCGCTGTAACCCGTGTTGACTGGAGCCATTGGTGGAGTGCCATGCCAGAGTCCTGGGATGTTCCAGTTGTTTTTCTCCATGTCGTAATTCAGGACATCAGTGAACAGTTTAGCTGTTGGTTGTTTTTCCATTTCAGATGCAATCTGAGTCATTTCATTCAGCTGGTCCAAGAGTCGTTTTCTTTCAGCAATGCATTTGGAATGAGCCGAAACTCCAGCAACGTTTTGGTGAACAAAGTGACACGCAGGCTTTTTTCCAATGTGTGTCATTCTCAAGAATGCATGAACTGCAATTTGCAAAATATCTTTCATTTCATTTACATTTTCCATCGCTGTATTGATGATGGCGATGTCGCTTAAACCAATGACAAAGGTTGCCAGCTGGTTATCATGTTCGTAACTTTCCTCAAGTTGAGCCAATTCAGCTGACTTGAGACCTTCTGTATCTATGAGAACTATGAAATCATAATTCAGCTCTCTTCTGTAATCTTCATTCACTTTGAGGAAGATCATGTAGGCTCCTCTCGTACATCTGCCACTGCTAACTGGAAACTGAACACCAAACATGGTGTTGAGGAGTGTTGACTTTCCAGAACTTTGAACTCCCAAAACTGTCAATACCAACAATCTGCTCCTTTTTCCAACTTTGTTATGAACCTCATTCAGTACAGCCGACACCCACTTTTCTGGGATGTTGGAAGCATCACCATCCAACAGTTCTAGAGGATGTCCATCCAACACCATTTCAGCAGCTAAACGAGGAAGAAAAGAGATTTCCTCCGTGGTTTTTTGTGAAAACTCGTAGATCAGACCCATCTCTCTCATGTAATGCTCGATTCCTAAAGAGCTTTCCAGCAGAGCTTGATCCAACTTCTTAATGAGTTCTGCATCTTTTGTCTTACTTTGCTCTTTGAACTGGTTTCTGAGGTGAAAGAGGTTTTTTCGAGAGTGCGTATCAAGTTTCAGTTTCATCCATTTCAAGAAGAAATCTCTTTTTTCTTTGTCACTTGTACAAAGGTTGTCAATGAAACCTTTCATGTCTTTAGAAATATCGTGTCTTGATTGCTCTTCTTTGATTCGGGTTTTCTCCTCCTGCAGCTGAGATTTGTAATCCTCAATTCCTAAATCACCGTAATCATTTAATCTGCACAGTTTTATTTCTAACTTAGACAACCTTTTCCAGTTTTCTCCCTGCAAAGGAAGGTGCAGTTTCTTGTAGTTGAGAATGCTTTGTTCACCAATTGCTTCTATGATCTCTTCAGCTGCCTTCTTTTGTTCTTCACTTTTACTTTCATCCACCGACAGACCAAGTTCTGTAGCTTTTTCATGCATTAGATTTGTTGTAATTTTATTTGTAGTTGTAACTTCCAGTGAGGTCTTTATAGCTGCACAAAGTTTTTTTGAGAAGAATGTTGTGTTATTTGTCTTGTCTTTTCTGATGACGTTGGTTTTTGGAAGGTCAAGTTTTTCGAATGTTGTCTTAACAGACATCATGTCTTCCCTGTCACTATGCTCTTTGTGATTAACAACCAAAAATATTTTTCTTCTCAAAATTTTGACAGAATTCAAAGATTCCTGCTCTTTGTCTTCAACTTTGTCCAGGAACACAAAGGTGGCTGTTGAAACTTGAACAAGAAAACTGAACTGTGCAGGTGACTCACAAATGTCTCCTCTCAGATTGGCAAAGGCAACTGGCTCTGGAAAAATGTCAAGATTTTCTCTCCCACACGGCAGGTACCAGAAAACCTCTACAAGTCCGTTAGCGATTTCCTTTTTAAGAGCTCTGTCCTCCATGTCTTTATGCATGAAGATGTTGTGACTCTGCTGCCCACGGCTAAGAACCAGATTCAGCATCTGGGACTTTGACAAACTGCTGTTCTTCAGACGAACAAAGGAATATAAAGGAATATTTGCTTCAACAATCGTGTCCTCGATGAAACCTTTGGATTCGGACAAAGAATGAGGACGCCACTCTTTAACAATTCCTCGTAGAGCCCAGAGCATCAGGCTGCACTGACTATTATTGCTCTGAGGCAACAGCAGTGGGAGAGAAAACTGACACATTGACATTCTGAGAGCTATTTCTTGTTGCAAGAAGCTGTCGGCACAAAAGAAAAGTGCTACTATGAGGTCAAGAGCATTAATGCCATTGTCACTTTCTTCTGTAGTACAAAGGTCTGGGCTAAAGAGGTCATCGTTTTCCTCATCATTGGCTGGTAGTTGCACACAGCTTCTGCATTCAGCATTAATCTGTAGGAGGTTTCTGAGAAAGTACCATGGGATTTCCTTCAGTGATGAAGCAAGATTTGTATTTATGTCTTCTTTGTTGATCTCCAGCAGAGAACGAAGCGTGAGTTTGTTGGGATAAAAGTTTTCCAGTCCAAGTCTGGAAAGAGTTTTGAACAACCCTGTAGACCCAAAAGAGGATGATGTTTAGAAACTTTTTGATCAATGTTCATCATAAACATAGGCATTATATAGCTAAAAGTGTTTTCATGATTATTATTGTTTTGATTGGAGTTCTCCCCAGTGAATCGAATGGATTCTTCTTTGTAGAAGAGGAAAGGTTCTCACTGTTGTTCTTGTTTAGCCACTAAACAGCCGCACAGATTACCTGGACTTTTGTTGTGTTTTTTAAAGATTACTGTATCCTTGTGGGCAATGATGCAGTGCGTCCCTGAGGGCTGTGATTGGGAGGAACTGCCTCCCCATCTAAATCACATATGCGCACTTGGTACCAGGCCAACTTGGGCCAAGGCTAGATTTTAAAATGTGTATGATATTACTCACCCAACCTGTAGTGCTAGATGTTGGATATTTAAGAGAAAGGTAGGGCAGAGCTTTCAATTAATCACAACCTGGCAGGAAGTTGGATCTGGTGGCTTGGTCGACACGTGAGACCCATTTGAGTAGTAAGTGTAAACTGGGTTGCATGGCCCAGGACCCTAGAAGGGAGCTCTTTGCTTCACTAGGAGATTTTCTTTCATTTAGCAAGCAAGGACGAAGAGATGGAAGCTGAATGGGAAATGCTCAGGGCTTCCGTTGCAAATGTGGTTTCCAGGAGCTGAGGGTTCTGGCAGCAACCAGAGAAACAGGTTGACACTAGTGGTGATAGAAGCTGCCAAGCTGGAAGCCTTTAGGGCTTGGCTTGTTTTTGGGACTCCTGAAATAGCTGACGGGTATTGTGTGGGGAAAAAGGGACTGCAGCTTTGGTGGTTGCTAAAGCCAAAAAAAACATTTGTGTTACGTTCAGGGTCACAGGTTCTGTCAAACTGTCAAGAGACCTAGAAATTAGACAACTGGGACCATCCCAGTGCAAAGCATGTTTATGAGAGCTTTTAGCCAAATTTTGCTTCTACTTTTTGCACCAAGATTTGTATGTATGTTTGCTATGTATGTATGTTAAGGAAGGAAGTTCCTTTTCATAATTTCCAAATATGTTTGTATGCAATCCTCTATACAGAGCAAACATGTGAGCTGTTGTCTGTCTGGTAAGAAGCTCAGAATTAATATGTGTACTGCATTGGCCACATCTGTCACGATCAGAACAGAGGACCCAGTATTCAGCCAGACAAGTTAAGTATGTTAGAGAAGGTTTATTTATGGACAGGCTGGTATGTAATAGTAAACAGGGCAAACAGAGCTTGTGGTCAAAAACAGTCCAAAGTCAAATAACCAGGTAATCAGAAAGGCAGGAATGTAGAGCAGAATCTAGGCTCGGAGTCGGGAAACAGAATCAGGTTAAACGAGATCAGTGGTCAAGAAACAATCCAGATCGGTACACGGGCGGGCAGGTTAAACAGACAGGGATCAGGCAAGCTCAGATAGTCCAAGGACAGACTTAGGTCAGACAACACTGGATAGCAATCAAACTCAGGCAGGAAAAACAGGTATACAGGGGTCAGGCTGGCTCAGAATCTCCGGAAGCAAATTGGGTCAGTATCGACAGGTCAATCAGAAATAATAACGCTGGATAATACTCACCAATTGGCCCGTAATGATCTGGCAAAGTGAAGCGAACTGAGACCAGTTTAAATAAGGAGGTGAACAGAGCAGAGTGCTAATTACCAGTGACAGGTGGAAATAATCAAAAGGAAGGTGGTGCCTGAAATGAACCGAACTGATTGGTTAGTGACTGATGACAGGGGAGTGGCAGGCAATCAGATTGGGAGGTGAAGTGAGCTGATGAATGAGAAGTAGAGTGCAAAACAGAATCAAGACAAAAACCAACCTGAGACAAAAACTAGAACTAACCAAACTAAAACTAAGATAAAACCCAAACCAAAACACAACCTAAACTAAGACATAAACTCAAACTATGACAACATCATTATTAAAAAAAAAGAATAAAATTGCTTTATTAGTCTAGGTTAATTTTACGTGTGACATACATGTAAAATGATGTATAGTTAAACATCTGTTCTACGTGAAATATTACCTTCAGGCAGTTGTTGAGTCATTGTAGATGTGGTCTGAGTCCTCCCTTTATTTAAAATCTAAAGGAGATAATAAGCATCCCTTTAGTTTTAAAATACTGATTCATGTAAAACAAAGAAACTAAAAACAAATTTGTATCCCTAAATGATGTATTACATTTATTATTGAACTGAAAAGGAACTGACCTTAGCACGCACTTCAGATTTACTGTCACTGCGTCACCTTTCAGTTAAACCATCTATGAAACAATCAAAACCACTTTCTTATTTACTTCTTATTCACACTTTTGGGAGTTGTAATAAAGGGGAATAAATAATTGTGAAAAGGATAGTTTATGCCCATTTTGAGTTTAGAAAAAAATTTACCATGCATCTGGTAAAAAGAATCTGGTCCAGCAACAGCACCTGTGGTTAGATAGTACCTGAAACAGTGAGCAAAGCATTAAAAATACATAAAAAGTTCATTCAAATTTGAACAAATTCAAAAAGTTGTCTGAGCATGGTGGTTAAAACCAGACTGGTGTGCAATTTGCGTGCTGGTTAACGGTGGCTCCTACTCTTACACAACGGCACTTGTTATTGGATCGGTTAAGTTTTAGTGACTCAAAAGGGTGTTGTTTATTAAATTTACCTAGAGGCAACCTTTAAAGACCTCCTAAAGATTTTGAGAACCATGCACCATGTTTGTTTTACAACCATTTCTGAACTCAATAAAAAAAGGTGGCTCAATAAAAACGAAGGTCCACAAATGTAATAGAATTTGATATGCTTCTTTATTAAGTACGCTTTAGCAGGGAATTAGAAACAGTATAATCAAGCAAATACAGAAATAACAAATTAAAATTTAATTTAACTTCCTAATGCTATCTAAGGCTTGGTGTTGTTGTCAACTTCATACCAAGAACTTTATTGGCTTGACTGACCAGCGGTGTTACCTCTTATACCAGATCAGGCGAATCCTCTGGGAGGGCGATATATCGAGTATACTCGATGTATCTCAAGTTTTCCTCCGTGCGATAGTTAAAATGACTATTGCGACCATCGAGTGTAAATTTTCATGGCAAGATTGAGCCGCTGTATTTAATTCACTGTGAGTTTAGTTTTTCCACATGCTGTGAACGCATCACTCGCTCCTCCTCCAAACCAGAAAGCGCTCTGGCACACACGCACACACAACAACGAACCCTTGCGCTTACTTACGTTGACGAAACAGCGAGAACTATGGCGACAGCGGGCGTTTCAGGCAGTGGTTTGGATTTCACTAGAAGGAGGTCGAACAAAATGCGGGGATTTGCAAAACATTCCGTAACACCGTTGCCACAAAAGGTAGCAGTAGCACAAATTTGTTCCACCTAAAAAGTCATCCAGTGCAAAATGAAGACTCTTGTAAACTCTGCGTGTCGACACCCCCCCCCCCCACACACACACACACGCCGAAGGAAACTTTAATTAAACCAGCCGTAAAACTATTGAAACTGGCGTCTTCTTTTGCTAAATCCCATATGACAGAAAAAAAACGTTTGTTTAAAATTTCCCAGCACCTAAAGAGCTGCTCTGAATATGTAGCTGCGACTGGTCAGTTGATTTTATAGTCACAATACAAGCTTTTGCTTTTGGGATTGTCACATTTTTATTATACACATTTTTATGTCTTAAAGGCACACTATGCAACATTTTTCAGTTAATTAATGTGTTCCATACCGTTTTGGATGATTAAAATGTTCAGCAGCCAATATTCGATGATGGAAACACCTTCTTTGATTACTTCAACAACCTCTTCAGCAACTTTAGCCACGGTTTCAAATACAATACTGCCTAGTTTTTCATACCAGCAGTCCGAAAGACTAGGCCCTTCTTTCCACAGGTTTTCCATATTTCCAAAGGTCAGGTTGGAGTACATTAGAGTATCTCCTACCCAGTTAAAACTTTCATCCACTTCACTGTTGCACAAGCTTTTACGGAAAGCCTGTCCTTCAGCAATGACAATGAGAGTGTCAGAAACGAAAGGCCCCAATTTTCCCATAATACTCTTCCTTGACCTTAACTGCTGTCCTAAGATGGTGTCAATGCAGGTTGATCCTTTTCCAAGGGCACGTCTCCAAACTCCTTGGAATTTCACCCAAATGACCTCAGAAGCATGAGAGTCATATTTCCCATTGTAATGCTCTGCACAATGAGTTTCCCAACCCGGGACATCTTGGCAGGGTCGTCTGGCGAGTCCAACTGTGCAGCGGGTGGTTCTGTTGTTGGGCAATATACTCCAGCGTCTAAGGTGAACATAATGGTTAGGTGTCCAGAAATAGTCGAGCCAGATAAATTTTTATTTGGAATAAACCATAGTCAAATATTGATATTTTATCCAATAGTTGTCAGATAATTGGAGGCAAGGCAACACCCAGGCTTTGAGTTCTGGCTCTTGTATCTCCCACCAGTTGTGATCGAGATATCTAGTCCCGGTACATTTCATCCAGGCTTTCATGACTAGTTTTGCCGTGGGGAGGTGTCGCAGGACTGAGCAGTCGTCTGGAAAAGAGAGATTTGCCCCTCTGCCAGAGATTACATCTAGGTGAGACATGACGTCCAATCTGAGTCATTGAGGCTGTTGAAAATCCACTCAGACAAACACTTGGAGGTTTGTCTGAGTTGAGGGCAGGGATGAACCCACCAAGGGTAGCTGGATGTTGTTGATGATGAGACACACGAGATAGTGGCATTTTGTCACCACTTTCACCATGGAGGGTGAATTGGTCGATATGATGTCGCCCATAATAGAGATGTCATAATAAATCCCCTGCAGTGGCTCATAATAGTTCGGTCCCCACCTGATTGTCACCAGGGGTCTCACTGCCTGCACGGTGACTGCGTTGAATATCCAAGGCAACTCCCTTTCACATGTAGGAGATTCAGCAGTGTCACCTGGGGTTTGTTTCTTCATCTGGCCTTCCCAGAACATGGGCTGATTTGATTAGCAATACATGTGGTTTGTTTTCGGAAACACAGCAGATGTGTGGGGGAATGATGTTTCGACACAACAGACCAATCAGCGAGTCTGTGATCCCCTTATAAGGGACCAAGACAAACTGCACAGAAATCCGCACTCTACGGGTGAAGCTTGGATCACTGGGCATGGCAGCATAGTGAGTTACCCCTCCTGGAACTTGCATCAACCCTTCATGAAACCATTCCTCCTTTGTCACCAGGAAGTGACTGGTCTTCACCTTGGATCTTGCAGAACTGAAGCCCCAGGCATCCAGCCTGTAGTAATGTAGTAATGCAGGTTCGTTGATCGAGCACCCCCTTCTCTGGGGACATCTGGAAGATCCATTGATTGGATTGTTTATGACTTCCAGGATCAGGGTTCCCAGTGTGGTTAGCTCCCAAGGGCCCTCCCAGCCTCCTGCTGCAGCTCATGCTCGATAATCATCTCCAACTGCCATTATATGGTGTGGTGCCTCTGCAGGGTCTCGATACACACATAGCACCATAGAACACTGAGTGGTGTTTAGCGGTGGGATTCCCATCAGAACCTCAGCAGGGTCAAAGGGCCACGAAGTGATGATGGCTTTAGCCAGCTAGTTCTCTGGGTAACTCCTATATACTCGGTGGATAAGAAAGTAGGCCTCAGTGGCCACATTACAATACTTAACTGGCAGGGGAGATGCCGTGATCAAGAAGGTGGTGCAGGTGGTGCCTTTCCAGAGGTACGTGCCCGGAAGATGACTTATACTTATGCCATGACTGGTTCCAGGAGGAACACAGTTCATTTTGAACTTCAAAGAGAGTTGCAAATGGACACACTTCAGTTTAGTAGAACCATTGTTCAGAAGGAACTTGGATTGTCAGCAGTGCACATTGACTACATCTTTGGACTACCTGGAAGAAACACGTTTGAGGTGGTTTTTGTCACTGCTACCCTTTTTGAGACTTGTCTGCAAACCTTTAATAGAATCAAAGAGACCAAACCTAACCTTCAGAATGTTAAAATGACACTGTTGTCAGAGAGGGAACCAAAAGCCGTCACCGTCGTTATGTACTCTAAACAAGTGAAAATGGAAGACATTTTGACCTGGCTGTCCTTTAAATAGATGTACAAGAGGAATTGAACTAAAAGATGAAGATGACATTCATACGGGGCAAAGACGTTTTTTGTCCAATTAGGGAGGGATGAAAATATTGGAGAGCTTAAGCACCTGCCACCAATTATCCAATTAGGTGCAATCAGAGGCTATGTGTTTTACCCTGGTCAACCCAAGACTTGTCGAATGTGGTTCCCATGAGCACCTGGCTACTGAATGTCACAACTTGCACTGCAAGAACTGCAAAAGCAACGAACATTTAACCAAAGACTGTCCATATCCTATGAAATGTAATCTCTGTGGAGAAAACGCCACACATTCAGAACATGCCCACAATCATATGCGAACAGAGTAAGAGCCCCTCAGCAGCAAGAAGAAAGGCATACGACAGTGGAAAAAACACCTCAAACTGCTGCTGATAGTGCTGGAAACGATGCCAACGGCCCTCAGCTGGGAACTACTAACGAGCAAGAACAGGAGAGGCTGGAAGAGGGAAGCATGACCCAGCTACCAGCCTGCACATCTCCTGATCCTGAAACAACCCCCACTGAGGAACCCAAGACACAGACTCAGGAGGGGGTCACAGCACAGATGTACTGGACAGAGCAGCCAATAGTTTTTACAGATTTGGACTTTCCTGAGCAGAAAGAGCAATCAAGGAGGCGAACTAGTGAGACATTTTAACCGACAGGGGAGTGGCGCCTTCAAGTGGCCAAAGGTCTCCCACAGTGATAACAGCAATCGACAGTAGAAACATGCTTAATCTTATGTTGACCAACATAACTGCAAATCAACAAGGATTAAGATCCAAGATACAGAAGAACTGAGTCTTTCCCTTTTCCCCTTGGGTGATGAAGGAGGTGGGTGTGTGGAGTCCTTCCTCCAACAGGGAACCTTGGACCAACAAGCATCACGTAAGCGGCAACAAGACGAATCAGCAGAGTGTCTGGGTGGCACTCCTGAAAAAGACGGATGGCTAACCCCATGCTGTATTTGGAGGAGCAGTGTTTGAGCACTTTTTCTGGAGTGACTCAAACGAGAACACAATGATGACAGGGACACAAAAGACTCATCAGTGACTGGGAAAGCACAGAGAAAAAAGTAGAAAAAGGTAAAAAAAATATGTAAATTCAAATTGAACTTCATGTGGCTCTAGACTTTATTTTATTTATTTTATTTTATTCAAGGTTATGTCATTACTTAAGATAATAACAATAAATATCAGAGGGTTAAATGATGCCGTAAAATGTCAAACAGTCTTCAACTATTTGCTTAATAGTGGGGGAGACGTCTTTCTTTTACAAGAATGTTTGTGTTTAATTTATCCTTTATGGATAATTATGCAAAATTTCAAAACCAGTGGACATATGGAAAATCTTTTTTGTCAGTGGACAATCAAAACCGATCTTCAGGTGTGGGGTTTTTATTTAATTGTCAATCCCTAAATATAGAAAGGGTAGAAAATGTTGTAGACAGCAGGATTTTGTCAGTTGATATTGAAAAAGATGGTAGCGAACTTAGAATAATTAACGTTTATGGTTCTACGGATTTATAAGAACATGTTTCTTTATTCCAGTCCCTTCTGATTACAGTGGAAGGCAGACCATACTGGGGGAAGATTTCAATTGTACATTGGTAGAAGATGGCTGGTAATACAGTTAGCAATCTTACGACCAAGTTTGACACAAGTTCTCATATGATGGAGAACCTTATTATTGACTGGAACTTAACTGACGTGCACAAATTCCTTGACCCAGCAGATCCAGGCTATACTTGGTCTAATGGAAAGACTTGTTCAAGAATTGACTTTATGCTTGATTTTATCAATTTCATGTACAGTGTATCCTGTGCCTTTTTCCTGACTATAAGCTAACATGTGTTCTTAAAGAACAAAACTTTTTTAAAACAGGCTCAGGACCATGGAAGTTAAATATAAGTTTATTGAATAACAAGAAAGTAGCTTCACGATACAAGGAAAAATTGCAACAAGGGTTTACACTGCAACCTTTATTTGAGTCGGTTGGAGAATGGTGGGTGGATGTTAAAGTCCGAACCAAAATGTTTTTTATCCTAGAAGGGAAGTAATTAGCAGTTTCTCTCTTAGGAATAGAACAAAACCGGTAGGAACCTTGTCTGAAGACTTGAGTAAAATGACTTGGATAAACGTCAACAGTAAATACTTGACTAACGCACATAAAAACCTGGCATGGCAAATAGTGCCGGAAAGTTTACCAACAAGAGCATTTTTGAAAAGAAGGAATTGTACTAGAAGTCCTCAATGTCCAAGGTTAAAGTGTGAAGATGATGAAACAGTGAAACATCTGTTTTGGAAATGTAGATTTGCTAAAAAGGTTTTCCAAAGCGTTACCGTGGTTAAATGAATTGTATACCTGCAATTTAACTTATGAAAATATTGCATACGGATTGTTTAAGGGAAACTGGGAAAGGAATGAAGTGTATTGGTGGATAATAGTCAATTGTGTAAAAGATCCGCTTTGGAAAGCAATAAATATTACAGTTTTTAAGAAATATGAAGTGTCTGAATGTATAGTAATTAAAAGTGTGGTTTATTTGGTGAAAGACTATATGTTGAAGGATAATCTTTGTAAAAACAATGAAGAAAGTAAGTTATTGTGGAAAGTACCAGTAACATACTGGGACATGTGCAAATAATACCAGAGTAATATAGGTAGAACCCTTACTGGTTGAGTCAAAGGGGAACAGAATGTGAGTTTTTTTGTGTTGTATGGTAATGCCCCCCTTTTTGTTTATTTATACTGTTTATATCTATATTGTTGCTGGGTGTTAGGTTTATGCAGGCAGCTCCCGATCCGGGTACTGCGGACTTTCCTTCCATCTCCTCTCAGAGGTGGCGGCTGATGAGTGGGAGGTGCCAGAAACGCTTACGTTTCTACGACTCACTCTGTGTCTCTTGTGCCTCAGGTTTCGTCCCCGCTCCGGATCCTGTTCTGGAGCCCCCGTGGTCTACAGAAGATTCCCAAGGTTCCCCCTCGATCTCTGCCCCAGCGATCCCTAACTGACAGCTGTCCGACCTTGCTCCGTCAGACCTTGCTCACCCTTCAACGCGCACAGCCTCTCAGTCTCTCCACCACCCTCTCCCCGGCAGCCCTCATGCCCAAGCCTCCAGCAGCCGCTCTGCAGGGCGAGTTTCAATAACGACAAACCCTGGTTCACAGCCAAACTCAGAAGGTTACGGTTGGATAAGGAAGATGCCTTCAGGAGTGGGGACAAATGCAGATTCAAAGAACGCAAAATACAAGTGTAGCAAAGCGGTGAAAGAGGCCAAACAACTGTATTCTGAGAAGCTGCAAAACCAGTTTTCAGCCAACGACTCTGCGTCTGTCTGGAAAGGGCTTAGGCAGATAACAAATTACAAGCCTAAAGCCCCCCACTCCATGAACGACCAGTGCTAAGCCAACTACCTGACTGACTTCTACTGTCGTTTCGACAGACAAAGGGACAGTCCTGCAACCACCCCCCACGACACCTCCCAACAGATCACCTCCACCTCCCCCACCTCAGCTGGGGCCTGGGCACCTCTTACTAAACCCACCTTAAAGGCCCACCCCTCCTCCCCTCCTCCACCTCAGTGACAACTCTTTCCATACCCGAGAGAGATGTTAACAAACTCTTCAGAAGACAGAACCCTGGAAAGCTGCAGGACCAGACTCTGTCTCTCCATCCACCTTGAAGCACTGTGCTGATCAGCTGTCTCCAGTGTTCACAGAAATTTATAACACCTCACTGGCGACAAGTGCCAACCTGCTTCAAATCCTCCACTATCATCCCTGTCCCAAGAAACCAAGGACCAGAGAACTTAATGACTTTAAACACGTCGCTCTGACCTCTGTGGTTATAAAGTCCTTTGAGCGCCTTGTGCTTTCACACCTGACTCTGGCTCTCATCATCCACTACCCCCTGTTGCAATAAACTCTCGAAACCAGCTCTGTGTGTGCGTGCTGTGTCCGGGTTCATCCAAGACAAAATCATGACACAGACCAGTTTCCATCCCTCTTCAAGTAAATAATTAACTGTCAACAATATTATAAAAACTCTGAAATTTACTCCCAACCAGTTTCCTTTCATTTGAAATGTAGTTTCACCGCAGTTAGGTTTCTAAGTGTCTATACTTAACAGTAGAATAAATGTTTAAAATCCAGTAAATCTGTCTTTCAATACAAACATTGTGTTTCCCATATTAAAGGAAAGATTGATTTAATCCACAGTAAGCTGTTATTTCTTTATGGATTTATATATATTTTTGTAGAATGTCAATAAAGAAATACAAAACATTTTTAAAAAGTTAATTTTGTTATGATCTCAGCACTAATGCTGATTACTCACACTACACACCTGATCAGCTCATCCCTGTTTCTCATCACCACTCATCATATCCACCTGCTCCTGTTAGTATAAAACCTGTTCATCGACTAGACATCAGTGCCAGATTATTTCGAGCTTCTTGCAAGCTCTGTTCCAGCGTTCCCAGTATTATATGACCTGATCCTGACCAGTTCTGTTTTCTGACCTTCGAGCTCACTTATCCCTTCTGACCTGTTTGCCTGATTTTTGCTTACTAGTGTACCGAACCCGATCCTGTTTTTCGACCACCGTCTCTGCCTGCCCTCGTCAAGCCCTTAAGCCTCACCGTGTCACTGACCTGGATTTGGATTTCCCTCTGACGCCTCATCGGACTTCTGATCTCCCGGCTCTGACATCGTCCCCGACTTCAACACCTGGCTCACCCTGCTGATCATTCTCCTCAGTCAGTCTCCTGGCTACCGGCCGCTGCTAGAGTGCTTCACAGAGACGTTTGCTGCAGCAGGAGCTGGACGCACCCGACAGCCAGCCGGCTGGATTCGCGGCTTCTGACTCTCCCCGAACTTTTACGCAATGAAGAGGTTAGTGACCAACACGTTTTCGAACTTTGTTCTCCTCCAAATTAACGTGGTCACTAACCCGCTGCTCTCTGTTTTTCGAGGTTCTTCCCAAGGAATGGACACGTAATAAAATAAACGGGTTGTCTGAATAGAATATTGGATCTGTGAATTCCTTTTCCTTACAAATTTAAATTCTTTAGAATGGTTCAGTCATGAAAACTTAGTCGACTCCCATCAAACACAATAAACTGATTATTATGATATAATTGTAATAAAAGTGTGGCGTGTTGCTTGATCTCAAGAGCTCAGAGCTGCAAAAAAATCGTAATCGTCGGTTTTTAGATATTTAACATCATTGTGATCCAGAAATTAGGAAATCAGAGCCGACACTCACCTTCCTGTTAAAACCTCTGTTGTATTCAGCTTCTGAGTTCAGGATGGGTGGAACGCTGAATGAATGTGACCGTCACACCTTGCGAATCACACTTTATCGAGTAAGGAGGAGTAGGAGGAGCTGGAGGAGCAGCAGGAGGAGTGATGTGTGGAGGAATGCTGTTCTTCTCGTTGTTCTGCATCAAAGCTGCTGGGACATAATGAACACTTTCACTTCCGCCCCGCACTGATCCAAACGTCTGTTTCCCACGGTCATCTCCCAAGATGATGTAGTTTTAACAACATTTTGTAAATTAAAGGTTTATTTTACGAATCATTACCTTTGACCTTGGCTTTATCGTTCATAATTCATCTATTTTATGTTTTCATGAATTGCCAAGCTAAAAACAGGAATAAACTTTTTATCTTATCAAAATCCTCTTGGTTCTCACCCAGCTGCCTCTAACAGCTAAATTTAGACCCAGAACTACCTGCTCCAAGCTGTTCTCAGGCTTCACTGATTTGGTTGCAGGTTCAAAACCACTGAGTGCAAATGGCCTGTCAGTGACGTCACTGTGACGCAGATCTTTGGCTCCTCCCACTGAGAGAGAAACAGGAGCCTGCAGGCCGTGTTTGAGTCAACAACTCTGAAACTGAGACAAACACACAACTGAGCAGAGAATTAGTGGATCAGTGGTTGGGTTGCCTGTTTAAACACCCAGCAGTGAGACAACGTGTCATTGTGCTGCGTGATCTCTAACTTCTATATCAGGAAACAGACGTCACAGGGGTGCTTCAGTAAAACTAACTCGTCCACAGTCCAATTTTCACCTTCTGAAGCTCTTGATGTGAATACTTAACATTTTATTTAAAAAACACTTCTCATACAGTCAGGTGTAACTCAGAGTTATTTACAGAGGGTAAAATAAAAAAAACCGGACATAAAACCACCAGAAAGACGGCCTGGGGTCTCCCTGTGCAGGGGTCAGTTCTCTCTGGGTACTCAGCTCCCTCCCACAGTCCAAAAACACTTTGTGCCTTTAAATTGCATCGATGTGTGAATATGTGCAGGGTTGTTTATCATGTGAGCCTTCAGGATGCCCTTTCATATAGTTTACCATAGAGATCCAATACAATCTAACTTTCCTTCCACTTCAAGTCAACTCATCTACCAGCCAGACCCATCGCTCAGTTTGGCCTCTACTGCTCATGGAAATCTAAAATAATTCAGGCTAATTCCAGCAGCTTTTGCTACGCCTTGCATGAAGAACATCATCATTGGGTGACTGCTTTTTTTTTTTTTTCCAAACATGCCATAAAGAGACATTATGAGGTTTAAACACCTAGAAAGGATTGTACTTTATTTCACGGATACTAAAAGGATGACATTGAAAATGTTGGCTTCAAAGGAAATAAAAACGTGTTACTGTTGCCTCTTTTCTTCCTTTTGCATTTTGATTCATGCAGATCTTCTCACTTTTAATTTTTATGCAGCCCTGACTGAATAGTTTATTTTTTTATCCTCCAGTTGGGCTGCGTATAAGGAACATTAATGCAACAGCTCCATCTGGTGGTCGATAAGGCAAAATGCAAGTCTGTGTGTTTTAGATTGAAATTGCATTCTCCTGTACCAAACTTACAAAAATAATTTTCATTCTTTCACTTTTTGTTCTCTGTAGGTACACCTGGTCTGGCGTTCTGTTATCTGAGACATCATCCAGAGAAGACAGATCCCCCGCTATTACCATCTAATGTAGAACAGATTACTGGATCAATGTTTGCTTCTGTGCTTTTTTGTCTCTCTTGTTGTGTCTCTGCTCTGTCTTCTGTAACCCCCAGTCGGTCGAGGCAGATGACCGTTCATACTGAGCCTGGTTCTGCTGGAGGTTTTTCCTTCCCGCTAATGGGTGGTTTTTCTTTCCACTGTCACTTTATGTTTGCTCAGTATGAGGGATTGCTGCAAAGCCATGGACAATGCAGACGACTCTCCCTGTAGCTCTACGCTTCTCCAGGAGTGAATGCTGCTTGTCGGGACTTTGAAGCAATCAACTGGTTCCCTTATATAGGAAATTTTTGACCAATCTGTATAATCTGACCCAATCTGTATAATATGATTGATTTGACTTTGTAAAGTGCCTCGAGATGACATGTTTCAAGAATTGGCGCTATATAAATAAAATTGAATTGAATTGAATTGAATTCCAGTACTGCAGTCAACATGCAGCCACTCTCTCTTGGTCCCCTGCTCCAGTTGGATGGGTTGGACTCATTCCAACACAGATGATAAAGAGGAAAACCAGAACACATCCGACTTTGCTTTAAAAGTACACGCGTTCAGGATCAGGTTCTACTAACTACATGAGACTTTACTCGGTCAGGATAAAAGTTAACTATTAGTGATCGACAGAGAACCTGACAGAGACAAACACACAGAACACACAACACTGGCAATAAACCCTTTAGATCAGGTTAGAAACCCTTTAACAGAATGAAACCTCCAGCAGAACCAGAACCAAGCTCAGTCTGAACAGCACAGAGAAGTCAGAGCAGAGACACAAAGACAGCACAGAAGTATGGATCCAGGAGTAGTTTCCACATGAGAAATGTGAAAGGATAATGGCAGCTGTAGCTTCTTTAGTGGCTTCATCTAGGAAACAGTTGAGCAGATAAACTCTGAGCCAGTTCTAGAGGATAAAAGAGAGAAAAATCTGTTCAGAATACCAACTGGAGACCCCCAGGTCAAAATGGGAGTCAGGTGGTGGAGACAGAGCTAAAATCCTGTGGGACGTCCAGATACAAACAGACAAAATGGTAATGGCCAACCAACTGGACATTGTGATCATTGATAAGCAACAGAGGACAGCCGTGGTGATCAATGTAACCGTCCCCCAGTGATGGAAACATCAGGAAAAAAGAGAAACTGGTTGGCAACAAACCAAAGGGCATTACCGCCACCGCAGTCTGGGTTAGACCGTATAAATGCCCGTTGTTTATAAGTTAAATTGCTTTGTGGTTTTTTTTTAAGTAATTTCATGCAATGTAGAATTAGGCAGGAAAGGAAATTAGAAATTAAGATATAACCATTTAATACAATCTCTTTTAACATGTGTTATTGAAATATATAATAATTTTATTCGTTAAACATGTATTTTTCTTAAAGCTCAAATAGTTATCTTGTTATCACTAAGGGTGCGGCTTCGAGTTTACAGAAGGTGGTTTTTTTTTGCTGACCCACTCGAAAACAATGAATTCATTCAAGCTCTGGTAGAAGATCAGACACCAGAGTTTTATGGGGGAACCTTTTGGATTGGAATATGGTTTGAAAGCCTGTTTATGGTTCTCGATGTTATCTTGATTGACTCCCAAAAAAAACACCTGGGCTATTAATCAAAAGTTAGTTGAAGCTGACATAGGAGAACAAACTTCCTTTGTCTGTGAGCAGATGAGCCCCTGGACACTGAATGTCTGCGGGGACTTCACCCCACCGGACACCCCGGGATGGGCTACTCAGTTAAAACATGCAACTGGGGGTGTGACAGCAGACAGATCGCTTACAACTACGGGGAAGAGACTTCAGTTAGAGTACATGAGCTATGGCAATGTTAGAAGTGTTTGTCTCCCTTTGGAATCCCAATTGTAATAAATACATATATATGTTTTAAGTGTTTAGTCTCTGATAATTGTTTCCTCTCTTCTCTGCCAAATCTTCGAACCGGGTGAGACGGGCCGTAGTGAATGAAACAGGAAGAACTAGAGGCCGTCATAACACACGACTGTCATAATTTCATATGGAGAGAATGAAGGGATGAAGCGTTTGGAGTGCCTGCATAGCTCTGTAATCTAACCATGTTTTATAAAAATGTCCACAAGACGTTCAAACAACGTTTGTGCAGACCTTTTCAAACATAGAGATTTGGTGAACATATTTATGGAAAGCCTGAAGGTGTAAAGGATAAAAAAATAAATAAAGATTTAATAAAAGTCCAGCAAAACCGTCCCCCCCACCCTGAGGTTCAGATAACGTTTTCTGAACGTCATTCTTGAACATTGGACATTGGACTTTTACAGGGAGTTCACTGAGCGTCCTCTGAACCATCATTGCTAGCTGGGTTGATAGGAAGTGGGCGGTGCTTAAACTGATCTGGATGCGGAAGCAGCTCCGTTCACAACTGATGGAGGAAATATTACAAAAAACATCAAAGAAGCTAATTCTATAATATACAACTTTATATAGAGAATCAAAATGCATTATGTTAAAAAATCACAACTGGTTAAAGATAAAAAAGGAGGTTTGAAAACACTAGATTTCGAATCAATGGTAGGAGTATTTAAAAATAAATTGGATAAAAGCTTTTATGTCACAGACAGAATCCATCTGGTTTCATATCCCCAAAAATATTTTTAAGAAAGTCGGAGGGTTGGATTTCGTGCTGAAATGTGATTGTGAAATTAGGAAACCGCCTGTGAAATTATTTGAATTTCATAAACAGATATTACACAATTGGAAGATGATATTTGGCAGAACCTGCATATTTGGTTGAGTACCAAAATAGAAAATATTAACATACAAGAATGACTTTGCGAAGGATTTATTATCATAATTATGAGAAGATATCATATACATGTATGTAAATGGAAAATAAAAAACCTTCATTACTATGTTTTAAAAACGAACTCAAAATCTTCTATTCCTCTTTATCTTTGTTAGCCGACAAATATGGACATATACAAAAAATTGTGGTGACGTCAAAATTTCTGGTGCTTTGACTCGACAAAATGCTAAAGTTAACATGATGCAAGAAATTGTCTCATTGCTGAAATAGGTCTGTCTCTGTTAAGTGTTGATTTTAAATCCTTCATATGTTGTATGTATTTATACTTTTGGTTTTGAATGTAAATGCCTGTTAATTAATTAATTTATTTTCCTTTGCCTTGCACAAGTTAAGTTGATGTCCTGTATGTAACTATTTTATTTCTCTTTTTTGTAAGACTGCAAAGTGGAGATTCCTATTTGAACATGTAATTAATGTTCTGATCAAGCTCAGATGGAAACAGAAACAACCAAGAAAATGATCGGATCATTATCTAGTTTTTTAAATAATGGCAGTGCCAGAATTGATGTCCAAGGGTAGCCTTGGGGTGTCCACATCGGTCACATGAACTTGGATGACTAGGGAATATTTTATTCAACCTTGCTTTAGAGTAGTGCAGGCGATGCACCACTTTAAACTGGATTAGTTGCAATCTGGCATTAATAGAGCAGTTTTTTATTCCCAACAGCACACGATCCCAAAGCGCAGTGGAAATAGTAACTCCCAAATCAATTGACCAGGCATCTCTGATATGAGTAGATGATGTTGGCATAGAGAAAACATTTACAAACAGTGAGATTAGACATCTGGAAGTGGGAGGTTTTAAAAGAAGATCATAAAAAATATGCTGCGCTGAAAGCTGATTTGTGCTCAAAGCAAGTTGGTTTGCGAAACTCCTAGCCTGCAAATAACGAAAAAAATCATTTGGGGTCAAATTGAATTTAGACTGTAACTGAGGGTATGATGAAATCTGTTTATTGATAAAAAGATCCTTGAGAGAGGAGAGACCCCTGGCTGACCAGAGTTTGAAGGCGGGATCAGAGAGGCCTGGCTTAAAGCAGGGGTTATTACACAAAGGGGCATAAATGGACAGATCTGGGAGTTTCAGGACCCTCTTTATTTGTGTCAAAATCTTAACTGAGTTCCTGAGTATGAAGTCAGACATGATCCTCTTTAGGGGGATATCTGGTTTAGAGAATAGTATTGCAGGTAATGAGGCAGAAGTTTGTAGCAACAACTTATAAGATTCAATCTGAGGCCAGCCAGGGAGAGAAACGGAAGGAGTCCCCGCCCCGGCAGAGCCTGACGTCCAGAATGTCCAAGCCCTCGCATTGCAGGCCCAATAATAGTGCCGAAATATCGGAAGGCCAAAGCCACCCTCACATCTAGCTTTCTGTAAATGCGCTTTAGAGATTCGGGAAGGTTTGTATGCCCAAATGAATGGCATAATAATTGAATCCAATGTATTAAAAAAGGAAGAAGGAATAAAAATTGGGATATTTTGGAAGAGATAAATAAACTTAGGAAGGACAACCATTTTGATAATATTAATTCGACCAATTAATGAGAGTGGGAGTAGCCGCCAGTTGTCGATCCAATTTCTTAGCTTAGAGAGTAACTCTAAATAATTTAATTGGAAAAGTAGCTTGGAGTTTACAGGAATTTTGATACCGAGATACATAAAGTGGTCATGGGAGATTTTTAATGGTAAACTATTCAGGAAACCAGAGTGAAGACCATCAGACAGAGGGACAAAGGCAGACTTAGTCCAGTTGATTGTGAAACCAGAGAGCTGTCCAAAGCTCTGCAGCACCTCAAGAAGCGGTGGAAAAGAGGCACTAGCATCAAGCAACGTCAAGACTACATCGTCTGCATATAAACCTATGACGTGCTCTGATGTACCGCATGTGATACCTGTGATAAGTTGATTAGACCTAATGGCAACAGCCAAGGGTTCCAAAGCCAAAGCAAAAAGCATGGGAGACAGGCAGCAGCCCTGCCTAGTACCACGTTTCAGTAGAAAGGCGGGTGATCTATCTCTATTGGTCAACACCTGAGACCTGGGATGAGTGTAAAGCATTTCTATCAGAGACAGAAAACCTGTGCCAAAGCCAAATCTTCTGAGAACAGCGAACATGTATCCCCACTCCACCTGATCAAAAGCCTGCTGAGCATCCAAAGATATGATTGCAGAGTTGGGGAAAGCATGAGAGTACATAATGTTAAGTAGTGTCCTTGTGTTGGAGAAAGAGAATCTTTCTGGAATGAATCCAGATTGATCTGGATGTACCAGACCACTAATGTGTGAGGACAATCGGTTGGCTAAGACCTTAGCAATAATTTTCTGATCAGAGTTAAGCAGGCTCAAGGGGCGATATGATGCCACGTTGGTAGGGTCTTTATCTTTTTTGAGTAAAAGACAAATATTAGCATCATATAAAGACTCAGTAAAATGGCCAACCTCCACGGAAGACCTGACCATACGCAGTAAAAGTGGTGACACTATATCAATATGAGACTTGTAAAACTCAATACCAAAGCCGTCAGGGCCGCTTGCCTTTCCACTAGGAAAAGAGCGAATTGCTGTCCTTATCTCCTCAAGAGTCACCTCACCATCTAGTTCCAGCCTGGCAGCATCTGCAAGAGTTGGAATGTTCAATGGCTGAAGAAAGCGTGTAATATCCTCTGTAGATGCAGTTGTATTGGAGGCATAAAGTTTATTGTAGTATTGAAAGAAAGTTTTGTTTATTAGCTTATGATCTGTCAGAAGCTTGCCTGATGGAGAAAGTATCTTATTAATGGCTCGCTCAGCCTGCATCCCCTTCAACTGCCTAGATAGTATTTTATCTGCTTTGTCCCCCAGTTCAAAATACTTCTGACGGAGCCTCTGAATATCATCCATAACCCGCTCACCCAAAATACAGTTATATTCATACTTTAGGTTCACAATGGAGGTAAATATGTGGTCAGAATTGGAGCTATGGAATGCATCTTCCAGTGTGGTTAGTTGCCTCTCAATTTCAGCCAGACGGTTACGTCTGAGCTTTTTAACATTAGATTGGTATGATATAATATCACCTCTTATGACAACCTTGAAAGATTCCCATAGAGTAGAATCAGAGACAGCACCATTGTCATTGTAGGCCAAAAAATCTGCGATCTTATTAGAGACAAATTTGCAAAAGGAGCTGTCCAAGTTTAAGGAGGGAGTAAGTTTCCAATTGTATTGTGCTCTTTGAGTGTCAAAGTTAAATTCAACTGACAACGGTGCATGATCAGAAATGAGAATAGGGTGGTAGGTGGATTTGAAAACACGGGGTAATAAGTTTGAATCAACCAGAAAATAATCAATTCTTGTTGAGGATTTGTGTACCGAAGAAAAAAAGGAGTATTGGCTCTCTATGGGATGTAGATGCCACCAGACATCGACCAGATCCAAAGATGTTGCTAATTTGGTTATAACCGATGTGGACTGCAATGGTGGGGCAGGTTTAGGAGAAGACCTGTCTAGGATAGGGTCGAGGTAGCAATTAAAATCACCGCCAACAACGATCCTATGTTCGCTGTATTCCGCTACAAGATTAAATACTCTTTTGTAGAAGTCTGGACAGTCAAAGTTAGGTGCATAGATGTTAAGGAGGGCCAGAGGGACAGAATTAATAAAGCCAGTAATAAGAACATATCTCCCGCCTGAATCAGTCACCTGTGACTTAAATATGAAAGGTACAGATTTACGAATGAGAATGGCCACTCCTCTCGCCCTGGAGGTGAAGTTGGATTGATACACCCGCGACACCCATGAAGTCCTCAAACGTCTCTGCTCTGCAGGTGAGATATGTGTCTCCTGCAAGAACACAACATCAGCCGACAGATCCTTTAAGTGAGAAAAAACCTTGCCCCTCTTGAGTGCCCTTCCCATACCTCTGCAGTTCCAGGTAATGAAGGTAATCGGATTCATAGCTGGCATGGAAGGGGCATAATCAAAGAACATTCAGAACGATGGACAAAAAGGTGTTGTCTGAGCTGAATAAAAGGGGGGGGGAAGGAAAGGAAGAAAGAAAAGGAAAAAGGAGAAGAAAGAAAAAAAAAGAAAGAAAAAGGCAAGGACCCACCCACCCCTCCCTGCCCCATATTCTAAAACCAAATGATCAAATACCGCCCTCAAACCACCCTCCTCCCACTCCCACACTGCAGTGAAAAAACAAACAGTGCTTCCCTTTGAGCTAAGGGAGGCTGCTGGGAACTGACCAGAGCAGCACACCACGAGAACTTCCATAACCACTCCTAGATAGGGAGCAAAAACCCTGGAAATCTCCTAAAAACAAAGAACAGTACAAATAACACACCTGGACAATTATAAGTTTCAGAATCAGGTATATAACGACTACAAGGGGATGTACAAACCAGTGAATATTCAAACTAGAAAGAAGTTAAGGAAAGGAATAAAGAAAGAAATGTCTATCCAGAATGACCGCTGAGAATATAACATGTAACTGATATACGATTAGGAAAAGAAAAACAAAAAAACACAACCAACGATATTGTGCTTCAAAGTACAAAAATTATCAAACCAATGAGCCTATTTTGAGACATCTGCTGCAGCAGCGATGGAAGCAGTGTAATGTTCAGCCTCTGCCGGAGAGAGAAAAGTCTTAACAATGTTGTTGTGTACAACCTGCAGCTTGGCTGGATAGCGTAGTGAGCACTTAGCGCCCGCCTCGGTTAGCTTCTTCCTCACGTTATTGTAGGCCATCCGTTGCGCCACAACTTCAGCTGTGTAGTCAGGAAAGATGGACACACGGGCTCCGTTGTACATCAGGGGTGAATGCAGACGGCTGAGTCGCAGAATGTTAGCCACGTCCCTATCGTTGTGGATCTTTGCAATGATAGCACGTGGTCGCTCCTCGGGTGATGGTTTTGGCCTAGGACTGCGGTGGGCGCGATCAATCTTGATGGGCTTGGCAAAATTATCCTTCCCGAGTACCTCCGGTAACAGCCGTGAAATAAAGTCAGTAGGACGACCTTGTTCTACACCTTCCTTGATGCCAAGCACCCTTATATTGCATCTGCGGGACCGACCTTCCAAATCACTTAGCTTCACTCTCAACATGGCGTTAGCTTCCCGGAGTTGATCACAGGAGGCTTCAAGGACTGAGATGCGGCCATCGGCAGACGACATGGCTTCATCAATGGCGTTGACTCGGCTCTCTAACTTCCGTTGTTGATTTTGCACGGCAGAGAGAGAAGATTCAATAGCGTTGAAACGACCCTCCATTGTCTTCTTAAGGTCATCAATATGATCGAAAAGTTTAGCAACTTGCACCCCCTGGGCTGTGATAGCACCTAGGATAGCTTCGTTGCTAGCTCCGGAACTCAACTGAGCTGCCTCCTTCTGTGCACCGTCCTTCTTCCCCATTTTGGAACAAGAGTAGAAAAAAAGTATACCCAAGCTCTAAAAATAAAACAATATTGAATAGAGGGCCAGGTGTGTTATGTTAAAAGCGAGGTTTAAGGAGATGACACGGAGCCTCACAAAAAAGCGTCTACTCCATTGCAGCGCTCTAGCGCCCCCCTGCAATACACAATTTTAACTCCTCTCGAACAAAATACAAAATGACTTTAAAAAGTTACAATATGATCTTAAAAATAAGTATTTGTATTTTTTTCTTTGTCTTTTTCTGATGGCTGATTTTGGTGTCTTTCTTTGTGTAGTTTTCCTTTAAGCCTCCAGCTCCAGAATTTCTGACACACCTAAAGTTTAACTTTTTTAAAACTAAAGAAACTTCTGTCACTTTGTCAGGTTCAAACACCTAAAACATTCATTAACAACAAAAGGGAGAAGAGACAACAGTGTGGTTAGTTTTCAAAATCTTGCAAGGAGAGGAGCGGAGATGCTTAATACAGATCTCGAAACTCGCTCTGAAGCACTCCGTCACCTCCTTTCTTTTTATTAGGTTATCCCTGGTTCCATTGTCAAGCTAAGGGGTAGGGATAAGCAAAACAACTATGTGACCTTCGAGATAAAACAAGCAGTTCACACAGTACAGTTATGCATAATCAGTCCAGATGGCTGAATAGAGTTCATAACAGTTTCAAATATATTTAGAAAAACACTTATCGTCACAACATATTTCTCTGCTTTCTGCAGGCCTTCTGCAACGATAAGAGAGAGAGAGATCAGTCACATGAAATACACTTTAATATCTAAAACCTTAAAACTTCTTAGTAGTAAAGAGTAAATATATATGATCAATGCAATGAACACGGTAAATATGTAGAAGAACTAAAAATAATTCTTTCACACTTTACATTGAAAACATCTTTTAATCCTTTCAGAGCATCTTCCTGTGATTAAGTGTAGTTCTGAGTTTGATTTAACGCGTAATTCTCCAACATATATTGATGCTACAGAGGTCCCTAGGGGTGTTCCAGATCAATACAAATTAGTGGATCAGGTGGCAGCCGGATTTGAATCCATATTCCTTTGGGTCACCCCTAATAAGAATGTTGATAGAATTAACTACATACATTATAATGTGTTGCGTTTGTCTAATTTGGCTAGAGATGCAGTAGAAGGTCTGGCTGAACAATTAGCTCCTACCTCTCGCTGTTCAGAATAGGATGGCACTGGACAAGATTTTGGCGGAAAAAGGAGGCATTTGTGCTATGTTTGGCGATATGTGTTGTACATTTATTCCTAATAATACAGCACCGGACGGGTTGGTGACCAAAGCTTTAGAAGGATTAAGGACACTGAGTGAAACTGTCAAGTGCTTTTGCAAATGCACCCAACACTTGAAGGGGTGGACCCACGACAACAGGAGTATAGCTGGAATTACTCAGACTGAACAGTTGAACCTTCTTCACATTCTTTATTTTGTTTCTTTTCTTCTCATTCTTTATTTTGTTTGATTCTTTTCTTCTCAGTCAACAGTGCTTGAACACCAGTCAGGTAAAAACCTTTGAAAAACGAATATTACAATTAATACACGCCCAATATTTACAACACACAAATTCCTTAATACCATAAACAACAATTAAACCAAACTAATTCCCATGTCCATTAGCAGAGCTTTATAAAATTTCTTGCACTTTTATATACCAACTAACCTAAAATCCCACTGGCCCATTCACCATCATATTGCACTATGCCCAAACATACCCACATCACACATTTCCCCAAGCTTATTATTTACAATGTGAAATGCATGTTTGTTTTAACTCACTGCAGCCACCTTCACAGTCCATGGGTCCGTTCTTCGTACGTTGCTTAAAACATCCAAGATCAAATGAGACATCCAAGATGATTTCATCCGGCTAATCATGATCCGGCTAATTGGGTTCTTCGAACACACTTGTTGTTTATGATTAGTATGGCAGGATTGATCCATCTGAGATAACTGCGCGTTCATGCGTTTGTTTAAAAGGGGAAATGTATTGATAGTAGAAACAATGATCAGCAACGCTGCTATTGGCTGTTCAGCATGGCCAAAGAACGCCCACAGTTTTTCTCCCAAGCAGAACACGAGCTTTTAATGGAAGGTTATGCCGAATTTGAGTCATTAATTAAAACGACAGGGAACACCTCAAAGTCTGCTAAAGCCAGGAGAGACGGCTGGCAAAAAGTAGCAGACAAATTACATGCATAAGTGCTGTCCATGGTAGATGTTTCTATCACTTTCTACAGTATGTATTTTTGCATTTTAATAATTTCATATTTACTTTGTTCTTTTATGTCAGAGCCTCCACAGGACCCACTAGAACATGGGGAAAAAAGTGAAGTACAAGAATATTCTACAAAATGGTAGCCTTTAATTATTATACTGTGTTTTAAAAAGCCACTTTTTCCTCTTTTTAAAGGCCACTGTTAAATGATGTGTTTGTCTGTTTATAACAGCCACCAAGAAAAAGCCTGAAAAAAAACAGGTTCTTTTTACTTTTGTTGCATGAGGCATGTTTCACCCTTTCTTTTTCTTTCACAAAATGACACATAGTGCCATCCGTTCCCTATATAAACGGCATCTTCAACAAAAAAATTAGTATTTTGACCTGAAAAAACACAAATTAAGAGGAGAAAATGAACTCCACAACTTGAAAAAGAGAAAAATTGCACTAGAGATCGAGTTGCTTCAAAAGGACCTTCAGAGTAAGTTCTAATGCACCATTTGACAGTAGTATTGCTGACTTTACATAACTATCTTATTGCAGGCAAAAGATGACTTGCTGGCTTTTCTTTATAACGTTTTTTAAAAAAATAAAACGACAGGAACTAGGCATTATTTGTTTCGTCTTTTATTAAATTTTGTTCCACAATTCTGTCCCGTCCTCTGCCAAGTGCACTGGCTGGACAGACTTCCCTATCTATCTCCTCCGCTTATAAAGCCGTGATCTAATCCTGTTTACATGAAATAAGCCTTCTCGCGAGCAGGTTTAAGTTTGCGCACATGTTGCTATGACAACAAGTCCAGGATGACTTTCGAAGAACCAAACGATCCAAGATCATGCCAAATCGTCAACAATCAAATCCAGCTAACTGAGTTAGCGACGTACGAAGAACGGACCCCTGGTGCACAAACCATGTAAGCAGGATCCCACACACAGCAACCATCACACATTAAGCACTGGAACAGCAGCAGGAATCTAAAATAACACTTCTTTTCGTACCGGCTGCCCCTTCAGTGTTTGTCAGTGGGTCCTTGCTTCTCTGCAGTCAGTTTGCAGTGTGTCTCCCTCACATACCTGCTGATGAGCACAGCTGCTCTCCCATGTGTCATTTATGCCCTAATCACTGTCTTTCAGGCAAAGTGCTGGCAGGTCAGCGCAACAGAAACCATGCATGAACAATCAGGTATAGATAATCCTTTAGATAAATGGCTGACACAGGCTCTGGGTAAATGGAAGAATTTGATTATTTCTATGATGATTTCTCTATCAGTATTTTTGGCAGTTATGGTTACATGTGGGTGTTGCGTTCCCTGTATTCGTTCTCTTGCTGTTCGCTTCACTGTAGCCACTATTGAGAAGGGCACACTTACCTCTTCACCTCACAATACTCAGATGTTACAGATGGGAGAAATGCACCCTCTGGAGGATACAAGCTTGGAGTATATATATATATATATATATATATATATATATATATATATATATATATATATATATATATATATATAATGGGGTGATATGACTTTTAGCGGGGATTTTCAGGGGAAATTCAGAATGCGGTACCGCGCACGTGACGTCACGGCCTTAAGAGTAACGCCCCTTTTGCCGCACCGGTAGGGCAAACAGTCGTAGAACGCACATACAAACCAGCCATTACAAGCGCAACAGAACCAGCGATATGACCGACTTTGCAGCCATTAAACTTACCCAAGACGATGTCCCAGGCACACGGTTTACTGGTCGCACTGTGGAAGAGCACACCAACCTTCAGCTGAAACGGTGGCTTGAGTGTCGAGGGCTCAAAAAAACCGGAAGACGGGCCGAGTTGATTCAACGGTAAGCTTTGTTTTTTTCCCTGCTCGGCGTTCATGCCTTTGTTATGATTTCCACCGTGCTCCGTTCACGTCGGCCTTTTTTGTTTGTTTGCAATCAACGTCCAGGAATCTGTATATCTTGCCAATAGGTAGCTACAAAACGATTGTTCACATCTCAGAATCTTTCGCTTAAGTGCTTCAGGGCGTTTGTTTTTGAGTAAGCTATCCCGGTAGCAGGGTACCATGTTAGCGCCTGCTAACATGCTAGCCTATATGCTATCATCACCCTTTCCACCGACAAAATGCTTGCTACATATGTAGGTGAATTTGGTAACTTTTTCCGGGTTGAAATGTTGTGTAGGCCGCCCGCACAAGTGTACCCAACGCACACACTTCTCCTTGGCACTCTTGAGTTTCGGGAAATTAATGAAGAAAACATCCTTCATATGCGGCCGATCAGCGTACCTCGAGTCGCTGTTGCACGTCCCATAGCAACAATGTTTATAAACCATGGTCTTAGATGTTGGAAAAAGCAGTCGTTTACCGAGTAAAACCTAGGCTAACGCACGTCTCTTCCACAGCAAAACAGCGGCGGTTTGGGAGTTTGCCCTACTGCGTACCACGTGATGTGACGTCATCGTGACGTTGTGTTTCTAAAAATAGCTCGCGCGCGGTACCGCATTGATTTTGTGTTGTATTATGAATAAATTCTGTTTCACATGTGTTTGGTTTTAAGATACCGTCCTATTAGCTAATGCAGTACGGTTAGTAGAGATTCTATAATCATAATGATAATAAGTTACTCATTTCATTTTTTCTGATTTATTTTACTATGATGGTTTTAATTTGTCCGTCCGTCCGTCCATCTTCTTCTCCTTATCCGGGGTCGGGTCGCGGGGGTAGCAGCTTCAGTAGGGAGGCCCAGACGTCCCTCTCCCCAGCCACTTGGGCCAGCTCCTCAGGAGGAATCCCGAGGCGTTCCCAAGCCAGCCGGGAGACATAGTCCCTCCAGCGTGTCCTGGGTCTTCCCCTGGGCCTCCTCCCGGTGGGACGTGCCCGGAACACCTCACCAGGGAGGCGTCCAGGAGGCATCCTGACCAGATGCCCGAGCCACCTCAACTGGCTCCTCTCGACGTGGAGGAGCAACGGCTCTACTCTGAGTCCTCCCCGGATGACTGAGCTCCTCACCCTATCTCTAAGGGAGAGCCCAGACACACTACGGAGAAAACTCATTTCAGCCGCTTGTATCCGGGATCTCGTTCTTTCGGTCACGACCCAAAGCTCGTGACCATAGATGAGGGTAGGAACGTAGATCGACCGGTAAATCAAGAGCTTCGCCTTTTGGCTCAGCTCTCTCTTCACCACAACGGATCGGTACAGCGCCCGCTTCACAGCAGACGCTGCACCAATCCGCCTGTCGATCTCCCGCTCCATCTTCCCCTCATTCGTGAACAAGACCCCAAGATACTTGAACTCCTCCACTAGGGGCAGGACATCCTCCCCAACCCGGAGAAGGCACTCTACCCTTTTCCGGTTCAAGACCATGGTCTCGGATTTGGAGGCACTGATTTTCATCCCGGCCGCTTCGCACTCGGCTGCGAACCGCTCCAGTGAGAGCTGTAGATCACGCCCTGATGAAGCCAATAGGACCACGTCATCCGCGAATAGCAGAGACGCAATCCTAAGGCCACCAAAACGGATCCCCTCAACACATTGGCTGCGCCTAGAAATTCTGTCCATAAAAGTTATGAACAGAATCGGTGACAAAGGGCAACCTTGGCGGAGTCCAACTCTCACCGGAAACGAGTCCGACTTACTGCCGGCAATGCGGACCAGACTCTGACACCGGTCGTACAGAGACCTGACAGCCCTTATTAAAGGGTCCGGTACTCCATACTCCCGGAGTACCCCCCACAGGATCCCTCGGGGGACACGGTCAAATGCCTTCTCCAGATCCACAAAGCACATGTAGACTGGTTGGGCAAACTCCCATGCCCCCTCAAGAATCCTGCTGAGGGTGTAGAGCTGGTCCAGTGTTTCACGGCCAGGACGAAAACCACACTGCTCTTCCTGAATCCGAGATTCGACTATCCGACGGACCCTCCTTTCCAGAACCCCTGAATAGACCTTACCAGGGAGGCTTAAGAGTGTGATTCCTCTGTAGTTGGAACACACCCTCCGGTCCCCCTTTTTAAATAGGGGGACCACCACCCCAGTCTGCCAATCCAGAGGAACTGCCCCCGATGTCCACGTAATGTTGCAGAGCCGCGTTAACCAACACAGCCCCACAACATCCAGAGCCTTAAGGTACTCAGGGCGAATCTCATCCACCCCCGGGGCCTTGCCACCGAGGAACTTTTTAACAACCTCGGCAACCTCAGCACCAGAGATGGGAGAGCCCGACCCAGAGTCCTCAGGCTCTGCTTCCTCAAGGGAAGACGTGTTGGTGGGATTAAGGAGGTCTTCGAAGTATTCCGCCCACCGACGCACGACGTCCCGAGTCGAGGTCAGCAGCACACCACCCCCACTGTAAACAGTGTTGGTACTGCACTGCATCCCCCTCCTGAGACGCCGGATAGTGGACCAGAATCGCTTCGAAGCCGTACGGAAGTCTTTCTCCATGGCCTCTCCGAACTCTTCCCACGCCCGAGTTTTTGCCTCGGCGACCAGCCGAGCCGCCTGCCGCTTCGACTGCCGGTACACATCAGCTGCTTCCGGAGTCCCACAGGCCAAAAAAGCCCGATAGGACTCCTTCTTCAGCTTGACCTGGTGTCCACCAGCGGGTTCGAGGGTTGCCGCCGCGACATGCACCGACAACCTTGCGGCCACAGCTCCAACTAGCTGCCTCAACAATAGAGGCGTGGAATTTGTATTACTTGTTAATGCTGAGTGCTGTATGTTTTGTTTTATGATGATTTGCCTCGACACGTTCAGCAGCAAGAAAGGGGTGTTTTTGAGAATCCCACCTTCTTACCTGTGTGATTATATTCAGTGTTGGTTGTGACACAGATTTGATTGATCTCTCTTTATGAGAGAGGTGTTGTTAAAAAGACATGTTTTGGGTTTGTATGATGAGACAACAACTTGCAATTGCATTGAAGGAACGTCGGGATAAAATAGGCTACGTGTGGTCGCTGATAAGTTTGTAAATGCTGTCTCGCAATTTTGGAATTCCAAATTGTAATAAATATATGTATGTTTTAAGTGTTTGGTCTATGATAATTGTTTCTTTCCTTGCTGCCAAATCATCGAACCTGATGGGTGAGACGGGCCGTGGTAAAATGGAGTAGGAACGGACCCGTAGTCTTATCACCATCCTAAAGATGGGGTGCATTTCCTAGGTCTGGGGGCTGGATACCCCTCTGGGATTCCAGTACCTGGACCAAGAAGTATAGGATGTGTGTGATCAGTGTGAGTGTGTATAAACTTTTTTCTGTTTCTTTTTTTTGTGGGTAAGAGTGTCTGCATGTGGGGGCACTAGGGTGGGAACATATTGAATGTGACTATGTACCTGGTTTTCTGTTTGTCTTTTTGGGTTTGGACTGCCCCCTCTGCTTGGACATCTCAGCTGGAGCATGGAGTTCACCCCTCTGCAGGTGTAGAAGCAGACTCAGAGGATATTATTTCTCTGTTTTTTCTCCTCTATTTTTCTCAATTTTTTACACTTCTTTTTCCTTTTCTCAGTTATATCACTCTGTGCTGGGGATTGCAAGCCAATGTAAATAAATAGGCCAAATAAACCGTAGGCCTGAAACGTATTGAGGAGCTAATATGTTTCCCACTGTGGACAAACATGGATATTACATGTTTTTCAGTGAGACTGGGTTGCAAAATTAGACTCCTTGTCAAAACAAAATAGCCTTCCGATAGACAACTTTTTGATAGATTTGATGCTACTGAAAATCAAACATTTTATTTATAGACATAGAAAGGATTTTCATACATAATTTCAATTTCAATTTATTTATTTATATAGCGCCAATTCATGAAACATGTCATCTCAAGGCACTTTACAAGTTAGGTTCAATCATATTATACAGATTGGGTCAGATTATATAGATTGGTCAAAAAATGTTCCTATATAAGGGAACCAGTTGATTGCATCAAAGTCCCGACAAGCAGCATTCACTTCTGGAGAAGCGTAGAGCCACAGGGAGAGTCGTCTGCATTGTACATGGCTTTGCTGCAATCCCTCATACTGAGCAAGCATGAAGCGACAGTGGAAAGAAAAAACACCCGTTAGCGGGAAGGAAAAACCTCCGGCAGAACCGGGCTCAGTATGAACGGTCATCTGCCTCGACCGACTAGGGTTACAGAAGACAGAGCAGAGACACAACAAGAGAGACAAAAAGCACAGAAGCACACATTGATCTAGTAATCTGTTCTACACTAGATGGTAATAGTCGGTGATCTGTCCTCCCTGGATGATTTCAGAGTCAACAGAACGTCAGACCAGGTTTACTTACTATGAAGAAAAAAGAGAGAGAACATAAAGTTAAAAGCTGAAATGACAACAGTCATTTCAATGTAATGCAATGCAAATCTGGAGAACAGTAGAAATCAGTAGAGTGAGAAAAATAGACCCTGATGTCCTCCAGTAGCCTAAGCCTATAGCAGCATAACTATAGAGGTAGCTCAGGGTAACATGAGCCACTCTGACTATAAGCTTTGTCAAAAAGGAAAGTTTTAAGATTAGTCTTAAAAGTAGACGGGGTGTCTGCTTCACGGACCAAAACTGGGAGTTGGTTCCACAGGAGAGGAGCCTGATAGCTAAAGGATCTGCCTCCCATTCTACTTTTAGAGACTCTAGGAACCACCAGCAGACCTGCAGTCTGAGAGATAAACATAGATATTATTATGGTTTGGGCTCTGTCGTGTGCTCTCTCTCATTTTCCTCTGGCTCTGCAGTAATTAAGGTGATTCCTCCCCCCTGTGATCTCTGCTGCTCAGGTGCTGAGTGCCTGCACTTGTTGCTGCTCCTTCTATAAACAGGTGCTTCACAGACACTGATAGCCAGATTTATTTAAACCCTTCTGTGAGTAGATATCCAGAGTTATTTGCCTGCCTTACCTGTTTTTGACAGAGTTTTGTTTTTATGCTCCTTGCCCCGGTCAAATTTGTTCGATTGTTTCTGATCTCTGGACATTGACCTTATGTTTTTTGGGTTTTGTTTTTTTTGGACCCAGATCCTTTTCTAGCCCTCAGGTTCTGGCTGCTTTATTGTACATCAGCTTCACCTGGATTATGGATTTCCGTCAAGCCTCAACACTCGCTCTTCTGAGTTTAAAGCTGTTTGTGCTGAACTTCACAAAGCTAGTGCAGTCCTTAAAGGGTAACTCACCCCAAAATCAACTTGTTTTTTTTTTTACTCATAAACTGTTAACATGGTTGTCTTATAGTGTTGCCTACATATGGTGATTATGTTGACAATTTTGTGCATATCGGTTGGAATCCTGCTTTTATGTCTAAAACAGTGAGTGTGGCTCCCTCCTAAGGTCCAATGGATGTCTTGCATTGAATTTCAAATCCGTATTTCTATTTGTTCAAATGTTTTTGTGACGTCATTTGGAGAAACTGACGTGTCAGCAGCTCTGCCGCTGTGAGGTATAAAAGCTCCGTACTGTGGTACAGAGGCACAGTACGGAGCTTTCCTAACAGAGAAAGAACATGCCCGCCATTGCCCTTGGAAAAGTAAACGTTTAAGCAAACTAACTGTGTTTATATGCATTTTGATGACATTTCTAGCGAGATGTATGGATATTTATTTCATAATCTTCCTTCAGGGAAGGTAGACAACCTTTCCTTTATTAGTTTCACCAAAGATTTTCTCAGACAGACGGTAGGAAGTGACGTTTCCTGCCTATGTCACCAAGTTGCACCAAGATTCCAGTACATAAGAAACAACATTTAAGGAAAACATATGCAGTTGTATGCATTTTAATGACATCTCTAGCAAAAAGCATGTATATTATATTTATAATCTTCATTCAGGGAAAGTAGACAATCTTTCATTTATTAGTTCCGCTGAAGAATTCAGTGTCAGGTGTTCTGGAAAAACAGGGGTGTATTCGATTTTCTCTGTACTTATAGAGGGAAATGCAACATTTAAAACAATAATTGGAACCATAGTTTTGACATGAATACCTTATTTGCAGTATAAAAACACTTTTTTCAACAATTGAAACTATGTGTATGCATTTAATGATAGAAATTAAAACTTTTCAGTTTATAAAAATTTACTAAACAAGCAGCTTATCATAAAAATCAAAGCAAAGTGCTTTACATGATTAAAATACAGAAAAAAACCAGAATAAAAGCAAGTAAAGGAGTTAAGGAGCAAAAGCTACAGCTATATCCTGAAACAAAAGGTAGACCTGAAATTAATCAGCCTTTTCAGCCTATTAGCTATAAAATGTCAAAAAGCCTTAGTTTGGACTGCAATCCTCAGATCTCAAGAGGTTTAATATAATTCAATGCAAACGCCTATTACCAACCCAGCCCTGCACCTGTAGCTGGATCTGTTTTTTAGGTGGTTCCTGCTCCTCCATCACCTTCTCATCCTCTTTCTCCTGTCTCTCCTAATCTGTCTCCTCCGCCTCTTCTTCTTCCTCCTCCTCCTCCTCCTCCTTCTCCTCCTCCTCCTCCTCCTCCTCCTCCTCCTCCTCCTCCTCCTCCTCCTCCTTGTATAACTGGCATTATTCTGTTTCTCTGTATCAACTCCACAACTGAAACTGGGCTCCTCAGCTACAAATAACAATAACAGCAACAATCCTAAACATTGTAAGATTTACAGTGTTAGAACACAAATACAATAAAAAACCCCACTAAATAACACAAACACTTATTTCTATTTTTCTTGGGCTTGTAAAAAATAGTTAATATAGAAACACAACAGGATGTGCCCTACAGTTATTAAAATATTACCATTTGAACACCGACTCGCTCCTGTAATGTCTTCCTTTTCCTGGTCAGCCAGTATTGGTTGACACTTCATTTTATTTGATAAAGTAATTATTTATACACATATGGAGTAACCTCTAATGTTCCGTGTGCCCTGAACACATCCTAAACACACTCAGAATATATTTGAGGTCTGGAAAGAGCCATGTAGGAAGTGTTTGCTAACCTGCTGCAGTCATGCTGCTTGATCCAGTGTCGTTACCGGCCTGGCTGATTGCAATCACACTGACCTTTGCCTCTCCGGTAAAGGACTGCGGTCCCACAGTTAGAACACAGTAGTAAAAAATTAATTGTTGGTTAATGTTCTGCAGAGGCTGATCCTGCACATGTTCTCTACTCTGCTCATTTCATCCTCCTTTCCTTCCAGAACCTTTGCTACTTTAAGTGGGGAGTGTTGGCCTAGTGGTTAGAGCAGTGCGCTTGCACTCAGAGAAGGATGCAAGTACCCGGTTCGATCCCCAGCGCCTGCACTCTGGGTCCCTGAGCAAGACCCTTAACCCCTGATTGCTCCCCGGGCGCCACACAGTGGCAGCCCACTGCTCCCCAAGGGTGATGGGTTAAAAGCAGAGAACAAATTTCGTTGTAATGTATGTTTCAATGTATGTTTCAATGACAATAAAGATGATATTACTATTAACTCACTCCAGTTTCTTTTTTCCTTTGTGTTTTTAATAGGAAGGGCCGTTTGTATCTCTGTTTAATGCAATGTTGAGGGTTGATGTTTTATGGCTCACACTAAACACTCAATGTTTACCTTCATTGAATTAGAAAAGCTCAATTTGGTAAACAAGCAGCATGGGGCACTAATAGAATAAAACTTGGTATGAATGCTGTTCTGCAAAGTAACCACTAGATGGCAGCATCTTACAGTTCTGATACAACCCATAACCAGGATTTTTGTGTCATTTAGTCCTGAAACAATCACAACACACAAAACACATTATCTTCTAACTAATGGTCATTCAGTTCATATCACTACTCCACTGAATATTATTAACTGAACTCACTTATTAATATACTTATTTGACTAGTATCTATTAACGTTTCATTAATATGATTTGAATTAATTAAAAAAACTAAAATTAGAACTGCAATAAAAAACAACATTTTTTTTTTAACTGATTAGACTTGAGCAGGACACATATTTAGCAACAATGATCTTTTAACTGCATGATGAAAGGGTAGTTCCTGACTAAAAAATGCCAACGTTGGCTTGAGAGGGAAAGTTTTCAGTTTATTTATTTTTTGTCTAACTGGTCTGAAGGCAGAAAAATTCCCAGAACTTTCGAGAACTTGTACAAAATGAGAAGCTAGACCCTTCCTAGTTTTGCTTTTTGTCAGAAATTTTACAGCAGCGTTATACACAAAAAACACTGGGCTTACTTATCATTACCCCCAGTGTTTCATGCAACTTAGGAAGAAGATTCAACATAAATGCAGGTATCTATGTGAAAAATGTCACTTTAAAAGCTTTGGTGTCTTTAAATTTCCAGGATCTGAGTTTAATTAGAAGCAGCCAAAACCTGCTCTGGTAAATAAATGGGAGTAATAGACGGAGAGTAGTTCTGCACACTGTGAGCAGTGTTAGTAATTACAGTCTTTTACCAATGTAATTGCAAAGCTCTAATCTAAATAGGCTTACAGAGCAAACGGTCTAATTTAGCAGTTTTATAATTACTTCTGAACTGCATGTGTATCACGTCAGCCCCCACTTAATTACTAACAATTTGCTTCTGGAAAATCTATTGTGGAGTTGCAGCAAAGCAGGAGGGAATTAGAACAATAGACTTTGTTTTCCATTCATCGGTGTTGCAACGTGAAGCCGAACAGCAGCAACTGAAAGCAGCACGAGGCAGGAGGAGGTTATGCTCATGCTGGCACCCAGACGTGCAAAACGCCTTCAAATAAATTCATATTTTATTCCGGTGACATAATTATACACTGAAAAACGATTAAACTCCAGACTTTGATGTGAGTTCGTTCATTCTGTGTGAGGAAATAAAATCTGTGAAATGTTTTTTCCAACAGGACAGAGCTAAGTCCTCCCGCTAACATCAGGACATCTTTGACCAATCCGCTCTAGATGGATCTTCTCTGATGTTTCTTCCTCTTCAGCTCACCACCCCAGACCTTTTCTACAGGATTTAGGTCAGCGATGAGAGGAAGTAGGTTGACTTGCTGTCTGAAGAATCCTCTCTGCGTTGATTTGGTCAAATGTCTCAATAATTCATGTTGTAATTGAGTTATTTCCATACATTTGCAATTTATACTTTTATGCTGCAAGATTTCCTGCAAATCTGAAAGTAGCCAAAATTATCCCACTTTACAAAAATGGCGACAAACATTTCTTCTACAATTACTGACCACTATCTTTACATTTTCAGTTTTTAACAATGTTTGAGGATTTTTGCCAGATTAGATACATTTATAAAGAAATACAGATTAATCCAAAAATTAATGCCATAAACAAAAATGCATCCTTCCATTAGATTATTTTTTACTTTCTTTTAAATGTCTGATCCTCTCAAATTATATATGAAATTGTTTATTTGCTTATGTTTTAGTCAAACGACTTTAAGAGAAGGTATAGACTATATAGGATTCTCTCCCTTCTACTTCCTACATTTTAGAATATGATGTTTATTATAACTGTTATTGAATGAATTTCTAAATCAAATTAAAAAACTAAATATTCTCCAGGAAAATACATCTAAACTTCCAACACCACATCTTAACCAGTGTCTGTTGGGCCTTTTACGGCATCTGGAGGAAGTGGTGAAAGCTGCAGAACCGCTCTGTCCTGCTGTGACTTCAGCGCTCACTGCTACTTAGCTGTGCGGTTCTGAATGGGATCAATGGTGGGTGAAGGAACAACCCAAAAATTATCAAGTCTCAATCATAACGCTGGAAAATGCTCAAGTACCAGTGTTACTCTCCAGGGTGAGGAAAGTTTAATATCCATATTTGCCAAAACAGGTTCCTGCAGCACAATCAACACCTTCAAGCCGGACAGAAACGTTTAGATGAGCTCAGACAAGATTGAGATGTTTGACCACATGGATGAGAAGAAGCATCAAGCTGAGGGTCTGTTTCAATGCCATTAGGACTGCAGCATTGCACAAAGTGGACGGAGGAATACTTCCAGCTTCACTTCAAGTCAACAGCTTGAGGGTTGAGCTGTAAATGTTTTGACCAAGTTTGAATTTGAGAAAATCCACAATTAATTCAAACTTCTGCACCAAACTATTGTCTGATATCATCATTCTACCCGGAATCAAAAGAATGATTCAAATAATCAAAAGTCCAGAATTTATTACATTCATGCCAGAGAGTAGAAGAAAAATATAGAACAGATTACTGGATCAATGTGTGCTTCTGTGCTTTTTTGTCTCTCTTGTTGTGTCTCTGCTCTGTCTTCTGTAACCCCAGTCGGTCGAGGCAGATGACCGTTCATACTGAGCCCGGTTCTGCCGGAGGTTTTTTTTTCCCGTTAATGGGTGGTTTTTCTTCCCACTGTCGCTTCATGCTTGCTCAGTATGAGGGATTGCAGCAAAGCCATGGACAATGCAGACGACTCTCCCTGTGGCTCTACGCTTCTCCAGGAGTGAATGCTGCTTGTCGGGACTTTGATGCAATCAACTGGTTTCCTTATATAGGAACATTTTTGACCAATCTGTATAATCTGACCCAATCTGTATAATATGATTGAACTTGATTTTGTAAAGTGCCTTGAGATGACATGTTTCATGATTTGGCGCTATATAAATAAAATTGAATTGAATTGAATTGAATTGAAAAATCTGCCTGTTTGTCACATTTAAGGTGGAAAAGAATTAGAAATTATTTATCATGTTCTGTTTTTTTATCAAAATCTGTTTTTTAAGAGCATTGACACTTTGTAGAGTCCCTATAAAGGATTGGTGGTTGACTCAAATATTTAAACATTTTAATTCAAACAACCAGTTAATCAAAGTGGGATATTTTGCTATTTACACTAAACTTTCTGCAGATTCCTGTAAAAACCTCTGCAGGGCCGTCACCTGAACTTTAAACTTTATTCTTTAAACTGAATCTGTTCTTCACCTGAAATATTAAAAGCATCTAATTCAAACAGAGAAGATGAGCCAGAAAGGTTTAAGTTGATTAAAACGAGGCTGCTTGTGAAAACAAAACGAGCTGGACTCCATTTTCTCCCTGATGACGGTTTCAGCTAAAACATCGAGCCTCATCATTTTTCTGCTGATGGAAAAAATATTCAAATCAAGCTCTGCGTGCCTTCCCTGATTAATGTGTTGAGGGCAGACAGTGTGAGCAGCTCTGATGTCTCTGGATGAAATGACATCTCTTTAAAATAAACGCAGTTTCCCCACAGAGTCAGAGACGAATCCTGGGTCCTCATCTCCACTGTGATTCGCCGTCCATCGGCCGGCTGTCTGAGGAAATCTTCTCTTCTTTGGCCTCCTTCGCTCCAAGTCTGTGACTGAACGGTTTGTGTGCACAGGAGAGAAAAATGTGCGTCTGCATTATCCTGCCCTGTTGGCAGGGGCGGCCACTGTAGAGCTGACTAATGCAGAAATAGACTGCAGGCTAAGCTTCTTTTTCCTGAAATGTCTTAAAAAGTGAAGGCTGCGTTCTGTGGCCCTTTGCCTACAATATTTATACTGCTCCCTGCATCCGGTGCTGGAGAAATGTGCGTCACCGGTGAAGAGCTCACACAAACACTCACCCACTCACAAAAGGCTGCAGTGGCACCGCGAGGTCTGACCAAAAAGCTAATTATAAAAACGTTTCATTTGATGATTTAATGTTTCGTGTGTGCATGTAGTTTCAGACACGCTCTGCTGGTTCCGGTGCTAATGGCTGCTTTAGGTCCATCTCATTACGCTGAAAGATTCAACGGCTGCTTCAGACCTGCATCTGGTACAACTCACAGTCCTCATCATGATGATGCAGAAACAGTTTCTACCCTTCCTCAATAAAACCACCACATAAAACCACCATGGTGGACATTTTAAAACAGACTAACACTAAAAAGGCATCCTTGATTGTTTTAGTACTTGTTGATATGAAGGTATTATCATTCATAAACCAATCATTTTCATATCTACAGGGTTACACCTTGAAGCAGGAGGTTTATGCAAGTTTCTCAGGATTAGTTTATTCAGAATCAACACTAGAATTAACCGACAAGTACAATCAGAGGATTCAAGAATCAAACTTAGAGCTGCATCATATGTTGGATTGTGAAGAACTGCTTGGATTCAACATTTGGTAGAATATTATATTTATTACATTTTAAACAGTTTTTTTTAACCTTAATTGTGCTAACTTCTCATGATATGAGGCTCTCTTCTTTGCAGGATGAGTGAAATAACTGACTCTTCAAAAATGTGTGATCATACGACCAATTTCTGGCCACACCAACTGGCATAAATCACCCCACTGTCCCCTATTAGGGACTTATTGTCGAGTCTTTAACAATTAGACCCACAAAACAAACAAGTTTAATGATCGTCAAAGATGAACATGACTAATTACTAATCATTAAAGTTATATAACCACGTTTTATGCTTAAAAAAGACCAAACACCGTTTGATCATGATAAAATAAGGTTAGAGCAGATTTACAAGGGTGGACAAGGCGAGGCCAGTGTTTTTTCATAGAGGCACAGAACAAAAAAATTAAATGTCAATATTTAATTGTTTAGTAATATTAAGTGAGCCACTTGTGGCTCTGGAAATGCAGGTTTCAGACCCCTGATCTAGTGGATGAAAACTGTGATCCCAGCTCAATATGGCTGAAGCGAAACGTGAAACATCTTAATTTTTAAATGTCTTGTCTGTTCTGTCTCTCTTCGAGGTCGGTCGTGTCTTTTCTCTCCTCTGCAGCTTTTCACCCCCCCCCCCCACCCCTCTCCTGCTGCTATGTCTTGTCTTTCTGAGCACTTTCTTCATATCAACCGAACTCTGAAAAACATGGATCTGGTAAGCTGGTCTCTCAATACTATTGATAAATTTTTTTCGACGGGTAGGCAACGGAAGGGGGACCCGTCCGGTCCTGATTGACTCATTTTGTGAGATACACCTTAAATTCCTGGATGGAAAACGGTGTGTCTTTCAACCTTGTCATTCCTGGACGTTTGAAACTTTTACATTGGATTAAGGATACTTGGATCTCTACTTATTGGTTTTTGTGGATTAGCAAATACAGCGGATGTCGGAGCCATTTGGCCTTGATCAGGCTGCCGGCTGCAAATGACGCGCTCACTAAGGCTGTGAACGGACAAACCTGGCAGGTGAAGGAGCAGAGCCGAAAGCTGGCTGTGCTGGAACGCAGACTGGCTTTGGTTGTTGAACTCAAGGGGATGATGGGATAAAATCTGGAAGTGAAGCGTGGAAAAGCCCAACAATTCAGAAAATTGGATTTACCATTTGGAGCCAGCAAAAGACTTAAAGCTGACAAGAAAGGCAGTGCAGCTGTCTCATAACAAATAACATATTTGGATTATGCCCTCCCTATCTCTACTCCTGGATTGTTATGGCGGAGAGTGCTCAGAAAAGCTCCCGGCTACCCCCCTTCCCTGCGGACACCTGTGGATGCTTTTTCTGAACTGTTGGCCGGCTGATAACATCAAGGACAATGGCCTCTGGAGAGTGTTCATGGAAATATAAATACTTTCACCCAAACAGTTCACACATAACTGATGCTCATAAAACTGATGAACTTACGTACACGCGGCGGGTCTCAAATGTTTACCTTCTGCATATTTGTGTCTTGTGTTATTTGTGCTTTTCGTGCAATGAGGGGTTTTTTTGTCGGTTGTTTGACTCTTTATTGGTGAGAGCATAAATTGTCAAGCATCTGTCTTTTTTTTCTCCCTCCCCTTCCCCCATGTTGTTGTAATCTTCCTTCAACAGATAAGGGCAGCGCCTTGTGGACAGTATTGTCCTTGGCAGCACGGCCTCAGTGAACCGTCTCCCCCCTAAAATGTTTGTGATGTTTATGTAATGATGATGGTACTGAAACAGCAATTTCCCTCTGGGATTATTAAAGTATATCTGATTCTGATTCTGATTAAAAGTGGTCAAAGTGACCAATCAGTTGTGGTTTCTTCGCCAGTACAGATAATCATAAGAAGTGTATTTAATGTTATATCTGTAGTACAGGAGCCACAACAGGGGCCAGGACCAGTTCTATAGGGGCACTGGCCCCTTTTGGCCCCTGTTGGCCCCTGACTATAGAACCGCCGCTAGTTATATACACCATGCCTCCATCCTGATAGTGTTTTGATGGCCCTCCTTTAGGCTAAATAGAAACCCAGCAACCTGCGCAATGAGCAGATATAAACAGACGTGGCGCCATCTAGTGACAGTATCGCAGAACTATCATAAAGCCGGTTTACTTAATTATTTAATCAGTATTAAATAATTTCAGACTGAGCCTGACCCTCTGCAACGCCTCTTAGTAAAGCAGCAGCTCGGTGTGGTCGAAGACCAACGTTATTAATTAAATAAACCGATCTACAGCAACTTTAGGAGCCTCATATCAGAACATTTACTCATGTCAGTCAACTCTGCATCACATCTGAGCCTCGGTAGGTTTAGCATCTTTAATGCTTCACTATATCAGGAAAACAACAGATTAAAAGGCAAAATCCTGCCGATCCTTACTGAGGAACTTTTCTCTTTACTGAGGAACCGCTCACATGTTTTCTCCTCTGGGGCCCGGCTGATCATGGCAGATTATTTCCCACTGAGGTGATTAGGATGGTGAGGATTTATTGCCAGGAAGGTGTCTGCAGCTGTCCACCAGCAGATCAGATGGTGCAGATCTGAGGAAGCACAGCGGCAGGAGTCAACCAGAAGATGCCTGACTGATCTGTGGACGGAGGCCTCGGCCTCCTCCAGTGTGGCTGATGGAGGGAGCGGGCGGCTGAGGGTGGCTCCTCCATTAATTAACACCAAGTAATGTGAGGGAAAGCTGTCCCACGGTGCCTCCGTCCTCCCTTAGAGACGTGGGTTTGGTGGTGGTGGTGTGTGTGTGCCGGGGGAGGCAGGGGGAGGACCGGGAGAGAACAGGGGGGAGGGGGAGGGGAGGCCATCTGCTGCTGAGCGTGCTGGGTCAGGAGGCTTTTGTTGTGAAGGAGTGATGAGGCTGATAGATGGAGGTTGTCACCTACCGCTGGTTTAATCAACTGAAAGTGTCCCAGTGTGACATGTTTGATTCTCCCACTCCGACACACACACACACACACACACACACACACACACACACACACACACACACACCTCCCACAGTGACACAACAAGGATTCTCCACACAACCCATGAAATTACCAGGAGAAATGTTCTGGAGACGTTTTATGGATTCCTCCAGAGTTCTGTATCTCTGGAGAACTCGGGATATTTTAGTTTCCACCATAGTTTGGGTTATTTATAGAGTTCCGGAAAAAAAAGAGTGGCAGACTTTCATATCCCGCTGTCACCCCCGACCCGAATCCAATCAGGAAAAAAAGAGAGCCACGAAGTGCGCATGCGCGTTGTCTAATTAAAGATACTGCGTCAAGCTGCACTGGAGGCGGAAATCAGTCCAACCGACTTTCACAATGAAACCAAATTTATTAAACAGTCAACAAAAAAACAACGAGAAGTAACTCGTTTTGGCCTGGAATTAACAGAATTAGAACATGACTTGTGGATTTGGAATAAAAATTATGGAGATAATAATTCAGACCATTTACATTTAAGTAGCTAACTATATTAGTTGCTTATTGTTGCACCAATGTGTCGTTTACAGTTACTTGATTTTTTTCATGAATTCATTAAAACGTTTTGATCGTTTATTTCAAACGACATTTTGTGACAATATTTATTGGAATGACTTTTTTCTTCACTTTTCTCCTTCGTGGAAATTTAATTGAGTTTGGATAAATTGCTCCAAACAAGCTTGTGAAATTTATAAGTTTTTACAGAAGAAACTGTGCAGAATTATTTCTACAGCAACTAAAATATTTTTTTTCTCTCCAGATTTTTAAATTTAGTGGGAGGGATCATTAAAGTTGTATCTAGATATTTTGTTGTTGTTTTTGTTTTAAAACAGCCATAAGCCTTGTTGTACAAATAGTAAGGTATTTGATCTTTTGTGTAGACATTACGTTTCTTAGCTCTCACATGCTGTAATCAATTAAACACTGGGGTTAACTCAGACATAAAACAAGTAGAACATTGAAAGCTCTAGTAATAATAAAAATAACATTAATAGTAAAATAAGAATGTCATCATTATTATTACTCAACATTGTACACTATTGAATAGATTTAATGTTAAAAATTAAATTGAAATATTCAATTAAGGTTTAATAATATTATTCAAATAGTTATGATTGATATTACTAAAATTGGTAGTAGTCGTGATAAAATAAATAGATCAAATATTAGCCACTGATAAATATTAAACAGGATTTCATGTAGACATAATTTATTATTTTGTTTATTTACTTTTGATCTTATGCACAAATTGATGTCATACTTTTCTAGATGTTGGGTTATATCTTCTAACAGAAAAGAAAAATTAAAAAAATAATAAAACTAAATTTTGCTTCAGACATCTTTCACTAGTGGCTTTTATCGTCATTAAATACAGGCGGAGCTGTGCGACGTGGCTTTATTTTGAAAGGCTTCCCGGAAGTGGCCGTAATTAGTGACGTTGAGCTGTTGGAGGCAGCTGGACCGGCGGCAGCAGTAGATGCTGTCCCATCATCAGATCACACCCAACCGGGCTGCCGCGCACCGCTCCTCCGGCCGAACACCATGACACCCGGATTCGGGACCGCAGCCTGAGCCGAACCGAGGACCGAACCCGCGCCCTCCCCGCAGGACCGCGAGCACACGCGCACAGTCACGCGTACACGCACGATCCACGCGCGGGTCACCCGACGCCGAGGATCGCAAGCGACCCAGCGGCAGATCCACGCGCGGACGGACGGACGGGAGGGAAGCGAACTCCGGCCGCGCCGCAGAGACGCGTCCCACGAGAGAACCGAGTCCGTGCGGGTCGTTTCACGCCCACGCAGATTTCACAACATGTCATCCACGGGCAAGGACGCCAACAGCGGGCATTACGCCAACTATGTGGGACCGTACCGGCTGGAGAAGACGCTGGGGAAAGGACAGACAGGTTAGTGAACACCGCCCCATCACCGCACCTGCTCCGCGCACAGTTTGGCGCTGCGCGTCCTGAGTGCGCCGATGGATGCGGGAGATGCGGGAGGCGGAGACATGCCTCCTGAATGCGGGTGCAGACTGCAGAGAACGGAGCTGCGCTCATCATAATGCTGCTGATGGCGATGATGTACCTTTAATGCTTGTTGTCAGGCAGACGGAGCTGGGCGATAATGGGCCCTGGTGAGGTTCGCCTGCCTTTTAGTGTCATCCATCTGTCACCGGGGCCTCTGCAGAAGAGGCAGAGCAGAGATGCTGCACCCTCCAGACCTGCAGCTCTGGGAAATGCTGCAGCTTTGGCTCCAATGCAGCACAGTTCAGCTTCAGACTGGAACAGCAAGTCATATGTTCTGATTCTGCTCCAGGCCCACTCAAGTCTGGTGATGGTAGCAGAAGTCAAAGTGTCATTAGTGCTCAGTGACACCATCGTCTCACAAGTGGAAATCCTTTTTTTTTGTTTTGTTGCAGTGGTTTAAGTTGTTTAATTAGCAATCTCTGTGTAGCGTCTAGTAAAAAGCTGAGTCAGCACAGGTGAAGGACATCAAACTCAGAAGGTGCAGAGCAGAGCTGGAGCCTGATGGGCAGCTGTCATGCAAACCTCATGTGAACATGTGTTTTTACAGTATTTAAGCAGGTAATCATAAACCATGTGCAGCAGGAGCACAGGAGTCTTTGGAGACCTGATTGAATTAATCTACAAGCCGGATAACGAGTTCCTCGGTCTTTTTGAGTCAGCCGGTAAAACATTCTGACCCGTCAACTATCTGATATTACTGAGAAACTGACTCGGTGATGCACAGATATAAATCATATCTAGGGTGGGAGATGTTGTCTGGGGCGACTACGAGTAGTTATTTTGCGATCCGAAAGTTGTTGGTTTGATTCTAGCGTCCTCCTGTCACACGTCGATGTGCCCCTTGGCAAGGAAAGGAACTGAGACGCTAGTTGCTTACTGGTCTGCATGTCGGTGCACGTTTTCCTGTGTGATTCAGGGACTGTGGCTCTAGTGCAAAGTGCTTTGAGAGGTCAGTGTGAGTAGAGAAGCACTCTATCATTTCACTCCATTTACCGTTTAAACTGTGAATTAAAGGGGCCCAAGAGTGGAGCCTTGAGGAACCCCACCTGTGATCTTGACCCGTTATCCGGTCTGCCGGTCGGCATGTTTTAACCAACTGTGTGAACCGCAGCACTGAGATCCATTAATACCGCCGTAGAAGTTTCAGACGCATCTCATCAGGAAGCCGTTCCCAGTGCCGTCTCCATGGGCATGGACTTCCTCGTGTGCCTCCAGCCCCACACACCCACAGGAGATGTTAGAACGTCAGTCCAGTTAAAATGTAAACTGCAGAAGCTGGAAACTTATCAGTGAGCTCCAGCGCCGTCCTACATGGCCTTTTTGTGACGCTCGTCACTTAGTGGCGTATTCTTTACCCCCTAACAGATGGAAACTGACCATAAAGGCACGGCTAGGTAATAAACTACAGATTTCCACTGCAGCACTTCAAAAGGTACAGGTTTCTATTCTTAAAAGTTCACTGGAGGTTTAAAAAAAAAAGAGAACAAGACAGATCTTCTTTTTCGGGGATTCTCTGGGAGTCCAACAGCAACTCGGCCGTTCTGTTTACGGCTCGGTCGGTTGAGTCCAGGTTCCCTGTTTCGGATGCTCCGCCATCTGTGATCGCACACGGCCAAGAATAATCAGGTCCAGCAGGTAAAAGTGATTCGCAGCTCTCTTCCTCTGCGGGGTGAATAATTCATAGCCAGCCAATTAGCCCGTCTGTAGACTCGGAGTTGGATCTTCCAGACGGTGTTGTCTCCATATTAATCACACAGTTTTTCTCTTACTTCTTTGTTCTTCAGCAGAGAGACTGAACACGACTAAAGGTTCATTTATTTTTAAACCATCTCTGTGTAATCTGGCTGAAGTTTCTGATCTGTTCCTTTTTAAAAAAACAGATCCAGTTTTAGCCGTTCGGCCTGTAGTCGTCCTCGTGTTCTGCTGTGGGAAGGTATTTGCATGTTTCATTTTAGAGAAATACAATAATATGAAGAAAGGAGAACATCTGGAGTTACGTTGCAGATGTTCTTCACCACTGTAGGTTGTTGCAGCTGTGATTTTAACTCTAAAGCTGGTTGTTATGAGGTTGAAGAAACGCAGAAGTGCAGATCATAAAATATAAATTCCTGCGCCTCAAACGATGAAAAGGTTAAAGTATGAAACAGGAACTGTTGTGTGACTATTGACATCTTGAATGTGGCTTTTCAGGTTGTTGTGAATTAATTCACATCAGTAAAAACTCTTTAATCCACACATCTTCAAATGACTCTGCAGGCTGTTTCTAGAAGCTCATGCCTCAGCAGAAAGTGACGTCAGCCGAGGGTTGCATCAGCTCCATGTTGGAGGGAATAATGAAGAGAAAATAGTTTTCCTGCAGCTCTGTTCTTCTGATCTAAATTAATCTCGCAGTTGTTTCTGTGGCTTTGTTTCCTGCTCTGAATGAGACGCAGCTCTACTACAGACCAAATGAGCACAGCATATTATTTCCTCACTTTAATGCCGCAGTTTCTTTACCTCCCTCTGGGCGAAGGTGTGATTATGGAGGTATAGAAGGTGCATTGACCCAGAAGAGCTTAGAGAAGATGCAAACGTGCTTTTCTGTTGGTGATGAAGCAGCTGCAGTTCATGCTGCAGACCGAGGGAGGACGGTTTGCTGGCTGATGGTTTTCAGTGTAAACCCGGATCCCTGGTGCTGAGCTGTCAGACTGGGAACTCCGGATATCGCTAAACCTCCTACATGAGTGCAGGCCGAGCTCTCGCTGGCTCTTACTGTGTGTTACTGTTTGTGGCAAACACTGGTTGTCTCTGTTAGCCAGCTTCTTCATCCAGATTTTACATTCCCTGCATTCTTGGGACATGAGGAAAGAAACGTTGCAAACTAACAGCTCTCTCCAACTGATATTATCGTCCTTTTTAAATACAAGGGAGTTCTCTCAGGTGCTAATCCTTAAAATTTCACAATTTCTTAAAAATAATTTTTTTGTGAATGAACTTGAAATGAATTGCATTGCTTTTGTAATATATTTTTTTAATGTGGACCTTTTTTAGATCTAAAAACATTCATCATTAAGAAAAATTTCTTATTCTCAGAATCTGCTCGTGTTGCTGTTCTGCGTTCTGTATTTCGGGTTTGTAATTCTTTTATAAAACCACAAGAAGCTGTAAAAGTATCTTCTTCAAAGACCAATGGCGCTATCCCAATTCTAAATAAAGACATTATTAAAATTGAAGTTGCTTGTAAAACATTAAGCATCAGGATATGCCATTATTGTAGGATGCAGAGGACACGTGATAAGCAGACCCGGGCATTTCGGGTCTTAGGTGCCTGTGTTTGCAATACATGGATACAGAAAATAATGGCTCAAGGCAATTTTATATAAAATAAATTCTATTCAGTTACACCATAAAGACAGATTTAAAGTCAATCAGATCTATTTAATGTGTTTACAAAGTCAAATAACTTTGAGTACATTTGTATAGGTAAATCCTTGAAGTTGGTTTGGCCAAGTTTGAAAGTGCCTGGATTTGATTTCAAGACGATTTCTAACAGTTTGAATCAGATATGCAGCAGTCATCGTGCTTGTCCTGCGCAATACCACATAAAATATTCTCCCCATATAAACATTTATGAATATCTATGCATCAAAGTACAGCACCTGTTTGATTCTGTCAGGGTGGTTTAAGCTGCATTACAAACGCTGAGACATCTTGATTTAGAACTTATATTTTACTTTTTGGACAAAATAAAGATTGTACATTTTGTGTACAAGTATCGAGCATTCTCTGAAATCATCTGCCTCGGATTTGTGTGCTACTTAAAGCAGAAACTGTTGTTTTAAGCCTGAAAAATTGCAATAATTAGCTGTAGTTGTTAACAATAGTGCTAGCATGCTTGGTTATCTCAGGCTGCAGTTTATAATAATCTGTTTTAGTGTCTGTGAAAGTCTAAATTGTTGTAATTAGTGGTGGGTGCTAGCATTAGCATGCTTGGTTAGCTTAGGCTGTAGTTTATATTTTATATCAATTTAAAATATTTAAATTATTGATTAAAATTACTCTAGTACTGCTAGTATTTTTATATCACGCAATTTTCTTGTGCTATAAATAAAGGAAAATTACAGTTGGAGATTTTTATCAACCCTAAATCACAATAATTAGCCGTGAAAGCTAATGTTAACAAGCTAATAACGTATTAGCACATAAAAACATTAGCGGTAGCACAGTTACCATCTATAAAATTAATTCACAGTTTTTATTGTGAAGGTAATGTACACTGTAGAGGGCATAAAATAATACAATTAGGCTTTTCAGCTTTTCAGTATTGTAAACATGTTAACATTAGCGTTAGCTTGCTGACACAGTATGTTATGCCCTGATCTATTACACAAACTGTACGACTTGTATTCTATAATTTTTTTGTTGAACTTCTTGTGTGCGCTACTGTTTTTTTAGCTTTATTGAATTTAATTAAAGGGAAAAAAGCAGATTATTAATAAAAAAATTTTTTTTACAGTTTGCCTGACCGATCATCTCTGGCTGATTGACTTGTGCGTACAAGTTCAAAATGCTTTATAGATTATTATTTTTTTTTTTTAGGATTTATAATTTGTGTTAATATTTTTTCACATAGAGTTGTCTGTTGGTCTTGCTAGCAATATGAGGATTAATTGTACAGTACAGGAGAAGCTGTTTTGCCTCTTTTTTTTGTTTTGTTTTAATGCTATAATCGATTCTACCAAAGGAGTCTAAAATGATGCCGTAAAGAAATCCCAACAGTAAACTGCTCGTTTCAACTTAGTTGAGTTATAATTAATAGGCAGCTTTTTAAAAAAACTGCCTCCTCTGATGTTATTTTTCCATGTGGAACAATGGCTCCATGTTGTTTGTCCTGCGGAGTGGTGAGAGGCTGTGCTGACTCTAAACAATTAGTTTGTGTTCATGTCTGTAGAGGAGGGGGCGGGGGACTTGTGGTAAAGAAGTCCTTTTTAAAAACAGCGGTTAAGTAGACTCCATTCAGCGTTCGTTCTCTAAATGTTGGCCGACAGTGTGGATGGTTTCAGCTCTATTCCAATCAGAGCTTCGGATCTTTTTCTGGTCTTCACCGTAAGGATGCCGACTGCCAATATTTTTCGCTTTTTGTTGTCATGTCCCAGGTTTCCTGATCTGCTTTTTGACCGGCTTTGAATGGCCTGTTGACGTACTGAACTGTTGTTTTTCTCTGGTGCAGCCGAACAATACGAGCATTACACGCCTACATGTGGCTATGGATATATAACTGTGTACTTTATCTGCTTCAGCCTTTTAGGCAGACCTATTAGGCACCAAGATGGGAAATTAGGGGTGGGAGATATTGACCTCAAACTTCATCATAATTTTCTGGGTTATTAATTGTGATATCAATAAAAGTGAGGATAAAAAATATTAACAACCAGTTTTTAGTCTTTTTTTTTTTAGGTAACTATAGGGCTGTGACTGCATCATTGCCCCCTGAGTCTAGAAGCTTTTAAATTCCCAGCTGAATGACAGTTTAGAGCAGTGGTTCCCAACCCTGGTCCTCAGGAGCTGCTGTCCTACATGTTTTAGATGCGTCTCTTTTCAAGCTCGCATGATTCAAATGATTGCATGACCTCCTCTGCAGCCATCAAACGCTGCAGAAGCCTCTTAATCATCCATGCATTTAATTGAGATGACACCCAATGCATGCAGGACAAGGGTCCACTGGTTTAGTCTGTGACTTTACTAAGAAAAGAAAACATTAACTGTAACTATAACATTTGGACTATTCCAAAAGAATAGCATAATGCTGCGGTGTTGCTAAATACCATTCATTTTTTAACCCAAACCTTTTCCACTAAAAGTTGCTGTATCTCTGTTGAAATTTCTAGGGTTATAAGCCACATTAAATGTTGGAGAAGAATTTTAGAAGATAATCATCATAATCTCTGTGTTTGACATCTTTAGGCTGTCATTTTGGGAGGGATGGACACTTTTGAGAGCTTCTGTATGGATATAACACAAATAAGCAGCCAGAGTCCAAAAGGAATCTGGAAGACCTCCAGAAAGCCTGAGGACCACTTTAATAGACTCCTATGTATTCTGGCTGAAGGAAAGGAAGATTATAAAACCAAAAAAAGAACGTGCTTGATGAGGATGTTGGGAAATGTGGTGAGTCATAATAATCGGATCGCTCTCTGTTTAAAAGGAAAAACTGAAAAACCTGAATGTGCTCATCTAGCTGTAAACCTTCGGCTCTGCATCCAGACAACTCCTGAGCCTCCTGCCACTCTGAGGATAACGACGGCGGAGACACGAGAGCGTTTAGTTTTATTTGTCAGTAACCCGTCATCAGAACAGGTCTGTGTGTCCCAGCGTGCGTCCTAATGAAAGTGTCACGTTACTGACGGGACCGTCCTAAAGACCGCGCTCCCTCGGCCCTTGTAGCAGGAGTGTTTGTGCGTGATGATGGAGGAGGATGCGAACTGCAGGGAGGGCCCCAGCACAGATGGCTGACTGCCTGCCTTCAGGTGGCTGAAATACAGCTTCATTATCAGCAGGTAGCAGGTGGGAAGGCTCCCTGCCCATGTATTCATGTGCGTTAGAGAGATGCTGAGGTGTTTGCTGCTGGCTCGCCGCCGTGTTTTATTAGACTTGCAGGCTTTGCTTCATTATGCTGCATTAAATGTAAAGCAGCTCACATTAAATTTACGCCGCTTCATTTGCATTCGGAGGGCGATAAAACCACGCAAACACATTACCAGCAGGGTTCAAGCCACCTTAAAGGCTCCTTTAAATGACAAACTGAAAAATTGTTTCAAATGTTGATATTAAAAAATCATAAGCTGTTCTGTTTTTTATTGCTTTGCTGTAACAGTATAACAATAAACACACTTTATTAGTCTTCGGGGTGAAATTATTTGCTGTGATTTGACTGAATAGATTTGAGGTGGGAATTAATTTCCAGGTTCCTTATTGGTCTGATGTTTTCAGGATCCGTCCAGTCACACATGTCCAAATATGCTGTGTTATCACATTAATGGTGCACAAATTATAGCTCACATATTTCAGATTAAGATAATTCATTTATGTCCTGCAGTTAGGAAATGTGGGTGTGACAGTGGCAAACACACAGACAATTAAACACAATTTTTACTACTTATTATAAAGCTTATTGATTTCTAAGTTGTAACACGTCAGAATAATGGCATCGTGAACAGGTTAGTTGTTGAATAGTTCCTGGAAATCTCATCAGATCCTTACTTCTAGCTAAACATTTCTTCTGCAGTTACATTTTCAAGATAATAAATACGAGTATGTAAAATCCCAAAGCTGCGTAACATCCTGCACACCTGGATTCTAGGCATAAGCCTTAATTACAGTTTACAATTGATGAAAACTCGGACTTCAGGCTCTCAGAATATATTATTATTATTTTAAATATAATAAGACCAGCAAGGATTTTTACAGAGAAATGTGGGCCTAATAAAAAGTCCATGCTCTGTACAGTGGCTCCATGTGATACTTGGTTCTTTTGCATGAATTACTGCATCAATGCGACGTGGCATGGAGGAGATCAGCCTGTAGTTCTGATGAGATAATCTGGGTACCCGGCTTGCTTTTAATGGCGTCCTTCAGCCAGTCTGCATTGTTGGTTCTGGTTTCTTCTCAGATTCTTTTTGTGGTTCAGTTTGTTGGACAGTCTCCCAAAAAATCACGTTCTTTGCCTCACAATCCTCCATGCAGCTTGTGCACCTTTTTCTACCACTAATCTTGTCAAAAATATGCCTTGGTACAACACTCTGTGAACAGCTGGGTTGTTTTAACTGCAATGGTTTGTGGTTTAGCTTGTTTGTGGACTGTCTTTTGACTGGATAACTGTCCTTCCCATGATTGTGTAGACCATAATATGGTCATAAAGAAAGATTTCTGTACTAAAATCCTGTTGGTTTTAGATAGGATCATGGTCTGAGAAAATAAAGATTGGGATTTTCAATACCTGTAAGAAGGGTATTCATGATGCTGATACCAATACTAAGAAAAATACTCAATACCATTGTTGATACCAGGGAAATATTTTTTAAAGACACATTTATTTCTGGTTAGGAACAAAACAATTTGATTGATTACAATGTGACAAGTTTAACTTTAACTTTCTTAATTAGGTCAAAACCAATAAGTAGAGGACATTTCAGCCCTCATTTAGAAAAACGTATAGTTTAGGCATCCCTAAAAACAGTAGAACAGATAGCACTGGTAGTGTTAATATCTTGTATGGAAGTATGTAGCTTTGAATCACTCATGCAATTAATATTATAATTGCTTCATCAAAGTCAGCTTTATTTGCCAGGTATGTGTTCACATATGAGGAATTTAACCCTGGATTGTAAAATGCTTACAAGGTGTGTACTTATATTATATAATAATACAATAACACAGTAATGCACTAATAAAAATCTAACTGTCTCCATTATAAAGAACACATATGAACACACTATAAACAAGCAGACAGATTAAGACAATAATGCAATGGTTATTTTTACGATAATACCCATTTTTGTTATTATTATGTACATGTGGGAGGTGGAAGTTATGTACAGGTGCACCTACACATACAAACATACATATCCAAAGTGTGATGAGTGGAGAGAATGCTGGAATAAATGAGCATTATATGTTATGTACATGAGATAGGTGGATTTGATATACAGTTTATACAATATGAACAGTGTAAAAAAGAGAATAATGGATTAATAACTGATAAGTGGTAGCCAGTAAACAGGTGACTGAATAGAAGTAGAGTTACTGGGCTTATTGCACAGGAGTATTTAGTATTTTCTTTTTTGACACTGTAAAGACTCCCACATACTCGGGTGTACTGTGCGCATACTGTGCTGGCGTTGCTGCTGGTGTGTTGTTTCACTACTTCATTATGCATTCCCGCAGTGGAGTGTTGCGTTGTGCAGCTCGAAGGGGGAGCCCAGACATAACCCCATCATTAGGCTTGTCTTCAAGCTAATAACAGCTAGCGTTAGCTTATGTTGTCTGGGAGGTTTACAACTTCGCTGATGCGCGTTCAAGAGCTTTACTGACTTTTCTGTGTTGCTCTCAAACATCTGTGTCATACTGTTACCTTAGCACGTAGCACTATTACGCTAACGGTCTAATTTAATCAATGTAATATTGACAACTTTCAACGTAATGGCCAGTTACGCTGAAACGTGCTGGCAAGAACCCTGCTGTGTCTGTGAAGCTAATATTTAAGCAGATAGTGTGAGCTTATGTTGTAGAGGAGGTTTACTACTGCACTATTGCAGAAAACGGTGCTTTATGGACCTTTTATGTTGTTTTGAGACATCAAGATAGTAGCGTTAGCTTGTAGCATTAGCAGAGCAGGCAGCATTTTTTCCTGTCCCTCTGTCTTATAGGGAAAGTTCCTTCTAACAAAACATTTGTGATTGTCTTGTTGACAAAGAGTCTTGTGTGTTGTTCTGGCTGAACTCGACATGTTATGTGAGCGGCTGCAGGCAGGTTGTGTGTCAGAAGAAATGCAAACATTTAGGTAAATGAGTACGTTTATATCGACTTTGGTGAAAATTAGTAATTATCTTTATATTTATTTAATTTTTAGTATTAATTATATTGAGATATGTAGACACCCCTAGCTGTAAGCCAGAGTCATTACAATAAACCCTTGAAATATACCGCTCTGCGTGGAAATAATCCATATGAGTTTTTCTTTGTACTGAAATAAATTAACTTTGCACTGATATATTAATCTGAGATGGAGGTATCCGTCATTACTTCCCAATGTCATTTGCTTTGGATAAGGTTCCAAATTGAATGTATGATCTTTAATTTCTGTTTCATGCAAGTTTAGCAGATTATAGATATGCACCATGGAGCAGGAGGAAGTGAACTTGAGGTCCAGCTATCCACAGCAACAGGCAGAGCACAAGAGAGGTGAAGAAGAAAGAGAAGGCAGAGTGAAGTGGTTGGAATCAAGTGTCTGTGGGGATCTATGATGGGCGATCAGAAGACAGTGACATTAACACAACGGGTGACGAGCTAAAGATGTTTGCATTTTCATTAAGAGGGGCCGCAATGAAGAGGGTTAGAAGTGAGAATGTTAGAGGAAAGCTCATGTTTGGCTCATGTAGTAAAGGAGGATGTGCAGAAGATTGGTGTCTCTGAAGGATGATGGGTATAGTTCTAAGATCTCAGTTGGTGCTCCCAAATTGTCGTAAGAGTAATGTGTGCAATATTGCAACATCATAGCCCTGCTATGACTCAATATTTGGTTGACTGTTACATTTCAGGTATAATTACACACTGCATGCCTTAATTATACTTTGGACTTTTGCTGCCATGATGTCTATGCATCTGCAACAGAACGTAGAACAGCAGTGTAGCTATAGAAGTAGTTGTTGTATTGGGATGGTGAACGAGAAATATATATGTATATACAACCACATCATCTGCATACATCCAACATGTTACATTATTTGGAAAACATCAAGAAAAAAACATTACTTTTTGTTTTTAAACTCTTATCAAATGTTTTATTGTTTTTGCTGTGCACCACTTTGGTGCAGCTTGTGTGTTGGATAGTGCTATATAAATAAAGTAGACATTGCCAACTAAATAGCAGAAGACCAGATGTATAACCCTGAGGTACACCAATGTTAAGATCAGCCATTTTGGAAAATTTGTCCCCCTTTCAAACAAATTCTTTTTGCAATCATTTTATCCAAAATTTTGTGATAAGTACTTCCTGGTTAGCAGTATGCAATGTTTTCTTGAAGTCAGGATAGATGAGAAAATATTATAGATGCTAACCTGTTTCCAATCTTCTCATTAGTTTTATTATTTGAAATAATCTGGCTGAGGGTGTTCTGGTGCGGGGATAGAGCGCGTCACCCTTGTTCCGGGGCCTCAGTCCTCAACACGGGCGTCCCGGGTTCAAGTCCTGGGTTGTAGACCTTAGCCGCATGTCTTTCCCTTCTCACTCAATACTATTTTCTGTCAGTGAACTGTCAAGTAAAGGCCAATAGTACCAATAAATAAATAAATAAATAAATAAAATAAATAATCTCGCTGTTTAGGCTGTGTACCGTAACGAGTTTTACTCAGTTGGTCTGTTTGGTTCTTCGTTTGCTTTCCACTCTGCATCTCTGTGGCTTTCACTCATCTTTTTGGGCATAATAATGATAAAAGCAGAATTTTTAGTGTGCTGCATAATGCAGCGAGGTGGGGGAGGAATGTTGCTGGTGGACAAAAAGCCTGTTGGGGAAGATTTCACTCATGGGGGGGGTGTTAAAATTATGGCTGGTGTCAAACAACCTCGTTCTCCTCCTCCTCTGGTGTCTCTTTCCTCTCCTTTATCGACTTCTTCCCTTTGGTTTGTCTCCCTTTACCCCCCCCCCCCCCCTCCATGCAGAGGGTCTCTGTTACCACAGTAACCGGCTGGTTGGAGGTATCCTCGCTCTTCATCACCCACCAGTCCCAGAAGGGGGGAGGTGGGTCTTTTGCTCGAGCCATTAAACAACGACTGAGAAAGTACTCCCCCATCGCTTCCTCTCTGTCTCTGCTTCTTCTTCCTCACATCGCTCACGTACTCCATATACCCCCCCCCCCCCCCCCCCCGCCCCTCCCCTCCCCTCCCGACATCATCCTCATCCTCCTAGTACGCTTCCCGGGCTCCTTTCTGAGCTCGTCAGGCTGAGGCTCGGCTCAGTTTCTGAATGCCTGCCACTTCAATGAATCAGGACGGGGAGGCAGCGGGATTCTTGTTTTCTAATGGCGCTCCGTCCACCACATTATCCACAGCTTCATCTCACCAAACACATGCGGCAGCCTCATACCTCCCCCAAAACAGATTCAAGTAATTAAGAATGAGAAGCAGAGCCAGAAACAAAGCCGTGGCTGGAGTGGGAAGTTGTTGAAGTTTGTGAAAAGATTCACGCAGTGAATCAGGCAAACGTCTGTCTCCAATCTGCTTCTGTCTCTGTTGGAAGTTAATGTTTGTTTTCATGTCGCCATGCAGGGAGTTAGGAGGATAAAAAATTACGGATCGCTGCTTTCAGAAGTTCTCACTGAATTAATGATGCAAGAAAAGAAAAAGTGAGAAGCAGCTTTCGGGTGAGTTGAAACAGAAACGTTGATAGCGTGGGAAACGGGAGGAACAAACGCTGTTTACGGTGTCCGTGTGATTCGATTAGCTGGAGTCATGCTTGTCTCTGGCTCTCAGTCTAACACACATCAGGACGCCGTCCTCATTTGTTCCTGAACGTGCAGACACCTTGTGTCAAACTAGTTTAGCTGGCTGTCATCCTGCCTGTTGGCTGTTGGTCAGGATCAGCTCTCTGCTGACACAGAGGCTGAAGCTGAGTTTGCATGGAGGGGGGGTTGGTGATTTCTGTTTCTGGTGTTATAATTAGATTCTGTGCAATGAAAATGTTGCCACATTTATTGTCGGCACTGAAAATTTATTTTTCGCTGCACAAACATAATCTCACTCTGTACATTTCTGAAAAATCCACCTTTAGATTTGGGAACATTTATTCAGTGGGTATACATTCTCATTAGTAATTCATGGTACCAAGGCCTAGTGGTTAGAGCAGGGAGCTTTTTATTATTATAATAACTACTATTTATGTTAAATATCCAGTACAAACCTATTGGCTATCTACTGTTGTTTTCTTGAACACCTGCAGAATAGTGCTACTTCAGAGGAAAAGCCGAGCGGAGCATAAATGCTGCAGACATTGTGTCTGAACGTCTTATTTACGTGCGTCAAGCATAAACCAGCCTTAAGGTCTCTCGTGCAACTACAATAAAGAGATAAAGATGGACCAAAGCAGAGCTTTATGTCAGTGTACGCATATTTCAGGTACAAAGCTGCCTTGCAATTAATTAAATTACTCTCCTGAAACAGCCTCAGGATAAATGTAAACAGAGCTTCAGCTGAAGTCCAAATCCAGTTGCCTGCAGCATTCTACCAGTCCGACATGCTGCATGGTATAGAAAATGCAACAACATACTGGTACCGGAGTCCGTCTGACCAGGGAGGCTCTCCCAGCAGCTGTGCTTTTGTGATGCATTCAATTACATCTGGTATACTGGATTGACTAAATATCAAAACAAAACTGATGATTCAAAGCAGCACCGTGTAACCTTTAGCCACTAGGGGGCACTAGACCTGTAACTTTCAGACTGCACTGTCGCAGTGTTTTGGAATCCGACAGCAGACCACTTTGGACCAGGAGATTGAAAAGTCATGGATTACTTATACAAACAAGGTCACATTCACCCATCTAGATTATCCGCAGTTTCCCATTGAAATGGAAGGGGAGAGGGAGAGGAAGAGGCAGAGCCAGGAGGAGAGGGAGAGGGAGGGGGAGGGGGAGCTCCAGGAGCCATGCGCGAGAAGGAGGGAGCAAACGGGCTCAATCACCTTATTATGAAAGGCTGCAGGAACATCAAGGAGGAGAAGCGCTTCCATTCAGGTTTTTGAAGTATGTTTACTGTATTTTGTAATAATAACCATGACCATGACAAACTTTGACTCAAGGATGAGAAAAGTATAAGCATGTAAGGTTAGCTTTTGTGTTTAAGGGGATCTCAGACTGCCGTAAAGTGGCGCTCTAGGTCACATGACCCATTTAGAGGCGGATCATAGTTACATCATAGACCACTCAGAGCATCCATACATGCCAAGTGCTGTACATTTACCTGAACAATCATTCAATATATCTAACAAAAGCTAAGACTTACACGAAGCTGCCAGTTTATTCTCAAATGTCTGAACAATCTTATTAAAAAGTCCCTAAACAAAACAATTTTCCAAATGGTTTTATTGTTATACCATCCATCCTTTAAAACATCAAACTAAATCTTCTGTCAGTTTTATGGCTTCGCTTTTGTACGTTTATCTTGACCAAAGTGAACAGAAATTGGACTGAACCATGACTTGTTTTTGTGCCGTTACACTCCTACTCCTAACTGATTGCTTGCTTTTATTCAGCTGGATAAAATTTTTTTTTTTAGTGATCTACTACTGCAGTAGAGGGACTATGGAAAGATAAGAGTCACAATTGTTGCATTTTGTTGGAGGTCAGTAAAAGCTGAAAAAGGTGCTTGTTGTCACGCAGGTGAGTCTCGAGTGCTGCTTATATTTTAAGTGAATTAAAACGCTCCTGTTTTATTGCACAATGGGTGATAATGTTAGATAACATCCAGTAAATCCTCTATCAGTGAGAGCAGTTGTCTGAGGCGCCTTCTATCCACTGCTGTTCTACCTTCTCTTGCAGATGCATCTTTTAAACAAGCTGAGGGCGAGTAAAGCACATTTGATTGTTTTCTATGGTGCTATGTGAATAAACTTTCCTGGCTAATTTTGCTAAATTCTTTCCGTCATGTTCTCCCTGTGCTTGGATGTCCTGTTAATGCAACGGCAGGAGCAAATGCAGCCTGGAGAAGGAAGGTTTGTTCCCTCTTTACAGACCGAGGAGTGATTGCTCCTGTCTCTGGGGGCTCCTCCACGTCCCTCTCAAAGCTCCATTACCTCTGCTGTATGTACAGACTCGTGTCCTGAATTTGTCTCCAGTCAATTATGTTTATAATGTGGAGTTTTAATGAACTCCTTCAGCCTGTGTGCAGCTTTGCTGTATTAGCGGCAGCTGATTGTTGTAATGTTGCCGGTAAAGATTCTGTTCGCTGGGGAAGTGGTGTGCATGTGTCTGCGTTAGACCATGTGTCCTCCTGCTGGGACTGCTCTGCTGCTGAGGGTGGTTATCACAGTGTTGATGCGTCTGTGTGTATCAGCCGCAGGGAAATGGGGTTTGGGGGTCCTGCTGGGCAGCGGCGCAGCCACCAAACTCCATCAGTCCCAAACACAAACGCCGTACGATGGCTGCAACACCTGCAGACGCTGGAGACGCCTGTGCAGAAAGGAAAGTGGAGCAGCAGAAGTGCTGGAAGACGTCCACTCTGTCAGTAAAAGGTGATTTTAAAATAAAACTTGTATTTAACCCAAAAGCGCTGGTCTCGTTCACCAGCGCTGTTCAGAATCTGGAGCTCCGTTATCATTTCTTCTAATCTTCTTAATTGGTCTAAACGAGTTTGTATATGAACTCAGTTATTGCTCAGACTTTATTTTATATTTCTGGTAGCTTTTCAGTCCGCTATGAAGAAATCAAAAATAAGAACCTCTTTGGGGAGATGATAATCAATGACTGCCCCACCGCAGTTTGCTGGATGATGAAGTCTATGCGCTGGTTTTCACCAAACGTCATCAGGACGCCGAGCTATGATGCGTTCACTGATGGGGTAAAAAGATCAGATTTTTGTGTGTCCGGTCAGGATTCATCAAGTTTAAAATCAGATTCTGGCAATCAGATGATCTTATTTGGGCATCTCTCTCACAGCCTGAAGATTCTGGTCAGGCAATGCAAATACATTTATGGTTTACTATAAAATGTTTCCGTGGACTTTCGGCTGGACTCCTCGCTGAGTTATCTGAACCGCTCATCACATCTTTTAGAAGAAATTGATTTGCCTGATCAGCTCTTTAAAATCTATCCAGGCTCCACAGACATACCTGCTCTGCTGTGGTCCAACCTGCCGTTTTACGGTCACCTTTGATCGCTGAACTTCACATCCTGCCGTCTTAATCAGACACCAGTTTGGAGGCTCAGTCAGTGGCTGGTAACTGGACAGGGACGGGTTCTGGTGCCAGATAAGCCCCTCGTGAAGCTGCAGGCTTCCTCCTGCAGCCAAAAACTTAATGAAATTGAGCATAAATCCTCCTCCTTTTGCTCTCTCTCTCTGTAAAAGTCACTTTCATCCTTTTGCAAAAGCAATCTGGACTTTTCCCCTGAGTCAGCACTCGGTGCGTCCAGTAGTGAAGCCGGGGGAAATTATCCATTCAAGAACCGCTCTCTGATCCGGACTCTTGCCCACGCTCCAACCTCGCTTCGTTTCGGACCAAAATGAGGTTTGAGGTATCTAATATGAGATAAATAAATTCTCCTCCTTTTGTCCCCTAAAACCCCTGACTGCTGCATGTTGGAAGCGTTCGCAGAGAACTGGACACGGTCACGGATGGGAAGTCCAGTCAAGGGCAGAAACCCTAAGCGGAGTAAACCTTTTCCTGCTCATTAGCACACGGGTAATTCACTGTGTGGACCAAAAGCTGCATGGCTGCAGCCGCAACAGCGCTTCATCTTAAAGCACGAAGAAAAACTAAGAAAACAGGGCAGAGGATTTCTGAATGTTTGCATTTTCTCTGCCTCTTCCTGATGAAGAGCAGCAGCTGAAACCTGTTGGTCAGATAATGTCGAGTCTAGACCCTTTTGTTGGGTTCTGCCCACCTTTGATCCAGCTGCTGGGCAGATGTTGCAGCCTCTAGATGATCTCCAACCTGCATCAGAAGAATCCTCTGCTCTAACCAGATGTCCCATCAGCACCGGCATACGTGTTTGTGTCGCCTCGGGCCACAGCCGCAGTGAAACGTCCAATCATGTGGCATAATCAGATTAAGGGGCGGGGGGCGTGAGAAACACCATTAAACTCATTTTACTGGTATCACTGGCAGGTATCTCTGCTCTCAGGCCTGTGAATGTGTCAGGGTTATAAATGTCTCCAGGCGCCGTGAGAGCGGCTGTCCCTGAATGCATGAGTGGAACAAACACATTTCACCACGGGATGCAGAGGCGTGCGTGTCGTTCTGCAGGCTGTCCAAGGTGTTCTCAGTCTCTGTAACATTTAGGAAAGCTGTAGTGCTGCAGTACAGCAACGACTGGCCGCAGCCTCTGCAGTAAACACACCTGTGTAGTTACAGGTAGCTGAAGGCATCTTCATGTGTGTTGACTTTATTTCTCTATTAGCTGAATATTAGTTACAGTTGAGAAAATGAGGGATGGTTGTCTCAGTGAAGTAAAGGTCAGGATCCATCCAAATCAGGAGAGATTTTCCTTAAGACATTATGTTGGACTTTATAGAAGAATAGGCATGTCCAAAATCAAAACACATCTAATTTTCCCACTTCCTAAGATGTAAACATTCAACTTTATGAGCAGACTTGTGGACGGAGTTTCTTCCATAATTATGGATCTGCCACAGAAAAAAAACAGGCCTTTCCATCAAAAAACAGGTTGGTTGGAAGTGAGAGAAGCAGATGGTCATCTGACCTCAGGCCTCCTGGGGGTCTGTAAGGACGGATAAAAGGTCAGTAATAACCTGGTCTTAGAGAAAAACAGTAAAACCTTAAATTTGACTTGTATAACATTGATAAAGCTGAACTAATGTGAGAGGATTCTGACCCAGCTGTAGAAGAGGCAGTGCAGTCCGCCTAACCCAAAAAGTGTGCTGCAGCAGACAAGGGTGCCAGGATATAAAAGTCTTAGTAAAATATTATTTGTTTCCAGTTTGCCAGTTGACCAAAAACTGTGATCTTCTGAAATTGCAGCATCAGATATTAGTGGTTCTGATTTGCTCCCATTTACATTCAAGAGGTTTGTTGCCATCCACTTCAGGTTAATTCACACAGACAGGCAAGTACTGCAGGGGACCTATAATACCGGATTTTAACCGGAGGTAGAGCTGTGTGTCATCTGCATAGCGGTGGTAGGTAACCCTGTGAGCTGGACTTGGTTCTTTGTTTCAGGATATCAGTGATCTGGGTTTGGTACCACACCTTTGAGGTCTGAGCAACCGCACTTCAGACTTGTCTTAACTGTTGGGATATCGTAGTTTTATCCAAAGTTACTCAAATTATCTGGTTTAATTAAAGACAAATTTTGGGAATCAGCAATGCGAAGCTAAACTCAGACTAAAACTGGCTGCAACTATGAGGAAAACGCCTGCCTCAAAGTGTATACTTATGAAAATTTAACCCATTGTGTGAATTTCTGAAATTTGCTTATATTGGCTTCAATATGTCTCGCATAATGTGACATGTTTAGAGTTTACAGTACAACCACACATTAACGAGCATTGATTGCTTTCTAAAATCCCATGATTTTAACAGTTTCCCATGATCTACAGGTCTAAAGTGAGATGACATGTTTCATGAATTGGCGCTATATAAATAAAATTGAATTGAATTGAATAAAGTCTGGCCCAGCTTGGTGTACCCCAGGGTTAAGTCTTGGGGCCACTATTATATTTTTGTACCCAACTTTTACTTTGGACAATCATATCAAGTCTCTGATTTGATCCTGTCTTTATCATCTGACAAATACTGGCAAACTTAGCTCTATTTTCTCACATCCTGAATTGGGAATGATTATTTAAGCATCTCTGGATTAGTGTAATGTATTTTACGCCTGCAATATAGACCAGTTATTCTGGGCTTATGACAAAATTATCCAAATTCTCACGTGTGACTCTGCTGCTAATACAGCTAAAGTAGTTGCCGATGTATTTCAGAATTTCTTTATTGCCGCCGGGTTATATTAGATCAGAGGACTATTGGGTCCATACGTCCCCAGCAGGTCCCTGCAGGTCCCTGCAGGTCCCTGCAGGTCCCTGCAGGTCCCTGCGGTCCTGTGATCAGGGCCTGCTGATACTTCTCCATACTAAGTGAACCTTCTTCCTTGGAAGATGAGATCAGCAGATTCGGCGGCATCCTTTAAAAAGCCGGTAAAAAGACTTTTCTGTTTTTTGTTAACACATTTTAGTTTAATGTTGATTGTGAAGCACTCAAATGTACTTTAAAAATCAAGAAGAGAAATGATTATACCTCCTCTAATCTACTTACTGTAGGTTGTTTTTATAAAATATACCTGCTAAGAAATAAGAACAAGTGGTAACAAATTTCTCCTTTAAGTGTCCGATTTTCCCTGCTAGTTGTGCAACTTTTCATCATTACAGTTGCACTAAAAATCGGTTAAGTTGTTTTAATTGGTTTCTCTGTTGAAGGTTCAGGTGGTCGGTTGCTGGTTGAGATTCCACAGAAACATCTCTATGGGATTAAATCGACCGGTAATCTGACCGTCCAGATATGTATAAAATCTTGCCTGTCAATGAGGTTTTATGGTGTAAAGGAAAATAAAAAAAAAAACAGAAAAATGGAAGTCCTCTTAAATAATGCTGATAAATAATGAAACTTTCCAGCAAATCCTGTTGATAATGTACCGCCCTGCTTCCGCATAGAGCCCCTCTTGTTTTTGTTCTCTGACAGAACAAAGCTCCAATCACTGCTCTTGTTAAAATGTCAGCTACGTAACGAGAAGGAGGGGGTGACAGGAGGTCACGACCCTCATTATACCCCCTGACAGATGGCGTAAGACCACGCTGAGTGTGTGTGTGTGTGTGTGTGTTGTTGGCATTGATGAGCTTTCACATGAACACAGATGAGGTGATGACACAGTAGAAACCCTCCAACAATGAGGAAAAGCACACAAAGGCGTTATCTAGAAGGGTTTCAATTCAGCAGCTAGTTAGTTATTGGTTTTACTGGTTTGTCTTGATAAGAGGAAAAAGTTTCAGGTGAGTGAATTTGATATTTGATCATAATAAAACTCTGATTTACTGGATTTAGTTTGTCACATGGTTGTTTGATGGCGAGTGGGGGAAAAAAGTCAGTGTTTTAGCAGCAGGAGCCTTTTCTCAGCTTGCAGTTATATACTATTATATACTATATTGTCTTCCTGCCCCACAGCCCACTCTCTGTCCTCTCTGTCCTCTGGTCCTTAGGGACCGAAACATGAGCACTGGGGCGGGTAATGGGGGTGGGACAGAGGTGGACTCATAACGCAGAGTCAAGTTGCTACAGTTGACCCTGATGACGGGGGCTTAGAACATGAGTTCTGGGTGAGCTGCATCATGAAAGGGATACATCTCTGTCCACACCCAAAGAGCACAAATGGCGTCCTGCAGAGAATGTCTGGTTACCTCAAGTCCTGGTGCTCAAAGCAGAAAGAACTCGCTGGTCTAACGTGTATTTATGTTGATTTCTCTGGTTTTTACCAGTCCGGCAGCAGTGAAGGCGAAGCAAACCTTCTGCCGTTGGTTTCCGCTAGAGCAGAATAACCGCTTCGTAGCTAAACACAAAATGTTTGTGTAGAAAAAGATCAGGCTTGTTAGTGACAACTTGGTGCATTACTGCCACCTTGTAGTAGGCTTGTAAGAAAATTGCTGGTCGCAAAATAATCACATACAATCTTTAACATTTCAAACTAGGCCTGGGCAATAAACCAAAATAACAATAACAGACGTAATTTTGCCCATGTCGGTTTTTTCAGTGTTTAAAAAAAATGAAAAGAAGAATCGTTTTCTATCTTTTTTGGCTGTGTATAGGTTGGCTATGGTCATGTCCCTTTAAGGCGCTATGTGTACGGTCTGTAGTCACGTGACTCCACCCCATCCAATCTGTAACAAGAAGGGAAAGAGGCGGTGAAGCTGAGAAAATGGATGAAATTCCAAATGTTGAAGTGGTGGCGGTACAGCTGGTCGAGGAGGAAGATGAGCAGATGTTAAGTACTTTGCGGCCACATCTGGTCTCTGGTCCAGTCACACGATGGACCCGTTCAATAGTCTGACTGTAGATTACATCAATGACGAATGGACACTGTGCACCAGAGTGGCTGAGATCGCACGATACCGGGGAGACGGTTGGACAAGATTGAAGCGTGATGCTGTCTGCATGGGGAATCAACAACAACAACAATAATAATAATAATAATTAATAATAATAATTTTTATCGTCTATGCAACATACATTTCAATGAAATTTGTTCTCTGCATTTGACCCATTCCCTTGGGGAACTAGGCGGCACCCGGGAGCATTCAGGGATTAATGGTCTTCAGGGACCTAGAGTGAGAGTCTGTGGGAGTTGAACCCAGAAGCTCCGGGACAAAAGAGCAATGCTCTAACCACTAGGCCACTGCTCCCCACTTAAGGTACAAACATAGTTAAAGCTCCTCAGCTCAATAGATGGGTGAGAGAGCAGTGTTTTGGGCACAGGCTACACATGTTACTGTAGTTGTCTTTGAATAATGTTGACCACAGGCGTAGCCGCTCCATAAGGGTCATTGTTATCATTTTATTTTTTATCTATATGCCCTGTAAGGGAAATTTGGGTGGTTGGGAGGTGCATCTATTGAGATAATTTAGCTTTAATTGTCCAGGGGAATCATAACATGAGTATAATTGGCGGCGTTAGTTATTTCATGCATTTATCACTATTGAGGGGAACTGCTCAATATATCGTCATATTGATTGTAGGCCATATCGCCCAGCCCTACTTCAAATACTGTTTGACTATTAAAGAGTCAAGCCCATACCAACAGCTACACCCCAAATTATTCATACCGCTGACAGATTCATGCTTGTAATTATTTTCCCTCTGATGGGAAATGAGACGGCCATCTCTCAGATAATATCAATAATCAATGGAAAAAGCGCTTGTTATATTTACTGACCAGCCTTTTTAAATGTCTCCTCTGGTATTTTGATTACTTCACCCAAATTCCCTATTTGAATTTGCCACTTCAAAACATTTAATATTACTTCCAGACCAACTAAATATGTTGGTATAAATAATCACTTTAAATTGAGATCTGCCAGAAGTGTAAATACTTTTGGGCTTAACTGTAGTTGTAAGCTGATATCTTTTAGCATAGCATGTTGTAGCATAGCATTGTAGTAGCATAGCATTGCTGTAGCATAGCATTATTGTAGCTTAGCATGTTGAAGCATAGCATTGTTGTAGCACAGCATTGCCTTTTAGCATAGCATTATTGTAGCATAGCGTTTTTGTAGCTTAGCATGTTGTAGCATAGCTTCCCACAGATTTTTGGGACGTACAAAATCTTGCAGCACAGAATTGCATGTCAATGCATTGTCAATATATACTGCAAATATGCATCCCAGTACTCCAGATATGTTGCTACAATAACATATTGATACTGTTGGGCCGGGCCATTTCATGATAAGATCTGTGAACACTCCATCTGTACTGAAGAAGATTTACTGACCACTGGATGAGGATTGCTTGGAGTGGCGGACCTGATGCAGCATTTGGCCTCATTTTCTGATTCATTTAGCTCATGATTATTTGATGTTTTGGGGTAGCTCAAAGACTCAAAGTGTACAGAGCATTGAATTTTCAGACCAATATGGTTAGATGATTATTTATTATTGAATAGAAAAGAAATAAACTACACAACAATACAGCAGAGAGTAATTTAGTTATTACACATTAGCACACTGTGCCGTCTACATTTCTGACCCCAATAAATATGTAATAGAGCAGAATATTGCAGAAATATTCTTCTGACTTCATATGACTTTCCAAAAAAAGTGCCTCAGTTTTCCAGCTTTCTTAGAGATGCTGGAGATGGCCTTCTGTTCTAGCTTCTAGAAATGTACTCCAAACCTCCAAACCCAGTGCAGATGGCACCAGATCTGAAAAGCTCAGGCTCTGAATCCTCGCCGACCCGCATAAAGCTGCTTCAGAGCTAACGATGTTTAAAGTCACGCCTTCAGATGCAGATGGGTGTTCAGCAACGACGGCTTCTAGTTTTCACATATAAGGTCTGCAAAAGGCTCCTAATGTGGAACGGGTTATCTTGGGGAGTACTTTAGAGAACAAGTTGCAAAAGGGGAGTATTTCTTGTAAGGAAAAGCTTGTAGGAAAAGCTGAGTCTGAAATCTGTAATCCATTAGATCAGGGGTCTGAAAGAGCTGCATGGCGCTCTTAGTAACTTTGGCCAACAATTAGGTGGCAATCTGTGTTTTTCTCTACATTAATTTTTCTAAAAGTTGGACGTTCCATTGAAGAAAATTATGGTTTATAGTAAAAACGGTGTATGTTAGATCCTATAAACAAAAATGAAATTATTTAACTTAAAAACAAAAAAAATTACCCAGAGTACATATTGTAAAATATTTGTGCTTATGAAGCTTTCGTCACTCTAAAGAAATTTCATCTGATTGTATCGACGGCAAAACATGGCTCTGAGGGCCGTAAAGGTGGCCGATCCCTGCATTAAGTAGTACAATTAATGTATCAATGACATAAAAAGATATGTGACTGGCTCTCCAGTTATTTTTGAAATATCATAGAGAGCAAAATCAAATTTAAAATTTAAACTAAGACAGTTTTTATTTCCGTTTGGATCAGTGTGATTGAATCAATGCGCACAGCAGCTGAGCTCATTGATTCACAGGTACTGAACCTGTGTCAGTGGATAAATTGGACCGACTGAACATTCCCCAGTGGTGCTTGTTTTCTCACCAGTGGCTGTGCTGGTGGTGTTGTGGTGGTGGGGGGGTGCGCCTGTGCGGTGGGGGAGGTTTGCAGGAGCGGGTCAGTCCTCTGGACCCACCGAGGAGGAAGCCGGAGAGCCCGGCTAAAAATACCAAGCAAGCATTTTTGAGAGAGACGTTAAAGGCTTCTTCAGCTCTGGCCTCCTGCCAGCCGAGCTCCTCACGCACAAGCACAGACACACGGGACGCAGACAAAGACAGCGCTGCGAGCGAATCTGGAAGTAGAGAGGCAGGTGGGCGGAGCGCAGGAGTGGATGGAGTGAAAGCGAGGGAGAGGGGGAGAAGCAAATGTGGCGGAGGATGAATAAAAGCCTGCAGGGGGGGAAAAGAAGGGATGGAGGAGGGGAATAAAACATGGAGCTTTCAGGGAAAAATAACAAAAAAAACAAGCAGGAGCAAATCTGAGAAGGTGGATAATAAAAGCAGGGTTTGCTTAAATGATGGATGAAATGGAAGAGGAGACGCAGGAACGCCGAGTTTGGGATGAACTGTGTGAATCCTGGCTGCGATCCAACTCCCAAACATCATCCAGCCGATGATGTCATCATTTCTAATTGGTCACAATTGCTCATTACAGCTTGATTGGCGCTGTGGCGCAGCCAATTAGACAGCAGGACGTGACAAAGGCGCTGAGCTGCACGTCGTAGCCGTCCTGTCAGGGACGGCTGGAGAAAAAGGCCGTCAGCCTGTTAAACAGCGTCCGTTCCTGTAGCCTCACAAGTGCAGCTGCACTGGAAAGGTCGCCGTATGCAACCAAGCAGGGTCGTTTTTTGCCGCAAGGAATACCAAGTGTCTACGGCTAAAATCTACAATATTTGCACTATTTTAGAATCAGAACATTTAGGACATGTGTCCACATAAGTTTTCCTTATGGTCTGAGAATTAAACAGAAACAAGCCGTCTAAACTAATCGTCTGAAAATGCTGATGCCGGCAAAAGCTCTTCAGCGACCCAAATACACATTCAGCACATTGAACAATTTCTGCTCTGCTGAACATTTAAATGGGTCCTATCGTCTTATTTTTCTTCTTTTCCCTAATAAAATGTCTGTTGGGCTGATAAATTGTTTACTCTGAAAAACAGCTTTAGAAAGATGTCCAGGTGTCCGGACGGGACGGGATGGGGTGGTCCTCCTGTTAAAAATCTTAAATATGTTGTTTTGTTCTGGATATTTTTAGTAAAAGAGACCAAACTTAATTCCCAGAAAAGCTGCCTGAATGTCCCCCGGGCTGCTGGGCACCCTGACGTCTGAACGCCCTGCTCTTGGTGATGAAGGGCAGACGCATGTGTTAACTAATGCCTGTTGGTTTTGTTAACTGTAATTGAGTAAACGTAATGGTGCCTGATGACTGGGTGGCAGTGATCGTTTAAAGAGACCCTTGAATGTTCACTGGTGTGTTTGCTGCCCATCTGTCATCAGACTCAGTGTCTCTGCTGGCTGCCGCGTCCGTTCATTTCACCGCTGATGCGCTCCGCCTGAATAGAGGCTTCTTGGTGGTTCTTGTTGCTCCTCAGCACCAGGGCAGCTCTAATTGGCCTGGATCCCTCAGAACATGAAACCTGGGATTGTAAACTGTGGCTCTTATTGATAACCCTCTTCAGTGGCTCCAAGTAGCTCTAATTAAGACCATCTCTGTGTCCTTGTTTTGTGTCTTGGTCAGTCTCTACAGCAGCTGGTTTTACTTATGTGTAAATGCACTGCTGAAAAACATTAAGGAACGCTTTAAAAAACAAACCGGATCTCAATTGGACACAAAATCTTGCTGGATATCCGTCCTGGCAGTCAGGGTGCCATCTCTACACCTGGACAGGTGTGTGCGTTAGGGTTAGGGTTCACTGACCCACCACCAAACTCAGCCTCCTGAATGTTGCAGGCAGTAAAACGATCGCCCCAGCCTCTCCAGAACCTTTCACGTCCGTCACATGAGCTCAGAGGGAACCTGCTCTCATCTGTGAGCAGAACCAGGTGCCGGCACCAAACCTGCCGGTTCCCCTGTTCTCTGGCTAAGGCAGCGGTTCCCAAACTTTTCAGCCCGTGACCCCCCAAAATAACAGCGTCAGACACTGGCGACCCCTCCTAATATTATGACTTTAATATCGAAATGTTCTTTATTCTTGTACACCTAATATTATGAATTTATTCTTGTCATTTCCCATCCTAAAAATTAAATTAGAGCCTTTGTAGAATAAAGAAAATGAATTAGTGGCCACGGAGAAGTACATTTCCACAACTAACCTAGAAATTAAGAAATTTATTTTACAAATAGGCGAGAAAAAGACGTGGATGTTCTCTGAAGTCAAAACGTTATACATTTTCAACAAAAAATATTTTCCACAATTCAAGGTATAAACTTCCTATATTAAAACAAGTATATCACTGACATATACTGCGGGGGAGTGGTGGCCTAGTGGTTAGAGAGCACGCTTGCACTCAGAAGGATGCAAGTACCCGGTTCGATCCCCAGCGCCTGCACTCTGGGTCCCTGAGCAAGACCCTTAACCCCAGATTGCTCCCCGGGCGCCACACATGGCAGCCCACTGCTCCCCAAGGGGGATGGGTTAAAAGCAGAGAACACATTTCATTGGAATGTATGTTTCAATGACAATAAAGATGATATTACTATTACTATTACATTGTGAAGTCAGAAATTTAAATCATCATTTGGATCGTCTCCTGACCCCCACCTTTGGACCCCCTTAGAGTAACTGCCTGTGCTGGGAGACAGCAGACCTTCTGGAAATGGGACGTACCCATCCTGGAGGAGTTGGACTTCCTGTGCATCCTCTGCAGGGTCCAGGTATCGCTTCATGGTACCAGCGGTGACACTGAGTCTGGTTACACATAAAATGATGAGGGGGAAATGTTTGTGGTCTCCAGCTGCAGAACCGGTCCTGTTTTATCAGGTCGTCTCATCGTTGGTCCTTTAGTTCTTGTTAATGTGATGAACACCGGAATAGACCCCCGAAGGTTTAACAAAGGGCCTTTTCTTAATTTAGTTCAGGTGAACTGGAGCGTTACTTCGTGGTCTGATTTTGATTTTATCGTTTCCTGTCTGGATAATTCTTAGGAAATCTAAATTTAGCATAGAAAAAAAATGTTTTAATTACTAGACTTGATTCCCTAATAAAGTGTCTAAAATATTAAAATCAGAATTTCTAGAAAACATCGATTTCTACATTGATCTATTTGTAGATATCATCCTTTATCTTTAATTTCCTACATCACAACTTCAGTTTTAGTCAAACTCATTGATTTTGGCTCCCGTTGCCTCTTAATTAAAAAACAAAATAAAAAAAAACAGCCAATTTTTACACTTTTTGGGACCCCAGATGCTCTCAGATCCAGGATCTGTTGTTCTAAGACCAGGTCTGAATCTGATGGTAGATTTGTGGAATTTTTCAAACTAAAGTTGCCAAAGACTCCAATCTGGAGTTTAAGGAATGTATTTTTAATTTGGTATTAACCTGTCCAGATGTAGAAATCTAACTGTTATACATTTTAAACCAGGCACCAGAAAAGCAAGGTGCGTTGAAACAGACATACTTCACATCATAAATTCCAACTTGATAATAGTGACAGAATATCAAGAAAAACTGTTGGATGTTTGAATCTGGATAGATTAGGGATAGAAACGTTGGAGAACCCAAAAGGTTTTAACGGAGGTACAGACGTCTGCCTCCTCACGGCTTCTTCCTCTCTGAGCTGACTGTCACTTCATTTAAAAGCAGAAGCAGGATATTTATGGGAGAAATTTTAAATATAAATGTTGCATCATTAAAATGAACGAGTTGACTTCAGGCTGAGACTCGTATGACTTCTGGGGGTGGTCCTGCTGCAGCCCCTCCGCTCACACTGCCTCACCGATACTTTGTGCTGAGCAAAGATGTTGGGTTAGACAGCGACGTGATGGAGAGAGACGGCGAGTTAAAAATGGAGGCATTTCTCCAGACTCGCTGATTTGTCAGAGCGGCATCGGGACAAGAGGGCGATGGATGGGACGAAGAGACGGCGGCGAGATCTGAGGGATGAGGGCCGCCAGCCTCGCCGTCGCTGTCCCTCCGTCGCTTCTGTCAGGCTGATGAAGGACTCAGCCTGCAGGAGATGGAAAAGGACCGCCTCGGAAACAGACCACAGATCTGTCACCGAGCTCCAGATATGAAACGCAGAGAGCGGCTTGGGAGGTAACTAACCTGCAGGTGGACACGTGAGTGACCGCCGGCTCTGAAGAACCGGATTAGATGAGGAAAGCTGCTCGTCTCAGTTGCTTTTGTCACTTTTATGGTTTGTTGCAACTTGTTTTTCTGATATTTTGGGAACCTTTGTGGTTTGCGGGCATCGTACCAGCAAACATCTGCATCAAGAGTTCAGAGTGTTCTGCATTTTCCCCTCACAGCTTTGTTGGAAAATAAAAATATCTTCTATTATAAATAAAATGATATAAAAATGAAAAACTCATGCAGGAAACAACAGGACACCCTATGACCGGCTGTGTATTCTGACGCATTTGGACATAAGGGTTAAAAACTGAAGAAAAATACCCTTTAGAAATGTCAGTAAATTATAATTTTAACCTAAAATCTGTCATGCCAACATGCCCAGGTGTGGCTGTCCAGGTGAGTTCACCCTGAAAGCAGAACGCAAGATGCTAAAAGGAGCTTCCAAAACTCCTGAAATGCCATCATGGCGCTTAGAGCAGGTTCTTCCTGCTTCTGCAGATGGGAAGGTTCATGTCCGGCCAGAGAGAAGACCTGGAGCAATGTTCTCTGGACTGATTGGTCTGAATCGTTAGGACTCCATGCTGTTTCACAGGCTGATTTAGGTAAACGTGTAAACAAAAAAATGGAAGTAGAACTAGACCCTGCAACACAACATTAGCTATGTTTGCATGCACAAAAATTCACGATCGCATTAAAATGTGTTCGGACTAAATAATCGGATTGTACCGTTTACATGGGCACACAATCAATTAGGGCTGTACGATAATTTAATAAAAATATATATCGATCGACAGACTTGTATCGGTGATAGAAAAAAAGGTCAATAAAATAAGTTTCTTCCTTTTGCATTCTAGCCCATTATGTAGGTTAATATTAGTCATTATATCATCCCAACCAATCACAACGCAGACCCAGGAATCAAGCTCCGCCCCCTTCAAAGAGTTCAGCACATGTTCTTTTTTCTTTTTTAAAAACTTGAAATTTTGGTGAAAAGTTGGTTGAATAAAGGGCTGAGTTTGAATTCAGTGTTTGTGTGTCTGTATCTAAACATATATTTTAAGTGCGGGGCGGCACTTAAAATATATGTTTTGAATTTGTTGATAATTATCTACTTTTTTTCTATATTGTCCAGCCCTACAATCAATTAATCCGATCATAATGTGCGTGTTTATGTACCTGGCTTTATTCAGAATAGAAACACTACGACATGCGCAGTTATCAAATTCCCCTAAAAAACCCACAGAAGAAGAAGAACTTCCGTCTTTGCTAAACTAAAAATAGCAAACAAAGCGGTATTATACGTGTTTGTTTGTCTTCCGAGCGCCCAGGCTGGACACGTCACGTTTACGTCGGGTGCACATGTGTACTCGGGTCAGTTTGCCACATTCGGGATAACTTCATTCTGATTGATCTTAATTCGATCACAATATTCCAATTGGCTCGTTTATATGATGCATTTTTATTCTGATTGGCCGTTTATTCCGATTACTTTTGTCCATGTAAAAGTAGCTAATGACACATAACATACACATCAAACCCACCAAGGACTGATCAAAAATCGAGAAATGGAAAGACCTTGGCCTAGTCAAAGCCTAGACCTTGTTTGAGATGCTGTTTGTTGCCTGAAATGTGCTGAACATGCAAGAAACCCTCAAATATGTCAAAGCTGAAGGAGAGGAGTGGAGCAAACCTTCATCATACTGATATCTAGGACTAGCTGGTAGGGGGTACAGTGTCCTGTGCCAGAAAACACATTTTTGGTGATATCTTTTGTTTTAACAACTGAAACAGGGTTAAGTTTTGCTGTGTCAGTGCAGTAAAATCTGTTCCTCACATTAACGTCTGGACATTTCTTCTTAAAGAGCAGAATATTTTCTTTGCAGGGCTGCTTGTGTTTGTCATAAAGTGTCCCTGTAGGGGACGAAGGAGACGTCCTTCAGAGACTGAGACGTTGGTCCAGGTACAGAGAAGACGAGTCGTGTTTTCCCTGTTCGTCAGCCTGTCGTACCTCCCCTGCTGTTAGTCAGTCTGCAGTCGCAGAGAAACACGAGTCGGGAACCAGGAAGTTTTGGTGTGTGTACCGACAGAAAGCGTCTGCAGAGCGTCAGCAGAAAGCGGCGCTCCCTCCCTCGCACACACGCCCGTCTAATAGGATTTCTCCGTCTCATTCAGGCTTACCGCGATCTGCCACTCACTCTCTGTCCCAGTAAGAGGATCTGGATTTGGCAGCGCGGCAGAACCGGCGAGGCCGAGGCAGAAATATGTGTCGTTGTTTACAGTTACAGGTTGATAATCGTGCTCTCAATGCCGAGCGGCCTGCAGCTGTCTCATCAGGCAGATACCCGGAGATTTCTGGACCTCCAGCTGCTGTAAGCCGTGTTTACCCTCAATCACTGACAGGCCCGACTTTTACTCTGCGTCTGTTCAGCCGCGGCTTATTTTCCAGCTACATGAACGCAACATGAAACCGGTTCTATGTATCAGGATAAATCAGGGAAGAAGAAGCAGAGGGGGCGTGTGGAAAAGCGAAGATTCACTGGGGAGTTTTGGGGAGTTTGCACAATGGGACCCAAATGGGTTTAGTACATTTAGCCCAGTTAGATGATGCTGATATTTAAAAATGTCTGGGTAACATCTCTGCCTAACAGCTTCTTTCTTCTCCTGCTCATCTGGAGATCTGGTGGTTAAAGTGTTTCTGTGGATTCGCCTGCACCGTGTTTCCAGATCTGCTCTGCCTCACGTAAAGCAGCGGAGATGAATGTTACACCAGAGAAACTTAATACGTCTAACATGAACATTCCAGATATGTTTAATAGGCGTGGAGGAGAGAAAATAACTTCATTCCATTGTCTTTGGTCTTGTCCCAAACTTCAGGAATTCTGGGGAGAAGTTAGAGACATTTTACAGGAAATGCTGACAGTCACATTAGAGTTGGAACCGAAGTTTTTTTTTTTTTTTTTATAATGGACTTATATCCTTAAAGAATTTATGTCCCCCGCTTTAAAAAGATCTTTATAAATCACCAACATGGTGATTGCTGTCATGGAAGGAAATAAGTAAACCAAGTAAAAGAGTTATCTACATGTTCACCACTGGAAAAAATAACATATACACTAAAAGATAAACTGGACATCTTCGAAAGGATTTGGGAGCATTTCATTAATTATATTAAGAACAAGGACCTGAACATCTGTTGTAGGTCTCTGAGACAACAATGTTTTACTAATGCAGTTCCACAACCTTCTGCTGCGTTTAGTTAATTTCACCAAACATCTGAGAACTCCCATAAACCCAAAACCTGCTTTGTAATGTACCTTGTTTTATGTTAGTTAAAGTGTTTGTGCTTATGTATATATTCAAAAATTTCAATAAAGATAGTTTGGAAAAAGAGGAAAAAAGCAACGGAGAGCCGTTTTCCAGCACAGATGATTGGGGGACTCTGGAGCTCCTTGCCCTGAGTCCTGCACACCCAGTAACAACTGTGCAGTAACAACTGTGCAGCACGGCGGTGCAGGGCTGATGCTCTGGGCTTGTTTTGCAGTTTCCTGCAACAACGTTGGACTTCTACCTGAGCGAACCGCTGGGAATCCCTCCACAGGGTCCCCACGACAACTATTGTAACCGCATGTTCTGCCTCAGACACATCTCCATGTGCATGAGGTGGTGCTCTGGTGCTCAGGACCCAGATCGTCCCCTGTGGTTCAGCTCTGTCTGATGGCAGTGATTTAGGAGCAGCCATTAGGGGCAAAGTGGCGTTAATCCATCCACCAGAGCAGACTGCTAAGAGTCTCATTAAAGCATCAATCAGTCGCTTCAGTGGCTGGATGAGGGGGCCGGTGGTGGCGGAGGAGGGACGCCTGGCTAGTTTATACACCACAAACATGGTGGGAGTATCGGTACCAGGATGTTCTTCTTACCGCCATGGCTGCCGGACTGAGGGGGGGTTATTATAACATCAGAGGTCACTTTCTTTACTCAGAGTTTTATCCTCAGCAACAACTTTTCACCCGTTGTTTTTGGATCTATGAAAATCTGATGAATTTTGTTGTTAACTGATCATTTCCTGGATCTTTTCAGGGTTTTGGGTCGAACATTTTTGGTCTTAGTAGCTGAACTTGGAGTGATCGAAGGACGGATTAAAACCTCAACGGGAAGCGAGGATGTAACAGTTAATTTGTTCATCTATTATCTGATACTTCATACCACTTCTCAGTTAATAATCATTAACCACAGCATAAAGTAGCGGTCAAACTGTTTAGTGCGTTGATTTGTTTGTTGGTAGCATTATATGTTCAACAAGGATTGATGACCAACTCAATCAACAGCTGTTTTGTTGAATAATAAAATTCTGATTAATAAAAACTGTTACATTTCTTTAAATAGTCCTGCTGTACAAACATCTTAATCTACAGGCCATTTTTGTTGCTTGTGGTTAATGCAGAGAAAATAAATAAATAAATCACAAATATGGTTGAACTATATCGCAATTTAAATTTTTGGCTACATCATTCAGCCCTTTTATTTATATATATATATATAATTATTATTATTATTATTACTATTATTATTTTTTTTATTTATTTTTTCTGCTGTTGGTCAGATTGTGACAAGTTGCACCTTTTGATGATTTCTCAATAAAACCAAGTCAGGTAATCAAGGAAATTAAATTATTCAGCATTGAAGAATAATAATTGTCTGCCCTCAAGTGCCAATAATTCATCATCATTTATTTATTCTCCACATTTCTCCGTGTTTTCAGTCCTCCTCCATGTTGCTTTTGTCACAAACACCTGATGGTTCCTGGATCTTTGCTCTGCTGAAGCCGTAAACTGAGCAGCTTGGTAGATTTACGGCCGCCGGCGTTCGTCTCTGAAGGTCAGCGAAGCCGTTGCGGCCGGCAGCAAAGTGCTGACGGTGCGCGTCCATGTTGGAGCGTCCTAATAGGCGTTTATCCGCCTGCAGGCTGCCGGGTGGATGAGGCGGCCTCCCCGTCGACTTTCTTCATCTCCTCACAGCTGGATGCTCTCGAAGCAAATATCAGCACTTCGTGGAAGACCCGGTGCTGGTTCTGCTCACGCTTCAGATCATAACAGATGCTTTATCAGCCAATCGGAGGAGAGGCAGAGCCGAATTCAGTGAATTTAGCAAACATGATTTATGCTGTTTAGAAGTTTGACATGAAAAAATGGATTTATTGGTGTTTTTGGGTCTTTTTCTCAGAAAAAAAAAGTCTTTTAAAGAACTAAGAAACAATAGTGTAGCTCAGAGCTGTGTGATATCAGCAAACGCTGCGATATGCAGTGATGTTGGTGGTGTTTCCTTAACGATATGATTTGTGATCAATTAAGAGCAGAGGTGGGTAGTAACTACTTATATTTACTCAATTACATTTTGAACAAAACATGCTTTTAGGAGTAGTTTTACTGCACTGTACTACTTTTACTTGAGTAATATTATTAAAAAGTATCACTATTGAGTAAATTGTCTGGCTACTGAGAGCAGCAGCAGCAGATGCAACAGCATAAGCAGATATTTGAGCTGATTTTCCTCTTGGAAACATTATTTTAATAACAATGTATGTATTTCACTTATTTAGAAAATCCGTAAAGTATTTTTCATTAAACACAAAACGTGACACTTGCAGTCATGTTTTCTACGCGTTTGTCTGCAGAGGTGGTTAGTAGCTAGTTACATTCACTCAGTTACATTTAATGGAGTAACTCTTCAAACAGAATGTACTTTTAGGAGTATTTTACTGCACTGTATTTTTTACTTGAGTAAAAATATTAAGTATCATTACTCCTGAGTAAAGTTTCTGACTGCTCTACCCACCATCAGTAACTTCATGAATAAAGAACAAACTTTAACCAGAGATGCACCAGAGCGACACAATTTATGTTAAAGTGAGACTTCTTGTTTATACACCAGCTTTGTTTTAACGTTATATCAAGTGAACATACAGTAAACAGTAGATATTATCTGAAACACTTTTCTAAAATACTGTATATATATTAACTGCAGTAAGTATTGCTTTCATAAGTTTTATGTTGAAACACTTATATCAATGTTTCTTCTGCCTGAATTTGTCATTTTGTAATTATGTTTGTGTATTTTACTCTTTTAAATACAGTAATTTGTATATGACTTTGTTTTTCTCTGCCTGATTAGATTTAATTTAATTTGAATATTAAATCAGATATTATGATTAGTTATTCACTTCTTGAGCAGCCTTCTGTTTTTACTCTACATGAGTAATTTCTTGATTGGCTCCTTTTCACTTTTATTTGAGTAAAACATGTTCAGGTAGTACTACGTTTGGCTACTCTACCCACCTCTGCCTTTAACCAAACAGGGTCCTTCTGCTTTGGGTTCATTGCAAACATAATAAATTAACAAAATAAGTGAAAGTTATTGTTTTCATTCATGTTTGAAACAACTTTTAGCAACAATATGAATAAAGTTTCTCTTAAAGATTGTATCAGAACAACTTCAGTGCAGAACCACTGAGTTTGTTACTGGCTGTAGAGCATGAATATAATTTTAAAGTAGCTGATATTTAGTCCAGTCAGGCAGCTCTTTGGGATCTAAATGTTTGATGCAATGATCCAGGTTATCTGCAAAGGTTCTGAGACGTGGCTTTCTTTTGGTTTCTGCCGGACGTGGGGCTGCAGTCTGACTGGTGAAACTCTGAGGCTTGCTTTCTTTGCTGACCTACATTCAGGATACGGTTAATCAAAGGTTTAAAGTCGGATTCTGGTCACTAATTAAACCCAGTAAAACGGGTTAGTTTGAGTTTTCGTCTCAAGGCGCTTGATGAGGCTGGGTGTTGCTGCTCTCGTGGCAGACTGGATGCAAACCGGTGGTGAAATAAAAGTCTGAATCACCGTGACGTGCGGCAGCGTCAGAACCGCTTTCTGCTCCTGATCCGAGCTGAACTGCAGTGAGATTGAGTTTTATGCCGTTTTCTCTGATCTAAATTTACTTCTGACTTTGAACGGTCTCGTTTCACAAAGTTTCGCAGTCCTTCTTCCTCTGTCTTTTATCAGATCGCACTGCAGTGTTATTAAAATCCTCCGGCCCTCATCATTATCATAGACGCCCTGCGGGCCCAGCAGCCACCCAGCAGTCACACATCTCTGATGAATAAATAATATCTTATTCTCAGTTGGAGCGTCTCCCCCGGAGCTGCTGCTGCCTCCTGCATGTGCTCCACATCCAGGTTCCCGGCTGCTGCTGCTGCTGCTGCACATAAAGCCACTTTATATCGCTGTCCTGTTTACTGATGCTTTAATCTCTAATCCGCTCAAAACACAGGAAAAACGAGCCAACTGGACCAAATCAGGGCAGATTCTCATCTCACCAGCGAGACCCGAGCGCTTCAGGCAGCAATAAAGACAATTTCCACCTGAGATGTTGCATAAAATGAGATTAGGACTCGGGTTAAAATGAGAGCAAAAAATGACCGTTTCATTATGAGGCCTGGTTAACCCGGGCGGCAGCCAGTCGGGGATCTGAAAGTCATTTGAATGTTTATGAAATAAATGCATTAGTGGTTTTCTTTTCATCAAGAGATCTGTTTCCAGCCGAGACCAATTCAGAAAAATCTTCCCAGGTGTAAAGATATAAAGAAATTCTATTTATTAAAGTAAAAACAAGTTTTACACATGACATTTTAAATAAACGGGTCTGTTTGACAATAATTTAGCAAAAATGAAAACGATACCAGTGAACATTGCTGGCGCAACTATAGATCCAGATCCTCACGTTTCCCCCTGCCTTAGAAATCTTGCCTTATGGTTAGGATGGGCTTTGAAATGATTGAGGGAAGGAGAAAGCCTTATCTCTCCAAAAACAATGTGGCAGCAGGACTTTTCTGAACGAAGAACAAGACTTCTGGAGCCGGACCCTTTGCCGAGCACGGCGGTGGAGGGCTGATGGTTGGGGCTTGCTTTGCACCTGGCGACATCGCAGTCGTGTTTGGGAAAAAACTTCTCAAACACATCAGCAGCTCACAACAGAATGTGTGAAAAAGAGAAGAACCAAGGTGCTGCGACGGCCTAGTCAAAGCCCAGCCCTCACCCTGACAGAAATGCTATGGGTTGCTTCTGTGTGAATGACGTCTTTCAGAAGACACAAATCCTCCTGCTGGAGTCCAAAGCTGCATCCTAACATCCTCCGTGTCCTAACGCAGCTCCGCCTGATGAACGCTGGGACGTTGGTGCTGCGTGATGGAGCGAGGCGGTCGGACTTGTGAAGCAGCAGCTGTGTTTTTAGCCGGCGGTGCGTGTTAGCATGAAGTGTGGCTGCGGGCTGTTGGCTCTCGCAGCAGGAGGGGGACCGCAGCGGTCTGCAGCTGGGTGCGTGGAGGAGGCCGCGTAGCCCCCAGCCTGCGCTCACCCCTCCATCACCCCCCCGCAGAGTTAAAACGGCTGCCAGAGAGGAACACCGATGCTGCTGTGCTTCTCGTTTTTTATTATTAAATGTGCTTTTCTTCAAGCTGTTGCTGTTCCACTCTGGGATTTTGTTTTGACGTCAGCATCGCGTCTTCTGCAGTCTGAGATGAGGGAGCTGGAAGCTCGGGATCTGTCATTTCATGTCGGCTGAAAAAGCCGCGTGCAGACTCGTTAATGTCCGTATGACTGGCACTGCAGTCATCAGACAAACCACAGAGGAGGTTTGCCTCTTTCCACCACAGCTTCAGTCACACAGACCTAAAAAGATCCCCTGAAATAGACACAAAGCCCGACTCACTAACATCTGAACATTACAGACCCAGTTGAACTCCTCTGAGACCGCTCGTTTTGGCTCGAGTTTTACTTTTCAAAGTCCACCTTGATTTAATCTGGTAATTTAGTCGATCATGGGGCGACACAGATGGACCTGAGGGCAGCTTGGAGAGACCAGTCACCCTAACAGTGGGAGAAAACTGGAGTACCCAGAGAGAACCCATGCATCAGAAAGACCCCTGGCGTGGGTTCAAACCCGGGACCTTCTTGCCTCAGTGCTACCAGCGTTGCCACCGTGTAGCATAAATGATGCATTTATTTTAGTCTTAGTGTTAACTCTGTTTGCTTTTGTATATAGGGTATATATATTATTTATATATATACCCTTTCTAATTTTAGGCTTTTCTTTTAATAACATGTTATGATCTTTTTAATATGTATGGCCCTTTGGTCCTGTATGGTGTTTTATAAATAAAGCTGGATCGGATTACAAAAATAAAAAAACTACATTTTAAAGAAATAAAATAAAGAAAAGCAACCGTTTTAACAGAGCTGATTTATTTTGAAGGCGTTGTCGGTTATAAAATCGTATATTCTGGTCATGTACAGAAACGTTATATAGTCGATTGTGATGGGAATTGAATTCTCAGACCTCAGTTACAATAAAAACCCAATTTGATCCTAGTAGAACCGAGTTTTCCATCTTCTCCATTTGTATTAAGTTTGGGTTTTCGTTGCAGCAGCAGGAGAAATAAACAGAGACACCCCTACACAGTGAGAGGAATCATTATCTTACACCCAGGTTGGGAAAAAGGAAATTTCCTTGCTGTGATATCGGACATTTCCCCGCAGACATCTCAGACGGCTCAACCCCAGAATCGTCTTCTCTGCGTTCTGCTTGGCTTTTCAGGGATTACCCAGAGCAGGATCCCACTTTGAGGAGGGAAAGGAGGGGGGGGTCTGTTTGTGGAAAACTCCAGCCGTGTTTGGGGGGCGGGGCGGGGGGTGGTTATAAATAAAGAGGCCAGTTTGGAGGACCTTTGTTTTTATAGGGATTTGTTTTCAACCTTTACACAAAGAGGGATTGGATTTGGATCAAGCCCCTCTATAACCTTCGTCCTGCTCCTCTTTGCCATCCACCCGTTTGTTCCAGGACTTTTGGGATGTGGAGCAATGACGGCTTAACCCCCACCCCCCACCCACTCAGCGGCCACCGCGTGCACAGACGCATCTGCAGCGTTTGCAGCAGCTCCGAAAAGCTCCCTAAACCCCCTTTCTCATAAACCCACTCATCACGCTGTGAATGAACTCGTGCTCCACTTTTCCATCAGTTCCTGCTCAGGCTTTAGGGAATCTCTTTGTCTCCTCAGGAAGTGGATTTTATTGAATTATGGAGAAACAAGTCAACAGATCTGCATCTTGTCAGACATAAAGCAAAATGCACTTTTGGAAGCTTGGAGGGGAAAGAGAAGACTGTTGGCTCTTTATGTATTAAACCGGTGATAATAAAGGGTTATGGAACAGTAACATCACGCAGATTAGCAGCGCTTGGTGTCCCAGTTTTTATTCCAGCTGAATATCACACTCGTCAGTAGAAACCCAGTTATGTCAGCAGAGGAACTGACGATCGGCTGCTGAAATTCCTTCAGTGCTGCCCAACCTGCATCCACGCATCCATCCAGCCCTCAGACAGGTTTGCGGCGGTGCGTCTTTTGGAGAGCTTCTGTCGGCGAGCTCCTCACCGTCAGTTAGTCGCTGCGTGTCGAGTCCTTGGATTGCAACTCGGCGCCGTGCCGCAGTCCAAGGTCTTTCCACAGAGAAGCACGCCCTGGCTCCTCTGCTCATATATCGACTCACGCAGAGATGGGTTTGGTGGATAAATCTCTCCTTCAGTAGCTTTTAAATACTAATAAAGGTGCAGAAAACAGCATGAGCCCCTTCTGTATGTTACACTATATATATGGAACACTAAATACAAGAGTAGGTGTAATGCTGGTGACAGATTACCTCACGTTTCTATGGATAATTAAATTTAGGATAACATGGTGTAAATAAAATTAGTTACCCGAATGATGATCTTTAAATTATTTATTTTAGAATCAGCAATAGTGGCGGCTAATGATAAAAAAATGTTTTGTGGGGGGCACTCTAGAGGTCAGGGATTACGCAACGATAAACTGTGCTTAACATTAATCTGTCTGCGCTCATTTGCCTGAGGCTGGAAGTCTGATCGGTTCTGTCCAAATTCCTTTATAGGTTGTTTTTCCTCCAGCGAAAGCCTTGTTAAATTATTTAGTAAATTAATGTGTATTCCCTGCACCATTCTCTGCTGTCTTTTCGTTGTTGTTGTCGTGACTCTTCCAGTTGCACCATGTTTGAGGCACATTGTACCTGAGCATCTGAGCTGCAAGTGGTGAGACTGTAATTGGATGAAAAATGACAAAAAAAGCGCTAATTGTCCTGAGGGCTGCGTCCTGAGGAGACTCTTTTAGGAGAATCCAATTAGAGATCAGCATGAAGCCAAAAGTTTCATACATACACACTCATCTGTACTGCACCCTTCTCCACTTTAACATCAAAACTAGGCCTACACACACACGGCAACATTAAAATAACAAAATAAATGCAAAATGGAACGGGAATGCTGAAATATCCAACACATTTTATGGGTGAACAGATTTAATAAAGTTTTGTTTCATAGTTTATGTGTACTGTGTGGACGCTTTTCTCTCCTGTAACTCTGATTTAGGCGGCGCCCTGGTCCCCCCTATTGACAAGATGCCACTGATCAACACTTCGACTGCAGTAGTAAAAGCTTTAAATGTAAACTTGCATCTAAAACTTCACAGGAAGTTAGAGAGTAACATTTACTCAAATTGAAGAAAATGCTATAATTTGGCCCCTCTCTAATAATCGTCTTCAGTTTCAGTAAATTTTACACTTCCTGTGTTCTCCCTCACCATTATTGACACAGTTGTTCATAACATAATTGAGTGATAAAAGTTGGTGATATTGCTTGGTACCGCCCGAGATTGGGTCAGCTCCTACTTGGCAAACTGGGACTACTTCCATGGAGGAATTATAGATATAGGCCTAAAAAAATGAAATGTGGGATTCGTCAAAGTTTCATTCTCAGGTTACTACAAATGGAACAATAGAAAGTTGCCTTATTAGAGCAATTTAACAACAAAAGTATGTCAATAGGCTGGAATTGTGTTTGAGCCTCATCAGTTGGACTGGAAGAGATAAACGGTTCAGATTCAACACGGTTCAGACGTAACTGTTAATACTGTATAAACTATCATTGGAACATTAAAGTGATGCAGAGTGTAGCCGTGTGTCGAGTCGGATCCTTCCTCCAGATCAGCACCAGGGACAGCCGGAGCTGTCCCTGGTGCTGAGGGAGCACCTTCTGCAGGAACTGCTGCGTATTCCCACTCCTTATCCAACCTGCAGTTTTCACTGAGACAGCAGCAGCTCCTAAAATAAATGGCTGGACAGATATGAGTTGAAATAAGGACGACCTGGAGAATCATCCGCATCATGCCCAGCCACGCCGGCGGGATTTCTTTGATCCCTGAATGCAAATGGTTGCGCCTGAAAACGTCACACAGACATTCACGTGGTCCGCCTCAGCCTTGGGGATGTAATTTGTCTTCTGCCGATCCTGTCCTTGGAGATTGTGGAGTATTTATGTAGATTATTGCTGTAAAGTAGGTTAAGATGAATGTGGTGGAGCTCCATTAGCTGCCTCTGAGTTGAATGAGCGCCTTGAAAACCAATCAGTGCAGGGAGGCTGGATACAAACAGGACCCTGCAGTGTGTGTGTGTGTGTGTGTGTGTGTGTGTGGTTTAACTGGTGTTTATCTGGGGGGATGGGATGTTTCCTGGTTCCCATCTGTCCTCCATTCACTGCTCTGCCTCTCCTCCTGGATTCGTTGAGCTTTTGTTTTGTTTTTTTCCTTCTGATGAGAGCAAAAAGAAACAAAAACTTCATCTCCCAGAATCCCTTTGCTCTCCCATCCTTTGTTTTTAGAGCCAGTGTTTACACTCATCAGTTGGCTTTTCCTCGAGTTCGTTCTGTGTATTTGCTGATTTCTGTCCAATAAAGCTCCTTTGAAGCTCACCAAGCTGCTTGGCTTTAAATGTCAGCGTCGGCAGCGTCTTGAGATTCTGTTTGATTGAGACATTTAATAGAAAAGAAAAATAGCTCAGTGACCTTTGGATAACTTCTCTCCCAAATCAATTGAAGTGTTACAAGAGGACAAACACATAAAATCCAATATGCGTTACCGGCTTTTATTTCTCTAAATGTCATTTTGTTGGTAAACTAAAACCTCGGCTCCTTTTAGGCTGTAAGTTTATTACAGTTTAACACGGGTTTTTGGTTACTAGGTTAAATAACCACGGCTGCAGCTCAGCTGTACAGCAGATCCTTCTAAACGCTTTGTCCCCTTTCTACACAAAGTGTCTCTTTAACTCTTCCCTGATATTTACCAAACTAGAGCATCAGTGTGGATGATGTGTGTCGGCCCTTTTATAGATTCAAAGAAGTGAGTTTTCAGTGTTGATGCATTGAAAGAACAGGAAACAAAATCAGCTTTTTTTTTGTGTCTGACCTGCAGATCAGTGATTAGGGGCCAGTTTCCCAGCTTTCATGGTAGATGTTTCTCTAATCTATTCACACCTTAAAGACATAATGAACAGATTTTAATCAATATTTAATATTTTGGATAATCCTGTTTTTTCTGCCTTTATGAAAACAAAGCCACAGATTTATTCAGGTTACTTTCAGTTTTGCAAAACCATCTTGAGTTTGTGTTTTTGCAAATGATCGTGCCGAGGACTCCTGAATTGTCCGTGACAAACAGCCTCTGGAAGAGGATAGTGCATCCAGCAGCCGGATCACAATGTGATCATTTGTTCCTGTTCTAAGCGGCGAGCCTCCTGTCGGGCTGAAAGGCAGCGCACCGTGTCCTAAACGCTGTTAATGGCCGTATTTGTTGAGTAGAGGCGGTGGGGGGTTTCTTTTTTTAGGCCCGGATGATAAAGGTGGAAGCAGGAGGAGGAGGGATGAGCTCATCGCTGCTGAAGTCGTCAGGCTTTGTTTCTCAGCTGGAGGCAGAGTTGACACTTTAAAGAGAGCCGCTGCAGTCACATTGCTTCTGTCTGCTGCAGGTTTCTGTTTCAAGTTCTGACTTTTCGTTTAATCAGAAGTCTCTGGTGTCAAATCTGTTGTTTTGACTGAAAAAGAGACAACAGACCTCTGGGTATGCTAATGTGCTCCAAGTCGAGGACAGACGAAGACGGGAATGTGCCGCCGCAGCCCGTCGCCCGGCTGTGAGGACACTTTGATGTCTGGCCTTAGAGTCGGCATTTCAGCACGCCCAGACATGAAAGCAGCCTCAGCGTATTTAATGTTTGCTGTCGACAACAACTGATGAAAATGTTTCTCCGTCTTCAAGTACTGTAGGTTCCTGCTGAGAGCAACGCTTTGTTAGCTTTTCTAAAACCAGGACGTATTCATATGAAGAGAAAGCTGCATTTTGTTTTAGTTGTGGAGAAATCCACATTTAGAGATTTATCAGAGTCAGGACTGCGATAAATCACACAAACTGATGCATTTCTGTGTTTCTCCACATCAACAGAACATATTTTTACCAGGCTTATGGTGTCATTTTGTTGGGAATTCACTTTAAAGAAGCAGCAGGTTTTCTCTGTGAATCAGTTCGAAGAACTTAAATAACCTGAAGTTAATTGAACATAAAATACAGGAGAAGTTAACGAATTAGTAATTGTATACTGTATGTTTACTATACATATTCAAAGAGTGAGAAATTAGTTATTTTACAGTTTGATCAAATTAACTGGATCAGTTTGGCATAAAGAATGAATCACAGCAAACAAAAACATTAAGAATGAAGATTATGGACCAAATTCACACATTTATCCAAATTAGTGTTACTAATTGAATTTGATGACTTTTTGCAGACTTTCATTTTATAAATTTAACATTTGCTGTTTAAATCCACTTATGTTGCATGAATGTCATTCATTTTTGGCCTTAAATTTAAACAGCTCTTCTTTCCAGGGTGGATGATTCTGCAGAGATTTTGTTTTTACCCACTGAGAGGGTAACTTTAATCCACACAGGCTGAAACATGAACATCTAACCTCACTGATCTGAGTTAAATGTCTGTTCATACGCTGCACCTCAGCGTCGGGCTTATCGTGCCATCAGAGCATAATCCACAAATCAACACAATTTCCATCCTTAATAATGATCAAACATATCAACAGGTATGTTTAAGAAATGACAATAAACCTTAATACGTTATAAAGGTCAGTTAAGAGCTTTAGCTGCACTTGGGACAGAATAATATTGATACCGATTGCCCCTTGTAGTTGGAACCCTGGACCTTGGTCCTGAAGGGGGGTTCTGACATCCCGTTTGACCCTTCATGGCAGAGTTGGTAAAGTTTATCATCGATAGTTGTTTTCCCAGGACACGCCTGGTTTGTGAGCTTAGAGGTCAGAGCTTTGGAACAGCTATTCCAGGCGTGGACATGTGTTTGGATCATTGTGCTGTTGGACACACCCAGCTGCACTTTTATCCATGGCGCTGCTGGTTTGAGCGGATGTGAGTTCTCTAAATACTCATGCAGTTCTTCTACTTAGATCTTGATTGAGTTCTGTAGATGTTCTCCAACAGTTCTTTGCTGCAGGGAAATTTCCCGCTGCACTTATTGCTCCTCGTCTTCTGTTCTCCTTCCAGCTCCCCTGAGACGGGCTGATCCCTGAGACTCATCAGGATTTATTCCTATCATCACTTGTATGGATTAAATAAAATAAAAAGATGTTCCTTTCCTTACGTCTTTATCCTCTTTTCCTTGTTTCTATCGCTGTAATCTTCCTCTGCTTCCCCTCCTGGGGCAGCAGATAGGAAATTGGCCGATGAGGTAATTAATCTGCGTTCAGCGGTCAAGGAGGGAGTTTGGAGGCGGTAGGTGACGACAGGAAAGCTTCTTTTCCTTCATGTTTTCTGTTTGGAGGAGATTCTGCTGGTTCAGGTTTTTTTTTACACATACTGAATTATTATTATTCTCAGTCATCAGCTGCTGAATCATTTAACACAAGTCATGTTTTATTTCCTAAACCTGCAATAAAACAAATCTTTAGTTATTAGATGAAAACAGAAAATTCAACAACTCCTTTTTATAAAATGAGAGACGCTGAAAAAATATTCTGCAGACAATGCATCAGTGCATAAAAACATTAAAGGACCTATATTGTTTGACTTTTGTGGATGAATTTGCTGATTTTCTGTATCAGTTTAGCAGTTTGTATTTTTATCAGGTATATAAATTCAGTCTATCAGAGATGGAGAAGAAGCTGGGTGCAGGCAGCTGGCGGACTTCTTTGTTATGTTGTGGAAACGTTCATCTCATCCTGAATGTGAGTCAAAGAAGGAAGACGACTGTAGATCTCAGGGGTCAAATGTTATTACCACCATGGCAGAAGATGTGGATCGATGGCTGTTTAATAAAATGTGTGACCGGCTGGACCTTCAGTAAAATGTGACACAGCCCATTTAAACACATTTGTTTCACTTTTCATTCAGGTGAAACATGTCTGCCATGAAATAGAGATGATTATTAGCTACCAGCACTTAAACTTTAACCCTAACCTCAAACGTCTTTAAATTCTGGTTACAGTCATAACCTGAAGAAGAACGTAGACATGTTTCCTTTGCATAAGCAGTAAGACGAAGGAACGTTGTGCATGAGTCAGAAGCTGCTTCAGTGCAACTTCTGCTCCGTTGTTTCTGTGGTGTGAAAGTGGGCTGATTCTGATGGGTTCTATCGACGGCGCCTGGCCCAACGAGCTCACAGGGTTCCAACAGCTTTTCTCTCAGCCTTTCGTTCATTAGACAAATAATCAACGTGAGGTTTGGTCATAAAGCTCATAAGAGTTTAAGTGACTCAGTTATGCAGCATTTACTGCCATCTTTGACGCCTGGCTGGAGTCCTACAGGCCTCGTCTGCTGGAGCAAAGTTTAGACGCACAGAGAAAATCTGCTCTAACCCTCCTCAGCTAGGCTGAGGAAACCTTTTCCCCCTGATCAGTTTTTCCTCCGCCACCATGTTGTCGTTTTCCTGTTCAAAGGAACTGAGGATGCTGCTGAATTGTCAGAAGAGCTGTTGAAGAAATGCTGTTGTAGAGTCGGGTTTAGAGGAGAAAGAATCATCTGAAACATGCAGGACAGGGCTGGATGAAAGTGAAATAATGATGAGATGGGATTTAATGAGGATGGAGAGCAGGAAGCAGGAGGAGAAGTTGGAGAAGATGTCTATTTGGTTCATTTTAATGCCTCTGATGTGGATCATCATTCGTCACCAGTCCTCCGTGTCATTATCGCTTTTTCTCTGTCTTCTGACTCTCCCTCATTTCTTTCTTATCCTCTGTTGTTTTTCTCCATCCTTCCTCTCCTCGTTTTTGTTCGGACTCGTTTTGTCGGATCTTGCGGTGGGAAAACTCGACCCAGTGTGAGTCATAGCTCTGTAGCCCCGCCCCCTCGGGAACCTCCCGTCCACCAATCAGGCTCAGAGACCAGCTCCCTCACATGTTGCAGCAGCGCAGCCTCCCGTTGAAAGCGATGGAGTCGGAGCTGCATGTGAGACACCATCATCATCATCATCATCATCATCATCATTACTTGCCCGCTGCCTCCTTCTGCACCTCCCTGCTCCATCCGTCTCTGTTATGTGTGGTTATTGAGTTAAAGTGACAGCGCCTCGCTCCTTTCCTCATTCACCGCTGCGGAGAAGGCTCCACCAATCAGATTACCATTGATCGGACATTCCCAGAGATGAGGAAGTGAGAAAAGGTCCTCATCTGGACTGTCCCCCCTCTCTGTTCTGAACATTTGTCTCTCCCTCCTCCTCCTCCTCCTCCTCCTCCTCCTCCTCCTCCTCCTCCTCCTCCTCCTCCTCCTCCTCCAGCCCCCCGGATGCTCGCTGAGTGGAATTGAAATCAAGTCAGTACATTTTTAGCTCTCTGTGGTTTGCGTTAAAGGCGAACATCAGCCGTCCGCTGGCCATGAAGCAACTGGAAGAAGCTCAGATAGCAGATCATCAACTCACAGTTAGTCAGGCTGACGCACCCTTGGGTCCACAGGTTCTCCCTTTTTAATTCTTTATGTGCTTTAATTATCATTTTCTCCTGATGATGGAGTTGCATCCCTTTAATATTTAATGTGTAAAACTGTTATTTTAAACCAGTTTTTAGACTTGGACAACTTTATTGTCATGTTGTATGTACAGAGTGCATACAGAACGAAATTTCGTTGCATACAGCTTACAAGAGTATAGTGAGATTCCAGGTGGAATAAGGCAACATTACAATATCAAGTGCAGCAGTGATCAAACAATGTAAACAATGCAGGAGAAAAACAGTGTGCAATCACAGTATGCAGGAGAATGTTCAAAACGTTTTTATGTGCAAAAATAATTGTGCAAAAATGCATTTACGTTGAGTTGTGAATAATTAAAAAGTAATTTAAAAAAATAAATTATTAAAAGATCGTTTTAAACCATGGAGACCAGCTACTCTCACGTCTCCACCTCATCGCGGCACGCTCTCGCTTCTTCTTCGTCACAAATCTGCTGACCTTGGCAGCAGCTCGTTGCTCTCCGCTCACCGTTGGTGACGGCAGACGCCGTTGGTGTGAGTCCGGGCGACAGACGCAGGCCTCGCCTTCAAGTTTTCATCCCGCAGCAAACAGTTTCCAGCCGCTATGCTGAGAATGTGTTTGTGATGAAACGGAACCCCGATGAACAAAGCAGGCTGTCTGAGTGGCAGTTTATGGTCTGTGTTGCTGAATTCTCAGGCTATAATAACAGAGACACGTTTGCTGGTTTCTGCTGACTCTGAAGAAGACGAGCAAACATTGAGAAATGTTGATGCTTCTTTTATAGCAGGGGCTTGGAACGCGAATCCTCCAGGGCCGGTTCCTGCAGGTTTTTGACATGTCCCTCATCCTACATAACTGAACCAAACTAGCACGCAGAGTTCTGCTGATGAGCTCATATGGGAGTCAGGTGTGTTGAAGCAGAGCTGCGTCTAAAAGTAGCAGGACGGCAGCCCCCGAGGACTGGAGTTTCCACTGTTTTAAAGCAAAACCTACATTTGATATAGTCACTTCAACACAAAATTACATGCAAAAGCAGAAAGGCTGAATAAGAGTTGATTTATTCATCTTATTTATTTATATAGCACCGATTAACAACATGTCATCTCAAGGCTCTTTCTAAAGTCAGACTCCATCAGATCCTCCAGGTTGGTCAGAAAGTTTCCTCTCTAAGGAAACCCAGCAGGTTGCATCAAGTCTCTCCAAGCAGCATTCACTCCTCCTGAAAGAGCGTAGAGCCACAGTGGACAGTCGTCTGCATTGTTGATGGCTTTGCAGCAATCCCTCATACTGAGCATGCATGAAGCGACAGTGGAGAGGAAAACTCCCCTTTAACAGGGAGGAGAACCTCCAGCAGAACCAGAACCAGGCTCAGTGTGAACGCTCATCTGCCTCGACCCACTGGGGCTTAGAGAAGACAGAGCAGAGACACAGAAAGCTCAGAAGCTCACATTGATCCAGGAGTACTTTCTATGTTAGATGGTAATAGTGGATGATCTGCCTCCCCTGATGATGTCACAGCTAACAGAACGCCAGACCAGGTGTACCTTCTATGAAGAGAAAAATGACAGAGAACAAAAAGCTGAAATGACAACAAACAATACAAATTGGAGAACAGTAGAAATCAGCAGAGTGAGAGAAATAGACCCTGATGTCCTCCAGCAGCCTAAGCCTATAGCAGCATAACTATAGAGGTAGCTCAGGGTAACATGAGCCACTCTAACTATAAGCTTTGTCAAAAAGGAAAGTTTTAAGATTAGTCTTAAAAGTAGACAGGGTGTCTGCCTCACGGACCAAAACTGGGAGTTGGTTCCACAGGAGAGGAGCCTGATAGCTAAAGGATCTGCCTCCCATTCTACTTTTAGAGACTCTAGGAACCACCAGCAGACCTGCAGTCTGAGAGCGAAGTTCTCTGTTAGGAACATACGGGGGTAATCAGAGCTCTGATATATGATGGAGCTTGATTATTAAGGGCTTTATGATCAACAATAAAGGGAGGAAGTTATTTTTTCTGTAGATTGACGTAGATTATATTGGCATTTTGAGCAACTGGGCATGAATAGAAATTTTCTGCCTTTTCATTACACATTTCCTGCCTGAGCAACAGTTGTGATTAAGGTTCACAGGTTAGCATTTAGCAGATGGTTTAAGGTATCATGTCTGTTTCTGTTGTTAAATCTGTTTAGAGTCTAATTTTTTTAAATTTATCTCAAGTTTTATCATCATTGCAACATTCAGCAACTTTATGGTCTCCTAATATTTTGGAGCTCTATGAGACGTGATACCAGCCAAGCCCGGAGCCCTGATGGATCCCTCAGGGCGGCCATAACCCTAAACCGCTCGGCCTGGAGCCGGGGCCTAAAGACGTCATCATTTTAGGGTTTCTGTGAGCAATGCTGAGATTGTGGACCAGCTGCCTGCGTTTCTGACCTTCTTTATTCTTACTGCTCATAAACTGAGTTACAAAAACATTGCCTTTCCCAAACCATATTTAACTGTCAGTAACCTGGACTTCTGCAGAAAACGCATTCACTCAGGAGAAGCAAAACATGACTTAAGTCGGGGTTTCTTGGTAAAATTGTCTGCTGGAGAAGAACAGCAGAGGAAAGAAGTGTAAAGGAATGTGACGAAGGAGAAGAGCGTGCCTTCAGCCGAGCTTTGGGCAGGCATCTGAAAGGGAGATCCGTCAGGAGGGCGGAGAGTGTGTATGAAAGAGGGAGCTAAAAATAGTGGAGGGTCTCTGAAGACGTGGTGGGAGAAGAGGAATCACCTCTGCAGCCTGCGGCACAGAGACTAATGGAGGAACAGGAAGTCACGTTTGCTGCTGAATGGGAAGTGCTCTGCTGTCAGGCGTTGTGTATTATCTGCTCCTACATGCAGCCTGATGTGTGTGCATGTTGCCTCCTGGTTTCCTCTGGTGCTCCCTTAATGCATTCAGAATCTAATGTTAGAAAAAGCAGAGATGTCTTTAGTTATTAAGTGGAATGCAGGGTTGCATTTCTGTGCTGAATCCAGAATAAAAAACTGTTTTATATGAAGAGAATTGCTTAAAACTCACTTTTAGACAGAACATCCAGCTGTAAGTGCATCTCAGTACAAGGTTTTGGGAGTATTGTCTGTACCGCTGTGCGTGAGCGTCGTCAGCGAGGACATCGATATAAAGAAGAAAGCTTCGACTCGTGTTATATAAAACTGCTGCGGCTGCTGTCCCTGTTCCCTGAAAGGTCAGAGCTGTCGGCTCAGTTTGCACCAGATAAATGGCATCTGTTGATAATTTACACAATGCGTGTCTGCTCCACTCAGAACCGATGCAGAGAAACCAATCTAGAAAGTTATTACGTAACAAACGTAAACAAAAGTGTGGAGAAAACCCTCCAGTTATCCAAGCAATGATGCGAGTTCAAAACATTAACCCTAGAGTCTGTGCTCTGTTTCACCTCTTAAAGAACACAGATGTTGATGAAGAAATGCTAAAAGTGGGATTCTGTTAACAGTGGAGATGATGCAAAGCTTCAGGTTTCTAAGGATAGCAAAGAAGTTAAGCAGTGGCTTTGACGAAGGAGAGCTACTTTAGAGGCGAATCAGGTTTCGTCTTGCTTTTGTCCCGCCCCCGCCTCTGCGTTCTGGGGGTGGATGTGATTATTAACTGAGTTGTGTTTCATATTGATTGAGCTGTGTGTGCTGCTTGTTTGGGTTTCGACCCAACACGCCGTCAGTGTGTGAGTGTGTGTTGTTTAAAGAGCCGCAGCGGTGTCGGCTGTCGTTCCACCGTGGCGTGCAGAGAAGTGCACACAAACAGGGACGCGCTCGCTGGCTGCTGTGGTGTGAGCGCCGGACTCTGAACAGATGTTGGACTCAGCGGGTCTGTGGCCTCGGGGAGCTGCTGAGTGTCAACACAAACTCCACGCCTTTAATGGCCATCTGAGGCGTGTTTGCGTTTCCCTGCTGGCCGGCCTGCTGAAGGCTGCACGGTGGAGATGCGGGCTGAGGTGACCGGCTAAACGGCAGAGAGGTGGACGCTCTCTGGTGCAAATGGAGAAACCAGCAAACCCAACCGTGGCTCTGTAGAGCTAAAAAAGCCCAAACGTGCCGATCTTTAGGGGGTTTTCAGTCCTGGAGCGTGTTTACTTTGGTCCGAATTCATGTATGAGTTATTGTGGTGGTTCTTAGACTTAGACCTAGACAACTTTATTGTCATTTTGTATGTACAGAGTGCATACAGAACGAAATTTCGTAAAACAGAGTAATGAGATTTCAGGTGGAATAAGGCAACATTACAATATAAAGTGCAGCAGTGATCAGAATGTAACAATGCAGGAGAAAAACAATGTGCAAGAACAGTGTGCAGAGAATGTTCAACCATTGTTTATGTGCAAAAATAATGGTGCACAAAGGCATTTGTATGCAAAAGTATGGTGCAGTGCAAATAATGTGCAAAAATGCAGTAAACGTTGAGTTGTGTACTATTTAAATGGATAATAAAAGTTTGGCAACGTTGATAATGCCAAATAAAGATGCAAATGTGATGCAGAGTCCAGTTTAGAGTTCAACAGTCTGATGGCAGCAGGGAAAAAGCTGTTGTTCTGGTTGTAGACAAAACTCCAAGCAAGCCAGAACCTCTCCCTACAGACCAGGTGGGAACGTTCAGTCTGCTTATGGGTCCGGCCCGGTAGAACCAAGTGGAAATACAGGAAGCAGAAGCTGCGTTCTGAGCCAGAAGGAAACGAGGAGAATTTAATCGTATCAGTGGTGAGGTTCTTGGTACCATTTCATGTAGAATTATCTGAGCTGTGTACCAAATGATTTTGAGAAGACATAATGAATGTTGCATGCGGGTTTATGCTATGTGATCTTTGTTTATTAGTTTCAGTCTACTGCATCCCACAATGCAATGCAGACCTGTTTACAGGAAGGCGTTTGGGTCGAACTTGCAGTGAAGCCCAGGTAGCTGTGTCGGATCACATTCACACCGCAGACGAACCGCTCCAGAGCTTTTCTAAAGCTGTACCGGGACCCTTTGGTGCGATTTCTGAGTTCCCCCGTTTGTAACGGGCTAAACTCGTCAGGTCTAAACTCTCTTGAAGAACCGTTCCTGGATGACGGTTTCTGTTTTCTATTCAAGAATCCTGGGAGATTGACATCATTTTAAATGCAAAGATGGTGTTGAACTTTGTCAGACGTCGTCTCTCCTGCTTTTCTGACTTCTTTTAGTTGTAGCTCTAATTTGAAATAATAATTTTCTTTATGGCACCTCGTCTCCCTCACATTAAAAGGTGTATATAATCACGTAATATGCTTAGAAAAAAGACCAAAAACGGTTTGATCATGATAAAATAAGGTTATGTACACCAAACCTCCATCTTGATAATGTTTTGATGGTCCTTTTTGAGACAAAAAAGAATTCGCTCTCTGCCGCGATTAACAGATATAAACGGATGTGGCACCATCTAGTGGCAGTATCGCAGAACTACCATAAAGCCGGTTTGCTTAATTATTAAATCAGTATTAAATAATGCCAGACTGAGCCTGACCCTCTGCAACGCCTCACAGTAAAGCAGCAGCTCGGCGTGATTGAAGACCAACCGTTATCAAATAATAATAATAAATAATAATCAAATAAACCGATCTACAGCAACTTTAAGAGCCTCATATCAGAACATTTACTCACGTCAGTCAACTCTGCATCACATCTGAGCCTCGGCAGGTTTAGCGTCTGCTTCAGTGAACACCAACGTTCAGACTGGATTCCCACAGACTTTCCAGGCTTTTCCCTCTTGGAATCTTATATTTTGCATTTTTTTTCACTGGATCTCGCACCTTTCTAAATTGTTTCACCTGGAGATGCTAATAGCCATTAGCCGCTTCCTTGTTTTAACCTCTGCTGCACATGCGCAGTATGTACTTCTGTTAATATCGTTGATAAACATGAAAGCCTTTATTTACTGACAAACTGAGCACAAACAAATAATAAAACACCAAAATAACAACTAATACGCCAGCAGGATGTGATAATCTTTCTTAAAAACTTTGTATGCAACCAGGTTGAGCTACTGACGTATACATTTTAAAAAGTAAAATAACGTGGCTATGCACCTTTAAGAGAAATGTTTGCATTCTCTGCTTTCCTGACTTTACTTCACGCAAGCTAGCTAGAAAACGAGCCCAAATCATCACTCCTCCACCACCGTGCTTGACAGTTCTGTTTGATTTGATTTAATTTGACTCTTTAAATTGCCTTGAGATGACATGTATTGAGAATTGGCGCTATATAAATAAAACTGAAATAAACTGCATTAATTCTGTTTGTCTCTGTCCATAGTTGTTCCACCTCCCCCTAACTGTCCTGTAACTGTGTTAACACTAAATGCTTCAGTTCAGGAGCAGTTTCTCTGTTTTTGTAGAGATGCTGGGTTGGCTCCAGTTCTTTGATGGATCTGGGTTCACCCGTCCTGAAATTAAGAACTTGCTTTTTCCCAGAAACTGTTGGCAGTTTTATTAACTTCAGCGAGATTCACTATCAGAGTTAAGAGATTTGCTGAAGACCAGGATAAACAAGTCCCTCTGCTCTTCCACTATGCCCCAAAAGCTGTTGGATTATAATATAAATGAACTTCCCTTAGTGATGCAGTAGCTTGGTAATTTGGTTAAACGTAGAAGAGCGTCCCAGCTTCCCATCCCTCTGGTGCAACACGTGAATCTGTAGGATATTCATGAAAGCGGATGCGGGAACAACATTTCAGGTTCCTTCATGATTTATTATTTTAGATTTAAAGAAATTATAAAATGTTGACAATAAATTCAGATCCAGTTATGAATGATGTGGCGGTTACTGTATCTGGAGCTGATCTTCTCATCATATCTGTCATAATGATGATGATTTTCTTTAATAAAGGAGTTAAGTACCGTTGGCTAATTTATTGACAGATTTCTAAAGATCAGTAGTTTCCTGGCTGTAGGAGGAGTTTTGATTTGACCAACTTTTGATTTATTTATGAGTTTAAGCAGAGATGCAATAAAAAATCAACCAGTTTTCATCTTGATTGGCTCAGTGTCGCCAGTGATTGAAAAAAAATGTGATGATTCTTTCCAATCTGCCAACGTACCTAGACTAGATTTTATTCACAATTACACTCTTCAGTGGAGAAGTTGTTATTGAGCTGGAAAAATTTAAAGCTAGCTCTTCAGCGAGGTATTTACATAAAGTCACAGGAAGCGCAGAGATGTAATAAGTTGTATAAAAGGAGCGTTTATTTTCTACAACGTCGAGACGTGATGTTCCTTCAGACCCTGAGAGAGTGCAAGACTTTCGTCAGATAACAGGAAGGCTGAGAAGAGGATGGAAGAGTTGTTCTTGTTTATCCTTTTGAACATTCGACCCCCGTCTTTTAGGAAATGTTGACAGATCTAGAATATAATCTTCATCCTCTGCTGTTCTATTCATGCTAGCTGGGTTGGGCTCACTAATCGCTTGGATAAGATGCTAAAATTTGAGCTCTGGATTCATTTAGTCTTGGTTTTAATCTAGAAAAACCCTGTTTTACAACAACTTTTCTTCTCACTGGTAATCCAAGTTCAGCCACTGAATTCTGATCGGTGCGTTTAGGTTCTGTCAATTCATTCATTTGAAACCCTTGTTGTTGATTCAGCACCGTTTGAAGACACAAAGTCAGGCGCTGTCGGAAGGATAAGTTCCTCCAACGGTGCAACTTTGCTTCTGCAGGCGAAGCGGCCGCTTCTTCCTCTGGACTTTTCCCGTCACAACCGTGGACCGATAAACAAGCAGACCTGATCTCTAGGTCCTCTGAAGCACGGTTCTGAATACGTTGGCACATGTTGTGAAGTTGCTCTTTTCCTCAGGATGAAAGCAGACACCCTCCATCCGTTGCCTCCTTCGCTTTCATGTCGTCCTGCAGCCAATCAGAGAGGCAGGAGGTTTGTATTTGGGTCACAACAGCAGGATGCGTGCTGAGCCCAGTCAGCCTCACAGCTGCTTGTGAAGATGCAGACGTCGAGTCTTCTCGCCGGGACCGATCTGCAAAGATCTTGTTCATTTAGGAGAATCTGAAACTGCTTCTCCAGATATTATGGTTCAGTATAAACTGACAGTGCATCGTGACTTACCTGAAGATGTATTTTAAGAATATAACGTCCTCTCACACAATTCATCCGCTTTTTTCCACTTCTTTGAGACTATTTTTTACTTTTCTACACAATCAGAATAAAAGTCATTAGGAAAACGTCCAGTTTGGTGCTTGAAACAGTTTTTTGCATCATTATGTATGAAATCTGGGACCAGCGTTTGTTGCATGTCTGTGTGCAGATGGCTCATAGGGGGTAAAATATATTAAAGCTTGAGGATTCAGACCGGCCCTTTGATCCAAAGTGTTCAGTCTGAGAATCAGCAGAGCATACACAGGGGTTCCTCCTGGGTGTGGAGAATTTTGGACCACAAACCTTTCACTCTTATAAGCCGTCTACTGGGACGCTTGCTACAGTTAGTTGATAGTTGGTTAATAATTAAGAAGATGACATGAATTCTGATTGGCAGTCAGGAGGATCAAGTCTATACAGGTTAATCAGCATCTGTCATTAAAGTTGCCACTAGGTCTGCAACTAATGATTATTTTAATAATCGATTAATCGGTCGATTATTCTTTGACAATGGTTTTAATTGTTGATTTTTATTGATTTTATCGATTTGTTAATGCAGCCCTAGTTGCCACCAAGATAATTTCCATTGTTGGAAATCATCTTGGTGGCAACTGCAAACGTCTTCCAGGTATTCAGCAGGTTGACTTTTCAGCAGCCAGCCCAGCGCAGGAAGTTTTCTGGAAAGTTTTCTTCTTCCCTAGTTTTCTGTTGAATTCCTGCTCACTTGGTGCCGTTTTGGTGGGCTGGTGAAAATCCTCTTGAAAATGCTCTCGATTTATTGGTTTGTCTACCATCCAACCCTCACCTTTGGTCAGGTGGCATGGACCATGACCACAGAACCAGATCCTGATCCAATGAGGGCAAATGAGCTTCTTCCAGTGTCTGAAAAGATCCCTGAGTCGAGCTTCTGCTCTAAACCATGTAATTAGGTTTCCTCCAGGGCGCTTTCCTTTGGAGCTTTTCCACTGGCGTCCCACAGGGAGGACGCCGTGGAACCCAGAACATGCTGGAGCAACTATTCTTCCTCATCTTGGAACCTCCATCCTCCAGAATAAGCGTGATTATTGTATTTAAAGGGGAAGGGGAAGTGAAATGTAAAAAATTATTGGTACAAGTTGTGAGCTGCACGTCCCCCTGGTGGAGACCAGTGGTAGTGCAGGACACTCCACCTCTTCTTACAATCTTGGATGTTGATTATTTTCCTGACATGCTTAATGTATTTTGAAGGCTTCAGAAACAAATGAGCCTAATTTACATATTTCTGCTGCAAACATGTAATGATGGAGGCGTTTTCTGCAGAGCCTTTATAAGGAGCGCCTGACGGGGCGCTGGATGTAGCTGGATGTAGCAGAGCTCCCATCGACCCTGGATGCACAGCTTTCTACATCACTCTTTATGATGTTCATTCAGGCCGGTTGTAGCTGCATTACGGATCCGTGAGCTTTCTGTTCTTAGAGAACGACTTCAGGGCTCATTAGCAGCCGGCGTCAGACAGGCAGTTAAGTCAGGTTGGAGCATTGTTGGAAATTAATTTACTCTGGGAATGTTGACGCATCTCGGAGGGATTCAGGAAGTCAGACATGGAACCGAGGAGGGAGCAGGGCTTTCTGCAGAAGGTGACGGTGCATTCAGGGACTAATTAGGAAGCTCTGGCTGAAACTACCTCCTGGCCAAAGGGTACGGATTACATTTAAGTGCAGATGATCACATTTACTGTTAGCATTCCTCTATATTCAACTTTCCAGACCCATCAGCGATTTCAACGAGCTTTAACTGCAGTTTCTCCATGAATTTAAACCTGAAATTAAAACCTGGAATAGGATACAAAGCAGCAAAAGCTGTTGTTGACATTTTCAGTGTCAAGAAGTCCTTTGTTTGTGGGGAAGCGAGCGGGTTTGTGTTGTCTGGCAGTGATGTCTCAGATCATCAGAGGTAGTCCGAGCTTTTAGAAAGCAGGGGGGCTTAATGTTCAGGTAGCAGGAAGATTCTTCACTCTCACAGCCGGATGTGTCTGTTATTTGTCTTGGTTCACAGCCGTCCTAACCAGAGAGGACCTAAAAATCTGTTTTCTGCTTACATTTAGCTTTTGGATCAGTGTAAATGCTAATGTTTGGTTTAGTCTGACAGAAATGATGGCCTAATGATGCACTAAATTAAAACACTTTGGTGAAACTGGGCAGCTGGCAGCCCTGAAACTACCGTTGAATTCCTGGATAGGTTTTTATTATCAGGAGAAAACAGCTTGTTTCCTTTTTGCACTCAGACAAAAACACGTCAGGATGGAAATTAGGACGTTAATTTTATTAGTCGTTTTTTTAGCAGGATTGACAGTGAAGGCAGATAAAAACGTGAATGGCTCCAGGTGTGTGCGCACGTATAGAAAGAGTCTAAATCGCAGCTTTGTGAATGAATGCCGCTCAGGGAGGTCTGGGGAACTTCTAAATGAGAAAACAGCAACTCGTTAGTATTGCCGAGTTCAAAGGGGCTTCACGCTGAGCTCCAGAATTAATTACTCTTTTATTTTAGGTTTTGAACGTGCAGGCGAAGCCAGCTCCTCCTGTCTGAGCAGCAGGTTGAGTGTGAACATGTTGCCTCGCCACACAGGAGCTCCTGTCACAGACGGCTGGGGGAGATTTCTGCAGAGTCTGGTGTCCCAGCAGCTCCAGCAGAGAACCGGCTCAGACGATCAGAGGCAAAGTTCAGATTGTTGAGCAGCTAGGAGGTTTTAAGCCGTTACTTTGGTGGGACCGATGATTGGGCTTAAATAAAAGCATCAGCTCGTTGCTTCTTCAGACACAAGGCAAGGCAAATTTATTTCTATAGCACATTTCAGTACAGAGACAATGCAAAGTGCTTTACTTGATTAAAATACAGGAAAAAAACTGAATAAAAGCAAGCAGGAATAAAATGTAGAAACAAAATAGAACTTGGAAAAATAGAAACTAAAAGCAAACATTAAAAACAGTTGGACCACAAAGTTGAACTAATGATCTTTCAGTAAAACAGTTTAACTAGAACAGATGAAGGCAGTCCTGAACAAATGTGTTTTTAATCTTGATTTAAAGGAACTCAGGCTTTCAGCAAGCACACACTGCTGTGGATTTACTGAAACGCTGAATCAAACCAGGCAAACGGTGAAAGCGCCTCCTTGCAGACTGCTGCCCATCATGGGACGGTCACTAAATGGCTCTCTGTGTAGGCTGAGGCTGTAGTAAGGTGCTTCACTTGCTTTATTCTGCGTTTTTATTGGTTTTAACATCCAGGAGATGAAAGAGTTTCACATTTCTACAGCCAAACCCATCATTGTATCAGTAAGATGTGAGTGGACTGGAGTAAAAGCACGATAGACCAGCCGGTTTTACTCTAAGCAGTTAGGAGGCCGTTGCATCATAGCACTGGGAGTTAGGTCGGACCTCTCAGCATCAGAACATCTCGGTACTATTCAAAGTGTCTGTCTTCCTCCTCTGCTTTCCTCCACTTTCATCATGTGGCTGAGTGAGGACGTTTCCCCCGCTTCTTCTTCTCATCCCACTCAGGTCTGGATCTGTCCCACGTTCATCCGCTGCTTTTCTCCAGCGGGTTAATTACTGTACGCTGCCGCTTCCCCCTCACTGCCGCGTCTTACGTAAAGCGGAGCTCATTAAAGTGCAGCGCAGGAAGTTTTCTCCGTCTCGACTCCACCGTGCTGGAGCTGGAAACGTCCTCTGCTGAAGACGGATGCAGCTTCTCTGCTCTGGAGTTTTACACGCAAATCCGCTAATCTGTTCTTCACCACTAGTCGAGTTTCTAAGAAAGGCACCACAGCACTTTTAGTGCATCTCTTTGTTTTAGAGTACAAATGTGAAAAGGACATGGGACAGAGGTCCATGATAGGAAGAGGAGCTGAACGCTGCAGAAAGCAAAGAGGTGGTCATTGATTTCAGGAGGCAGAGGATGGAGTCCAGGTGGAGAAGGTCCTCACCTGGACTGTTAGCATCTCAGTTCTGCGCAAACAAGCCCAGCAGAGATTTCCCTTCCTGTGTTTATTACGGTGGACGCTCCAGGAGGAGAACCTGCTGGTGTGCAGCGTCTCCTCGTGGTTCTCTGCCTGCTCTACCGCTGACAGGACGGCTCTGCAGAGGCTCACCTGATCTGCAGAAAAGACAATAGGTTGCCCTCTACCCCGGCTGGAGGACCTGGCCAGCACCCGCTGCCCCAGCAGAAACTCTGGGGGTCACTGAGGACAGTTCCCACCCGTGACGTCCCATGTCCAACCGTCTGCCTTCTGGAAGGAGCTTCAAGAAGCAGACGAGGAACCGTTCTTAACTGATGGCCAACATTGAACTCTTATAAATGTGAACTGTTTGATTTTACTAACGACAATACTCATTTCCTCATTTTGTAGTTAATATGTACAATATTGTAGTGACTTACAAACATGCATGTGTAGGTCTATATATATATATATATATATATATATATATATATATATATATATATATATATATATATATATATATATATATATATATATATATATATACACACACACCGTATTGTTTGGACTATAAGTCGCATCAGTCAAAAATGTGTCATAAAGAGGAAAAAAACATATATAAGTCGCATTTATTTAGACATTTATTTAACATAATCCAAGACTGAATACTGGCATATACTCTGGTAAACCAATTTATTAAATTCCACAGCTGCACCCACAACTGGCTGCATAACCTGGAACATTCTTGGGAGGATGAATGGGATAAATTAGCAGCTCCAACCAGCAGGTTTTATCCAGCGCAAAGTTTTCAAAGTTACGCCTAAATCAGACCGTGAGCGTAACGGTGCTACATGCTAAGCTAACAGTACGACACGGATGTTTCAGAGCAACATAAAGCTCACGTTCATCAGTGAAGCTGTAACCCGCCCAGACAACAGAGCTGTAAGCTAGCGCTAGCTGCTGTTAGCTTCACAGACAACCCAGTAACAGGTTCTGTCGTAGTCTGGGTCCTTAGAGCTGCACCACACAACGCTCTGCTGCGTGGATCCAGACTGAAACAGAGAGACAATATATAAACATGTGTTCTTTGTTGCCTATGAGTTCATGTTTCAGTCAATTTTTTAGTGATATAGCAGCAGCATGTAGTTGTCACAGGCCTAGAGTGCCCTCTTGTGGTTATATACGGTAACGTTTACTCCTTGGTTCACGTTGGTCAGTATGAATTAACATTTAAATTTGATATATAAATTGCACCAGAATATAAGTCGCAGGGTCAGCCAACTATGAAAAAAAGTGTGATATGAGATGTTTGCTGTTAGATGAGGCCGAGGATTGCTTTATAAATGAGGAAATGCCCAATTGTTTAATCTTTACAAAATTAAAGCATTTAAGTTAATTTCTGCCTGCAGGCTCGGTTCTGTGTGCCAAAAGGTCAGAAACTAGCACTAGTTCATCTTTACATATCACACGTGGCATCCTTTATTTAATGTAGTGTTTTAAAGTCTGTGTGAAAAGTTTCCTGTTGTTTCAGGCGAAAAGATGAGGGACGGGTTGTCCTTTTTAGATTATAGCTGCAGGCCTGCAGTGGGGTGGAGGTCTGTTTTCAGGTTGACCTTCATCTGTTAATAGTTTTCTCTGCAGGGAAACAGTCGCTAGAGCTTCGCACTCGACTTCCCCTGTGCAGCACAGATAAACTATGTATGGCTCACTCAGAGCGGCACACTGAGAAGAAACCAGTTTGGTCCAGTTTGGACTTTAATTTGCAGCACATGCAGGATGGCGGGTAGGTGATGGTCCGCCCTGAATGCCGTGTCATCTCAGGATGTGCATGTTGTCGGCATCTTGTAGATCTTCTTCTACCACTCACTTAGTTGTTCCTTCAGCCCGTCTTAAAACCATGGGGAGCACAGCTTTTTCTCGTTCTGCGCCCACACTCTGGAATTCTCTCCCCCCTGACATCTGCAATACCGAGTCTTTACCCGTGTTCAAATCCAAACTCAAAACCCACATGTTCAAGATTGCCTTTTCATTATGATTTTATATTACTTTCCTCTGTGTAATTTGTGTTGTTTCTTTTAATTATGATGACTGCTTTTACCATTTATTGTTTTTACATGTACAGTGACCTTGAGTGTTTTGAAAGGCGCTTGAAATAAAATGTATTATTATTATTATTATTTGTAGAAGCGCCTTGGATTGTAATTTATACTGCAGGTCTTTGGGGGTTTGTCTCTTTCAGTTTTTTATATTTATACCCTGATATTGAGCTCGAGTTCAGTCGGATTGGATGGAGGACCTCTGTGAACATCAGCTTTTAAGTTTGCCTCAGATTCTCAGACTGATTTATGTCTGGACTTTGACTAGGCCGTTCTAACTAACAAATCCACTTTGATCTGGACCACTCAGTGTCTCTGGCTGCGTGTTCAGGGTGGTTGTCTGACCACAAGGTGAACCTCCTCCCCATTCTCTGGTCTTCTGCAGCCTCCATCCCGCAGCATGGTGCTGCCACCACCATGTTTCATGATGGTGGCTGCTGTGTTCATGTTGATGTGCCTAGTTGCTCACATCTGAAAATCTGGGGAACAGTAAAAAAAAATTATTGAGATTTCTGTTGAAATGAAACAACAACACCAGACAGACTAAGTCAGAAAAGTGAATTATTTGCGGTGAATTCATGCAGATGTTTACCATTTAATCAAGTTGTCAGTCGGTGGAAAGTGTGTCAGCTCATCCTTGTGTTCAAGCCTCCGCATTCAGTTCTGCTGTTTGTTTTCATCATGCTTGTCTTCCTTCATCACAGCCCAAAAACGCAGCACGAAACCTTTAACTCTGCGCCTCTCCGTCCGCCTCTGGAGGCCTGACCTGCTTTCTTGGCCTTCCCCGTCTTCCTCTCCTCCCCCTCCGTCTACCACCAGAGAAGAGACAGAAAACCATGCAGCTGGTTTATTAATCACCTCATTAATGGAGGAAGGAGAGCTGGTTTTGTCAGAATCTGGAGGAAGAGGGATGGAGGGAAAGATCACAGTCAATAAATTCAATGGGATTCCTATCGTCAGCGGAGGATGGAGGCGGGGGAGGCTAACCTTGACACAGATATCCTCAGAACAACTGGAAGGATGCGTGTGTTTATATGTGGGTCAGAATCAGATTGATTCAGATGTAGAAATAGGCAGAATTTATCATAATTAAAGCAAAAAACAACCTGCAGCTGAGGGACAGTCATCTATTACCAGGTAGATTTCTCCATCCCAAACTAACCATTGGGTTCCGCTTCTCTGCTCTCTGCTGATTGGACGGCTGCTTTCTGCACACAAAATGCTGATTTGACAACAGGTAAGAACGTCTCAGTGTCTGTGTGAGTTTTAAAACAACAACTGGTCTGAATTCCTTCTTTTTTTGTTGTTTTTTACACTTTTAGATAGAATATCAGTTGGAAAACCCTGAAATAATTAGAATTTTTATTGCTTTGTTGGAACCAGAGACCAAATTATCTGTGTCTGATGGAGCCGGGTTGTGTGGCAAAGGCTGCAGGTCAATGTAACCAGTGTGTAGAAAGACCTGCACAGGAGGAGGAAACCCTGAAGCTGCTGCGAGTCTTAGCTTTGATAACCAAAATGATCTTTAGACCTTTAGAAAAATGCAGCATTCAGAGAACCAATCAAAACAGATGTGGAACATGATCTAATTTTACTGAAACCAATTATTACTTACTGTTGGAATCATTTATCTAAGGCATTTATATATTGCTCTTTTGACACAGAGGTTGGAAAAAATATCGAATAAATAAGTATAGGAAAGAGTTTAAATGTGAAATAAGTAGTATAATAAATTAATTTATTATTTATTTAATTTATAATTAAATTTTGTGAAAAAGTTCAATATTGTGTCACTCATTTCAGAAAGTGAAACTCACATAAATATAAACATTTCAAACATTTATTTTATGTAATTTGGTGATTCTGAGAATGAAACACAAAAATCAGTGTCTCAGAAAACTAGAATATTACATCAGATCAACAAAAAAATGATTTTTTGAACAGAAATGTCTGCCTTTATGTTCCCTGCTATGCGCTCAGAACCGGGTCGGGGCTCGTTTTGCATGAGTTACTGCATCAGTGCGGCGTGGCATGGAGGCGACCAGCCTCTGGTTCTGCTGAGATGTTCAGGAAGCCCAGCATGCTCTGATAGCCGCCTTCAGGTCATCTGCATCGTTGGTTCTGGTGTCTCATCTTCCATTGGACAGTACCCCATAGATTCTGTACAGGGTTCTGGTCAGGCCCGTTTGCTGGCCAATCACAATGAGCATATAGTTAACGGAAAGAGCACTGGGCCTGTGATGTGACCTTCAGGTACACCAGATAGCTGGGAATTCTCTGATCCAAAGTGTTCAGGGCAGGTTTCCATCCAAGTAGGACCAGAACCTCAAAACTCCCAGACTCCGCTGTCAGTAGGTCTCCAGCAGAGACTCACCTCTGACCTGGACGGAGCAGCCCACCTTCTTCCTGTCAGGATTCATAGCCAGACTTGGAGGAGCTGACTCTCATCTTTGTCTTGGATTACTCCGGCCTGGACCAGTTTTTGGCAGAGAGGCCACCTTCAAACGTTTCTAAACCTCCATAGAGACAGAACTGTAACTTCTACATGGCTCAAATTCTGTGCTCATTTTGCCACATCTTTGACCGTCTTCAAGGACTCTATTTTCTAACAAACAACAATATCTGTTGTTAAAAATGATCTTTTAATCTTAACTTAAAGCCTGTGAGACAATCTAGGCTGCAACCGTCGATGTTTAATAAAGTTTTCAACATATTAAAGGTTGATGAGGGGAGGCACCAGATTGGCTAGAGCCGGCTTTGACTGGTACATGGAGATGTTTAACCCTGGAAAACGGCAACAGGACCGCAGCGTCTGCAGAAAGCAAAGACACAACCCACGGTCTGGTGATGCAGGGACCAGCTAGCCCTGGGACTATAAACACAACGTTAAGTAAAGAAGTTGCAGTGCGATGCTGCGGTGGAAAATTTGTCAGGAACCAGCATGCAACTGCCTGAGAGGTTAAAATTAATGTTGAATTTGCTTCATCATTTACATCCTGGAGAAAAGACCAGGAGGCCAAGCAGCCTCTGGCCATTTATGTTCACCTCCTCACACACAAATACATTCATCTGCTCAGACTCAATATTTCTCCACTGATGTGGAACACCAACCTGGCCACCTGGACTGGGTTGGATGCTCGATTCTTGGTATGAAATCCATTTTTCTGGCCCGTTTCTGGATGATCTAATTAAGTCTGCTCGGCGGCCTCCATGTGGGAGCGGGCGACCGCCTTTCAGCCTCGGCGGCAAACCTGCAGCAGCAGATAATCGATGTTCCAGAACATCACGGTCTCCTGATTCAGATTTTCTTGGGCTGTAACAAATGAACGGATGGCATCAGATGACTGACAGCGAAGTGGTCAATTATGGCACAGAAATGAGGGAGAAAATCAATGTTTCTGCTTGATATGAGGGCAGGAAAACGAACAAGTATTGATTTTCAATTCAATTTTATTTATATAGCGCCAATTCATGATACATGTCATCTCAAGGAACTTTATAAAGTCAAATCAATCAGATTATACAGATTGGTCAAAAATTTCCTATATAAGGGAACCAGTTGATTGCATCAAAGTCCCGACAAGCAGCATTCACTCCTGGAGAAGCGTAGAGCCATAAGGACAGTCGTCTGCATTGTTGATGGCTTTGCAGCAATCCCTCATACTGAGCAAGCATGAAGCGACAGTGGAAAGATTTGTCTGTTTGCTTTCCTGTACAGTGTGTAGACAAAGACGTAATGAGATGTAAATAGGCCAGAGCTCAGTTCTGGCGGTGTGAAGGTCCAACTCATCAGTATCATCGGACAGATGCAGATGGTTCCCCGACAGCTCCGTCAAAGTCCTGCTGAGCTGCACATGTGCAGGTCTGCTGCCGGATCGCAGCTCGTAATGGTCCGCTTCATGCTGAGACACAGAACCTTTGAGAAAAAGCTGGTTTCCTCATTGATGTGGGAGGTGGAGACCATATCTGCGGGTTCACCAAAGCATCTATTTATACAAGTCAGTGTTATATTTCACTGACTGATTGTGTTTCGTCATCAAAAAGGTCCTCTGGGCATTTTCAGGTTGTCTGATGATCTTCTTCATACAAACAGGTCTGGAGCGCTGCTGAAAGGGAACGAAAAGTGAGCAAAATCTTCTTGAAATGAGTGTATTTTTCCTTGATATGAGCAGTAAATAAGATTATCTGCCAATGGAATAAGATTGTTTGACTTAAAATAGGAACAACTCATCTTCATCATCTTATTTTAAGTGTAGTAGATCTAATTATCTTATTTTAGGGGTGAAAACACTCATTCCATTGGCAGATAATCTTATTTATCTGCTCAAATCAAGGACAAATAAACTCATTTCAAGAAGATTCTACTTACTTTTCGTTCCCTTTTTGCAGTGAGGCGCTATAATAAATACCTGTTTTTAGCTTAAATCAAACTTGTGTGCTAAAAAGTTTAATTCCCTACAATCCAGAAACATGCAAAAAGAGATCTTTACATAAAAGCAGGTCCATGTATGGTTCCAATTAGACATTTGCTCATCACGGCTGTGACTCTAATCAAGTTTAGGCTTTTTCTCATTTATTTCTACTCCTCTATTTCCATGGTGGGATTATTTATACAGTTTACATCTACAACGAGTTTAAAAACAATAAATGGGTGCGCAAGCTTGACTGTGTTCTCGATTATCTCTAATTATCTAGGCATCAACAATGTTCTAGCATCGTTCTGGCTGATATTGGCTCACTCATCCAGGAGGAATAGGTAGGGTTCATTTGAGCTGGAGTTCATCAGGGCTGCACTGCAAAAAGGATCTAAGAGTAAGTTATTTTTTTTTTAAATGAGTGTTTTTGCCTTTGATTTGAGCAGGTAATTCTGCCAATGGAACAAGATTTTTGCACTTAAAATAGGTACATGGCCTTCATCTTATTTCAAGTTATTTCAGTATATACAATTATGTTATTTTAAGAGTGAAAAATACTCATTCCATTGGCAGATAATCTTATATATCTGCTCAAGTCAAGGACAAATACACTAATTTCAAGAAAATGTTCCTTTTCGTTCCCTTTTTGCAGTGTGAGGTGGAAGCTGTGTGATGGTTGACCTGCTTGATCCATTTCACAAGCATTTGGGTTCTGGGTTTGGGATCGTCGTCCTGTTGGAACAACCAACTGGGTCCAGGTTTGCCGCTAGTGTGTTGGATGGTTGATAAACGGTTTTACTTCAAAGCCTCACGTTGACGACACCAAACCCATTTTTCACCATCAAGGATTCCTCCAGATGAGGAGTCTGAAAGGTGTGAACTGTGGGTGAGGAGCTTCGTTCCTGGTCTGCACCGTTGGCCCGTGGTGACGTAACGCTGGTTCACCTGCAGCTGTGACGCCCGTGTGTTCCCGTTAATGGATTACAGACGCAGAGAGCAGCGCGTCGTGGGAGTCGTGCAGCCGGGATATTTTTGTCCAGCACGTCTCTTCTCCCAGCCGACACACTCACTACGTCTGTGATGAGCTAACGACGTCCGACACGCGATGGGGTGGTCTCACACTTGTGAGGCAAACATTGTGACACTTCATGGTGCGGTTCTCACCTCTGCGTGATGCACGCATGGAGCTGTGGGTGAATGTGTGTGGCTGCTGAAGGTCAGCAGACAAACACTGATCACAGCAGACTGTGAAGATGTTGGAATATTTAGATTTCTCACACCATAGGCGGCAGGTGGCGCCTCCTTCTGGTTAGTCCTGAGCTTGTCGTTACAGTGTAATGTCTTCCTCCGAGATTCATTCATTCATTTATTCATGAAGCTTTACACACCAAAGACAACTAAAGTGCTGTACAGGTGAATAGAAAGTAGGGTAGAAAATAAAAATAACGAAATAAAGGAAATAAATGCAAGGTTGACAATATAAACAATACAATCAATAATAACAGGTGTAGAAGAAACAGGGACTGGCCTCATGGTCGTGATCTCTGGAATATAAACCATCTCTCCAAAAGATGATTTTGTAAAAGATTTAAATCATGTAAAGTTCTTGCAGACGTCGCAGAAAGAGGAAGGCGGTACCAGAGCTTAGGAGCTACGTCTGGAAAAGCTCCGTCTCCACTGGTCCCAACCCGATTCCCGGGAACAACTAAGAGCTTCTGGTCTGGAGATCTTAGAGATCTGCTGGGGATGTGTGGAAGTAAAAGCTCAATAAGGTAAAAAAGTGCCAACCATTGAGACTTTTAAAAACTAAAAGCTAAATATTGAGAGCAACTCTAAAAGAGCCAGGCAGCCGTTGGAAGCAGTTCAGAATCGGGTGATGTGTTCATGTCGTCTTGTCCCCGTTAGCAAACGAGCAGCTGAATGTCGAACCAACAGAAGACGGTAAAGAAGAAGCTGGTCAATCCTACTAAAGAAGGAGTAGCTTTAGTCCAGTTTAGAACAAAAGCATAAATCAACCTTTCAAGGGCGTCATGAGGAAGATAATCATTGACTTTACTAGATGATAAAAGCCAGACTGGCCTACTGCACTGACCTGTTATATTTAAAAGTCAAAAACCTTCCCAAGATTCCTGACAGACACACAGCCAGAAGAGTCCAGTGGCCCAACAGCACCGCTGCATCCTGTCATCTTTTTATTATCTAAATAAAGAAAGTTCAACTGTATCCATGCTCTCACATCCACCAATCACTGGAGCAGATTCTGAATTTTACTTGAAGATAAACCTGATTGTCATCTGCATAAAAATGCAACGACACATTATAGTTATGGAAAATGGACTCCGAAGGGACCAAGAGAATGAAATAAGACTTAACATGGAGCCTTGTGGCACTCCATTTCTAAGAGGATCATTAGATGATAAAAAAAGGTCCCAACTGGGCAAAAAAAACATCCGTTGGATGAGTAGTAATAAACCGTTCTATATCTGTGGCGTTAATACCAACAGACTTCCCATAATCCACTGTTTTGGTTAAGGACAAAACACATTCAATGGTTTAAATTCATGGTGTCCTTCTACATACGGCTTCTAGCTACCGGCTAGATTGGTTAAGCTTTTTTGTTCAAAAAGAAAATCTAGTAAACTCCTAAAATGTTCATTTAAAAGACTTAATATCTAAAACAGACAAAAGGGTAAGAAATAAATATGAAACACTTTAAAAATTGTTTACATTCAATTCAGTTGATATAAATTAGGTTCTCAAAATATCTCAAAACACTGTAATAAAAATAAAGAATGCAGATTGCAGAAACTGACGGATTTGAAGTCAGTTGCATTACTTCCCTTTCAGTTCTAGTTATAGAACATTACAGTCAAGTCCAGATGATTTTTCCAGTTGGTAAAAAAAATAATTATTTATTAAGAAAAGATCAGAAGTAAAAGTGGTTTCTTTGCAAGAGATTCATGAGGGGGACACGTGCAAATGGTTGAATCTGTCTAAGGATCTCCTTGTTTAACTTAAATTACTCTTATATTGCAGCAACATTTGCACCATTTATTTCACTTAAAGAGTTATTGCTCTGATTTAGAGGCCGCCTTTTACCTAATAACGCAGCCTAAGTTCCTTCCAGCAGGATGGATAAATCCATTCAATCTGCTCAGTGAACTGGGCCTTAATTCAGCCCTTCAACATTTTTACCGCATCGTATTAGAAAACAATGTATCTGGGTTAAAATATAGAAATTTAATGCTAGAAAATGTTTACTGATAAAGCAAGTTTTCACAATAAAAGCGGAAAGAAATAACAGGAATTAGACGGCTGGTATCTGAGATTGATTAAGAGGTCAATCTGTGCTTTATAGATCAACATCAGCAGGTAGAAATCTCTCCTCTTGCAACCAGAGGACCAGTGCAGAGATTCAAACACTGTGGTGTAATTATCTATTTTGCTCGTTTTGGTCTGGACTCTGACAGCAGTTCTTTGTTTTATCTATTTATTTAGTGCCACCTGTGATGGCTTCATGATAATAACCCACCCTGATGAAAATTATAGCATCTCCCTGATTTTCAGGCTCATATCTTGAGAAATTCTAACATTGTTTTTAAGATGCCAGTATGCTGGTTTAAAAAATAGCCTTTACGCGTTTGGTAAGATCTAAGTCTGGGTCCATATTTAACCCTAGGTTTATAGCATGCTTTGTAGTTTGAGGGCTGTGCTCTTTTTGGGGAGCCAGAATAAATAGAGAAATATTTAAATACCTTGATAAAGCGGTTACTGTGGCAACAACTGCATCAAAAATTCAGTGGTATTCAATAAATTAGAATATGATCAAAAAGTCACATTGTTTCAGTAACCCTATTAATTAAGCTAAACACATTATATATTCTAATTAACCACAGACTGACATTTTATTTCTGACAATTTTTTTTGCTTACATTTAATTGAAAATTCAGCTAGTCAGGGCGATAAGAGATTAAATAATAGATCTCTAATGCCTTAAATACACAAACCTATAAAACACAAATTAAAAGCGATAAAGGCTTAGTTTTTTATCGAAAGGTTTCATTTCTTTTAAACTATAGTAAAAATCAAGCACCGCATAAAGTTTAAATGACAATAAAGCTTAACTTTTTTTAACATTCTGTGGTGATTACAGACAAAACAATCATACCTGTCATAAATGAACACCTCTAAAGATTTAACATTACCAGAGTCCTTTCCATCTGTTTTTCTTTGTCAGAATTTGCTGCCACATATTGTACCAACCATTTATTTATTAATTAATTAAATAAACTGATCTACAGCAACTTTAAGAGCCTCATATCAGAACATTTACTCACGTCAGTCAACTCTGCGTCACATCTGAGCCTCGGCAGGTTTAGCGTCCGCTTCAGTGAACACCAACGTTCAGACTGTCCTCCCAGAGACGTTCCAGGCTTTTCCCTCTTAGAATCATATTTATTGGTGCTTTGTTTGACTAGGTCTTGGACCTTTGGTCATTGTTTTACAGGGAGATGCTAATAGCTGTTAACCACTTCCTGGTTTTAACCCCTGCTGCACATGAGCAGTACGTACTTCCATTGTTATTAAAAATAAGCACGAAAGGCTTTAATTACTGAGAAAAAACAAAGCATAAAATACCAGAATAACAACTAATACGCCAACAGGACGTGAGAACCTTTTTATAAAAACTTTATATGCATCCAGAGTGAGCTGCTGATGAATAAATAAAGAGTGAATAAAGTGGCTATGCACCTTTAAAGGGGTCTAGTCACATACTATAACTTTAAGGATTTCTACACCAGTATCTCACTCTGATTGCATACAAAGTTTTCTAATTAAATGATCATGCCCTGTTGGCTCATTATATTTTAGTAAACCAGACCAGGTTGAACTCTTGGCGAAAATTGTTTTACTTGAAGATGAATATTTGTTTTATTGTGTTTTCTTTTTAATAGTCAAAATACGTGAATAGGCCCTTTAACCTCCCAGTTACAGATAAAAAGAGCTCCAGAGGATTTAAATTGATTTTTAAAAATCCTGTGGTGTTTTTCCTTGTTCTTGAAAGCCGGGCTCCATCGGATGTGGCGTTGAATTATGTTGCATTATGTCCACTAACAACGTTTAGTCAACTGTATTCATTAAAGGAGATTAATGGACACTTTAAAGATAATTTATTTTATCTTCAGGCCCAGAGCAGAGAGGAAACACCTGGGAATTGATGAGGAATGACTTCAGTCGGCAGAGTTCAAAGGTGGTAGAGATATTGATCTGATTAGGGGAGAGGATTGATTTGATTTAGGGCAGAAACATCAATAGTTCCCCAGTGTGACTTCAGCTGCAATCATACATGAATTTCTTCTGCTTGCGTTAAATTGCGATGCAGCTCTGATATTTAATACGTCTAAATCAATAAAATCCTCTAATCTAGTTAGTTTTTAAATCATACTTTTGTATTTGTAATCGTGCTATTATCTCATAATGTGACATCATGTGGTTCGATGTGATGAGTTCAAGGTGGAACCAATTACTGCAAAAAAATGGGTTCTGGGGCCCAAATCATCAACCCTCCACCACCGTGCTTAACAGCTGGTAGGAAATGTTTGAGCTGATCTGCTGCCTTGTTTTCTGGAAACATGGTGCTGGGCATTGTGGGTAAAAATTTCTCTACTTTGGCCTCATATCATTCTAGAAGTCCTTTATTTATATACCGTCATGACCTTTAACCTTTGACCTGCTTAGTGAGTCTGAGCTGGAGCTCCTGGGTTGTTTGTGTCTCTGAGCGTTGCACGCTGTGACCTTGGGCTGAATTTCCTCTGACGAAAAGTTGTTTTAAATGTTTTCCAGTTCAACTTGTTTGGAAATGGTTTTACAGCCTTTCCCATATTCACGACCAACAAGGTGCTAACCTGTGGTGATGTGGCTGCACTCCTTTTGGGAATTGGGGAAAATATACAAATGATGCATGAACTGGGGCATTGCTTATACTGTATATTGCTTAATAGGCATTTTGATTCCACATCTGTATCTGCCAGGTGTTTGTTTGTTTTTTCCAGGCACTTTTCATGGTATACATCCTTTGTTCTTTGTCTAGCTGAAGCACAATCCACCAAACTAGAGCAAACAACTAAAAAGTTGTTCCAAACAGCAAATGTCAGAGCTGAACAACGATGCATGGAGATGCTAAGTAGATGTTTCATGATGTGAAAATGTCAGGGAATATTACTTTGGGGCCCAGATTGGAGCTTTGTGTTTGCAATAACTGGGAGGATGGATGGAAAATGTCAAACCCAAAGTGATTTTTATGGGTCTCGTTCTGCATGGGATCGTAGCCGTATGGGTTGACAAAAATCACGTATTTACTTGTCATGGGAGTAATTACGGGAGAAGGAAGAGCTCTGCCGATAAGCATGAGATCATAAATGTGTTTTAACCAGAGATAAGTCATGCTTACAGCTCTCAGTGGGCCCATGTGACTTCCAACCTAAATACCTTCTTTTGCGTCTGCGTGTAAAAATATACCCACACGTAATCCTCTGTCCATTTATCTCTCTTAAATTGGGAATTATGTCTCTCTTAATTTAATCAAATGTGTCTTTCAGTTTTAGTTTGGGCTCTGAATGATAGCCAAGCAATGTATGGATCAGATAACCTATGTCATCATTGGCCATATTTCCTTTTTCATGCATGCAGTTAATGAAAAATGTAAAATTATACTTTCATAGTGTTTCCAAACGTAGATGGTGATCATGTTAAACGATGATAATTTCAGTATTAACCAAAATAGTTATAATAATGATTCCTTTTCCACAATCTAGCAGATCTGTGGGGGTGGTCTGATAATATCAGCAGAGGGTTTGTGGATTCATTTCATTTTGATCCTTTACTTTCAGCTTTGAGGGGCGAAACAGTCACCAGCCGTAAAGATTAACCGGATATAATTCAGTGTTAGTGTCTATTAAGGTCTTTTAAATGAAATTAGCATTAAAACTACATTAAGTTAGAGCACTTTAAAAGACGTAGTGGGGCTGATGCCTTTCTCCAGCGGTCTTTGGGCCCTGGACAGGCAGCGCAGACACAAACAACCTTGCACTCACTCACACCAGGTGTAATTCATCTAGCAGCCGTGTTTTTGGACTGTAGGAGGACGGCAGAGCACCTGGGGAGGGGACAACCTGCAAAGTCTGTGTAGAAAGCGCCCAGACTGGGATTCCAACCCGGGATCTTCCTGCTGCAAGGCAGCAGGGCTGCTGCTGTGGAGCCCGTGCTCCTCCTGCTCCTCAAACGCTCCTCACTGTGGTCTGGACCGGATGAGTCCGGATAGGCAACCTTTACAGCTCTCTCTTCGTCATGACCGATGCCACGCGGATGAAGCCGTCCTCGGCGTTCTCTGACGCGCAGATCAATGAGACCTGACCAGCGTTCTAGATGCCATTTCAGATCTAACTGCCGACCTAAAAGAGCCCCCAGGCGGCCGTGCTGGTCAAGACGCCCCCATTGTTCCCAGCTCTGCTCATTCGCCAGCGAAGCGCCTGCGGGGAAATCACCTTTCCAACTGATCTCCTGTGAAATCTACACGCGGCGCGAGGTAATGAAGAGATGCATATGCGCAGTGGCATTTCCTCCGCAGACCTTCACTACAAAGTGAGAGGCGCAGCCCCTGGTGTCACCGCTTTGATAGAGACGGATGGAGCCGCTGTGGCTGCGCTAAGATAAAGGGATTGCTTGTTGACATTTGTGTTACGCTACAACAGCTGTATCAGGTGAGCTCTCAGAGGTGCACAACGAAACGGAGACCTGGGAGTTAAAGGATGCAGATCCATTACATTTTATGTCTGTCTGGTGGCTCCAACAGCCCAACTCATCTATTCTGATCATGAACGGTAACGTCCAGGCGTCTTCATCGATGCACTTGTCTCATCTTTGTGTTTTATGGTACTGTGTAAAAGAGGCTCCACTCTATATGTCTTTTTAGTCGTGCAGACTTTGTTTTACTCATAAAATATAGTTTTTAGATAACAGTTTTTTATCTGAAGATCTACAGTCATGGCCAACACGCGTGTTGATGCGTTGGGGGAAGAGGAAGCCAGAAAAGTCTGTTGCCACCAGTGCAGAGCTTGCTCAACATCGGCAGCCAGCAGTGCCAGGTGTAAAATAGTTAGAACAGGGGAAAAAACTACAAGAAACTATCAAGACCTGAAGGAAAACCAGCTGGAAGTACCAGGAACTGCCGCAAACTCGCCTTCTGATAAATCCTCATCTTGAGTGTTGAGCACAAGATGGAAATATTAAAGCTGCAATCATACATTTTATATAAGAGTCATTTGCAAAAGTGATAGCTGGATGGTCCTTTAGACGTGGGGACATTGGTCCGGTGACTGTTGATTATTTTGACTCTTAATTTTAAGAATATTTATTGGTCTTATGTGATAGATTTGTCTGTGAAAAGCCCTTAAATAATATTACACACTAACTTACTTTACTTATTGGATAGATGGACGGTTGTGTGGACAATTAGTTTGTTGGCCTGGTGGCTGATTGGGTGTTTAGGTCTTTTACTGCTGTTCTAAAATATAAGAGCTCCTATCTTAGCCTAAAATACCCAGACAGTTTTTAGCTGCTGAGAGCGACTGTGAGGGGGAGACAACCAATTTTGTGTGTTTGAACGCACCTTATTTACATCTTCGTCATTATTTCAAAAGCGAGGAGATGGCGTCACAAGCAAACTTCATATGAACATTTAGGCTACTGACTTCAAGTGTGCGTCACCAGAATTGACAAAGACTCCTGGATAGGTGTTGAAACGTGCTCAGGAAAATTTAAGCCTGTTTGCTCTCTCACTAAAATCACGTTAGTAGAGCCGTGCCTTCGACCTGTTGGGCTGCTGAAACGATTGAATTTACAGCTGTTGGGGATGACAAAGTTTATATTATCTACATATTAATAATTGATTGTTAAACAAGTTTATGTGCTCATCTCCTCCACTGTTCAGGTGGTGGATCAGCCAATCAGATCTCTCTGTTTCCACCATCTTCCTGCTTCAGACTCTGAGGCTCTAAAAATCCTCGCCTCTCCTGACATTTTCCACTTTAGGAGCTCTCTGAAGGCCTGGCATGCTTAGTGATTAACTTTTATCTTATCGAGGTGAAATTCTATGAAAAATCTTAGACTTTATTCCTAGACTGACGTCACTAAGAGCTACTTTCAGTCTGAGGATTATTGGTGAATACGGATCCTCAGCATAGCTGCAACATCTAATCAAGACTTTTGACTGAATTTTTAAAGAGTTTTTTCTTTCCAAATCTGAATATCAGGAGTCCGTCCTGATTGGATCTGATGTGATGTGGTTTAATGTGTGTGTTTCAGGTCTGGTGAAGCTGGGCCTCCACTGTGTGACAGGTCAGAAGGTCGCCATAAAGATCGTCAACAGAGAAAAGCTCAGCGAGTCCGTTCTTATGAAGGTAAGACCGTCTGGCTTCTGAACTTAGAGGAAAATGGCATTACTCCACTGATGCTGTTACGCGGGTGACTTCTGATGCCTTCATGGTGATAATTTAAGGATCCTCTAAAGTACTTCTACTGTTCTGGTTGGATTAAACTGTCTAGTGTTGATTCTGCAGCTTTTCTGAAGCTCTTATCTGATGTTTCCCTCTGGTAGAGTACTTACCGGCTAATCTGATCCACAACACAGTGAGACAAAGTCATTCAGTTTTTTTAGCAGGAAATTGTCCTGGGAGTTTTAAGCTTGTTGAACAGCCGTTTTTGCAGAGACATCCGCGTTTCACTCCCACAGGAGCCAGAAATAGCGCAGAAAGTGATGCAGGTGCGCTTTAAAGCTGTCACCGTGTCACCCACACGTATTGACCCGGCTGCAGTCTGGAAGAGAGCAGGTGTTGACAGGCGCCGGCTCTTTGTGTTACCGCCGTCCCTCCTACGCTGTGAACAAACAGGAGGAGGCAGATAAATGGACGGCCGCGTCAGTCACATGTGCCGTGTGACGGCGGACAGCGTCTCCGGCCGTGTGTGACGCCGCTTTTTCCCCTTTCTCCTTGTTTGGCCGTTTCTCTGAGAAACGTTACGTCTCTATGGGACTGATCTTGCTTTTAGCTCAACACTTTGTAGATCCACTTCTCACTGCGCTTGCAGCTTTAAACTAAAATCACACAACTGTTTACCCATCACCTGACGTCTGAAGCTAATTGGTTGCTCTGGATAAATGCAAATGACCCAAACAATAAATCCTTGCTTTTCTGTCCTCATTAAAACAAAGTTTGTGGTTTTAAAGCGGGGTTGCATGCACTGCAAGGGGAACGTACGTCCGTCTTGCACACTTTGATTTCTTTACCAACATGTTGAAGCTTTTACACTAGATGTAATTTTAAACTAAGAACATTTAATTAAACCTCTTCTGGAAAACAGCTTTGCTGCAGAGTAAAGTAAATGTCTGATCGAGGGTTTTTTTCATAACGTCAGAAAGGAGTTCTGTGCGCCAATTTGACGGCCTTTTTCTTTTTTTTTCTTTTTTACAGCTCTCAGCCTTAATATATTCTCTTAGTCACTCTCAGGGATTTTAAAATGTCAGTTTTTGTCAGCATTTACAGTGTTTTAGTCTGCGCTACTGTCACGTAAAGACAGGCCGGCTGCAGCTGCAGATAGACTGAGTCAGTGTGAGAGTCACAGAGAGACTGGATGGTCTGTTAATCATCAGCAGAGGCCAATTTTCTGCTAAAAAAAGACTCTTTTCACCTCTTTCTTCGCCTCTGTTCCAGCATGAAGTGCATCGTTATGAAACTGTGCGGCAGTTTGATGGGAGATGAGCTGGTGGAGGTCATGTGACCTTGCCGCTTTTATCTTAATGGGCGGCGCGGGGAACTCTGCCTCGCTCTTCGGTTAATTGGCTGTTAACGCAGACGCTCCTGCGAAGTCTGTCGCTGAGTGAAGGAACATTTAATAAACGTTGCCAAGATAGCTTTAACAGAGAGTTTAGGGTGAAATGAATCGGTGATATGTGGAGGTCAGGGTGGGGAGCTCACTGCTGAGTGGCTCCTGGCTGCAGGAGGTCGTGGTGTGAATCTCAGTGGAAGGAGGTTCATATTTTCTCTCTCACATTAAACAGCATCCGCTCCTAAAGGGAAACGCTCCTGATTCTTAGGACCAGTGCCAGTATTTCCTCATTAAACATTTCATTTTCATTTTAGATCAGAGTTCCACATTTAAATGTTTTATTCATGACTAGTGAAGAGGAGAAGCAGCCTTAAATGAAACTTTACAGGAATGATAAGGTAAAAATCCCTTAAATTGGGACCAGTTCATACAAATTCAATTTACACTTGATATAATTATAAATTACAGACAGTGCTGTTGGGTATTTATGAAGCAGTGCAGAAGTAAAGCAGCTGTTTTGTTTCTGCACTGGATTCACAAAGCATATTGCACTAAATGCACGCTGGAGCAGTAACACCCATAACGTCCAGCAGGGGGAGCTAACTGCACAGAAGGCAAGGCATGGCAAATTTATTTGTATAGCACATTTCAGTACAGAGACAATGCAAAGTGCTTTACATGATTAAAATATAGGAAAATAAAACAGAATAAAAGCAAGTAGGAATAAAATGTAGAAACAAAATAAAACATGGAAAAATACAAACTAAAAGCAAAAATTAAAAACAGTTGGACTGCAAACTTAAACTAATGATATTTCAGTAAAACAGTTTAGAACAGTCGAAGATAATCCTAAACTATTGTGTTTTTAATCTTGATTTAAAGGAACTCAGGCTTTCAGCACTTTTACAGTTTTCTGGAAGTTTGTTCCAGATCAGTGGAGCATAGGAACTAAATGCTGCTTCTCCACGTCTGGTTCTGGTTCTGGTTCTGCAGAGCAGGCTGGAGCCAGAAGACCTGAGTGGTCTGGAGGGTTTATACGCTGATAACAAGTCTGTGATGTATTTAGGTGCTAATTCCGGGATTTATAGACTAACAGAAGGATTTTAAAGTCTATTCTCTGAGATCCAGGGAGCCATGGAAGGACTTTAGAACCGGGTCCATGTTCTCTACGTTCTTAGTCTTAGTGAGGACTTCAGAACCGGGTCCATGTTCTCTACGTTCTTAGTCTTAGTGAGGACTTCAGAACCGGGTCCATGTTCTCTACGTTCTTAGTCTTAGTGAGGACTTCAGAACCGGGTCCATGTTCTCTACGTTCTTAGTCTTAGTGAGGACTTCAGAACCGGGTCCATGTTCTCTACGTTCTTAGTCTTAGTGAGGACTTCAGAACCGGGTCCATGTTCTCTACGTTCTTAGTCTTAGTGAGGACGCGGGCAGCAGCATTCTGGATCAGCTGCAGCTGTCTGATCCTCTTTTCAGGCAGACCTGTGAAAACACAGAGAGACCCAAAGAAGAGTAAAGTAAGAGGAAGGAAAGGAAATGAAGAAAAGGTCCAGGGAAAGGCAGAGAGACGTCATCATGAGCAGGGAGAATCTGCAGAGGGGTTCCTCAAACCTTTCAGGTTATCAGGCTCCCTCTGAGTCATTTTTAGATCAAAAGCATTGATTGAAGTTAAATATCTACCCGGTTATACAATTATTACTTGTGGTACAAAATACTGTTTTTGTTTAAGAAAAAAAAAGAAACATTTCCTGTTTGATTGTATTGATCTCTAATAAATGCTGCATGATTTAAAGTTCATGTTTTGAAAAGGTTTTAATCAAGATCGTCTATTTTATTAAAAAATATTAGGCAGCAATTGTTGAAAATAGCATCAAATCCACCGCATGTGACGCCCTGACTTTTACATTTTTTATTTTTTAGCAATCTGCACAACACAAACTTTAAGAATGATTAGCTATTTGCTCTGGCTGTGTTTGATGCAAATAAATAAGGGTGGGCTTTTTCCTTAAATGCATCCATAAAACCTCAATGTCAGTGCAGAGAGGTGGGTTTCACTCGGTGGGGCTGTGGATCTGCTCTCAGACTTAAAAGCAAACTCAGGTTTGATCGTATTTCATGCTCAGAGATGTCTCAGTGATCATGTCCCACACTTTATTCTGTCTAATGAAGGACAGAGTGGAGTTATACGTCTTTTATAAAACGCCGTCAGTCAGGAATTAAACATGTAATGAAACCACAGTCCACATTTCTTCACCTATTAACCTTTAAGTAAGTAAAACAGCTTAAAATTGAAGGTCTTCTGCAGGTTTAGGGGTCGGTTAGCAGTCTGAGAAATGTGGCGGTGCCTGTGTGAACCACGACGGGCCTGAGGAGGATGCTGGCAGTCAGCGACTTCATCTGAGAAGAAGATGAAGATGTTTGAGCTGAAGTTTGTTAACCTTTAGGTCAGTCCCGTTGCATGTAATGCTGAAATATCATTTCAATTATCTGAATTTGTTAAAATATTAATATCTCATGGGATGAATGAATTCATCCCTAAAGAGAGATGATGATATTTCCTTCAGGATTCCCTTTAAAAACCTAAGCTGGGAGGAGGCAGTCGGATGCTTTCATGTTCGCTAACAGCCCAGCACACATTGTGCGCCGTTAGCTTTGCACCTTTGTGTCTGTCAGGTAATCATCCAGCAGCTCGTTCTGCTTCCCTCAGAGATGCATAACTGGGCCGAAGGAAGCAGACGCTGCACTTCTCTGCAGAGTGTGGGCTTTTTCCTGCTCTTCTGAGCTCTGCCGACGTGTTTCTGTTGATGGAATCACAGCCTTAGCGAGCTCAGAATGAGGCTGAGAACGTGCGTCCATGTTTAAACATCGGCCCGTTTCGCTTCATCTTGTTTGACATTTAAAGCTTTTTTCATGATGAACTTTGTGGACTGTGTGGAGAGGTTCTGAGGAGGTTTGCGTATGAGTTTCGGCTTTGTTCTCAGTGCAGCACACACTGACATTCCCCAGCAGAACCTCACACACCGGAGGAAGTCCAACTGCTATCTGGGAAGACAGATTGTTTTTTTTTCTCTGTTTTCATACATCCCTCAACAATGTGCTTCTTATGTAATCATTAACTCATTTTAATGAAGTAGAAATTATTTTGTCTCACTAATTAAAAAAAAAATTAAAATACATTCCCATAAGTGTTGGAAAAATTTGTACATTTTTAAGTGTGGTCCATATTCCTTTATCTGCAGTTAATAGATAACCGTAACGTCTGATTGGTTAGCCTGCAAAGCAGCTTAGCTGCAGACCAACCACCTTGTCTATAGTTAGTCAGAATCAGAATCAGAATCAAGTTTATTGCCAAGCAGGTTTGCACTTACAAGGAATTTGACTTGGTGTTGATGGTGCAGACAATATATATATATATATATATATATATATATATATATATTAGGGCTGTCAATCGATTAAAAAAATTTATCTAATTAATTACATACTCTGTAATTAATTAATCTAAATTAATCGCATATAATTTTTTTGCTGTGAAAGTATTTAAAATATTTAAATTCAAATGTTTCAATGAATAATCAGCATTAGATACATTAAAGTGCTGTTTTCAACAGCAGTCAAACTGAACTAAACAGATGCCAATGTCAAACTGAACTCACGTCAACAGGAAACGTCAACTGAAATGATAATAAAAAAGATAACCTGAATTTAACAGACGTCAACATATTCCATATTCCAATTTACATTTTAGGCTAATTATACATAATTTAGACCTATTGCTATTTTAACAAACAAGCATTTTATTAGTTGTTATTCCTTATCTGATGTATTTCTGATGTTTGGCACTTTGTTTTACCTCGTGTTAAAGTGCTCTTTAAATAATGATGACATTCATGATGATTATGATCAGAATAAACTTTTCCATCACCTCCCAGAAGCTGGAAAGAAAAGAGACTAAAACATTTTGTCTCTTTTTCACACCTCACTTACTAACTCTAATACTTTAGCCTAAATATTTTAGGCTAAAATATTACACTTTTTATTTGTTTTTCTTCAATCCCTCGGTGATGTTTAGTAATTTCTGCCAAAGGCTGCAGCATTTTGATTTAATTCATCTGAATGCAGTATTTGCAAGTGTTGAGAATTAAAAATATATCTTAGTTGGGGTTACTGAGGAAACCAGAGTGGGGTCTGTCGCTTCCTGCTCCAGCGTAAGATAAACACGGAGTTTTATTGCCCCGAGGGGGTGGTCAGAAGGAGAGGGGGTCAGTCATCCTCCCACTGAGCCATGCAGGAGGAGTTTAAAGTTGATAAAAGGATTGTCTTGGTAAAACTTACTTCAGACAGACAGACAGATTTATCCACCGCGGTGAGAACATCTTGTTATGGTATCTACTCTGTCTCCATATTTAATTTCTATGAATTAAATATGTATTTAAACCGTTCTACCTCTGATTAATGCTTCCTCATTTATAGCCAAATCCGGAACTGGGAAAGATGGGTTTTTAATAGACATGTAACAGCAAGCCGGTAAAACCCCATCTTATCACAAGCCATACTCTGATTGAATGGGAAAAAAAATTGTGATTGGCTTTAACAGCCGTAGCGGGCGAGCAGAGATGGAACTCACCGCGAGGACAGCAGGTTGAGAAGAGTTTTTCAGACCGTGCCAGACCGGTTTTGAGCGTTGAGTTGTTTCACTGCGCGCTTGGATTGGTTCCTGCGCGCTCAAACAGAAGGCATGAATATCGCTACATGTTTCACAGAGTTGAGCGGCAGCGCTGTCTTCTTCTCTGTCTTCATGCGCCTCCCCTGTGACTCTTTAGCGCCCCCCAGGGGAGGCGCACCTCACCTATTGAAAACCCCTATACGACATCGATTAATCTGCGTTATTTTTTTTAATCCGTTAATTTTTTTTAAATTAATTAATCGAAATTAACGCGTTATTTTGACAGCCCTAATATATATATATATATATATATATATATATATATATATATATATATATAGAGAGAGAGAGAGAGAGAGAGAGAGAGAGAGAGAGAGAGAGAGAGAGAGAGAGAGAGAGAGAGAGAGAGAGAGAGAGAGAGAGAGAGAGAGAGAGACTAGAGCTATATACATAGTAGACGTTAATGTAACGCAGAAGGTCTGGAGATGCTACGTTGGTGTAGCTTGTTTCATTAGTCCTGCTGAGTGAACTTGAATTATGAGGTTATAAGAGAAAACTATAAATATGGTGTCTGCAGTACATGACCATGAAGCAAAACTATATATGGAATCATTTTATAACAATTTGAAGATATTAATGATTCATATATTAATTTTGTTAAAGATAAGGGCAGATTAATTAATTAATTTAGTAGTAACTGTCATAAGGTCAACGTGGAGGAGCGCAGTCTCCAACGTTTACAAGCCTCCTAACGTTACCTATGGATATTTAACTTTCACTAGCAAAGCTGCAAAGCTGCAAAGCTGCAGAGCATTATGGCAGAAACTGCGGCGTTGGCGGGATAAGAGGTCCAGCTGTGGTCTGTTGGAGATGTTGGTTAGAAAGCGAACTAAAGGTAGGTTCTATCTGCGGTATGATCCTCAGGTTCTGTCAGAGGGACAGACTGGATATTTTCCTCTCTCTGCCCGTAGAGCAACAAGTTCTTATACTTTCCTGTAGAGGATTAATGAAGGATTAATAGATTTAAAGGGACGGCACCAAAACGAGTTGCTTTAAGACGCACCTCAGAACAAGAGTAGAAGACGGCCTGTGGGGCCACAATGACGAGGAATTCAGACCAAAGCGTTGCAGTTTCACTTTTTATAGACCACAGCTGGATTATTTGCGAAAAAGAAGGATGTCTAAGCATGATGTGGCCCGTTTATTGTTCCGAGTGTTTGATCAGTGCAGAAACAAGAGTCCGCTGCCTGCACCCACACAGCTGCGGTGGTTTTTAGAGCTGAAGGTTGTCGCTGCTAACGGGAAATCCAGTTAGAGGAAGTACAGATGGAGGAATCGACTGGAAACCAGGAGTCTTTATCAGGAGTGGAGCAGCTGCAGGTCTCTGCGGCTTGTTTGTGCTGCTTCGCTGTTGTCCAGCTCAAAGTAACCGAAGTTTTCTCTGGTTTTGCTGTCGAAACGTTGAGGAACTCCGTGATCCGTCACTGAAGAGAGCATCCGACCTTCTGTGATTCACCGCTGACCCTAATCCAACGCTCTCTGCGTGGATGATTGTTGTAGGTGGATTTTGTCTGATGGTTTTGCACAGAGAAGAGGCGGTGAAGGCTGCTGACTTCATCTCACTCATCAGACGTCTGTGTGGACAAAAAAACAACCAAAAAACAAAACTGGGCTCCCTGCCCAGCATTTCCCCAGCTCATGGTGACGTCTCCTCTGCTTTTTTCTCTGGACCTTTTCTTCCTTTCCTTTCCTACAACAATCATCCTCTTACTTTACTGTCGATCACTCCATTCTGTTAGAACGCCTGGAGAACTGGGTCGGCCTCTCTGGTACAGCACTCAACTGGTTTAAATCCTACTTAAAGAACAGGGAATCTTTTGTATCAGTAGGTAACTTTACATGAGAGACGACAAAAATCACATGTGGGGTTCCCCAAGGGTCCATTCTGGGTCCCTCCTCTTCAATATCTACATGCTCCTCTAGCTCAGATCATAAAAAACAACAACATCAGCTACCATCACTATGCAGACGACACACAGCTCTACATCACCATGTCACCAGGTGACTATAAACCAGTTCAGGCACTGAGGAAATGCTTAGAAGAAATCAATACGTGGATGTGCCAAAATTTTCTTCAACTGAATAAAAACAAAACTGAAGTAATAATCTTTAGACCAATAGAGGAGAGATCAAGAGTTAGCTCACAGCTTCAGCTGCTTCAGCTAGGAACCACTGATCAGGCCTGAAATCTGGGAGTAGTGATGGACTCAGACCTGAACCTCCAAAAGCATCTAAAGACAGGATTACAAGATCAGCTTTCTATCACCTGAGGAACATTTCCAGGATTAAAGGACTGATGTCTCAGTAGGATCTGGAAAAACTAATCCATGTTTATCTTTAGTAGAACTGATCACTGCAACGGTGTTTTCACAGGTCTGCCTAAAAAGTGGATCAGACAGCTGCAGCTGATCCAGAACGCTGCTGCCCGCGTCCTCACTAAGACTAAGAAAGTAGAGAACATGGACCTGGTTCTGAAGTCCTCACTAAGACTAAGAACGTAGAGAACATGGACCCGGTTCTGAAGTCCTCACTAAGACTAAGAAAGTAGAGAACATGGACCCGGTTCTGAAGTCCTCACTAAGACTAAGAAAGTAGAGAACATGGACCCGGTTCTGAAGTCCTTCCACTGGCTCCCTGGATCTCAGAGAATAGACTTTAAAATCCTTCTGTTAGTCTATAAATCCCTGAATTAGCACCTAAATACATCACAGACTTGTTATCAGGGCATCAACCCTCCAGAACACTCAGGTCTTCTGGCTCCAGCCTGCTCTGCAGAACCAGAACCAGAACCAGACATGGAGAAGCAGCATTTAGTTCCTATGCTCCACTGATCTGGAACAAACTCCCAGAAAACTGTAAAAGTGCTGAAAGCCTGAGTTCCTTTAAATCAAGATTAAAAACACATTTATTTAGGATTGCCTTCGACTGTTCTAGTTAAACTGTTCTACTGAAACATCATTAGTTTTACTTTTTTAGTCCAACTGTTTTTAATGTTCTATTTTGTTTCTACATTTTATTCCTACTTGCTTTTATTCTGTTTTATTTTCCTATATTTTAATCATGTAAAGCACTTTGCATTGTCTCTGTACTGAAATGTGCTATATAAATAAATTTGCCTTGCCTTCTTTTAATTTCACAGTTGATCTTCCTGGAAATAGTTTGTGCAGCAACAAAAAAGACCGGAAGGATCACTGCCTCCAGATCCGTTGCAATAAATTAAAATGTTATCTAAAAGTTTGTTTCAGTTCAATTCAACTTAATTATTCTGTTTTACAGTGGATTAAAAACCCCAAATTCTGTTTCGTAGAGAGGTTTTTAATCGATAAAAATGGGCCTATTTAAAAGTATGTCCATGTCGTTTAGAGTATCTGCACTCGGAACCGGGTCTGGACTCCTTTTATATGAATTTCTGCACTAATGCGGCATGGCATGAAGGCGATCAGCCACGCTTTAAATACATCAATCTTTGAAATAAAACTATAGGAGCTTCACATTTTGAATTGAATTACTGAAATAAATGATTTTATGCGGATATTTTAATGAATTTAGATGTACCTGTAGTTTAGTTCAGTTTAATTTATATTTTATACTTTATTTTAAAGGCTTCCTTTTTAAATTTGCTTTATCTTTTTTTTTTTCTTTTTGTTTCAAGCCCGTGACAAAAATCTGGAATTATTACTCCTGGAGGACGTTCAGTCTGTTGTTTCACTCTGATTAAAGTCACATGACAGAAACTTGTTTTAATGCACAACAAAACATTCTGGCTTTTTAAATAATACGTCAGAAGAATCAAACATAGTTGTTATTAAAATATATGGAATCACTTAGCATTCAGGAAAACAATGTTAAAAATGGCAGTTTCTAAAACCTGCCCAGATCTAATCAGTTTGCAGTTACTGCAGAGCCTGCAGACCGTAGCGAGCTGTGGCAGCTTGTGGTTCCCAGTCAGCTGGGTCCAAATAAAACCTCCAGGTTGTAATAGAGAAACATCAAGGTTGACTAAAGGGGGCATCAAAGTTAACGGACAGAGATCTCACAGCATTTTAGCTGCAAATGGAAAAGAAAGAAAAGCCAAACTGGCAGAAACAGTGGGGAATGTTTGTGGTTGAACGCTAAGAAATCAGCTGAAAGCTTAACCCTAACATCAACATACATTGTAACAAGCCAGGGTCTTCATGGTACGTCTGCAAGGTCCACTTTAAGATTAGAGGGTTTGCACTAAAATTACAGAAGTCCTGAAAAAAAGCTTTAGACCTTCCCAGAGAGACAAAAGCATTAATCTTTTGTGTGATATGAAATGTATTCATATGTGCAAATCAAGAGAACATAGTTCTTCCAAGTTGTGAAATAATTTGTCGGTCTCTGAACAGAACCCAACCAAATGACTATAAATCATTGCAAATATTTGAAGGTTTTTTAGAGCTACGCAGATCTGGTGTAGCGTTGTACTTCAACATATATCAGTGAATTTGTTAAAAAATGTAAAGAGTAATTGCTCATAACGTGCATCATCAGAAGGTTAAGGCCGGCCCGTTGTCTGTGATAAAGTCCTAGTCTGACCTTTAATTTACTTTTGGTTTTCTTTTTCTTTGTTTTTACAAAATGGCCAATATTGACTCTGGCTAACCTGTAGCTAACTACACACATATTGAAAGTTTAAATAGAAATACATTTTTGTGACTAGATTCGAAAGTTGTTTTTGGAAAGCAATGTTAATTTAGTTTAATTGAATTTAAAGACCAACTTCAAGCTGTGCAGCAATGCCTTTTGCTGCTGAAAAGTATTAAGTTTGTCATTGGGTTAGAAATAACTGAGTAAAACATCATCTGCATAGAACTGTACTTCAGTGAAAGACATATTCTTACCAGTGTTATTTAAAAACATGGAGCCTAAAATACAGCCCTGGTGTTCTCCTTTTATAATATTACACAAAACTAGACTTGTTTTCACCCAACAAAAAACATCTCTTCAGGAAAAAGACAATCAAATCAATGACAGCCAACTGTTGGAATTAATATTGGAAAACTGTGAATGACGAGGCTCCGTCAGATTTGATCTTTCAGCTAGAACCTGATTATTGGAGAATATTATTTCTACATCAGCAGAGTCCCCACAGAGGAAAACCAGAGGAGCAGCAACAGAGGGCTCACTGGGATGTTTCTGGTTCATGATTCTGTAATTTTCTGCTCCACTGGATCTGAAGATCTAAAAAAGATGAAAATTACAAATAATTTCAACAATTTGCATTGGATTTTTTTTAGATGTTTTACAAATCCAGGAGGTTAATCTGTAAAGGAACTGACTGAGCATCTTCAAATGGTGATCCCATGTTTGTTTCCTCATGTTTCCACTTTTTTTTTACCCCAGTCTCCTCTTTCTAACCATCTTTAATTTCTTTCCTTCTGCCCTTTTAATTGTTTTTGTCTTCCTGTCCTATTTTCTTGATTTTCCTCTCCTGGTTTATTAGCGTATCAACGCGCAGACCCGCTCCTCCCGTCGTTCCTGCTGAATGGATTTGTGTTGCCCCATAAAGCGCCCAGACGCTCTTCGTTGTCTGTTGAACCCCGCATCACGGTGTTGATTGGACCGCAGAGCGAGCCGGGCTCTGCTCACTTCCCAGAATGTCTGGACGTCACAGCAACAGATGGCGGTTTGATTACCGAGCGGATGTTCCAATTTATGGCCCCCGGTGCCCCTCGGCCCTGTATCGTGTTTCAATTAAAGAGAGATTTGGAAGAGGCGCGCCGTAGCTGGAGTCAATCCTCATAATTCATTAAGAGGAGCTCTGACGCGAGGAGGCGTTGATCGGAGGAGTTTGCTGGCATTAGACGTGGCTCAGAGGAAAATGTGTGTTGGCAGGTTTTGAACATGAAACCAGGAGAGGGACGATGTTGATAAAATTAGACCGTTAACTTCAGAGATGCTGGAATGTTGAACTTTCTTAATATCCTAAACTTACATTTAGCTGTCTGACGGTTAGGGTAACTTTAGTTCTTTTATTTTCTTGCAGATCTTTGAGCAGGAATAAGAAGAAAGTGTAACTTTCTGCAATAAATAAATAGAAGTTTTGTCCTTTTTGTTAGAAATAACAGTTTCCTTGCTGTTCTTTTATTCAAATGATAAACTTGCATTAACGTCTTTTTATATAACTGAACTTATTTCTTGAGGTAGACCAAACCATATGTGACAAATTATTAAACTTTTAGCTTGTCTTAAAACGTTCACCACACACATGCTTATTCCATTTATCCCTAAAGATGAATGACGTTACAGTTACTGTTATTATTTTCCATTTTTAAGAGTGCAAACTGAACGGTTGAACATGCTTGTTAACGATCCAAAGTCTTCTTCCTCTTCCTCTTTGAACCTTCTGTTCTCCTCGTCTTCTTCCTTCACTGATTTCACACCCTCCCTCTCTGCCCTTGTGCTGTTGTCTGTCTGGTTTGATGTACGCCACAGCAGGCGGGACTTTCTAGGAGAACGCCGTAAATTATGACTAGTTGGAGCTAAAACAAACACATTATTTTGGTTCTGGCAGACTATTTAAAGGAGCAATAAGTAGTACTGACACCTAGTGTTGGAAATCAGAACAACAAATACACAAGACCTTCAGCCATTTCTCAACGGTGTTTTACTTCCACAGGACAGATCTATAATGATGTATTCTGTTCTGGTTCTGGTCCACTTCTCTTACTGGCCTCCATGTTTGCAGGCTGCTGCTCTTTTGCCAACATAAAATATTAAATGCTACACTCTGTGTTGGGAACCCTGGGAACTCTCATATGATTGGCTGAGGAACCAGGAAGTAAACATGGGCTGCATTCTGAACCAAAGTAGTTCTGGACCTTACCTCTAAGTTTGAAAGGAGAAAAAGTGACTAAGACATTGTTGATGGAGCGGACCGACTAACATCCTGGAATGTTATTAACATCCTGGGTGACAAATGAGATTTAAAGGCATATAAAGTAAATTCCTTAGATACAATAATAATCTGCTTTATTTGTCATTGCAACATACACTCACTGGCCAGTGGCCACTTTATTAGGTATTAGGTGCTTTATAACATGCCGTGTTATCCTGCTGGAAGCAGCCATCAGAAGATGGTTCACTGGTCATAAAGGGATGGACGTGGTCAGCAGCAATACTCAGGTAGGCTGTGGCGTTGATATGATGCTCAGTTGGTACTAAGGGGCCCAAAGTGGGCCAAGAAAACCATCACACCACCACCAGCAGCCTGAATTGATACCAGGCAGGATGGATCCAAGCTTTCATGCTGATGCCAGATTCTGAGCCTAACATCTGAATGTGGCAGCAGAACTGGAGACTCATCAGACCAGGAAACATTTTCCAATCTTCTATTGTCCAGTTTTGGTGAGCCTGTGTGATTTATAGCCTCAGTTTCCTGTTCTTAGCTGACAGCAGTGGTACCCGGTGTGGTCTTCTGCTGCTGTAGCCCATCCACCTCAAGGTTCCACGTGTTGTACCTTCAGATATGTTCTCCTGCCGACCTTGGTTGGAACGAGTGGTTATTTTAGTTACTGCTGCCTTCCTATCAGCTCCAACCAGTCTGGCCGTTCTCCTCTGACCTCTGACCTCTGGCATCAACGAGGCGTTTGGCCGCTCACTGGATATTCTCTCTTTTTCTGACCATTCTCTGTAAACCCTAGAGATGGTTGTGGGTGAAAATCCCAGTAGATCAGCAGTTTCTGAACTACTCAGACCAGCCCTTCTGGCACCAACAACATGCCACGTTCAGAGTCACTGAAATCACCTTTCTTCCTCGTTCTGATGCTCGGTCTGAACTGCAGCAGATCGCCTTGACCACGTCTGCATGCCTAAATGCATTGAGTTGCCACCATGTGATTGGCTGATTAGACATTTGTGTTAACGAGCAGTTGGACAGGTGTACCTAATAAAGTGGCCGGTGAGGGTATATTCCAGTGAAATGTGTTCTCTGCTTTTAGCCCATTTTAGCTGCCCAGAGACCCAGAGTGGCAGTCTATGGGATTCAAAACTTGCATCCTTCGCCCTAATCTGACCACTAAACAGATCAACTCAATAAACTGATTTACTGGATTAGATCAGCAAAGATCCAAACAGGACACCAGTAAGCAGTGCTGGTACCTCTTCAGTTGGACCTTAGGGGCTGTGACTTGGTTGAAGATGGTAAAAGTTTCATCGGATGCGGAGCAAAGCATCCTGGGAGGCAGAGAAGGTTCTGCTGAGGAGGAAACGAATAAAAAACGCAGCAGAGGTTGAACTCTGGGTGACCATGACGTCCCCACGCTGACTTCTCGTCTCACTTTATGAGAAACGCAGAGCGTTGGCACATGTAATGAGGTTTCTCAGTATGGAGAGACTTGGCTGTGAAATGTCACACATATATTTCCATTTCTCCCACAACACATGAATAGAACCAGCGCTAATTGCTTTGTATAAATATCTCAGACATCCTAGAAGTAATTAAATTCAAAGCGGCTCTTTTTTTTTTTTTTTTTTTTGTCTGTGTCCGGCATAACATGACTTATTAGAGGCTTAAATATTATAATAATCACCTTTTTATTGACTGGGATTGTAATAAGAGACACATTTGTGCCGTCTTTGCTCAACGGTGAACGATGAGTAAGCCAGCGTTTTCACCTGCAACCTTCTACCACCCATCGCAGCACGCGTTATTACGGCACATTAAAAAAACCATATGGGACATAATGGAGTGTAATGAGCATCAGTGTCGCAGCCTCCTCATGGGGGCGCCGGGTTCAGAGCCCGCTTACCTCGTACGTGTCTTTAATTAGCCTCTGCTAGGCTGCACACTGTGAGCCTGGCAGAGGAGCGATGAAAACAGAGCTGATTACAGCTGATGGCGTCTCAGGCTGATGTGTGAAGGTGGAGACGCTGGGGAAGCGTGCGGACCTCGACGGAAAACACAGAAGAATCACATCCTGGAAGTGAAGCTAGAATATCTGAACGTTTGGGGTTGATGATGCCTGATTTCCAGCTGGATAACGAGGAAAGAGGAAGACCCCGGTGAAGAGTCATGGACATGGTGAAGTGGGGCTGGACGATAATTCAATAACAATATATATCGATCGCTAGACGTATATCGATGATAGAAAAAAAAGGATCAATAAAAAGTTCTATAGAATAAGAGTTTTCCTTCCTTTTGCGTTCTAGCCTATATGTATGCATATTCAATTCATTTAAATTCAATTTTATTTATATAGCGCCAATTCATGAAACATGTCATCTCAAGGCACTTTACAAAGTCAAATTCAATCAGATTATACAGATTTGTCAAAAATTTCCTATATAAGGGAACCAGTTGATTGCTTCAAAGTCCCGACAAGCAGCATTCACTCCTGGAGAAGCGTAGAGCTACAGGGAGATATCATATACATTATAGGCTAGAATGCAATATATAATGTATATACAGTGTAAGTTAATATTACAGTCATTAAATCCTCCCAAACAATCACAAACACAGACCCAGGAACTAAGCTCCGCCCCCTTCAAAGAGTTCAGAGAGCACGTTATTTTTTATTTTTAAAAAATTTGCAGTTTTGATGAAAAGTTGGTTGAATAAAGGGTTGAGTTTAAATTCAGTGTTTGTGTCTGTATCTAAAAATAAGTCGCTAAACAGCAGCATAAAATGGCCAGGGCTGCACTTAAAATATATGTTTTGAATTTGTTGATAATTATCGATATCGATCAATATAATTTCTATTTTATCGATATGCTTTTGTTCTATGCCGTCCAGCCCTGTGGTGAAGGCAGTCAGGGCTCACCTGTAATCACAACAATTAAGATACTAACAATGACGAGAGGAAATAAACTGGTTATTAGTATTACTAATTAGTTTTCTGTGTGATTTCAACAGTTTAATGCACAAAATCTGAAGCCAACCATCAGTTTGTGACCTTAAGCAGGACAATGATCAAACTAATCAAACCAGCAGGCCCACCTCTAAAAAAGCACTGATGAGAGGTTTGGGATGGCCTAGTTAAAGTCTGGAGTTAGAACAAAAAAACAGTAATACAGTTGAATTAAAAGGATTCTGCAGAGAAAAGCAAGCCAGAAGTTTGCAGGAGGAAAAAAGAAAAATCACAAAAACTTGATGTCAGGTGTTGCTCCCAAAGGTGGAGCAACCAGGTATCAGATTTAGGAAGAAATGGCTTTTCTCACATCGGCCCAGGTGGGTTTGGAGAGCCTGTTTCCCTCCCCAGCGATGTAACGCTGTGTTTTAGTCCTGTGCTCGTATTCCCAAATAATCCTAAAGCTAAAAGTATCTCTTAGTAGCGTCACATTAATATCGAATAGATGGAGAATAGATGGATGGAGTCACCAGTATAGTGAGTAAACATAACAAGCAAACCAAAATAAGGATGAGAATGTAAATAAGGTGCGTTCAAACATTTTAATGCTCTGTGACAATTATTCAATAAATGATGTGGTTATTTAAGTTTCATCATCATGTCACTCGTTTCTTAATCTAATTAGTCAAATCGGTTAATTTCTCTCCAGTGATTACTAGGAGCGCATTTCTGTTGTTTTTTTGTTTTTGTTTGCTCCTTGAATCAACCAATCACAGCTCTCAGAAGACTCTCACACTCTTCCTCACTTAGACAAAAACAGGAAGCAGCGATCAGAAACACACCCTTCAGCACATTCAGCATTAACTCTTTTATTCAACTTCAAACAGCCCGAAAGATTAGTGCAAAGTAGAACCAAGATGATGCGTTTAAATGAAAACCGATTTTAAAACCACAATATTTATGCATCAATCGTGTCGGTTCTTTGAAATTGCTTTCACTTAGTTTTGGCCTGAAGAATCGGGGGTTTGTAGAGTTTCTTCCTCCTCCACTTATTATTTATTTGCTGCCAGCGCCGCTCAGCAGGACGGGGCTTTGAAGAGCAGCAGATACAATGAGAAGAACATTTACCTTCTAGTGGTCTGTGTCCGATCAACCCGAGCAGAGTCCGAACTCACAGAGTCCTCGCTTCACTGATAAGAAGAAGATGAGGATCTCTGAAACTCGTCAGCGGGAAAGATTTTCAACTCATTCTAACCGGCGCTGCGGGAACAGATTAGACTAGATGAGGAAGTCTCCTTCATCGGGCCTTTAAATCCTCCTAATCTACTGGAATCTGACAGCCTGAGTCAATATTAATTCATTAACGTCTCATTTCCAAAAAGGCCGGGTGAGAGCGGCGCTGCTGCACACAGGGCGACCTGGACATGCTCAGCTGGGATGTCCTGATTATCCCCTCATCCAGCCGACACCTTCCTGCCTGGACTCATTAAGATCATCTTCATTACATTTCTTTCTGCCCTTCTCTTGTCAGCTCATCCTTTCACACGATCGATCTGCATTTTCTCGGAATCTTGAGTTTTTTTTTTATATCCTCATTGGATCACCCATGATTCCCGTGGTTCTGTTTAAACATAAGTAAAGGAAATTAATTTCCTCTTAAAGCGTGAAGCAGGAGTGCTTAAAGAGGCACTTCTGCATTTTTCTTGCCCTTTTTACTCCACCTCACTGCTGCAGTTTGGATATGATTCATTCAGGGCTCTGCATCTGCAGGCAGGCCCTGAAAAAGCAAAAACGCCTGCAGGGGATTCTGCCTTAATAAAAAATCCCTCCATCTACGGTTTTTATATTCATATCCATTTCCATGTTGATTCATTTGCTCACCACGTCCTTCTGTTATCAATGCTTGACAATACGGCCGATTTTATAGTGATGAGAAATAGAATATTAACAAAAATGTGACAGTTTGCAGGTCTTTGAAATGATGATGATGGTAATAAAGTTGTTGTAACATTAATTATGTATTCAATCCAACAATACTTTATTAATCCCAAAGGGAAATGAAATCTAAATGCTAATAAATGTTAGGTTTTATCTAAGTGTTGTCAAAGAGGTGTAGAGTCCGCTCTGTCAGCTCGGCCATGGGCCCGCTCAGGTGTGCAGCAGGAAGCAAACGGCGAGAGCAGCAGGTGGGCCAGGGCTGCGCATTTAATCACACTCAGGTGAGCCTCCTGCTAGAGTGCAGGCAAAAATACTCTGAGGCACAATTTACACAAAAAGAACCCATAAAGTTCCCTTTTTGCAGTGCATGGCTCTTTAAAACCACGTAGATAATTGATTCTATAAATAGCAACTCTAGAAATGGGTTGGTTTAATGGTTAAAATAAAGAACTATCATTTTATTTCTATTTTGGGGGTTTTGGGAAAAAAAGTGACATTTAAAAAAAAATATACATGGAACATGCACTGCAAAAAGGGAACTAAAAGTACTGTAAGTAACAAGTTTTTTTGTGTTTAAAGGTATACTATGCAACCGGGGTTGATTTTCCAGCGAGGCGCCCCCCAGAGGGTGAAAGTAAAAGTGCACTGTCGTAAATATGCTCAGCTGTTCTCCTGGTTTATCCGTCAAGCCAGGCGCGGTTGTTTTGAGCTTAGCAGACAGGCGAACGCAACGAATACAAAAGTCGAAAAACCGGCAGTACAAACAATGACTAACACAGTGAAAGTATGAACATGCACAGAGAGAGAGAGAAACCATTCCAATGCAGTGTTTCCTCTAGGAGTTTGCTTACCGGACGACCGGGGGAGGGGAGCGACAAGCTTTACGCCGATGACCCGCGGAGCGGGGGGGAGACAAGCTTTGCGCGCATATCGAGTTAGTTTTTTTTTTTTTTTTGAATGTTGGGAGGCGGTAGCGTGAGGGAAACCCTACAATGTTACTTACAATCGCATCAGCAGAAACGCGAGGTCCGCGTCAGCCTTGCAGCCTTCTCTTTCTTTTAGGTCTCGCCATTCGGAAAAAGCTTGCCCGATGTTCACCCGTGTACGACTCGTCTTTCTGTCCAGAGCCATTTTCCTCTTTCTTGCCTGCTCCGACATGGGCTTTCGCTGTTTTATCGCTGGTTCCGCCATGATAACTGCACAGATATCGCCACTGCGCTAGCAACAAACATGTTCTCGCCGTAAAGCAAGACCGACTCTCGCGATCTTGCACGAGATTCTGAGCCTGTGGGCGCGGGCCGAGGGCTCCTGCAGTTGCAAGTGCGGTATTTCCCCCACAGACCACCAGGGCGGCCGAGAAAACCTTAGTTCAACCTGAAATGACTCATTTAATCATCCAAAACGGTATGGAACACATTAATTAATTGAAAAATGTTGCATAGTATGCCTTTAAGTACCAAAGTACTTGGAAAATTACTTGTCAGTTATCTAAGAACTTTTTAAGGAAGCAAAATCCTTATAAAGGTTCAATAGTAATGGTAAGTAACACTATAATCATTAACCAAAGAACTGTTAGAAAACATGTCAAGTGAAAGAATGTGTTAATTTCCTTGAATATGAAAATAAGTAGAAATTCTTGAAAAATGTGTTTGAAACCAATTTTTCTCCATTACTAGTAAGAGGCCCAGGATGATGGGCGGCAGTGTTTCTCTAAGGTCATTGCTGTTGTCTTTCCAGCCGGTATGCTGCTAACCCACACCTGCATGCACCCGAGCAGCAAACTGACAGAACTACAGGCTTCTTTCTGAAGCTGATCTGCATATTTATCCATAAAGCAACAGTTTGTTTTCTATATTTATGTTTCTTGCTCTGTTTCAGTCTTGATTTCTCCCTTTCCTCTGTTAATTGGGGGAATTTTAGCGATTTAACCACACAAGCCGGTTCCGTCTTGTCATTTTTTCCCCTCCGGCCTGAAGGAGATGACGTGAGAACAGAAATCCTTTCCATTTTCTGTCGCTGCAGCAAGCAGGTTTTCTTGTTACTGATTATCCAAGCGTGACCGACCGGTTGCTCTAACACATTGGTGTTAAACTAAAAGTGTCAGACTTTAAACACAACAACGTCGCAGATCGTTTAGGGCTACAAGTGAACCGATTAGGTGGAGTTAAAGTGTGAATTTCTGCTTCAGCTGCCTCCAAACAACCCGGGTGTGAAACCCCTCCAGAGCCACTTTCTCTGATTGATACGGCGTGACTGAAAGATGCTGCGTGCGTCCGTTTTCATCAGATGTTCTGGCAGCAGGTCCACAATGTTTCCGGTCCCAATCTGAGTCCGATTAGTGGTTTGTGGCTGATGGTGTTTGTGTTTTTCCCTGCAGGTGGAGCGGGAGATCGCCATTCTGAAACTCATCGAGCATCCTCACGTTCTGAAGCTGCACGACGTCTATGAAAACAAGAAATACCTGTAAGTTCATTTTCCAAGGGTTTATCTCACTTTTTTATGTGATTTTTCTTTTCTATGAAGTCTGAGATTTGTTTTCAGGCTGAACAACAAAATGCAAAAGTCCACATTTCTGCTCAGGGATGAGCCATTATTACCTGATTGGGCTGATTGAGCAGCACTCAATCATCAGTTAGATTATGTCCTCCACATTGCCTCATAAACCACCAAAAATGACAAAGAATAGTGCTTTTTGCTAACCTACAGACTAGCAGTTTTTATCCTCACACTGCAAAAAGGGAACTAAAAGTAAGTAAAATCTTCTTGAAATTAGTGTATTTTCCTTGATTTGAGCAGCTAAATAAGACTATTTGCCAATGGAATAAGATTTTTATACTTAAAATAAGAAATATTCAGCTCCATCATTTTATTTCAAGTGCAGTATATCCAATTATGTTATTTTAGGGATAACAATACTAATGCCATTGGCAAAGAGTCTTATTTAGCTGCTCAAATCAAGGAAAATATACTAATTTCAAGAAAATGTTACTTACAGTACTTTTAGTTCCTTTTGCATGGCATGTATTTTTTTTTAAAAAGGTAACTCTTGTCTCAAAACCCCAATAATAGAAATAAAATATTTCTTTATTTTAACCATTAAACTAACCCATCTGTAGAGTTGCTATTTATAGAATCAATTAGCTACATGGTTTAACAGGGCCATGCACTGCAAATAGGGAACTAATAGTAAATAAAATTTTCTTGAAATGAGTGTATTTGCCCTTGATTTAAGGAGGTAAATAAATCAGCCATTGGAATAAGATTTTTGCACTTAAAATAGCAACAACTCATCTCCATCATCTTATTTCATTTTGGGGGTTAAAACACTCATTGCAGATAATTTTATTTATCTGCTCAAATCAAGGAAAAATGCACTAATTTCAAGAAAATTGTACTTATTTTTAGTTCCCTATTTGCAGTGTGCAGCTTCTGGGGGTCTAGATAAATGATTTTAAGCAGACTCGAGAGCACAGACGTCTCTCCTCGTTGTAGCTGAAGCAGCTTTCAGGCAGCGGTAGCATCATGGTGTGGGTCTGGGACCAGTGAGAAACAAACGCATTCAAACTCCTGCACCTCATCCTTGCTTTTCAGAATCATTGCAGTCATGTGCCGTAAAAACTTTCCTGTTTGCAAAAAGGAGCGGTTCAGATAAAGATCAGCGTTTACAGGCCGACGATCAGTTAAACGTTAAGTAGCAAAGTAATTGTGCAGATCAAATCTACGTTCTGTGTGCGGAGCGTTGAAGACAAACATGACGAGCTGTTTGTTCTCGTGTATTCTCATTAAAGCGTGAATTGTTGCCCGTTTCCCCATCAGCCCGACCTGCCGCCTGCAGCAGCAGCTTTCCTGCAGGTCCTTCTTTTATTGCGCACATCAATCTGGCGCATGTTGCAGCCGCGCTCCAGCGGCAACGCTTAATGCGCTGCTCAATAATTGATAAAGCCGGCGCCGTCACATGGAAGTGGAGTTTGTTTTCTTAATGTTGCGAGGACAGCGACGGATGGTCATCACGCATGCAAACAGAAATTCTCTCGCTCACAAATCACAGCCGGCCGCGTTTCTAATTTAAAGCGCGCTGACAGGTAAACGCTCGAGCGGGTTCCCTTAATCTGCTAATAAATCAGGCGGCGCGGACGTGGAGGCCGCGGGACGACTCGCTGGAAGCAGGAGGAGGGATCAGAGATGTTCCTGAGATAAATCAGCGCCGGAGATGGATAAAACGTTTCAGACCACAAACACCCACAGCTGCACGAGTTGGGGATTTTCTCAGGGATTTACTTTCTGCATCAATTCCTCGGTAGAGCCAAATTCTCTGGAGTTTTTGACTGAATTATTTGATTAATGACTCCTTCAGATGGATGGAAGGTAAAACAAAAGATTTCTGTTAAATCTGAGCTGAGCCTTTTCTCTTTGTTGCAAGAAAAGGGTTAAAATTGAATTCCTTAGAGTTCAGATAATAATAAAGCTGTTGTCACGGCTCACGTTTTCATGCTTTTTAGCAGCTTCTGCCCTAAACTGAATATTTTAACATATTATAAAACATTAAATGTACAAGAGAAATCCAGCTTAGATGAATTATGCACGTCTGTTAATGTCAGTTAGTTTATGCAACACTTAATAAACAAAGTTGCCTCAGAGTTTTGCACCATTAACGTCTCACAACAACCAAAGACGACTAATAATGGCGAAAAGAGCAGTTGATGGAAATAAGAAAAAGAAAAACACACCAAGAAGTGAAAGAATGATAAAAGAGAGTGAATAAGACAATGTTGTTTTGTCCTGGATTTAGAAAATTATCTAGAAAGTCTCTGCTGCTCGTATTTGTTTCCAGAAAGGTGAAAAATTCAGCAGTTTAGGTGCAGTAACAAGAAAAGAGAGACTCTGTCCGACAGGTGAGGGAAACCTCAGTGTCAGGGTGGAAAGACATCAGCAATGACCTCATGAACCTAATGCTGCTCATCAGCCTGGAAAGGGTTATAAGGCGGTTTCCAAACTATATGAAGTCCTTCATTCTACAGAAAAATATTATAAAACGTGAAAATATTTTAAGGGGGCTGCCAACCTTCCCAGGTGTGGACATCCCAGCAGATTCAGCCAAAAAAAAAACAAACACTGTACCAAGAGTCCGTCTCAGACGCTACAGGCCTCTGCAGGTCAAAGGTTAAGGTTCATGACACTGAACCAGTCTGGCTCTTCTCTCTAAAGTCCAAATAACAGCACAATCTAACTTACAGAGCTGACTTTATTTGCTCTAGAACCATGGTCCTGGGGCGAGGTAGAGATGCGGGGCGGTGATGCTCGTTTGGGGCAGCAGATCAGCTCAAACACCAGCCGTGGAGCGCGGCAGAGGAGGAATTATGATTTTACAGCCATAAGACCTTTTAGTCATGGATCCAAGCATGAACTCCTGCGTTTCCCAAAGCATCCTAGAGTCAAATGTGAGTCCATGTGTCCAAACAAATGATCAAGGTGCTACAACGGCCTAGTCAAAGTCCAGACCTCAGCCTGGGCCAGTGCTGTGGTCTGGATGCTCTGGTTGTTGTAGACTTTAGGGTAGATTTAAACACTGTTAGATCATTGTTTTAATCTCAGGATGAATGAAATGCTAGAACTGAGGCAGATTTACCTGGAATGTCCCTGATTCTTGTTCTAACGAGGAGGTTCTATGTCCCTGACCTGGTTCTGCGCAGGTACCTGGTGCTAGAACACGTGTCCGGAGGCGAGCTGTTCGACTACCTGGTGAAGAAAGGCCGGCTCACCCCCAAAGAAGCCAGAAAGTTCTTCAGACAGATCATCTCAGCGCTGGACTTCTGCCACAGCCACTCCATATGGTTGGTAGTCACAGACTCTGACGTTTTACTCCAGTTTTTTTATCATGTTTCTGTTTTACCTGCTAAATTCAGCACCGACGTCTGATAGACGACACGAAACAAGCCGGCGGAGTCTGCTGGATTGTCCAGACCCGTACGCTTCCTGTTCGGCTCCAGAGGTGCATGAAAATACGCTGCTAGATCTGATTTATCACTGCTGACCGGCCGCTGCAGACCATCTGTTTGAATCAGACTCCAGGGAGGGTCTACAAACGGCTTTCTCTGTTCCCTCCTGCGTGGCAGGCTGATGAAGATCTCTGGGTTCAGTGGATGGTGCATACATTAACAGAGAATCTGATGGAAATACACAAACAGTCGGAGAACACTCTGCTGGCGAGCCGTGAAGTGTTTGCTCCGTTTTGCTGGTTTGCTCTCCTCGTCGGCTGATGCCGGGGGCGACTTTAGAGGCAGCGGCTCCTCTTGATCTCCTCTCATCTGGCTGAAACCTTTAGTTCCTCCACTCGTGGCTGCAGCTCTCTGTATCTGACTGCAATTGCACATCAAAGTTGCTCCGTGCCCGACTCCCGGCATTAGACGTCAAGTGTTTGGCTTTGAAGGACTCAATTTATTCACCACTGTGTGTTTTCTATGGATGAACCACAGAGACACACGGCACAGAGAAGCTCCTCAGCTGCAGGTTTTAATGCCCACACAGTTTCTGAGTAAATGGTGAGTTGTTTGTGATCAAAAGCAAAAGTTTATTGTGACTTTTCTTTGCAAAGAACGCGGCCCTTTGGGCTGATTTACTGCAAGCAGAGACTGGTTCCCTGCAGCTGTCAGTCTGATCTAATCTTTACTTTGTCTGAAGCTGCAAGACCAGAGATGAGATGTTTGCACTTTTTAAGAGCTTCACAGACAAACTTTATTGTCATTTTGTATGTAGAGTGCATACAAAATGAAATTTCGTTGCAAACATCTTACAACAATGCAATGAGATTGCAATTGAAATAAAATAAAATTACAATATAGAGTGCAGCAGTGATAACAGTGGTACAGTGCAGGAGAAAAAAATGTTTTTAAAAAAGTGTGCAGAAGAATGCTCAACCATGTGTGTAGTGCAAAGATAAAGGTGCAAAAAAGGCATTAGTTTGAAAAGTTCACTGTTGGCAGTGCAAAACAATAATGGTACAAAAATGCAGTAAATGTTCAGTTGTGTACTTTTAAATTTAAATTGATAATAAAAGTTCAGCAATGTTGGCATTGCAACATGATGATGCAAAATGGCCATAAAGTTCAGTTCTGTGCATGTGTGATGCAGAGTCTAGTTTAGAGTTCATCAGTCTACATGATTTATTAACATTTTTGGCAAATTATAAAATTGTCTAGCAGCGTGGGAGCATCATAATGATGCTCTCAGCAGTCACTGAACTGAGTTTCACTACCTCTCTCTGCATCCTGCAGATTTGCTAAACATCAGGACCCGGATTCAAACAGAATGCTCAGACTAAAAGCAGCTCTGAAATTTTAAGAGATTTATTAGAATTTTTCCTCAGTAAGATAAAAGTTATTCACAATGCATCTCAGGTCTTCATATATCTCCTAAAGTGACAAATGCTAGGAGTAAAGAGGACTTTTAGAGCCTCAGTGTCTGAAGCAGGAAGATGGAGGAAACAGAGAGAGCTGATTGGCTGATCCACCTGAACAGAGGAGGAATGAGCACCTAAACTTCTTTTATAATCATACAATTATTACTATGTAGATAAGATAAAGTTTATCATCACCATAGAGGGAAATTAATTAGTTTCAGCAGCCAGATGAGCTGAAGATGCAGCTCTTTTATCGAGGATAAAGAAATAATGGGAAAAATATTGAATAATCATGAATGAAAATTGGAGAAATGTATAGAGAATATAGTAGAGAGTAATTTTTTATATCATTCGCAGAAATATTCTCAATAATAAACACTTTTGAAGGAATGGAAACATTTGCAGAAAAGTCTATTTGTGAATAAACTCCTGCACAATAAGAGAGGGGAGAACGTATTTTCTGTTTTGATGGTGTCAGCAGCGTAAATAGTCATCTGGAAGGTTGCTTGTGTGATGCCTGCTTGTGATTGCTGCACGGAGCAGAGAAAAAAGAAAAAAGCGTTTCAGAGTCTGCTTCTTCGCGCCGTCACCCAGGGACCAATTTACCTTTCAACACTCCTCTGTCCTCCCACAGCCGAGCGGACACGCCTCCTTTCCTCTGTCCGGTTTGGGTTTCTCCACCTTTTTTCTCCTTTTTCTGTCGGTCGTTTTGCCAAAGACAAATTGTGGTTATGAAGGAGTTGTGCCCCGATCTCAAGGCCGAGACAACCCCGACCCAGTTCTGCTCAAATCACCAAGCCTTGCCCACATAATCGATATGTTGTCCTGCACACGGCGGCCCGGCCAGGACCCCCCCGCTGTTATTGTAGCTTCCTGCATTAATGAAAGCCACCCTGTCTCGTGTTCCTGTCGTCCTGCAGCCACAGAGATTTGAAGCCTGAGAACTTGTTGCTGGACGAGAAGAACAACATCAGAATAGCGGATTTTGGCATGGCGTCTCTGCAGGTCGGGGACAGCCTGCTGGAGACCAGCTGTGGGTGAGTACCATCCTGTAACCCCCCCCCCCCCCCCCTCTCTTTATGTATTTCTCTTTTTCTGATTAATTTCTGTCTTTTACTTTCAAATGATTTTGTCCGTTGTTGTTTTTAAACCAAACTCGGCTACAAGCAGCTGAACACATTTGGAGCCTGTGACGACTAATCATGTATTTATTTTATGTTATGCGTTTTATTTATTTCCAGGTTTTCCAGTGATTTGTTTTTAAAGACGAGGATTAGCTGCATGAGGTTGAATTTATCCTGCTGTGTATTTCACCAGCATTGCTGGCAGTGAAGCCTCCCCACAGCATGACACTGCCAGCGCCGTGCTGTTTTCTTAGGTGTGAAAGCCTCACCTGGACCCCCCTGAGCATCGTTCCCGCTCTCCGTCCGTCTATCAAACTTCTCCAGAACGTCTCTGAATGATCCAGTTTCCCATCGATAGGCTGCTTGCTGAACTTCCTACCAGGTTTCCTTCCACCTGAGGGAGACAGTTTGGTTCAGATCATTGAAACTTGGACACCATTGGGTGTTTTAGCAGGAAAATGATGCTAATCACACGTCCACATCGGTGTAGGAATGGATAAAGCAGACACAGACGCACCCACTGATGCTCTTTACAGGAAGGGTCAGAGCAGCTTCTACCTGCAGAGCTGCAGAGTTCCTCTGGTGACAGAAAGCTGCATCGTTGGTGCACAAAGGAGCGTTATCACAGATCCTTCCTCCCAGCAGCTGTTAGACTTTAGAGCCATCATTACTCCCAACAAACTCAACAAGCTTTTACATCCCTGCTGTTTCTTTTTAAATATACAGTTCTTCAAACCATCCTGCTCCGCTGCACATTGCTTTCATTTCTTGGGTACGGCAGTTTGAATAAAGCATTGCAAGGATTATTTTCTTATGTTGTAGTTTCCCCTCTCCCTTTCTAAAACCACAACCTCGCTTGTACTGGATCCTTCTGGACTTTGCTGGAAAGCCGAGTTGATCCCAGGAAAAAAACAAACAAACAGATTTATATTTAAGCTCCCTAAACTGCCAATATTGGTGGAGAAATATCAGCCAGGATGATGGCTATAAAATGTTTCTGCTTTAGGCACAACCTTTAATTAAATGTATAGTGGAGGCTGTATGTAAATATTTGATATATATAGAAAAGAGAAAAATAATTTAATTTAAAATAAAACAAAGTTGTTTTAAATATAATTGCAGTTATATGTATAACCCTGGTTTAAATGAGCAAAAAAAAAATCCCCAAACGAACCTGACCTGCATGGCTGCGATGAGTGAATGAAACTGTTTTTGTTGGGGGGGTTCTGGAAGCCCTGCAGGATGTTGGCAGGTCCAGCCCGTTAAGCTCTGCAGCGTTAGCCGCAGGCAGACTCAGGCATGCGGAACAGCTAAAGCCCCGGTACTCAGAAACGCCTCACAGAGCACCGCAGATTACGGCGTGGAGGCAGCGAGCAAAAATCCTCATTATCATTCAAACAACAGTGCCGGACACGTGGCTCAAAACAAAGCAGGTCCTTCTTTTATCAGCCGTTTGCACGTGTTTCTTATCTGATGCACGGGTTCCTGAGACCTGAGGAACACACGGAAACCCTTGACCGGGTTCTAAAGGCTCGTCACATGGGCCAGAAAGTGACCAGCGTCCATTTTAACAACTTAAAGTTAAAGTTGGCTGAGCAGAGAAGATTTAAACATCCCATAACAAGCATCACGATTACTGTTAGACCTTAATTTCATGCAGTTTTCTGCATCTAAATATGTAATTTTAGGTTTTCAGACTGGGCATCGTGGCTGCAGCTCTCTGTATCTGACTGCAATTGCACATCAAAGTTGCTCCTGGCATCTGTGTTTTTTGTTTTTTGTATGATTTGCCTGATAAATTGTCAGAGGAGGATTTAAAGCGGCTGAAGCAGTAGCCTAGGAGACCTATCAGACTAGCACTCTACCCAGGGGTTTAAAAGCCCTCTTTAGTGAGTCCACGTTGCCCATCAACCACTACGGCGGCAAATCACTGCTTATTACTCTGATTACATATTCAGTCAGCATTAAAGTAGAAATAATGAATTCTGTGTTGGCTGCGACACTCTGATGCTCATCGCTTCTCTGTTCTCCCAACTTCATGCAAAAGAAAGCAGCGGTGGACGGAAGCAGCTGGAAGTCTCAATTTTCTTTACAAAATGATTCAGAGCACAAAAAGCTCTGCATTCAGTCCCAGTAGCGTGATGTTTGGCCCCTAAGCAACATGTTGTTGTCAAAATGCCGATGTTCATTCAGACTGCAGCTGCAGCAAAAACGCTCGTTCCATCCTTTTGGCTCCTGCACAGATTGATCTGCGGGGAAAGTAAGAGGGATCGCTCCTTTTACTGGGCTGCAGATAAACGACTGCATGCACTGTTTTACAACAAGACTATCAGATTTCTCTAAGTTGTCTAAAAAAACTGAAAGGTCCTCTGCTTTTGCTGGTCCCCAGAGGATTAAAAATAGTGAATTTTAGGTCATGTATCTGCTTTGGAACCATGAAAAAAGGCAGGTTGGGTTTTGTTTATTTGAGTTCTATTAAGATTCCTTATTTTTTGCTGCTGAAAAGGAGATGAAAACAGAATAGATCAAGTGTTTTTCCCCCCGTTGGAAAGCTGTTCCTCGGCGCTCAGAAAGGTTGAGCTCAAATGAGCTTTGTCGTGTGACGTTAATGAATTTTCCCTAAACAAACAAGTGGAGTCGACTCTGGCAGGAAGGAGGGAAGTTTGCTCGGCTGTAATTAGATTGCAGTTAGTGTATTGTGAAGCGTGTGTGTTTGAGCGCTTCCAGTCGACCCGCTCCACAACTATTTGCATAATTAGGAATGTCATCAGCGAAGATGAAGCGCGTGTTTACTCTGAGCGTTTCGACGGCTCGTCGTTCTCTCTGCTTCATTCGTCCTGATGAGGACCGGGCCGAGGTTCTGTCATCCTGCAGATGGTCGCTGGAAGGAGGGGAAGTCAAACTCTTCCTAATGCCTGCAGAGCAGAGCTCCTGTCCCCTTTATTTTCTTAGCAATTTGTGAAATTGATCCTGAAATAAAAATAATTCAATTCAATTTTATTTATATAGCGCCAATTCATGAAACATGTCATCTCGAGGCACTTTACAAAATCAAATCAATCATATTAATTCAATTCAATTTTCAATTTATACAGATTGGTCAAAAATGTTCCTATATAAGAAAACCAGTTGATTGCTTCAAAGTCCCGACAAGCAGCATTCACTCCTGGAGAAGCGTAGAGCCACAGGGACAGTCGTCTGCATTGTCCATGGCTTTGCTGCAATCCCTCATACTGAGCAAGCATGAAGCGACAGTGGGAAGAAAAACTCCCCATTAGCGGGAAGGAAAAAACTCTAGCAAAACTGGGCTCAGTATGAACGGTCATCTGCCTCAACCCACTGGGGCTTAGAGAAGACAGAGCAGAGACACAGAAAGCACAGAAGCTCACATTGATCCAGGAGTACTTTCTATGTTAGATGGTAATAGAGGATGATCTGCCTCCCCTGATGATGTCACAGCTAAAAAAACGCCACACCAGGTGTACCTTCTATGAAGATAAAAGAGAGAACAAAAAGTTAAAAGCTGAAATGACAACAGTCATTTCGATACAATGCAAAACTGGAGAACAGTAGAACTAGAAATAAAGTAGAGTGAGAGAAATAGACCCTGATGTCCTCCAGCAGCCTAAGCCTATAGCAGCATAACTATAAAGGTAGCTCAGAGTAACATGAGCCACTCTAACTAGAAGCTTTGTCAAAAAGGAAGGTTTTAAGATTAGTCTTAAAAGTAGACGGGGTGTCTGCCTCACGGACCAAAACTGGGAGTTAGTTCCACAGGAGAGGAGCCTGATAGCTAAAGGATCTGCCTCCCATTCTACTTTTAGAGACTCTAGGAACCACCAGCAGACCTGCAGTACCGATGTTAACGCTGATAAATCGTGTTTCCTTGTAGTAAACGCTGGGTTATAGGAGACAAACTCCCGTTATCTCGCTGACTGTAGACGTTTGGCTGAGGAGCTGCTTTCTTATCGCCGTTTCCTGACTGTTGAAGGTCAACACGCGTCCTTCACTTGAACGCCACGTTTTCTCGGCCATAGCTTTTTCTGTAGGCTGACCCGGTGCCGGCGTTGGATAGAGCTGATTTTGGTTTCTGATCTTCAGATGTTACAGGCCTACAAACAAAACCTCGACCCACCAAAAAGCTTTATTTCTCTTGTTTTTTTGTGCTTTAGAGCTTCAGTTGCTCAGTTTTCTTCCTCCACTTGTTGTTTTTGTGCGGAGAATCTCCTGCAGACTGACCTCCCGCTTGCCTCTGCTTTCAGGTCTCCACACTACGCCTGCCCGGAGGTGATCAGGGTGAGTGCTTTCTCTATTCACTCAGAGTTGCTCTTACATCACAGCTCGCTGCATTCACCGCCCTCCTCTTCTTCAGATCACCCGCAAACTGGAATGCACTTTGTAACCTCTTTGTGTTTCATCTGTTCCTGAGTACTAAAACATTTTAGAGCTGAGTTTTATGCGTCTGAATAAACCTTCATAACCTCTGCAGAACTTCAGGCCTCGTTGAGCCGTTTTCAGGTTTCCCTGCAGAGCTCTGTCTTAGTTTAACATCAGTTTTAGTCTTTTAACTGCAAAAACAATTTTAGTCTCAGATTATAACTCTGATGTGTTCCGGTTGGACCGTTCCAGAACATTTAATCTTGATGGATGACAGGAAGCGTCCGCCTCTCATCGTTGTGTTTTATCCTGGCTTGCTTCATTCAGGGAGAGAAGTACGACGGGAGGAAAGCGGACGCGTGGAGCTGTGGAGTCATCCTGTTTGCACTGTTAGTGGTGAGTAACTCTGCAGCTGCGTCAGCGTCCGGACCGACAGCAAACACGCGATGGCTGACCTGGAAAACAGAATTTAAAAAGCTTTTGTTACTTTATTTGAAAGAATAAAAGAGGATTTCATCAGCAGGACTCTGGTTTTTGGCTCCAGCAAGAATCCAACAGACAAACTGGAGATAAAGGGTGAAAGAATAACTTTGGCAAACAAACTGAGACAAAGAAACATCTCCAGATTTGATGAAAACTAAACATTTTATCAAAAGAAACTTTTTTTAATCAATTTATGCTGTTGGTAAAATGTATGGGACAGTTCACGGATCTACACTAACACACGGTTACACTAAAACCGAGCGCCTTCGCTGTGCTTTGCCTCTAATCTGCTGCTTTCTGTTTCAGCTGTAGTGTCAGAAAGTTTATTTTTATTACAATGAAACAAAAGAAGTCTAGTTAATGGTAGTTTTAGAAACGTTGGACAAAACTACTTTACGTTAGAAACCCCCAAGGATTTACTTAGTTTATTTTTTATAACAATGAAACAAAATAAGTTATTCTAGTTGCAGCTTTAGAAAAGTTGTATAATCTTACTTTAGATCAGAAACCCCCAAGATTGAAGTGATTAACCTAGTTTATTTCTTATTATTAATAGAAACAATTAAGCTTTGAATATTAGTGATGAAGCTCATTCCAGTGAAACTAAATAAGTCAATGATTTACTTAGCTTATTCTTTTGTTAATGTAATGTCTTCTTTTCCTATAAATATTTCCCTCCGTAATGTTTTTCTGTTCATGTAATCAATTTGAATCATCTACTATCATCTACTTTATAAATAAGTGCTATATCAATAAACTTGCCTATGTGCACATTTATAAGCTCCTTTCTGCTGCTCAAAGAGACGCATATTTAAAACAAAACTTACTTAAATGATAAAGTCAAACAATAAAAAGATTAAAAACTGAAGTGGCTGGATTACATGCCCTAACCCTAACTAAAAATAAATAAATAATAATAATAATATATTTAATATTAATGCTGTAAATTTCCTTTGTTGTAAAAAAAAGAACACTGGATTCGTTTAATTTCACAGCAGGTTAGATGAAGAAATTTAACTGATTTATCCAGGGCAAACTGACAGTTTTTTTTAATTTGTTTTTTTAGCTCATTTAGGAGGGAAACAGAAATCAGTCCATTAAATAGTGAAACTGCAAATCGATGAGTCGGACTTTGAGGTGATTCTGATGAGCGGAGAGCTTTAAAGAGGCAGATATTAAAAGTTTAAAAGGAGCCATAGAGGCCAGAGTCGCTGCGGTTGGTGCTCAGTGTGTCTCGTTTCTTCTGCACATGCTCAGATCGCTCAGATCAGAGGCAACGAGGCCCCTGGCTCTCACCAAACATGAACAAAACAGTCTACAAGCTTTGAATAATGAAACAGAAAAAGTGTTACAGGTTTATTTTTGTGGTTGTACAGCTCTCAGTTAACCTCATTAACCTCTAAAGGCCGCAGGACTGTAGTCTAAAAATAGACTTTTTGATACCTAACAGTTATTTGTTTCTCTTTAAAGGTCTGTAAATGAGCTTAACAACTGATCAAACTTTTATGTTTGATGAAGAGTTAATTTCTTTCAGCCTTTTTTCAGGTGTTGGACCAAAGTTCTCGGGTCTTCAGAGGTTAAGCTTTATTCCTGCTCATATAATATAAAAACATCTGAATATTAAATAAACAAGCTCACAAATGAAATAAACATGTGCATTAATAGTGGCAAAAATATACTTACCTATTGTGTATTCTGTCAAAATAAAAACATTTATGAAAAATACTAATTTTATTTATGAAACGCTTTCAAGCAAAGTACAGGCCAATAAAAATCAGAAACAACAAAATAAACGTTCAGTACAACTCAACACACGATGGTTGTCCCAAAGCGTAACCTGAGGTGAAAAACTCGCTCCCCAGCAGTTTTTCCCGGACCTTTGGCACAATCAGAAGGCCGATTCCCTGAGATCAGAGGCCACAAGAACATGTTGACAAGATCATTTCAATGAGAAGGCGCAAGTCCATGAAGAGTTTTATGCATTAACAAAAGCACCTTGAAGTCAGCTCAAAAACTGATGGAGAAGCTTCTGGAAATAGCTTAAAAAAATTCTCCTAACAGTTTATTTATATTTATACGTGTTGCCTCAGGGCTCTTTACTAAAAAAAAAAGTTAATGCAGTTGAGCCCTGCAGACAGATTCCAGGTCATTTACATCCATTCCAGCAGATCCAAGTTATCAAACAATGCAGTCAGAGTCAGTTCAAAGTTTTCTGTCTAGAAAATGTAAATTTTTTTATAGCGCTAATTTCTTTAAAAAGTCTAACTCCATTAAATCCTCCAGGTTGGTCATAAAGTTTCCTCTCTAAGGAAAACCCAGCAGGTTGCATCAAGTCTCTCCAAGCAGCATTCACTCCTCCTGAAAGAGCGTAGAGCCACAGTGGACAGTCGTCTGCATTGTTGATGGCTTTGCAGCAATCCCTCATACTGAGCATGCATGAAGCGACAGTGGAGAGGAAAACTCCCCTTTAACAGGGAGGAGAACCTCCAGCAGAACCAGAACCAGGCTCAGTGTGAACGCTCATCTGCCTCGACCCACTGGGGCTTAGAGAAGACAGAGCAGAGACACAGAAAGCTCAGAAGCTCACATTGATCCAGGAGTACTTTCTATGTAGAAAAGCAAACTCAGCTCAGCAGATGAGATCTGTGTCAGTTTTCCAACTCAAAGAGAATAAAAGCAAATCGAATCTTAGCTCCAACTGATCAGAAGAAAAGGATGTAATGGTCAAAATCCACATTCTGCCTTACAGGTATATGCTCTGATTATTTCTAAGCTCTATAAAATGTACTAGTTTTAACGGCTGTACAGTATTTTTCTGTTGGGTTGTAAATTTGCTGTTTGCTGCTGGTACACCTGGATTTCTCCACTGTGGGACAATAAATGATCGTTTTATTCTGTTCTGCTCTATAAATACAGTTAGTTTCCAGACGTAGCGATTTATCATGCAAAATAATCGGGATTTCATCACATTCTGCAGCGTTTAAGACCTGTTAGCATCTTCCTCAAACCTCTCCTCTTTTAGAAAGCAGACTCTCCTCTGAGCTGCTTTTAGTCCTTTAACTGGAGGTAAAACCAGGCCGATTTAAGGCGTTAAAGGTCTACTCCAGCGTGTGCAGCGGTTTAAATGAATCAGGATGAACTTGATGTTTGCTACAGTAATAATGGAGAAACCAAGCAGGAGGATTTGGTTCAGGTTGAGCAGCGGGAAGTTTTATCTCTGAGCTTCACTCTCCATCCGAACGAGTCTGGAAACGTGTTGATGGAAGCTGACTGTGGTGAGGCTCTCCAAACATGTGCTGCTTTGAGATCTCCTAACCAGCTTCCTTATCTTCGCTGAAGTTTGAGCCGCTCTGTAACGTGACAGTGATGAGTGAGTCTGGAAGGGGCCGAGTTAATTACGGTTTGTTTGTGTCGCGTGAAGGCATGCGTGGCCTCGCCTCGATTGAGACGGAGCAGGAAGCGGTCGCCACGTGAAGATAAATGTCCCGTCTTGCATTGTTGTGATGACAAGTTGCCGTGCCGACGGCCATCTGGCCCCGTCCTCCTCGTTTGGAGAGGAGACGCCATCGGTCTTCACGTCACTGAGCGCGCTCCCCAGCTGGAGAGCCGGCTGGCTGCGAAACAAACGGCGTCATCATCGCCGAGGCTGATGACTGAAAGCCCTCACAAAGCTGCTCCCTGTCTGATGAACCGGGCCGCGACGTCCGACTTGGTTTTATGTTCGGTTCTAATCAGACGGAGCTAAGGGACATCTACATATTAGGAGTTTAAAACCCTCTGGTGGTGAGAAAACCCTTTTTGGTTCGTTTCAAGGTGATATTGTTTTAGAAGAAGGCTTCAAACTCCTAAAACGCAAAAAGAGTTTGTCCTAAAACAACATCCTGAGCTTTGAACATCTCCCAGAGCTCTGTTCAGTCCATCATCTGGACATGGGCAGAAGATGGACCACCCACAGACCTACCAGGACATGGAGGTCCACCTAGACTGACAGGAGATTAATCCAAGGAGCAGCCAAAAGAAGGTAACTCTGGAGGAGCTGCAGAGATCCACAGGACAACCACTGTTCATGCACAGATTGAAGGTTTTAGCATACAGGCAAAACCTTCTCACATCTCCCAGAATGCACCACCCCCACAGTGAAACATTGAAGTGGCAGCGTTATGCTGTGGGACAAGACCTGCTGAAGACCAGAGACTGGGGTGGAGCTCCACCTTCCAGCAGGATGACCACCCGAAACATCCAGCCAGAGATATTATGGGGTGGTTTAGATCAGAGCTGATTCATGGATTAAAATGGCCTAGTCAAAGTCCAGACCTGAATAAAGGGAAATGTGAGAAATGTGCCCTCAGGGCATAGAGGAATATAGATAAACCCTGAAGGACTTGCAGCTGTAACTGCAGAGAAAGGTGACGCTAAAGGCTGAATACAAATGCACACCGCACTTTTCAGATTCTAATTCATTAAAATGTTCAAAACCATGAACAGTTTTCCTTCTGATCCACAATCATGGACTACTTTGCACTGAACGTCGTGGTTATCAGGTCAGAAAACGCAAAGAAGTTCAAGGTTTGTGAACGCTGCAGAGATGCTTGTGCTGGTTTGTGGAGGAGTTTGTGCTCTAAAGCGCTTTTCCAACCAAAAGGCTGAAAGTTTTTCAAAATTCAGAATAAAAAGCTCAAAGCGTTGATAAAATTTCTATAGATGGTTCAGTTCATCAGAAAATTGTGTGGAGAAAACCAGTGCTGTAACAAACGTATGTTTTATCTTTATCTTGGAGCACCAAAAAGCCAAAAGTCTTAATGTGGTCAGATCAATCAATCAATTAACTCAGCTGTTTTAGGGGTGAATATGAATCGTTTATTCCCCAAAGACAGAGAGTGACTCCTGGGGTTTCTGGTCAAAGTTTGAATCCCAATTCTTTTAGTTTGTATGAAATCAGAAACATATTTAGATACCTGACCCTTCCTACATCATCTTCGACTTAAAATCAGAGCTTTTACTTGATCCGAAGAGGCCCAGTGTGGAAAATATTCCACATATCAATAATAATTCTGTTTAAAAATGTGACTAAAACGTGGCTGGAAGAGATCCTCAGACTGGAGCTCCGAGTCGTGACGCGTCTCTTCTTCTCAGGGCGCGCTGCCGTTTGACGACGACAACCTGAGGAACCTTCTGGAGAAGGTGAAGCTGGGAGTTTTCCACATGCCGCACTTCATCCCTCCGGACTGTCAGAACCTTCTGCGAGGAATGATCGAGGTGGACGCCACCAAGCGGCTGACGGTAAGCTGCGGGGGATTCAGACAGCTGAAGATCTTCTAGCAGAACTACCTGGTTCAGCTGAAGCATCTGAGCATCTGAACACCGAGGACAGTCTCCTTCATCTCAGCCTAAATAGTTTAGAATAGAAACTTTAAAAACGTAAATACTGTGAGATATGTGCAGCATTCAGGATCTGTATATTTGTTTCTCATTAATATTTCCTCTCCTGTGATTTCTTTCCTGCAGTTAGAGCAGATCCAGAAGCACACGTGGTATCTGTAAGTACAAAACTCCACATTTGCCTCCATGTTCTCATTATAGGAGCTGATAAAAGGGAGAATAGAGCAGCAGCTGAGGCTGAATGATGATGATACTCTCATCAAAGGTAGTTTTTATTCCTTTCAGAAGAGGCAAGTCCATTAGTCAGGAAAGAGAGCTGCTCCCAGGACTCCTCTGATCTCTAATGGATTCACTATTTCTGGGTCTCAAAAAGCAGAATAATGTTGCTGATCAGAGGAAAACATCAGCTCTCTTGACATTTGTCCTGTTCAGTGCTTCTGCTGCTACACGTTTCACAGTTTTTGTCTAATTTAATTATTATTAAGATGACGAGATTCCTCAAGATACTGTAATACCACAAAAAAATGAAGATGCATAATTATCTTGATAAAATTGTTTTGCACAGGTTATAGTTTTTAATATTTCATGAGACAGAAAACAGGAAATATTTTTTAAAATCTCCTTTTCACCTCTATTCATGAATGTGTTTCCAGAAAAGAGAAAAAAAATCACTCTATGCTGATGACCCTGTGCTAGTATTGTTCTGACAGATATGGCATCAATACATGAATATCAAACCATAATCAAACAAAATAAGAGGTTTGATGTAAAGTCTTTAAAACCAGACTTTGGGAGTGATAATTGACAACAAACTATGTTGAAGCCTCATAGAAACAATGTAACAATGTAAAATGTTATTTACAATGATAGATATGTATCAACATCAGTTTCTTCTGAAAAAACAGTAACCCCAGATCATGATGCAGCCACCGCTGTGCTTCACTGTGGTGTTAGTTTGTAATTGTGACCCAAACGTTCCAGTGTGGTCATCACTGAGGTTTTTGCCAAATTTTAGCCAAGTCTGGATGTTTGTTTTTTTGTAAGAAAAGTCTTTATTGGTGCTCTTTAGTCCAGATATATAGAGGATGTAGGAGCTTGTTGCCACATGTACCTAGACCAGTATTTGTTTAAACTGCTGCAACTATAACCCAGACCAGTTTCTATCTGATCTTTGAATCTGTTTTAGAAATCACCCAGGTGCCCTTATTCTTTTCTAAAATATATAGGTAATGCTGTTGGATTAGGTTACCTGGTCCTGATACCTTTGAACAGTGAGAACCTTTTGATCCTTGGTAACCTCTCTGAAAACGGTGGTGCTAGATAAAAGATCATCTGGTTCATCTGATTCACCATAATTGATGGGAAACTAAAGAATCCTGAAAACTGAAATATAAATAAAATGAACTTGCATATTTAAACTTTGCCTTTAAGTTTCAGTTCCCACAGAACTCTGCAGCCGTTCAGACCGTCCGTGGACTAAGCTGAGCAATCGTGGATCTTCTATCTTGTGTGGGGGGGGAAGTCTAGTTTCAGGTTCCTCCGTGGAAGAGCTGTGAAGTCTTTCTCTGGAGCAGCCCGGTGTGTTTCTCTGTGTTGCAGAGCGGGGAAAAACGAGCCTGAGCCCGAGCAGCCGGTTCCCCGGAAGGTGGCCATCAGGATGCTGGGTTCACCCGAGGAGATCGACCCAGACGTCCTGGAGAGCATGCACTCCCTGGGCTGCTTCAGAGACAAGGAGAAACTGACCAAAGACCTGCTGACTGAGGAGTGAGTGACGAGGAGGGGAGGGGGGGGCATTAAAACTGCTCAGCCAGCAGAGTGAAGAAGGGGGGATGAGGGAGATGAATGAGGCGTTCCGAGGAACTGTCAGTTTGATGAATTCTTCAGTTTAATTTGTCCGGCCATGATGGAGCGTCCTCCGCTGCGACTCTGAACCACCAGACGCTCATCTCTGTCTGCTCGTCTTCTCTCCTCAGTGACAACCAGGAGAAGATGATCTACTTCCTGCTGCTGGATCGGAAGGAGAGATACCCGAGCCACGAGGACCAGAACCTGCCGCCCCGTAATGAGATCGGTACGTCCCTCTGAAAACCCAACAGCTGCTGGGTTTCAGGCGTGTGGAATGACTTCAAACTGCTCTGGTTCCTGCTTCAGTCCTTTGGTTGAAACGGGGCAATTAAAAACAACTTGTAGTCACTGATTTAATATAGAGCAGCTGACGCAGCAGCTCAATTAGGAGGATATGAAAAGCACCTTAAGGAATTTTCCACTATAATTTACTTCAAGCCTGTTGACTTAAAGCAAAAACATGTTTCACTTCATCAGCTCCCGGCTCGTGGCAGGAGCAGGATTCACTTAATACTGAGAAAAACAGCCTGATGGAATCGGTTAACTTACTTTATCGGTGCATTTTTTCTGAGCCCTTACAATCTTAGTAAAAACTAAGTACACCCTCCTTTAATTCCTGGGTTTTTTGGAACAGAACATTAAACAATAATTATTATGGACCAAAGGAAGAGGGCATATACCAGATGTGTGTTGTGAACAAATGGCAGGGTACAGATTTCTGTCAGGATTTGCTTTTTTTGGCCTGGGTGTTGTTTTTTATTACCGCCACCCACTAGACTGGAGGTGTAGTGTTTTTTCTTCCCAACTTCCCCATATACATCTTTATGCTGATTTAAATAAGCTCTGCATGCTCATTCAAAGGAGTGGACACAGAAAGCTCACACATTTCTCAGGAGATAAAAATCCCAGACATTTGGTGGGAAATCGGATAATAACCTTACTGGCTGCTGATCATCAATTGTTAGCCAGTTAACGGTCATGACAGACCAATTAGAAACGAGCCTCGTCTCCTTAAAGGGGCCATGACAAGAAGTTTCATTTTACTGAGGTTTTTGGGGTTTAATATGGTTTGTTGTGCACTGATGAGGCCGTGTGAATGTAAAAGTGAACACTAAAGGAGCTGCTCAGAAACGGCCAGATCAGAAAACGGGTTGATGCACCGGCCGTGAGCTAGCATGTCAGACTGCGCCCCTTGAGAGGAGGAAGGTGGAGGAGCGAGCAGACGGCAGCTCGCTACGGTGCGCGGTGGTGTTGGCTCCCAGCTGCATCAGTTCCCCGACACGCCGCGGTCTTTGTGGCTTTTTTCTTCAGTCTACCAGATTGAAGCCTTTGGTCAGCTTGGCCTCGCCTGTCCGACATCCTGCAACACAAACACTTCAACCAGCCATAAAACCATAATAATGGATTTGTGACGGAGCGTTGTGCCAAGAAGGGAGGTGTGGATGGAGGGGAAAGTGGTGTTGGGGCCACGTTTGACTGGATTTAAAAAAATGTTGAGTTTCATTTTCTGCTGCCATTTCAAAACAAACGTCATGTTGAGGATTACTTATAGTTGGTCGAATTAAGAATGTTTATTTATGCCAAACCTGAAAATAAATATGTTTTAGACCTGAAACAGTTATCTTGAGTTGTGAATGAAGCTAAAACTAAACTAATTAATATGATGCTTCATGAAACCACATTTATATAGGAAATGTTTCTGTGGAATCAGAGTTCTTGACGTCTCTTTCCCTGTTTCCCTCGGCTCGTCCTGACTCAGCAGATCCTCCCAGGAAGCGCGTGGACTCGCCGATGCTGAGCCGCCACGGCAAGCGGCGACCCGAGAGGAAGTCCATGGAGGTGCTGACCGTCACCGAGGGAGGCTCGCCCGTCCCGGTGCGACGAGCCATCGACATGGCGACCCACGGTCAGAGGTGAGGACCGGGCAGCTGCACGATTGCTGCTGTGCATGGTCCAACGCGTCTCTGGGGCAGATGAGATGATTCGCCGTTGCTGGAAGTGTGAAGGATAATTTGGGATTATCAGGAATGTATTCAAGCGCGGTTCAAGAGAAACAGGGAAGCAGCTCGTCGCGTTTTCATGCCGTTGGTCTGCTGCTGCGACTCTTTCCCTGCTTCCCTGAGCTGCAGTTTAATACATGAGCCGTCCTGTCGTCTGTGTTCAGCATCATGTGAGGCCTGACGTTCACTCCTGTTTCAGGGGCGGATTTTAGACCTGGTCAGACGTGTCCGCAGCAGTGAAAGTGCATGAACAGGACTGTCAGGTCCAGGTGTGCAAAGTGTGCAGCAACCCGCTCCCAAAATCTGCAACTGCAGAAATATTCTTACTGGACGATTTAAGTTTTTTCTTTCTTTTTGTAATGATCTAATAAACAGGTTGTCTCCCTCTGAGCTGAAGGAAAAACGTTTATGTCCACAGTCCTAATTTAAAAAAACACAAATCCTAAATTATTCTAAAATAACAAATGCCCAAAATTGTAACATTCAATATCAATGTTTCTTTTTCTCATAATTTCCTTGTTTTTACTACTTTCTGCCAATTGCTCACTGTTAGTCAACTTCCCCTCATTAAATAAAGTAATTAAGCATTATTTGCTTTAAATAGCCCCGTTTTATTGGTTTATACCAGCTGCCAAGCACGGTGGTGGAGGGTTGATGGTATGTTTACTGAACCAGGGAACCTTTCTATCATTGAGATGATCGTGAAGTCCTCTTTACACCAATTTCAACATTCGCATTGCAACCGTCTTTAGACTGCCATTATCTCGCTCCTACAGCCAACCTTTGTTCACATGTTCAACGCCTCCACAAGGAGACTTGGAGTAACGATAACAATACCAAGGAAAGCTGTTTTTGAGCTGCATATTTATTGACCTAATTACATAAAGAATGTTAATATTTGACTCTCCCTGTCCTGATTGTCATTTATTGTCTGTAGCTCAGCGAAAGGCCTCCAGAATGACTCTTTGCTTTCCATTTCAGCCGTTACACAAACAGCTCCTCGGTTATATGAGGAAGATATAACCTAAGCCACTCTAACTATAAGCTTTGTCAAAAAGGAAGGTTTTAAGATTAGTCTTAAAAGTAGACGGGGTGTCTGCCTCACGGACCAAAACTGGGAGTTGGTTCCACAGGAGAGGAGCCTGATAGCTAAAGGATCTGCCTCCCATTCTACTTTTAGAGACTCTAGGAACCACCAGCAGACCTGCAGTCTGAGAGTGAAGTGCTCTGTTAGGAACATACGGAGTAATCAGAGCTCTGATATATGATGGAGCTTGATTATTAAGGGCTTTATACGTTAGAAGAAGAATTTTAAATTCTATTCTTGATTTAACAGGAAGCCAATGAACACCTGAAATTATCTGATTGTTATCCATTCCTCAGTGTAGAGGATACATTCTTCACATTAAGTGCAAAGATCAGCCGTGCTGTTGGTTATGAGGCAAAGATCTCCACTTTAAATTAACTCCTGCAAGAATAAAGAAAAGGCCTGACGTTCATCAATGGCCTAGTCAAAGCCCAGCCTTCTGTCTGATTGGATACAGCGGCAGGACCCTCAGAGAGTTGTACAGAAACTAATGTCTCCAAAGCTCAATAAACTGAAGCAATTTTGGAAAAAATAGGGAAAATGTCCTTGAGAATAATGAGAAAGACGATAAAGTTAGAAAACAACTCCTGAGAGTTACCGCTGCAGGATCAGCCGGTGTACTTAGTTTTTCACAGTGTTTGCATTTCGGTGTTGTTTATGTTCACTGAATATAAAGCATGTCTCTCTTGAGAATGAGAATCTGTTTCTCGGTGAAACTGCCTGAATAAACAGTTCAAATAACAAGAAATAAATAGACACAACAGCGGAATATGTCAAGAGTTGTTTACCTGAGACTTTATTCTCCAAGGTGTACAAACGTCTGTCTGTCTGCATGTTTTTGCTGCTGTGAATTAGTGCACATGCCTCGGTTTCAGGTGAAATGAACAGAAAGCATGTTGATCTGCTGATTCATCGTCCATCAGTGAGATGAATCAGCAAGAAACGTTTGAAAACAGGTGAAGCACCCAGATCCTGTCACAAGTTTCCATCCACTCATCCCAGGCGAGGAGGTCCTTCATTTGGCTGCTTTTTATTTTCAGGACGCCATGATTATAAAACCAGTTTAAAGTCCTGTTCAGATGAAATTAAACTGGAATGGGTGTTGAGGAACCACCAAGGCTCAGGTCAGACACCAACCGGCAACTGCTGGAACACTGGTGGTTCTGTCCACCATGAAAGCCAGTTTACCATCAGCCTGGATGCCCGCCAACAAAGAAGCTGCTGCTTGAAATCTGACGCCTTCAGCCAGGACTGACATCTAGAGGTGTCCACGTGGACAAACCAAATGTCTTCTGGAGAAAAGCAACGAGAAGAACGGTCAAGGTTCACGACATCATCTACACCTTGAAAAAAGGAGAAGGTGTTCAGCGATGAGGTGTTTGAAGGTTCTCAGGCTGCAGGATTTCATTTCTGGCTCCTAGATTACATCAGTGAGGCTTTCAAACCTAAGATCACCGAACCGTCCATGAAGCATGGCGCTGGCAACAACCTGGACCCAGTTGGGTGTTTGAACAGAACAGTGGTCCCAAAGTGGGCTAGCATTAAGATTATGGAAGGGCCTTCCCAACATCTGGACCCCCAACCTGGTGGAAACTGGTGGACTATGCCTAAAAGTTGGACCAGTGGCAGGAAACCTACCAGCTGAAATGAGCTCTACCATTTCTGCCAAGTAGCCAAATATCCAGCCAGAACCTTTCTGGTGGCTGTTGGGTTGAGACGTTTGACCGAGCGAGACTGTAGGTGTATGAATACTTCTGACCCTGCCTGTACCATTTTGGAAATTAAACTTGTGGACCGCTTCAGGTTCTTAGAAATCTTTGCAGTTGATCCGTTAAAACCCCAAACGAACGCGATGACTGGATGGAAACCCGATAGTGGAGCCTGTCGGGCTTTTTAACCCTTTTTCACTTTGTTGATCGTTCCTCTGACTCCAGCCTGAGCCCTGAACGCGTTTCCTGCCTGGTTTCCCGACCTCTGCATGCGTATTTTGTTCAATTGTTGCTGTTTTGGTTTGTTGTTGGTTTAGGTTTCAGTTTTCTCTGCAGAGTTCCTTCTTTGTTTCTTGATGCTGCACGCCGTACTTCATTCTTCCCTTTATGTGACCGCCTTTTCTGTCTCTTCGTTTTCTTTCTGCCTCTTTTGTTTTTTAGCAAATCTGTGTTCAGTAAAAGCTTGGATATCACAAACGCTAACTGCAGCAAGGAGGAAAGGTACTGCTCTGCTCCTTCTCTTCTCTGTTGTGTCCGTTTGGGTCTTCTCTGTGCAGAAGCTCGTTTTTTTAGTTAGTTTTTCCCAAACTATCCTCACATTCTTTGGCCTTTTAGTCTGTAGCCTGTAGCTGCATTAGAAGCTGAAGTAGTATTAGCATTATTAATGATCTGTAGCTTTCCTGTAGGAACGTTCAAGTTTTGGCTCTTTGGGGGACAGAAAATGTTATAATCTGAAGACAAAGTTTGTCTAAAGCGAAACAAAGCCTCTATGCATGAATATAAAAAAGGAGCCAAAGTGTTTATTAGCAATAATTGTTTAATATTAAATATTGAATCTGTGGGAATTATTCATAAAATCACAGATTCAGTTTCACCAAAATTTCTACTGTTTGGCTTTTTTGCTGCATTTTCGTCTGTCTCTTGTTACTGAACGGTGTTAAGATTCAAAACACCCAGTGTTCTTTGCCTTTCAGTTCTGCAAGGTTCTGACGGGGTAAAATCCCAACACTTAAATTTAAAAAGAGGCAAAGCTGTGGACGGGTTTTAAGGGAACACCTCAAACTCGATGCTTCCTTCTTGGACATTATAGGAAAATGTAAATGAAAGCAGCCGAGATATCAGGAGGGGAACCGTGGACCTCCACAACTCCGGTTCTTCTTTGGGTCCAATTTCCAGATTCCTGCTCATCTGTGTAAAAACAAAGATTGGCACATATGACCCGCCTGGGGATGGGTGGCCGTCATATGGTTCAGGGAGGAGTTCTAGCCTTAATTCACAGGTTTAGGTGGGAAATGCTCTGTCAGACCCCAGAACCAAGCAGATGATGAGGGAGAGTCATTATCCACCGAGAAATGAGTCCGGTACCAACATGGGCTGGAGTGCCACTCAGGAAGGATGAAGCCATCGTTTCAAAAGCAATTTTTAAGCACAGATTACAGTTTGACCTCAGTCTGTGGAGACCTGTCCGTGTTTGGTACCTGATTCAATTCAATTAAATGTTATTCATACAGTGCTAATTCATGACACATGTCATCTCAAGGCTCTTTCCAAAGTCAGATTTCATCAAATCCTCCAGGTTGGTCAGAAAGTTTCCTCTCTAAGGAAACCCAGCAGGTTGCATCAAGTCTCTCCAAGCAGCATTCACTCCTCCTGAAAGAGCGTAGAGCCACAGTGGACAGTCGTCTGCATTGTTGATGGCTTTGCAGCAATCCCTCATACTGAGCATGCATGAAGCGACAGTGGAGAGGAAAACTCCCCTTTAACAGGGAGGAGAACCTCCAGCAGAACCAGAACCAGGCTCAGTGTGAACGCTCATCTGCCTCGACCCACTGGGGCTTAGAGAAGACAGAGCAGAGACACAGAAAGCTCAGAAGCTCACATTGACCCAGGAGTACTTTCTATGTTAGATGGTAATAGAGGATGATCTGCCTCCCCTGATGATGTCACAGCTAACAGAACGTCAGACCAGGTGTACCTGGTTTGGTAGATTGACTGGTGGAAGACTAGAATCCGCCCCATGCTGCTTCAGGTGATGAGATTGGACCCAAACTTTGTCTTGATAACATCTTCAGATCGCGGCAATTTTCAATTCTGCCTTCCACCGAGTCCGTGGTGGAGATCTCACTGCTTCGTTTCTGAGTTTGAACCAGCGCCTCAGCTCTGGGCTGAGGAGGGCGCAGCTGAATAAAACCGTCACTATGATGCGGAAGTAGTGATTTGTGGAGGAGCAGAAACGTTGGGCCCTCTTCCTTCCTCCTCATGTGCAAAGCATGAATGATGCGGAGGAGGCAGCTGGATCTGTTTGTGTTTCGCCCGTCTGTTTCCTCAGAGAGACACCAGGAATGGGGAGACGTCATGTTTGCTGCAGCCTCCATGTGTGGCCGACCTTGCGGCAGGAAAAAAAACCCGTTAGCGAGTCGATTCTGGTCCTGGATGCATATTAGCATAAATTAATTGGCAGGAATGCAGATGGAGCACAAACAGGAGCATGGAAATGAGGCGCTCAGTAGCTCTTTATCTCACTCATCATCTAATTGGGGCGATGCGTAAAAATGAAGCTTGTTGCACCAGCGGGAATTAATTTAGTGGTCTTGGAGAGCTGCCGGCTGCAGCTTCCTGATGTTTGGACTGGATGGGTGTCACCGGTAATGAGTTTTCTGTTAATAGCAGCTCCTCGTGTGAAGTGGCAGAAAGTGTCCACCGTGCTGCTGGTGGATCAGCTCAGCAGATCAGAACAGCAGCAGGTTCTGTGTTTGGCTCAAGTGAAGAAGTTCTGATGATGAAGGGTTTCATTTCCCTTTCTAAACCAAACAGACGCTGTTAACTTTCAACGTGTTTTTTTTTAATTTGTCGACAGATCTCCAGGCTTTAAGTGCAACTTGCTGCTTTGGAAATTACTAAGAAGTCTGATGGGATTAGATGTTGGTAATTTAGGCGCACACGTACAACATCCCGTCCAAACCAGAACCCTGGGCCGTCTACAGAAGCATGAGAACAGGATAATGATTAAACAAGATAATTGCATCAGAGAGCAGCGACTGACTGAAGATCCAACATAGTCAAGTTTTCTTCTGGAGCTTTGCTTCCTTTTTTTTTTTTTAAATATTAACCAATTAGGGTTTGTTTTTTTTTAAAATAGCCAAAGTTCCTACAGTGTGGAAAGAAATCTGTAAAAATGTGAAACTTGATAAATCATTGTGGATCCACATAGAAAACAGAAGTACCAGCACATTTTAGCGCATCGGACAGAAGCTAACGCTAGCTAGCTGCTGTTAGCTGGACGCACAGCCTCCTTCAAGCTGCACAACACAACAATCCACACCAGGAACATCCATCCATCATCCATCCATCCTTCCATCCATCCATCCAGCATCCATCCATCCATCATCCATCCATCCATCCATCCATCCATCATCCATCCATCCATCCTTCCATCATCCATCCATCCATCCTTCATCATCCATCCATCCATCCATCCTTCCATCATCCATCCATCTGTTCATCCATCCATCCATCCATCATCTATCCATCCATCCTTCCATCCTTCCTTCATTCCATCCTTCATCCATCCTTCCTTATGTCTATTCATCCTTCCATCACCCATCACCCATCATCCATCGTTCTTTCCTTCCTTCCTTCCTTCCTTCCTTCCTTCCTTCCTTCCTTCCATCCATCATCCATCCATCCATCCAGGAACCTGGTAAACTGGACACTTGCCATGACAAACATAAAGGGATCCTGAGCCTCTTCCAGACGGTGCTATAATTATTTTTTCTCTGGAAATAGACGCTGAACATCTCAGTCAGTTATTAATCTGTTCCTCTCTGAGAAGATATTATTTATGAAACGATGCTGGACTTATACAAGCAGCTTCAGTCGGACAGCAGGAAGTAACGTCAGAGTAATCTAAGGGGAACTGCTGGGTCCCCGGCTGCCTTGGTGCTGTTGCTCCGTTTTTACGAGCTGCAGGGAAAGGTGGCCCACAGCATCACTGGGTTCATCTAACAGAAAAACAGCCTGAATTTAGTTGTCACGTTGAAGAAACGATCAGTAAATAGTCGCCTCACATCTACATTTTTCTCTCTCTACAGTGTTTTATTTTTGAAAATCACAAGATTAAGATAATGTTTTAATTCCAGTTCTGAGGAAGAATGTCTTTTGAGAATAAGGGTACGTTTGAGAGGTTTTGATAGAAAACCATAAATCAGTAAGAGATGTGGGGTGAAACTACAATAAAATATGTCCTGCTCTATACATTTTTCCATTGGCGGGAAATTAGTTTTAATCCAAAAGTCTCTGAATATTTTGTTCTTTAAACTGACTCCTTGCTAAAACTGAAAAAATTATGAAACTTAAATTGTAATTGTGTAAAAAGCATAAAAATGCCTGTTCAGTCAGATAAAGTCCAGCTTTCTGAGGCGAGATTAAACCTCTAAGGATGTTTCCTGGAGTAAAATGTGGACTTTTACCTGCATCCCTTTGTTTTCCGTGGAGAGCAGTGTCACAGTTTTCACATTTGAGGTCAAGTGTGTTTAATTATGATTGACTGCTTTCATTTTTAATTCCCTACATAGTCGAGCTCCTTTCCAGAGCTCCTCTGGCTCTGCATCTTTTCACCAAGTTTTGTTTTTCTGTGACAACAGTAGCAGAGAAATAAAAGGAATAGCAGGAGAAGAAGGGAAATGTGAAAAGTTAATGACACGTGAATGAAAAATGGAAAAGCTCATGAGGAGAAGAAAGAAGCGCTGATGAATAAAGCATTTGATGCGTGTCGGTGTGTTTCTTTAAAATGCTGAACTTTTTATTGGATGTTGATATCTGAGCGTTGGTGAGGAACAATTAACGCTTCTGCTGAGGCCTGACGTTACACCTGAGTCTGACTTTACTTAAATTAATATAAATGATTAAAAATGTAGAAATGATCACCCAGATTTTACCTTTTGGTTCATCAACCATTAATATCTTGGATTTTTTTTTCTTTTTTTGTTATGACTGTCTGAGAACTTGGGAGTTCTCCACAAGATTGGCTTCACTGTTGAACTGGTTGTAGTGCTTCCTTAGAACCGGTTCTGGTTCCAGATTCTGGGTCCAAAACCTGTTTCTGTCTCAGGACTGATACTAGAAGACAAAAACTGCTTTTTGAGGACCCAAGTGGAAAACACAAGCAGGGGAAACTAAGATACAATTAAAGAACAGGATGATTAAAGTTCGGTATGTTCTCTGTAAGAACAGGGAAATGTGTTCTACTGGTCAGGACGTTCTCTGCTTCCCAGGAAACAGTTCGGTCCACAACAAGCTGCAAGAACTCCTGAGCCAGAGCTCCGTTACCAACATAACGGCGGTTTGTTCTCGCAGTTCTGGGAGAGAGAAGATATTTCTCTGTTCTTGAGGAGTATCTGTTAGCTTTTCTCATTAAAGGTCACGTAATGAATGTACCTGAGTGTGTTCTCAGAGAAATACCTGAACGACCGTGCAGCTGTGTGAAGACACCGTCTGATTTTACTAACCAGCTTGTGTTTAATAAATCCTGCTGAAAACTGAGTTTATAATTCCTGATCAGATTAGAAAATAGTGGTTATTGCACCTGAACGTCATCAATTGTGTAAAACGGCAGCTCCTTGCTGGCAAATAATGTTGTTTTAAGGTGTTTAAATGTTCTCACTGTTCTCTGATCCTCTGAGAACGAGGCTGATGGGTTTTTGGTTGTTGTTGTGGATCCTATAGTGAGCTCCAAGTTGCTGTCCTCTTAATACAAGCACAGACTACAACCTCCGGCGAAAACATGGATACTGAAACCTCTGGCAATTTTCTTGTCTTCTCAAAACAAAGTAGGTTTGCTAACAATGATCAATCATTATTTAGGATGCTAATTTAAACATTTCTCCATGAAATGCACATAAACTCAGAGATATGAGCAGCAAACAGCCCGGATCTCCAGCCTGTTAAAACGTACGGAAAGCCAACATTAGGGCTGCGTGATAATAGGAAAACGTGCCATATGCAATAATACTGGGCAATTATAGCATATGATGTTAGATAAACAGACATCTGTGTTAATATCTTTCTACTTTAGGCTCATAGCAAACGTGGACCCCAGAAAATGAGTGTTTTAACACCAAAGTTTTATTTCAAAAGTTACTTTTTACAGCAGCACCTACTGTTTTGGCCTTGGAACAACTGCTGTAGTTGCTTTAAAGACTTGACCACCTTGCCACCTCGTTAAGCTTTTAACCTGCAATTAACCCTTGTCAGCAGATATATTACAGGCATAGAGAGCTTGAATACATTGTACTTGAACCATTGACACTTATTACAGTCTGGGCGTTTACTTCTTTTTCTCCTCCGCACAGCAATGACTTATTTTGTATTTTTTCCTACTTGAGCGAAAAAAAGATGTCAGTAAACATCTTGTATTGTGTCCAAGATTTCGTTTTTTTTTTTGCTTACAAATCACTGATTCAAACGTCCCTAAAAGTGTTTTTTCCCCTTTAAATTATTGTTGCATTTTTCGTTTTTGTTGTTCAGACTTTAGTTTGTGTTTTGTTTCGATTAAATGTGAAATGTCCTGTTACTGTTTGATGTCAAAACTGGCCTCAAAAAGGAGTTGGAAATCCGAATCTGTAATTTAGGAAAGAAAAACGAGTAGCTGGGCAAGCTATCCTTCAGAAGATGTAGGAAGAAAAACAAGTTAATTTCTCAACAAATAACTTTTAAAGCAATCAGTTATGGAAGCGTTTAATAGCTTAAATACAATCTCATCAAAGGGTTTTCTTTCTTCTTGTTTGTTAATCTAACTTTGTTATTTTAGGTCGCGGTCGATCAGCGGAGCGTCCTCCGGTCTGTCCACCAGCCCCCTCAGCAGTCCCAGGGTAAGTGTCCGTCCCTACATCCCACCTGGCTGGCTGCTCTCCACACACACAGACACACACACACACACACACACACACACACACACATAAATACATACATATATTCATCCACCTCAGACTCTCATCATCAGCCACTCCAGACTTCATCCAAGCTTGTTGGGCGTAGAGCGTTTCCTAAATGTTGGGACTTTTCATGGCAGAGTAAAAGTCCTTCAGCTCTGATAGGAGATGATGATCCAGCTGCACTGACGTCCCACAGAGCTTCAGATGAAGTGGGGCTGGATCCATCCGAGGCCAAACATTTCCTCCAGATGAGATCCTGTGATGTACTTTCATGCGTAGCGTCCCGCTGTTCGCAGCAGCACATAAGAACTGATTCATCAAACTGCTGTTGTGGTCAGTTTGTTTCGTCTCTGTTCCAGACGTGTAATCAAAGCCCCACTCAACGCTGCAGCAGCACCTTTAAAAGATAAAACTCAGTTTTACTTTTACTGATGTGTTTCCTGCTCATTAGATTATAAACTGTTATCAAGGAAGACCTTATTCTTAGAAAGGTAATAAATAAAAGTCATGCGTGCGTTCTTTCCTTTTTAAAATTTGTATGGAACGCTGTGAATTATATTATATTAAAGTAAACAAAGAAAAAATATTTGTAAAAAATAGTTTAATTTCATGCTTTTACTTGTGATTAGTGAACTTTTTTAATCTTTATATTTGCTCTTAATTTTTTAGCTCCTTTCTCCCCATTAGTCAGTTAACTTATGTTAATATTGTGATTAAGGTGAGTTAGCATAAGAAAGGTGCTAACTTACTTTTAAATGAGCTTAATACTCTAACTGACCCAGTTAGGGTAATTCTTACGCTATTTAACTTTGTCTATTCACACTATTAGCATAAATTATTTGCTAGCGGACCCATAGGCAGATGGATTGTAAAGCTAATTGGCCTTTATGTATTTGCATAAGTAATAAGTTAAATGACCCTGATCGCAATATTAGCTTTATTAATGTGCTGTTATGATACATTAGTAAGTAAATAGTAAGAAAGCATACTTTATTTGTATAGCACCTTTCAGGATAAAATCCACAAAATACTTCAAAATAAGAGGGCATAAAACATTTCAGAAAATAAGCATATTAGCATAAGTATTATGTCGACCTTTATCACATATTAGCATAATCAATACGCCAACTCATCCGTACTGAGAATATCATGCTAACGATATATCAGCGTAAACAATAATCTAACTTACCTTTTATCACGTTATTACCATACAAGTTAATACACTACCTTTCCCATAGTTGGCACTGTTATTACGCTAACTGACCTTAATGATATATTAGCATAATATCCCAAATTACCTTTAGCATGATACAAGCATAATAATATGCTTAAACACTCATATTCAGGATAAAGTGGCATCCTAACTGACCTCAATCAATATTAGCATAATTAATTCAGTGAATACCTAATAGTCATTTGTAATTTAATACATCAAGTGACCTTAATCAAGATATTAGCATAGTTAAACTGCTAATTCATCCTAATTTAATAACTAACCATAATCAGTGTTAGCATAATAAAATGCTAACTTAGGAAGCTAGTGGTGATTAAATATACCGTATTTCTTTACTATAAGGCGCACTTAAAATCCTCAAATTTTCTCAAAAATTGACAGTGTGCATTATAATCCAGCGCACCCTATATATATATATATATATATATATATATATATATATATATATATATATATATATATATATATATATATATATATATGATTAAAGTTGTGCTTACTGACTGATTTTATGTGGTACAATGTGCTCAAAAATCTGTTAAAATGTGTAAGTACGACTTTGGTTAGCAACGAAGCCGCTCCACTCAATGGACATTAAGAGCATTACGGTACACAGTGTCACTACCTGATAGGACCCCTGAGCTGTCTACCAGACTGCCTGACTGTAATGTCTAAACTAGAAGTGCATTCATGTAAGGCAGCCTGGAGTACGCGCTAGCAACAATAAACCTAGTAAGTTAATTCAATATAAAAGTTATGTTTATTTTGGCCTTATGTTAGAAACAGGGCAGTGTAGTCCAGCTACTCTGTCCTCCTGATAGAGACGGACAGAGAGCTGTGGACATGAAGGAGTGATATTACACATTTGGGAAGAATATTTAATACGTTTTATAGTCTGAAAAATACGGTACTATGTAATTCCGACCTAACTGATTCCTAGTTAGTTTTCATGTTTAATACGTTAAGGGACCCGTTGTGATAACATAATACACTTATTTCTAGTTAGCATTGACAACGCCAGCTCTTCCTGAAACTGTTAGCATATATGCTTACTGATCCACAACTGATGCATGGTGGGTAAGGAGACTAAAGTTTACAGTCAAACAAAAAATCCTGGTTCTGAGGTTTAATTACCCGATATAGAGCATCAGTGTCTAGAAACCAGTCTCCACACACGTTTTCAAACTCAAAGACCAGGCTGCTTGGTCTAATGTCTCTGATCCACTGAGGGCTGCTCGGCTGTGGGTTCTCGCGGTGCCAATCCACTCAGTCATCCCGCGGCTTGTACGTCAGCACCGAGCATGCTCTCTGGCTGCTCTCCCCGGTGGAGGGGGAAGCTAAATCTGTTAGCTTTCAGGCTGGGTCACCAAGCTGTTTAGGGATGCACCGACATAAACACTAAAACGTTTGAATTAAATTAAATACACTGCTAACAAAAAAAACATTGCATTGTTATGTTTGTAAGAGTTTAAATCTGACATATTTAAAAAACAAAAGAATAAAACTCGGTGCATCCCTTCATGAATGCTTCACTGCTGCCTCCTGATTGGCTGATCACTCTGCTAATCGCATGTTGTGTTTTTCTTTCTTTCTTTCTTGCACTCACACCACTTCCTGCCTGCTCCACTCCTCCCACCATTTTTGTTCCATTTCCGGCTGTGTTTTAATCTTTTTTTTTTTTTTTTTTATCAAATGAACCTTTTTTTGGGCTTTGATGTTCCTCTGGCTTTCTCATTGGCTGACCCTGCTGTCATGTGTCACGGTGCATGGCCAACCACAGCCCCACCGGCGCTTTTTTGTCCCACCCCAGTCCCCCGATTTGTGTCAGTCGCCCAACTGCAGCCCTACGCACTCCCCTGAGGTCCGCCTCAATGGGGTGGGTTCACGCGCGGCCAACTCCTACCAGCCAAAGATGGGGTCCCCCCTCATGCACCCACGCACCCAGACCCTCCCTGCCAAGCCCAAAGTGTCAGAGAAGCCCCTGCAGACCACCAGATCCAACCCACTGCCCCACACGGCTCAGAACCCCAGCACCCCTAAATCTGAGCCGTCCACAGCAAGCCAGCCCCTCGCTCCCTGCATCCCCAATAGCCCCCGGACCAGGCGACACCCTCCCCTCACAGTCCCTCCCAAGCTGTCCATCCCCCTCTCCCCAGTGCCCCCGATGTCTCCCCTCCGCCGCCACCACCTCCACCCTGACCACAATGGCAAATCTGTCCCCATCACACAGGTAACCCCTCACCCTTCCCCTAGAGGGAGTCCTCTCCCTACCCCAAAAGGCACGCCTGTGCACACACCCAAGGACAGCCCGGCCGGCACGCCGAGCCCCACGCCGCCGCCAAGTCCCTCCATCGGCGGGATGCCCTGGAGGACGCGTCTCAACTCCATCAAGAACAGCTTCCTGGGCTCGCCGCGCTTCCACCGCAGGAAAATGCAAGGTAGGAGGGGAGGTCAGCGCGGGGTAAAACTCTGTAAAACGTTCTGATTTAATCTGATTTTAGCTCATTTTATCTACCTAAATCAAATTGCTTATTCATCAAACTGCAGGAAAAAAATACAAATCCGACATTTTTAGCTCCACCTGCAGCCATCGTGCTGCACAGCAGTATTCAGGCACTTTGAAGCTTTTCACATTCACTTTCCAACCACAAACTGCAATATATTTATTGGGATATTATCTGATAGACCAAAAAGGAGAAGTATATTACTTTTATTATTAAAAAAATCTGAAAAAACGCACTTCGATACACCTAAAAAACAGCAGTGCAATAACCATGAGGATGAGAATCAGGTTTGATCACAAAGTTGAATCATAAAACAAGGAATTTGACTTCAGCTCTGCTTTTCTGTCATTCAAGACATTTAGTACAAAAATACAAAAAGGGAAAATATGTTAATTGGCAGTGTCTGAATAAAAAAGGAAGACATCTTTGGATTGGTGCAGATAAGCCTGCTGGTTAGAATTTAATCAAAATTTAAGGGCAGCTGTTCTGTTTCTGGCCTTAGAGGGTAATTGGAGAACATTAGAGAACAAACAGCACCATGAAGGCCAAGCAGGGTTCGGTCCTAAAACAATATTCTAAGCTTTGAACAGTACAAAGTCAAATTCAATCAAATCATCCAGCCAGATTGGTCAAAAACCTTCCTTTCTATGTTATATGGTAATAGCGGATGATCTGCCTCCCCTGATGATGTCACAGCTAACAGAACGCCAGACCAGGTGTACCTTCTATGAAGAGGAAGATGACAGAGAACAAGAAGTTAAAAGCTGAAATAACAACAAACAATACAGATTGGAGAGCAGTAGGAGAACTCAGCAGAGTGAGAGAAATAGACCCTGATGTCCTCCAGCAGCCTAAGCCTATAGCAGCATAACTATAGAGGTAGCTCAGAGTAACATGAGCCACTCTGACTAGAAGCTTTGTCACAAAGGAAAGTTTTAAGATTTAAGACTCTTTAAGATTTTAAGAGTCTTAAAAGTAGACGGGGTGTCTGCCTCACGGACCAAAACTGGGAGTTGGTTCCACAGGAGAGGAGCCTGATAGCTAAAGGATTGACTGGAAAGGAGAGCATTAATCAGAGGAGCAGCCAAGAGGACCATGGTAGCTCTGGAGGAGCTGTAGAGACCTACAGCTCAGGTAGGAAAATCTGAACTAAGAACAGCTGCTGGATCCAAACAGTCAATTTATCACAAGTAATGTGGGAGACCAGATCATTTTCCTTCCTCTTCACGAAGCACTACTGTGGTTTGGTCTATCTCGGAAAATCCCAGTTAGATAAATTACATTTTATGCTTCTTGTGTGGCAAAATGTGATCAGTTTCAAGGGGCATCAATACTTTTACAATGCACTGTAATAACATGCTGCATCACAAAAAAGAGGGGATTCTTTTATTTTCTTGCGTACTTTAATTCTTGCAGGTTTTTTCCAATCATTTCATTAATGCAACTGTCTTTGTTCTGACTGATCATTTATTATAAACCTGGAAGAATTTATAATATATAGTCCAGATCTGAGCTTTGTTTGTGTCTCCAGTTCCCACCCAGGAGGACATGTCCAGCCTCACCCCCGACTCGTCTCCAGAGTGAGTACAGCTGTTCGCTCTGTTTGAAGCGTTTTCTTGCTGCTTTTTAAATAAAATAACCTCAACTAGAAAATCTGTATTTGCTGCTAAGCCTCCAAAGCAGCTGAAACCGCAGGATGGCGACGGTCGGCTGCTGCACCTCGTCATGCGGTGGTTCAGGAGCCGCGCTGTTAGAAATAACTTTGACGCAGCAATACAGAAGATACGGGTTGACGTCTCCCTGCGAGGAAAAAAAATCAGCCTCAGTCTGGGAAGAATTTCAAACAAAGACTTTTCTGGTTGTTGTAAACGGGTCACAGAGCAGTCTGCAGCTTTCTGAGAGGCTCTGCAGGTTTCTGTTAGCCTTCCCAAAGTAAAATTCAAGCCCTTTCTTGATGAAATCACAAAGAATTTGGGACTTAACCTGGTATTTATCACCAATGAGTCGTGATTTTAATCGGACTTGAGCCATTTGACTTGAAAGTATGTGATATTTTGCACAAAACGTGGTAAAATGGGAGTTTAAGAGTCACCAGTAGGAGATGGACAGATGGATCGGGGCTTCATTATGCGGGCGCTGATCCGAGCTGAGCTGAAAGGCCAAGCGTTTGATTGGCCGGTCTGTCTAGGTTCCGACTCTCACCTTTGGTCGTAGCGTTTGGATCAGAACCCAAAAGAGATCCTGGATACAAGCGGCCGAAATGATCTTCTTCTGGATCTCAGATAAGCAGAAGAAGATGCATGGATGTAAAGCGTGTTACAATTGAATGAACACATGGTCCAGTAGAACCACACATACTCCACAAAGGAGCCGTTGCTGGACGGCAAACATCTCTGCTTTACGCCTTTGGCCATTTTTCACAATTTCTTTCACATTTTGCTGCACTGAAGACGCTGAATAGGCTTTCCTTCAGCATCCTACGATGACAGAACATGCTGTAGGAGGTGGAGATCCACTCTCTTCAAGCGCTATTAAAGAGATGTGTCTGTTAAAGCAGCATATACATTACGGGATGCCAGTGCTGCCAAAAATAGATGGCCATTGTGCTGGGGGATGGGCCCATACAGCGGCTCTAAGACTGTTATTGACTTTATTGCTGAAAATCACGGGGATTTCTAGTGTTTTTTTGGGTATTTGTAACTTTCTTTTGTTTTAATCAGGAAAAATGTTTTTTTACATGCACATTTTCAATTAACTGTTCAAATTAAATGTATATTCAGATGAGTTTTATTTTTTACTCTCGGTTATAAAGCTTCCTCTCAACACAAGACCTTAAAAAGAGGATTTTTATATTTCAACAAATGTAAAAAGATTTGTTTTGGTAATGAAAAAACATTTATTGGACTAAACACATGAAGAACCGTGAGTTCTGATCGGTTCTGTGTCCCGACCTCTCCGCAGGCTGGCTAAGAAGTCGTGGTTCGGGAACTTCATCAACCTGGAGAAAGAGGAGCAGATCTTCATCGTGATCCGGGACAAACCTCTGAGCTCCATAAAGGCCGACATCGTTCACGCCTTCCTCTCTGTGAGTGGAGGACTTTAAAGCCCAGCTAGAAATCTGCCTGTTGGTGACATTAGAAAAGAAAACTGAGAAAATAAAGTTATCTGGTTAAAAAAGGGCAGCAGGAATGGTAGGAGCACCGCTGGTTAATCATACATTTCCTCTGCAGCTCATCTAACTGGTTCCATTTTAAATAGGGGTTCCAGATTATCTTCTAGTTCTTTTCAGTCTGAAAAGAACCTTGAAAAATAATGTTCATGAAATATTTTAACAAAAGGATCTGTAAATATAAACAATAACTACTAAAATCACCAGAAAAAAAACTGTTTTGTTCAGAAGAATGTCAAAGCTAGATTCTGGTTCAAACTATTTTGATGTGGGGACACCTGGGGGCGAAGGTGCCAGTATTTAATGTGTCCGGCCTGCGCTACAGGAGAAACCTTCAGGTTAGACGTTTGTGTGGGATAAACAGAGACCCGGGGGGGAAGTTATTCTAACTGCAGATGGAGCGTCTGTTACATTTATGGTAATTCCTCCTATAAAGCCGTCAAAACACTCGCTGCTTGGTGTGCCTGAAAAATGACGAGTTGGTGCACGAATCAGATTTTACTGAATTATTGCATGATTTTATTTTTAAAAACAGAAGTTCTGTTACTACAGGTCAGCGACTTTTACAACCCCAAGAACCATTTTCATCTTACACAAAATTAGTTTAGAGCCAAAAAAGCAACAAGACTCTGAAACAAAATAGCTTTTTAAAAAAATAATAATAATACCTACAGGATGTTTTAGCTTTTTAAATTAAACACATTTTATTCATTTTTAGATTTAAAATATTTTCTTCAAAAAAAGCACGTAGTTTAAAACCCATCAACAAAAACAATTACTTCATTAAAAACTATTCCTCACATTATAAGTGTCATTCTTTTCAAATTTTATGCATAAATTGCATGAGAACATCTAGGAAAAACTCCCAAAGCTTGCATTTCTTTAAATTAAGTTTACATTTTGAAACAATTGTTTCAATTCTTTGGCACTTGTGTTTTGCTAACTTAAATTAAATTGCCAAAAAGTATTCACTCCCCTGCCTTCAGTCTTATATGAACTTCATTGACATCCTTAACCCAAAGGGTCCAATAAGACGTTGGTCCACCCTTTGCTCCTATAACAGTTTCAACTCTTCTGGGAAGGCCGTCCACAAGGTTCTGGAGCGTTTATGGGAATCTTTGTCCATTCTTCTCACATTGCTGAGGTCAGACACTGATGGACGGGAAGGCCTGACTCTCAGTCTCTGCTCTAATTCATTACAAAGGTGTTCTATCGGGTCGAGGTCAGGACTTTGTGAGTCCAGTCAGGGTCATCCTCACCAGACTCTCTCCTCCATGTCTTTATGGACCTCTTTGGGCTCTGGTGCTCAGTCACGGTGGAAGAGGAAGGTGCCGTCTCCAAAAGCAACCCCACACCAGAACCGCCCTCACTCCACCAAACTTGGCACAATACAGCCAGACCAGCACCGTTCTCATGGCATCCGCCACACCCAGACTGGCCCATCAGATCACCAGAAGAAGCGTGTTTCGTCCCTCCAGAGAACACGGCTCCACTGCTCTACAGTCCAGTAGAGTCCAGCTTTCCACCTCTGCATCAACGCTTTGCTCCGCTGATGTGTGTCTTGGATGCAGCAGCTCGGCCATGGAGACACGTCCATGAAGTTCTCTACACTTTGTTCTTTAGCTAATCTGAAGGCCACATGAAGTCTAGAGGTCTGTAGTGATTTAAACTGCAGAAGGTTGGTGGCCTTTGCCCTCCATGCACCTGGGCATCCATAGCATATTTATTCCTAAAGCACTGAAAACACAACATAGCAGCAGCTGACCGAAGTGCTGTACAAATATGAAAACAAAGATAAAACAGCTAAAATCATCTGGTCAGACGATCTAAGAGCACGTGATGGCATATAAAGGAGCAACAGTTCAGACCAATAAGAAGGGCCATTCAGAGACTTAAAAACAACCCAAATCGTTTTAAAATGGATTCGAAACCGAATAGGAAGCCAATGAAGGGACGCCAAACCCAGAGTTATGTGCTCTCGTCTACCTGCAGCAGTTAAAAATCGTGCTGCAGCATTTTCCACCAGCTGTAGCCGTAAGAGGGAGGCCTGACTAACTCCGATCAAAAGGGACTTGCAGTAATCCAGACGTGAAATAATAAAAGCGTGGATCTCTGTCTCTAAGTGAGGCCTAGAATGGAAGAGTTTGATTTTCGACAGGCATCTCAGCTGAAAGAAAGAAAGACGACTTAACCAGACTGCTGACGTGACCGTGGTCCATTTTTCCCCTAAGTTTGTTATAGTGGACATTTCGTATGGGGCCAAAGAGGTAAAATCAAAGGTGGGGATATTACCAGAACCACCAGATTTAAAAATCATAACCTTTTCTTTCATCAAAATTGAGGAAATTAAGTGCCATCCATCTTCTGACGCCGTCGAGAAAGTCCAACAGAGACCATAATGGTCTCCGTTGGACTTTCTCGACGGCGTCAGAAGATGGATGGCACTTAAAGGTATACTATGCAACCGGGGTTGATTTTCCAGCGAGGCTCCCCCCAGAGGGCGAAAGTAAAAGTGCACTGTCGTAAATATGCTCAGCTGTTGTACTGGTTTCTCCGTCAAGCCAGGCGCGGTTGTTTTGAGCTTAGCAGACAGGCGAACGCAACGAAAAGTCGAAAAAACGGCAGTACAAACAATGACTAACAGTGAAAGTATGAACATGCGCAAATAGAGAGAGAGAAACCATTCCAATGCAGTGTTTCCCCTAGGAATTTGCTTACCGGACGACCGGCGGAGCGGAGCGGGGGGGAGACAAGCTTTGGGCACATATGGAGTTATTTTTTTTTTGTTTTTTTTTTGGAATGTTGGGAGGCGGTAGCGTGAGGGAAACCCTACAATGTTACTTACAATCGCATCAGCAGAAACGCGAGGTCCGCGTCAGCCTTGCAGCCTTCTCTTTCTTTTAGGTCTCGCCATGCGGAAAAAGCTTTCCCGATGTTCACCCGTGTACGACTCCTCTCTCTGTCCAGAGCCCTTTTCCTCTTTCTTGCCTGCTCCGACATGGGCTTTCGCTGTTTTATCGCCGGTTCCGCCATGATAACTGCACAAATATCTCCACTGCGCTAGCAACGAGCATACGTTTCACTGGGGGCGTGTAGCAGTTCTCGCCGTAAAGCAAGACCGACTCTCGCGATCTTGCACGAGATTCTGAGCCTGTGGGCGCGGGCCGAGGGCTCTTGCATTGCAAGTGCGGTATTTCCCCCACAGACCACCAGGGCGGCCGAGAAAACCTTTGTTCAACCTGAAATGACTCATTTAATCATCCAAAACGGTATGAAACACATTAATTAACTGAAAAATGTTGCATAGTATGCTTTTAACAGGGAAGTAAACATGACAGTCATCCGCATATAAATGAAACTGCACACCATGCTTTCTAAAAATAGAAGCTAATGGCAGACGGTAAAATGAGAACATGAGTGGACCAAGAATAGAACCCTGGGGTACTCCGCAGGGGAGGGTAGCAGAAGCAGAGGTAAAATCATCCATCATCACATTAAAACTTCTATCACAAAGGCAGGACATAAACTTTAATAGGTCTCTGAAGGGCAATTAGTTTACAGCCAGTAGTTGTAGCAACAATAACAAGCAATTATACACACAACCGACAAGACAGGAAGGTAGAAGAAAACTTTGTAAAGTAAAAAAGATCAAGCCAAAACACACCTTAAAAAAATAAACTATGATTCTAAACCTTGAACTGAAAATGCAGCGATTTGATAGTGACTTTAAATTGGTGACTGTCCACCAAGACTTGTTGTGGTTTTAGTTACTGATAAAAGGTCCATTATGTCATTCAGTTGTAGTCCTACAATTTCAGATAAGGTCCTTTTCTGAGGACAACTCTATTCAGGTATTCTTCAAACAAAGATAGGAAAAAGAAATGAAAGAATAATTGCTTCAAGCTTGTTTGCCCTGAACAATACGATACTTCTGTTGATCGTCCATCCTGGAGCTGGAAGCTTTCTGTCAGCAGCAGTCTGAGGGGAACCTAATGTGAAGCTGAGACCCAGCCTGTAGTCTGTCCGTGTCCAACCGAGTAGACGCTGACTCTGCGTAATGTCTCAACGCGTTAAATACGTGCCGTCCACCACGCGGCACTGAGAGTCCGTGTGTGTGTCCGTCTCTCCAGATTCCCAGCCTGAGCCACAGCGTCATCTCTCAGACCAGCTTCCGCGCGGAGTACAAGTCCACGGCCGGGCCCACGGTTTTCCAGAAGCCCGTCAAGTTCCAGGTGGACATCACCTACTCTGAGAGCTCCGGCGCCACCAAGGAGAATGGCATCTACTCCGTCACCTTCACCCTGCTCTCAGGTAAACACAGAACACAGCAGGTTAGGACTGGCAATCAGAGGATGGTTGGAACAGCAACAGAAAACTTAAAATAATACAATAATCAGTTTTTTTATTACTAAACGTCTGTAAATAATATTATTCTTTAAGGTCATGTTTTATAATTTCATTTTACATTGACAATATAAAAACTACTGAACTCAGTCAAGTGGCCCCATGAGGAGAGTTGGTTCTTAACGTCCATAGAAAGTACTCCTGGATCAATGTGAGCTTCTGTGCTTTCTGTGTCTCTGCTCTGTCTTCTCTAACCCCCAGTGGGTCGAGGCAGATGAGCGTTCACACTGAGCCTGGTTCTGGTTCTGCTGGAGGTTCTCCTCCCTGTTAAAGGGGAGTTTTTCTCTCCACTGTCGCTTTATGCATGCTCAGTATGAGGGATTGCTGCAAAGCCACCCACTCAATGCCAGCAACTGTCCCTGTGACTCAATGACTGGATGCTACCTGCTGGTTTCCTTGGAGAGAAAACTTTGGACCCACCTGGCTGCAGGATTTGATAGAACTGACTTTAGAAAAAGCCTTGAGGCTTTACAAATTGGCGCTATATAAATTGACATTTTCTAAAACCAAATTTTGTTGCAGTAACAGTATTTTGGGCTCTGTCTACATCAGGTTCCCACATCTAGGATCTATATTTTGAGCCATTTCCTGTTAGAAAAGCTTATCAAACTTAGCCAGATGGATGGGAAACATCTGTTTTCAGGTTTCTTCGCACAGATTATCAGCTGGATTCAGGTCTGGACTTTGACTAGGCCATTCTAACACATGAATCTGCTTTGATCTAAACCATCCCATAATATCTCTATCTGCATGTTCTGGGTGGTTCTCCTGCTGGAAGGTGAACCTCCAGCCCACTCTCAGTTCTTCTGCAGCTTCTAGCAGGTTTTATGCCAGGATTGTCCGGATTTAGCTCCCTCTGTCTTTCCACCAGCTCCGACCAACTTCACTGTCCCACAGCATGACTCCAACCACCATGTTTCACCATGGTAGTTGTGTTTTTGGGGTGAAGTGATAGGTTTAGAGCATCTTCTTTCAAATGTTTGCTGATAAACGGCCAACAGGACTTCTTACAACCTGATATCCAGGTCTTATATAAAAGTCATATTTAGTTGTCCTCTCGACACATTCTTCCACCTGAGCTGTAGATCTCTGCAGCTCCTCCAGAGTTTTGCTGCTTCTCTGATTAAAGCTCTCCTGGTCCAGCCTGTCAGTCCAGGTGGACGTCCATGTCCTGGTAGGTCTGCAGGTGGTCCATCCTCTCTCCAGGTCCAGATGATGATCAGAGCTCTGGATGTTGCTGTAGAACCTGACCCTGCTGTAAACTGGACCAGAACTACCTCCCTGACCATGTCTTCATTAAGCTTGTTGTTCTCTAAAGAACCTCTGTGGTTCAGAACCAGAACAGCTGCAGTCACCGTAGTATTCGGACCATAAGATGTGTCTTTGTCCCCATATAAGGCGCTCCGGATTATAAGGCATATTTAATATTCTCCGCAAGTGTGTAATATCACTCCTCCACGTCCACAGCTCTCTATCCGTCTCTGTGGGGAGGACAGAGTAGCTGGACTACACTGTCCTGTTTCTAACATGAGGCCAAAATAAACTTAACTTTTAAATTGAATTAACTTACTAGGTTTATTGTTGCTAGCGCGTACTCCAGGCTGCCTTACATGAATGCACTTCTAGTTTAGACATTACAGTCAGGCAGTCTGTAGACAGCTCACTATCATTTAGTGACACAGTGTACCGTAATGCTCCTAATATCCATTGAGCGGAGCGGCTTTGTTGCTAATCAAAGTTGTATTTACACATTTTAACAGATGTTTAAGCACATTGTACCACATAGGATCAGTCAGTAAGCACAGCGGTGATCAAATATAAGCCGCACCATCAATTTATGAGAAAACGTAAGGATTTTAAGTGCGCTTTATAGTCCAAACACATAGCTGGACGCTCATAACCAATTAGGTGACTTCTATAGGCAGTTGGTTGCACTGGATGTAATTTAGAAAAAGACGTGTCACATTTTCCAGATTTCTGTCTATAGAAGCGATAATGAAACCCTCATTTTTCGTATAATTTAAACGTTCACATTATTAAAAGGTTTATACTGTGGTTTGTCGTCGGGGGGTCTTTCCTCATCAGGTCCAAGTCGGCGTTTCAAGCGCGTGGTGGAGACCATCCAGGCCCAGCTTCTCGGTTCCAACGACCTGCCGGGCATCCAGCCACAGATATCCGGTAAGTCCAGTTCCTCGCCACCCACTTCCTCCTAACCCTTCTTCTCCTCCTCCGGACCCCTCCCCGGCATCCCAGCACAGCCACAGCCACAGCACATCTCGGCTCGGACCAGCCCGGCACACCGCTTTTAGCACACAGCATCCCCACGTGCATGCCCCCCCGCACACCAACATGTACGGCACAGCAGTGGTAGCGAGCGTCCGGAGAGGTTTAGGGCACTCAGCAGCCGTAATTCACCCTCCACAGACGGCTGCGGTCTCACTCAGCGCTGGGCTCAGCAGAAACACCCTGATGGATGTCTGCAGACAGAGGGGCGCGTCAGGGTGCATTCTGGGCTGTAGAGCAGACACTCCAGAACAGCCTCTCAGTTCAGGTTCTGTTTGGAAAGACGGACTGAAGGAAAGAAAGAGTGACTGTGTTCTCCAGGTGTCTCTGTTATCTTCTTAATGTCCTCACTGTGGTTATTCACTTGATAACGGCCCCCTCTTGTGGTAGAAACAGTAACTACACGCTCGTCCACAGAGGGGAGCCGTTATCAGGACTGTAAGCACTCCCTTCCTCCACTGTGTAGATGTGCTAATAACCCACATTGCCGTCCGTCTCACCCTCTGGCTTGCCTTTCCCATGCCGTCCTGCTTCCCATCATGCACAGCTTCACTCTAAAGCCTCTTGGATGGACCGGGTGACCAGCATGCCGAATGAAAACTCGACCCCACACACAGCCTCTGTGCCGGCTTGAACCCAGTCTCTGCCGCCGGGCACTGATTTGTCAGATCTCTCTCTCTCTGTGTTCCCCGGTTCTGGATGAGCTGCCATCCTAAACCGTTAAGGAACCTGCATGTTCAGCTAAAACGTGTCTAACAACACTGTGAATGTCTGACCCTGATGGCCTTCTCTCCGTCTGTCTGTCTGTCTGTCAGGGTTGATATTTAAATATCAGCAGAAAGTTCTGACTGAATGTTCGGCTCATTGCTCAGAATCTCCTCTTGTTTAGTCCGTCTATAAACGTCAGTTTAGAAACAGCTGCCTTAAAGTCACACCCCTGTTTAAAAGATAAACTGAACTACGATAAATCGTTTCAGAACCTTTTCCACCTTTTGATGTGAAGTTTATCTGTTACAATTAAGCAGAAAACGTTGTTGAAAAAGAAAGGCTGTTCCAGTTGCCTAGCTGACACTGATTGTAAATAGATTTCACTGCCTGTCACTGAAATACATCATCATTTCTGATTTTTTCATTTATCTTTAGCTAAAAGGAGCTGAGGAGTAAATCACTGCTATGACTCAGAACAGCTGACTGCGTTCCAGCTTCTAACGACCTGAATCAAAGCAAAAATTAGAAGTAAATGTCCTCAACAATGTTAAAACCATAATAATATATCATTATAGCAGGAGGGAAGCAATAATTATTGCTTTTTACTTTTTAATAAAATCAATTAGATCATCTTTTAACATGTCTCTGAACCCTTTTTGCAAACAGATGGACGGAAATGATCAGAACTACTTTATTTCAGGTTAAATTAACTGTAGTTGGAGGCGGCTGCTGAAACGAGTGTTTGCACACCTTCGGGTCCTGGATAAATGTCACACTGAAGGGGAAAAACATTTAGAAACAGTTCACTATGGTTCCTTTTTTAAAATATTCAGATCATTGCACTTTAAACATGTATTTCAAACATCTTGAACGGTAGTATTATTAATTATTAATACAATTATTCACCACAAAAAAACATCAGCTGCAGTTTAAATTGGAGATGGGCAGTAATTGCATTGATCTGCAGTAAAGAGTTTTTACTGTCATCAACCCTGACCATGACCAAAATGAACAGTACACCTTGAACTCTGTTGGTCTCAAAAGAGCGTCGTTACACATCGTTACACATCGTTACACATCGTTACCCATCTGTATATTGGAAAATATGGTCAAGTGCAAGTGTTGAGATCACACAGAGCCTGGAGATCCTTCCCTAAAACAATTAGTGTTCACCTTAATATCTCAGTCGTCAACGTTTTCAGCCTAAACACGGTGCAACGGATCTGGAGATGCATCCACACACGAAATCGGCTGCTGCATCACGATTCCAACAAACTCTACATTGGCACAGTCTGTATATTTATCCTAATCTCCACAGCCACAACCTGAGCAGAACCCTAAATCGTCAACTATCAGGTGAAAGGTTTTTCCCATACCCCCCAAATACTAGAACTAGTAATATTCCACCCCAGGTATTTATGGTCCACTGCAGGTTTCCCTTTAAATCTCAGATTGAACACAAATGAAATGTCCTATTCAGATTATTTCCTTTGGCAGATCATGTCTTCTGTACATGCAAAACAGACTTTATGAACTTTTTACATTTTTTATGGCATATCAGACTAAGCTTACTGTGCTTTTACCAAATGTTCCACGTCTTACAGCTAAACTTTGATTAGTTGCTAAAAAAACCAAACTAAATAATGTTAAAGAAAATTATAGCCATCTGCTGGTTAAACGAGGATATTTCAGCTGTGACGTTCTTTTGGGCGTAGATAAGAAGATGGTTTAACTACTCTGGATGAGTTTTATCTGTGATTATCCTGAATTTAGCCCATAATTAGCAACTGTGATCTAGCTGTAAAGGTATTTGTAAAAAGAGACTCGAGCAAATGAGCCGAACATTCCCGTCTGTGTAGGGAAGGCCTGACGTTGGGCGTCAGCTCGGTGTTCCTGACACTGTCCTCTGCTCTCAGATGGCTCTCAGCGCTCAGCCGCTTTGCCCGGTAAATCCTCCAAGCGTGGTAAGACCCAAACATTCCCAGAGGTCCGCTTAAACTGGACCAACTCTGCCTTTTAACACGTCACGGCAAACTTCCTGGAGGCTTGTCACCAACACCACCAGTCTGAACTCACACGTGTCTGAGGGGAAGATAAACATTCATCTTAACAGCTCATTTATATTTTTAAAGGGATTTTTTTTTTTGTTCGAGAGATAATTTCAGGTCAAACTTTGTTTTGTAAACAATGCAAGAAAAAGTTTAAAGCCAAATTAGGACATAAATAACAGATTTTTTTTTATAGTATCCTAGGAATAAATTAAAAGATTTTTATTAATACTTTACCAACTTTTTTGCGTTTCCGCGAATCAGTTTTTTTGGAACTGTCTCCTAACAGGTAGTGACACAGTGTACCGTAATGCTCCTAATATCCATTGAGTGGAGCGGCTTCATTGCTAACCAAAGTCGTACTTACACATTTTAACAGATTTATGAGCACATTGTACCACATAAAATCGGTCAGTAAGCACAACTTTAATCATATATAAGGTTCACCAGATTATAAGGCACACCATCATTTTTTATTAGAAAATTTAAGGATTTTGAGAGTGCCTTATAGTCCAAAAAAATACGGTATCTGAATATAAATGACCTAGTCCATCAGTGAGCACCTTGTCTGACAGCACGGCCATATTTAGGCATGACAATGCCAGGATTCATCAGGCTCAGATGGTGAGAGAGAAGCACGAGACATCATCTTCACCGACACTAGAACCTCTTTAACCCTGTTGAGAACCGTTAGGATGTCCTGGAGAGGACGGGCCGACTACAATCTTAGGAGGGAATAAATTCAAATCTGGACGTCGATAAATGTTTGAACATTTCAGGATCTGATCACAATGATGCCACAGCAAAAGAGTGCAGAAAGGCGTTCCAAGAAAACTAGTAGTGACTATTGTTGGACGGGCAGTTTCTCTTTCATATTTAAACTTTGATAATATGATGGTAGACACTAGACATGTGCATAATTTATCTAAAGAAATATGAGAATGAGCTGCCATTAATTTATACAAACAATACATTTTGCACTAAGGCATTAAAAGTTGAATCCCCCAAATGGAGCGAACCAAGTCTCAATGCAAGTAAGATGAATGTGATTCCCTGTGTGTGTGTGTGTGTGTGTGTGTCTGTGTGTGTGGCTCCTAACTGGACCTCCGCATGGCTTGACTTTGCTGTGGGTCTGTCACCCTTTCAACAAAACCTTTCTATAATTTAACAAAGAGACTAAAGCATCTAAATACCAAGCACTGATTTAAAAACCTGTTTGTTGGAGAGGGAGAATGGTAAGTTACCATGAAGTTGGCACATTTATCACAACCAAAAAGCATCAGATCTCACTACAGGAAACACTGTTCAGCAGTAGGTTTGGCACTAATATGTGATGTTTGTCCTGTTTCTTGTTGCATGTTTTATGGACTGTTTAATAACAATATTTGTCCTGACAAAATGGATGCATTTTCTTGTGAATGCTGTGATGGATGTTGACGATGATGTTGGGTTCAAACAAGCTTTGGAAGACTCTGGTAAGAAAAACACAGTCAGGATTAGAAATGCACTAGCTAGTAGCGCTGCTAGCTTGTAGCATTGATAACAAGTAGCACTGCTAGCTTGTAGTGCTGTTAGCTTGAAGGGCTGCTAGGTTGTAGCTCTGCTAGCTTGTAGCACTGCTAGCTTGTAGCTCTGCTAGCTAGTAGCGCTGCTAGCTTGTAGCACTACTAGCTAGCTACTAGCTATTTGTTCCAAAAAAAGTTAAAAAACAAAACACTACTACAACTACTACTAGCTATTTGGACTACTACTGTGCTAACTGTGGGCTTTGAACATTAATTATGGTGTAAAAGTTTTATCTTTCTTACATTTGTAGTTCAATATGACATTACACGTTAGCATCAACTTGCTCAGTCTCGTTTTATTTTTTGATTAAAATATGAATCACTATTTCCATCATGATTATTGTCAATATAGTTTTATTTTTTGTCAAGTTTCCATTTGTTAAAAAAAAAGCTGTAGACTAGGAGGGCCATGGTTCAGTCCTGGAAAGCTACCATCCTGCAGCGTTTAGATGCATCAACTGAATAACACGTTACAGAGCTGCTGCAGAGCGAAATGACTGGATGCTGATGAGGGAACTCAGCCATTTGATTCTGGTGTGTTGGAGCAAGGATGCATCTAAAAACTGTAGGATAGCAGCTCTGCAGGACTGGAGTTGGTAGTAATGTTTTCACCCATTTTTAGTCCACAAAATAACACCTTTAAGACATTTTCACCACAGAATTGGATGAGCAAGCTTTAATAGGAAAGTGTGTTTAAATTATACCCCTGTGTCGAATCTCTGGTTCTGACTAATATTTTACATGTCTTCCAGTGCTCCTTTTGGACCCTTCATCATGCAGCAGAAACGGAGACTGAAGCCAAGATTTATCAAAATAGATCTCAAATAATATTCTCACTGACTAAAACATGTTGGAACCGCGGAGGAAAAGGTCCAATTCTGACATCATCGTGTAAGGACCTTGAGTTGCATGGAGCTGACACAACCAGAACTGCCACCGTAGGGCATAAAGTATGGGCATCACAAGTATTGCCGGCAGTTCCTGAAGCATCCAACAGTCAGAACAGTAAGGAAATGTCATCACTGTTAGCAGCTTATGATCCAACAATCAGAGATTTGTAGCAGCTTTCCAATAAATATTAAATTATACAATAATGATTTTAGCTAATCGCCCAAATTACCAGCATTCAAGCTGAAGTTATTAGCTGTGAAAGGATAAAATAAAAAATATTTACTCTAGTACGTTCAGCTGTCCTGTTTTCTACGGATGTCGGATCTGGGTCAGTTGGCTTCTTGGCCAATTAACAAAATGCTCTTAATGAGAAAAAAAAATGACAAGTACCTGAAAACATGGGTCCAAGATGACCGAAACTGCAAACGCACAGAATGCCAACACAGCAAAATGACAGGCTCCTGTTCTCGGTGTAGCGACCTGAACGAACAGCCAATACCGCTAGAAAATACAGATTTGTTTTAAACAGTTTCTAGCATCTCTGCTAACTCTGACGTAAGTTCATTGAGACTGAAAGTCGGTGACCTTAACGTTTCTTGCTTCCTCAATGAAGACCACTGTACTTAGGGACACACTGAGGTGTATTTACTGAAAAAAATCAGAGCTTTATGTTCCTGGATGGTAAAGCTGAAAATTGGCTTTACCATCGACTTTAATGCTTGCTTGACTCCTATTTTTACGCAATAACTGTAGTTATTGCGTAAAAAAAATAAATAAGCAAACCCAAGAAGCTCACTAATAAACTCCTTAAAGTGGGTGTATGTTGCCTAATGTGCCCACGAGGCCTCTGTTGTGTCTGGTAACCTTCTCTCGCTCTTTGAATAGACTGTAGGATATTTCAGCAACTGCCTGGCACCAGCTATGTCCTCTGGTATCCTGCCAGCTCCTTAATCAGATTATTTACACATATGTAACGGGTCCTTCTGGTTGCTTCACTCAACCTAAGCATCCCTGACGAATGGGATCTTCAGGGGCCCTTTCTGGCTGAAGTCTCCTTTTCTCCTGCTCCACTCCTCATCTCATCACCTCCTCTTCTCCTCATGTTGATCCCATTGCTCATCTGTTGTTTGTTCTCTCTCTCTTTTTTGTTTTCTTTTTCTTTTCTTCCCGTCTGTGTAGGCAGCCCGTTGAGTAACTTCTTTGACGTAATTAAACAGCTTTTTTCAGACGAGAAGAACATCCAAGGGTCGCACTCCCCAGGCACCCCTACCTCGACTAGCTCCCCCACCAAGCATGCCCCCGCCAGCAGGCCCAGCCAGGCCCCGCCCAATGACTCTAAATGCCCCCCGGGCAAAGAGAAAACAAAGATGGCTGCCAGCAACAGGACACAGGACCACCCTTAAGGAGCAGTAGCTGTGCATGACTAGATGAAAAGCAGTAATCAGGTCATTAAGAAGCGGAGAGCTGCTAATTTTGCCCTTTAGCTCGGTTTGAAAGTAAAAAAAAAAAAATCTACTTTTTGCCTATACATTTTTGTACTGTATAATGGGAATGGCTCAGTTTAAAAGTCGGATCAGTATTTTAAAAACTAGTAGCAAATGTAGCTTTGCTGTCCCCCCCTTGTGTCCCTCTCTCTGTCCTCCTCACATGTGTGATGGCTTGACTTGTCTCTGCCACCAGGGATCATCCATAATAGCTATTAACCCTGACGGCTCCTCAGCTGCAGCCCGCTCACGGCCCACCGCCACCGAACCGAGCCAAACGCTGAGGAAAAGGCGGAGGATCCCTTTTTGAGTCCAAACGCAGACCATCTCAGAAGAGTTGTAAAAAGGAAAAAAAGGCCTTAAGACAGTGATGTTTGTCAATCTACACCCCCATACCCCCTCCCCTTCATCCTTTTTCTTCCAGCTTTCCCACATGTACATAACAAATGAAAAACTACACAAACTGACTTTCTTTATGGGATTATGTGACTTGAATCGGTGGAGTCGAGCAGAGGCGGGCGGCGCGACAAACACTGGCCGGATTGTAGTTCTTTTTATCGTTGAGTTTCTTTGTGGAAGACTGAACTTCTGAGGACTTTCAGCAAACCGATTTAGGCAATTTAATGGCAACCCGGGACGGTAAAGGTGGGAGAGTTTGGTGACGGTGTTATTAAAATGAATGATCTCTTCTGTTGTACAGGCCTGTGTTGTGACATTACGTTTTAAGTTGATTAGTATTTATGTTCAGGCAGGGTCACACCAGAAGGGAAATCTGTCACTTTTGATCAATGGGTTTTCGTTAAATCTACACACAGGTACAATTTTAAAGCAAACTAAGAACGGAGGAAGTTCCTGTGACTTTCTAGCTGCTGGGTTAGCCGTTTAAAGTTTGAGCCGTCTGAACACAATCAGCTTCACCAGCCGAGCTGACTGAAATAAATCGTTTCCTGTATAAACGGACGCCAGGCGTTCACAACCTTCAAGAAAGTTCTCAAAGTCTGAGGAAATACGCTCCCTGTGAGGCAGAAACAAACAATTTGTTGGAGGCAAAGTTAGTGTTTACCCCACAGTAAATGACGACGGGTTGTTAGTTATGAGAAGATTGAACCTTCAACATATGCATGCAAAGCTGCTGTAGTCGTCGTCGGGCCAGAGACTGGTGTGGTTGCTAAGCATGTTCAGACTAAAGGAACTGAATTGGATTCAAAATCCTTCAAGTAGGTTCTGGGTCTCCTGTGACCCAACCTTCGATAAGTGGAAGATAGATGAAGGTGAGAACATAAATGTACTCCTAAATCTAGAGCTTTGCTTTTCAGTCTGGCTCCTTTTTGCTATTTCAGACTTCAGAGCCCTCATTACTGCAGGAGTGGCTCTGATCCATAAGTGTTCCTCCCCATGAACCCCTCTGACCCCCGACCTGTAGGGGGCAGTGCAGTCCTAGACATCGCTGTCATCGCTCAATCACACGTTGACCAGAACCGCATGTGATGAGTTTGTTTACGACAGATAGAAATCACCGCGTGAACTCGGCTCGAAATGCTTCGTCTTACAAAGCCGTTCTGCTGTGGCGTTTAAACACGACGATTTTGCCAATTCTAAAAGAAGAATTTAAACAAAACAAAAAAATATAAGCAAAAATGTATATAAAATTTACAGCCTAGAAGAGCTAAGGGTTCATTTTAGAGAAAAATGTACTTTCAAAATAAAAAAGCCTGGGTTAAAGCAAAGTCGGACTAGACAGCGCTAGCGTCACAGTCTAGTCCGACTTTATTAAGGTGGAATAGCTGCCTTCTGATTCCTCTTAATTACATTAAAAATACACAATGCAAGGCGGACACGGATAAAATATCTTTTTAATGCATTTCTCTGGTTAATATGGACTTTGTTGCAGCTACAGCTGGCGCCCCCAGCTGATGGTTTAGTAGAATGCACTAGAACTGTTTTCAGAGCATTAGGCGCCGACAGGTTCTGGTGTGACCACGCCTCGTTAGTAAAAGGTCCTTTTTGTTATTTTGCACTTTCGACAGCACTTCGGTTACATTAAGTGTTTTTTACGTTTTGTTGTTCAGGTTTTTTTGTTTGTATTATCTGCAGGTTTCAGACAATACTGAACTGCTGTGAATATTTTTCTATTTGATTGCATTTTTCATGCGCTATTTATCAGTTATTTATATCAAAGATGTAGAGAATGTTCCTGAAAATGATTATTTAAAGATATTTTTGTCATGTTTTATTTATTATTTTCTCCCCGTTTTATTTCCCCCCCTTTTTGAGGAAAGAAACTTTGTAATATATGTTTGAAACTGATTTGTTGTGATTTAAGAATGTAGACTTAGCTTCTTCGGGAGGAAAAAAACCCCATCAGCTCCTTCTCCATCCTCCGTCTCTGTGCGTATGAAGACTCGGAGCTCACCAAACAGTCATTGTGTAAATAAGCAGAGTTTCCTGACGAGCTTATTTAAAAAACCGAGGGGATTCCTATTAGCTTTGACCTCGGACGGTTGTTTGCATGTTCAGCATTCGTCTTTTCTTTGCATGTCGCTGTTGAAATGTTCACCTGTTCCCCTTTTCTGTCTAGGCTTTTATGCATTTTTCTTATTGGAGCTTTTGCATTAATTTTACCTTCAGATTTCTTTTATTTTTTATATATTATTAATTATTTTGCCAGTCTCTTCCTTTCTTCCCTTTATATTCTATTAGCGTGTGCACACAGTCCTCCTCACTCATCTTTCCCGGAGCAGGACCTCACCGGCGTTCGAGGCGCTCACCCAGGCCAGCTGGGTGGGTCGCCAGAGAAAACCTAAAGCAATACCCTCCATCGTTCGCTTTTTCTACTGTGGGAATCCAGAGCACACTGAACGGACTCGGAGCGCTACCACTGAGCAGGATAACCACTGGCAATGTATCCCCTTGTGATGTTACTGTGAACAAATTCAGTGCTAAAGGAATAAATCTGTTGACTTTGGCAGGTTTGATACTTCATGTTATTACAGTTCTTCATTTCTGTTCCTTTACAAACAATAAGTTCACCGATGGCATTGAGTAAAAATGGCATTTGGAATCAACTACAAAACTAGTTTAAGGTGAAAGGTGCAGACATTTCTTCTCAAGCAGCAGAAAGCTGGAGGTTTCCCATCTGGTAAATATATTCAACCATTTATGCCAGTTCAAGCACTTTACATATTAGGTTAATGCAGGTTACAAAACTTCCAGAGACGGGGTTCATCGTTTTACTGCATAATTTATATAATGGGGACATTTTACAAGAGTTATAATTACATTGCCTCCTTTCATGTTTCTGCTGTTTTAGTTTTTTGTTACATTGATTTTAATGTTGGATACATAACCTCAGTAAATACAAAAAAGACAGGTTTTCAAATGATTTCATTTATATGGCAAGTGAGAAAAAAAATCTAGATTGAAACATTTCTATGTTTTTTTTGTTTTTATACTACCCTGAAAGGCAATAGAATTTTTTTTTAAAGGCTAATTTTGCTCAGCGTTTGTTCTTGTAATACTTTGTTTTAACACTAGAGGCCCTGAAGTCAAACCACAGACCTTCACTGACAGCTGTATTCTTCTAATGGATCATTAGAAGCCCGGTTTCCAAGAAATGAAATTAGCTTTTTGCAAAGTAAAATAAGATACAATGAAGGCACAAACATTGTATTTGTTGGCCATGGTATGTTTTTACCACATCAAGCTTGGATATTTATGAACAATATAGAATGACTGTAGTAATGAAGGATATTTGTAGGACAAATGACATCATGTCTGCTCTTTCTTGGGACCATGACTGTATTTTCCATATAACTTTAAAACTTGCTGTCAGTAAATGCTTATCATCGCAACTTGTCACAATAAATTAGACATGGGTGTAAGAAGTAACATGGCAACAATGTAAATATGAATGCTTTAATGATTATTATATGTATTTACTAGTTTTATTTCTATTTCAGTTATAACAGCTAAATAAAAAGTCATTGGGTAAATTAAACAGTTTTTAACCTCAAACAACAGAGTGGGAAAAAACTCTTGGTTTAGACTTCTAAGTCTATTTTTTTCTCTTCCAAAAAAATTTTGGTTTAGATTTCTAGGCCTATTTTTTTTCGCCACCTCCACATCACCAAAAGGAAAAAAAAATCTTGCTTCAACAAATTTTCCCAAGTGTGTGTTTCTGTAATACAGAAAGTTATATTTTGCTTTAAAGAAAAGATGTTTTGAGATGTATTTGACAAGAATTTTGACCTTAAAATGCCACATATGGAGTCAATTCTTTAAATATGAGTCTAAAATGTGGCTAAACATAAACCCAGAGGTTTTTTTCTCCACTCTGTTGTTTGAGGTTAAAAACTGCTTAGTTTTCCCAATTACTTTTTATGTAACTGTTATAACTGAAATATAAACTAATACATATAATAAATCAATAAAGCATTCATATTTAAATCGTTGCCACGTTATTTCTTACACCCATGTCTAATTTATTGTGACCATAAGTTTCGAGGAGCATTTCCTGGAGGTTTAAACGGGTTTCTGCCGTTTCTTGCTGAATATTTTAAATACCAGAAACTGCCTCAGACTGAAAGGCAAACATGAAATCAGGGGCAGACGGTACCAACCAGCAGAGATGGTCCCGGTCCGTCTGGGCAGAACTTCTACTCTCGGCACGCGGCGTGGAGGCTGTAAAGTCTGTGGATCAGCGTTGTTTCCAGGTTCTTAAGAACCGGCAGGCTGTGGTCCTGGTCCTGTCCCGACCCGGAAGGTTTCGCCCCCTTAGCCATCGCGCCCAGCAACAGGCGATGGACGTCCTCTCTGTCCAGGAGCCGGTCCATATTCTGCAGGAAGAACCCCTCACAGAACCTGCAGAGTTCAGCTGCGCCGTGATGCTGTGGAGACAAGCGGGCCCGGAAAAGAAGTGGGTTTGGACTTCCAAACGCTTTTACATTTGGAAATCAGCTGTAAGATGAAAGCAGCATCCAAACATTTTGATTCGAGCAAATCTAAACGGGACAGAAACCATCGGCACCGTCAGAACATTGTGGTTGGGTTCGTGCAGAAGGATGCTGGTGTTTTCCGTACCTTAGCCGTCAGGTAGATGCTCACGGCGTTCTCCGGGGTCAGGCTCTGTGACAGCGCCATCTCACAGCACCTCTGCAGGCCGCGCAGTTGGAAGAAAAAGGCGACCGGCAGCAGCTGCACAGCAGAACGGTTAAATCAGCAGCAGTCGAGTAACAGAAACTTCTCCCAGCTGGATCCATCCTTGGAGTCCCTATGTTCTCCCTGTAAAATGAGCTTCAACTTTCTGCTTCATTCAGAGGTGAAGATGCCCTAGAACAGGGGTCTTCAACGGCAGGAGTGGTAGCCTCGTGGTTAGAGCATTGTGCTCGTGTTCCGGAGGTTCTGGGTTCAACTCCCACACTCTGGGTCCCTGAGCTAGACCCTTAACCCCAGATTGCTCCTCAGGCGCCATGCAGTGCTCCCCAAGGGGATGGGTTAAATGCACAGAACAAATTTCATTGGGATGTATATTGTAATGACAATAAAGGTTATTAAAAAAAAAACTCCAGGCCTCCAGGCCCGGTGTCCTGCAGCTCTTAGACATGTCCCTGGTCCAACACACCTGAGTCCAACGACTGAATCAGCTCCTCGGTTCTCCAGAGTCCTGCTGATAACCCGATTATTGGCGTGTTGAAGCAGAGACACTGGACCTGATGTGGACCTGGAGGACTGCAGTTGAAGACCCCTTATCTAAAGCACTGAGTCCCACTTCTCCTAGCTTCTCTTCAAAATGGGAAAAACAAGAGAACATGTCGTCCAGATTAGTGTGCTGATCTTCCGAAGTCAGGAAAGACCTGCCTGGACTAAACCTGGACCAGGACTAAAGTTCATCGTCCACCACACAGTAGGGGTAAAATGAGGACAACTGGACATATAAACTTGGCCCTGTATTTGATCAACACTGCAGACCCTCCTAATGATATCAAGGGTGATTAATGTTTGGCTATTTCCTGTTTTTCACAGTGGAACAGTTATAAAAGGATTCTTTTCAGGAATGATAGGAAACATCTGGTGTGATACGTGACTGGAACATTCCCGTTACACACCCATGTTAGGTGGACCTTAGAAAAGGGCGTTGAGACGTGGAAAATACGGGACTTTGTGGAATGTAACTGAAATACACGAATGAATAAAACAAATAGTTTCAGCTTTGTCTCGTTTTTTTTAAAGTTCAATCCTCTTCCACAACCGTGGAAGAGCTGCAGCAGAGAGCGCCATCTTGGGGTCACCATGACCACCACTAAACGCCACCCACAGGCCAGGAAGAGGCCTTTTCTGCCCCACCAGCACAAAGATAAATAAACTACCCAGAAAGGGCTGCAGATGATCGCACCTCTGCCTGGCAGCAACAAGGTCCTGGGTTCCAATCCCGTTCTGAGGTCTTTCTGCGTGGTCACAGGACACGGGCAGCAGCCGACCCTGCATGGACAGACGGGGATGGAGGATAGACGGATGCTGTCCAACTGAAGAAAACTAAAATAACCAAACAGTTGGACAGACCAGGTAGGTCGTGCTAATGGCACCAAACCCCAAGTCTGCATCACTTCCTCCTGATAGTTGTCTAGAACATCCTCATAGTCTCGGCTGTGTGAGACGTTGTGATGCTAGGAGTGGCTGAGGTTATCCAGGACTGCTGTTAGCTTGGACCTGGTGCCCTTCTCCACCGGCTCCAGGCTCCGTTTACCCAGAGGACGCTCCCCATGTTTCCTCAAACACGTCCCGTTGGTTCCTTTAGTCAGATCTGACCGAGGTTGACCTTCAGGAAACAACAGTCCAGGCGGGTCGTCTGGGAAGCAGAGGATGAATATTTGGGGGAAACGCCTCAAATCCACCGTGGAGGACGGTGGACGATCTGTGATGCTGTTTTCTGTTCTAACCTCCGTGAAGCTCATTGCGTCATGAAATCCTTTAAATCAGGACCCAATGGTGGCCACTGTGTCCCCCAGCAAGATAATGATCCAGAACATCTGGCCACAGCAACACAGAAATGGTTCTGTGACCCAAAATCAACCTCCATGAGCATCTCCAGCCGCAGACTCCAAGTAGAAGACCTGTTGGACGTGGGGAAACTTTACCTTCATGGCTTCCGATGGAGCGATCTTCAGCCCCGCGGTTCCTCCACAGTACAAAGACCTCATCACCATCTGCATGAACACAGACCCGGTTTAAACACCATCGAAACGATTCAAATCCGCCCAGTTTTCAGAACCCAGGTCCGTTTTCCCACCTGGAAGGTGCTGTAGGTCATGTGACTGACGTGGATGATGTTGTCTGGAGAATCAGCGAGCATCTGCCGAAACCTGCCGGGACAAAACCCGGACCGAACCGTCAGGTTGCTTTAATTCTGAAGTCTGAGGAATCATCTCATCATGCAGTGATTGTCTGGACCGGGTCAGAATATCGTCCTCTAAACGGGAACCTTTCAGAGGCGGACATCAGCAGCACCCGGTGAGCGAAGAACGGCCGTCCTTCCACCATGAACGTCACATCGGACATCTCCTCGCTGTTCAGGAACCGGACATCTGAGAGCAGAGACACAGAGAGGTTCTGGTGTTGGTTTGGTTCCAGGAGACAGAACCCTGGCGGCTGGCGGCGGCGTACCCAGCTGGGTGGACAGAGCGACGTCCATCGGTGGAACGGCAGGAACAGGCGAGCAGCCGTAACAGTGGGAGAGCAGCGAGGCGAGGCGCGTCGTCACCCCGTAGTCCTGCAGAGGATCGAGCACCGACACGGCGTCCCTTAGCGGGTCAGAACCAACATTCACTCACACTCATTTCAATCGGTGTCGCTTCTAAACCCCCAAAGTGCTTCTTAGAGTCCAAAAGGAGTAAAAACCATAATTTAATAACTGCTTTTGCAGTGAATTTGGATCTGAGGTTGAACATCTGCTCCGTCTGGAGTGAAACGAAGCAAACTAGTCCAATTAAATCATTTTATTTATGTCATCTGCAGGAAAAACCGGCCGGCCGTCATTTTAGCCCAAACGGGTCCGGTCTTCTCACCCTGCTGGTCTCCAACATGCCGAACAGGAGCGGGATCCCTGCAGAGAGCAGCTCAGGGCTGTAGTCCTCCGTCCTGATGGAGGGGAAGTCGCTGAGGAGGCAGAGCGTGACTTCGTACCTGCCGAGCTGCTGGGCCCTGTGGAGCGACTCCAGCCAGGTGTGCAGCCTCCAGCGGACGCCTGCAGACAAATTAATAAGTCTTTGCAGCACAGCCGTTTAGAAGCGGAGCGGCACCATAAACAAGGTTTCCTTTTTCTGAAATAACTAAACAGCCACAGCAGAGCCTTGATGTCTCACAGCAGCGGGAACCAGTCAGATTATAGCTGGAGGAAGACATCCAACACTGCCCCCTACTGGTTACTTTTAGGATGAAGAAATAAATCAAACTGTCAAAAGTGCCACATTTTTATAATTGTGTCATAATTAAGACAAAAATTGTTAAGTCTTAATTTAATAAAACTTTGGGTCAGGTTTAAACTCTTCCAAATATATCGTTTTTTTAAATATTTATTTAATATATTTATGTGTTTGTTTCGACTTTGAAATACATATCCACACAGACAACCATACTTTTATTTTACTGTAATGTGAACCACAGTATTTTTACCTTCATTTATTTCTTGTTCTCCAATTTCATCACTTTATGCTCCATTGAATAGCTGGGAAATAATGACTACATTAAATTTACTCTTGGAAGTAAAACTGTATTTGGGAAGTGAATCTTTCCTGCAGAATCCAAAGATGTGTTTCCAAACTCAAAGTGAGAGAAACGTCCCTGTCTGATTTTATTTCAAAGACTAATTTACTTTATAGGAAATTTAGGTCAGCAGAATATTGGACTCAGGAAGAAAAAAAAAACTTGGCTGGTCTCTTTTTCATTCAATCAAGAAAAATAAGAATTTCTTTTTTTTTCTTCAACAGTAAACAAACTATTTCAGTTAATGAAATTAATTTGATGTTTTTACATTCAAAAAACTTAAACAAATGGGAAGTATGGAAGTGATTTGCTTAGGTTTCAAACCGAGCCGGCAGACAGCGGATCAATAAGTTAAAGATTTTAAAACGGATGTTACATCCCTGATCAGGAGTATAACGCCGTTTCTTTAACTTATCGCTCTGGTTTTATCTGGATTGCTGCCACTTCCAGGGGGAAGGATGACGACTGTGGACCTTCCTCTCACCCATCTCTCTGAGCTCCATGGTGACGTCCAGGTAGCCGTGCTCTGCGCTGTAATACGACGCCTGCTGCAGAGCTTTCATCGTGGCTTTAGACCGCGGGGGAACGACGCTCAGGGACTCCGCTGCTGGAGGACGGCTTGGCTCCTCCACTCCTTCAGCCAGGATCTCCTCCAGAGACAGGATGTCCTCCTTTCTGTGTGGCGGCTGCAGCAGCAGCCTCCTCACGACGTTCCTGCACAGGAGAACGTGTCACACAGCTAATCGCTAAACCCAAAAGTTAAGAGTCCGGTCGGAGGTGAGACGCACCTGTGTCCGTGAGCCGCAGCGTAGCTGAAGCAGTTCATGTCCTCGAACAGAGGGGGGGTCAGCGAGGTGCCGTGGTGCAGTCTGAGCAGGGGGTCCGCTCCATGGGTGAGCAGCAAACTGACCATCTCGTAGTTACCTGAGAGCAGGAGAGCCTTCGTTATCAGCTGGACCATCTTCTGCACACACTGAGCTGGAGGCAAACATCTGGGATAAATAGCATCACAGTGGCTGAAGAAGCTTCTCCAGCAGAGATGAAATAAAACAGAGAAGCAGGAGGAAACAGACTGGATCTCCAGCAGGAAGAGACCTGCAGCGGCTGCGAGCTGCAGCGGCGTTTCAGCTGAGCTCTCCTGTCCGTCCAGCAGGGCTCCACCTTCAACGTCGGCACCGGCCTCCAGCAGCAGCTGCCAGAGAGAAGAGACGGTTTAAGCTCCAGCTGCCAGCAGGACCAGAGCTGCAGCTCTTAACCATGCAGACATGCATCCAGCAACAGATGGAGCCGACCGCTCCCCTTTCTAAAAGATGCTGCTGTTTTCCATTCTTCTGTCTGAAGAGCTCACCTGCGCCACGCAGAGGTGGCTGTGCAGCACAGAAAAGGTCAGCGCCACCCAGTGCCGACTGCCGGGATATACAGACGGATGTCTGGCGGAGCAGCCGGGGATCTGAAGAGAAAGCAGAAACATTTTTAGACACGGTCCAGTTAATCCAAGAAGAAGTGGACGGGTGTTCTGTTACCTGCAGGTTCAGGTGAGCTCCGGCGTCGATCAGCATCTGCACCATGGCTTCATCTCCGGCTGCAGAGGCGTACATCAGAGCCGTCATTCCCTGCAGGAACAAAATACTTGATTTTTCTGCAGATTTACAATATTTGTAAAGGTAAACGTGACTGTAGGTGAGCTCATAATTTTCATCAGGTAATAATTTAGCTAAAGAAAGAAAGAAACAACTCAGGACTGCCCCCTCCTGGCTGCTAACAGTAATTGCACCTCTGAACTCATGACGGTTTCCTGCTGTGAATCAGGAATCTCCAAGAATAAAACTTCATTTACTGACGGCTTACATAAAAAACATCAAACACAACATAAACAAACTAGTTTAAAAGAAATAAAACTACAACTGATTTTGTCAGAGTGTAAAGCGAGGGCCAGTCCTTGACTGGAAAGACTTAACCTTTCATTTTCTGACCCTCAGCTGTGACTGATTAACCTACGGCTGCTAACTCTGCCAATCTGTTCATAAATGTTCAACTAATGAAAAACAACAAGAGGCTGAAGCGTTAAAAGCCCTCCTAACCTGGTCGTCCATGGTGTTGACGCCGTCCGGCCCCAGGAGCTGTGCGGCCTGTTGGACCAGATCCGCTCGGCCACACGAGAGCATCCGGAAGCCCGAATCCAGCCGGAACTTCGCAGAAGCAGCAGCAGCATCCAGACCTCTGAGGGCCTGGAAACAGCACTTGGACCTGAGGGGAGAAAAGCAAACTGCTTTGAAGTGTTTATCGTCTAATCTGACACAGCATCTTATTTTGCACAGGAACGATAAATGAGGTTTAAGTAAAATGAGCAGAAACCAGACCAGCTGATTCATGCATTCTTCAGAGATCAGATCTGAGTGGTTCCAGCGACCGGTACCTCAGCTGTCTGGGCTCACAGTCGAGTCCTGGGAGCAGCAAGCGGGCCGTCTGTCTGATGTCGTCACTGTCCACCAATAAGCTGCGACGGTGTTCGGCGTGCACCACGGCGACCCTGATCCACTCCATGAGAGGCGGGAGGAGCAGGAACGGCCTGAGGGAGCCCAGATGGGGAAGACGGGAGGTAAAATGCAACATTCGGACGGTGGTTCAGTGCACAGCAGCACAGGCGCACCTCTCTCTGCTCAGCATCACCGCCGGAGGCTCCAGGTTGGGATTCTCCAGCGACTCCATCTGTGGGCTGGACAGGAAGTAGTAAAGAGAGCGGAGGGCGGCGGGGGCCCACGACACCGCGGGCCGATGGGCCGAGCGAGCGCTGCAGACGGAGGGGCTCGAGCTTCGCAGGCGCTGCATGTGGTGCGTCGCTCGAGACACGAGGTCGCCTGCAGGGGGAGAGAAACGGGGGTCATCCGGAGCTTCTGCAGGTTCTACCCTCCGGTCAGCAGCAGCCAGGAAATACAGATGAAGTACGCCTTCCTGCAGAGGAGGAAAAGCTTTGGACTGGCGGTGCATTACTAACGAGTTTCAATGGCCTACTCAAAGTCCAGATCTCTACCTAACTGAAAACCTGTTGGGTGTTTATCTACACTTCATGTTTAAATGAAACATTAATTATTCTGATTGACTTTTTAATCAAGCTTACCATTAAGAGCGGCCCAACTTATCCTGAGCCATCTCTGTGGTTGTGCTGCTATAGGCTTAGTGCTCAGCAGACTGGTCTGCTTTCTCCTACTACTCTCCAGTTATGTATAATCGGCCGTTATCAGCTTCATCTGGCACAGCGTTTGTTTAGCCCTGAAACCTTCCTGGAGGAGGTCATCACCTCAGCTAAACTTTACTTTCTCTTAACTAACCGCATCTCACTCCTAGATAAAAACAAATCAAGGAGCTACTGCTGCCATTACATTTCCACACTTTCTTAAACATAGAAAGGACTCCTGAACCACTTCTTATGTGTCTTCTTAATTAAACCCCAGTCGATCGCAGCAGATGGTCTCCCACACGGAGCCTGCTGAAGTTCTCCACTGTCCCCATAAGACCATAGATCAGAGGTTAGAAAGCTTCGTCCGCCTAAAGGTTTGTAGAAATCAAATAAAAATATTAGTTTTTAACCCAGAAATGTGAAAATAGATTTTTAAATGTGATGCAGCTCACTCTGTTCTGTGGTTGCTTTTAATAAATGTCAGGAGAGGTTCTATCAGTCTTAATGAAGTTCGGAGGCCTGTGGGTTGTGAAGTGCTTCTGTTTTCTGGACACAAGCCCCACATTATTCAACACCGGGCGTGAGGCGTGCAGGCACCAACTAACGAGGCGTCCCAGGAGGCCGACAGCAGTTTAAACACAGACTCACTGAGCTCGCTGATGCTGCCCACACAGGTGGCGAGCAGCGACTGCTCCAATGTTCTCAGCTCCAGCTGGACGTAAGCGTCCTCCCTGCTCTCCATCGGCTCCTCGGGAACCTTGGTGTACAGGTTGACATGGGCCGGCAGAGTCATCTCACCTAAACGCACACATTAGATTAGATTAGATTAGACTTTTTTGTCCCTGTAGGGGAAATTTGTATAGGACTAAGTGTGCTAAAAAAACATAAACCTGCTCCCATATAAATACAATAAATTAAAGCAGTTAACATTTATCTCTGCAGAGAAACATCAGAATGAATAATTAGAGATTAGAGTAAATCCTCAGTCCTTCATATCTTCCTTCCAATCAGCCAGTTTCTCCTGGATGATCTTAAGGCGGCTCCTAACTGCAGATCTCCAGGCTTTCTGGATGATAATGAAATAAAGTTCCACTGCCCTATGAGGATTTTCCTGACAAATGCATCATTTAAATCTAGATTTTTCGATAAGTTGTAAAGAACTAAAAAGGGATCTCTGTGTACAAATGTACCAGTCAGGATAAAAGAACAAAAAATAAACCCAGTTGTATATCATTCCACGGCGACAAAAGCCAACAACAGCTTTTTGACAAGTTCTGATCATATTCTACACAAGATCATATTCTCCATCATCTCAGGCCTGTCTCCTTAAACCTGGAGGGGGGGGGGATGTTCTGCTGGGACTGCAGTAACTAAACAGCATGAAAAGAAAGAGCACACCATCAATAAAGCATGGTGAAGGCAGCATCATGCTGTGGGGTTCACTTGTTTTAATTTATGTCAATGTTGGTGGTTCTGGGTTAGTTTCGACCCAAAGTCTTCAGCTAGAGAGCTGAAACATTTATTTTTTTCTGGAATGGCCAGACCAGAGCCTAGAACCAAATCAAATAGAAAGATCCGCAGACGCAGATAAATTTATCAGGAACCAACTTTGTTAACAAAGATAGAAAGTTGTTCCTCCTTCGATCGCTGCTCGTGTCTTCACCAGATCTTTGACCCTCTCCGTGCGCCTTGGCAGTCGCTGAAGCTGCGCCACAAACCTTTTGATACATTTATGACCCTGAACAGGGTCAGACATCCTGAACCTCCAACATGAACGCAGAGAAAAGCCCATGAGCTCCACGCTCTTTGTTCCCTCACTGAATGGAGGATTTGCTGACTCCTGGTGCTCCACACAATGGAAACCACGTCAGTGACGAGGATCTGGCCCAAAACTGACCCCCGCCACGGCGACACACCCACTGCCCATCTGCCCTGAAGCCCATAAAATCCCCGCAGGGCTCATTTATGTGTTAAATAATAAACTATGTCACATTTATCTTCACAAGCTTTGACCACTTAGAAAAGAATTAAATGCATCTACAGACTCAAACGTTTTTTTTTTTAACGGTGGGTTTCTTAATGACAGAACATTTGTTTGAGATTCCCATTTTACAAAAAAAAATAAAAATGACCAAGAAGCTGTATAAGGAAAAAAACAATTAAAGGTTTTAAAGCCCAGGCGTCAACCTCCTGTCCTCCAACGCCAGTGTCCTGCAACCTCTAAACGCGTCTCTGACTGGTGTTGGACCACCATGACCATAAAACTGACAGATTACGCCTCCCAGCATGCATTATGGCTCTGATGTCATCAAGGGGGAAGAGCACAGCCAAACAAAGTTCCTTTCTCTGCTTCAGGTCGCGGGGGCAACAGGTCCAGTAGAGGTACCCAGACCTCCATCTCATTCTGGGGGAACCAAGGTGTTCCCAGGCCAGACGGGAAATATAGTCCCTCCAGCGAGTTCTGGGTCGTCCCCTGGGTGTCATCCCAGTTGGACACACAGGGAAATCCCCCAAAAGGAGGCGTCCAGAGGGCATCCTGACTCTATCAGTCCTGATCCAGACATCCTGACCACAGCTGAGGGTCAGAACATAGATGGGCGATAAATCTAGAGCTTTGCATTTTGCTCAGCTCTTTGTTCCCCACAGCAGACCGGATCAGCGCCGGCATTGCTGCAGACGAAGCGCCAATCAATTAAATTACCACATAAACATTTAATAATTATCATTTCATCTTTTATTATTCAACAAAAAGTTATCCTTCCTTTTGCATTCTAGCCTATCATGAAGGTTAATACTGCAGTCGTTACAACCCAACCAATCACAACACAGAGCCAGGAAAGCTCCGCCCCCATGCTACAAAGATTTCAGAGAGCATGCGTTTATTTTTTTATTTTATTTTTCTTTAGACTTCCAGTCTTGGTAAAAAGTTGGTTGAATAAAGGGTTGTGTTTGAATTCAGTGTCCTTTATTTAAAAAAGTATAAATAGACATACACACACACTCACACACACACATACATACATATATTTATTAAAGGTCATGTTTTAGTGTTTCTACATTTAGTGTAACATCAAAAAATCCAGTCACGGCTGAATTATATTATTTTGAAAATTTAGCAGCTGTAATATTTACCTTCTTATAAATAAAAATAGGTATTTATACGGCAAGGAAAACAATAGAGCTTAAAACCCGCTTAAGTTGAACTTGTTTTTCCACATAAATCTGGAGGGTTTTCTTCTCCTCCCTCTGAGCTGGGGAAGTGTTAATATGTGGAAATAATCTTCTAAATCCACATTTATAACCTTTGTTGTCAATTCTAACTAGTAAAGAAGGTATAAAATAAAGCACAATGAAGGCGAGTTCCACCTGATCGACACAGACCTCAGATCAGCAGTTCTGACTCGACTGCAGGTAATCTTTTTCACCGCTCTGACCTGAAATCACTTCTAAAATCCACATTATGTGTTTAGTAAAAAAGGAAAAAAAAAGGTAACAAGACTTCAGTGTGTTGGTGGCTGGTGCAGATTTCCCCGCTGTGTTTACAGACGCGAGCTGAACAAGAAACCATTCATGGCTGGACTACAGGCGGGCCGGGCCGTCTGTACGGGACAAAGCACCAATCAGTGTTTTCTGATCCTTACCTGTGCAATAAAAATAAAAACCTCGACGTGCATCCAAGCCTCAGCTCCCATGTTCAACACTGACCTCCTTATGCGGCCAGCTACGAGTGATTAAGTCATTTCCTTCACCTCGCTCCTGGAGGGTAGCTGCGGCGCTCGGACCTGCATCCTCAGACGGGGGGGGGGGGGGGGGGGGGGGGGTGAACTCTGACTGGAAACAGAGGCTCAGTCACGGCGCCTGGAAACAACAGCTCTATTCTGCCCTCTGCTATAAAGCTGGGAGTGTTTGGCTGCAACAACAGAACCAAACCGGGTCAAAGATGTGGGTAACAGGATGGCCTCAGAGTCCCAGCTGAGCCCAGAGAGGGCCATAGCGAGGCCTGCTTAAACATCACGTGATCTTAGGTTTCATCTAACTCAGTTCTGCGGTCCCAACAATCAGGACAGCTGAGTTTATTAACAATATATCCTCTTCACAATACAAGACAGCAATGTTCCTAGTGTCGTAAAGGTACGTCACTGTTGGATGGACTCTCACTGCGGTAGATGTTCACACCTGACACTGATGGGTCAGCTCTAAATTACTCGTATCCATGGCAGCTTTGCATTTAAAGTCACCTTTTATCTGACCAACAGACTGGAAATGACATTGATGTTTGTGATACGACACTGTGGCAAAAAGAAAAACTGTTTTTTTTTTTATGTTTGGCGAGCATTTTATCTACACAAAGTTGTTGGGTTATACAACATTTCTACGTCAGCCATGTTGTTCTAAAGCCGGGATCTGCAGCTCCAGTCCTCGAGTGGCTCTGCCCTGCAACTTTTGGCTGCATCCCTGCTATAACTCACCTGAATCAAATAAATAATTAAATGACCAGGCCTAGGGCTGGACGATATGGCCAAAACTTATCACAATATAATTCTTAATTTTGGTCGATACAATATAGATACGATATTGATATAAATAAAAGCCTTAGAAAGAATCCCAACAATGCCCACAGCAGATGCCTGTAGAGACTTATGATATAGTTTCAATACAATATTTGAGTTCCTTTTTACATTTTCTCAACAGATTCATTTTTGTTGGATTGCAAATCATGTTTTTAATATCGAAGGTTGAAAAGATCTGTTGATTTTAGAATGGGAGGGAGATCCTTTAGCTATCAGGCTCCTCTCCTGTGGAACCAACTCCCAGTTTTGGTCCGTGAGGCAGACACCCCGTCTACTTTTAAGACTAATCTTAAAACTTTCCTTTTTGACAAAGCTTATAGTTAGAGCGGCTCATGTTACCCTGAGCTACCTCTATAGTTATGCTGCTATAGGCTTAGGCTGCTGGAGGACATCAGGGTCTATTTCTCATTCTGCTGAGTTCTCCTACTGTTCTCCAATCTGCATTGTTTGTTGTTATTTCAACTTTTAACTTTTTGTTCTCTCTTTTTTTTTTCATAGAAGGTACACCTGGTCTGGCGTTCTGTTAGCTGTGACATCATCAGGGGAGGCAGATCATCCTCTATTACCATCTAATATAGAAAGTACTCCTGGATCAATGTGAGCTTCTGAGCTTTCTGTGTCTCTGCTCTGTCTTCTCTAACCCCCAGTGGGTCGAGGCAGATGAGCGTTCACACTGAGCCTGGTTCTGGTTCTGCTGAAGGTTCTCCTCCCTGTTAAAGGGGAGTTTTCCTCTCCACTGTCGCTTCATGCATGCTCAGTATGAGGGATTGCTGCAAAGCCATCAACAATGCAGACGACTGTCCACTGTGGCTCTACGCTCTTTCAGGAGGAGTGAATGCTGCTTGGAGAGACTTGATGCAACCTGCTGGGTTTCCTTAGAGAGGAAACTTTCTGACCAACCTGGAGGATCTGATGGAATTTCATTTTGGAAATTGCCTTGAGATGACATGTTTCATGAACTGGCGCTATATAAATAAAACTGAACTGATTTTTCTTTTTTTATCTTGACTTTCCATCACAAATACCAGCCATTATAACAAGAATAGGACACTTTTCAGTCTAGAAGCTAGAGCTACTGAAGCCATCTAAAACATATCAGTACCAAGTTCTGTTGGGATTGCAAAAGATGCACATTTGGAGCGCTATAATATGATCTATTCTCACTCTGCATCCCAATAATACATTTAAGCAGTGCGATGGACTTTCCCTGCTACTCGATATTGGAAGAACTGATAATTTTTGGCCTAAACTTGAAAACATGAAATCAGACACAAACAATCCTAACTACTAGGAGTTTCCATAACAGTTTTATTAGTTTCACTCATCTTAAACCTAGATTTTGGTACAGAAATGTGTTTTAGGGTGAGATGCAACCAGCCGAAGCCTTAAAGTCTCTCTGCAGACATGTTTGGTGGTAGAGAGGCGTTTAGAGCCAGAGCGTTCCTGTGCTTCCCGTCTGCAGCCACTTCAGATCCAGGCGTCAGCCTGACAACCTCCCGCGAGACTCAACAGGAAGTCAAGGGTGAAAAGAAGGACGTTAGTCTCCGACCCTCACAGACGACACAGGGGAGCTCTGTGTGGCTTAAAGGCAGCCGGGCAGGACGTCCAGACAGGAGAGGCTGCGGGTTTGATTCTGCAACCACAACATGAATCAGACGGTCACTGCTAAAGCTGCTGCTGTGTCCAAGCACATTTACAGAAGGTTTGGTGGAAGGAAAAGATGCACCAGCAACAGGGACAACTGGAGCTTTGAGAGGATTGTCAAGCAGAACTCCGTTCCAGAGTCCCGAGGAGTTTTAGCAGGGGTGGACTGAGGCTGGAGACGGATCCTAGACATGGGCTACGAGTCTGGTACCTGGACTCAGCAGTCCAATGACCGCCTTCCAGGTGAAAGTAAGGACCCTCGAGATGACACGTGTTGTGAATTGGCGGCATCTAAATAAAACTGAATTAAATTGAAAGCAATGTGGATTCTGGGCCTCGTGATTGAAGTTCCTGCAGTCAGTGATAATTTGGGGTGCCACGTTGTCTGCTGGTTCTGGGTGTTCTGAAGTCCACAGTCAACCATCAACCGGGACATTTTAGAGCATTTCATGTTTTCTCCTGCAGACGAGCTTTATGGAGATGCTTTTCCCAGAAGGTCACTGGGGTCAAACAGATGGGACGCCCCCTGAATGGGTCGGCAGCGGTAAGAAGAGTTTCTGGGACAAATTCAGGGTTCTCACCGGCGCATTTCAGCACAGCGGGCCGTTATGCTGCGTAAATGGTGCTCTGATCACGTTTACCTGCTTATTATATATGAGGAACATGTCTGTTGGAGGACCTTGAGCCAGCGCTATGAGAACGTGTCATTTTGACAGTTAGAGGAGTGAACACTTTTTTAGCTGAGTGTGTCTAAAGCAGGTGTGTCCAAAGTGCGGCTCGGGGGCCATTTGTGGCCCCTGGGCTGATTTTGTGCGGCCCTCCCACTGAATTTTAAGAAAGATTTGATCCACCAGCAAAGGTGGCTGATGCAAATGGCAACTTTTAATTTTTAATTAGGGCAAAATTCAGGTTAAATTTTTACAATTGAAAATGTTAGGTGAAACACAAAGTGATAATTTTTTAATGACCACACCTTTTACATTCTCTTTAAATTCATAGTAAATCTCAAAGTTTGGTGCATTTAATTCTGATTTGAATTCATTTATTAAAAATTGGCAAAATAGAGGAAGTGTTTTCAAAGAAATAGTGACCCACATCTGGTTCTGAAATCAAATTATTTTTTTTAATCAAACCCGAAATAATTTGTGAACTGGATCACCATCGTTTGATGAGGCAAATGAGCAAAACCCTTTTAATTCGGATTTACAATGATTTACAAATCCCTTTCTGGCTGAATTTCTGACAAATTTGTTTAAATAAAATTATCATGTTTCGTAGAGCAAGTAAAAAAAAAAAAAAATGTATTCATTATTTATTAATTTTGTGGCCCTCAAGCCCCTCTTACTTGACGATTTCGGCCCATGTGCCAAAACGTTTGGACACTCCTGATCTAAAGCTTCATTTAGCTGACGTCTGGACTCCCCAGCAGAGTTTCCTCCTCTGTATTACAGGCCTGGAGAGCCGCCAGGCTAAACATTGTTTAATATTTTAAATATGTTTTTTATACACCAGTAACAGTGAAACCAAAGATGGCACATAGGAGGGTCATCAAAATAATTGATGCCTCAATATAACTGATACTAAAAATTATACAAAGATACAGATTTGCTTCAAAATCTCCATAAACTGGGAGGGTTTATCGGACATTTTAAAGATCAAACATGACCTTTAAAGGTATACTATGCAACTGGGGTTGATTTTCCAGCGAGGCTCCCCCCAGAGGGCGAAAGTAAAAGTGCACTGTCGTAAAGATGCTCAGCTGTTCTGGTTTCTCCGTCAAGATAGGCGCGGTTGTTTTGAGCTTAGCAGACAGGCGAACGCAACGAAAAGTGGAAAAAACAGCAGTACAAACAATGACTAACACAGTGAAGGTATGAACATCAAGCTTCCCGCAGCGCTATCTTGGCGAGGCGGCCGCGGCGGCCGCCTCGCCAAGATAGCGCTGCTGCCGCCGCCGCCTCGCCAGTTTTATTATTATTATTATTTATTTTTATTTATTTTTTTATGTTGGCGAGACGCTACCGCCGCCGCCTCGCCAAGCCGCAGCCGCCACGGCCGCCGCGGTAGCGTCTCGCCAACATAAAAAAAAAAACAAATAATAATAATAATAATAATAATAATAATAATAAAACTCGATATGCTTGCATGTTTATTTGACGTTAACACGCGGTTCTTTGTTGTTGCTTTCGCGCGTGCATATAGTGAATGGCAGGGCAAAAACACATGGAGTTCTCGCCGTAAAGCGAGACTTCTGTGTGTGCGAGCCGAGGGCTCTTGCATTGCAAGTGCGGTATTTCCCCCACAGACCCCCAGGGCGGCCGAGAAAACCTTTGTTCGACCTGAAATGACTTATTTAATCATCCAAAACGGTATGGAACACATTAACTGAAAAATGTTGCATAGTATGCCTTTAAAATCTCAGATACGCCACAGTGATATTTTTTATCCTGGTTTTGTTGTTTTTTTTTTTAAAAATAAATACTGATTTCAGTTCTGAAATCAATATTTATTTTTTAAAAGGCAAAGCTATAATGGCATGAGCGCAGAAATTTGGCTCATTCTCTGCATGTTTAAAGGCACCTTGTTGTTATTTAGGCATTTCAGTGTTAATCTGAATCTTTGTAGCCCATGAAGAAGCAGGTTAAACACACACCAGCTTGTCTGTAAGTGGAGTTTTAGGTAGGAACAAAGCATTATTGTAAACTTTTATTTTAAAAAGTGAAACACTAATGAATACATTTTTTATTGGTCCTTTTTGTCAAAGAATATTAATGATTTATTTAAAATTCCTTTAAAAACACCCCAAGTATAATGATCCTACAGTAATTGAGCCATTAAAGAGAGGAAGTAGGTTTTATTTCTACACTGAAACCAGACGAAACACCGAAAACGCCTCAAATTGAGCGTCTGACTCCAGCGGTTATCAGCGAGGTTCGTCTATTTCCTAGTTATTACCCAAATTACCAGCTTCCTGTGTGAGGGAGTTTTCCCCAATCATCCTCTTGGTGTTGGTAGGTTCTCTAATTGTGTGCTTTGGGGTGATTGTGGACCCGGCGGCTGCTGATGAAAGAGACCCGGGTCCTACAGTGGGCTCAGCTTGCAGGAGGAAACGTTTTTTTAAGTTCTCATGCTGGCTCAGAATATCGCTATGCAAGAATGTTTCTGCTGTGAGTTTTAAAACAAACCTGGATGTTTTTATCACTCGCTCCTCTTTAAAAAGGAACAGCTGTGGGGTGTTGTGGCTGGCAGGGTCAGATCAGGTCATTAACACCGTTGCAAGCAAAGAAAAGTTATGCTAAGTTTATTTCCCTACTGCGGTTTAAGAAGCATTCCTTCTCCCTGATATTCACTTTTCCCCCACATTACAACCAGTTTTGAGTTTAAGTGACAGACTAACACAAAGTCAAACCGTGTTAAACAGATTCTCCCACCTGAGCTGCAGATCTGTGCAGCTCCTCCAGGGTTACCATGAACCTCTTGGCGGCTCCTGTGATTAACGCTCTCATGTCCTGGCCATTGTCATAATTTCTAAAAGAACCAGAGCTTTTTTCTATTTCTTAAATAATAAAATAAAAAAATTAAACCTTTGCAAAATGAGGATAAAAAAAAAGAGTTTCCAAGCTAATGACAAAAATAATAGATCTAGAAAATATTAGTGGTAACTTTCTGTTGTGGAAATTCAAAGCAAATATTCCATTAAAAATAACTGAAAAACGGCATTTGTTATTGTTTTTTTAAATCCATTTTAGTCAAAGTTATGAAGCCACTGGAAGATCCAAAGGGCCAGACCCCTGGGTTAGACGGTAGCTCTGTAGGTGCTCCATCATCTCTAAGGTTCAGATGAATTATTTTTCTAATACCATAGAGTTTAGTTTTTATTTATATTCAAAAAGAGCTCTACTTTGCATTGGTCTGTCATACAAAACCTTTAAAAAGCTTTTAAGTTTGTCTTAGGCTGAAGTATTTAGAGGTGTGAATACTTTTCCAAGGTTCTGTCGGTGCAGCATAGGTTACCTGTAATGTTTGAGTCTGACTTTATCCACACCTGCATGAACAAAAGGAAGCTAAAATTAAATAAAAGATGTTCTTAATTATCTTTACAGGAACGCAGAACATCCGGAGCTGCTGGTTGGACTTTCAACTGTTTCACCGCTTGGGGGTCGCGGACTCACCGCTGGCGTTTTTCCCACAGATGAGATGCTCGTAGGGCTGCAGCAGCCCCCACAGCTCCGAGTCGCTGCTCACCGTTCCCTCCAGCAGCTCCACGGTCACCGGGCAGCACGTGGCCCCGCCGGCCCGTCCCCGCGCCTCTTCTCCGGCCACGCGCAGCGCGCGTCTTGCCACCTCTTCCGCCAGACTCTCCACGAAAGCCGCGAGGCAGACTGCGGCGTACTCGTGCACGCGCACCGACACGCGTGTCTCCACCATCCACCTGAAGAAGCGACCCACGGAGAGCACGAGCCCGCAGCGCGCGGACTCGCCCCGCGGGCGCGCAGTGTCCCCGGAGTTCATGCAGAGCAGAGACGCGGACCTGACCGCGGAGGAGACGCAGCGCTCCGCCAGACCCCAGCTGAGCACCAGCCGCACGGCGCTCTGCACCTCCACGCGTGTACACCGCCTGTGGAGCTCGCTGAACCGCTGCGCTTCCCGGGACACCCGCACCAAAGCTCTCCGGAGCAGGGCGGACAGTCTGTGGACTGCGTCCGGGGTGAAAGAGTCGGACCTGGAGACTTTGTGCACCACGTCCTGCAGCTCCCGCTCCGTCCAGGGATGCTCCTCCAGCTCCGGCAGGCAGGGACACCTGGCCAGGGTGTCCGCCGCGTCCTCCGGCAGCGTGCTCACCGTGTCCCAGCTGCCGTTCCTGCTGCACATGGAGCCCGTATGCTGCCACCACGAACCCCGGCGAGCAGCGCTGACCTGCGGCTGAGACCGCCCCGACCTGCTGCAGGTGGACAGGCTGGCGTCCCCGGCTGCATAACCCGAGTCCAAGCTCAGGTCCTCCAGCGTTTTCAGCAGCGTGGAGTTGGGCATGATGCCACAAGAGTCACTGAAATCCACACAGGTGAGTCCTAGGCGTGAGGCGGAAAACTATCCTCACCCCAGGAGTCAAACCAGCAGCTTTTAAAGGCACAAACTGACCAATCACGCCCAGGCTTTAACGTCACACCTGAGATCAGGGCTGATCTCCAGCGACCCCGTGTGGCACCGCTGACGCACTTCAACTGCTTCCTGCTAAAAAACAAAAAAACAAAAAAAAACAGGTTGATTTACAGTGTTTTAAAGTAAATTCCCACATAAAATATGTTTTTATTTGTGATTTTTAATGAAAACCTTTTAGAAAATACCCAGAAATATGTTACGTCTATACGGTAAAGATTTATTGCTTTCTTGTGCGCTCTTCCCCAGACTTTTAAACTACCTTTTGGAACCTGCTGTCGGAACTGAGACGTTTCCTCACCTTTGGCCTTCTAGGACATCTCCTCTTACATCCCATAAGCAGGTTTCCAGACCACCCCTTTTATGATTCATTTCCCCAAAATTAGAAATATCATTTTCTAGAGTGACACGGAAAAAAAGTAGTGGATGCATTTGTGTCCTCAAGGCTGGACGATGTAATTTATTTATGCAAAAGTACCTCAAAAGTACTTAGTCAAAAAGGCCGCAGTAAATTCTGGTGACAATTAAAATGATAGATGTAGATATAAAGCCTTTTATAATGAGGTTTTATCATATAATAATTATGTGAACATTGTTCATATTTCCATCAGAGCCCTTCACTCTCAGACTGCAGCTCTGCTGGTGGTTCCTCGAGGTTCTAACAGTAGAAACTGGAGTCAGATCTAGTTACCAGACTCCTGTCCTGTGGAACCGACTCTTGGAGGCCGACGCTATTTTCAGTACTTAAAACATTATTTTGTGATAAACTACAGGGATTAAGGTTGGAGTAAAGCTTGACGCTTTCCACCTTGACATGTCTATAGAAAAATGGATTTTCTTCACTGTACATTTGGGCTGCTTTTCAAAAACGTTTGGAAATATTTTACATGTTTTTAGTTGGGCTGGGCATGAAAATCCATAAAAAGATTAATATTGATGTTTTTAAAAACGATTTAATATCAATATACCTCCCAGCCCCTAGGGGGCACTATCACAGCGCGCCGTTACTGTTCAAAGTGAGGAAGAGCAAGTGAGACGAATTTGCAGAATGGCCGACAGCGCCTTCGTCCCTAAAATCAGACGTTTGGGACATTTTTGGTTTCTGTGAAACGTTAAATGCATTGAACCAAATGCACTTTATTTTCCTGTCAATATATATGTGTTCAACAAATTGAACATAAATATCATATTTGGCTGGTTTTGTTGATTGAATGACTTTGAGCATTAATTTGAAAGTAATAAATATCGATATTGGAGTCAAATCAAGCTGAGCTATGTATCGAGAATCGTATCGTATCGGCTCCTCCTAGATGATAACCAGCCCTAGTATTTAGTGTGAACTGCGCTGCTGTTCTGCATTAAAAAAACAGTTTCATGAGTTTTTCTGTGCAGACTTTCAGGGGGCACATCTTAGAATCGCCTAAAATTCTGTGATGCTGTTTTTTAATTTTTATAAATGTCATAATTTAGTGTTTCAGTGAGTCAGAAATGTTTAAAGCATAATTTAAGTTATTGATAATGACACTAGCATATTAAATGGCAAATGCCAGGCCTTACAGACGATACTCTTCCTTTAAATGCAAAACTCTGCTTGATTAAATATAAATAGCCTTCAATGCATTAAAAGCCTAATTTAAATGTACATATAGGACTAAAAAGTAGTTTTTTAAAAATAAAATGTTCACAACAACCTCCATCGGGAGAGAGGGCACCCATGCAGACTTTCAGTGATCGTAATTGAAGACGCCGGCTCTATGATATAAAGAATTATGTGAAAATTATGAATAAATAGGAAAATGTTATTTAGCTGTCATCTGATTTTATCGGCATAATAATCACCTCATTGTTAACCTAAACTACCCAACGTAGGTTTCTGATTTGAAATGAAAGGTTTTAAATTGAGTTAAATCTGGACAATCTGGTGAGGTTTATTAATATTAGTAATTAGGTTCATTATTAGGTCTGTTAATCCCTAAAAAACATTGCCTTTAGCATTTAAAGAGTATGTTGGATGCTTTAGTTTTATTAATTTATTCAGAACAGAGTTTTGATTTTAAGCTACAATATGTTTTGATTATTGATGCATAATATGGCCTGTCTGTTTTTCGCCTGATATTCATTCAGTTATGACGTCTGATTAATCCTATTAGACATATATTGATTCTATTAAAGGTGAAAATTTGCCCTAAGTCCCAGCAGCACTTAAGCCAGAGTGGGGAACTGCAAGCAAAGTAAGTTACCTTGTGAATTAGTGACGGAGAAGCAAGTGTGGGAGCCTGTGAAGAAAGCAAGGAGCGGCGTTTGCATCGCGTAAATTGTTTAAATTCACTCATGAATACGGCTCTTGGTCAAAACACAGGGCTGTGTGACATCCAGACTGTGGGAAGACAATGGGTTGTATTTTAGAAGCACTGCCGAGGTTGGTTCTTTATTTGGTTTCAACATCCCCCTGAGAGAGGTGGACCGTCCCCTGTGGGTCTGGGGTCGGTCTCTGCCTCTTGGTGTCTGGTTCAGCAGTGATGGATGTAGCGACCGATGGACAGTTGTGGCAAAGAAAGAGCTGAGCCATAAAGCAAAGCTCTCGACTTACCGGTTCGTCTACGGTCTGACCCTCACCCATGTCATGATGGATCAGGACCGAATCAACGAGGTCCCGGATGCAAGCGGCCGAAATGAGCTTCCTCCGGAGGCCAGGAGCTCAACTCTCTGCATCAAAGGGAGCCATTGAGCTGGTTTGGACATCTGAGCAGGATGGGCCCTGGCCGCCTCTCTTTGGGGTCTTTCTGGGCCCGTCCCACTGGGAGAACACTCCGGGGGGGACCCAGAACTTGCTGCAGGGGCCATATATCTCGTCTGGCTGGATCCCCCACAATGAGCTGGAGGATGTTGCTGGAGAGAAGGTCGTCTGGGGTTCCCTCCTGGACCTGTTGCCCCTGCGACCTGATCTCGGATCAGTGGATGACAATGATGCGGTTTGCATTAAGTTGCTGCTGCAGTGGATGCATGTTGGAGCGGCCCGTAACTGAAGCTCAAACGTCTCTCTGAGCTCAGAGAAGCTGGAGGAGCAGCCGGTGACATTAGTCCTCACTCACCAAGAGTTAACCGTGGACTAAGATTGGACTTTTGGCTGTGTTGGTTAAAGCACTTACTTCTGATCTTTAATCCATTCTGGCATAAAAAGGCTCCTGAACTGAATAATAAGGAGGAACATTTACAGAAGGTGGATGAAGGGCTAAAAATATTGGATATCCTGTTTAAATAAGTAGGAAACAGCTTCATGGTGGAGTGTTATCCCACTCTAAATGGACCTTTGCCAAACAAGACAGCCCAAATCTGTGTTCTGATGGCATATATATATATATATATATATATATATATATATATATATATATATATACACTCACCGGCCACTTTATTAGGTACACCTGTCCAACTGCTCGTTAACACTTAATTTCTAAGCAGCCAATCACATGGCGGCAACTCAGTGCATTTAGGCATGTAGACATGGTCAAGAGAATCTCCTGCAGTTCAAACCGAGCATCAGTATGGGGAAGAAAGGTGATTTGAGTGACTTTGAACATGGCATGATTGTTGGAGCCAGAAGGGCTGGTCTGAGTATTTCAGAAACTGCTAATCTACTGGGATTTTCACGCACAACCATCTCTAGGGTTTACAGAGAATGGTCCGAAAAAGAAAAAAACATCCAGTGAGCGGCAGTTCTGTGGGCGGAAATGCCTTGTTGATGCCAGAGGTCAGAGGAGAATGGCCAGACTGGTTCGAGCTGATAGAAGGGCAACAGTGACTCAAATAACCACCCGTTACAACCAAGGTGGGCAGAAGAGCATCTCTGAACGCACAGTACGTCGAACTTTGAGGCAGATGGGCTACAGCAGCAGAAGACCACATTGGGTGCCACTCCTTTCAGCTAAGAACAGGAAACTGAGGCTACAATTTGCACAAGCTCATCGAAATTGGACAATAGAAGATTGGAAAAACGTTGCCTGGTCTGATGAGTCTCGATTTCTGCTGCGACAGTCGGATGGTAGGGTCAGAATTTGGCGTCTACAACATGAAAGCATGGATCCATCCTGCCTTGTATCAACGGTTCAGGCTGGTGGTGGTGGTGTCATGGTGTGGGGAATATTTTCTTGGCACTCTTTGGGCCCCTTGGTACCAATTGAGCATCGTTGCAACGCCACAGCCTACCTGAGTATTGTTGCTGACCATGTCCATCCCTTTATGACCACAATGTACCCAACCCATGATGGCTACTTTCAGCAGGATAATGCGCCATGTCATAAAGCTGGAATCATCTCAGACTGGTTTCTTGAACATGACAATGAGTTCGCTGTACTCAAATGGCCTCCACAGTCACCAGATCTAAATCCAATAGAGCATCTTTGGGATGTGGTGGAACGGGAGATTCGCATCATGGATGTGCAGCCGACAAATCTGCGGCAACTGTGTGATGCCATCATGTCAATATGGACCAAACTCCCTGAGGAATGCTTCCAGCACCTTGTTGAATCTATGCCACGAAGAATTCAGGCAGTTCTGAAGGCAAAAGGGGGTCCAACCCGTTTTCCCATGGGCCAAAATCGTCAAGTCAGAAGTACTCGAGGGCCACAAAATGAATAAATAAATAAATACTGAATAAATAACCAAACAAATTTTGTGATACAAAACATTTTATCACATAAAATTCAGCCTGAAAGGGATTTGTAAATCATTGTAGATCCGAATTAAAAGGGCTTTGCTCATTTGCCTCATCAAACGATGGTCATCAAGTTCACAAATTAGAACAGGATTTGGTCACTATTTCTTTTTTAATAAATGAATTCAAATCAGAATTAAATGCACCAAAGTCTGCATTTGAGAAAACGTCCTTGGATAGATGTGGTCCTAGTTACTATGAATTTAAAGAGAATGTAAAAGGTGTGGTCATTAAAAAACGATCACTTTGTGTTTCACCTAACATGTTCAATTGTAAAAATGTAACCTGTCTACAATAATTTTGCCCTGATTAATAATTAAAAGTTTCCATTTGCATCAGCCACTTTTGCTGGTGGATCAAATCTTTCGTAAAATGCAGTGGGAGGGCCGCACAAAATCAGCCCAGGGGCCACAAATGGCCCCCGAGCCGCACTTCTGACACGCCTGCAGTAAAGGCTACATCAGTCCGATTTAAAGAGTCCATGATTCAGCGATCTCTACAGGTGAGGCTGTATTAAAGGACAGGTTTGAAACCCAATCCTTGTCCTTTGTGGTTTAGATTTGTCCCTGGTCCAACACACCTGGATCAAACCTCTCCTCAGCACGCAGTCAAGCTCCACAGAGTCCTGCTAATGAGTTGAATATTTGAAATCTGTGAAGGCAGGACTGCAGGACACCGTCCCCTAACTGGAGGGTAAGACCGCTGCATTCAAGGAGTTTCCGTCTATTTAGATGAATCCTGTGCTGCTGTGTCCCCTCCCCCTGGTGGGGCTCCTCTATTCCTGGGATCAAAAACCCAGAACGTGAAAGGACCATGGATCCTTATGACAGAGATGCCCAGTTCAGTCCTGCAAGTTTTAGATGCATTTCTGCTCCAACACACCTGAATAAAACGAATAACTTGTTAGCAGGCCTCTGCAGAGCTGAATGCTGATGAGGGAGTCCATCTTTGCCATGCAGGGGTGTTGGAGAAGGGTTGCACCTAGCAAGCGGCTCTGCGGGCCTGGAGGTGGACACCTCTGCCTTCTGACCAGGGAGCATCTTGGGAAGCAGCAGAATAAGCGGGACTGTGCTGCCATCCACTGGAGAGAGACGTTTGGCTTTCCCTGCTGGCATCGTTACCCCCGCTAACCCAATCTGGGACAGGTGGAAAACGGTGAAAGGTGTCCTCCGATGCTCCATCCAGAACTTTTCAGCCGGCTTCCGGATTTCGTTTTGAGGCTCCATGATGAGAAAGACACGACGACACAGAAAATAGAGACACAAGCTGCCATTTTTTTGTTTTACTGTTCCTATGTAGTCCTACCACCAGAACTTTATTAAAGAGAATAGAGACCAAGAACATGTCGCCTGTGCAAATTCTCAGTTATCCGGATCATCGCAACAGCAGACAGGTTCAAATCAGAGGCAACCGGACAAAACATGTTCTACTGAAGCAACGTGGACTGGCAATTTGACGTTTTAGCTCCTAAACAGTCAAATATCAGAAACATATTCATGTGTTAGAAAGCGATGGCATCAGAATCTTACTGAATAAAGTAAACCCCCTTTTAGAATATTTCTACTGGTTTTATCTGATCTACGACGATAGACGCTGTTAACTCAAATCAACCACTAGATGTCAGCGTTTCCTCATTTCTAATCACAACTTTTAACCCGGTTCTGTTTACCTACTGGACCCAACACAACAGAACTCATCATCACTTGCTTTCATGGTGCAGCAGATAAAACACTTAAAGGAGGAAACAAGGAGCAGAAGAGTTGCTGTTGAAGCCATAAATAACTGAGCCACTCATAGTTAGCTCCATGTGTACAATCAGAGGAGTGAGCCCGCTCACTGAGAGACCGAGGTTCTGGGTCCAGTCCAACACCTGAAAGCTGCCACCGTCCACAGAAGAACCGACGCCGATCCAAAATAAGGCATCCAGACGTTATTTTACACAAAAAAGGATCAAATCAAAGTAGAACTGTGCAGACTGAGCAGGTCTACCAAACCCAAAACGTTACAAAGGTAGAAAAGGGTCGTAAAGGGTGACGTCTAGAAGATTTAAGTCCAAACAGGAGCCGGAACAAGACCAGAGCAGCAGTACTCGTGTTAAAATAGCTCCTCAGAGAGCTGCAGAGGGAACCGGATCCTGAGCCGGATCCTTTTATCAGACATTTTTAAAGGGCGTTCAAACCGTGGAAGCATCCGGTATCGTTCCATATATTTCAGAATAAACGTTTAGTTTCTCTGGCCCTGATATAGATTTTATTTTATCCGTAAACAACGTAACAGGGCTGGGGTTGCAGGTTAGGGTACAGCATTCACGTCAGCCTGTTTTATGCAGAACCATCATGGATCATGGTCCTGTTGGAGAACCCAGCTGTGCTTCAGTCATCTCGCTGCTGGTTCCCCCCGTGTGGCTGCAGCCCCTCAGCATGATGCTGCCACCACTGTGCTCCACGGCGGTCTGACAGCCCAGCATCGACTCCTCCGAACACATCCGGTCACGACACCTGCAGGCTTCAGTCCAGTTGGTTCACTCCTCTTGGTTTCCGGTTCGGGAGTCCTTGGTGTTCTCTGAAGGTCCGAATCATTTTTCTTTCATCAGAGGGAGATGGTTTGGGTCAGACGCCTGAAATCACCCGTTTCCACGTGGGCGCCGATCACAAACAGATCCAAACTGGTTTTGGGATGGATGAATCAGGACACCACGAGGATCTGAGGAACCAGGGGGACGTCTGACTGCTTGGAGGGGAACTACATCTGAGACTTTAGTCTAAGTTGGGTTTGTTGAGGCACGGCTGGGTTCTGGTTCCTGTAGCTAACATGACTCTGATATTATTTTCAGCGCTTATGGACCAAACCCGCCCATCTGGACTTTGACAGGTGGAGAAGCCCAACGAGAAAACCTGCTCCGGCCTAAAAACAGAAAACTTCTTATTGCTGAACCCTGGAACTGTGAGTCAAACGACGGCGATTAAAACATTCAACCCAAACCTGTCCTTTAAACCAACAATCTGCAGATCATGAACCGTTCGGTCGTTCTTCCGTTTCTCCGCCCTGGTCCCGCTCGGTGCTCCTGCTGGAGGACAGGGTCGAGTCCTGGTCCAGCAGCTTGGACAGGTCCAGGTCCTCAGTACTTTCTGATGCCGACAGGCACTCAGACCGAGCCAGACCCAAAGGCGGAGACGCCGCCTGGGTCACAGGCTCCGGGAGAGTCCCCGGGACTCTGCAGGAGGACAGAGCAGGGAGGCCGGCTGCAGCCGTGTCCCAGGCCTGGTCTCCTGGCAGCGGTGGACGACCCGGGCTCCCCGGCGGCTGGTAAGGCGGCGGCCCCGTCAGCGGGGAGCCGTCAGGTGTGACGGGCACCTGGCTGTGGATGATGACGGGGTCCGGGGAGGGCAGCGGGGCCTCCTGCTCCTCCACGGCCTCCAGATCCCTGGGGTCCTTGGAGGGGCTCTGGTCTGGGGATATGGAGTCCGGCTGGTGGGAGATGATGTGGAGACTCAGGTCGGCTCTGGCTGAGGAGGGCTGGACCGGACCGAGCAGGACCGGCAGCTCCTGGCCCAGTGGCTTCAGAGGCAGCTCCTCGGGCTTACCTGAAAACGGGAAAGGAACAGAGAGGCTCACCTGGTGCTCCAGAAGCTCCAGCTCTGAGACGTTAGGTGTGACGTTGTACCTGGGGGAGGAAGGTCCAGCTTCATCTTCATCAGCTCCGTCATGGAGACCTGCAGCTGCTCAATGATCAGGTCATCGCTGTGGAGGAAGGTGTGAGCGATTCGCTCCTGCAGAAACTCTCGCAGCTCCTCCAGAGGCATTTTTAACAGACGCTCTGCACAGGAGCAAAGAAACATCCTCGTTAAGGCGGGAGGCGGAGTCAGCTGACCGGGAGGCGGAGTCAGCTGACCGGGAGGCGGAGTCAGCTGACCGGGAGGCGGAGTCAGGACGAAACAGTTCAGACAGTAAAGAGAATGACGTGTTTCATCTGCTCAACATGGTTATAAAGAGGGAATCTGAATTAGATCAACTTTTAACATAATAATAATAAAAAAAGATTAACTCTTAACGTCTAAAGATTCTCTTCAAAGGTTTGAAGTTTAAATATTTACGTTTATTCATCAGTTTGTTGTTAGAAAACATGAAATATAGCAAATAAAGTTTCTGAGAGGGTTCAGCACCTCCTTTCTACAGGATCCATCATCCATCCATCCATCCATCATCCATCCATCATCCATCCATCATTCATCTATCCATCCATCCATCCATCCACCCATCATCCATTCATCCATCCACCCACCATCCATCCACCCATCATCCATCCATCCATCCATCCATCCATCCATCCATCCACCCATCATCCATCCACCCACCATCCATTCATCCATCATTCATCCATCCATCCATCCATCCATCCATCCATCCATCCATCCACCCACCATCCATCCACCCATCATCCATCCATCCATCATTCATCCATCATCCATCCATCCATCATCCATCCATCCATCCATCATTCAACTATCCATCCATCCATCCATCCATCCATCCATCCATCCATCCACCCATCATCCATCCATCCATTCATCCATCATTCATCCACCCATCGTCGTTCCATCCATCCATCCATCCATCCATCCATCCATCTATCCATCCATCATTCATCTATCCATCCATCCATCTATCCATCCATCATTCATCCATCATCCATCATCCATCCATCATTCATCTATCCATCCATCCATCCATCCATCCATCCATCCATCCATCCACCCATCATCCATCCATCCATTCATCCATCATTCATCCACCCATCGTCGTTCCATCCATCCATCCTTCCATCCATCCATCTATCCATCCATCATTCATCTATCCATCCATCCATCCATCCATTCATCCATCCATCCATCCGTCCATCCATCCATCCATCCATCCATCCATCCATCCATCCATCCATCCAATCTGAACCCTGCTGAATAATCACCCTTACAGACATAATAAACTAACAAACTGGCTCAAATGACCTGAGAACTTTGGAAACGTAAGAATGGTAGAATATGGAGCGTTGACATGAATAATCGAGGAGGAACTGAGCTGTTAAAACACTTTTGAGGCATCAGCTACATTTGGTTGCTGCTAGAGAAACAGAGCAGCGTGTCGGTGCGGTGCAGGAATCATTGTGAGTGGAAAAATGAAGCGTTACTCTTGTGTATCTTCAGGACGGAGTAGGACATGGCGGTGAGGAGCCGCTCTCCCTCCAGGATGAAGATGTCCCACAGCCGAAGGGTCAGGGTGAACGGCGTCTGCAGGATTACAAACACAACAGGTCACCACATCGCCGCAAGCTTTCCCGTTTCATCCACAGGTCTGCTGCGCTACTACCGCCAGTCCGAGTCAGGAAGTCTATCTGGCTCCCTCCCAAACCTCAGAGGGTTCTCTGAGCGACTCAGCAGGATGGAGAAACGCTGACGGAGGCTGAGACCTGCCAGATCACCACCGCAGGATTGTGGGCACGCAGACTAATAACAGTGCAGCCTGACAGCTCCTAATGCTCCCATCTAATGCAGAGCCGCAGGGTTCAGATTTCACCGGGATTTCTGCTGCTGAAATCATCCAAATTCACGAGCAGGAATGCTTTCTGGTTGGTGACTGAGATGCTGGGTTTGAGGTTATTACTGCAAGAGATGAAATGGGATTCAGAATACGTCTCTATAGGTGGCGCTCTTCTTTTCTAATGTTCACTGAGGCTGATAAGATGCTGAGAATGTTTCTGCACAAAACGACACTACGCCCTCTCCTAATCCTTGAGTTTTAACGTCCAAATGATCACAAAGAATCCTCAGACTGAAAGCAGCCCTTAGCGACTTAATTATAGGAAAAATGTTAGAATTTACCCAATTCTAACATTTTTCTTAGTGAATAACTTTAATCTTACCGAGGTAAAATACTAAGTATCTCAGACTTTCACAGAGCTCCTAAAGTGACAAAATGTTAGGAGTAGAGAGGAGGACTTTTACAGCCTCAGAGTGCCTGAAGCAGGAAGATGGAGGAAACGGAGAGAGCTGATTGGCTGATCCACCACCTAAACAGAGGAGGAATGAGCACATAAACTTCTTTTATAATCATACAATTATTAATATGTAGGTGAGAAACTTTATCATTTCCATGGAGGGAAGTTAATTAGTTTCTGCGCCCCTGTGGGTTAAAGGCGCGGCTCTAGTAATGTAATTTTAATTATATTAAATTTTATTTATTAAGCGCCAATTCACAATACATCATCTCAAGGCTCTTTCCAAAGTCAGACTCCATCAGATCCTCCAGGTTGGTCAGAAAGTTTCCTCTCTAAGGAAACCCAGCAGGTTGCATCAAGTCTCTCCAAGCAGCATTCACTCCTCCTGAAAGAGCGTAGAGCCACAGTGGACAGTCGTCTGCATTGTTGATGGCTTTGCAGCAATCCCTCATACTGAGCATGCATGAAGCAACAGTGGAGAGGAAAACTCCCCTTTAACAGGGAGGAGAACCTCCAGCAGAACCAGAACCAGGCTCAGTGTGAACGCTCATCTGCATCGACCCACTGGGGGTAAGCTGTTACATTTTAGCCCTGCGACTGGAGACCTATCCAGCATGTTATTAACTCAGTCACTGATGTAAAGCATCTTCTGTACAGGCCTGTCTAAGGTTTCAACAGTCAGCACCTAAATGGTTCAGAGATGGTTGAGGAGGTTTAAGTCCTTCGCTCAGATGAGACCAACATCAAGCTCGCTGCCGAGCACGGAGGAGGAAACATTACGGTTTGGGGTTGTTTTTCCCGCTATGGTTTTACCGAGACGTCACTGCACCCATCAACAGGGTCAGTTAATGTGACGAGAAGATTGAGGATGGGTCAGTCTCCAGACCTCCATCCTACAGAGTATCTGTAGAGGAGCTGAAGCCTCGAGTTGCCAAGCTGCAACAAAGAAACCTAAAGGATTTAGAGGCTTTCTGTAGAGGGGGAAAGGTTGAAGGTCACTATCTGAGATGCATGAAAAGCTGGTGAAAAGCTCTGTTAGTGCATGATCTGAGCCATGCTTTGATAGAGGAACAAACGGCTGTTTCACACAATCACATAAAACAACAAATGATTGCATAGAAAAAGTTGAAAGAGCGACTGAAGTCACAGGAAACCTTTCAAGCTTTGTCTAATTAAGATCCAAGTTTGCTCATCAAGGGGCAGCAAGCTGCTAAAACATCGTGATTTCAAGCTCTTTTATGTAAACATCACAAAGGCAGACTGGTCCTAACAGCCTGTCTCTAAAATATTAAATGAATCAGCTTCCTCACCCTGTCAATGAAACACTGCATGAACCACTTGGTGCTGTAGATCCCCGCAGACATCTGCTCCCTGTCCTGCAGAGGGAGAAACATGTGCAGGAAGGCAGATGAATCGATCCATTCAGCATCACGGCGCCGCCTCGTCTCTTACGCAACACCGTGACCTCACCATATGTTTCTTTAGCTTGGGGAGGAGTTTGGAAAGGATCTGGTCATGATGAGCCTGGAATCTGTGAAGTTTGGGGAACCCAGGAACAAAAAAGCCTGAAATAAAGGGAAAACAGAGAGTGGAGATTTATTTGCACCACAACTTATACAGAAGTACCGTATTTTTCCGACTATAAGTCGCACTTTTTTTTTCATAGTTTGGCCAATCCTGCGCCTTATAGTCAGGTGCGACTTGTATATCAATTTTAAAAGGTAAATCATACTGACCAACATGAACCAAGGAGTAAACATTGCCGTCTATAGCCGCAAGAGGGCGCTCTAGGCTTGTAAAAACTATATGCTGTTCTTGCACCACTTAAAAATTAATTAAAACATTAACTTATAAACAACAAAGACTGAACACATGTACATATGTTGTTTCACTGTCTCAGTCTGCATTCACGCAGCGGATCGTTGTGTGGTGCAGCTCAAAGGACCCAGACTGAGACAGAACCTGTTACTGGGCCGTGAAGCTAACAGCAGCTAGCGCTAGCTTACAGCTCTGTTGTCTGGGCGGGTTACAGCTTCACTGATGCACGTGAGCTTTATGTTGCTCTGAAACATCCAGGTGGTACTGTTAGCATGTAGCACCGCTACACTCACGGTCTAATTTCAGCTAATTAGACTGAAATGCTCTGAGGAGAACTTTCCCGGTTGGAGTTGGTGGCTTCTTGTGCTAATTTATTCCATTCATCCTCCCAGGAATGTTCCAGGTTATTCAGCCGGTTGTGGATTCAGCTGTGGAATTGAATACATTGCCTTACTAGATTAAATGTCAGTTTTTAGTCTTGGATTGTGTGAAATAAATGTCTAAATAAATGAGTATAGTCCGGTGCGACTTATTTGTGTTTATTTCCTCTTTACGACGCATTTTTTAACTGATGCGACTTATATTCCGGAGCGACTTATAGTCCGAAAAATACGATAAATCACAACTGGCCTTTTTTTTTTTAACAGCAGATAAATGATTTTAAAATCCTCTTCTCACACTGAGAGCCTTCTGAGGCAGCCTGTTGTAAAATGGGACATGACCAGATACTGAGCAATGATTTGGCGAATGGCACAGCACCCATCCATCCATCCATCCATCCATCCATCCATCCATCCATCCATCCATCCACTCCAACTTTTCCAAGATCAAGTCGCAGTGACAGCAGCTCCACCAGGGAACGCTCTCTCACCCCACCATCGTCCTCGGTCTCATTCTGGCACCCCCAAGGCATTCCCAGGCCAGACGGGGAATAGATGTGATCAGATGCCTGACCCACCTCATCGCTTTCGATGCGGAAAAGGCACGGCTCTACTTTGGCAATTCCTCCAGTCATTGTCCGTTTCTAATGAATGAGGGTTGGAATGCAGACGGACTGGCCGTTGCTCAGCACTTTCTTTACCATACCAGTCCATAGCGGCGCCTACAGACCAACTAAGCCCCAATCCATCTGTCCATCTCCTGCTCCATCCTAACATCACAGCTGAAAAAGACACCAGGATGCTTAAACTCCTCCACTGGAGGCAGAGACTGACCCCCGACCCGGAAGAGGCAAGCCATCTTTTTCCAGTTGAGAATTGTGCCCTCGGACTTAGTAGGGTGACCCTTATCCAGGCCGCTTCAAACTGAAGCACTGAACTGCTCTAGGGGGATCTGATAAGGGCAAAGAACCCAAAACAGACACTCTTTTCTCCATGGCCATGCCTTGAGGTTCTGTCCCTGAACACCACAATCAGGATTGGTGATTGGTAGCCCTGGAGGAGTCCAACCGGTAACATGCGGACACAGCTCTTGCTTTGGGCAATCAAGGACTGTACGGCCACCGAAAGCCGACGAGATGCCCCATACTCCCACACCACCCCCGTCAAAATACCGTGAGGACAAAGTTGTAAGCCTTCTCCAGATCCACAAAACAATGTAGACCTGAGAAGCATACTCCCATGATCCCCTCAGCACCTCCCCAAGTGTAACGATCTGGTCCACCTTTCCACAGGCCTCCTGGATTCAAGGTTCAACGATCAGTCGGTGCCTCCTCTCCAGCACCCCAGAGTTAGGCTTCCCAGGGAGGCAAAGACGTTTGACCCCTCAATCATTAGAACACCGCCACTCTGAGTGTGTTCTCCCGCTCCTCAATAAGACATTAAAGAGGCGCGTCAACCACGACAGCCCAACAACGTCCAGCGCCTTCAGCATCTCAGGCCAAATCTCCTCCGTGCCGGTTGACCTGTCGCTGGGGAGCTTTTTAACTACCTTGGTGAGCTCTGCCACAGTAACAGAATCCTGTTCTCCTGAGTCTTCAAAGTGCTCCTTTGAAACCAAACGGGTTTCGAGAACTTTCTTGACACCAATCAAATATCTTCCTCCATAGCTTCTCCAAACTCCTCCCATGCTCGATTCTTTGCTTCTGCAACTACAGGAGCCAAAGACCTTCAGACCGCCTGGTACCTGTCAGCTGCTTCAGCCCTAAAGGCCTCCTTCTTCAGCTTGACAACTTCCATCCCCCCTGGTGTTCACCAGCGGGTCCTCTGGCTGCCAACGCGACGGGGACCTTTAAAGCCAGAGCTTCTGGAAGCAAAAATTGTATCTATTTCTATTTTTAGGCTTAATATTTTCATGTTTTACAAAATGAGCACATGCTTTAACCATAAAATGCATCAAACTATGTGGGTAATGTATAGAATTTCTAATGATTTGATGTTTTTGAAGTATTTTTGTATTTCATGTGAGGGACAAGAAACCAATTAAAAAAGTCCTGTAGTTTTATTCTTCATGTCTAAAGGTCTGTCTGGCTCTGCACGTACGGCTTTAAGAAGACTTCAGTCAACATGCATCTCACTCTTAGCCGAGGTGCTAGGCTAACGTTAGCGTGTTGCCTTGTTCATAATTCGGCTCAATCCGATAAGAACCATTCTGGCAACACAATTATTTAGACAAAAGGGAGTATTCACACCTGTACACATCAAAATAACAATGCAGGTCAGAACAGGAGCACAAATGCCATCTGACAGGATGCATCATCGCTTAGGTTAGGATTCGGTTTCGGCTCTTTTTCTTTTACATTTCTACACATACTACTAACAGCTACAAGCCTGCACTGCAAAAACCGAACTAAAAATAAGTACATTTTTCTTGAAATTAGTGAATTTGTCCTTTTTTGAGCAGGTAAATCAGATTATCTGCCAATAGAATGAGCATTTTGAGCCCTAAATAAGATAAATAGATATACTGCACTTGAAATAAGGTGATGGAGATGAGTTGTTCCTATTTTAAGTGCAAAAATCTTTGTCCACTGGCAGTTCATCTTATTTTTTAAATCAAGGACAAATACTCAAACTTCAAGACAATTTTACTTATTTTTAGCTCCGTGTTTGCAACGTGAACACAACTGCAAATGTGTAAAAATCATGAGCCGTGACCTTTCAGCACAAGCCAAAAACATTGCCCAACAAGCAGAGCAGACCGAAGAACCCACATGAGACGGAGGCCTTATGGTGAGAACACGCAGAGCCATTCGCCCTGCGGGGTTCCACTTCTCACCGTGCATGCCGTGCCTTTTGCTGGTCAGCAGCTGCGACAGGGCCCAGAAGGCGTCTTCCTCGTTCATGTACATCAGCAGCAAGGCAGCGATCTGACTCATGCCCTGGCAGTAGCTCACCTCCTGCAGGCGACAGAAAAACACAGAGAGACCCAAATAACATCATGACATCACGTCTTCTCCACTCCTGCGGGGCTTGCAACTGCCGCTGGTTCTGGTTCAGGTTCAGCTTCAGGTCATCTTGCAGAAATAAAATCCACAGAAGGATATCGCTATAGAATCTAGAGACACCTTCCCTGATTTTCTGGGCTTCTATTCGCCGAGCGAAGCGCTGACACATGAATAGCAGATAAACACAGTTTTGAGTGATGAGCCTGTCGGCAGCCGCTAATTAGCAGAGCAAAACATGAGCTGTTTGTCGCAGAAAATACGTTTATCTCTGAAATTATATTTCCTCAAGGCAGCAACGCCAGAAAGCAGATAAGAGATGCAGAGTGTCACGTCAGCAGGCTGGTGCTGTTAAAAAGGCAAAAGCGGCACACATTTCAGACCCGAGATAGATTATTATCAGCTAGTTAAGCTGAAGGGAAAGCAGCTACTTACAGTGTTGTAAACTGAATATGCAGAGAGGACATGGAAGAGAGACTGCTGCCTGAGGAGGAGAGCACAGAGAAAAAACATCAGCTGGACGTGCACAGTTTGGCCTGATTAAACAAAAATACATCAGTGATAGTTATTAATAAATCTCACATAAAGAGAAATTCTATCCTAAAGTTTCCATATGATTTTGAGTTTATCTGTAGTAGTAAAGCAAAAATAGGCCAGTTTTCAGATCTTTAGTTGCAGCTTTAAACCACGCATAATTTTCCTTCTGCTTCAGTTATACACCACTTTAGACTGGTTTGACTCATTAAATACCAATATTACTGATTGTAACGTGAAGAAATGTTTACATGGCAATGAATACTTCTGCAAAGTAATTTGATTGTAATAAAAGAAAAAAAAAGCGGGATATTTTTCTTCCACTGCAAAAAAGTCTTCACTCTACCACCATTAATAGATGAAAAGATGCAGCACATTAAATAAGTCTTAATTTAATATAAAGACTTCAAAAACAACAAAGTGTCACGTTAAGAAATGATGCCAGGTCTGAAAATGCATTATTAAAGTTGGAGGGTCAAAAACCTTAGTCTGAGTTTCATTGAACCACAGGATGGATAGTTACTTATTTACTTCAGCAACTTTCTTTTAAAAAAAAACATTGTACTTACTGCTCCGTACTTTCAATATTATTACGACGTTTCACTATCTTGACTAGAAAATCTGGTTGGTATATCTGGCACAGTGCTCAAATCCTATCTTTGTGATAGAACCTTTTTTGTCCATAGATAAATACAGATCTAAGCTCAATAAATTAATTTGTGGAGTTCCCCAAGGTTCCACTCTCTGTCCCCTTCTTTTCAACATTTACATGCTTCCACTGGCTCAGATCCTCCAGAACAATAAAATACGCAATCACAATTGTGCTGATGACACACAATTGTGTATCAATCTTTTACCAGGTGACTACAGTCCAGTACAATCATTTGATTGTATTGAACAGATGAACACCTGGATGTGTATAATTTTTCTCCACCTAAATAAAGACAAAACTGAAGTTTTGGGGCAAAAGAGCTTAGATTATAAGTCAGTGCCCTCCTTCAGTCCATCGGTTTAAAGAGCTTTAATGAAGCCAGAAATCTTGGCAAATTACAACAATCACATTAAACTTTTCATCAAGACGGCATATTATCACCTAAAAAATATAAATATTGCCAGAATACGACGACTGATGTCCCAAAAAGACCAAAATGAGTTAATGTTTATTTCAGCAGACTTGACTGTTGTAATGCTGTGTTTACAAATAAAAGATCAATAAGACAACTACAACTTATTCAAAATGCAGCAGCTGGAGACAAAAACAAAATCATCATATTAGTCCCATCCTGAGGTCCTTACAATGGCTACCTATGGCTCAGAGAGTAGAGTTTAAAAACTCATTAATGGTTTACAAAGCACTTACTGGTCAGAGCCCTAACTACATCACGAATCTTCTGCAAAATCATAAACCATTACAACCCTTAAGATCATCTGAATCAAACCAACTCACCATTCCAAGAATCTGAACAAAACATGCAGAAGCTGCCTTCAGTATTTATGCTCCAAAAATGTGGAATAAGCTTCCTCTGAATTGTAAAACCGTTCTATTCGCCTCTGCTCACATTTAGTGAATTCTTATTTATTTGTTTATTTTTAAACTCTTAAGTGTCTGATTTTATGTTTTTAGTGTTTGTTTTTAATAAATTCTATGTACAAGCACTGTGAGTTGCCTTTGGGAGAAAATATGCAACACAAATAAAGTTGCTTTGCCTTCTGAAGTAAAGCTGCTGTTACTTGATTGCAATGTTGGTCTGCTGCACTCACCTCTGCACGTCTCCAATAATTAATACCTATGCCTCTAAGTTTCTAACTGTAATCTGACTATTTATGTTGCTTTTGCAGCATTGGCTTCTTCCTCACCGAGTGGCTATTCAGCCCCTGTTGGCTGAGCCGTTTCTTGGTATATGCAGACTACGCAGATGAATAGAGCTCCACCAGCCACAAAGGCTTTAGCTGTAGTGTGTTTGAAGATAAATATAGATTTATAAAGTTGCACCGATAAGCCGAGGTCAACGTTTTAGAGGTATAATCAAGTAAAAATCGTTAGACTTCACTGTGAGTGACGGCAGGCAGCCATTATTCCTGTAACCATTTGGAGGGAAAACATCTTTATTCTGTTAAAGGAAGCGACCCCAGTGGGACCAGCCCGCCATGAGCCCAACTGAGCCCGGTGAAAACCTACTTGACCCCGAAGCGGTCCATGAACATAATGTGGTTTCGAAAAGTCCTGTTAATGTCCAGGTCGATCTGTTTGATCTCTGCAGAACACAGCCGGGCCTGCTCCTTCATCGTCTAAGAGATAAAAGAGCAAAACAATCTGAGTCAAACGGAGAAAATAAAAAACCTAGAGAAAAGATGAACAGTCCGTACATCATATTTTCCCTCATTTTCCCTCTTGGTGCGCTCCACGTCCAGCATCAGCGTCCAGGCCCGGCCTCTGAGCTGCAGCGGGATGCCTTTGTAGACCCGCTTCACCATCTGACAGCAGAGAGCAGAGGAGGGGGACGTGAGCGTGGGGCGAACGGCGCTGCGAACAGTGAGTCACCACCAGGCGCTCCACTTTCACAGGAACAAAGCTGAAGTTGTCACATCAGAAACATATTCAGAGAGCGCTCACTGTTAGGGTGTAGAATCCCGTCCTATTTGTGTTTCTAAGAAGGTTCTAAAACATTTGGGCTCATTTGTTCCCCCTCTAGAGCCGGCGTGTGTTATAGATCACTTATAGGTCTGTTTCTGACAGCATTGTGATCATTAACACTTCCTGCATCCGTTCCCTTCAGGGAGAAGGCAGAAAATGTAGGCTGTAAAACCAACCGGCCATTTTTTAAAAGGTGCATAGCCGGGTTATTTGACTTTTTTAATTTATTTATACGTCCGTAGCTCACTTTGGTTGCATACAAAGTTTTTATGAAACATTATCAAGTCCTGCTGGTGTATTAGTTGTTATTTTGGTGTTTTATGCTTTGTTTTTGTTTGTTAGTAAATACAGCCCTTCATGTTTATTTAGAAGAACAGAGGAAGTATGTATTGCTCATGCACAGCAGGGGTTAAAACAAGGAAGCAGCTAACGGCTATTAGCATCTCCAGGTGAGACAATGAAGAAAGGTCCCATGAAAAACAAAACACAAATAAATGTATGATTCCCAGAGGAAAAAGCCTGGAACATCTCTGGGAATCCAGTCTGAACGTTGGTGTTCACTGAAGCGGACGCTAAACCTGCCGAGGCTCAGATGTGACGCAGAGTTGACTGACGTGAGTAAATGTTCAGATATGAGGCTCTTAAAGTTGCTGTAGATCAGTTTATTTAATCAATAACGGCTGGTCTTCATCACGCCGAGCTGCTGCTTTACTGTGAGGCATTGCAGAGGCTCAGGCTCAGTCCGGCATTATTTAATACTGATTTATTGATTAAGTAAACTGACTTTATGAAAGTTCTGCAATACTGTCACTAGATGGCGCCACGTCTGTTTATGTCTGGTCATCGTACCCGGTCCTGGAATCTTTCTGGCCTCAAAAAGGACCATCAACACACTATCAATATGGACACTTGGTGAATATAATCTTATTTTATCATGATAAAATGGTTTTCGGTATTTTTTATAACCATATTACATGGCTATATACCTTGGGTGCTGGGATCAGTGACAATCGTATCCACCAAGGAGTCCCCTCCCCTACTGTTGTGGGTAAGTTAAAACTAATTTAACTCTGAGGCAAGAGGCGTTTTTGGTGCAGTGCAGCATTCTCTACAGAAAATACCTTTCACCTGCAAACTCTCAGGCTGGTGATAGCTGAACAAGATACTGACGGTGTCCGGCTGAAACTGACGGTGGAGTTGCAGAAACCTCCCATATATATGAAGATATTGAGCAAATTATGACAGGCTCATGGAAACAGACATGCAGGTGTGATAAATTTGGCTACTAGCCAGGTTCGAAGAGCTCATTAAGTGTTTCATACATTAAAACCGATCTGAAGAAGTCCCGATCCGTCGCTTTCCTTTATTTATAATAAATGAAACATTAAGACTGGCACTCTAGTTGTCTTCTTATTTAAATCGTGTTCAGATCCCGAGGATTTCAGATCAAAACTCGTTTTATCTTATTTTGCATATTTTCAGACTGCGTGGTATCCAAGCAGTGTCTCACCTTGTCACTGTTCTTGTATTTGTCCCATTTATTCACCATCTTTAACCATTTCTCCGCTCTCTCGATCTCCAGCTGCTTCCTCTGTGAATGTGACAGAACAAGGTGACCAAAAAACACCAATGATGTTTGATTCCTGAGCTTGACAAGCTTTCCGTCTTTACCTTCTCCTCTTGAACAGTGGGGGGAGGCAACTCATTCTCACTGGAGAGCAAAGACAAACTATCAGGCAAAAACCAATAGAGACCCTCTTGCAGCGCCACCAAGTGGCTGTATAATGCTGTACTTACTGCATGAAGCCGAAGCGGTCGATGGCCTTATAGATGCTGTAGTCAGCATCTTCCCAGGGATCGATCTCCACACCGCCCTGCCTGCCCTGGAAGCACAGAAACACACAGATTTGCTAACGCGAAGAAGAGGAAACAAACGGCGGACATGTTACATCTGGGTAACATAAGCTAACAATAAAATCTACAAAGAATTACCAGACGGGTCAACATTAGCAGAACAAATGAGACGATGAAATGAGATCTATCATTTAATGTTGAAAACTATTGTAATTTTGATCTTTTTAGACCTAGATGATTATATTTAATTTGTCATGACTTTTTAAGATCCTGCCGAAACCTTGGACCATCACCTGGGGATGTTAGCATCAGGATGCTAATGCTAATAAGTTAGCATCAGCTAGCCATTTAATTAGCATGCTGCATCAGCTCAGACCCCGGTGCATCATGGTAATTTTTTACTCTAATGACTAAAATCTCTACAGTACATGTGAAATCACATTTTTAATTTACTGTATAAAAAGACTCAAACTTAGACATGTAATTACTCTAAACCTTTTTTTGTTTTGGATCAGTTTCGATCACAAAGTTATTTTTATATGCTAAATCACAGAATAATGATCTTTTTTTTATTTATTCAAACTGCAAGCTTTAAACACATTTTCCCAGTTATTTGAACCCCAAAAAATCTGACCTTTGGGATTCCTTCCCCCAGCTCAGTGCTCAGTGACAAATGAAACACTGAAATAAACGTAGATAATCTGACTGAAGCATATCTGTGTTTAATTTTCACTCAGGGGTGAAAGCTGCGGAAGTGAGCCTCGGCCACCAGGTCAGCTAGCCAGGCAAGCCGGACATCTCCGAAAATGTTGGAGCAGTTTTGCAATTAAGCGATGTCTTCATAAACCAAGTACTTTACACGGCTACATTCTCACCTAAAAACAGTAAAACTTCATTTTGTGTTATACATCAAGCTTTAATCAGTTTTTGCTGCTCTCTTCAGCCATTGCTGCTTCAAATCCGGGGAAAAGAAGGATGTGTTTGGAGGAGCCTTCAAATTTGGACAACGTTGCTGTTTCGTGATTGGTCAGATGTGGCCTTTGAAGGATGAAGCCCCTGAATTTGGACACAACGAATAATAAAACATTAGCAATGATAAAGGTAATCAGGCATTACATGGGGCCATCATTATTTAGGCTTTTTCTATGAGATGGAGAAAAGGAGTGCAACCTTGATTTGCATAGTTTTATGCATTGATTGAAAGATATTTGGACTCCTAAAAAGGTCCAGCACATGGGTTTTCCACATTATTATATTTCTAGTTGAGAAAGAAAATGGTTTTACTTGTTTATAGGTCATTTAGAACTTCCCATATTGCTTAATTTGTTCTTTCAGTTTATACTGATCCATATGCTATGTTAGAAACTTGATTTTAATACAGTCCATATCACCCAGCTCTAATGGCACTGTTACTTTACCTCATGTTTAGAAAAACATTACACATTTATTTGGAAATTGTTTTAAAAAATTGGTTCCTTCTTCCAAAAAACATAAAAAAATAATAATTAGATTTTGGAATATCTTTGGTTTGAATAAAGCTCAAGTACTCAAGAGCAGAAAGAAAATGTGTCTAAAATGAACAATAAAGGAGCCTTTTAGATATAAAACAGGAAGAAATTAGGAATCAGAAAAGCAAAGTGAGCTACGAGAAAAGGACAAGAGGACTAAAGAACATCAGATGGTTTAAGCAGCGCGATATTAGGAACTAAAGCCAAACTGACGTCAGAATCGGTTTCTAGTTCAAGTGTTGAGATAACAGAGCAAGAACCAATCCTCAGGCAGCCTGCAGGAGAGGCTTCACACTCTGCTCTGCATTACAACACTGCTGCGTGGCTGGACCGCAGCCAATCAGCCTCCTGCTCTCACTGACGAAGAGGAGGAGGAGGAGGACTCTGAAGCCCAGAGGCCTCAGAAGTGATGTCAGAATTGAGATGCAACTAAAAATATTCCAACTCTGAAGGTATCTGGAGCAGCAGAGAGGCAACCATCGGCAGACGGGCAGAGCAGAGAGACGACTCCACTGATTCATATCTGCTGAGCTGATTAACACGACCAAGGCTGAAATCCAGCAAAGCTTTCAGAATTTCAACAGAACTCAGCAGTTTCCAGTTAGATTTTTTAATGTGTCCTGTCTGGTAATGTAGCAATAAGAATTGTTGTCTTAATGCCAAAAAGAGCCCAACAGTGGAGCCTTACTGCTTTCGCCATAGTGCTCCGCTTGATTCATATATGCAAGAAGCTTTATAAGACTTTATGCTGGGACTAGGGGTTTTCTGTATAGAAGTGAATCCGTAAGGACCTGGATCCAAGCCCCTGTAGGTGTTTGTGAGAGTGCGCTTGAGTATGTCAGGTTTATCAATGAGAAAAATGTTCAATAGCGGTTGTGAGGAGCCAAAGACCCCCAGAGCACCGAGGCAGACGCCAGGGGAACCAAAACCCCAGATGCCCGAAGGGACCCCAGAGCAAGTGTGCCCAAGAGGGACCAAAACAGGGAAAGCTGCCTGCCACCCCCACCTGAGGGAGGAGAGAGGAGCCCCAGGAAACCCCCAACAGACACAATGCTGAAGCCGGAGAGACCCATGGGCTCCACTGGCAGCCCGCTACGCTGGAGCAGATCCAGCCATGGGCCCAGAGACCCGAGGCCCAGGGGCGACCCCAGACCACCACAACCCGACCTACCCGGTCCATACGCCGGCCCTACCCTAACCCCCCACCCCGACCCACGACCCATCCACCCAAAGATGGGGCCAACATGAACTGAACGGGCCAACCAACCAGAGCCCGCCCTACGAACCCTGAAGCGCTACCTCCACCCACCGCCTGCCCTCCATACCTAAGCCCTACCCTCATATTCCAGGAGAAGGATAGATGATGGATGGACAAACAAACAGATTTTTGATGGATGGAGGGATGGATGGACCAAATTGTGTTAAAGGATGGGTTGAAAATGTCTTTGGCCTGAAGGAACTTTTAGTTAAATCAGAGCAAATGAGGAGATGATTCTTAAAGCGACATCAGCAAACAAACACTGTACTCAAGCAGAGGAATCCAAAATGGAGGCACAGAACTGGAGAATGGTTTCTACTCCTAAAACAGATGACATGCCTATTTAACAAATGTAAAGGCTGGTCCTTACTAAACATGCTTTCAGGCTCAGATGATGTTTTTTGGAGAGAAATGTAAGGACATCTGCAACCAAGAGGACACATTTAAGAGTTTTAACCAGAGTATTGGGATATTTTTCAACTAAAGATCCATCTAAATCATGTGTTGTCATTCCCTAATAGTCCTCATATCAGACACAAACCCTCTGTTACATAATAAAAGCACTTTGGCAGCAGAACCAGCATCTTCCCACACATTTATTGTCCTCCACAGATGCAGAAACCACAGCTCCCAAACACACATCTTTAATGCCGCTTTCATCCTTTTCTGTGTCTCCACTGGCTTTTACACAATCAACCACGTCTCTCTGCACGAAGGAGAAGATTTAACAGGAGGATCTGCAGAAAGCTCGCCGTGGCTCAAAGGACGGTGACGTCAGAGGCAGCGACTTACCGTGGCATATTTTAAGATGATGTCGGCCCGTTCCTCTGCTATTAGAGTCTCAATGTCTTTCTTCATGTCAATATCTGCAGAGGGAGGAGAGCAGAGTGTGTTTGAGACGGAGAGCAACAACTGATGATGACTCAGGAAAAACAAAGTGGGCGACTGTTGGCGTCCAAAGCAGCAGGATGAGCTGGAATCACTTTAGCACGCTTCGTTTGTAATGACTTCACAGGAGATCAACACAGTGATGTAAATTTATACTAGCATAGCAATATCATACATTCATAGTAAAAGAGAAAGAGCCTCGGGTTGAAGAAGGAATGTCTTTGCGCAATATAGTAGAAATGTTTGGCAATGATGCAAAGGAACCACGTTTGGAGCCTCGTAGCAACTGTCAAGCTCGGAAGTGGAAGTGTGGTGATTTGGGACCTGATCTCCCTGAAAGTTAGAGGTCATGGCTCATGTTACCCTGAGCTATCTCTGTAGATATGCTGCTATAGGCTTAGGCTGCTGGAGGACATAAAGACCACTTTCCCTCACTCTGCTACATTCTCCTACTACTCTCCAATTTTGCATTATCTGCTGTTATTTGAAGGTTTAACTTTATCTCTTGGGTTTTTCTCTTCTTAGTAGCTCCATCTGGCCTGCCGTTCTGTTAGCTGTGACACCATCCTGAAGGGGAGCATCGGCTGCTGCCAAACAATTTCATGTTGTCCTGTAGATGATCCAGTTGGGCCTGTCTTTCAGAGTCTAAGCCTGTTTCTCTCCTGGACATAGCTGTTGGCTGAACATTTACTGAAACTAACGATCTGTGCTCTCCTTCCTCCTCTCGACCTGGAAACTGGCTCAGAGTTTTTCTGCTTAGCTGTGTTTCTTTCCTAGGTAAAGCCACCTATGGAGCTAGTCTGCTCAGATGGCCGTTCACACTGGTTCTGGTTCTGCTGGAGGTGTCCCTCCCTGTTTAAGGGGAGTTTTCCTCTCCACTGTCGCTGCATGCATGCTCAGTATGAGGGATTGCTGCAAAATCAGCGACACAATGCCACAGACTGTCCACTGTGGCTCCATGCTCATCCAGGAGGAGTGAACGCTGCAAGTCAATGACTGGATGCAACCTGCTGGGTTTCCTTAGAGAGAAAACATTGAACCAACCTGGAGGATTTGATAAGAATTTGTAAAGAGCCTTGTTGTGAATTCACGCTATATAAACACAATTGAATTGTACATGTTCACACTAAGAGCTTTGGTCGTTTTCTAATGTATTTTTTTCTGGCCCTATAAGCAAATTAGAATAAATTATTTTATTGTTAGGCTGAACGTTTCATTCTTGTACTCCTAAAAAGTTGCATATGTGCTGTTGCGTACACAGTATACTGGAACCCCAGGTAACCAGTTTGCATGTTTCTAAAAGAAATCAGCAAGAAATGATGGCATGCCAGCTTTTTAAGAAGGTGTCCCAATTTTAGTAGAATATTAAAATTTCTATCCATTGGGATTTCAAATAAAAGGCTAAGAGGCAACTTGAAATTTGGGGTAAATGTAACACTTGGAAAGGGGGTCCAGCCTGAGTCGATGAAGCTTTGTCCAAACTGGGTCATAAACGGGACAATCATCTCAACCAGCTCCAAAGCTAAAACAGAATAGAGGAGAAAAGGAAACAAGCAAGGCGCTCCAATGGTCCAAACAGTCTGGACCTCACCCTGATTGAAATGATGTCACTGGACCTCATGGGGCTGTGCAGACACACATCTCTGCACAGCCCCATAAACTGAAGCAAAATTGCAAAGAAGAGTGGACCGAAACCACATCGATGTATGTGATAGACCGATGAAGCCAGATGGAAAACGACCGGCGAGTATATCTGATAACAAAATATTTGGAGGGGTCAAAGAGAGGCTTTAAAACCGAAGAGCACTTTCCCCAGATGTCCAGGCACGGTGGTGGCAGCATCATGCAGAGGGTTTGTTTCAGTGCCAGAGGATAAAACAATGAAGTGGAAGAACTACCTCCAGTTTTTTCAAAGTAAAACCCAAATCGGCAACTGAAACTTGGACACTGTGTGTTCCAGCAGGACAATGATCCCAAACACTGTGGCGGAGGCTCATCTTGGAGTCCAAACTGAGGAATTAAGTCAGAAGCTTGTTGATGACGAGTCCTTGCTGTTAACGGTGGTTCACAAGCTTTCGGATCATAGAATTTCCTTTTTTCTACCATGTTTATACAGGTTTTCAGGGCTGATTCCCAGCCAGGAGGACTTCTCATAGTTAGAAAACACCTGGTGAACCATCTTTGGATTTTACCAGCAGTCAGACTGCAGATGGAACCAAAGTGCTGCTGTTCTGCAGGTTCTAGACACCAGAACACCACCGAGTTGAGTCAGAAGAATAAACTTTGGTCGTGACATTGTTCAGCAGCACAACAATCGACCAACGGCTTCAGCATCATAGCTTGTTCTTATAATTGCATCATTTAAGAGTCCCTTTAAATCAATAAAACCAATCCAGACCGGAGCTGAAGCCCTGCTGCCATATCATCCCCAAACAAAGACGCAAGATTATTAATCCTGCTTAATCTAGATCTGCAGTACGGACCCACACAAAGGCAGGGCATGCTAGGGTAATCTGGATTTTCTGCAGAACACAAAGCATTTGGATTAGGGATCTCACCAAAACGGGATTACGCAGCAAAATGCTGCATTTTCCACAGCAGGAGTAAAAATGAACAAAGAGCTGTGACTGTCGGCAGACAGTGGTCTCAGTATGACGTAGATGGTTCCTGTACCGTATTAATGCATCAACAAAACTTAATCTGCAACCATGATGTTTTTTTCCTTTTTTGGCTCTGTACCTCTGGTGAAAAAAGAACATTTGATATGAAGATGTTTGTCCTTTAGGTTACCAAACATGTCAAAAACACGTTGAAGTAAAGAGAACTCAGTGAAGAAGTGCAGATAATTGATCAGGACAAACACCTGGACACAGGTACAAGGTATTAAGATGTTTCACCACATCCATGGTCTGAAAGAAAACCCAAACCGTCACCAGAAGCTGCTCAGTTTGTTCAGAAGAACCCAGGAACCACCAGTTCTACATCACTTTGGACCACCCAAACGGAAGACCCTGCCAGAACATCTACCTTCAAGCTGGACTAAGATCTGAGCCGTCCGCATGGACCAGGTAAATGTCCTGGAGAGGAAAGTGTTCTGGTCAGATAGGACAAAGGTTGGGCTCTTCAACCAAACTGAAAATGAGAATGTTTGGTGGATCTAAGGTGAGGCTTTCGATCCAAAGAACACGTCAGCCATCAAGCATACCTGAAATACTTTGGCTAGAAGTTTTCTAAACCAGACCAAAGAAAAAAAGCACCTTTCCTTTAGTCAGCAATGATTTCATACGTTATAAATCTCCAGATGAGGGTTTAAAAGTGCAGGCAGGCAGCAGCTCTGTTGCTACTGAGGGCCGACTGTTGATAGCTTGCAGAAGCTTTAAACATGAGTTGTCATTTGAAGCACATGTTGGCGGCTGCTTGTGGTTGGAGTAAATCACACACGAGCTCTGGCGGCAGTCCCAGTCTGAAGGGTGGAGGCCCAAACTGGGAGAGACTGGACGGCACTCCTTCATCTGGCTGACCGACCGACAGAGTTTTATCCACAACCAAAGCAGGCCTGGAGCTCACAGACGTTTTCAGGGGGGTTACGATCAAATGCTGGGATGTTAAAAGCAGAAAACTGGCTTTTATATCCTGCGTCTGTATTTATAAAACATTTCCTTTGATGAACTCATAAGAACCCTAAAGTTTCTGATATCAACCCAGCGGGAGGCTGTGGTTCCTTTGGGCTCGCCCTCCCTGGAAACCAATTTTAGTCTTTATTTTTTTAATTATCCACTGATACCAAAGTAAATAAAACAACGGCATCAGAGATCTCCTGAGATCAAACGTTCTCGTCCGGCTCCTGAGAACGGTACTTTCTCCCGGTTGGGTTCCTGAGAACGGTACTTTCTCCCGGTTGGGTTCCTGAGAACGGTACTTTCTCCCGGTTGGGTTCCTGAGAACGGTACTTTCTCCCGGTTGGGCTCCTGAGAACGGTACTTTCTCCCGGTTGGGCTCCTGAGAACGGTACTTTCTCCCGGTTGGGCTCCTGAGAGTGGTACTTTCTCCCGGTTGGGTTCCTGAGAACGGTACTTTCTCCCGGTTGGGCTCCTGAGAGCGGTACTTTCTCCCGGTTGGGCTCCTGAGAGCGGTACTTTCTCCCGGTTGGGGTCCTGAGAACGGTACTTTCTCCCGGTTGGGCTCCTGAGAACGGTACTTTCTCCCGGTTGGGCTCCTGAGAGCGGTACTTTCTCCCGGTTGGGCTCCTGAGAGCGGTACTTTCTCCCGGTTGGGGTCCTGAGAACGGTACTTTCTCCCGGTTGGGCTCCTGAGAGCGGTACTTTCTCCCGGTTGGGCTCCTGAGAGCGGTACTTTCTCCCGGTTGGGCTCCTGAGAACGGTACTTTCTCCCGGTTGGGCTCCTGAGAACGGTACTTTCTCCCGGTTGGGCTCCTGAGAGTGGTACTTTCTCCCGGTTGGGCTCCTGAGAGCGGTACTTTCTCCCGGTTGGGCTCCTGAGAGCGGTACTTTCTCCCGGTTGGGGTCCTGAGAACGGTACTTTCTCCCGGTTGGGCTCCTGAGAGCGGTACTCTCTCCTGGTTGGGCTGGAGAGAGTACTGTAAATATTTTATTTCTGGTTGGACTGCTTACAGTAAAAACTCTGGGCTGATGTATTTTTCACTTGGACACATTTGGGCATAAGAACTTTATTTGAATTTGCTTTAAAATACTATTCTTACACTGAAGTAGTTGAACTGAGTTGGACTAAAGGATGAAATCCCTAAATGAGCCTGAAATCCAGGTGAAACCAAATATTTTTATACATATCCTATATTTTCCTCCCTGTCCGACATAAAATCAGGCTAAGCTTTCCTTGTTTACCATAGTTAATTACTTTTGCTAAATACCGGAATAATAAAATGATCTTTTTTATTACTTCATTATATTAAGTTTACACACATTCCTTTAGTATTTGGTAGAGTCAACATTAAACTTTTAGGTCAAATGTCAGGACTCAGATCCGGACTTTGATTTGGCCAAAACGGTGACTTTTTTGTCCTTAAAGCACTTAGTAACTAATCTGGGGGTGCATTTAGGGACATCGTACATTTGGACAAAACTTCCTGGCTGATGTCTCCAGATGCTGCTTCTAGATTTCCACATAAAGTACTTTCTGCATTATATCCCCCCCACAGCATGATGCTGCCACCACCGTACATTTTCCTCCCTCTTTTCCCAAATGTAAAAATTCACATCATCTTTTAACGCTTTTTAAATTTCATCAGAGCACAGATCACGTCTGTGGTTGTTATTGTCTTTGTCCCAGAGCAAATCTGCAAACAAATCTGGCTTTTTATGCTGCTTTTGGATCTACGGCTTCTACACAAGGTCTTTTGCTTTGTTTTGGTGTTGATTCACACATTTGACACCTGAACCCGTCTCCTTCCTGAGCGGTATGACGGCGGGACATCCCCTGCCGTTTATTCTATTTTATGATTTTTCTATGATGTCACACTAGGAAGCCGAGGTTTCAGGTGTTGCCTTAACATACATCCCCATCCCTGCCTCCATTTAACTGAGATTTAACCTATAAGAAGCTTTCCAAGCCATGGCATCATAATTCTGGCTTTCCCAGAAGGCAAACTTTTCATAAATAGTTATCTTAGTGTATAAATCTATATTTTTAACTAAATAATTATCTTGGCTTGTAGCTAATGAATATTTTTGGCTATCCTGACTAGCCCAAAACATGATAAGCTTAGTCATTTAATGTCAGACACTGGCAATAAAAAGGGTTTGTGCCTTTTTTATAACATATGTAAATATGTGGCTTCAGCTGTACTTCCTGCTGTGAGATGCTGTTTATACATGAAGGTGAGATATAAAAAACACACAGAGGCCACTCCTAAAATCCATAACAACCTCCTCAGCTTAGGTATTATGGTCCATGTCAGCATCACAGTGCAGGATTGTAATTATTATTATTATTATATGCGCGTTAAATCTGCGTCTGTTTTGGCCTCAGATGTGTGATGATCTCCGGCCTGAGAGCTGCTGCCTCCACCTGAAAACATGAACCAGGCGCTGATGGCTGGAACCGTCCGGACCGCTTTTTCAGAAATCCTGACCCGCCTTGCAGCGATCCGGACCTCCAGAACCGGAACAAAGTGTTATTCTCCGAAGGTAAACAAACGCGCAGCCTCAGTCGGGAGGAGCTGAGGATTGCCTGACGGGGGGGACCGCGCACAAGCTTTGCGCCTGATTATTATTTTTATTTCATAAAATGAATAAAAACCCCGGAGGACTAAACCCACTCACCGTGTTTCTGCTATCCGTGCAGGAGCGCCGCCGCAGCTCGTCCTGGCATCCTCCGGGGAAAGTGCAGCCTGCAGAGGGGATGCAAACAAAAGCCTCCCCCACATAGGTCACTGGGAGACGGTCCGAGCGCACACAGACAGCGGGGCTCCGGGACCGGGTTCCGGGAACTGAACAGGCGGGCAACCCGGCAGCCGAATCACAGCCGAACTGATCCGGGCCTTAAAGGAACAGAACCTGGAAGAGTTCCGACTCAAACCAGCAGCCCGACGGGGGCGACAAGACCGGCGCTCTGCTGACATCTGCTGGACGGACGCTGAAGTGCAGAAGCGCCTGTTTCTGACGGCCAGCGACGGAAATAAGAGGAAAATATTAAGATAAAGTCCACAAAAAAAATAAAAAACACAATATTTGTTAAAGTAGCAAAGAGCACCAGCACAAAATACACATTTCTCATGTATCCACTTGATCTAACAGTGTATGTGAATTACTGCCACTTAGTTAGTTAACTGAACAGTATTCATTCCAAAAAAAGTAAAAAACAAAACAACAATGTTGAATTTGCATGTTATCTAAGCCATTACAAGGCCTTTGTTGGGCAGCAGTATAAAGCTTTATGCTCCACATTACTCCAGACTTTTTGAATTGAGAAAGCTTTCTGGATAGGAAGCGAAACGTCTTCAAACTTCGGAAAACAAGTCCAGTTGTTTTGTTTTTTACTTTTTTTGGAATGACCATGACCTGGATGACTGAGAATCTTCACCAGCGACAGTATTCATTGTAATAAATCAGACAGAACAGCATAAGTCGTATACCAATAGATTTAAAATAAATGGACTGAACTGTACGAAGAATAAACCGGTTGACTCAAATTGAATGTAACTGAATATTTTTAAGAAAATGAAAGCAGCACAATGGAAACATCTTTGGAAATATTTTGTGATTTGAGCTAGAACAAACCCAGCTCCTCAGAATATAACTACACTTATCTGGACTTTATAAAGAATAAATAGGATAAATATGATGTGGAAGGCCCAGCGGAAGACCGAAGAGGCGGTTTATATATGGAGTTAAAGGTAGAAGCAGCTGCAGAAGATGGGGTTAGATGGAGAAAGACGACTCGCTGTGGGTGACTCCTGAAAAGGAAAGGTCAAAAGAAGAAATAGGATAAATATGTACTTGACATAAACTGCATGTATTTGAAAAGAATCTGACAAAATTGGCTAGAAAATAAAATTGCTTTGTGGTAATGGAACTGGTTATGTTAATTAGCACTGAATGTGCACTGAATTAATTTGCACAAGTCTCACAGATAAACAGCTAATCAGCTCCTCAAAATCTGAGACCAGAGCCGGCCCAAGGCACAAGCAAACTTAGCCACCGCTCAGGGCCTCCAAACAGCAGGTGCTTCTCTTAAATGCTTACATTTTAACATAATTTTAATAGAATTCTATCTTTTTTTAACATTAGTTTATTAAAAAGAAAAATATTTTTGAATTTGATTTGTTTCCCATACATGAATAAGCAGTCAGCTAGTTGGTTAAGCTCAGCCATTTAAACTCGGAACCGTGATTCTGATCTGGAAAAAGGTGGATGAGCCCATGACCCGATGTTACTCTAGAACCCCAAACGTATCATTTTTGATTCAAATATTTCTGAGACCTCTACCTCTTCAACAACGTCAGTATTTTTCTGAACACACAATTCACAAATGAATATATTTTACACACCCTACAAAAAAATGCAGAAAACAGAGGAAAATAGACTGTTTTGGTCTACATCAGTTACGATACCAACAAAATGTGAAAGTCAAAGTTTTTTTTTGGCTACTAAGAGGTTTTTGTTTTTTGAAAATGTGAAGTTGGCTCACAGTCACCTGTATCAAGCTTTGTTTCAGCTGATCTTCAGCTGTTGCAGAGATCACCTCTTCGACAGGAGTTTCTCAGAGAACATTGGGAACTCTTTCGTCTTCAGCCTCCCTTACTTGTGGAGTTCCTCAGGGATCTATTCTTGGTCCAATTAATATGTTGCCTTTAGGTTTAATTTTCAGAAAATATGATGCCCATATGCTGACTACACTCTGTTCTACTTCTCAGTTGAAGAGGGACTGTCCTGCTTCATTACTGGATTATTGTAACTCTTCATATGCTGGTGTCAGACAGGCTGGACTCCAGGATGTCCAGGATGCTCCAGATTGTCCTCTGACCTGAACTAAAAGGTGAGGTGTGAACAACAACTTGCTTTTCTTCCATGGCTCTCTGTTCATTTAAGAGTTGATTTTGATGGCTTTTAAGGTGATGAACTGACAGCCTCTTAAGTTTCTGCTTGACCTCCTGCAGCCATAAGGGCCCTCCAGATCCCTTAGATCTAATGATCAATTGCTCTTAGCTCTACAAAAGTCCAGGCTGGTTCCCAGAGGTGGTCAAATGTTCATCTTAGCACGGATAAGCGATTATCCGTGCTAGTTACATATTATACACACACACACACACACACAAATAATTACAAAATATCTAATTTAGACAGAAGAAACAATTTTCTAAATCATGTTCTTTCAACATCAACCTTGAAAGCAACTTAATGTAAATACAGTATGTTAGAACAGCGTGAAGTACGTCCGCTGTCAAAATCTACTGTACGTTCACTCCAGAACAACATTTGTGTCCAAACACGAAGTTTCACTTTAACATAAATTGTATGTGTGTCTCTGGTGCATATTTGGTGAAAACAAGTCTTTATTCAATTAAGTTACTGAGGTTGGGTAGAGCAGCCAGAAATTTGGCTCAACAGTAGCGATACTTCTTAATATTTTTACCCAAGTAAAAGTAACAATACTCCTAAAAACACATTTTGTCCAAAAAGTTACTTGAGTAAATGTAACTAGCTACTAATCACCTCTGCAGACAAACGCGTAGGTCAAAACACTCTGCATGTACTAAATATTAAGTTTCACTCTTTGTGTTGATATCTGAAACTCACTGCATGTTGTTAAAATTAATAAAAAAATTTAAAAAAATTAATAATGTTTCCAAGAGGAAAATCAGCTTGAATCTCTGCTGTTGCATCTGTGCGATCAGATCCACACAGGAACCGAAGCTGCTGCTGCTCTCTGTACACAATTTACTCAAGTAAGATACTTTTTAACAATATTACGCAAGTAATAGTAGTACAGTGCAGTAAAACTACTCTTAAAAGTAAGTTTTGGGCAAAAAGTTAATCAAGTAATGGGTCGGCAGCCTATCACAGGCGTTTAGGGTCGTTTCCCCTGAGCTTCAGACAGGCACCAAATGTCGACTTTAAAAACACACCTTTACTAACTTTTAACACAGCATGCGGGATACGGGGTGGGTGGGGTCTCGTTTATTCTGTCCTTTAGTACTTTGTTGTCGTTCTTTGTACCCCAGTACAGCACTTTGGTCCACGCAGCAGTTGTGTTTAAACTTGAAATATGACTCTAAAATACTAAACAGAGGAATTCATAGTCCTGTTGCTGCAAAACAAGCCCACATCATCACCCCTCCACCCCCGTGCTTAACACGGGGCATGTGCATTATGGTCAAACATGGTGCAGAGCTGTAAAAAAAGACATTATTTACATCCATCAGTTAATTTCTGTTGCAGGGCAGACAGACAGCCTCTCATTAATGTGAAGGAAATAAAGTTAATCTACAGCAGTACAGGTTTTCACATTATGTCCATTTATTGATCGTGTAAAATGTTACATTCCCATCAACGCACAGTAAGATATAACTGCCCGAGTTGTGACTGCAAGCTGTTAAGGAACGTTAAAGCAACAGACACCAGAAACGTGTGAAATCAGGTCAGACTCAAACAGGAAATGAGCTCATTACCAATAAACAAGTGAAGCAAATTTAACTAAAACATGAAGTGATTTGTTCTGTGGAAAGTGCAAAGGCATCTGGTGGACGAGCAACAAGTTTATAAATCTGTGCAAATCGCAGAATAAGAAAGAAAAACATGAACAAAAGCATTGGGATATCCACGATTTAAAAAATAAATCTACTTTAGGCGGAATGACCGGAAGTTTCCTAAAAAAAACAAAAAAAAAACATAAAACCTCCTAAAAGTTGTAATACTTCATAGAAATATTTATTCCCATTTCATTAGTAAAGTGAAATTGTCCTTCTTTTTTTATAATGTCCAATTCAGACACAGACCAAATGCTGCTTTCAGATTCAAACATTTCTACTAAAAACAAAAAAATACCAATAATCCGTCCTATCACAGACGAGACACACTGGCCAACCGTCCACTTCCTCTGTGGTGTTGCCATTTTGTTCCATTACAACCTTCAACTTGCATTTAATAACAAACAAACACAAAATAAATGCAGTAAAACTGAAACACAAACAGTTGCAAACAAAAAGGATCTGAACAAGCTCCCCAGACGGCTCAGGAACAAAGTTCTGCTGAGGTGCCAGTTAGGTTTTGGTCATAAATCGTCAACCAGCACCTCTGAATGTCCCTTAGAGCTCTAATAAATCCATTTTTAGAAAATAAGAAGATATAACACAGCAAAAAGGCCAACGAGCCTCCTGGAGCAGGAGTGGAGGGCATTAATCTGAGAAGGAACATGACCCTGGAGGAGATTAAAGAGTCCGCCATGGCGCTGCTAGATGCAGGAACGGCCATAAAACACCTTTTAAAAGAAGGAACAGACGATAAATTCACTGTTTAAAGAAGAAAGTAAAAGATTTCAACCTGTTAATGAGGTCCAAACGCAACTCTCCTCACCAGGAACTCAACCCTCACACTGAAGCACGGTGGTGGCAGCATCATCATTTTGGACTTTATTTTGGGGGTTAAAAAAAAATCAGAGAAAATTGTCACAGCTTCACAAATAATGCGTTAAGTTATAATAAGGAAACATTTGGCAGAAGCCTTAAAAGGTTCTCCACAGAGTCCAGAGAGGAGGATCACATCTCATCATGTTTAGAACTGGAACACGTTTGTCAAAACGGACCAAATATGTATAAATACACCGAAAAAAACATATGGAAAAAGAAACTTCATGTTATGTCTGCAGAGACGCAAAGATATTAAACAGAAGATGTACCACTCTGGGGGAAAATAGCACTCCAGTTTCTGGACTTATAGGTACGTGTTTAAGTGAAATTAATATCTTTCTCCAATTCCAGATAAAATTAAACTGATTTCAAGCATTTATTTGCAGAAAAATGACCAATATTGAAATGATTAAAAAATGTTTTCAGACCTCAAACACTTAGAAAACAAGTAGAGTGGGGTCTACTAGTGATTTCTGGAAGCTGTAAGTGCTTCAGCTCATGTCAAACCCTGCCGATGAGAAGATGGCATCCTGGAGCCGAAACCTGAAAGCACCTGCAGGGCTGTGGCTGGGACGGCCTGGGAGGACGGCGGTGACCCTGCAGCTTTCCTGGCTTCAGTGGTTAAATTATCTGCACATAATATTCATCCAACACAACAGAACCTGTTTGTCCTTCCTTTGCTCTTTGTTTTGTTTTTACACATTAAAACCGTGTTTGAGCTGCTTGCATTTGGCTTAGCAAGACCTTTCCCCCCCTTTTTTAAACTTGTTATAAGTGAATGTTAAATTGTATCAACAGCAGCAGTTTTTAGAGTTTAAAATCTGGTTTATGACCATTTACCTGCTGTTTGTTTAGTAAATGTAATAATTCATCCATGTTTGTCTTTAGAGTTCAGTTTTCTGGGGAGGTTGAGGCGAGCGCCTCTCACCAAATGACCATTGTTTTGATTTCTTGTTCCCTTTAAGGATCTAGAAAGGAACCATTTCTGAATTTTTCCCTATAAACTGACACCTTCTCACATATCTGGATCTTTTTCTTCCACCTTTCCAAAACCTGAATCCTTTTATTTCTGGTGGACATTTTCTTTGGTCTCCCAGCATGTCAGACCGACGCCTGCTGAGCAGTAAATTCTCCCAACATGCGTCCCAGAAACATCTGCTGTGGTTCTCCCACGGAAAAACATTGTTAAAACTACCATCAACTTCATATTCAGCGTGGAAACACAACAAACGCGACATTTTAGGTGGAAAAAAAGGCAGAGAAACCAACTCCAAACCAACATGGCGCTGCGTTCCCACTGAGGTTTAAAGGGAACCAGACGCTCAGTTCATCCAGGCGTAGGCGTACAGACCGTTCTTCCTCCACAGCTCGCAGCGTGTGGACGAGTAGTTCTTCTTCACCTCCAGGCCGTCTGACAGCAGAGCAGTGGCTGCTGGGTACTCAGGCCAGGCTGCCTCCATCTTTCCTGGAAGAGACACAGCAATCTGTCAGGGCTTAAAGTCCAGGCAGCAGAAAACCGTCTGAGCTTCCGGCTTGTTGGAAATGTGTCCAAAGCAGGAAGTCCCTCTACCCGTTCTGGCAAAGTTGACCAGGTTGCGCGTGACGAGATCCTGGAAGCTGCGGTCCTTCTCTGACAGAGGTTCGGACAGGAAGAGGTCCAGCCCTCCGAAGAAAGCCAGAGCGTCCAGAGAGTGGAAGGAGAAGCGGCTGGGAAACGGCAGCAGGCCGTTGGTTGTGCTGACCGGTCCGGACGGGGTGTGCGTCACCACGTAGCGATAAACTGGACTGCTGAGAGCCGCTGGCAGGAAGACGGACAGAGAAGCTTAATTCAGGAGCAGCTCAAAGAACGAGGACATGTAGAAGTTATTATGGTGTCAGCTAATTAACTCCCTGCAGAGGTTTCCCTCAGTCTGGGTCATCGATAAAGAATCTGGCTGTTCAAAGGGTGTGGTCTCCACTATGAGTGTCATAAACCATTATTTTAGTAATCAATTATTCTGACGATTAATCAAGTAATCCATAAAAAAATTTACCCCTTCTGCAGATTTTTCACATAATTACTTAAGCATAATAATTTTACAAGTAATAGAAATAGATGGAAAAAGCTAATTAGCAGATAATTCAGTGCATAAAGGGACCTAAATGTAAGTAATATTTTCTTGAAATAAATGTATTTGCACTTAATATGATCAGGTAAATAAGTTTGTTTGCCAATGGAATTAGTATTTTGACCCCTAAAATAGGATAATTATATATACTGCCCTTGAAATAAGATGGAAATCAGTTGTTTCTATTTGAACAACTCAAAAAGGGAACCAGAAGTCTCTTAGTTTCCTTTTTGCAGTGTATGTCCGTTTCATTAAATGTTTAAATGGATGAAAAAAGCTAATTAGCAAATAATTCAATCATTTTTTGAATAACAAGGATAAATCTGCAACTAAAAGGTTCTAGGATCAAATTGTTAAAAGGTCACAGTGCTTTTGTCTCTGTAGTGAAAATGCTCACAAACCAAAAAATGCAAAGGTTTCATTTGCATATTGCATTCTGGATGTTTTTGTAGATTAAAAATCATAATTCTATTAATATAAAACAGAACCCTTCTAGTGTGCTTCAGGGCTAAGTTAAACTCTTTTAGTTTTTTAGTCCACAAATAGACAAAAATAATGACACATTCATCAGTACCTGTACTGTCCCACAGTGGGGAGTCTTGAAAGTGGCAAAAACAGGTGAGCGCGTTTCGTTCTAGTGAGCCTCATATTGACAGAGAGCATCGACACGTCCGTCTTTTTCTTCCTCTACTCTTTACGTTTGGCTTCCAGACAGACGAGTCCGACAAACGCTTGAATATATCGTACGGTGCATGCCCGGCATCAACAAGCCCCAGAGGTTCAAAGCCTCCATGAAAAACAAATCTGCAGCCGCGACAGCCTCCCGTATGCGCCGAGGCTAAACCCAGAAGCTAACCTGGTTACATGGAACTAAACCTGCAGCCTGAGCCAACGCCCTACAAGGAAGACGCAGCCAGAGGCTGCTAGGATCGAGGAAACAAGAGGATGCTTGTTGTTTTTAACTTGTGTAAACCGGCCACACGGCAGCAAACGGACAGAAACAAAGGGAAGAGAAAAGCAGCGGGTTTGAATCGCATCTTCACAGGTGTCCCAGAGACAGGTGAGCTTACCTGCAGCCCTCCAGGCCAGGTCGTTGTTGGGACAGGTGACTCTGATGTCAGACACCATGGTGGTGTAGGCCCTCTCCGGACAGCGGTCTCTGGTGGGACAGGGGGCCGAGGACGGGTACAGGTCCAGAGCGTCTTGGGAGAGGTTCTGACTGAAGGTCCGAAGCTTTTCTGAGCAAAGCAGGAGGACGAGAAACATCAAGCTGAACGGATCACATCCACTTTAACCATTACTGTTAGAGCCGACGGCTCGTATATATAACTATATTTATACTATTTAAAACATTGTTCTGCTGAACAAATAAAATACAACTTAAAAGACCTTTAAACCATAAGATTAGTAGTCTGCTCCTTAAGATGATGAGATCAGCTGTAAAACAAAAAGGAGACGATATGTTCAGCTCCCATTACTACAGAAGAGGATTAGGGCCATTCAAAAAAAATAAATAGAAAAAGGCATTAAAAGTCTATTCAAGTCTGACTTTATTCTCAGAAATCTGAGAATAAAGTCAGAATTGAATAGACTTAATGTCTTTTTTCCCCTTTTTCTATTTTCAATTTTTTTAATGACCCTAATCCTCTTCCGTACTTTACTGCCAGTGATACACAATACTGAATTTTTTTAATATTAACAGCAACCTACTGAAAGTGTCCTGGATTTTTGTGCTTTAAAACGTTGCCCCTCGATGATAAAACATCTGCAAAAACGTTGTTGTTTTTTTATTTATATTAGTTTTCATGACTCCATCTTATTTATCTTAAATTTTCAGCTGGTTTAGAAATTATGCATACAAACGTTCACTGTTGTTTTATGGTAGATATTTCTACGGAGCTCAGGATTTAAAACAGCTGGATGGACGGATGGTTTGACTGAGACTGAATTAAGCATGAATTTAGTCGGGAACATTTACAGTGCATAAAGGGTTAAATCTTAAAATCACTTAATATGAGCAGGTAAATAAGATCATCTGACAATGGAATTAGTATTTTGACCCCTAAAAGCAGATAATTAAATATACTGTACTTGAAATTAGATGGAGATGAGTTGTTTACATTTTAACAACTCAAAAAGGGAACTAAAAGTATTTTAGTTGTGTAGATCCATTTCATTAAATGCTTAAAGACTAAATGAGTGAATTTAAGAACAACGCAGTCGTTACCTGTTACAAACCAGCTGTAGTCCCCCCAGGTCCAGTCTGAGATGTTTGCAGCTGGAGGACTGTGAAGGAAAGAAAGCAAAAAAGACAAACTAGAGCCGACCTCAGAACCAGCAGACCCTGAAGAACCAGAACCAGGTAAGCTCCCACCTGAAGTCGGCCTCCTGCTCCGTCGACCCCACGACAAACGGCACGTCGCTGAAGTCTCCCTTTTTCTCCCAAACATCAAAAGGCGGAGCTTCCAGGACATATCCATCCACCACAGCGACCGGCCCGCAGAAACGGCCCCTGGTGGGGAGGTCGGTTAAATCGCTCGCTGCCCAGGATGGGTATTCCTCCCACGGGATGGCCTGGGACACAGACACAAATACCAGCAGAATAAAGCATGCCACACCGTCCCATACGCTGCATGCACTGTCGCTTCATGCATGCTCAGTATGAGGGATTGCTGCAACGCCATCAACAATGCAGACGACTGTCCACTGTGGCTCTACGCTCTTTCAGGAGGAGTGAATGCTGCTTGGAGAGACTTGATGCAACCTGCTGGGTTTCCTTAGAGAGGAAACTTTCTGACCAACCTGGAGGATCTGATGGAGTCTGACTTTGGAAAGAGTCTTGAGATGACACTATGTAGGTAAATTGAAAGTTTTCCTCGTTTTAAATGTATGTACATTGTGGTAAATTCCTGTTTAACAACCATATACATTTGGAATATTTTGTACAAATACAATTTCCCTTTGATCATCAATCAGTTGCTATAATGAATTAAAAAAGAACAAACCTGCCCTTTAAAACATTAAACCTGAGTAAAAATAATAATAAAATGGAAAGCATGCCCCTCCCCCCTCCCAGAGTGGCAGCATTAAACATTTTAAAAACTTAATAAGAGAAAGACACAGCACTTCTCAATAATGAATGCAATGAAATGATGATGAGAGATGAACTTTCTCAAGTCATCCAGAGGTGGTAGGAAAATAAGCTGAAGCTCTTCAGAAATGCTCACTTCCCATCACAGGAAAGTCCATTTAGGAAACCTTAATGGACTTTCAGAGTGACAGAACATGTGTGTTTAAGCGCGGCTGTAAATTTCACTTTCCATTTATTAAGCGGCGCTCGGGTCCGCGCAGACCTGGATCTGACATTTAAAATCCATAAAAATGAAAAAGCATTTTTACATTTCGGTAAATGTCTTCAGCGGAGTGGAAAGAGAAGCTCTTTATTCAAACCCTTGAATATTACAAATGAAATTAAAGAGAATTTTTTTTTTTTAATTACTGTAACACCTTCTGTGCTTTGACAGGAAATAAATCCTGGACTCAGACTTTTGCCAATGATCCGTGTCCTACCTGCAGGACCCGTCTCATGGAGAGGCCTCGCAGGCAGGCCACATCTCTGCAGCCCGTCTTGTTCAGGAACCCCAGGTTGTCTGATTCGGCCTCTTCCAGCGTCGTGTTGAATACGTACGAGCCACTCATGTCCACGGCGGCGTGAAACAGACCTTTGGCCAGCGGGGACGTCATTAAGGTCCACACCGAAGTCCCACCTTCATCAGTCAGAGAAAACACAGGAGGCGCCGGTTTATCGCTCTGAAACACACATTCTGCACCCCTTAAACCCTTGAGATGTGAAAGAACATTTTATATCTAATGAGGAAAAGCAGATTCTACCCTTCTAAACTAGTCTAGTAGGCTACAAAAAGGGAACTGTCCTTGATTTGAGCAGCTAAATAAGATTATCGGCCAATGGAATGAGTATTTTCACCCCTAAAATAAGATAAATACATTTGTTGCACATGAAATAAGACGATGATGAGTTGGTCCTTTTTTTACTTGCTAAATTCTTATTCAACTGGCAGATAATCTTGTTTACCTGCTAAAATCAAGGGTAGTTTCAATAAAATTGTACTCACTTTTAGTTCCCTTTTTGCAGTAATCCAAATTATGGTTGGTACACTAAAGAGCTCCCAAAGAAAATTCCCATAGAAAGGTTCTGTGCCTCATTTATTGCACGTCTCAATCAGCACCTCTACAAACATCTGGGTTTTGTGGCAGTTTTCTGCTCTGGAACATACATGTGAACGGCAGCACAATGTATCAGGTGTGTAGAAAGTAATAAAAGTTCGTTATTCAGCTGATTCGTGCATTAAGAGGCAGATACACGGTAGTTCATGAGGGAAATAAACCGCTATAAAAAATAAAAGATTCCATTTAAATCTGGTTCTTTACGTTAGCAGCTCTGCAGCAATGCAACATAGTTCTCGTGTAGCTTTTAGGAGCCTTTTTGGTCTCGTATCGGCCACAGACTCCAAATAAAAACTCTAATCAACCCGGGAGAACCTTTGATCCGATCCACTTTAAACAAGCAGAGGCCGGAAAATATAAAGAAATGTGGACAAAACCAGGAGAACACATTTAAAATTCAGTATGTTCTTTTATTTAACAACATAACTTCCAATCTGATTACGCTTAAGCTAAATCAGAACCATTAGCCCATTTCTTGTGCCCCAAACCCTCTATTCTTCATTTTTATTTGGGTCAGGAAGCCTTTAAGGGTCGCACTTCATCTGAATTCACTGCGCTCCACCTCACAGTGCCGGCCTGTCGCACACAAACCCAGTGAAACACCCTGATGCTAGCGGGCAGAACACGAGACGGTGTGGGAAAGCTCACGGGGCGTGAATACTTTCAGAAGTTGACTCAGTGACGCGTTTCATGTCCCGTTCACTCTCAGCGCCTTCATACCTGAACTCTGTCCGAATATCGTGACTTTTCCAGGATCTCCTCCAAACCGGCGGATGTTCCTCTGGACCCACTTCAGAGCTGCGACCTGGTCCAGGAAACCGTAGTTCCCTGTGGGGGTGGGGGTGGGGGGGGGACAGGCATGGATTACTCTGAGGACCCGTCTGGATGTGAATTTGTTTCCAGTGGCCCCGTTTCCACCGTCAGGAAGAGAAGCAGACCGCCGGGTGAGCTAGATTCAGCCGGGGGAGAGGAGAAATGGGCCGGGGAGTCAGAATTAGAAAGGAGCGCGTGGGAGAGGGAGCTGATGGAGGAGGAGAACGACTGGAGTGGCACGCATCATCGCCATCGTTATGGCGTCATTTACCAGGTCACTTGCCATCAAGGTCACGGCGTGCGAGCTCCGGTTATGTAACAGAAGTTTCCCCGCCGACATTAACCGGGAAATGAGCTCCATTTATCCACATCGCATTAACCTTCATTAAGCATTCAAATGTTAATGGAGGTGTGTTTTCAGGCTGCAGGAACACAATGTAAACAACATAAATATTAAAAAGGTCTCCTCCAGAGGTAAAGAGCTCGTGACAAAAAGGCCGCCGCAGCCATTAGAAGTTCTTTAATACAGCTGCAGCCTAAAACAGCTAAACACCAGTAAACTGCTTTACTTCTTGGACTTCGCTGAGAACAAACGTTTATTCTCATTCTGTGGCCTTTATTTGCAACACCGGCGCCATAAGACAGCAGAACGAACCGGAAAACTACATTTAACCAACATGTGAGCTAAAACAAGGCAGATTATCTGTCCACTCGGTCCTGGAGCGCCAAATCTATGGACCACAGGGAACGATGAGCTGATGAGACCAACGTTAACACCCAATTAATATACTGTAATATTCAATAAATTAGAATATTATCAACTTGCTTCAGTAACAATTAGATTAATTACTCACAGACTGATGTTTTAAAGCCCTTATTTCTCTAAATAATGATGCTTTTTTGCTTACATATAATAAAAACCTGACATTTAAGATTAGAAACTGATGAAAAAACATTTTAATACAGAAATGTGGGCTTAATTAAATGTTTAATACACGTTTACCTGCATTTCAAGAAAAATTTACTTCGGAACATGGGAACCCATATTCTAATTTAACTGTACATGTAGAAAAACAGCAATCAAAATAGTTTTCCTTCCCTTCCTGCCTTGAGCGATCATTATTTATTCTAGAAACAGAGGTTAAATTTACTGGAAACAAAGTGATAACAGAGTGGAACTTTAAAAAACTGTCACCACCACAAGCTTTCATTCAGGGAAAATGTAAATAGGATTTACATTTAAATTTCATTTAAAATGTAACGAAATGAGGTTTAAAAAGGTTGTAAATGTGAGGGTAAAGTAAAATCTTTGTTCAGGTCAACCTTCCTGTTATCTGCTCAAGGTCTCGCTCTCACTCTCTGGCTGCCTGAATAAACCGCTGATGCGTCGCTACACAGTATCAACATCTCACTGCTTCTCTCAGTCAAAGCTTCCACACTGAACAGCGCCACCTTGTGGAGCTTTTTCTGCCCAGTCCGCCAGCGGTTAAGCTGAAAACCGTCCCGTTTATTTATTATCTCTGTGCATCTCTAGCGATGATGTGTGTCGTGTTTGAAGAAAAACCAAAGCATAGCAGCACAAACACCTCAGAGCAGCTGTGAAGCACGGCGGAGGAAGGCTGATGGTCTGGGCTCGTTCTGCAGAAACGCAGTTATTGGGTGTGTGCAGAGTTGTGCTGTGATCCGACCCAGGATGCAGATCCATGAACGAGACCAGCAGATGCACATTTCAACCAGGTCACCCAAAATAAAGGTATATAGCCACATTATGTGCTTATAAAATGGACCAAAAACAGTTTGATCATGATTAAATAAGGTTATTTACACCAAGCCTCCATCCTGATAGTGTTTTTATGGTCCGTTTTTATGCTAAATAAAAACCCAGCACCAGGCATGATGACCAGAGATAAACAGACATGGTGCCATCTAGTGGCAGTTTCGCAGAACTATCATAAAGCCAGTTCGCTTAATTAATAAATCAGTATTAAACAATGCCGGACTGAGCCTGACCCTCTGCAACGCCTCGCAGTAAAGCAGCAGCTCAGCGTGATGAAGACCAACGTTATTAATTAAATAAACGATCTACAGCAACTTTAAGAGCCTCATCAGAACATTTACTCATGTCAGTCAACTCTGCGTCACATCTGAGCCTCGGCAGGTTTAGCGTCCGCATCAGTGAACACCAATGTTCAGACTGGATTCCCAGAGATGTTCCAGGCTTTTACCTCTGGGAATTATATATTCATTTATGTTTTTTTTCCACTGGATCTTGGACTTTTCTTCATTGTTTTACTGGGAGATGCTAATAGCCGTAAGCTGCTTCCTTGTTTTAACCCCTGCTATGCATGAGCAGTACGTACTTCTGTTAATATCATAAATAAACACGAAAGCCTTTTTTTACTAACAAATTGAGTGTGATAATCTTTCATAGAAACTTTGTATGCAACCAGAGTGAGCTGCTGACATATAAATTAATAAAAGTCAAATAATGTGGGTATGTACCTTTAAAGATTAAAGAGTTGTTTGTTTGCCAAGATAGAAATGTCTTACATTTGAAAAAGCTGTTATGAAGCAGCAGTTAGTTAATGATAAACTAAGACCGACTGATTATATCTGACCTCACGCCTCAGCCAAACCTCTTAGAAGAGGAAAACTCCTCCCACACCGCCTCATCATCGCTTCCAGCCGGGCGATCCACCAGCTAAGGTTAAAGGAGCGCACCCAGTGAGCGAAGCACGGCCCACACTGGGTCATCAATAGAACAACGGCCCCAAACACAGCAGCAGATCCACAGTAAAGTCCAGACCGACGCTCCGGTGAGACCTTCAGAGCGCTGTGTAGGAGTGAATCTCTGCAGAACTAAGGCAGCGTTAGAGAGACGGGTGGAAAACTTTTATTTTAAATGAAGTTGTGGAAAAGCCGACGAACCTGACGTGTTTCTCGGAGAACCTTCTCTCAGCGCCTCCAGAGCCAGGAAGCCGAAAGCGTTGAGTCTGTAGTTGAAGCTGACGTAAACCACCCGGGTGTCGGCGGCCAGCTCCTCTGTGGGCGAGTATCCCGGCTCCCCCCCACTGAGCATGTGCAGGTAGCCTCCGTGGATCCAGACCATGACGGGCAGCTTGGCGTCGGGCTGCAGCGTGGGCGTCCACACGTTGACGAAGAGGCAGTCCTCCTGGCCCATCACCTTCCCCGCGCTCGACAGCGGCCGCACCTGCGGGCACACGCTGCGGAAGCGGGTGGCGTCCGACACGCCCCGCCCACAGACCGGGTCGGACGGAGGCGCCCAGCGCAGGTTACCGACGGGCGGAGCGGCGTAGGGAATGCCCTTAAAGGAGTAGGCTCCGTTTTTCTGCAAAAGTAAAGCAGAGGTTCTTTAATCCGGCAGAATAAAATAATATTATCAAAGGTAAATTTTTATATTGCATGGATTCCCTTCCTGTTTGAGCATTTAGAAAGTGTCTGCATTAAGTTTTCCATGCATTCAGAGCTCTACGGTGTTTTAGAGAGGAGTGCTGTGAACGCACGGTGTTCAGGGGGAGATGGATCCTTAATGCTACTACAAGCTTTATTCATGGAGTAAGATCTGTAACATCTACTCAGAACCAGCAGAGTACTGGGATTTATATGAGCTTCTCTTATCTGATCTTCTGTTCAGATCCCCCCCCCCGCAGGTGCTCTATAGGATTTGGGTCCAGGAACCGAGGCGATCCTGGAAGGTTGTTTTTTTTTTTGCCTGCTTCGCTGGTTTTGCCATAGATTTCGGATTTTATGCTGCTAGAGACCAGATGCCAACCAGTGTTTGGTTCTTTTAGCAGATATCATCAAGGTTTTTAATCTAAATATCCTGTTTTTTCTCTTAGTTCTTGATGCCATGCACGCCAACAAGGACAAACAGGCCCACAGCACCACACATCCTCCACTGTACTTAAAGAAACGGGAATGAGGGGCTTCCCCAGATCTTCCTCTCTTCTTCCACTTGGAGTGTTTGTTGCTGAAAAGCTCAATCTAAAGTTAAAGTCCCAGAAAGGTTTAACCAAACTCCACATGGGACAGAAAAAGGTTGGAAAGTAGACGTGTCTGATGGTCGCTGTGAAGACCTGCCGACCTTAGACTGGCACTCTTCGCTGCTTCAGACGCGTTTTCCTGTCCATCCTCCGCCCCGTGTGAGGTGGAGGTTAAACCTGGGCTCCAGCCTCGCTCGTCACGGCTCCAGTTTTATCCAAACCGTTTAATTAGTGCTCCAACTGCAGAGAGGGACGAGTTTAGAGCCGTTTTCCCCTGACTTATGAAGAGCAACGAACTGCTGCCTTACTTTCATGGTATGTTTTGTTGTCTTTCCCATTTTGAACAGCGTAATACTGCAAGTCATGGATTTTTTTGTCACACTTGTTATTTCCTGTCAGTATTTTCACTACAGATTTATCAAAGCTCACTTCCAGAAAAAGAAAACTGTTTAAAAAGTCCAATTTGATTACGTATTTTTTCAACAGCTGCTGTGGAGAAAAGGACCCTCGTCAGGTTAATATTAATTTTATTTATATAGCGCCAATTCATGAAACACGTCATCTCAAGGCACTTTCCAAAGTCAAATTCAATCAGATTAGTCAATAACAATGTCCTATCTAAGGAAACCCAGTAGATTGCATCAAGTAATAATTACACCCAAACGTAAAGCTGTGATCTCACGAAGCTGCAGTGACTAACTGAGGCAAACACTAGGAGTACAAGTGCAGACCTTTATTATTCGCTGCTAAGGAGCAAGAAGCTGCGCTGGAAAGTCCTGAAAGAGAAGTGAAACTGGGCTTTGAGACGAAAAAAGAGAAACTCAGAAATTTGTGCCGACGTCAGCAGCAAACTTTTGCTGCTATTTTCTCCTGGTAGATGATGATCTGCACTTTGGACGTTTTAATATAACGTGCGTTTTATTAGCCGGCTCACAGGAGGGATCTTTCTGGATGGAGTTTCCTCAAATAACAAACAAAAAGGTTCCTTCCACACGTTGTGCATTTAGAGGGATTTAAATGATCCGTCGGCCTGTTGAGTCCAAACTCACGTGTTTTCCTTTGAACTCGCCGCAGTCCGTCGCCACCTGGGGGCGTCCGGGCGGCAGAGTCTGGGCCATGTAGCCCAGGTAGACGGCGAGAGCCAGCAGGGCGAGCACGCCAAGGCAGATGAGGAAGATGCAGCGTTTGGACAGCACCAGGAAGGGGCTGATGTAGTGCCGGTGACGGGCGTACTGCTCCTCCTCCTCCTCACCGTCCTCCTGCACCAGGTAGCGGTACTCGGTCCTCTCTGGAACCTCAAATGCATCGTCCTCCATCTTTGCTCTGCAGGAAGAGATGAAAACGCTACGGATGAGGCAACCATGTACATGTGAGAGCAGGTTGATGCAGAGACCCAAGAGACAAAAAGGTCCGGCTAACGTTATCAAGGTTCTGAGAAATGTAGAGTTTTCCTGACTATTATATTTCCCCATCAGGCCATAACAACAGCTTGAGAGATCTTTTTAATCCTACGAAGCTAATTTTATTTATAAAGCACTTTAAAAACAGCGAGAAGTGACCAAAGTGCTGAACATGTTAAAAAAGACAACAATACTAAAAACAAAGTATTATCAAAACTATTAAAAAGGAAACACTTTTCAATGAGAATATAACATCAAAATACTGAGAACCATTCATTCAGCGCAAACCAGGTGGAGTTTTCTAACTAAGTAGATACTGGCAATGTTTCATCTGCAAAAATCTTGTTGTTTTTTGGCTAAAACTAACATTAGAAATAAACGGTGAAGAGAAAAATAAATTATGTCGGGAGAAAATTACAAAGTAGACCCTATAATTCAGAACACATTTCCTGCCTCCTGGACCATCGCGGCTTTCAAAGTCCAACCAAAACTGGACTTAATGGTCCGCCTGGGGTCAAAATTAGGACTCCTCCACAGACAGAGCTCAGCTTTCTAAATGAATTTAACAATGTGAAATGTAGAATAAAATGTCAATATAAAATATTAGAGATGAAAACCCGACACTGAACAGATTTAGGGCCTGACTCACGTCTAACTGTGACCCTACTGAGGTCATCAGCAGTGACCTTTTGACCTTTTGGCCCCATTAGTGACCAAGACTGAAAATCAGGAGGTCGGTGGTTAAAACACTGAGGACTACAGGAACTGTTGCTCCATCCCAGGGTTCTGTGACCTCTGGCTCTTTGGACCTTCCACAGCAGCTCTTAATAACTTTGGCTACAAATTATATATTTTTATTATGGTATATAAATGTAATAATGATAATAAATGCAGGTTTCAGCTGTTTTTTTTCTTGGAATAAGAATCATAAGAATCACTTTAAGCATCATTCCGTTCACAACAGAATGATGCTAAAAGTGCCAGTAATATTTAATTTTAAATCAATATTTTTTCATTATGTTGGAAACTATGATTTTTTTTACATCATTATCCTCAAATATCAACATCCCATCCATCCTGTTTTTTTTAATCCTCAAAATAGACATAAAGGACGTTTCTTTAACAATGACAACATATTTCCTACAGTAGATCTTTATCACAAATTATAACTTGTCTTTTTTCAAAAGGCCAGGCAACATTTGGGGCTCTGAACGAGTTTAATTAAAGTGGACTGAAGGTAAAATGGCTCTTTAGACTGTAAACATTGCAGGCCCCTGGTCCAGGCCCATTAAAAGACTACAACAATGTCTGCCTGCTTGGAAGGAGAGCAAAGGGAAATAAGGGCTGATTTAAAACTTTTCCACAGGGCTGTACTATCCTAGATTTTGGTTTCACGTTGATTTTTGCAGCTGATGTTTAAATTTGCCAGGAAATGATTAGTAGCAAGCAAAAACGTTTAGATAAATTAGTCAAAGTTTAACCTCAAGTGTTTGCATTAAGTCACTGCATACCTGCATAAATAAGCGTTCAGGAAACACACACACACACACACACACACACACACACACACACACACACACACACACACACACACACACACACACACACACACAATGCGTGGAAACAATCAGCGGACATGCATGGAGGAGGAGAAAACATGTCCAGCCAGTAAACCAGTAAGATAAAGCCAGTAAAATACACACTAATCCGCGTTTTTACTCTAACAAACGCAGCAAATTATGTGCATTTAACTTTATTCCAGACTTTATTTAAAAAATGCGATTAATTTCAGCGGATCCGAACTCAGAAGAAAACTTTAAGCAACGCTAAACAACAACCAAACAGAAGATTTAAGGGGAGAAAACCTGTTAGGAGAGCAGAGAACAGCCCCGTAAACACTTTTGACAGTTAACATAAACTAATTTATCGAGTATTAATCGGTTTCCTTCCGCTCCCACAAGCTCACATTCCTACAGAATCCCACTTTAACACTTTAGTTAATGCGAGAAAACATAAAAAGTTACGTTTATTAACTTACCATGTCCTAAAAGCTCCCAAATCTTTAAAAAGTTCCGCTCTCAAGACCTGAAGTTGACGCATATAGTATAGTTTCGAACTGTCGGAGTGCGCATGCTCGTTACGCTTCCGTTATAAGGGCCCTTAAAGGGACAGTACCGCAAAGATGGCCGTCAGGATGAGAGGGACAGCCATAGATATCCATAATAAAGGCTAGATGTCTCGTCCGCGCTGCTGGCCAATGGGGGTCGACGTCCGCACGTGGCGGCCATCTTGCCACAGGCAGCTCGCTCATTCGTAACATTGCGTTTCAACGGCGCATGTACTTAAATAACCATAACGTCCTCAATTGTCTAACGATTCTCAAACTGTTTGGTTTGTTAAACAAAAGTCAGACATGTAGTTATGACACTGCACACTTATGAATAATTATAACCATGGAATTTCATATGAAAAGAACATTGAATAGAACAAACAGGTGCAATAAATATACACACGCACAAGGTATTTATGTTAAATCAATATATGCTATTAAAACTCAGTGTACAGAATGACAACATGATATATATATATATATAGACACTTTTATTTGGGTGTGATTAATTATTTCACAGTCCTAATTTATTTATATTTACATACATACTTTTATAATATGAATATTACTGTTATAATAAAATATGAAATACTGACAAAAAAAGCTTATTGTGTGGCAACCTCTTGGTGTAGAAGCATAATCCAGGTTTCAAATTAAAGGTAACACTTTGAAGTTTCATGTAGACTATTCGGATTATATATCAGAAGTAATTACACAAAAGTTCCTATTTTTAAACCATTATTAAAGTGACATTTATTTGCTATTAAAATTGGTACAATAGTCCCCTTCACAAGTATATATAGATGTAGCATGTTGAAATCCCCATCTACACTACTGTGATGGTATACACATGGAAGACAGAGATTTAAAAAATGACCCAAAAAACATAGCTTGGCTAATGCCCTTTGAAAAGGACGGTTTTATTGAGCTTCTGTTGCATGTTGTTGCTCTGTAAGCTAAGGTTAGTTATTTTGGCAATGTGGTGCAGCCTTAACTTAAAAAACAAGGACACAACCAACGTTAACAGCGTATGGTGGTGGCTGTCTATGCCATACTGTGTTTCTCCGATGTGCTCTCTGAGCACAAACACATCCTCTGACCCTATCCTCTTCCTTACAATGTACACGACCTCTAGCACTTTGATGGGCTGTGATCGTCTGGTACATGAGGTCTGACGAATGACCCACTCTGCTGCCCTGACTACCATCACTGTGCCTTCTGATGGAATCACCGGACCTCCATTGTTTTTTAACTTCAGCAGGTGGTAGCTCTGGTCCTTGATGGCAGATGCAGCATCTGTTACCAAGCTGGCACGGCAGACATCACAGGACAGCTTTTTCAGAGCCCGTCGCACAACAAATCCTGAAATAAGAGTTGGTATATTAAAATAATTTATAATAACCATGGGGAAATTAAGGGAACATTTATCTTTTTGGACCATTGTGAGATTGATTTCCCTCAAATTTACACCAAAGATTAATTGTCATACAATCGTTATTGGTGTCAGTAAAACCTATATAATTGACCAGTGGTCTCAGCCTTGATAACTTGCGCAAGTAGCCGTGATGCACAACTATGCTGCATGATTAAGTCATTTTTCGACAAGAAAATCTGCAATTTCGACATGTTCAAGCATCAAGAATTATAGCCACGTTCATAACGTTTGTAAGAAACCAAACTGTTTGTAAATCCGTTAAGAATTCAATGAGATAAGAGTATTTGTGTTCGTGCTGATCACTCACCTTACATTAGGTACCACAGAGCACGCCAGAAAGCTTGCCTGAGGCAAGATGGCCGCCGGTGAGACGTTTGAGACTCCGCCGTAAGACATCTAGCCTTTATTATGGATATCTATGGGGACAGCTATCAGACAGCTGAGAGCTTTTTAAAACAAACATATTTCAATGGAAAATTAATAGTAAATGACTACTTTATGATATTAAAATAATTAGATCTTATTAGAAAATGTTACCAGAAAATATAAGATTTCTGAAGGCACTGTTAATGACTTTTAAAATGAGGTTTTGTTGGAAGGTTACAAGCAGTTAGTATCTTACATACAACAGATAACGCCTTTACCGTCTTTATATTAATATAAATATGTTTTAGTTGTTCCTGGGGCTGAAGCTAACAGCTGTAATGTCAAAGCGATTTATGCAAAAGTTACTTGTTTAACTTTTAAACCTTAGCCACAGTGACGTGGAATACGGAACATGTAAAATGAATATTGCTTAATATTTTATCCATCTATCTATCTTTCCATTGTCTATACCCGCTTATCTGTGCGGGGTCGCGCCTGGTGCATATCTCCAGCAGTCATTGGGTGAGAGGCAGGGTCCTCCCTGTCCCTGCACAGGTCTCCAGTCAATGACAGGGCAACATAGAGACACACAGGACAAACAACCATGCACATAAGGACAGTTTAGAGATGCCAATTAACCGAATAGTCACATGTTTAGACTGTGGGAAGATGCCGGAGTACACTTGCACAGGGAGAATATTCAATTCAATTCAATTTTATTTATATAGCGCCAATTCATGACACATGTAATCTCAAGGCTCTTTAAAAAGTCAAATTCAATGAAATCCTCCAGACAGATTGATCAAAAAGTTTCCTGTCTAAGGAAAACCAGCAGAACTTGTCTAGCACTGGAACTGCAGTAGATTTACTGGTCAAATTGAATTTTCATGCACTAACTACGGATTCTCTGAAACACGGATCTGGTTTGTGAAACTTTTTAATGGTGAAAATCAACAAGTGAACAAAAGAAACGGCTGCCATGAGGAGAAGGAGGAGGTCATCCTCTGCTAGAATCGCTACTGATGATGAACGATGAAGATGACTTCTCAGGTTCTGTACCGGTTCTGAATGTAGTCTTCCTCCCATCATGAGGATCGGCTGCTTCCCTGCTGCGTTTCCAGATCTGCTTTAATCCCTGCGAGGAACAGCCTCACGTCGGTGCTCTGTCAGTGATTTAACAGTCAGAAAGCAGCATTTTCACTCCGCCGATGGATGGATGGAGGCAGGCATGTAACCGCACAGTTAACACAAAACACATTATGGTAAAATCCATTCGGATCGACGCTGCGGACTGGCTGCATCGTCCTGTTTGGACATCCTTTGACTGGAGGAATTGATGAGAGTCCTGGAGCGTAGGGCTGCTTTTTGACCCCTCAGCTGCTCCCAGCATTGATTCCCAGCGAGCCCAAATCAAACCGTCATCCCAGGGAGAATAGCTGAGACCAGGGGTAACGAGGTCCAGTCCTGCAGAGCCGCCACCCTGCAGCTTTTAGAGGCCTCCCTGCTCCAAAACACCTGTATGAAATGACTAAATTCCCTCATTGGCATCAAGTTATTAAGCTCTTTCTTTTGTTTGAGGTGTGTTGGAGCAGGGATGCATCTAAAAGCTGCAGGTTGGTCGCTCTGCAGGGCTGGACCTTCAGCACCGCTGGTTTAAACCGATCTATCAGTGTCAGGTAAAGCAGAGGCCACAGCTGGAAATCAGCCATTTCTCTCTGTTTCTTACTCCGCTGGAACCACTGGGGAGGAAATCAAGTGCTAATCAGGCAGATTGATCCGTTCTTCGTTAACAGAGACAGAATTCATCGAGCAGTTTCTGCATCCAAGCGCTTTGTTGTTATTCCAGATAAGCGCCACTTCCTCCACGACTTCATTGTGAGATTCCTCCCATCCCTCACACACAACCTGTTTAGCAGCTCTGGTGTTCCTCCACACACTGGCATGGCTCTGAAGGAGAAAGTGGACCAATTGGTTCCAGTTTCCCTCGCTGATGGTTTGAGAATCTCGTTAAGTCTCCGGGTGGAAAACATTCATCTCGTTCAGGAAAGCCGGGAGGCCACAATTACTCTCTGACTGATGAACACCTCTGAAGCATTTCTGCGGGTGTGTGCTGAAGACTGCTGCAGGATTAAATTAAGCTCAGCGTTTCTTTTTTTCCTTTTCTAAAAATATTTCTAGATTTTCTTCACTCCTGATGTCAGAAATGAGACTTTTAAAGGAGAAAAAGCTTTTAGTTTTAACTTCCTGCAGACCTGCTCTGACCCTTACTTTGGGTCCCATTACAACCACAACAGTTGAGGCTTTTTTAGTGGGCTTTTATAAGAGAGAGCGACACGAAGAAGGAAAGGAGAAATGGCTTTTAAACGTTTTACAGGAAACTAGAATATTTGTGCATTCTTCTTTACAAAAGAGCTCGAGGTCAGACAGATTGGATGAAGAGCATCGGTTACCACAGATTCTCAGTTAGACTAGAGTCTGAACTTTGACTAGGCCATTCTAAGATGTGATCTAAACCATCCAGTAGTATCCAGCAGCACGTTAAGGGTGGAAGGAGAACCTCCACCTCAGTCCCACGTCTCCTGCAGCCGCTAACAGCTTTTCTTCCAGGATTTTCCTGATTTAGCTCCATCCATCTTTCCATCATCTCTGAGTTGATTCTGAAAGAATTTTGAAGCAGGAACATGGTCAGGTGGGCTGACCAGGAAGGTCCCAGCCCAGCACTGTTTTTATTCTTTGTTTGCACCCCCTTCCATAAAGGCTAGACCTGCGGAACTATCGAGCTCTGTTAACATCTGTTAACATCGAGCTTTGGACCTCTGCAGCTCCTCCAGAGTTACCACGGGCCTCTTGGCTGCTTCTCTGGTGAATGCTTCCCTTTCAGTTTTGGTGGACGGCCATGTCTTGGTAGGTCTCCAGCAGAACCCGATTCAGGATGGTTTCTGATGAGGGACAAATGAACTCAGAAGCTCAGCAACAGCAACACGGTTCAACAAGGGAGGAAACAGGGATGCTGGGTAAATTATGGTTAAACATAACAGACAAGAAGAAAGTGATCAGTTCTCTACAGACCAAAACCAAGAGAAAATAGTTTGAAGCCTGATCTTAATTGGAGAGAGAGTTTTGCCCCCTGAACGACAAATTAAGTGATGCATCTTTTGGTGAAACCCAACATTTCGCAGCGCAGACGTCGCCGTCTGGGCCCAGCGTACAGCAGTAAGTCTGCAAAGGCAGATCTGCTGCTGAGCCCAGATTCAAACGGAGCAGCGCCTCTGAGGGCGCATAAATCTGTGATAGGGAGGGTCCGTGTGGGGATTACAAGAGGAGCCCAGCTGCCTCCCTCTTTGAGTGCAGCAGCTGATTGCTAAAAGATACAAAGCTGGAAAAGTGCGTCGTTGTTGGCCCCGAGGAGCCCAGCAGCGCCTCATTGTGAAGCAGCGTCAGGACAGCAGGGGGGAGCGAACATTATCTCCCCTCTTCAAAGACAATCTGGCAGACATTTTGTTGAATGGGATGTTGTTCAAGATAAAAAATGTTTCATCTTTGAACATATTTACAGCTTTTTCCTGTGTAAAAGCCTGTGTCAGCAGAGTTCTCAGTCAAAATATTAAACCCAAATATATTTATTTGGTTCCAGAAAGCTAAAATTATTGAGACCTAATCAGGTGTGGTTTTGTGGGGTCGGGAACCATCCATGTATGACCAAAGGAATTTTGTAGATAATTGCAGAAACAGGATTGTTTTGTTGTCACAGAATGTGCGGCTGCTTCTTGTCCGGCATGAAAAAGTTCAGAGTGAGCCCTCTTACTTTCCCAGAGGATCTCCAGCCCGCTCTCAGGTCTCCTGTAGCCTCTAACAGGTTTTCCTCAAGGATTGTCCTGGATTTAGCTCCGTCCACCTCTCTATTTTATATCCGATCCTTTTTAAAGAAAAGCATCACCACAGCATGATGCTGTTCCACCGAGGACACAGTGTGTGTATGGTTAGTTTGCTGTTTCCATGATATACAATGAAATATCTTAAGATTTACACCAGTAACAGTTGACAACAGACTCTTCCACCTGAGCTATGGAGGTCTGCAGCTCCTCCAGAGAACAGGTTGGACACTATTGGTTGCACTGAATTTTATTTATCAATATTAGAGTAAGGAGGGGCGAATAAAAATGTCTGCCACACATCTTTATTCTTTAGAAAGAATTGAAAACCATTTATAACTTTTTCACACTTCTCAACTTTGCATTACTTTGTGTTGGTCTCTAAAATCCTAATAAAATACATTAAATGTTGGGAATTATGGAAATAAAAAATTTTTAAGGCAGTGGAAGTAAAAAATGTGGGTTTTAATTCAGAATCTTGGCTTCAGGGGAGGATCAACACAAGATAGAGGAGAGACCACCAAACACAGTTCCTATCCAAGACAAGAAAATAGCTGCAACAAGTCAGCAGAAATAGGAGGTATTGTGTTTTTTTTATTTTTATGTACCGTCCATCAGTATTAAATCTATGACCTCTGCAGATCATGTGATTAAATTCATCTTTAACCACTTCCTCCTAACTCCAGTAAGTAGCTGCCACGCCGAGACCTTTAACCTTTCTCAGTGTCTGAGCCAAATGAATTAGAAAGTGTTGCAGCTGCTCTGACTGTTTGGCAGCATTTTAATTTCCCCGTTTCACCACCAAGCGCAGCATAAGCTCTTCAAGCTGTGTCTTTAGGGATAGATTACACGTCCCTGTGATGTGTTTAGAGTTTTAGTGGCAGACTGTTCTTAGATTAATATGTTCTATATTAGTTTACTTACTTAAACAGCAGTTCAACTCCAACAAATACAATATAAAATGGTGATATTTAGATTGGAAGTGCAGTTGTAGAAAGTTAAAGGACATGAAAGCCATCAAATTACAATTTACTTCAAAATTAAAAATGATCACAGCTGTTCTTTTTTTAAGTTGGAACTTTGAAATGAAGTTTTATTGTTTCGTTAAAGCTGAATGTCACAAAGAGGAAACAGTGACTAAAGTGACATGCAGACTTGCTTCACATGCTGATCTAGATGTGCAGAAGCTTACATCCATGTCCAGCGTCTTCTTCTTGGTATTAAACTGAACAGTCGAAGGAACAAAATCTGACTGGCAATACTTTTTAAAAAAAAGCATTGATTTCAAAATACTCTGAATTTGAGGCCAACACGGCAGCTGGGTTGCAGTTTTCTGGACATGTTCACAGCTCTTTTTATGTGTTTGGCGGCATTATTTTTGAAAATATGTTTCCTATAGATACGTTTTTCTTGTTTGGTGCCTTTCTGTGTCCTTCGTGGAGCTTCTCTGACTTAATTACTGCAGATAAAGAAGACATAAGAGCTTCTGATGTGGCTTAAGCCTGGAGTAGGAGACGGATTTATCTCTCATAAGAAAACAATAAAGGCCTATCTCTCAGCAGCAGCAGACTGCTTCTGGCAGATTTAGGCAATTACAGAGAAAGAGGAAGGCTGCCACTGCTCCTCAACTCTAAACCATAAATATATGTTTCTGCACTCTGTATTTCAGTCCCATGCTCACACGTAGGAGGAAGAAAAGGGGGAGTCAAACACAGTGCAGACAGGAGGTCCCCAGAGAGCCTCCCTTGGCTTGTTTCTGGGTTTCCAGGCTCAACTCAAGTGGAAGGACGTAGTTCAGGTGAACGGTGCATCTTTTCAGCTTCGATAAACTGACTGTGACCGTGACGGATCCAAAGACTTCGCTTCAAATCCTCCAACAAGCAGGCGGGCAGGGGCGATGGAGCAACGCTTCACTGCTGTTTTCTCTTTTAGGCCATTAGGCCTGCACCGGACGCCACCCGGGACGAAAACTCTCCAAGCTCCCCCGTTAAGGAGGCGAGGGATTTTCACAGTAAGAGGGTCTGTAATATGTCTGTTAAGGCGGGAAAAGAAACTAACTCATGAACTAAAACAAACACTAGAGACTTACCAGCATGACAAACTGACAACTGCAGAAAACGCAGCTTCAGACCGAGACGTGCCGACCCACATTAGTTGTCCCAGCTGTGACCCGGAAGTCTCTGGATCTCAAGGAGGATTTTATTTAAGTTATTCACCACCGTCACAGACGGTAATAACTTATAACCTTTCCAAACCTAAAGGGATGGACTGTGCATGGGGGCGTTTTCTTAACTTATGGTCCTAGTAAGAAGTCTGGCTTCAGTATTTTGGAACTTGGTCAAGATAAACGTGGTCAAAGGGAAAATAACTGCTGCACACAAATCCAGGCAAAAAGTGTGCTTCACATTTCCTTTGATCATAACTCTATAATCAAACATTATAATTAAAGTTATGGCATGTTCTCTTGGTTTATTTCTTTGAGTCTGCATACAGGAAAGAACCAGGTAGTAAAGGATTACTAATTAGAACTGTGAAAAAAGGGATCTAGGTGAAGTATAAATGAAGATTTATTTCAGTCCTTTTATTTTACAGGAATTAAGTGCCATCCCCACAGCATCATACTGCCAAATTGGGGCACAGCTGTTTTATATTAAAAAAAACTTTATTTTCTGATCAGTTTTCTTTCCTTCCTGAAAACAATTAACAATGAAAAAAGTTTGTTTCAAAATGTTCCAGCGCGAGACATTTCTACAGCAATAAAATCAGAATACATTTCCAGGAACAAAACCCCAAAATATCCTTATATTTAATGTTTTATTCTGATTAAAACTACACAAGACAACGACACCGACTGTGGTGTCACCTTTAATTACGAAGGTAAAAGTAAAGTTGTTTCCTTAGTTCATGAAAAATAAAGACCTGATGAGAGCAATAAAAGGCAGCTATATAAAAAACAATAAGAAACCCAAAATGATTGCATCCTGTGAGCGTCTCACCAATCAGTGCCTCAAATAAAATAGGGTGTTTATCCGTGATGCTGTTCTGGCAAAACTCATTTCATTTCCCACTTCCAGTCAGCCCATCAGTGACTTAAAGTAAATTAGATTTTTCCAGTAAAAAAAAGAAGAATTTAACGAGCGGTGTATTAATAATCCGTGTGTGTAACACTGGAAGCCGCGCATGAATTCATTATTAACAGCAGGCTTGTTTTGCTTAATTTTTCCCCACACAAAGAGCTGTTTTTGTTCCAGTGACCGCAGGTTATGATTAAGTCAAACACAGTTATCACACTCAGTCGATTTATTGTTATTTGGAAAACAGCACGACTTTCTTCTTCTCTTCTCTCTCTTATGGCGTCTGCTGCTGATTCTGGTTCTTCTCCAATTAAAGCCTCTGACACTGCATTATGCAGAGCTTCCAGAGGCATCCACGGGGGGGAAGAGGTGGAGACTTCAGTAGAGAAAAATATAAAAATGCTACAAATTCTCCCTTTTTGTCCATTGTGGTTTTATTTCAATGTTATGCAGTCTATTCAGCTAATTAAAAAGGATATATAAAAGGCAGTTTTCTGCCCTATAAAGGGCATGAACTAATTAGTAGCATTAGTAGGTTTCTCTTTTAGCATTTCAACTTCTACTTGAGAGCAGCAGTCCTTTATAATTATGTACTGGGTATTACAGGGTTACAACGTGTTGCATGAATAAACCCCATCTTGATGCACCAGAATGCAATCCTGATATTAGATATCTCGTCTTAAACCTGAATTTAAAGCCTAGGTCCCAGCAGCCAGTCGAACTGTGGCTCTTTTTGCCTCTTTTCTGATTCACGGTGGGCGGTTCAGACTCGCTTTGTCAGGCGACAGTTTATTTACAAATGATTTTCTATTTTCTCTTCAAAGAATAAGTTAAGGAAATGCAGCTCTATGACAGCTGCAAGGTAGAGCAGGGGTTGGCACTTTTACCTTGAGCCAAGAAGGTTCTGATCTGAGGTAAGGGCCATTCAAAAAAACAACATTCAAAATAAAAGTATGACTTTACTCTCAGAATTCTCAGAATATTAAAGCCAAAATTCTGAGAAAAAAGTCAGACTTCTGAGAATAAAATCAGACATTTACTCTGTATAAATAAATGGTACTGACACTGTTGTTATATTATAATATGTGGCATGGTTGTTGTGGTCTATAGCAGTATGAGTGTGTGTTTTTGCCGGTCTATATGTGTTTTTGACATGACAATGGCAACTGAATTTCCCCCTTGGTGATTAATAAAGTAAACCTTAACCTTATTCTGAGAATAAATGTCTGATTTCTGAGAATAAATGTCTGATTTCTGAGAATAAATGTCTGATTTCTGAGAACATAGTCTCAATTGAATAGATTTTTTTGAACAGCCCTAATCCTCTTCCGTACAGCAGGCAGTGTGTGGGAGTGGTGGTTTGTCCCGTGTGTCTCTGGTGGTACAGCAACCTCCTCGGGGTCTAACCTCTAATGACTGCTACACATAAGCATCTCCTGCCGGCTCCAGCTGGTTATGGATTGATCCATCATCCACCGGGGAGTCTCCTGGATCCCGTCATCTCCTGCCTGGTTCGCTCTGATCTTGCAGTAATTCCACTTCCCGTTGTTTTTCCCCGTTTGAGGAGTCGTAGAAGAAACTTTCAGAATATGAGGATGATGGTTTCCTGGTCTCCAACCAGGCTGCAGTTCCTACAGGGAAGGCTCTGATGAACCCACGCTGCTTGGTAAACAGAACCTTTATTGTAGATCCAGTGGATCGCATTTCCTGTCTGTCGCAGAGACGTGGATCAGCTTTGGGGAGTGCAGGGTTTATTCCAAGGTCTTTCCATCTATAACTGGCCATTTCTGAATGCGCCGAGGTCTTCTGGTGGAGAAGGGATATCAACTATTCTTAAGGATCAGTTCCAGTGCAGACAACTCAGAGAGCTGACAAGTTGCTCGTGTTCAAAGTGGGTCGTTTCCAGGTGGCGCTGTGTGGTCTACAGAACACCAAAACACAACAAGCACTTTTTAAGCCATTTCTCTGAGTTCTTGGCTGACATAATGCTGACAGGATTTTAATTGTGGGACATTTAAACACGTCTGCTGCCGTGATAATCTGCTGGCTCAGGAGTTTTCATCTCATTCAGTATTTTAACTTTGTGCAGAGTGTGGCAGATCCCACTCACCAGCAGGGACACACTCTGGACTGGGTTTTATCTCATGGTTTATCCATTTTTGATCGGAAAGCATGGGTGGAGTATTTGACATCTCTCTAGTCTGAGTTTAAAACTCGCGCTCCAGCCCGAACGCTGCCAGACTGTTAACTCTTTCACTGCTGCTCTCTTCTCCTCTGTGTTTATTAATGACTCTGTCCGTAACTATCTCTAATTGACATGATCCACGTGTTTTGTTCAAAACCATCAATTAAATTTAAAATGTTCCTCAATCTACAAACCTAAAAGACTCTGCTGACAATTTCCTTTACTCCTTTTTTGATGAGGTCCAGGCTACCAGGTCATTGATCCAATCTTCTGACCACGATCCATGTCACTTGGTTCAGTCTGTTTCCTTTTTAAACAAAGTTCAAAACCTTCAAATTCTTCCTCTGACTCGATCCCTGCACATGTTTCTAACAGATATTCCCTTCAATTGGACCCTCAGTTGTAATAATCGACTTCTGTCTTCTCCCTTTAGGAACAATTTTCAAAAATTGCAACATCTCTTTATCTGTTATGCAGATGACTGTCAGATTTATCTCCTTGTAAAGCGAAAGTGTCCATGGTCCATCCAACCTCTTGTAAAGGTGTTTGATGACATCAAAGCAACGATAGCCATTAATTTTCTGACCTTTAATGAAAACAGGTGATTTTTTTTCAGTCCTGATGGTAAATCACACAGATCTTATGAACAGACAAATGTCCAAATGTCCAAAGGCCACCAGATCAGCCCGATAGGCTGAAGCTCAAGGGAGATCGGGGCCTTTTAGACGTGGCTCCAATATGATGGAAGAAGTTGCAATTAAATATTAGAGAGGTTTCTTTTCTTGCTGTTTTTAAAGGTACATAGCCTTTATTTGACCTTTATTTAATTTATACGTCAGCAGCTCACTCTGGTTGCATACAAACTTTTTCCTGAAAGATTATCACGTCCTGCTGGCGTATTAGTTGTTATTTTGGTGTTTTACGCTTTGCTTGTGCTCAGTTTGTTAGTAACTAAAGCCTTTTGTGTTTATTTATAATAAGAACAACAGAGGTACGGAGGTGTGCATGTGAAGCAGGGGATAAACAAGGAAGCAGCTAATGCTTCCTTGTTTATCCCCTGCGGAAAGCCTGAGTTCCTTTAAATCAAGATTAAAAACACATTTGTTTAAAATTGCCTTTGACTGTTCTAGTTAAACTGTTTTACTGTTTTTAATGTTCTTTTTTGTTACTACATTCTATCCCTACTTGCTTTTATTCTATTTTCTATCTACATTTTATTATTTTGCTATATCTTAATCATGTAAAGCACTTTGTATTGTCTTGTACTGAATTGTGCTATATAAATAAATTTGCCTTGCCTTGCCTAATGGCTATTAGCATCTCCTAGCCCAGTGTGGAAACAGTGAAGAAAGGTTCAAGATCCAGTGTAAAAAAAACAAAACATATATGAATCCAAGAGGGAAAAAACTGGAATGCTGCTGGGAATATGAACGTTGGTGTTCATTGAAGCGGAAGCTAAAGCTGCCGAAGCTCAGATGTGACGCAGAGTTGACTGACGTGAGTAAACGTCCTTATTAATACGGTGATGACAGTGAAATCAACGATCTTCATTATAAACAGATCGATGGATTGATTGGTTCTTGCCTTGATGCTGTGTCCGTGTTTCCGTTTATGAACGTGAAATTTCTTTCTCCATCATGTTCTGATATGAGGCTCTCAAAGTTGCTGTAGATCGTTTATTTAATTAATAACTGTTGTTCTTTGATCACGTTGAGCTGCTGCTTTACTGCAAAGCATTGCAGAGGGTCAGGCTCACATTATTTACAAGTGATTTATTAGTCATCTGGCTTTGTTGTAGTTCTGCGGTACTGCCTGTAGATGGCGCCACGTCTGTTTATAGCTGCTCACTGCAGCTGTTGCTGGGTTCTATTTAGGCTTTAAAAGGACCATCAAAACATTATCTGGATGGACACTTGGTGCATATAGGTTTATTTTTTCATGATCAAACATTTTTGGTCTTTTTTAATAAACATATAATGTGGCTATATACATTTAAGACTCAGTAACCATTTTATTTTCATTGGCTTTTGACACAGAGTGAGTTAGTTTGCTGTTGTTTCTCTTTTTATTTTACTAAAGTCTTTTTATTCTGTGTCTGTTGTCAATTGTTCTATTTCATTACCAATATTTTGTGTTTTGGTTTGATCTTTTTTAATACTGTAGCACATTTGGGTTAAATAACTGTTTAATGTGGGCTTTATAAACAAAATGGATTAAATGGATTTAAGAAAGCAGACTGCCAGTAACACAGAGACTAGTAATGAATGGATGGAAGAAACCATGTCCTTTCCACACATTACCATCCTCTTTGATTCCTTGTTTTGTTGTTTGTAGTTACAGTGAAATAAGTCTGAAAACAGACTTCTCTGGCTGGGCCCACTTGTAAATTTATGCAAATTAATCTGTCAGAGTACAAGAATGTACATTAAACCACATAGTTTAGTACGTATAAAGATATGCAGATGGTTTTTTGTAGTAAGGTTTATTGCACCAAACAGAAGTTTCCTTTAATTAATGAAAACCAATTTTAGAATATAAAAAATATTATATGGATATGGCTAGTAACATGATTTTAAGTAAAAAATACTTTAATAAAGACTCTTTCAACAGTTTTCTTCTCGTCGCTGCAGATTTTCATGTTCAAACCGGTGTGTCAGCTTGTAGCCAGAATAATGCTGTCAGATACAGCGTCCTGCTGACAGATGTTTTCAGTATGTCTGAAACCGCCACCCTGTGGGAGGCTAGAGGACGTTGTTCCTGCTGCTGCTTTGCTCTGCTTCCATATGCTTCCTGCTAGCAGACATCATATCTCTTAACAAGAACCACCAGAAGAGTTAATGCCTTCTGTCCACATGGATTTTCTCTCCACTGCCTGCCAGCGGATTTTGGGGTGAAGCCCCCGGTCTGTCGTTGTGCTGCTGATTGGCAGGGTCCTTAATTGCGACCACCTCTTTCTGAATAATAGATGCTCGTCTGGCTAAGTGGTGTGATGAAATATTAAAAAGCCAAGGGCATGCCACCCAAGACTGTTTTAAAAGAGGATTCCAGGAAAGGAGCTGAGAAAAAGGGCAAAAGAAGAAGCTCTTATTTGAAGCAGGGGCCACACTGTCGGATTAATGTCCACATTGTGCAAAGGTAAACTCCGCGGGGACGTCAATGTCATTACTGGACCGAAGTATAAAACCCTCTTTACCCATTTGTCTTCCGTGGCAGATAAATTAAAGAAAACTGAAGTTTCTTTTGCATCACTGCAGCTTTTCAAAGCCTGTCTTTGTTCCTGAAATCATCAGAAAATGAGAAATCAGGATTAGTTTCAGACTAGTGAACTACAACCATAGTTACCTGATCCAAGTTTGACTTTGGCCTAAAAGAGGATTCCTGGTGGAAAGTTAAACAGCTGGACCAGCTGGATTATTCCTCAAAGACAAAAAGACAAACATGACTAAAATCGAATCAGTAAATCTGTTTGGATGCTTTGCTTTCTAGTCTTGTGACTCAGATGTTGTTCATAGATCTGATGGATTGAGAAGAATTATTCTCTCCTAAGCTGCTCAACATAGATGAAAAGATGCAGCTTCATCTGGGTTCTCTTAACTATTTATCTTATTCGAATGTTTATTTGCAAGGTTGAAGTATTAGTAACACTGAACGCTAACATTATTAGCCTTTGGTAATTTGCGATGCATCAGGACACTTCTTGGAGGTTTTCCAGTTCCCACTGAGAGGAGACCCGACAAGACACAAATCTCTCTGCAGGGACTAAATATCCCTTCTCGCCTAGGAATGATCTTCCAGAGGGAGCCGGAGAAAGAGATATCCTGGATTTCTTAATCTTTTATTTATTTAAACCTTAATTTAAGCAGGAAGAGCTCCATGAAGCTTAAATCCTCTTCTTCAAGGGAGTACTTCCAAGACAGGCAGCAGAAGTTATGTGGTTACACAAAAGAACTGTAAGAATCATTACGATCATTAGAATATAAAATACATTTTAATGACAAAACTATGAAAAACCTGTACATATTAGGGAATTAGGCTCAAATATCTTCAGTATTAATTTCTAAAATATATCAAATGTCTTCATTTCCAGTCGTTCTGCAACATATTTCACACAAAAGGTGGAGAATATGCAAAAGCCTTTTCAGTCCAGCTAATTGGACCTGAATGCAACAGAAAGTCACAAGAATTGAAAGAGTAATGTAGCAAGTATGAAGTTAACCACAGTATAAAGGCTGGATAATCTAAAAAGTGTTTTACAGAAACAGAACCCAAAGAGTCAAACAAAGAACCTGAAGATGTAAAATTATTATTAAATCAGTTTAATACCTCCAATCTGCCAGAAACATGGAAGAGCAGAACCTGAGAGCTTTTTCTGACCAACAGAGACTTAATAACTCTCCAAAGCCTGTGTGGGTTGTTAGGATTTTAACAGATGATAATAATCTGATTTGGCTTTCTTGATAAGAGAAGAACACTTATTTCTGAGTTGTCTGAAAACAAGCCAGTTACTGGTAAAACATTTTTCTCTTCCCTTGGCCCAAACTAAATTAATTATATCTGCCAACTCCAGGGAGAACCATGTTTTTTCAGCCATTTATCTCACACCTCTTTAGTGGAGCATATCTATTTATAATTTGCATCAACCCATCCCTAAAACAACCCCAAGCTAAGTCAACATCTCAAGAATCTTTATTATCATTTAACCATAATGACATTTTGGTGAGACAACGGCTCAGAGTTCACATATAAACACGCAGAAACAAGTCAAGACATAATGTTCCAGTTAAATCTACGTCTGGAAAGCTAAAAGTGAGCAAATAGTCCTCAGAATCAGATAAGATTTATATGTTCAAGTCACAGCAGACAGATAGCAGTTATTTTACGGAACGATGTGAATCACTGTGCAGTTTCATGAAACATTCCCGGAGAAGTCTGGGATTACTTCTAATCCCAGTAATAATCTAACCAATCATAATGAAACGCTTGTTCATTAAAATGCCTGGAGTTCCTCTAATGAACAATATGACGCTTTGATTTGGGGACTTTAATATTTCTCCCTGCTGCAATAACATGGCCACCAAAGTCATTGCAAAACACACCCAGGAGTGTAAACTTATGGGGAACGTTAGTCAAAATGAAATCAATCAAGGTGGACCTCTCAGGGTTTTTAATGTTAGTCTGAATGGATGAGTTGATCAGATTAATAGAATCACAGTAAGACTTCAAATCATCAGAAACTGGTTGGAGCCGATCCCAATTAAACTCACCAACCGAGATAAAAGACACTTTGAAGATGGGAATGGTTCCTTGGTGGCTGATGGAGGCCTGCAGCACCCAACCACAGTTATCCTCAAGCTTTCTCTCCACATTTAAAGCTAAAAAGTCCAACTGCTTGCTGATGGATTCAGACCGGGAGGGAAACTTTGATTTACCAGAAAGTGCAACTCCACCACCTTTTTTATGTGTGTCAGCACGATGAACATTGTGACCAGATAAGGACTGGATTAGGCTGAACCTTACCAGACAAAATGAACAATAAAACATTCACTGTTTAGCAGCTTTACAATGTGACTCTGGGATGTGGTATAATGACGGCAAGCAGAATCTCTCTTTAAATGTGATGAAACCGTGCAGGGCTAACGGGTTCTGAAGTTTAGGCAGGCCTCTGGGTCGGCTGGGTGATAGGTTTACGTCGTGTGCGTGGTGACATGGTGGCTGCACGGTTTGTTCAATAGGTAGAAGTTCCTCCATGAGAGATGTCCTGTAGGTTCAGCACTTTGTCCCAAACAGTCAGAAACATCGTTCAAATCATGAAAGGAGCCTTTATCCTCAACTCTCAGACCTGAACAGATGCAGAACATGTCATCCAGTAGCGCCGGTGTGGTCCAAACCGCTGGAAGTTCTGGCACTGAGAACATCATTCTCTCATGTTTGGGGCTGAATGCAGTAAGCCAACAGAATCATTAAGGCACGGGCGTTTGAGCAGAGCGATGTTCTCCTCTGCTGGGGGCATTTGGTTAGAGCTTTTTAGCATGTTTGGATCTTGGGTAGGACCCAAAAGCCAGACAACAGAATCACAGTGAGGATGAAGCTTATTATAGAAGAAAATGACCGGTAAAAAACAGCGAGAGCATGAGGAGGAACGACGAGGAGTAAACCGGTAAGATGTGGAGGAAGGTGAAGGCAGGAGCATGAATCCACAGGGAGGGAGCGATCACTGCCACAGAGAGAAACTGGTCAATAGAGACAAAGAGAAACACAGAGATCAAGTGACTTCTACGTGTTTGGAGAAGGAAGGAGAACGTTTTGAAGTGAAACCATCCATAGATGGTCTATACGTGTCTTTCCGTGCTGGGCTGCAGGGAAACTGGTGTCTATCTGCAGCTGCTGATGGGCGAGAGGCGGGGGGGGGGTGCACATCATGGAGCAACAGAGACAACATCCAGGCAAACACACCTAACGCTCATCAGGTCTTTAGACTGTGGGAGGAAGCTGGAGTACCCAGGGAGAGCCCATGCAGGCACAGGGAGAACATTTACACTTCATGCAGTAAGACTCAAGGCTGGTTTTTGAACCTAGATCCTCCTGTAAGGCAGCGGCGCTGCCAGCACCCCAAACGTGCAGCCCCAGTGGGAACAGCACCAGTGAAATAGTTTTCCTTGGAACGTTTTCCAGCCTGAAATGCAGGAGTCATTCCTGACAAATCTGGCTGCAAAGAGGACTGGAAGAATATTTTGGGATACCTGAAAAGGTCTTTATGTTTAGATCTTTCTGTTGAGGGTCGTGGAAATCAGGCTGAGGTGCTGCAGTGTCCCGTCGCTTTGATCCCAAATGAAAACCATTGTTTTCTGCGGCTGGTTCCAGGGCTGAGTAGCATCAAGCTGCAGGTACTCCCTGTCAGGGTTTTTTCTCTTCTCCTTGTGATGCTTTCCATCACGCTTGTTTTTGGGTGTCAGCTCCTCGCCGCTTTGCAATTCCACAATTTTAGAAATGGCTCACCGGCAAAGTGACGTGTGCAATCAGGCGTGATCAAACAGTTTTGGTTTTCATATCCGACTGACGGGAGGCAGCAAGAAGGCGAAACAAAGCTCGGCCTCTGAGATCAGGGAATAGCAGCTAATTAAGATACAATAACTGATAAGCAGAAGAAAAATGAGGGTTCTGGAGTTTATTTTGGAGAAAACGAGAGAATATTTTCTGAAGCTGTGTGGGATCATGTGCGTGTACGGATGCGTGTGTGTGTGAATAATCCTTTTTGGGAGTAATGATAGGAAGGAGATTGTTCTCAGCGCTCCCACACCTGGTCCTGGACAGAAATAGCTGCCACAGCGACAGCTACGCTGACTGCATATGACAGTCATATTCAAACCGGCTTCAGCATGTTTCCTCATCGCCTTTCTGGGCGTATTTGGGATCTGGGTGGACTGGAGACTACAGCCGAAGCTCCGGGAGTGAGTCTGACGGCTTTACTCCAACTTCTGAGCCGAGTTGAGGTAAAGAACGTGGGAGTGAATTATTCCTGTGTCTTGTAGTTTTATGCACACATTACGGCTCGGTTCTGTTGTTTGGCAGGTAGTCCCAGTTATATTTTATGTTAATTGAAGATTGCAGAAAAAGGCTTTAAATTGGAGCTGCTGCAGGGGCTGTGTCACTGTGTTTTGCATCCGAGAATAATTGGAACTAATTTACAGTTAAAGCAGAGAGAGGAATATCCTCGCTCTCTGCAGAGAGAAGATTTTACAACGGCAAAAAAAAAAAGAAATCGATGAGGTGAAATTGAGGCATTAGTATGCTGCCGCCGTCGACTGAGACCTTCCTGAAATTCGTACCGACGTCCCATTATGGAGATGCAGCTCTAATCAGTCCAGCAGCGATCTGAAGCTTCAGTGTTTTATTGGAGGAGATTAAAGGAAAGTCAGATTAACACTTTATAACTGAAGAGACAAACAAAGGAGAAACTTCTGCTTCAAAGTTAAAATTAGTTGGGGCACCACAAAGTGAAATTAAAAATGGGATGTGTGATAACTTGTCTACGCTGCAATAAAGGTAATAATAGAGAAAACTGCTCTGCATGAGGGGCAGTGGACCATGAAACACTGCTTACATAGGACCGAACCGGGTCAGAACAGTGGTTTCCAATCGGCCTGCCCCAATTATCTTTAACAAAAAAAGGTATGGAGCTAAACCAGTGACAGCTTGCAATGATATTAAAAAGTGAAACATTGAAAAGGCAAACATTGTTAGAAAGTAAAAACTTACGATGATTTACTCGTTTTATGCTGCAGCCTTTTTTCACTACTAGCTGGCACTGCTTTGCCGTCAGGGGCGGGGCTACATTCAAGGCTCCTTCATGGGCCTTCAAGTTTTCCGGTACTCCTCGTCATCTACCTGCAGTGAACTTATGGAAAGCTCCGATTCAAGTACCGCTGCTCAACCACAAGAAGGTGGGTTTGTTTGGTTATCAGTGAGTTCTGTTAGGTAATTAATCTTGTTCTCCAATCTGCATTGTTTGTTGTTATTTCAGCTTTTAACTTTTTGTTCTCTGTCATTTTTCTCTTCATAGAAGGTACACCTGGTCTGGCGTTCTGTTAGCTGTGACATCATCAGGGGAGGCAGATCATCCACTATTACCATCTAACATAGAAAGTACTCCTGGATCAATGTGAGCTTCTGAGCTTTCTGTGTCTCTGCTCTGTCTTCTCTAAGCCCCAGTGGGTCGAGGCAGATGACCGTTCACACTGAGCCTGGTTCTGCTGGAGGTTCTCCTCCCTGTTAAAGGGGAGTTTTCCTCTCCACTGTCGCTTCATGCATGCTCAGTATGAGGGATTGCTGCAAAGCCATCAGCAATGCAGACGACTGTCCACTGTGGCTCTACGCTCTTTCAGGAGGAGTGAATGCTGCTTGGAGAGACTTGATGCAACCTGCTGGGTTTCCTTAGAGAGGAAACTTTCTGACCAACCTGGAGGATCTGATGGAGTCTGACTTTATAAAGAACCTTGAGATGATATGTTGTGAATTGGTGCTATATAAATAAAATTTTATTGAATTAATCTTTTAACAGCTGTCATGATACCTCGTACAGATGCAGGAACAGGAGTTCAAGATGTTAGTAACAGTTCTTACAAACAAAAGATATTTGTTTCTGCACAGGTCTCTTAAAGTCCCACAACATAATTTCTCTCTGGCCAAAAGTGCAGACTTTGACTAGACCATTGCAACACTCTTAAAGTTTTCTTTTTCAGACTTTTCAGCAGCTTTAAAGGGAACATATTACGCTTTTCTGTTCTTCCTTTTCACATTTAAATTATTCAGTTGTGGTCTATATAAAGTGGACCTGCAATGCTTTGGTCTGAATTCCTTGTTAATTTATTCCTATGTTCTGAGAGGAACTTGTTTTGGTGCTGTCTCTTTAAATCTAAAGGAGGCACCTCACACCCGTCCCCCTCCAGGTTGCAGAACTTTTGACTCCACCCCACTTGGCCATTTTTTAAGTCTGCTGTGGGACGGTGTAATAACCAACTGATGACTGATTCAACTCTAATGTCGAAATCCTTCAGCTTCGACAACAAAAGTGCTTCAAGAAATAAAAATGACGGCTGCACAAGACTGGTAAGCAGGAAGTCCACAGCCTTGTTTAGCTGCTTCGTGGCAAATACTGTGACATAATTGTTTAAAAAATTTAATAGAAAACTGAGAAAACTGAACAGCTTGAAAAATAGGACACAATATGAATATAAAGATATCTACAAAACACCTGGACAAACTACATTCAACTGTTCTGCACTCCTAGAGACTCCAAGCACACAATACAATGTATCTAAGGGCAAAAAGGTGGATTTTGCATATGTCCCCTTTATGCCCTTACAGACTATTGTTTGAGAATTGAATTGGAAGCTTTTTGTTGCCACCTAGAGGAACAATGGACCTAAATGAATTGTAAAGACCTTTGTTGTATTTCAGTTTCAAAATTCTGTTAAGAAACACTAGCTCCAGTAAAATAACCTATGTAGCTCTGAATGGAGTATTGGGTTAATTACTATGTCCAGTTATGCCTGATGTTGCTAATACGCATCATACCTATTTTTTTTGTTATCAGTGAGCTGTATTCAAATAACAAATCTCTACTTAATTTAGCCTCTGTTTAACAGGAAAACTGTAGATTTGTTTGATATAATTGTAAATAAATTCAGGTTAACATTGAACATGTTGAGACCTGCAGAATCTGAGATGGAGCTCATTCCTCTGAGCTTTGTGCGCCCTGCTTCAGGTTGAATCTGCTGTGACGTTTATTCCTGGGAAAATTGGTGTCTAACCAATATGTTTTCCCCTTGGGGATAATCTTGCTCTCTGCAGACTGATGGACTTCCGATAGTTTGCAGATAAATCTTCCCAGATGCATGAGCAGCGACATTTGCATCCCCAAAGTCATTGCTGTTATCTTTCCAGGTTGGTGTTGGGTTATCATTTATAGTGCAAAAACTTCACGTTTAAAACAGTTAATCAATGCATTTGATGAGGAGCACCTGGCTGCTACTTTACCTCCTGTGGAATCAGTGACGTGTACTTAGTGTTTTTATACACGCACCAACAAAAAGCTGAAGAAATGATGGACAATGGGCCTTAACTGTAATATCTTGGACTTCCTTGACTTCTTCCTGTTGCAAGGTGAGTGTTTCATACAAGCAGCTTCTGTTATCAGATGTTCAGCTGAAACAACTCCAATCTGCAGTGAGTTCACGTTGTGAGGCTGGGAGCTCTGGTAAACGGTGACAAATGAACACGGCAGAGTGTGTGAACAGGAGGCCTGTCGACACGTCCTCGGGGTCCCCGCTCTCTCCATCAACATGGCACGATTTTAATCAGCTGCAGCTGTAAAGGTTGTGGGCTCCACGCTGAATGAATCTGGAATAAGTGTGTCCCTCAGACTGGTGCGGCTGGTGGAATAATTGGCTGATAAATCAGGGACCAGCAAGTTGCTGCCTGACACGTGTGTGTGTGTGTGGGGGGGGGGGGGGGATATTTTGGTTCGGGTCTGTCTGCTCAGCTCTGACAACAGAATCTAACCAGAACGTGGCCCGCCGCGGTGATGAGCGCAGTGACAGAGACACTGTGGTCCAGAATATAATGTCTGGACAACTTGTTTGATGGAAGAAGCTGAAACTTTTCTGAGAAGTAAAGGATTCTCTGCTTTCTGTGTGAAACCCTCCACTCCTCTCAGCTGGAGCTGGATTTAATAGAGATGTCAAATACAATAATGAAACTAAACATTATGACCACGTGAAGATCTGCGGTTTTATGTTTTGTTCTTTTGGGTTTAGATTTTTTTTTATTCAATAATTGCTCTCAGATTTCTTAAATGTTTCTATTTGCTTTTTATTACTGCGTATTTGATTGCTCTCGTTTGTTCAGTAAGCTCTACCTTCTCCCAGTATGTTCTGGTCTTCGTTGGACAGTATTTGGTTCCGTTTTGCCTCCATGGTGTTGACTCCAGTGTCACTTTGGGTTCGTTTAGCATAGCAGCAGATTCTTCTGTTCAGTGAATGTCTCTCTCAGCCCTGCGTTCTCCTGTGCTCACCTTGTTTGGGTTATTTCTTCTGTGTACGTAGTCTCTGTGTCATTTTCTCCATAATTCACGCTTCACCTGCAACTACAGCTACAGTCAATTAGACTCACCTCTCCCTTTGGTTTACGCCGTACCTGGGCTCCGTATTGTCATGACCCTGCGCTCTCAGTCACTCTCATTGTTCTTGTGTTCCTCTGGTGCTCTGGCTCTACATTCTTGACAGTTTTTATTCTTGGTTCTGTTCAGTAAGCTACACTATTCACATGGTTCTGCCCACTTTTTAATGTTTGCGTGTAGTTTCTATTCACCCATGTTCTATTTTGTTTCTATATTTCATTCATACTTGCTTTTATTCTGTTTTATTTTCTATATTTTAATCATGTAAAGCACTTTGCATTGTCTCTGCACTGAAATGTGCTTTATAAATAAATTTGCCTTGCCTCCTGCCTGCGATTGAGTCCCACACCGCATCAGCTTTCAACTATCACAGCCTTCTTTATGGTTTCCCTCAACCTTCAGGAGTCTCCCTGTTTCAGTTGGCTGATTTGTCCATATATACAGTGGCTTGCAAAAGTATTCACACCTCTTGAACTTTTCCACATTTTGTCACATTACGACCACAAACATAAATATATTTTCATTAGAATCTTATGTGAAAGACCAACACAGAGTGGTATACAACTGTACAGTAGAAAGGAAATTATACATGATTTAAAACATTTTCTGCAAATAAAAAACTGAAAAGTGTGGTGTGCAAAATTATTCAGCCCCTTTTTCTCTGAGTGCAACTATTGGCCCTCAGAAGTTGCCCGATGATTGCTAATGACTGAATAGAGTTCACCTTTTTTTTCTCGATTTTTCTATATTTTATTCCAACTTGCTTTTATTCCGTTTTTATTTTCTATGTTTTAATCATGTAAATTCTGATTCTGATGTAAAGTGCTTTGTACTGAAATGTGCTATACTAATAGATTTGCCTTGCCTTACCTGTGTGTAATCTAATCTCAGTACAACTACAGCTGCTCTGTGATGCCTCAGAGGTTGAGAGAATATTGGGGAGCAAACAGCATCATGAAGTCCAGGGAACACATAAGACAGGTCAGGGATAAAGCTGTGGACAAGTCTAAAGCAGGTTTAGGCTATAAAAAGATTTCCCAAGGTTTGAACATTTCACGGCGCACCGTTCAATCCATCAACTGGAGATGGAAAGAGTAGGGCACAGCTGTAAAGCTACCAAGACGAGGCCGTCCACCTAAACCTACAGGCCGAACAAGGAGAGCACTGATCAGAGATGCAGCCAAGAGGCCCATGGTGACTCTGGAGGAGCTGCAGAGATCAACAGCTCAGGTCCACAGGACAACCATTAGTCGTGTACAAATGTGGTCTTTATGGAAGAGTGGCAAGAAGAAAGAAAACCATCAGAAGTCCCGTTTGCAGTTCACCAGAAACATGTTGGGGACACAGCAAACATGAGGAAGAAGGTGCTCTGCTCAGACAAGCCCAAAGCTGAGCTTTCTGGCCAAAATGCAAAACGGTGGAGAACTAACATCACTCTGATCAGACCATCCCCACTGTCAGATATGTGGTGGCAGCATCGTGCTATGCTTCTCTTCAGCAGGGTCAGAGATGATGGGAAGATGGATGGAGCCAAATACAGGGTGATCTTGGACCTGTTGGGGTCTGCAGAAGACTTGAGACTAGGGTGGAGCTTCACCTTCCAGCAGGACAACAACATAAAGCCAGGGCTACAATGGAATGGTTTTAAACTAAACATATTCATGTGTTAGAATGGCCTAGTCAAAGTCCAGACCTAAACTCAATCGATAATCTGTTGCAAGATCTGAAAGCTGCATTTCACAAACGCTCTCCATCTAATCTCACTGAGCTTGAGCTGTTTTGCAAAGAAGAACGGGCTGAAATTTCAGTCACCAGATGTGCAAATTGGGTAGAGACAAACCCTGGAAGACTTGCAGCTGGAATGGCAGCAAAAGGTGGTTCCACAAAGTATTGAATCAGGGGGGCTGAATACTTTTTGCACAAAGCCTGTTTAAGTTTGTTATTTGTAATAAAAATAAATAAATCATGTATCATTTTCTCTGTACTTCACAATTGCATACCACTTTGTGTTGGTCTTTCACATAAAATCCAGTAAAATCTGTTTTTGTTTGCGGCTGTAATGTGACAATATGCGCAAAAGTTCAAGGGGTGTGAAGGAGGTGCTGAAGGAGGTCTGGTAATGAGTCCTTTAGTTGGTTCTGGAGTTTTGAAGCATAGCGGTTCAACAGAGACTCAGTTGGTAGATACCTCGTGTCTGTTTGCTCATGACTTTACATTAACCTCGCCTGCAAGATGAATCCTCTCGGTTTTTGTGCGTTCACACATGAGAATCCGTCTTGTAGCGCTCTAGCTCCAACCGTTTGTGTCTGAACCAAAAACGGTTCGAGCCAATCACGTTTCAGTACTGAGATTTAAGGCGGGACATACCATTGTGATGAAAGCAAGAGCTGCTGAACCAACGTAAACGTGGCAGCGCAGGAGGAAACACCTAGCTGCTGCTATCACATCTGATTTGTTAAAATCCACAATTTCTTCTTTTATAGCAGAACAGCAACAAATGTCGTGACTAGCTTACCTTCTTGTGGTTTCTCATGACGTCTGCTGCTTACCTTTTAATTTGCTACCGTCATTGGCTAAAAACCAACCTTCGGTAGGCGGGCACTCGGTGGCGCTTCTACCAATCCAAACCAGCTTGGAGAGTTCTGCTCCTCCTTTCTCCAAACTGATTTAGATGGGGCAGTCCCAGATTGAAAATCTGCAGAACTAGAGTGCTGCACATTATCAGTCTGGCTGGCCAGGTTAGCTTTACGTTGCCCTGTGGTTGAGCGGCGCATCAGTCAGAGAAAAGCCACTGGTACACCTGCTTTCAATACAAAGACTGAGCTTCAGAGAGCAGACACCCTGTTGCTATTTTTTGACTGAAAGCCTTAAGTCTTACCAAATTAAAAGGTCTAACGTACGGAAAATACCCTGTAGTCACCTATAACTGAATACAAAGGCACTAAAAGATCAGAGTCTCTCACAGTTTAACAGGCTGATCTTCCTCAAATACATCTGGAAGCAAAGAGAATCAGAAAGTCAAATTTGACCAATCTGTAATCGTGCGTGATTTAGAAGTTTTGTTAATAAATAATGAATCTGAGGAAGTTTAGCAGTTTCTGAATACAACTGCCCTGCTAATGACCTCCGCAGAAACATTTCAAAGCATCTTTTGTATCAACTCTCGCTTCTCTGCCCGACTTTCAATTCAGTAACAGCGTAGAGAGATCACAGAGCTTCATTATCAGGTCTCTGTGACGACTTTAAAGGTGGATAATGACTGCAGATATGAAGTTTCTTCCTGCCCACGGATGTGAACAGGATTAAATGGGGACAGAATATGGGAGCGAGGCAGAGACAGAGCAGCATGGCCAAGAGGAGACAGATTTAGGCACCCTAATGATTCCTGTTTACATGGGAAATCCAGGGAAAATATTTCAGCTGACACGGGCTGGACCTGCAATGTTCAGCACTAAATATCTGTAAATTACATATAAAAATTCAACTGTGGAACATGAGTGGGAAAAGTAATTAAAATGACACAATGTCTTCAAATTTCTACAAATAAATGTGTGCAAAATGTGGCGAGCACTTTCACTTTCAGCTGCAGGTCTGCAAGCGTTTCACACCTAGATGTTGACATTTTTACAAATCGGATCAAACACAGTCAGTCTGTGGACGTTCATTTTCATGTCTTGCCACCGATTCTCAGTTTTAGGTCAGTCTCCAGTCTTTCGCTGCCTCTAATAGGTGCATTTAGCTGCAAAGATTTAGCTGACAAAACTATTTTGCTGTCAGATGACTCAGAAAGAATATTTTAGTTTCATAAAAGTCTTCAAAGAAAGGTTTTACAACACAAGGACAAAAATATACTCAATACTCTTCAATTCAAAACATAAGTGGTGTGGTTTGATATAAACTGTACAGAATTCAATAAAATAAGAGCTTTTCTTCTACCTAAAACTACCCGGACATGTCATTACTCTCCATCATTAGAAACAATCCTTTATTGTCCCACAGTGGGGAAACATCAGTTGACTATCTGAGATTAGTTTTAATAAAATATTTAAAAGGTTTCTTAAGGTGCTCTAACAGCTCATTTAAATAAGGGAAAATTACCAGTAATTTGTCTTGTGCCAAAAAGCAGGAATCCTGCTGCGTCATAGTGCAGTTTCATTAGAAACCGAGTTACAATGATCCCCCTACACCACAGGACTACCTCCGTCTCTGCTGCGAGGGATCAGTTATTAAAAAACTCGCTGTAATTTCAACATTTCATGCTAATTCAGAGATGCAAAACAAAAACAGCAGCAGCTGTCTGATCTGTGAGCTTCTTCACTGTTTGGAAAGTCAGCCTGAGAGAGAACAGATGAGTAGGAGGGAATATAAAATATAAAGGCTAGCATAACCAGAAGTCAAGATTTAAGCTTGGAGGAATATTTTAACATAATGCATGAGATGTGGTGTAACTAGGCCCTAGGCCAACACTAGGGAGTGATCCCCAGCGCCTGCACTCTGGGTCCCTGAGCAAGACCCTTAACCCCAGATTGCTCCCCGGGCGCTGCACATGGCAGCCCACTGCTCCCCAAGGGTGATGGGTTAAAAGCAGAGAACAAATTTCGTTGTAATGTATGTTTCAATGTATGTTTCAATGACAATAAAGATGATATTACTATTACTATTACTATATTACCAAAGAAATAAACCAAACGAGAGTCAGGAAAAAAAGGGCAGCTAACTTCTCTGCAGATCCCACACATCCTGCACACAAAGTGTTTGGACTTTGACCTTCAGGTGGCGCTACAGAGCGCTGTTTGCTGAAACCAGACGCCACAGAGACAGTTTCTACCCCCGAGTGTGTCTCTGAAGAACACAATGAAACTAAATAAGCATATTTAAGCTGTCACAAGCTCCCCTTTATTCCTTTACATATTAAAAACACACGTGTACTTTATATGGTTTACCTCATGTCTGTATGCCGCGAGAGCTGGGATTTCATTTAACAAACTTTTCACACATAAGCCTGTTTATCATAAATCCTTCATGTTTATTTGCCCGATCCATCCCAAACATGATATTTTCTGATATATATATATATATATATATATATATATACAACATTTAAAGTCTGCAATCAGCCTCAGAACCAGAAATAAATGAATAACATCACAACACGAGTAGCACAAAGAATAGTCAATAATAACCAGATCAGATTCAGCTTTGGGTTAAAGTTAAAACATCTTTATTGCATCTTTCATTTTATGGTGGATTGGAGCAGAAATAACAGCCGTCCTAATTCTGATAAAATCTCCTATCCAGCGCACCTACTGGTGGGTTTGTTCCTTCCTCGCTGAGTTTTCACCAGAGCTTTTGTCTCTCAGTTGGTTCTGGTGGGTCCGATAAATCCTGATAGGTCCTCAGACCTTCATCAGTCGGGGTGTGCAGACCTCGTCTCTCAGAAAACTATGAAGACTGTAAAACTCACGTGTCCTCTTTACATTAGCATCAGAGGACAAACTGATGCCGCCCTAAAGTTAGGATGTGATTTTTGTTTTTGGTAGACGGACCCGCTGATGGTTCTGAGCCAGCTGGTCAGTTTGGTTGCAGCCAAACAGGAAATCAGCAGCAGCTGAAATCGGTCGGGCTTCAGATCCCTCCTCTCTGTTCTGTTGCTGCCGTCAGTTTGCTCACACAGCCCCGTTAAACCTGCAGCAGGATGTTCGTTTGTTCTACACGTGCAGAACCATCCGGACACGGCAGGGCGTCTGCGCTCAGGTCAGCACGGGGATCTGAGCTCCCCGGCACGTATTCACAGCAGCTCCCGCCTCAGATCCAACGTGTCTGCTTCCAGGCTCTCGCTCTCTCTCTCTGGAGTCGGCCTTGCTTCATCCTCGGCGCTGTTTGTTGGGTTTGAGGCCATGTGGACCGCTGTCACCCCAGACAGGACATGTGTGAGTTGGATGCCAGCGTGCAGATGGCCCAGATGGCTCATTAGACCGCAGCGGAGAGCCACTGGCGACGCTGAAAACAAACCCGCACCTGACGTGCAGCTCTGCCAGTTCAGAGATGATAAAGCTGACACGAGGCCAGTGGAATTGGGAAGCTGTCAGAGAAAATAAAAATTCTCCATCTCTGCCTCGCAGACAGATTGTTGCTTATCTCCTGAAAGAGACGGGAGGAGGAGGTAAACTTCACCCTTTGGGACTCCCAGCAAACTGACAACGGTGTCTCAGAGTGAATGTGAGAAAGACGGAGCGATGACAGAAGTGTCAAGTGCTCATGAAATAATTAGCTGCTCCTTGTTACCTTCATGTCAGGCCAGGTACCGAAGCTGTCACTCAGGCCGGCTGCCGAGGCCTCAACTGGAAAACTCACCGTGATAATGATCCTGCAGCCTGGACGGGACCAGGAGCGACACTTTGGATGTCAGGACGAATCAAAGCGAAAGGAGACCTCTGCTCCACTGTGGTTAGCACCAGGTCATGGACAGTTACAGTGCAGTGAGAAGGCATTAACACCCATAGACATCTCCCACATTTCATCACATTAAAACCACAACCTTAACTGTGTTTTATTGGGATTTTATGTGACATACCATCACAAAGTGGTGCAAAACTGCAAAGTGGAAGGAAAAGGATACCTGGAATCTGAGAAGTGCGGTGTGTATTCAGGCTCCTATACTCTGGTATCCATAAATTAAATTTGGTGCAACCTTTCTGCTCTCTGCCTCCTCCGCTTTTTCCTCTGCTCCCTGCTTGCTTGGATTTTCCTGCCTTTAACTTTTAATCTACTTTTCATCTCTTGGCCAAAACTACAGAAAGTTGGATTTATTTATTATTTCCCCATGTTGACTATTTTAGTTTTCAGCTAATCCACACAAGATGCCTCTTTACACCCAAGAGGAGTTAGAAAGACTTCTCAGGGAAAACGCTGTTATAGAAAGAACTCAACATGAAGTGGATGTGGAGAAGAACCATCCGATTCCAGCTAATCAGCACAAGATGCCTGCCTTCAGAGGACTTTGGCAAGCTCTGTTTAGTCTATTATCCGGACCAGGAGAGAGGATGGACCACCTGCAGACCTACCAGGACATGGACGTCCACCTAGACTCACAGGCTGGACCAGGAGAGGATTGATCAGAGAAGCAGGAGGACCTTGGTGGCTCTGGAGGAGCTGCAGAGATCTACAGCTCAGGGTACTCTACAGATTGTATCTATAGTGGCAAAATTGTTAAAGAGCTGAAAGAAAGCAAAGCAAGCAAATCCAAGCATTTGTCATGGTGTGGTTGAAGAAAGAAGGTGGCTGCGGTGAAAATCGAGTCTTAATAATAACATAAGTGAAGTTACAAAAGTAATCACAGGAGGAAAAAGTCACAGAGGAAGTGTGGAGCAGCTTTGGTTGAAGCAGATAAGCTGAGGGGCAGTGAGTAATTAACAGAAAGAGAGCTGAGCTGACACAGAGGAACTATCAACCAACAGGTCTTTGCATTTTAGTGTATTCCTTGTGTTTAGTTTCTTAGTTCATCCTTGCTTTTGGATTTATTTCTCTTAGCTTAGTTTAGCTTTTCCCTTGATTAGACATCTCTGTGTATCACAGTTCAGCTCTATTAGTGTTAATTAATCTCTCTTCCTTAGTCTTCCTGTGCTCATTCAGTCCCAGCTACTTCACATTTTCTCCTGAAGTACTTGCCTGTGTTCATGTCACTCTCCACTTGCCCCTCAGTATAAATGCTCATCAGTTCCCATCATACAGCCTCGTACTGCGTTCCACCGTTTTTCTCCTTATGATTTCTCCGTAACATTCCCTATCTTTATTGTTAAATAACTCTGTTAGCAGTTTATCTGCTCTAGAATCCTTTGCCTACCACCAAACATGACAGATACATCATTTACCCTTTAATCACAATCTTCCATCTCCTGCTTCTCATCCTTAAACCTAGATCTCACCATGCAAATTCAGTATTTTTTCCCCGTGGTAATATATACGGCAGCATTCCAGCGTTTCATCACTAATTCCATGTTTCTGTCTGTTTTTATTTGTTCCCCAGAAAGCCTTGTGGAAGCTGAAATGGTAGCACTCTAATGGTTTCCCTCGGAGGCATAAATCTGTGCCGTGTTTTGGAGCAGGCAGCAGCATAATACTCATCAGCTCGCTGTAAACACATAGACACCGTCAGCTCATTTACATTTTTCTCCTGCAGTGTTTTTACCTCTCCATTCATGAGCTCGCATCGCTCTCTCTTTATGTGTTTATTTAATAAAGATATGCCTGTTCAATCATGAAAACACGGCGTCGCTGCAGTGTGTAACCCAGTAATTTACATGGTAATTTCAATGGGAGTTGTTCTGAGGTGATATGTGGCGGGTGGGCGGCTGAGCGGACACATTCATGACCGAAATGAAATTTTTCTATAACATAATGAGGATATTTATCCAGGGCTTTGACTTTGTATGAGTTTGAATGTTGTTGTTGCTGCTGGTTACCGAGCTCTGACCCGGTCTCAGTTTCCATTCACTATCAATAAGGTTGGCTCCACACACGGGGTAAAAAGAAAGTACACCCTATTTCATTCTAGGGTTTTTACCACTTAATTGCCACAACAGCAACCATTGCATCACTTTGATTCTGTTTTTTTATCCAGCTTTTGTTGTAAATTTGCTGCAGGGTTTGGATCATTTTCCATTTGATCATATGGTTTAGGGCAAGGATTAGAAGATGGACAGATGGCCTCACATTTGACTGGAATATTTCAATATATAGAGCGAAACATGTTCAGTTCCTGTGGCTGCAAAATAAGCCCAATTCACGATCCATCCAACACTGTACTTGACAGATGTTATTTGTTGCTTGCGTTGATATACAGTGTTTGGTTTTCTCCAAATGCGCATTATGTCCAAACATTTCTACTTTGTTCTCATTGGTCAAAAGGGAATCGTTGTTCCAGAAGTCTCAGGGGTTCAGTCGAACGCATTTTTGCAAAACTAAGCCATGCTGCTGTGTTCTTTTTGGAGACATGAGGCTTTTTCCTTAAACTCTTCCATGCCAACTCGGAACAGGCTCTGAACAGAGTGATGTTGGGGCATGTTTGCCAGATGCCCTCCTGGGAAGTTTGTCAGCTGTCTTGAACATCTTCCATTTGTGAAAAAAATGTTTCTCTCTGTAGAACGATCAACTTCAGTTTGGAAATTGCCTTCCCAGATTGATGGGCAGCAACAGTGGCTAATCCTCGCCCATTGCTGTTGTCTTCCCAGCTCGACATTGTGTTAAGAGCTCCTGCTGTTGTCGTGTAAACTGGAACAACAAAAATTTTCTTACAGGGAATCCCTGGCACATGCGCAGTATGGTCGAAATTAGTAGAAATTAATGCCCACAGGCACATTATGGCTGCCTACAATCTTAAAAACCACAGAAGAAGAAAGAAATGGCACATAGAGTATTTTTGATGATGACTCTTCTTAATGTAACCACGGCTGGGCACGGCTAATTCAAAGTCACCTTAAGCAATAGTTGAACCTTGTCATCTGTTCATAGGAGAACTTTATTCTCTGCCACCTCAAAGGTTTATTAGTTGTTGGCTTTTAGGCAGTAGACGTGTGCATCTTGAGTTTCAAACAACATAGCACCACTGTTGGCGCAGCATGGGAATTACATTTTCAAGTTTCTGCTGTTGCAGTGTAAAGGGAGATAATTAAAACGTGTAAACAGAAATGGGAAAAAGTCAAATTTTCAATGGATCATTGTAGTATAAACAAGGCCTTAGTTTCACACACCTTTTCATTTTCGTTTATGTAATAACTGTAGAGCAGAATATTGAAACTTCAGAAAATGTGTACATCCTCAATTTTTCATCATTGTATTAATTTTCAAAACCACTGTTTGAAGATGAGATATTGGCTTCTAGATTACAGAGCTACAAATTAGAAACACTAAATTATTTGGGGCTTCTTAAGCTTCTGTATCACAATGTTCTGGTCTCCTTTAAAATCCTTTTCACAGAAACGATCTCAGATATTGAAAGTTGCAGCTTTGTCCATGCTTGCGAGTGAAACAAATTCATCAAGGTCTGCTTGGATCCCGGCCTTTATCCTCCAATTACTTGACTTTATTAAAATGCTTCTCTCAGGGCCACGGGAGGGGATGGGTCACATCTTTATGAGCCGTTATCAGTAGTTACCTTGAGCTGACAGCACAAGGTTCTGCAGCGTAGCTCAAATTGATTAGTTTCACCTGACAGCAACGAATGACATATTTTATAATATTTTTTCTGTTACAAAATACAACAGAGAAACCAATCAGAACAAGGTTGTCAAACATCCCCCTGCTTCCACAATACCAGATATAATGTGGTCAGATAGGTGCTTCTCTGTCATTAGAAAAACAAATTATCTCAGGTAACAAACATCCATCCATCCATCGCTCATACACGTTTATCCTTAGAGGGTCACAGAGAGGGCCCACTGGTGCCTATCACTAGTGAGTTTTAGGTGGGAGGCAGCGGTGGGTTGAGTAGCCAAAAATTTTACTACTTGAACACATTTTTACTCAATAAAGGAAAAAGTAGCCAACCACGAAATTGATGATGTAAGAGTAAAACAGTGTTTGGTGAGAAGGCTACTCAAGTACTTTTCTTTAAAGTTCAGAAACACTTTTTATCATACTGGGTAAAATTGTCCTTCCATCCTGACAGTAGTAAATACATCATGTATTCAGAAAAAGGAGGTTTAAAAAATTGTTCTGTGTGGGAGCTGCAGGCCCGTAAAAGCTTTGACCAATCACTGCCATTTGCACAGAAGGGCAGTGATTGGTCAGAGTTTTGGTCCTGCACACCCCCCCCCCCTCCGTCCCTCAAGTTCCAGGGGTATCATCTCATCTATTGGTTGTCCCACATGTCAATCCCACATGTCAAGTTTTCGGGCTCGTTCCTCGTTAGTTTCCGCTTGCTGGCTGCGCATGAGCTCTTCTAGTGTTTATGTATCCGGTTAGCATAGCGGCTAGCTTATTGGTTAGCTTCGGTGTTAGCAATTCATTGTGGCTCTCACCGTATATTTGAACATGGCTGACAGGTGCAAGAGGTGAACTGCGTACAAGTTAAAGAGAGGAAGAGGAAGGCCTCAGTAGAAAGAAATAAGACCAGAGTGGATTTGGGAGATTTTTTTTCACGCGATCCCCTGGGGGACTGGAAGGGCAGGTAAGACAGTCTACCTGTTATTCAAAAACGTACTTGGGGAAACTTCTGTAAAAATCGCCCACTCTACCGTTAATATTAAAAAAATGTAATGTAATTGGACAGACAAAAATATAAAGTCATATACTACTTCTGGTATTTTAAAGTTTAAAATAGGGCTTGAAAGGGCACGTGATTTTGCAATGCATTGTGGGTTGTTACCATTTTCCGGGGCAACTTGGCTTTTATTTACATTGCTGATTCAGCCCCATATAAAAAATATCATGGCTACAAATTAACAAATTCAGGCAGAAGAAAGTTTTTTCAAAACCACATTTTTGGCATAAAACTTATGAAACCAACACTTACAGCAGTTAATGTAAAGACAGTAAGTTTGAACAGTGCAAAGTACTTTCAGTAACAATATCTTCTGTTTAAAATGTGGGTTTTGTCAGGCGAATTTTAGGATTTGGTTCTCCTAAATTAGCTTTGGCCATAAATATACTATACAGTGTGATGCAATCCTGACATAAAAATGATAAAATGAGCTTTTTTCCAAATTTCTACAAACATATTCAGGGAGACACAACCAAACTTTTATGTTTTCTGTCACCAGTCACAGAAAACACCACCAAAATTAAGCGAAGATGAAGCCAGAAACTAAAAGCGATGTGTTAATAAGTACACCATTACTTTTTCCTGAAAAACTCAATAGGGAGGGGAACAATGGCTGCTGATTAAATGTATTGATTAACTGATCATTATCAGTGTGATTGCTTCAGTAGATGTAGGAGTCTTTGCAGTTTGCTGCTCTGGAACATGGTGGGTATGTTTCAACACAGAACCAAGGCAGAAACAACCCACTGAAGTACTATCCTTTACTTAACCAGGAAAATTCTCATTGGGATTTAAAGACAAACCAGCAGCGACAAACATACAAAAAGACCAAAAACAAAATCAACCAAATACACAGACACATAAACAACAGTTTCACAGTTCAATAAAAATAGATACCCTGGAGTTATCATAAAACATTAATCATGTGTGCAGTTACAAAAGCCAAGTGAGCTCTGTCCTTTAAAGACCGTAGACAACCAACGGTAGCTACCCATGATCTGCCTGGCCCAGAACAGATAATGCAGAGAAGCTGTGTTGAATCCCTGATGTTCCAATGAAATAAATCCAACCTTTTATTTTCTCTCTTCTGCTTCATTTTCACCCTCAGCTCCATAAGGACATCAATTACCTTAAAAGAAATAACTACAAGTTTAACTCCTTCCACCCAGTAGGTGGCAGCCTCGCGCTTCACCGCTCATGTTCCCTCCGTCAATTTTATTGTTTGCCAGACGGTCTGGTAGCATTAGCATGGTTAGCATTACTAAACATTTAACTTCCCTGCCCAGAAGGAAAGCAGCAACCTCCATGCAGCTTCTTCAAGTCGGCCCCAACGCTCAAAAGCTTGACTGATGTTCACCCCGTTTAGCTTCTTTTTTGGTCCGCTTGAATTTGACGAATTTAAAGCTGAAAAGAAGCAATTTCGCAGCGCTATCCCAACGCTACTACAATCTGACAACACCTGAGCTCCGTGTCATGTGACTTCAACCTACTGCTCCTATTGGTGCAGAATCCTTTTGTGTTAATGTTGCCATAGTAACCAGAAGTAAATATTTAGATCTTTTGGACCTGTCAAAACCTATAAAATAATATACACTACATATTTATTTTCCAGTAAAACAATGATCTGCACCACTCTAGATGTTCTGTGGATGTATTATTTTTTGAAAAATGTATCGTTTTGATGAAAAGCTTTTAGCTATAACCTTTAGTAAACATCTGTTTCTAAGGGGTATATCTCCAAGCTATATGAAGTCCATCTTACTGCAGACCTACTATTGACTATTAAGTAAAAATACCCCAGAGCGTCATCTCAGAATCTATACACCTCAGTTAGCATGTGAAATGTCAAATACAGGAAAACACAAAGCAAGCATGGCTTGTTAGCAAGCGTTTTAGGAAAATGCTTTTTCTCTCTTAGCAGTATGCCTCGCTTTTACAAAGTCGCGTTCCTCGGGACCTGTGCAGCTTTTAGCCGTGTCCCTGATCCAACACACCTGAATCAAATGGCCTAATCACCTCCTCCGTATGCAATCACATTCTCCAGAGTCCTGCTAATCAACTGATTATTTGACTCAGGTGTGTTGAAGAAGAGCAACAACTAAACGTTACACGACCATTGGCATAAACCCTGTATCCTGACTATTGTTAATCTTTCTATAAAAAGTTTACTCGTCTTTGAGGTTTCATCCTTACTGATTTGTTCAGTAATGACACTTAATCTTCTCCAACTTAACTTTCTGGTTTCAGTTTGTTATCTGAACAGCCCACCCACAACCAAACTCCCAGCAGTTTTCTTCTCTCTCCCTGAAGAGTGAACTCAGACAGCGGAGTTTTAGGTCACAAGAAAGCAACACAGACGTTAGTTAGTCTATCTCAGCGAGACACGATTCGTCCTCCAGGTACTCTGATATGAGCCGGCCGGATGCTGATGCTGCGGGTTGGGCGACAGTGATGGAATGAGAGGAGACAGGGAGAAGATTAGTTTGTCCGGTGCTGCCAAAGTGATGGATGCAAAGGAAACCCGGAAGACCTCATAGACAAACACAGAACCTTTGGCGCAATGCATCTGGATGTAACTGTAATAAAACACGTTGAGCTGATAAGATTCAGATGAAGCCATAAAGGCATCGCAGTATTTGAGAAAGTGGAGCTATTTCAGGGAATATTGTCACTCCTTTCCGCTTGATCTCAGTTCGTCGCACTTTAAATCCTTTGAAAATGTGTGAGCTGCTATGAAAGTTTACTCTTCAACAAAAAGATCAGTTTACACAGATTAAAACGGATGCTATTTGGTTTCATAGTTAAATAATAAAGAATCCTGAGCAATTTTTTCTATGCATGTTTAGCTGCAGACCCAAAGTTTTTTATGTATTACAACAGAGCGACATCAAACGATCGTTCTGGGCGAATGTGACCTGAATATGAAGTCTGCAGCTCTCCCTGGGACACATTTTGTACTCATCTGCAGCGGGATGTTCAGAGTGACCTGTTGGACCCATCAGGATTAACAGTGATGATCAGTTTACCTCCTCTGGGTCAGCTCTTTATGAGGAGTTCTGTTTACAGCAGCGCGTTGGCTCAGCTGCCACCAGGATCCCCCGCACGCTGAGGCCGATGACAGACAGAACCACACCCTCAGCGCTCGCTAATGATTCAGATGAAAACATGGCGGAGCAGATATAACAGCCCCTGTAATGATATTTCCAAATAGGTGTACACACTCACACACCAACACACACTTCCTCTTTGTTCAGCCCGAGTGTGATTGTACTTTAATAATCTGTCATTTGGGCTAATGTGCCAGCGTTCCCCCATTATCGTCTCAGGCGTGTTTGTTCTTCAGCATCATCATGTATAATTAAAGTCAACACTTGTCAAAATGCTAATTTGCTGCACCCACGGTGGCGTTCAGGGTGTAAAACACAGACTCTCTCTCTGTGTGAGGGGGAGATTACTCGTGTTGTGAGGACATGCTATAACTCTATTGCCTGCAGAGACAAAAACAAATCCCTGGACACATTTTGGATGAAAACTTTGAGTGCAATCCTATGTCCAGCCATCTTTTCTTTATGTTTAAGTTCCTGTAACCCAGAATCTCTTTTAACATTTAAAGTGATCAACTTTTCTGCAGACTTTCTGAAGCTCTTTCAGAGATTTTGTTTGGACTTTAGCAGCCTTTTCACTTACAGTGTTTTATTTTCATACATTTCAAGCTGTAATTTAAATCTTATAATTTTATTATTGTAATGTTAATGTTGTTTCAGATGGGTCTGCATAAGTCTAAGTTGGTGAAGTGAAATCAGAAACAGAACTATAAAAAAAACAAAAAACACATACTGAAAATTGGCATGTGCATATATATCCACTCATATTGCTATGAAGCCAATGAACAGTTCTGATGCAACCAATTGCCTTCAAAAGTACTTTAATTAGTGAAATGAAGTCCACCTGTGTGCAACCTGTGTCCCATGATCTGTCAATATAAAGACACTTCATCTGATAAGTCCCAGAAGTCTTAGCACCTGCGAGCTTCCTCCCTTGGCAGCTAAGTCAAGCTCATCTCCTTCAAATGTTCATCTACCTATATGTGGCGGCTCAAGACAGATTTCTCAGGGGGGCAAATGTTATGATGAATGCTAAGAATGAACCATTCAATTGGTAAAATACTGTTGTGCCATCAGGCCATGGGCAAAAATCCTATTGAATTGGGAACAACGTGTAACATGAGGACAAATCAAAATGGGTTGTAAGCAAAGGATTTTGCAGAAACAGCCTCTCACAGCAGGGTGCCCAGCTATGAGGCCAGGTTACACCTCACTCTCTTCATCTTCTTGCCCAGGGACTCTCAAGGAGAAGGTCCGCACTGGGGGACCAGACAGCCATGCGGGCCTCATGGGGCTCAAAGACTCAAGCTGAGTAAAATGTGCTTTCTGTGAAACTCATTTCCCGTCGCATCAATGGAGCGACAATGGGGGGAATTCTCATTGCCGTCTGCGGAGCGGAGGACCTGACGGCCGAATCAAAGCTAAGTCTGCAGTTTCATTTCATGCACCTACGACTGAATTCAATTCAATTCAATTCAATTTAATTCAATTCAATTCAATTTTATTTATATTAGGCCAATTCATGAATCATGTCATCTCGAGGCACTTTACAAAGTCAAATCAATCATATTATACAGATTGGTCAAACATTTCCTATATAAGGGAACCAGTTGATTGCATCAAAGTCCCGACAAGCAGCATTCACTCCTGGAGAAGGGTAGAGCCACAGAGAGAGTTGTCTGCATTGTCCATGGCTTTGCAGCAATCCCTCATACTGAACAAGCATGAAGCGACAGTGGAAAGAAAAACCACCCATTAGCGGGAAGGAAAAACCTCCAGCAGAACCGGTCTCAGTATCTTATAATATGGACTACATGTCTGCTATCTATCTATCTATCTATCTATCTATCTATCTATCTATCTATCTATCTATCTATCTATCTATCTATCTATCTATCTATCTATCTATCTATCTATCTATCTATCTATCTATCTATCTATCTATCTATCTATCCTTTCTTTCACCTTGCTTATCCCGTGACTCTGCTGCCTGATAAAACCAGTTCTGACCACATGCAGACCAACAGTATGGATATTAATTTCATTTCAATTCCTTTTAATTCATATGGCTCAAATTCACAACACATGTTATCGCAGCAGATGCATTTTCATGAAAATGCATCTGCCTATTTATAAACAAATTGATCTGAAAGAAGCATACAGGTCCAAAGCAGACACCAGAGGACATCTGGAGTGGAGCAACAGTGTTATCAGGAACCAACGGAACCTCCCGACAGTTACCTAACACAGCATTACTGACATTTTGTTGAGTTTAACAGGGGTCAGTTTTAATGTCTGCATGACTTTTAGCCAAGGGCATCAGATCTCTGGAGATACACAAGGAGTAAGGCGCTACATCCTCAGCCATCCTCCCTCCAATGCTTGTATACCTGCTTCTCAGTGCAGGGTTGCAGGGTGGGCTTGCCGGTTGCCATTAGTCACCAGCGGAAGGTGGAGTACACCCTGGACAGGTTACCCATCCATCACTGAGACAAAACAGGACAGACAACCATGCACACACTCGTTTTCAAGGGCAGTTTAAGAGACTAATAAGTTCATTGTTTATTTTTGTTCAGTTGATCAGCCATGTTTTTGGACTGTGGGAGACAGCCAAAGTACCCAGAGAGAATCCACACATGTCAGAACATGCAAAGACCCCGGTCCAGGATTCAAACCCAGTGTTGCCAACTGTGACACTGTGCTGCCCAAAAGGAAACTTTAAAGGCAAAGAAAGAGCTCCTTCAGCGACAAACTGCTGCATCATAGGCGCACCAAGGAGGGTCATCGCAGATCCTTCCTCCCGGCAGCTGTTACACTTTATAACATCCCTGCTGCTTTTGCCATCTTTTTTGTTCATGTAAATAATCGTTTGGTTTTTATACATGAATATACATTATACACTCAGTATGAACGGTCATCTGCCTCGACCGACTGGGGGTTACAAAAGACAGAGCAGAGACACAACAAGAGAGACAAAAAAGCACAGAAGCACACATTGATCCAGTAATCTGTTCTACACTAGATGGTAATAGTGGTGATCTGTCTTCTCTGGATGATGTCACAGTTAACAGAACGTCAGACCAGGTGTACCTACTATGAAGAAAAAAGAGAGAGGAAAAAAAGTTAAAAGCTGGAATGACAACAGTCATTTCAATGTAATGCAATGCAAAACTGGAGAACAGTAGAACTCAGCAGAGTGAGAAAAATAGTCCCTGATGTCCTCCAGTAGCCTAAGCCTATAGCAGCATAACTATAGAGGTAGCTCAGGGTAACATGAGCCTATCTAACTATAAGCTTTGTCAAAAAGGAAAGTTTTAAGATTAGTCTTAAAAGTATACGGGGTGTCTGCCTCAGAGACCAAAACTGGGCCTGATAGCTAAAGGATCTGCCTCCCATTCTACTTTTAGAGACTCTAGGAACCACCAGCAGACCTGCAGTCTGAGAGCGAAGTGCTCTGTTAGGAACATACGGGGTAAAATCAGAGTAAGTTTGGCAACTGTACTGCAGAGAAATCTAGGATTATTTTTATTCTCTTCAATTAATGATGAAAAATATGCTGCTCTAACTCTGCGAAGGGTCTTGTTATACAACAATAGACTGTCCCTCCAGATTAGGTAGGATTCCTCTTGGTGTGTAGAGCGCCATTTTCTCTCCAATTTCCTAACATTGTGCTTCAAGGAATGCAGCTCTGAATTAAGACAGGGAGCCAGCTTCCTGTGAATAATCACCTTCTTTTTCAAGGGAGCTACATTGTCTAATGCAGAACGCAATGATGAAGTCACACCGTTAACAAAGGTGTCGATTTGTGAATGGGAAGAAACAGCATTGCTGCCATCTACAGGGCATTTCTGCAATACTGAGGATATTAAAAGGGGGACAGACTCTTTAAAGTTTGATGCAGCATTATCTGATAAAGATCTACTATAATGGAACCCTCTTTTGGGGGTGGAGAACTCAGTTCGATTAAACTCAAAGGTTATTAAAAAATGATCGGATAGGACAGGGTTGTGAGGAAATATTGTTAATTCTTCACAATCAATGCCGTATGTCAGAACAAGGTCTAAAGTATGTAACCAAGAATGCGTCGGTTTATGCACATTTTGAACAAAACCGATTGAATCTAGGATAGTTTTAAAGGCTACACTAAGGTTATCACATTCTATGTCAACATGGATGTTAAAATCCCCCACTATAATAACCTTGTCAGTATTTATCACCAAATCAGATAAGAAGTCTGACAGCTGATCCAAAAACTGAGAGTAAGGGCCTGGTGGACGATACAAAACAACAAACAGAAGAGGTTTTATTGCTTGCAGTTTGGATGAGGGAAACTGAGGGTTAAATGTTCAAAAGAACTGTAGTTATTAATTGGCCTGGGACTAATTAACAAATCAGACTGAAAGATAGTTGCTACTCCTCCCCCTCTACCCGTAGATCTGGGTATGTGGAAATTTAAATAATTGGATGGAGTCGACTCATTTATACTAACGTAGTCCTCTTGTAGCCAGGTTTCTGTGAGACAAAATAAATCAATCTGATTATCGCAAATCAATTCATTAACTAACAAAGTCTTTGTAGGGAGAGACCTTATATTTAATAAACCACATTTAATTGTTTTATTTTTTGGTTCAAAGTGAGCCGTATTGATTTTTATTAGATTTTTATGATTTGCTCCTTTTAGATCCGTTTTTAATTTGTTTAGTTTTGGCCGTGGGAAAGACACCGTCGCAATGGGGTAATGGGTGTACAGAAGCTGCAGAGAGGTGTGTTAAACTACGGCTCTGCTTCCTGGTCTGGACCCTGGGTTGTCAGCATTTAGGAGAACTAATAAATCCGGCCAGATTTCTAGAAAGAAGAGCAGCACCATCCAAAGTAGGATGGATGCCGTCTCTCTGGATCAGACCAGGTTTTCCCCAGAAAGTTTGCCAGTTATCAATGTAGCCCACGTCGTTTTCTGGACACCACCTAGACAACCAGCGGTTGAATGATGACATGCGGCTAAACATGTCATCGCTGGTCAGATCAGGCAGGGGACCAGAGAAAATACGCAGTCCGACATTGTTTTAGCAAACTCACACACCGAAGCAACACCAACTTTAGTGACCTCCGATCGGCGTGACCGGGTGTCATTACCGCCAGCGTGAATAACAATTTTGCCGTATTTACGCTTATCCTTAGCCAGCAGTTTCAGGTAGGACCCTATGTTGCCCGTTCTGGCCCCTGGCAGGCATTTAACTATAGTCCCTGGTTTCTTTAGTGCCACGTTTCTTAATATGGAGCTGCCAATAATTAAGGTCGGCTCCTCAGCGGGTGTGTCGCTGAGAGGGGAAAATTTATTAGAAACGCAGACGGGCTCGTAGCACTGTCGAACCATCGTTCGACAGAGCTATGAGCGTTATTGCCGCATTAATATGGAATATTAATGTCACTTTAAAGGTGTTTAGTATAACTTTAGATTAGCCGATTTTAGCGACCGATCGCTACAGCGACCCCTAGCCTCCTGGAGGTATAATTGCATTAATAAAATCGAGCGTTCTAGAAGTTTACTGATGTTTACTGAGAAAATTATTCTTTAAAATGTTATTTCATCAAAGTAATGTTTTGTTTATCTAGCCTCATAGAGAGGATTTGTTGATTGAAATATAGTGTTAATTCAGATAAATAGCTATTCTATAGTGATGTTCTCTGGATGTTAATTTTATTTCTGTTAATAAATTCTTGAACTTGAAGAGAAGTTGTCACTCCTTTATTCTATATGTCTGCAGAGTTTGCTGTTAAAAGAACGCCAGTGCTCAAATTCATCCCTTTCAACTATTGTCCTGATGTCAGCTTTAGAGCTGATATTCCCCAGACAATACCTAACAGACAGAGAGTTATTTATTAGACAATACTGATAAATAAAAGTCAGCTAACTTTACAGTGTTACATTGCAATGTTTAATGTGTTTTTTTTGTCAGCCACTAGATAGCAACAGAACACGTGAATTGTACATACAGTTCAGTATTTTTCTACAGCTAAAAAGTTAAATTCTCAAATACAATAAATTTGGTTCCACAATAGAACAGTTACACTGTGGCCTTAGAACATACAATTGTTATCTACTATTTTGGTATTAAAATCACTGTTAGCACAGTCTGCAACGTATTGCTATCATGGAAACCAAAGGTTAATCCTGTTTTCTCCACTGTAAATAACTGTACATGGGTTTTATTTTCCCCACTGCATATTCATTATGGTCCACAATCATTTATTTAAAATGTTGCTTTATCATCTTTATTATATTCTAATTCCTTAATCAGCTAAATGCTTTATTTTATGTTGGAATATACCACTAAACAATATTACAATTTGTGTAATTTAGTGAAACATTTTGAAATTTCAACATATTTTTAAACTTATTTTTTGTTGTGTTTTCACATGTTGTATTTGTTTAGTTTTCCTGAGGAAGATTCTTTAGGAGGAGCTCATTAAAACCAAAGATCCTCAAAATCTGCAGGACGTCTGCAAATTATTTTAGTTTAACGCTGCTGTTCAGAGTAAATCATTTTGAATTAGGACAGATGTAACAGGCTGAACATGGGATCAATTCTTGTGTCTTTGTTATTTATAATTTTTCATGTTTTTCATTTGCTCAAAGAAATTTATTCTTTTTTTAGTGAAAACCTGCAAACTGCTTGTGAAATGATGCTTTGCTACTTTTTTTGGTCTACATCAACAAAACAATTCCTTTTTGTAAGGTTTTTCATCATTCCTGTTTTTTACTACTCAGTTACATATTGGGCTCATGGAGGGAAGACTGGAGGGATGTCCATTTTTTTTCTTGAACAAATATTTTTGTATTGCTTGCATATATAACCTGCTTTAAAAAAATTGTATTATAAATATATAGATATTATGATTACTATAACTATGATACCTCCCCAGAAAAAAAAGATGAGTCTCAGTACTTATTTTTTTCTACTTAAAGCACTTTTTTACACTCTCCTTGGTGCAGCTCTGTGCTTCCGATTCCATTAATAATAGCCATGCTCAAGGATCGCTCATGTTTTGGAAATGTTTTGGGGGGCGTCAGGAGGTTATATTGAAGTCATTAATTATGAATGCATCAATGTGCTATGAATATGGCATGTTTTACATGAAAATGATTGTATACTTTTGTTTGACTTTAAAATAGCTTTAGCAGTACTTGGTAAGAGTTTTAAATGAATCATTCTAGGTTGTAGTAATGGCCCTGGAGCCAAGTGTAGGAAGTTAGTGGGCCACCAGCAAACTGTTATCCCATATTGTGTGGGACAGAGAACCATGTTTTTGCTGATGAGAAGATTGGGCAATATGAATGGATGATTGATTGATTGATTGATTGATTGATTGATTGATTGATCACCAAAGACATGGATGGATGGATGGATGGATGTTGGGTATGATTGATGGATGCATGGGTGGATGGATGGATGGATGGATGGATGGATGGATGGATGGATAGATGGTTGAATGGATGGATGGATGGATGGATGGATGAATGGCGGATGGATGGTTAGATGATGAAAGGATGGATGGAAGGTTGGATGGATGTATGGATGTTTGGTTGGATTGATGGATGCATGGGTGGATGGATGGTTGAGTGGATGAATGGATGGATGGATGGATGGATATTTGGTTGGATGGTTGAATGGATGAATGAATGTTTAGATGGATGGATGGATGGGTGGATGAATGCATGAATGGATGGAGGGATGGATGGATGGTTGAATGGTGGATGGATGGATTGATGGAAGAATGGCGGATGAATGGTTAGATGATGAAAGGATGGATGGAAGGTTGGATGGATGGATGGATGGATGGATAGATGAATGGATGGATGGATGGGTGGATATTTGGTTGGATTGATGGATGCATGGGTGGATGGATGGTTGAGTGGATGAATGGATGGAAGTATGGATGGATGGTGGTTTGTTGGATGGATAAATGGATGGATGGATGGATGGATGGATTGGATGGTTGAATGGATGAATGAATGTTTGGATGGATGGATGGATGGATGGATGAATGCATGAATTGATGGAGGGATGGATGGATGGATGGTTGAATGGTGGATGGATGGTTAGATGATGAAAGGATGGATGTTTGATTGGATTGATGGATGAAGTAAACAGGGCAAATTTATATAAACTTCTTTATTGTTCTTCCTTAAAAATAGAAGATTGTGACCATTTCCAAAGCTTTCCTAGAGCCGTGTTTCATGGTTTCATAACAATAAATGTACATGAACATGATTCAAACCATCGGGCTTTACTAACATGGAAATAAATAAACGGAGTAAACACCTCGGCAGCTCAGAATGAGTCACCCCGCCTGCAGGCGGTCAAGCAGCAAGATGTGTCATCCATCCAACGTTCAGCAGACATGGCCTTTTTAAAAATGTAAAAAGCAGTTTTTTTGATTCGAGCATCATCCTGCGGCCAATCAGCAACCTGACGTAAAGATCAGAACAAGGAGAACAAATGCAGTGCTGTCAAACGTCGGACCCTCTGTTTGAATTACATGTTTGCATAAAAGAGTTTGACCTTTAGTGAAAATGCATGATGATGGAGCGTTGTGACGCGAGGTTTATCTGATGCTAAGTTAGACAGAGGTTGGATAATGCCTCAGGAGCAAAACTTTTATGCACAAATCTTGAGGGGGTTCTAATTTTATCCATAATAATTTGGTTAGATGTCGCTGTGATGCAACAACACTTGAGACACAAAGCAAACATGAAATTGTGAAAAAATCCAGTAGATTAGAAGCGTTCAGAACACGGGGAGCTCTACGTTATGTGTTGAGTGTTTACGCTGGACAAAGACCTGGCCTTATGGTAGATAAATCCACCAGAACCTGTATGGTCCCAGGATCCTGGGAAAGTCTTTGGAGGTGAATTATGAATGCAGTTGGCTCCTCATGATGTGATCAGGGAGATCATGGATTGTTTTGAGTATACGTTTTCTGCTGCAAAGCCGTGCTAGTTAACTATGATGGTGGCGGCATATCATGTTCCCAGCTGGAGCAAAACTGCATCCTATCCAAACACACCAGAGTGGTAAGTTTACCAAGAGCTTGAAGCAGAATCAGCTGTCAAGGCTACAACCCCATCATGCTTACTCAACGCTGGCACTCCAGCAGTTAACTCCAGGGTTTCCCCCCACTGTCGCCCAATTAGCGGCCATTTTTCAGCGCTCTTGGTGTCAGCATAGCACACGACAGGACGTCGACCCCACCGACAGCACTGTGCAGAACACCCACCCCCACCTCCATGGTTCTCACGCCGAACTTTTCATGTAACTTGACAGCTCTGATTATGAGGCTTCACATTCCCAGGCTAAGCATAGTTTGTTAATTTGTTTATAATAATACCAAAATAATACCAAAGACGGCACATAGTAGAATTGGCGAGATAATCAATGCCTCAATAATTGAGGGCAACATAAATAAATCAGTAAAGCTCCTGTATCTGCAACAGTGAAGAAGTAAACCTCCCAGACAACATAAGCTAACGCCAGCTGTGATTAGCTTGACGGACCCAGACAGCCCAATGACCGGGTTCTGTCGGTCCTTCATGCTGCACCACGCAAAGGTCCGCAACATTTCGCTCATCAAATGGTATGATTCCCTCACCTGGTGAGGTACAGATGGGTGGGATGGAGGCAGATAATCTGCTGCGCCTCCCCTGCAAACATTCTCACTAAAACCAGGAAAATAGAGAACATGAGACCCGGTTCCCTGCAGCTCAAAGAATAGACTTTAAAATCACTGAATGGCTTAGCACCTAAATACATCACAGACTTGTTATCAGTACATCAACCCTCCAGAACACTCAGGTCTTCTGGTTCTGGTCTACTCTGCATACCCAGAACCAGAACCAAACATGGAGAAGCAGCATCTGGAAAAAAAATTCAGAAAACTGCAAATCAGCCAAAACAGTGAGTTCCTTTAAATCCAGACTGAAAACCCTCCTGTTTAGAGCTGATTTTGACTCATAATGACAGGAACACTGACCAACATATTAGATGCTTATTGATGTTTTCACCTGATACAATTTAATATTTGTTACTGGTCTCACAACTAGTGACCGTTTCGATGTGTTTATGAGGTTTTTATATTTTCATGATGTAGTGCACTTTGAACCGCCTTGCTGCTGAAATGTGCTACAAATAAACATGACTTGACTAAAGGAGGCAATTGAGTTGAAAAGTGCTTTTCTATGGCTGCAGCCATGGTGGATGTTGACAATCAGCACCTGTGTCACCCGTGAGCAATTTTCTGAGCAGCCTTTTCTGACACCAAAATCATCTTTCCAGCAACTTTACTCGACTTCTCGCAACATGTTTAGCTGAAGCACAGCCACACTTTCTGCTAACAGAGCACATTCAGTCAAAATATTTCTTTTTGCCTTTGTGATTCAGAGCAGCGCTCAGTCTCCCCCAGTGGTACCGAGGCCATAATGATAGTGCTGGTGCGCTGTGTACCTGCGTGGACTGGGACCACTTAGACTAAATGACAAACAGATGCCGGTTAATGAGCTGTGGGTGACTGAGCTGCAGCTTCTCACTCAGATGGAACAGGCTGAATGAAACAGCAAATACCTGGAAAAATATGTGACATAAAACATGAACCGTCACTGGCTAATGATGATCCCCCTGAACACAAATAAAATCTCCCAGAACCGGAGAGCTACAGGTTACAACTACACCAACCCTGAAATCCTTCGTGTTAAAGTTTCTTCTCAGAGTCGCTGAGTTGCTCATAAAACTCCTCTTATGTTTACAGTTTTCTGTTCATGTTGCTGAAACGCAAAAAAAAAAAGAAAAGCATATTTTATGCAAGGGGTAAAATAAATGTGCTGCAGGCAAAATAATTGGTATAATTATGTTTGTGCAGAAAATTCTATGCATTCGAATAGTTATTAAATACTTCAAATTTAAATTGGTTAATGCCACCCTTTGTGATGTCGTTTTAGGTCGGACTCTACTGCAGGCGACAATTACAGGCACAGTTTGACAGTTTAACAGATTTATTGAAAATAACGAACAGGGGAATGGATGTTCTGGGCTCCCAGCGGGGTTCTGGTTGGACACTGAGGAGGTGGGGTAAGCGTTATTGTTTTGACGATATATGATGGATTGTCTGGTGGAGATGGATCCTTACTGTTCGCGACATGCTGGATTCCAGGAGGAGGCGAACAGAACCACAGAGGCTGAGTTTGTTAGATGAGCTTTTCCTAAGTTTAAGGACAGACGTGCGTTGGACTGGATAGAGTTGGAGGGTGAACAGGCAGGTAAGTTTGAGGTAAGTTGCATTTCAACGAAGGGGATCATGAGAGGACTTCTCAAAAAGTCAAGGGAAGGAGGACGTAGACCACTGTGTGGGGACTGGAGAAGGGCAGGGATTGGTTTGCTGGGAAAAGATGAGACCACTCGGGTTAGAATCAGAATCAGAGAGCAAGAGCTATGCAAAGAAGTTAGGCGGATGATCTGACTCGCTGACCAAACAATCTGGCATCAGCCTCGTCGTGTTTGTTGCTCTTTAAAGGTACCATGTCAAACAAAATCCACTTTGTGGTGTACTTGGAGACTCCAGGTGCTTTTTAGATATCTTTCTATTCTGTTTGGGTCATATTCTTTAATCCTTTTCTCTATTCTCTACTACTTTTTTTGAACAATTACATCACAATGTTTGCTGCAGAAAGGCTCGATAAGCCCATAGACTTCAGGCTTACCAATTTTGTGAATCCACCATTTAATTTATTTTACTTGTTTTTTCCACCACAATTTTGTAGTCCAAGCTGAAGGATCCCGATCTACAAGTGGATCAGTAAAAATGTTCAGGTGTTGGGTGTATTAAACCACACAATTAATCACACCGTCCCCCAGCATGTGACTAAAATGGTCGAACGGGGTGGAGTGAAACGCTCTGTGACCTGTAGGGGGACGGAGTGTGAAATGTCTCCTTTAGATTTAAAGAGACGGCACCAAAACGAGTTGCTCTCAGACACAGCTCTGAACAGAACAGGGGCAAAAGACGGGCTGTGGGGCAACAATAACAGGGACTTCAGACCAAAACATTGCAGTTCCACTTTATATAGACCACACTGGATTGTTTCAATGTGAATAGTGTGGATATTAATACGGGCCTGCTCCTGCTTATTTCTGAAGGCCCGTATTACCTCGGTTTAAGATTCGGCAGTAAAGAAGAAACAATGATCAGAGGCAAACATTTAAAATATACATATTTAATTCATTTGGAATTCCAAAGGAGACAGAAACTTACATTACCACTTCGCTGTATTCAGTATATTACCCGGCCTCCTGCCTCATGGTGATGCAAGCAATAGCGTACCGCGCACGTGACGTCACCGTCTCAAGAGCAACGCCCCTTTTGCCGCTTAGGTAGGGCAAACCGATAGAGAACGCACGTAGCAACCAGCAACAGAACCAGCGATATGACCGACTTTGCAGCCATTAAACTTTTCCAAGACGATGTCCCAGGCGCACGGTTTACTGGTCGGACTGTCGAAGAACACACCAACCTTCAGCTCAAACGATGGCTTGAGTGTCGAGGGCTTAAAAAGAACGGAAAACGGGCCGAGTTGATCGAACGGTAAGCTTTGTTTTTTTTTCCTGCGCGGCGTTCATGGCGTCGTCGGCCGTTTTTTTGTTTGTAATCACCGTCCAGGAATCGGTATATGTTTAATGTTTGTCTTATTTGAAATGTTTTTGAGTAGGCTATCCTGGTAGCAGGGTATCATGTTAGCGCCTGCTACTATGATAGCCTATATGAGCAGAATTAAGCTTCAATAAAACACCAAAAAACTCTTACCTGTTCACTACTTGATGTCGCTGGAATTGGGTCAGGATGTTCTTCGGTTGGGCCCTTTCCTCCGACAAAATGCTTGCTACATATGTACGTGAATTTGGTAACTTTTTCCGGGTTGAAATGTTGTGTAGGCCGGCCGCACCGGTGTACCCAGCGCACACATTTCTCCTTGGCACTCTTGAATTTCGGGAAAGTAATGAAGAAAACATCCTCTATATGCGGCCGATCAGCGTACCTCGAGTCGCTGTTGCACGTTCCATAGCAACAATGTTTAATAACCATGGTCTTAGAGTTGGAAAAAGCAGTCGTTTTAACGAGTAAAGCCTAGGCTAACGCACGTCTCTTTTACAGCGAAACAGCGGCGGACTATGCAAGTTTGCCCTACTGCGTACCACGTGATGTGACGTCATTGTGACGTTACGTTTCTAAAAATAGCTCGCTCGCGGTACGCTATTCTGTCTGTTCTACACTATCCTGAATGCATCTTTTAAAAGACTGACTGCCCCTCCCCCCCTGATTAGTTTGGGGGTGTGGGCGCAGACTTGGAGAATCCAATTCTATCTGTTCTCAAAACAAAGAGGCTGTTCTTCATTCAGTAAAGCTTGAAAAACCGTCCGATCAGGGGTCAAGCCAAGTGACCTCAACAGCCATAAACCAGCTCTCAACACATCCTGCAAGCTGTGTGTTTACTTTGCCTTAAAGGGAGACACAGTTTTAGAGGCCTGGCGTTCCTTATTATTTTCCATACAAATGCCTGATTAATATAACAACTAAGATATTTTCCTCAACAATAGGAAAGCATTAAAAATCATGATATGTTCCCTTTAAACTCCTGATTGATCCAAACGAGCTGCAGCTGGGGAGCCACACTTGACACTTCAGACTCCCAAGGTGCATGGAGAGGGACAAATATCTGGTGAAGTGAAGACTCCAGCAATGCTTGAAGTACTGGGAAACAACTTTTATTTTCTGACAGACGTGTTTCGGCTTCATCGCGGTCACACCTGCTGGTCACACCTAGCGAGGAGGTGGTGAGTAGACATACGCCCACATCCACACGCCAACCTGCCCACAGCTTAGTGCATCTGACACCCCGAAACTAGATCATTTAATTTTATAAGTTTTATACTTCATAAACTTTACTTATTGTTTTCTAGCAATTAATCTCCATATTTAACAGGTTTTCAAATTATGTAGATATGACTTCAAGTGCGTAAAGACACACCAGAGATGAATGCTCTAATTATTTATTCATGATGAAGTCACACTGAAAAAGTTTGAGAAAATCAAAAGTTCACTCACAAATCCTGCATCTGCACAAAATCCATAAAATGCTATAATTCACAGGGATTTTTTTCTTTCCTTTTAAAGTTACTGTTTTTAAAGTGCGCCTCAGCTAATGGGATGCTTCATTCGGGGGAAATAAAGCAACTTTCCAGCAGAAAGCAGCTCAAGTTTTTACGTAAAGTCTGACTTGATAAATGTTGCCATGACTACCCACTTTTAATTAAAGACTTTCTCATAAGTCTTAACAGTTATTAACACCATTTAAACTAAGCCAAAATATGAACAGCAGACAGACGTAAACAATTTATACCAAGTTTTTTTTTTACTGTTTTACCTTTGACCTTCACAGATCTTCCTTTTTTGATTTGTTTCTCTGTGAATTATTCAATTATTCAGTTATAATTTCACTCTAGGTAATTAATTAAACTGTATTTTTGTGTAAAAGTTTCAAATAAAATATCTGGGGCATTTCTGCTATACGTCAAATGATCATGTGAGATTTTTAATTGTGTTAAATAAGTAAACACTGCTAAAACTGGGTTCTGTTGTAACTCTTCTTACTCACTTTTTCTTTGATTTTCCTTATAGACTCAGATAGATCCACTTTTTACTCCTTTGGTGCGACGTCTCACACCCACTTTAACCTCAAGAGTGTGATGAACTGTACGATTAAAGGTTAATAGATTCGTACAGCTGTGAGAGTTGGCCCTGATCGTGTCCTAATTAGAGGTGGTTCGGTTGTGCTCCCCTCCAGACAATTAGCTTTCCTCTTCCTCTGCAGAGCATTGCTTTCCTCCACGACCACAAAGTAGGGCAGTGGGAGTCGCATTACGTTCAGAGTATCCCTCATCTCTGTCAGGACTTGAGTGGCCTTACTGTCCGCCGAGTCACGCGGCTGGACGTATTAATGAGTGACCGAGTCAACCCGAAGGCTTTTAGAAAAAGCCGGTGGGAGGTAAAAGGACGAGATTCGTGGCTCAGTCTCCTTGTCAAAAGGGAGGTATACATCTATTTTATTTAGAATAACATTCTAAAAGGTTTGACCTTTTCTACGAGCATTTTTAACTATTCCATTTCTCTAATACCAGACTTTGGTCTTCCAAAAAATATGTGGTCTTTGAAGAAAAATCAAGCTAACTGAAAATTTATGTGTTTCAACTAAATGTTGCTTCATAATCTGGCAAAATCGGATCAAATGTGTGGATTTCTCTCTCCTTTTTTTCTTTTCTTCCTCCTGAGTCACTCCATATCTGACATAATTTGTCCAGTATGTCGTCCATCCAGGGGAATGCATGGAAAAAAGTAAGTTGAAGTTTTCCAGTGCAATGAAATTAATTGCCAATTTGGAGAGAAGATCTGCAGAATTATAGCTAGAAGGGAAAACAGAGATCTTTTTAAGGTAGTCAAAGGCATCCAGGGTTGCCGTTTATTCAGGATGGGTTTGATCTTTCCTCCTGCCCTCCAGAACGCCTTAATCTGAACCAGAAGAAAGTGATTTCTTTGCTGGTTCCTTAAGTGTCAAGTGATAGTCTTCCTCCATGAGCAGCGGGACATGAAAAATGAAGGAAAAAGGCCTTCTTTAATCCAAACTGTTCCACTGAAATAATGCAACAGCAGCTTGATTTCAGTGCAATGAGAAAATGATTTGTTCAAAAGTGCATCTTCTGTAGATTTTATTTTTACAGAAAAGTCAATTATTACTAGGCTTACCGTGAAAATGGTATTAAGTTTAGAAATAGTTTCTTTGGCATATTTAACATAGGAAATGATTTTCGACAGATTTCTTAAGGCAAGGCAAATTTCAGTAACAAGTGCTGTACATGAACAGAGCAAAGAAAATAAAACATTACAGAGGAAAGCACATAGCAGTGAAATAATAGCAGCAGGTCTAGACAAGTTGGACTACAAACTTCAACATTAACATTTAAAGGCAACTCTAAACAAATGTGTTTTTAATCTTGATTTAAAGGAACTCAGGATTTCAGCACTTTTCCAGTTTTCTGGGAGGGAGTTTGTTCCAGATCAGTGGAGCATAGGAACTAAATGCTGCTTCTCCATGTCTGGTTCTGGTTCTGGTTCTGCAGAGCAGGCTGGAGCCAGAAGACCTGAGTGGTCTGGAGGGTTGATGCCCTGATAACAAGTCTGTGATGTATTTAGGTGCTAATTCAGGGATTTATAGACTAACAGAAGGATTTTAAAGTCTATTCTCTGAGATCCAGGGAGCCATGGAAGGACCAGTGAGACTTTAAAGGTGCATAGCTACGTTATTTGACATTTTTTAAATTTATATGTCAGTAGCTCACTCTGGTTGCATACAAAGTTTTTATGAAAGATTATCACGTCCTGCTGGCGTATTAGTGTTATTTTGGTGTTTTATGCTTTGCTTTTGCTCAATTTGTTAGTAAATGAAGCCTTTTGTGTTTATTTACCATATTAACGGAGGTACGTACTGTGCATGCACAGCAGGGGTTAAAACAAGGAAGCGGCTAACGGCTATTAGCATCTCCAGGTGAAACAATGAAGAATGTTCCAAGATCCAGTGAAAAAAAACAAAAAAAAACAAAAAATATATGATTCCAAGAGACAAAAGCCTGGAATGTCTCTGGGAATCCAGTCTGAACGTTGGTGTTCACTGAAGCAGACGCTAAACCTGCCGAGGCTCAGATGTGATGCAGAGTTGACTGACGTGAGTAAATGTTCTGATATGAGGCTCTTAAAGTTGCTGTAGATCAGTTTATTTAATTAATAACGGCTGGTCTTCGATCATGCTGAGCTGCTGCTTTACCGTGAGGCATTGCAGAGGGTCAGGCTCAGTCCGGCATTATTTACAATTGATTTATAAATTAAGCGAACTGGCTTTATGGTAGTTCTGTGATACTGTCGCTAGATGGCGCCATGTCTGTTTATATCTGTTCATCATGCCCGACACTGTGGCTAATCATCCACAAAAAAGACCATCAAAACATTATCAGGATGGATGCTTGGTGTATATAACCTTATTTTATCATGATCAAACAGTTTTTTTTTTGTTTTTTTTTTAATATATAATGTGGCTATGTACCTTTTTAAGGCAGGCTGAAAAACAAGAGTGCCTGCTTGAAAACAAATGCTATTATCAGAATATGGATTCCCCATGTCGGTCTTGCAAGGCAGACAATCATAATTTCTCCTGGATATTATTCAAACAACACACTCTGTGACATCTGTGACCTGGAACAGAGCGCTACTGAACTGCCTGATAATGTTCCATCACTATCAATGACTTTGGCTGTGAGGGCTGTCTGCCACAGTTCACAGACCTACACACACACACACACACACACACACACACACACACACACACACACACACACACTAAAACACAATGACACACACACACACACACACACACACACACACACACACACACACACACACACACTAAAACACAATGACACACACACACACACACACACACACACACACACGATTACACTAAAACACAAAGACACACACATTGCTTTTGTTGTAGTTTAGAAAGGTCAGATCAGCGACCTTAATTTGTAGCTTTAAGGATTTTTTAATGTATGAATAGAAACAATAAAGCTTTGAATTTTTAGTGATGAAACTTGTTTCAGTAAAACTAAAGAAGTCTAATGAAGGATTTACTAATCTTAATGTAATGTTTTTCTTTTAATAATATATGAATAGAAATAATTAACCTTTGAAATGTTAGTGATGAAGCTTGTTCCAATGAAGCAATCAAACAAAATAAGTTATTCTAGTTGCATCTTTAGAAAAGTTGGCCAAAATTACTTTAGATCAGAAACCCCTAAGGATTTACCCAGATTATTTCTTATTATGAATAAAAACAATTAAGTACTGTGATTTCTGTATTTGTGCTTTCTGTATGTTTAATGTATAAAAAAGTGTAGTCAAGGATTTACTTATCTTATTCCTTCGTTAATGTAATGATTTTCTTTTCCTATGCAATATTTCCCTCTGTAATGTTTTTCTGTTCATGTACAGCACTTTGAATCATCTTGTTACTGAAAAACTCTAGATTAATAAACTTGTCTTGCCTCGCCCTGACACCAGCCAATCCGCGACCCTGCAAGGATGAGCAGGTATGGTCAATGTTGAATGTTTTTCACCAGCATACACGACAAGATAAGGAACAGTGGGACACCAGTTTTAGTGTCTTTACTTTGATGTGTTTTACAATTGTTTTGGTGTTTTACACTCCTAGGAAGTGTTTTTGTTTTCAGGATCTGCAACCTCAATAACAATATATATGGAAGGCCTTTTCTTTCAGATTTTCACCATCTTAAGATGCAGAAGAAGCAGGATGTTTATGATAAATTATTAGAAGCGCCTGAAAGAGAGTAGAGATGTGATCCTTGAACTTTCTGCCTCCACCTTTGAAGTCTCTGCATGTTTGACTTGTGCGGAGGAGAAAGCAGTGCAGTGCAATCATATCACCAATGTGATTAATGTTGCATTAATGTGAAAACACAGCGGACTCGGTGCAGTGGAGTGTGAATGCATGCAGTCGAGTGTGCCTGAATAAGTAAATGAGGACACTCGAAGCAGATAAGCACTAAAGTTTCAGCAGCTGATGACTTTAAAAAGTTTTTTTTCCCTGGCATGTCTCTTTAAATTAATCATCTGCTGGCTTTATTCACTCTCTTGTGGTCACTTAGTGGTTGCATTAGTGACTTGCAATCTCTAATGTAAAACGTTCACTGCTATCATAAAAATAAAACATGCTGTGTGTAGCTGCAGGACTTCATGTTTAGCTTCGCATTGTATTGTAGTTATGACTCAGAGTTATGACTCAGATTAAAATAGCATTGTACCATTGTTGATCCTTGCTGCTTTGCCATTTTAATTGCAGTCAGTTATTTCTGGTGGACAATACAGACACATAAATAAATAAATGTCTTGTTTGCATATGCGTGCATTCATACGCTTACCAATACTTGTGCAGAAACAAAGCCTTCATCATGATATAGCTAAAATCTAATTAACAGATTGTATTCCTAAGATTGTTAAAACCAATAATGTTGGATCCTGAAGCTGTTATGTTTATTTAGATCCATTTCAAATGATGCTCTCAAAAGCTTTTTTCTACTAGTTTAGAGCACTGAAAGCTTTGCAAATAAGTGCATTGTTGGGTTTTTCTCTTATTGTGATTAGATTTACAAAAGTCTAGACATTGAATTAGACGGTTTCTTTCAGCCAAAGGACATAGTTATCTAGTGTATTGAAAGTAGGTATGGTCATTTATCATTATTGTAAAACATTGCTTATCATGATAGACAAGGCAAGTTTATTTCTAAAGCACTTTTCAGTAACAATATGATTCAAAGTGCTGTACATGAAAAAGAAAAAACAAATATTAAACAGGAAAGAAAAAGCATCACAAAGAGAGAGGAAAGCACATTGCAGGAGAAGTAGCAGCAGGTTAAGATATAAGACAAGTTGAACTACAAACATTAACATTTAAAGGCAACTCTAAACAAATTTGGTTTTTAATCTTAATTTAAAGGAACTCAGGCTTTCAGCACTTTTACAGTTTTCTGGGAGTTTGTTCCAGATCAGTGGAGCATAGGAACTAAATGCTGCTTCTCCATGTCTGGTTCTGGTTCTGGTTCTGCAGAGCAGGCTGGAGCCAGAAGACCTGAGTGGTCTGGAGGGTTGATGTGCTGATAACAAGTCTGTGATGTATTTAGGTGCTAATTCAGGGATTTATAGACTAACAGAAGGATTTTAAAGTCTATTCTCTGAGATCCAGGGAGCCAGTGGAAGGACTTCAGAACCGGGTCCATGTTCTCTACGTTCTTAGTCTTAGTGAGGACGCGGGCAGCAGCGTTCTGGATCAGCTGCAGCTGTCTGATCCACTTTTTAGGCAGACCTGTGAAAACACCGTTGCAGTGATCAGTTCTACTAAAAATAAACGCATGGATTAGTTTTTCCAGATCCTGCTGAGACATCAGTCCTTTAATCCTGGAAATGTTCTTCAGGTGATAGAAAGCCGACCTTGTAATTGTCTTTAGATGCTTTTGGAGGTTCAGGTTTTCAGGTTTCCAGGCCTGTTCAGTGGTTACTAGCTGAAGCGACTGAAGCTGTGTGCTAACTTTTTATTGCTCTATTATTGGTCCAAAAATTATTACTTCAGTTTTGTTTTTATTCAACTGCAGAACATTTTGGCACATCCACGCATTAATTCCTTCCAAGCATTCACTCAGCACTAGAATGGGTCCATAGTCACCTGGTGACATGGTGATGTAGAGCTGTGTGTCGTCTGCATAGTTATGGTAGCTGATGTTGTTTTCATGATCTGAGTTAGAGGGAGCATGTAGATGTTGAATAGGAGGAACCCAGGATGGACCCTTGGGAAACCCCACATGTGATTTTGTCATTTCTGATGTAAAGTTACCTACTGACACTAAAAGTCCTTTAAGTAGGATTCAAACCAGTTGAGTGCTGTACCAGAAAGGCCGACCCAGTTCTCCAGGCGTTCTAACAGAATAGAATGATTGACAGTATCGAATGCTGCTCTGAGGTCCAGTAGAACCAGCACTGTGGTTCTTCCATGGTCTGCATTTATATGAGTGTCATTAAACACCTTTACAAGGGCGGTCTCTGTACTGTGGTGAGGAAACCTGACTGGAAAACACCAAAGATTTGAATTTATCACGATAATAATGATTTCCACTCAATGACGTATATAAACCCTGAAAACTAACTGTATTTTCAGGACTGCTATTTTCCACATTGTTGGTTCCATGAAAGTATCCATAAACTGTAATAGCTTGTGTTCTGCCCACTGTTTAGTTTTCTGTTTTGAGTTATTTTCCTGTTTAGTCCAGTTATTGTTTATATTCTGTCTCTGGCCTGCTCCTGAGTTTATGTTTGGGTCTCAGCACTGATGCCTGGTCTGATTACTTACTCCACACACCTGCCTAACTCCACTCTTCCTGCAATCACTTCACTCCGGTTTTACCTGCTACCACCTTCATATAAGCTGCGTTCAGACCAGACATCAGTGCCAGGTCGTCTTGTCGAGTTTACGGGTGAGTCTTCTCCAGCTAATATTCTGTTTCTGTTTTTGCTTATGGATTTTGACCCTGTTCCCTTCAGTGATCTGAGCCATCCTGTTCTGCCTGTTACCTGCTGTTTGTTTTTTTCCGTCATTTTGGTGCGACGGTCATGTTTGCTTTTTGGTTGAATTCTGGGTCTCCTGCCTCTGATCGTTACATAAACATCAATAAATAAGAAAATGATTGATGTCATTGCTTAAAGTAACAGCGCTTCTGTAACTGGGGTCCAAAGAAAACCTAATATAAAAGTGAGGTGTGTTTGTGGAGCTGGAACTGCAGTGACACATTCACAGCCACCCAATTGTCTAAAGAAATTGTAATGAATCGAGACAGGGGACCCAGTATTCAGCCAGACAAGCAGAGGTTCAGAAAAAGGCTTTTTAACAGAAGGTAAAAACGGGCTGAAAACCAAAAATGACCGCCGAGCCAAAAACGGACGGCAGCGAACAAAGAGTCCAGAGTCGATGAATGGCAAGCTACAAAACTCACACATCACATCAGATCAGGCACAAAGACAGGAACAAAAACAGGTTGTGCACAGGTCAGGCTGGCTCAGATCTCCGGAGGCAAACGGGGTCAAACTCAACAGACAGAACATGATTTGCTGGACTAAGACTCACCCGTAGGTACGGAACGATCATCTGGCACTGATGACTGGTCTGAACACAGTTTATATGGAGGTGGAAACAGGCGAAACCGATGAGAGATGATTGCAGGCGGGGGTGGAGCTGAGCAGGTGTGCTGAGTGAGTAATCAGACCAGGCATCAGTGCCGAGATCCTAGCAGAAACCAAAAGCAAGACAGACGGAACATAAACAACAGAAAAATCAAACAGGAAAGAACCCAAAACTAACCAGTGGCAGAAACTCAAACTATTACAAAAATACTACAAAGAAGTTGCAAATACATTGTTATTGCCACAAAGTATTGTGATATGTGTACTGTCTAATTCTGAATGAGAGGAGATTAATTGACAAGACAGAAACACATATAGAACTTTTTTCAAATTCTATTGCGGGCCAGATCAACCTCCATTTTCAGGTGCGATGTTTTTATCTGCCGTAACCTTTTGTCTTTCTGCCTGATGTCCTTTAAGGCTGTTTGAAAAAGAACCTGACCTTTGATCAAGCTGAACACATTGCCCAAGAACTGAACTACAGCTGTTACAGTTGTTGAAAGCTGCATGTAGATTCAATGGTGTCCATCATGTCCTACATTATGTTGTTGAAACAAACATGTTCAGCATCCTTTTTTTTTCTTGCCTAAGCTTGAAATTTTAGAAGATGAAAATACTTAAATCAACATCTGAAGATCCTTTTTTTCTGATTTGGTTCTGTTACATTAACCAACTTGAGGTCAAAGGATGCTATAGGTTCCATCATGACTACACAGTCAATGACCTACACATATTATTGCAAACCTAACACGTTTTGGCAAAGTTTTAACTTTTAAATCAAGGTTAGAAACCTATTTGTTAAGAGTTACCTGTAAATGTTGAGGTTTTAGCTTGTAGTCCAGCTTGTCTTATATCTTGACCTGCTGCTGATATTCCGCTGCAATGAGATTTCCTCTTTAAAGTTTCCTTTTCTTTGCTCTGTTCATGTACAGCACTTTGAATTGTCTTGTTACTGAAATGCACTACAAAAAACTTGCCTTGATGCTGCTAACGTCTAGGCCACCAGATTGATCGTCTCCTGGTACCTTTGCAGTCGCAGGATTGCACCAACTGCAGTCTTGGTTATTCTAGAGTGGGGGTCCCCTTAAAAAACAGGATTTCCCCCACTGAACAGTCCCTCTCCAAAGATAGTAACCTATTAAATAAATGCAGAAAATGCAACATGTTCCATAAGATTTAAAGGGGACATCATGCAAAATCCACTTTTTTTTTTAAGCCCTTAAATACATTCTGATGTATATGGGGAGTGTCTAGGAGTGCAGAAAAGTTGAATGTATTCTATCCAGGTGCTGCATAAAGATTTTCATTTACTGTCTGGGTTTGTTTTCCCTTTTATGTTCTTTGAATAATAACGTCACAGTATTTGCTGCAGAGTGGCTAAACAAGGTTATGGATATATGGCATTTTTGTTTGCTGTGATTTTGTAGTCCAAGCTGTCGGATGCTGAAGCTCCCATATTAGTTGCTCTCTGAGGGACATCCAAACTGGGGTAAAAGAGGAGCTGTGGGGCGACAATAACGAAAAATTCAGACCAAAGCATTGCAGTTCTACTTCATGTAGACCACAACTGAATGATTCCAATGTGAAAAGGAAGAATTTGAAAGCATAATATGTCACCTTTTAATACTAAATACAAACTTGGATGTTTGTATTTAGTATTAAAATATGTTTATAGCTCTGAGAGAGATGCACAGGGATTATGAGTTCTTTTAATTCAAAATAGTTTGTGAAATACTGAAGGTTTTAACAACACTGAAATTGTTCCATGGATGAAAGTTGACTCTCTATTTGTTGTGTAAAGCAGATATTAGTCTGGACTGCTGCAACGCTGCCTGCAGTGTGGAGTCCGAGTAATTACTTTATTAGCTTTGTGTCAAATTCTTGTGCTGCTGGGGTACTTTTATAAATTAATTGACCTTCACTTTGTCTGAGATTTGTCCCTTAATTCTTCTTTCCTTTTCATTGAATCCAAGCTTTTGAGGACAAATTCCATTAACCGAGGCCACCATAATGGAACTGCTGGTTGTTTTGAGCAATGTCTTTATAAATAATTGAAAATGTGTTTGTGAAGGTGCAGAAAGGAAATGTGTTTCATTTGAGCACGTTTTAGCTTAGATATATTATATGATTTTAAAGTACATGTTAGACTAATAGCAATGCATAAACAGAACAGTTTTTTACCAATAAAAGTTGGAGTAGCTTTTTTTAATGCTACAGTGTTTATTCGTTGATATTTTATAAAATCTTGAATAATTCAATAAATACTTTGTTTTATAATCATGAAAATCCCAAATGTTCAACTGTTAAGAATGTTAAGAATAGGATACTGTAATGTTCTGTTGTGGTTCTGGTTATTTTTTCAGTCTAGGATTATTTCTGTTTCTTGTTTTGGATTTGTTTTGGTTTCTGTTTTCTGTTCTTTGTGCATTTGGATTTATTTATCTTAGATCGGTGTCAGTCTCTTCCCCTTGGTTTGTGGTTTCTATTAATCTAGTTTAACTTACTTTATATTAATTACTCACCTCCAGTCTCCCTGTTTTCTCTCTTCCACAGCTGTTTGTAATCCCCCGATAATTTCGTTAGCATTCAGTGTCATTCTCCACTCTTCCCTCAGTATATTTAACACTAGCTTACGTTTAGTCAATCTTCTTTGCTGGTTCATGTGCTCAATACTACTCCAGTCTGTCTTGTGTAATTCTGTCCTCCATGTTCCTGAATTATTTTTGGAGTTATTTAGTTACATTATATTCTGTTCACCTTTTTTGGGGGGATTTTCTTCCTGCTCCACCTCTTCCTCCATTTGTGGGTCCCCCACAGCCTTTTTGTGACAATTGTTCATTTTTGAAACCCAACTGGTTTTAAAAAAAATTCTTGCTCTTACACCATGTTTAAAGGACAATTATGGCAGAAAAAATTCTCCCCATACTTGTTGAGAGCACTCTACAGAATTGGGCTGAATTAGGGCTGTCTCTACCGGATAAAATAAATATTCTTAAAATGAGGGTGGTTCCACAAACTATACTCCATACAAATTACCCATACTTCTACCTTCTTCTCTACTTAAAAAATCCAATGCTGTAGTGGAAACCTTTTTATAGGGAGGCAAAGTCCTCATTAAAATAGAAGTAACATACATGCTGCAATGGAAGACGGTGAGCTCAATTTGCCGAGACTGGACTGGTACCATTATGCCTTCTCTCTCAATCAGCGAGCCAAGATGTATACTGCAGAGGACAAAGCACTGGCCTGGGTCTCAATTGACAAATAACTTACTGATCCAGTCCTGAGACAGGCTTTTATATTGCAAACTAAGGGTAAAATCCCATTAAGTAATCAATTATTGATAGAAAAACTCTCTATTAGAAATCATGGGCTGAAACAGGGACTAACTTTACTGGGGATGTTTTTGAAGGGAACGAGATTATGTCCTTTGCAATTAGATACAGAATCCCTAAACGAGACATGTAAATATCTACAGCTAAGTAGTTGAATAATGTCAGTAAAACAAAAACTCTCCCCTCTAGTTTAAACAGAGTTGCAGAAGCTAGTACAGAAAAATCAAGGGGCTGATGAGACATTTTCACCCACCAAAACTTTCTGTTTTGGTGGGTGAAAATGTTTCAAGGCAACATGGGAGGAAGATCTTCAGAATGAGATCTATGGAGAAATGGAAAATAACAGGATCTAGAGAAGCACATAACGCATAATTACTTACAAACTCATACAGAGACTCTACTGAGCTCCTTGTAAACTGGCAAGATTAAAGCTCCGCTACTCTGCATTTTGCTGGGGGTGTGAGAAGTGCAGGGGAACATTTCTACATACTTTGTACGGATGTGAAAAGTTACAGTACTACATAGGTGCCACCTCTGACCACCGCCAGCAGGCAATGTGGGTGTAGTGTCTTGCCCAAGGACACAACAACTGAGATAGTCAGAGCGGGGGATCAACCCGGCAACCTGCCAATTGCAGCACGAACTCCGTAACCTCTAAACCACTGCCACGTTAACCAGCAGAAGTCCAAAAAAGAAAAAGCCTGAAAGACCTTCAGAAAGCTCAGATAACCATAGATCCAGACCTCCTTCCAATATTGCATGAAATTCTTCCTCCTGGGATGTAAAATCTAAAGAAATTAGGGATTGATCAGGACTTTTTATGGTACTGACCCTTCCTGTCTCACTTTGCAAACCTCAGTATCCCACAGTCTGGATATCTAAGGTGTTGAACACACTGAATGCTTCGCTTTTCAGCAGAAATTATCATCTGCATTAATATATTTGAACTTAAAAAGTCTCTCTCTCCAACTCACTTACAGAAAACATTGCAGCTTGGGTGTTATCCCTTTCATGCTTGCGCTGATGTGTTCGTACTCTATCCTGTAAAGAAAATGGGGAATTGTCTGCTCATGAATATTCCATGTTTTTTCAGCTTTGTCCTGCATGCACTTTATGTTTCAGACACATCGTTGTGTCTTTGGGATCAAAGCTGACGGGTCTGTCCTGTCTCCGTCCTCCAGCTGTCTCTCAGACAACATAATCCCTCTCATGTCTCGAAGAGGAGGCGAGCTGAATCCATTAGAGTCCATTGTGCTTCCTCTGAAGAGCCCGATCTCACACTGATCCATGCTTCTGTGTCAGTTTGTTGGTATTACAGCGCCGTTATTTCATATTTAGTCTGTGCCGATCTTATTTTAATGAGCTACTTTTCCTCACGATTGCAGATGATTAAAACAAGGAGAGCAAAAATTTGCACTGATTGAGCCATAAATACATTAATGTTCCCATATTGCTTCACATCCCACATGTGTAGGCTTTTAATGATGGCAGAGAAATACAAATGACTATCCTCTACAATTAATAAGTTTATTAAAATATGCTTTAAGTTCATGCTGTCTTTCTCTGTACAGACAAGGGAACTTCATCCACATTCCAACCTCAGACCTCGCCAATTTAAGCTTGGAATAAACACCAGAAGTCTACAGATCTACATGTGATCTGATCTGATCCATTCACATTAACGCCACTTGCGTCATTATTTATTTTAAAAAGAAGCTCTGGACTCCAAGTTTTAATTTTTTGTGTATTTTCTCTAATGTAGCCTGGGTACATATTAGACACAAAGGCTTGGATATGCTTTACTGCTATTTGGGTCCATGCCCTGGAGCAGGTTGCACCATTACTGCATACCTTCTGTATCCATCAAGACGCTTCCGGCATAACTCTGGCTGGATATTTGACCACTTTTCTTGGCAGAAGTAGAACAATTGCTTTTAACAGATTTAATTCCTCAAAGTCAAATGGCTTTAAAACAAATCTCGAGGGCTGAGTTGTGGGCCATTGCAGAAGCTCAAAGTCAACCAGATGTTGGAAACCTTTCTCTAGATTTTGTTTGGCTTCTCCATGTGGATAAGAGCAGATTAATTTGAGCTTGAACATGTTGATACATGAAGATGGAGCTTCTTTCTCCACCAGGAACACTCTTAATCCATGGCAAGCCAAAACTGGCTTCACTGACAGTTTCCAACTCTTGATATGCTTTCGTTTTGGTGGATCAGGGAGTAATATGCTGCAGGACATTTTGCTAGTGTATAGCACCCAAAACACTTCCACATATGATTGTATAGTTTGGAGTGTGTTTACATAGTTGAGAGCTCGTACATAAAAAAATCCACACTAAATTAATTTTGATTCAATTTTATTTATATAGCGCCAATTCATGGCACATGTCATCTCAAGGCTCTTTCTAAAGCCAGATTCCATCAGATCCTCCAGGTTGGTCAGAAAGTTTCCTCTCTAAGGAAACCCAGCAGGTTGCATCAAGTCTCTCCAAGCAGCATTCACTCCTCCTGAAAGAGCGCAGAGCCACAGTGGACAGTCGTCTGCATTGTTGATGGCTTTGCAGCAATCCCTCATACTGAGCATGCATGAAGCGACAGTGGAGAGGAAAACTCCCCTTTAACAGGGAGGAGAACCTCCAGCAGAACCAGAACCAGGCTCAGTGTGAACGCTCATCTGCCTCGACCCACTGGGGCTTAGAGAAGACAGAGCAGAGACACAGAAAGCTCAGAAGCTCACATTGATCCAGGAGTACTTTCTATGTTGGACGGTAATAGAGGATGATCTGCCTCCCCTGATGATGTCACAGCTAACAGAACGCCAGACCAGGGCTGTGTCTCATTCCGCCTACTTCTACACTTCGAACACTTAGTTTTAAGTAGGTAGTGTAGATAACACAAAAAGTCAGTGCACTGAAAGTACCTGGATGACCCCCTAAAAACGGGCACAAAATGCAGTGTGTAACGATGGACCCTACTCGCACTAAACGGACGCCATCTTGACTACAAAGCGGAAAGGGAGGGGCTAAGGACGTCGGGAAGATGTTCCCATTTTGAAAATAATGGCGGACAATTCAGCCGAGACAGCCGGAGCTGCGACACCGCAATCATATAAATGTAAGTAATGGTGGTAATACGAGGCATTGTACTCGATAGGTGTTTGTAAAATACACGAACATACCTCATGTTCAGCCAATATTTGGATGATCCTGCGTTGACGTCGGAGGCGATGTAATTTCAACATGCTGTGAATGTAAACGATTGTTGTTTTTATAAAAAAAAAACGCCGGCATATATTTTTTGGCGGTCTGAAAAATTTGCGGTCACGTGTGTTGCGTTCGTCACGTCATCCCGTCATTTCCGGTAAGTGTTTTAACATAAGTGTTCCTTTTGTAACACTACTAACGGTCGAAAGTGGGCACTACGGCAGTAAGTGGTCAGTGCACATCAGCAGTGCACTGACGGAAGTAGGTGGAATGAGACACAGCCCAGGTGTACCTTCTATGAAGAGAAAAATGACAAAGAACAAAAAATTGAAAGCTGAAATAACAACAAGCAATGCAAATTGGAGAACAGTAGGAGAAATCAGCAGAGTGAGAAAATTAGACCCAGATGTCCTCCAGCAGCCTAAGCCTATAGCAGCATAACTATAGAGGTAGCTCAGGGTAACATGAGCCACTCTAACTAGAAGCTTTGTCAAAAAGGAAAGTTTTAAGATTAGTCTTAACAGTAGACGGGGTGTCTGCCTCACGGACCAAAACTGGGAGTTGGTTCCACAGGAGAGGAGCCTGATAGCTAAAGGATCTGCCTCCCATTTTACTTTTAGAGACTCTAGGAACCACCAGCAGACCTGCAGTCTGAGAGCGAAGTGCTCTGTTAGGAACATACGGGGTAATCAGAGCTCTGATATATGATGGAGCTTGATTATTAAGGGCTTTATATGTTCGAAGAAGAATTTTAAATTCTATTCTTGATTTAACAGGAAGCCAATGAAGGGAAGCTAAAATAGGAGAAATATGATCCCTCTTGTTGTTTTTCATCAGAACTCTTGCTGCTGCATTTTGGGTCATCTGAAGACTTTGAACTGCATTTTGTGGACTTCCTGATAGTAAAGAATTACAATAGTCCAGCCTTGAAGTAACAAATGCATGGACTAGTTTTTCAGCATCACCCCTGGACAGAATTTTTCTAATTTTGGCGATATTCCAGAGGTGAAAACAGGAAACTCTGGAAACCTGTTTAATATGGGATTTAAATGACATGTCTTGGTCAAAAATAACACCAAGGTTTTTTACTTTATTACCAGAGGCCAAGTTAATGCCATCCAGATTAAGTGATTAAGAAGTTTATTTTTTGAGGACTCTGGTCCAAAGATTATAATTTCTGTCTTGTCAGAATTTAAATGCAGGAAAATTAAAGTCATCCAGCTTTTGATGTCATCAAGACATGACTGCAGTCGAAGTAATTGATTGGATTCATCAGGATTTATGGATAAATATAGCTGAGTGTCATCAGCATAACAGTGGAAATTAATCCCATGCTGTCTGATAATTTTGCCAATCGGAAGCATATATATAGTAAAGAGAATTGGTCCAAGGACTGAACCCTGTGGTACTCCACAGGTGACTCTAGAGTTTGAAGAAGATTTATTATTAACATGAACAAACTGGAATCTGTCTGACAGATAAGATTTAAACCAGCCTAATGCTTTCCCCTTAATCCCTACAGTATGATCAAGTCTTTGTAGGAGAATATTGTGATCAACTGTATCAAATGCAGCACTGAGATCTAACAGGACAAGTATAGACACAAGTCCATTATCTGAGGCCATGAGAATATCATTAGTGACCTTCACCAGAGCTGTTTCAGTGCTATGATGAGCTCTGAAGCCCGACTTCTCAAGTAGGTCATTACTTTGTAAATGTTCACAAAGTTGATTAGCAACTACTTTCTCAAAAATTTTAGATAGGAAAAAAATATTAGATATAGGTCTGTAATTTATCAGCTCATCTTGATCAAGAGATGGTTTCTTAAGTAAAGGTTTAATAACAGCTACTTTAAAAGCCTGTGGTACATATCCATTTACTAAGGATAGATTAATAATGTCTAAAATAGTGTCATTGATCAAAGGGAATATCTCCTTAAACAATTTGGTTGGGATTGGGTCTAACATACAGGTAGAAGGTTTAGATGAAGCTAATATTTTAGATAGCTCAGAAAGCTCTACTGCTTCTAAACAGTTTAAACACTGTGCAGGTTCTTAAGAGTCCTCCAGCGCTGCCTCACTTACTGAGGATGAGGTAATCATGTTTGGGAGGATGCAGTAATGATAAAGTCATTACTGCTAAGAGCTAAGGGAATGGATGGATCAACAGAGCTGTGACTCTGAGTAAGTTTGGCAACTGTACTGCAGAGAAATCTAGGATTATTTTTATTCTCCTCAATTAATGATGAAAAATATGCTGCTCTAACTCTGCGAAGGGTCTTTTTCAACAATAGACTGTCCCTCCAGATTAGGTAGGATTCCTCTTGGTGTGTAGAGCGCCATTTTCTCTCCAATTTCCTAACATTGTGCTTCAAGGAACGCAGCTCTGAATTAAACCAGGGAGCCAGCTTCCTGTGAATAATCACCTTCTTTTTCAAGGGAGCTACATTGTCTAATGCAGAACGCAATGAGGAAGTCACACCGTTAACAAAGACATCTATTTGTGAATGGGAAGAAACAACATTGCTTCCATCTGCATTTCTGCCATACTGAGGATATTAAAAGGGGGACAGACTCTTTAAAGTTTGATACAGCATTATCTGATAAAGATCTACTATAATGAAACCTTCTTCTGGGGGTGGAGAACTCAGTTAAGTTTAGACTTGTGCATCCAATTGTACAGTTATTCCTGCAACGGGCATTCATTTTATTGTTTATCGTTGTTGATGATAAAATCCAAATGACAATGTCTGAAAACCCGAAATAGCTGATCCGATTGTCTAGATTCTTATTATTTTCCCCATGGCTGGTTCCATGAGAGGATGAATATATATCAATAAATAAATAAATAAATAAAAATATGATTAAAAGCAGTTATGATGTGCAGTTTAGTGATTGAATCCTAATAACCCCCCCCCCGAACACACACACACACACACACACACACGCACACACACACACACACGTGTGTGTTTTCATCAATAGCAGTAATATCGGATGGTATCGGATGTTGATATCATCCCAAATCTTCATACTGGTGCGTCCAAATAAAAGCAAAGGACCATTATCATCATTGTGGAACTGTAAGGGATGATTAAAAGCTCCTTTTCAAATGTTTCTACTTTTAAAACCTTAACTAAAGGAGTAGTGTGGATAAAGAGTAATGATAATGTCAAAGGTATTCTCTAAAGTCTTGATTGTAGCTGTAACATTTTTTATCATTATTAATTCTGTTGAGCTCTTAAAGCCCTGCTTTCAAAAAGCCAGCGAGGCTGCACTTCACTGCTAACTCCACATGGATATTTATTTTTTATTAAAATTTTTTATCACATCAGTGATGCTCTTGACACTGTCTTGCATGTTCTGTTAAAATATTAACATAAAAGCCCTACTAGAGGAAGGCATGGCAGAGGAGGGTGGCCGGGATACATCATTGGAAAGCATCAGTGCTGAGGCTGCAGGCTTTTCACATCCTCATTCGAGCACATGCAGATAGATTCAGCTTGGTTCCAGTGTTAAAACACTCAAACAGATGCCAAATACAGAACGTAAGGGCTAATTAATGGAGACTGCGTCCACTCCGAAGAAGGTCCCTCCTTTTTCAATCCTGATTCATGCACAAAAGAGGACAGTGCATTTCAATTTAGCTTAATTTCCAACGGCGGGAGGTGCTGTTAATATAATGGGCATTCACATTAGTTTAAGCAGGAAGAAGTAATTTTTCGACCACTCGTCCTTGACTTGAGTCCATCCCACCTAATTATTTATAACTAGGCCAGCTGATATATTCCGCCCAATAGATTGCTCCTTCATCCAAACGTGTCAAGGCTTTGAATGTATCTCCTTCAGCATCTACCAGCAACTAGATTTTTATGCTCTGCAAAATCAAACAAAGTGAATGGACACAAGTGTTAAGAGGTTTCCACCTCAGTATATGTCCAAATCAAGATAAAGGTTAAAGATTGCTTATTGCCCCACTTGTGAAAGTAAAATCTGTTCTCTATTTGCCTTGAGATGACATGTTTCATGAATTGGTGCTATATAAATAAAATTGAATTGAATTGAATTATTTGGCATTAAGACATCAATTCTTATTGCCACATTGCTAGACAGGACACTGGAAAAAAAAAAAGGATAAAGGTTAAAGAAAGCTCTACTTCCAATCTCTGGAGAGGCTTTATGATCCAGGCAAAACCTGCATCAAGGCCGCTCAATACCAGATACTGTCAGGTTAAATCTGCTGTGGTGCACTGTAAGAAATATTGTTAAAAACGTGATATATCAGAAATTATATTTCTTCAGTTAAAATGGAGCATAGTTCCCTTTTGCCTTGGTTTACCAAGCATGTAGCACTAATATCAGAACTATTTCTTATTGTGGAAAAGACTAGAAGTTGCGTGGCCTGGTAATCTCAACTCTGGCCATTTAGGGTCTCGGTGTCCTGGGACGTTCCAGAGTAAGATAGACTTTAAATGTTGGAGGACTGTGAGAAAGCAGCACTGACTTTAAGCTAGTCAGGAAAGCTTTGGTGCTGTTACAGCTAACCATAAAAAAAGAAGCTTAATGTGAACTCAGCTGACCAGAACCTAATAAAACTCCTAAAAGACAAGGGAAGCCACACCTTTAACCACACTAAGAGTAATCAGCCTTTACTTCAACTATGATTTAATCTCCTCACTGATCTAAGCTGCAGAAGTATGAAAATGTGCTCCTAACCATATTTAACACCTTTTGTGTGAGATGTGAATATAAAGTTCAAGATTACAGCAAATTGTAATAAAAAAGCTAATGCTAACAGCATGTTAGCAGGCTAGCATGGCTAGCATTTTTACAAAGCTTATTTCTGTGATTTTGTCATTGATCTAATATACAGATTTCAGAGATAATTAAAAACATGAGCTGAAACCTAATTAAACAGTTTGGATTGAAATGAGAGAACTAAATATGCAAAAGATTGTCCGTATATTAAATAAATGTTAATGTGAGCAATATGACAATTTGATACTTGTGCAATAAGATTAATTATAACTCCTTATCAAACAGAACTATCTTGGTCACCTCCAGCTGGAAGGTGTGTCATTGTAACCCATTTTCCATGAGAAAACCATTTTAAACTCTGGTTGTGAAAGTGGGTATAAAACGGGTATTAATTAACACATGTTCAGTGAGCTGCAGCTGCTTGAAATGGGGCAAATCCTAAATGATCAGCATCCTAAAACCTTTCTTCAAAGCTTATTGCTGAATTTCAACCTTCTTCAAGACAGTATTATAGGATTTCAGTGCTTAGTAGAAAAATATAGACTGAAATAATACTTTCAAAATGTCCATAACAAGACATTTTGTAACAATTAGAATCCTGACAGCTATATTGACAACCACACATTCCAAAACTAATAACGGACTGGTAGCAGAATCATGGGCATTGGTGAATTAAGCAAAAATTGTTTAAACACTTGAAAGTAACCCAACGTACTAAAAAGCAAATCAAATACAACATGATATAATTCAAAAGGTTTTAATTAACAGCATGTGAGTCAGAACACAGAATAATCACAACAGACCAGTACACAGTCTGGGGCTCAGAACATAAGGCAAGGCAAGTTTATTTGATTCCATTAAAAATAAAATAATTGGCATCCTCCCAAACATGATTACCTCGTCCTCAGTAAGTGAGGCAGCGTTGGAGGAATCTTTAGAACCTGCACAGTGTCTGAACTGTCTAGAAGCAGTAGAGCTTTCTGAGCTCTCTAAAATCTTAGCTTCATCTAAACCTTCTACCTGTATGTTAGACCCAATCCCAACCAAGTTGTTTAAGGAGGTATTCCCTTTGATCAGTGGTCCTATTTTAGACATGATTAATCTATCCTTGGTAAATGGATATGTACCACAGGCTTTTAAAGTAGCTGTTATTAAACCTTTACTTAAGAAACCTTCTCTTGATCAAGATGAGTTAGTAAATTACAGACCTATATCTAATCTTCTTTTCTTATCTAAAATTCTCAAGAAAGTAGTTGCTAATCAACTTTGTGAACATTTACAAAGTAATGACCTACTTGAGGAGTCTCAGTCCGGCTTCAGAGCTCATCATAGCACTGAAACAGCTCTGGTGAAGGTCAAACAGCTCTGGTGAAGGTCACCAATGATATTCTCATGGCCTCAGATAATGGACTTGTGTCTGTACTTGTCCTGCTAGATCTCAGTGCTGCATTTGATACAGTTGATCACAATATTCTCCTACAAAGACTTGAGCATACTGTAGGGATTAAGGGGAAAGCATTAGGCTGGTTTAAATCTTATCTGCCGGACAGATTCCAGTTTGTTCATGTTAATAATAAATCTTCTTCAAGCTCTAGGGTCACTTTTGGAGTACCACAGGGTTCAGTCCTTGGACCAATTGTCTTTACTGTATATATGCTTCCGATCGGCAAAATTATCAGACAGCATGGGATTAATTTCCACTGTTATGCTGATGACACTCAGCTATATTTATCCATAAATCCTGATGAATCCAATCAGTTACTTCGACTGCAGTCATGTCTTGATGACATCAAAAGCTGGATGACTTTAAATTTCCTGCACTTAAATTCTGACAAGACAGAAATTATAATCTTTGGACCAGAGTCCTCAAAAAATAAACTTCTTAATCATTCACTTAATCTGGATGGCATTAACTTGGCCTCTGGTAATAAAGTAAAAAATCTTGGTGTTATTTTTGACCAAGACATGTAATTTAAATCCCATATTAAACAGGTTTCCAGAGTTTCCTTTTTTCACCTCAGGAATATCGCCAAAATTAGAAACATTCTGTCCAGGGGTGATGCTGAAAAACTAGTCCATGCATTTGTTACTTCAAGGCTGGACTATTGTAATTCTTTACTATCAGGAAGTCCACAAAATGCAGTTCAAAGCCTTCAGCTGATCCAAAATGCTGCAGCAAGAGTTCTGATGAAAACCAACAAGAGGGATCATATTTCTCCAATTTTAGCTTCCCTTCATTGGCTTCCTGTTAAATCAAGAATAGAATTTAAAATTCTTCTTCTAACGTATAAAGCCCTTAATAATCAAGCTCCATCATATATCAGAGCTCTGATTACCCCGTATGTTCCTAACAGAGCACTTCGCTCTCAGACTGCAGGTCTGTTGGTGGTTCCTAGAGTCTCTAAAAGTAATTGGGAGGCAGATCCTTTAGCTATCAGGCTCCTCTCCTGTGGAACCAACTCCCAGTTTTGGTCCGTGAGGCAGACACCCTGTCTACTTTTAAGACTAATCTTAAAATTTTCCTTTTTGACAAAGCTTCTAGTCAGAGTGGCTCATGTTACCCTGAGCTACCTCTATAGTTATGCTGCTATAGGCTTAGGCTACTGGAGGACATCAGGGCCTATTTCTCTCACTCTGCTCATTTCTACTGTTCTCCAGTTTTGCATTGCATTACATTGAAATGACTGTTGTCATTTCAGCTTTTAACTTTTTGTTCTCTCTCTTTTTTCTTCATAGTAGGTACACCTGGTCTGACGTTCTGTTGACTGTGAAATCATCCAGGGAGGACAGATCACCGACTATTACCATCTAATGTAGAACAGATTATTAGATCAATGTGTGCTTCTGTGCTTTTTGTCTGTCTTGTTGTGTCTCTGCTCTGTCTTCTGTAACCCCCAGTCGGTCGAGGCAGATGACCGTTCATACTGAGCCCGGTTCTGGTTCTGCTGGAGGTTTTTCCTTCCCGCTAACGGGTGTTTTTTCTTCCCACTGTCACTTCATGCTTGCTCAGTATGAGGGATTGCTGCAAAGCCATGGACAATGCAGACGACTCTCCCTGTGGCTCTACGCTTCTCCAGGAGTGAATGCTGCTTGTCGGGACTTTGAAGCAATCAACTGGTTCCCTTATATAGGAAATTATTGACCAATCTGTATAATATGATTGATTTGACTTTGTAAAGTGCCTTGAGATGACATGTTTCATGAATTGGTGCTATATAAATAAAATTGAATTGAATTGAATATTTGTATAGCACAATTCAGTACAGAGACAATGCAAAGTGCTTTACATGATTGAAATATAGGAAAATAAAACAGAATAAAAGCAAGTAGGAATAAAATGTAGAAACAAAATAGAACATTAAAAACAGTTGGACTAAAGAAGTTAAACTAATGGTGTTTCAGTAGAACAGTTTAACTAGAACAGTCAAAGTCAATCCTAAACTGTGTTTTTAATCTTGATTTAAAGGAACTCAGGCTTTCAGCACTTTTACAATTTTCTGGAAGTTTGTTCCAGATCAGTGGAGCATAGGAACTAAATGCCTCTTCTCCATGTCTGGTTCTGGTTCTGGTTCTGCAGAGCAGGCTGGAGCCAGAAGACCTGAGTGGTCTGGAGGGTTGATGCACTGATAACAGGTCAGTGATGTATTTAGGTGCTAATTCAGGGATTTATAGACTAACAGAAGGATTTTAAAGTCTATTCTCTGAGATCCAGGGAGCCAGTGGAAGGACTTCAGAACCGGGTCCATGTTCTCTACTTTCTTAGTCTTAGTGAGGACGCGGGCAGCAGCGTTCTGGATCAGCTGCAGCTGTCTGATCCACTTTTTAGCCAGACCTGTGAAAACACCGTTGCAGTGATCAGTTCTACTAAAAATAAACGCATGGATTAGTTTTTCCAGATCCTGCTGAGACATCAGTCCTTTAATCCTGGAAATGTTCTCCAGGTGATAGAAAGCCGACCTTGTGATTGTCTTTAGATGCTTTTGGAGGTTCAGGTCTGAGTCCATCACTACTGCTAACCTCAGGCAGTGTTATGCCACCTCTTCCTTTGTGCACACATGCACCCGGCTCCCCTCTTGTGTTCATGGCTGCTCTGAAATGAGTTGTGTCCCATTATTGTTGCCTGTTTGAGTAATGAACGCGGCATGCTGACAGCCATGTGTAATATTCACAGCTCGGTCATTAATGCACACAGACAGGCGATTTGGTCTCACGTCGGCGTGTGTGTGTGCCGCCAACCTTTTATATCTGTTTTCTGGTTTTGTACAACTGTATTCGGCACACGTTGATTGCGTCACATCTAGTGGACTTGTAACAATGCCCAACTATTACACAACGGACTGCCGGTCCATCCCAGCTGCGGTGCTGCGTGTGCGCAAATAACCATCTTTTTCAGTCTTGTTTTAATTTTGACTAATTGTCAGGTTGTGGTGGAGTGGGTAGGTTAAATAAAGTCGCCCATTTTGATCACTCTTCCCAGTGGCTTGTAGCTAGAGCCTGGCCAGCGTTCCAAGTAATACATAGTTTGTAATCCGACCGATCAAATTGCACCACAAAGGTACCACAGGTCCATGGGAATGCTTTTTTTCTACCAAATGTGTGGCGCAGATCCAGGAGCAGTTTTATAGACATGAGAGCATACAGAGCAGGCTTGAAAGCTGCGATTTGATCTAACAACCAACCACAAAATATGAATCTATAATCATCAACGATGCTGGGCTCGGGAGGGGGGGGGGGCATAAGTGCTTGAGGGATGATTGGCCTACTCATTTGCATTCGATTGCAACCCGGTCATTTGACTGTCAAGTGTCTCCCAGCGGAAAAAAACACATCATCAACACCAACGTTTCCCGTACTTTATGTGGAAAACTTAAGTTTAAAGAAAGCATCTCCATTTATATGCATCTTGATGATATTTTTAGCGAGAATAATGCATAATATTTTCAGAATCTTTATTCAGGGAATGTAGACAATGTATGTTTAGTATGACGTCAAAAAAACATTTTAAACTGTAGAGACTTAATATGTTAAAAATGTTAAGCAATCGTAAACTGAGAAGATTATTTTTTTCCAACTGTTTCTTTTCTCTAGCTCACATGCTAGTAAGTAAAAGCTTCGTTGTTACTGAGTCACATTCACAGATCTGTAATCTGTATCTGAAGTCTGGGCAAAGGATATTACATTTATGTCAGTTTTCACACATCCGTCCGGGCTGTCAGTCTTTCTGTGCAGAGGTCTAACAATAACGCCACCTCCGGCATTTTGACAGTCGTGTTGACTTTTCTTTCCCTTGCGGGCTTTGATTGCTTTGACAGCAGAGATAAATGATGATGTCCTCTTTTTTGACTCAAACTGCCACAGAAAAACTTTCATAATAAATATATTTCTGGCAAAATACTATTACTACTTTTTAGTAATATTGACTGTAACAAGTGTTGACCTTTATTTAAAATACCATCAGTTGTGAAAATGACTTTACATTTTCTGAAATGACACTTATACGAGCTACTATTTCTCTCAAGTTAAAGTTTTACGATGGTAGAAATCTGCTTCAAGAAATTAAACTGTCTCCCTTTAGTTTGTGGGGATTTACATTCCATGATATAATTAAGATAGTTTGGTTCTCATCAAGTTCTGTGTTTGAATTTAAACTCAAATGTAAATATACGTATTCCCACAATGAAAGATGCAAAATGGAAAAGTCGTGAGCTCCTAATATCAGTATACGGTGCCTGATATGCTCCGTTTGGCTTTTTCCAAACGTGGTGTTTAGCATTTCCTGTGCTCAGGTCTCATCCGTCCAAAGGCCGTTGTTCCAGAAGTATTGTGGTTCATTCAGATCAAATGTTGCAAATCTAAGTTGTGCTGCCATATTGTTTCATGGAAAGAGTCTTTACACAAACAGAGATCAGATTATTAAGCCAACGACTTGGCATAACGTGGATGTTTAGGAGCAGAGACAGACATCCAGAGATCAGAAGATTGGCAAAAGTGAAACAAATTGTGCTGATTGCAGCACAGCAGGACAGTCTAATGTTTTCCACTCGTGGAAAAACTGTCATTGTCGAATAATTTACATTTTTTTTAATCTGTGTGAAAACACTTCCCAGATTGATGGGCAGCAACGATTGCTTAGAAAGACCCAAAGACTCCTGATATCTTTCTGCTTGGTATTGTGTCAACACAGAGCTGAGTAAGCCCAGAGCAGCACAGTAAAGCTCAGCTAAAGCTGCCGCTTTTATAGTGGTGATCAGTAAATCAATCAAGTTGAAAGACCCGGCTGATACTTCCCCTCTTCAAGTCTTTGTAGGGACCAAACCTTATTTGGTGTTCCCACACTCGTCTTTTCCACTTTGGCCTCGCTTTTCTTTAATCAATCTAGCTTCCTAGACTTGAAGCTAGATTTAAATGTTTTTCAGAATGTAAGTTATTCTTTTGTGAAGACCGAAGCAAAACTGACCCAGTGACACGATCTTCACAGATTAGAAACATCATATTAACAGCGTGGCTCCATGGTATCATGGCAGCTTTATGGTAAATCAACAGCAGTAATATGAAAACACTGCATAGCACCCCAAATATCTCCTCAGTATCATAGTATCACTGCAAAAATGGATCTAAAAATAAGCAAAATGTTCTTAAACATAATGTTTTTGTCCTTGATTTGAGCAGGTAAATAAGATCATCTGCCAATGGAATGAATATTTTGACCCCTAAATTAAGATAATTAGACATTTAGCACTTGAAATAAGATGATGGAGATGAATTGTTCCTATTTTAAGTGCAAAAATCTTATTCTGTTGGCAGATCATCTTATTTACCTGCTCAAATCAAGGACAGATACACAAATTTTAAGAACATTTTACTTATTTTTAGTTCCGTTTTTGCAGTGTATTAACAAACTTTGCTCATCTGAAGCACAGGTTTAAGCTTGGGCAGCCAGCCTTTCATAGAATTCTTCAGGGTTAACCACATTTTCAGGTGTCATCATGAGATTTATATGCATGAATCACCCCTGAAAACATTTGTATTGTTTGCTTCTGCAAAAACACTTTAATTAAAAAAATATTAAGCTTTTTTATTTTTTAAACATGTCCTGACTGGCAGGATTGCTTTCTTTATGCCAAAGGGAGCCCAACAGATTTACTTTCACAAGTGGAGCATTACCGCTTTCGCTATAGTGCTCCGCTTGATTTGTATATGCAAAAAAGCTGTATTGGACATTATTTTGGGATTATTTCCAATTCAGTTGACTCAGAAATGTGAAGGTAAAAAGGAGAGAAGGAGACAAAAATAGAGTTAAGGAAAAATAAAGAACAAGATGACATCCTCTGAGTCTACTTCCACACCTGCAGGGAGAGATATAAAAAGAACAGCAAACCCGACCAAAAAAGTATCAGAGGTACAAACAATCAGAATCAGAATCAGACATACTTTAATAACCCCAGAGGGAAATTACTTACAAACAATCAACACCTTTGATAACATCACTGAAAGATACACAGTATTGCTTAATACAAGATGTATTTAGTGACAGCCAAAACTATCCATTTTCTAACACGTCTATCCCTCATGGGGTCGTGAGGGGTGCTGGTGCCTATCTGCTGCTGTCAATGGGCGAGAGGCGGGGTTCACCCTGGACAGGTCGCCAGTCTATGGCAGACAGCCAAAACCACTGTTAGTTTTGTCTGTATATAAATGCATCTGTAACCACCTGGATCCAAGCACCTGTGGGTGTTGGTGAGAATACACCTGTATATGTGAAAACCAGCTTGATAAAGTATTTGTGTCATACGGTTCAATTCAAAAGTTATTTGCTCCCTTCTGTGAAAAAGCAGGATTTTTAATATCACGTCTTTGGATATTTTACGGCCCAGTCAAAGCGCAGCGATAGTCAACCCAACCATTTTCTGTCCCTGCTTTTCTGTGCAGGAATGCAGGGAGTCTAGTGCCTTTCTCCAGCCATTACTGGGCTAAGTCAGGGTCCACCCGTGAGATGTTACCAATCTGTTACAGGGCAACACAGACACAAACGACCATACACACACACACCTAAGGAAGTTTAGAGCTACTAACAGTGACTCAATGGTTTTGCCAGGGAGAACTCATGCATGCACAGGGAGAAAATGCAAACTTTGTGCAGAAAGATCCCAATGTGAGCCTGTTGGTTGACTTTGGATCATTACCCAAATCCACTTGAGATTAATGGTTCAGATTTCTGAAGTGAGGTTCTGTAGTGAGTAGTGATGTGAAGGAAATCAGAAAGGTAGGGGGAGCGAGGTTGTGGATGTCCTTGAATTTGTTCAGAAGGATTTTTAATTCTATTCTGAATTTAATTGGGAGCCAGTGAAGCGGCTGCAGTACTGGGGTGATGTGATGAAATTAGGGGTTTTGGTAATAACGGAGCTGTCAAAGGAGAGAGAGAAACTGCCAACTTTGGATAGAGCAGGTTTGGTCCCTACAGGTAGGATTTCAGTTTTGTCACTGTTTAGTTTTGTTTTGTTTTTTCCCACTGTCCTGTCTAGCAATGTGGCAATAAGAATTGATGTCTTAATGCCAGATAGAGCTCGATAGATTTTGCTTTCACAAGTGGAGCAATCAGCTTTCGGATAGTGCTCCGCTTGATTTGTGCATGTAAATAGCTTTATTGTGATTCCTGCAGGGAGAATTTCAAATTATGTGGACACTACAATGGGAAAGTAGGAGAGTAAAGGAAGAACAAGAAGAGAAAAAAAGAGAAAGAGAAGAGGTGAAAGAAAGAAGAGATAAACGGGAAAGAATGATAAAACGTCTCCTGTCCGCTTCATCACCTGGAAAGAGAGATGTAAAAAGAACAGCACAAGCAATGGACATAGTGTAACAGATACAATAGAGTAACACCTAGATGTCATTGCTAAATCATATGTATTATTATTTAATCTGACATGTGTAAAGTGATACCTGAGAAAAGAAAGTGAGGAAAAAAAAATAAGTAAATAAATAAATTAATTAATTAATTATTACGGGCTTTCTGTATATAAGTGAACACTTAATAGCTGGAACCCAGCACCTGTGGGTGTTTGTGAGAGTGCACTAGTTTAGGTAAGAATTATCCAGAAGGAAATAGTTCGATAGTGGTTGTGGAGAACCAAAGACCCGCCTTCCCCGAGCACAGAGGCAGGGGTCAGGGGACCCATAACCCCGGACTCCCAAAGGGCCCCCCAAAGCAGGGCACCCAAGAGGGGCCAACACAGGAAATCTGCAAACCCCCCCCCCCCTCCCCCCAAGGAAAGAGGAGAGACGACCCCGAGGAAATCCCCCAGCCACCGCAATGCCGACGCCCCCAGGAGCCGCGGAGACGAGCCCGTGGGCTCCGCCGGCAGCCAGCTACGCAGAAGTGGTCCCGGCCATGGGCCACTGTTTAGTTTTAAGAAGTTAGTGCTGAGCCAAAATGTTATTTTGGATAAAGCCGGGCGTACACTGTACGAGTTTTTCAGTCGTGGTACTTATATACATCTCAAACTGTGCGACGGAACCGCGGGGTTTAAAAAGTTCACCGCTCACGATCTGTGCGACGCGGCGCTTGGACGCGACCGGACTGCTCACACTGTACGTCGTGCCCCCTCTGGGACCGCTCGCTGTGATGGCAGAGGCAGGCGAGCGACGGTAGGTGACAGGGACCCAGAGCAGGGGTTCGAGCCCAGCTCTGGCGAGGCCCGCAGGAGGCACCGGGCGTCGGGGGAACGGAGGGGAGAGAGGAGGGACGAGACGCACCGGCAGCCGCTCGGCACGGCAGGTCGCCCAGCCCGCACCCCCCCGCGAGCGGAGGAGTGCCGAAACAGGCGGCCAGCGCGTTGCCGCCCTCCCCAACGCCCCCGCGAGCGGGCCGGGCGGAGGTCGCTTCAGGGACGACCGCTCCCCTCCCTCCGCTGGTGGGGACGGAGAGGAGGGGAGGGCGCTCCCTCGTAGCTCTGCTTGAACAGCAGGATGCGCTCACGAAAACCTCACGACAGCCGACTGATTTTCAAACATGTTTGATTTTCACCGATCGTCCGATTCCTGATCGGGAGGTAGTCGTGAGAAGCCAGTCCCCCCTCCTCCCCCCCTCTACGATCAAGCTGAAATTCACCCCGATTCAAAAATGCCCGCACGACTGAAGAATCGGCCCGAAAAGGGGAAAAACTCGTACAGTGTACACCCGGCTTAAGCAAGAAGTGAGGGAGGAGGGTGGGAGCATAGAATTTGGCTTACCAGATAAATAGAGTTAGGTGTCATCTGCATAGCAGTGCAAACGGATGTTACATTTCTGGAAAATATTGCCAAGGGGAAAAAGGTAAATAATGAAATGTAGGTGTCCCAGGACAGAGCTTTGGGGCACATGAGTTGTGACAGGGGATTGATGGGAACTGAAGAATTTTAGATGAACTGTAAGCGGCCAGAAATATAAGAAGGAAACCAGCCAAGAGGAGTGTCAGTGATGCCAACTGAAGATAATCTGAGGAGAAAGAGTGAGAAACGGTATCAATTCAGGTTCAGAAGAATGAGAATAGAAAGAAAACTAGAAAATTTCAGAAGTAATTTAAGAAGGCGCCCGCCATCTGCATGTGCTGAAAAGGAAAATGTAAGCTCTTCAGAAAGAATGCTGCTCATTTCAAATATGTTTGCTCCCTTAAAAATCATCCTTGGTTGTAGACTTTTATTGCTTGGGGATTTTAAATCAAATGCTTTTAGAGGTTCTTATTAAGCAGAGGTTTGATACAAGTGTTAAAAGATTTGTGTGCAGTTTGGCACCAGATTCAATGTGTTTAAGGGTGACACTTGACAAAAAGGTGTGCTCAACATAATATTTAAATATGTTCACGTGACACAAACAAAACCTACACCTTCTGGAAGTTGTAGCAACCAAATAATTAGCAAACAACAAGCTCATGTTTCCATTTTCAATGTTTGCAGTATTTATCTGCATGGGAGGTTCTCCCTTGCATTGCTAGGAATTGTGGAGCCCTAGAATGAAACCCATTAGAAGCACTGTTCCAAAGTTGGCAACATTTTTAAAAGAAGACTTTTTCCATCAATGTGCACTTGTGAAATAATCTCCTAGTTTAATTAAATGCTTGCACTGCTTTTTCTGTTTTGTTACATTTGTTGTTTATTTAGATTTTTAATGTTGCTTTCCATATACGTTTTCATATATAATGAATGCATTTTATTGCAATACAGTACTGTCGACCAGAGGTCAACAGCTCTGGTTATTTTGTGTTTAGCCTCAAAAAGGCACTTCTGACATTGACTCTGGTTTGGAAGTGTCCTGACACAGAGTATTCCACATTTTAAGTCCATACCTGGTACATGTATGTACGTAGGTGCTCTTGATCCACCAACTCTGTCTTAAGTCTTGTCCTTGGGAAGCTTTCCCCAATTTATTGAACAGATTCTTCTTGACAATCCTCACAAAAAGTAGTTCTTGCTGTTGCTGGTGCACTGTTTAAGACTAAATGTTTTCCTTTTACTCAACTTTCTTTAACATGTTGGTATGTTTGTAACGTTTGCACGTTAAACCTTGTATTAGTCACCATTGCATGTATACAAATAAACAGATATAAATAAAATATATATAAAGAAATCCTTATTAGGTGGATAGTAGTAGGCTCCGCCATGCATTTGCTTTGCAAATGCTATGGCGGGCGCCTAATAACTAGAATCAGCTGCCATCAGGACATTATTTGTGTTTTTTATGAGAGCAGTTTCACGCCGTGGCTTTTGTGGAAACCAGATTGGAAATTCTCATGGAGGTCATTATGGGTTAAACGGGAAGTGAAATTGAAATGCAACTATTTTTTTTCTAGTATTTTGGAGCTAAAAGGCAAATTAGAAATGGGGTGGAGCTGATTGAATAATAATAATAATAATTGAACTTTATTGATCTCACAATGGAGAAATTCATTTCTGCATTTAACCCATCACCTTTGGGGAGCAGTGGGCTGCCATGTGCGGCGCCCAGGGAGCAATCTGGGGTTAAGGGTCTTGCTCAGGGACCCAGAGTGCCGGTAGTGGGGATCGAACCGGGTACTTGCATCCTTCTCTGAGCGCAAGCTGCTCTAACCACTAGACCACCACTCCCCTGGTTTATTTAGCAACAGAGTAATAACAGGGGTTTAAAAGAGAGCGGGAACAATTCCAGTGGTAAGTGATGAGTAAATGACGGCAGTTATGGTAAGAAGATGATTATGTCATGGTTTGGGTGACGGGAGGTCATACTGTTTATACTGCTTTTTCTACCGCTTTTCGTTGGCACAGAATAGTCTACGGCCACTGGTTAAATTCTGCAATATCCACACTCTCCATAATTAGCTGTCCATCTCATTTTTTGTCAAAGATTGCCACTCGGGATTTTGGATTGTTCGTTCATCTACAAACTGCATACAATAAATGGGAATGCCAACAACTTATCTCCCAGTCTGGACATCATTCTGTAAGAACCAGGATTCCCTGCTCCCAGAAGTGATTAAAAAGGTGGCTGTTAGTCGCTACAGCTATAATTTAATTTGGTTTATTTATATAGAAACAATTCACAACAGGTCAAATAAAGACACTTTACAAATAATAAAATGTCAGTTTAATCAAATCATACCGACAGATTCAAGTACATAGATACAAATATATACATTCCAAATTGATCCTAGTTATTAAACAATGCAGTTAAGTTCAGCTTAAACTAATTAATTGTTAAAAGTTGCATCCAAAGTAGGGAGTCCTACGTGTCTTAGAGTTCCCCCTGGGTCAACACACCCGAATCAGTTGATTGGTTTATTCAGGAAAGAAACACTTTTAAGCAGATAAACTCTGAGTCAGCTTTCAGGTCTAGAGGGTTAAAAGAGGACAGACAGTCAAAGGTTTACTCAGGGTTCCACGGATAAGGTGCAAACGTTGGGGAGACTCATCTTTTTCTATGCTGCACCTCCACCAGATCTTCCATCTATAACTGAACTTGACCTTTTTAAATCAAAGCTAAAGATTTTTTTTATTCAGGCAGGTTTTTAATGCATAAAAGTACAGTGGCACTTCTGGTTGTTACTACCTTGTTTTATCTGCTTTGTTTCATCTACCTTATTTTTAACTGGTTTATGTTTTCTTTTATCTCCAATCATTATTGTGGCTGTGGAAAGGTCTACAAAAGTAAATGACTGATTGATTGAACAATCCACGTTTTTCCAGACTTAAATATCCTGAACTCTCAATCTTTTATAATGATTTGTTAAGTATAAATACAGAAGTTAATTTATGGCAGCAATATCTACAGTGGCTAGGCTTTACATGTTCGAAGCTGCAAAAACTAGAGAGGAGGGTAGGATTTAGACTGACATTTGTGACAACCAGACGGGGAAGGAAGTCTGAAAGTACAAATATGTATCCATATTTTATTTTTCAGACCTGGAGAATACAGAAACCAAATTTCATGCATTCCCAACCTGCACAGAAACTCTGGAACAATCAGTTTGGACTGAGTAAATGTATTTAGGACTTAAAAGTAATTGATATATTGATTGACTGAGCTGCAGACAGTTGGTTCATTGATTCCTTTTCAGATTGCTGACGGTAGAAAGTTCACATTTATCCACTTGTGTAGCTCCTTTAATTAGTTTTGTCATGCTCTGCTGTGTGAGGCGTTTACTGCCCTCATGGGGCCGAGCATTAACAGCCCCACTCTCCACAAAGACTAATTTGTTTTCATTACAATCAGTGGAAAACACTGTCAGAACTAATCTTCTGTGCCGAGCACGCAGCCTCGCTGTTTGCTGACCCCAGGATTTTCTCTGCTGTGGGCGGCGAAGCGATGCTCTGTGCAGAGCTGTGCTTAAAACGCACCCTTAAATGTGGCAAAGCTACCTAAATGCTATCTGTCGTATCTCAAACGGGCTTGTAGGCGGAGAAGCAGCGGTCTTCTTCTGCCGACTCGTGCAGATCACTCAGATTTGTGTCCACCGTCAGAGAGTCTTTAACTTAGTGCATCTGATTGGACATCCTGACTCATCCCTGCTCCTGGGATATTTAGGTTGGATCAGTGTCAGCTTGCCTCCAGCCTCCAGCGCTCAGGAAGGTAAGTGCAGGCTGTGGCGTGCCGTCGATCTGTTTGCAGTCTAAAAACAGCAAATGCATGACAACAACATGTTTTTTCAGAGTTAATGTCAGTACAGAGATGAAGGCGGTCGCATCAAACCCAGACACTGCAATAGTATTTAGAGACGGTGGTGATTTGTTTCAGTAACAAACGTAAACTGGTAATAAGACCCAAGTGGGAAATGAAGTAGGGAGTTTACAAAAATGTTTTTATTCCTTTGACATCGTTCCTTGTTCTGTGCTCTTTTGCCCCCCGTCATTAGGATACCTTAGATAGAAAACACTATGATTTCCCATTCAATTAAATAAAATTTTCAATTCAATTTTATTTATATAGCGGCAATTCATGAAACATGTTGTCTCAAGGCTCTTTCCAAAGTCAGACTCCATCAGATCCTCCAGGTTGGTCAGAAAGTTTCCTCTCTAAGGAAACCCAGCAGGTTGCATCAAGTCTCTCCAAGCAGCATTCACTCCTCCTGAAAGAGCGTAGAGCCACAGTGGACAGTCGTCTGCATTGTTGATGGCTTTGCAGCAATCCCTCATACTGAGCATGCATGAAGCGACAGTGGAGAGGAAAACTCCCCTTTAACAGGGAGGAGAACCTCCAGCAGAACCAGAACCAGGCTCAGTGTGAACGCTCATCTGCCTCGACCCACTGGGGCTTAGAGAAGACAGAGCAGAGACACAGAAAGCACAGAAGCTCACATTGATCCAGGAGTACTTTCTATGTTAGATGGTAATAGCATCTAATGTAGCATAATATAACTGAGAATCATGTTAGGGGGTCCACCCCATCAAGCCCCATCAAGCTGTAGGAGCATCTGAAGGATGAGCAGAGATCTGACACCCGATGACAAAGAAAACTATACGAGGAGCGGTTTCAGATTGGGTCTGTAACGTATGAACTATCTAGCTTCTTGAAAACTATTTGAAAATCAGTTTTAAAAAAACTTGCAAGACATAAATCACCAGATGACCCAAACTGCTGCTTGTTCCTCTGTGTCGTTAGGCATGAAACCCTCACTGAAGCTTTAACACGTAGGAAATGGGTCTGAATGACGTTCCACATGCACCTGAAGGCTTGCAGAGAGAAAATCCGTCTTTCATTTCATTACTGTTGATTTCTCTCCGTCATGTTTTCATTGTGAGCCATGATGGAAAGCCTGAAGGCTGTTTAAAGCTCCTGAACTATAAAAAATGCATAATGGGATATCTGTGATAGGTCATGGGTTAGCTTCAGTACCTTTGTTCTGCTTTGAAGATGCCTTTGAAAGTAATTGTGTTTCAAGGCCTGATTTCAGCCCCAATCATCACTGCTGGTCCTTTGATGTTGCTTAATGTGGAAACTTAACATGCTGTAAGGTTGTTGGAGATAAGGACAACCCTTGTTGTCATGCACATCCAGTTGGTGGACTTGCAGCATCTCATAAAACCATTTCACATATTTTGTCACATTACAAACACAAACTTTAACATACTTTACTGGATAAAATCACATAATCCTTATTCTTTACTGAAGAGTATCAGGAAGAAAGCCATATAAAGTCCCATATATAGTTTGCTACACATAGGACACACAGCAAATATTCAGAAGAAAATGGTCAGATGACACCGGAATTGAACCTTTTTTGCTCTACATGTAAAACATTGTGTGAACATTATGTCCACAGTGAGACATGGTGTGATGCTGCTGAGAAGATGGATGGAGCTAAATCAGGATAATCCTGGAGGAAACCCTGTTAGAGGCTGCAGAAGACCTGAAACTGGGGTGGAGGTTCACCTTCCTGCAGGACAACCACCCTGATCATACAGAGATATTATGGGATGGTCAACATCAGAGGTGGTTAACTCCAAATCTCCTGGTTTCATGCTTGCTTTAAATGTGCCAGCACAGCTGAATCAACGGATCATTACCTTCTGCAGACGCGCTGTAACGAGCCTTTCATTTGATTCACGTGTGTTGGACTTCTTAAACATGCAGCTCTTGACGACTGGAGTTGGCCGCCCCTGATTTGGATCAAACTAAGGTCCTATGCTAGAACGGCCCAGTAAAAGTCAAAGCCTGTGTTTAAAATGTCATATTTACAGATGCTCTTCATCCGTTCAGACCGAGCTTGAGCTATTCTTCAGAAAACAATGGGTCAAATTTCAGTCTACAGATCAGGGGTACCCAACTCTAGTCCTTCAGAGTTACTCTCCTCCAACCTTTTGATGCTTTGATGCTCCAACACACCTGGATCTAATGAATGCTTAAGGAATGAATGCTGGCAAAGTGATGCTAAAAGCTGCGGGAGCAGCTTTGCAGGACTGGACTTGAATACCCCTGCTGTGGATGTTCAAAGCCAGGAGAGACGAATCCTAAAAGACTTGAAGCTGGAACTGCAGTGAAAGGTGGTCCTCGTATTTTACCCTATGTTACACAATACAGGGTTGTGTGTTATTTAAAGAAATGACGGATGTTTAACGCATGGAGGATAAGAAGTCGACGCAAACAAATTCAGTTTCCTTGAACGCGAAATATTAAAGAACGATGGAAGACTTTTCACAGAATTACATTCAATTAATCTCCATCAAAGGAAAAATTGCTCCACTTTAGAAATGAACCATGAATCCAGTTGTGTTTTGCTTTTAAAGTGATGCTAAAAGCCCAGAAACATGCTCAAATGAAACAATGCAGACACAAAATTCAAATCTCTACCTCAAAAGTTGCAACTGAACAAAACAGGCCCAGTAACACTTTGAGTCGCATTCAGAGGAAAGCAGGTTATTAATAATTTAAAGTGAATGTAGCTGGTCGAAAGTGTTGCTAAAAAAAAGGCTCCTCTGCAGCTGTTCATCTCCCTGTGACTACTGGATCCATCAAACATCATAAAATAATGATGCGCCATATCCCGTCTGCGGCCCGGGGGGGGGGGTTCAGTCTGGCTTTCAAGCTTTCATCGACGCACTGCGACCGGCTCTTTCAGGAACTCCTCTCTCTTTGGATTTCAGCAGCGCTATCCGAAATCTTTTCACCTTTTATCCTCCAAGAGAGTCCACTGATCTCAGAGATCATCTCGCAGATTAAAAATGAACGACGCTCTGGTGTTGGATGGATATCTGTCTGATTCTCAGGGATGAAAGTTACCCTCACCTGTGCTTCAGTCGGTCTGCTCCACAGGTTCATGTCTTCTGTTAAGAACATGTTGGGGAAGATTCTCAGTCTTCCAGGGAAGGATCAGAATAGCCGACCTCAGATTCTCATGTAGATTCACCTGGAACTGGTCGTTAGGCTCATTCTAACTATGATGGTTATAGTTTTCATGTTTATTATATTATATTATATACATCTGGCCATATACTGTTATTTTTGTCACTGGAGGTTTGCCATATAGGTTAATTTCTATGTGCTCATAATTGTCAGGTGCTGAACTGCTGGGTCTGGTTTTCTCCAAACATGGTGCTGTGAGGTATGTAACCAAAAATCTCCACTTTGGCTCATTGTTGTTTCAGAAGACTTGTGCTTCTCAAATGCAGCTTTGCAACCCAACGTCCTGCAGCCATATTGTCTTTAGAAAGAGCAGCTCTCTCCGTTTACTGCGACCAACAGCCAAACTGTTTCAATGTTTTCTTGTTTTCCTCTCATGAACTCCGGCGTAGAAACTTGCTGACTGAGGCCTGTAGAGTCTCGGCTGGAACTGCAGTCTGACTCCTGGGAAGATTGGCAGTCGGCTGAAACGTTTTCCACTGGGGAACAATCTTTCTCTCTGTAGAATGATGGACTTCAGATAGTTGGAAATGACCTTTTTCAGATTGATGGACAACAGTTGATTCTCCGAGGTCACTGCTCAAAGCGTTGTGTTAAAAAGTGACCAAAAAGCTGCATTTCTAGAGGCGCTCACACTGATGATGATGATGATGATGATGATCAGGCATTTGCAATCGCACAAACAGATCAGCTGTTTGCAGAACATTGTCTTCCAGTTAAGGTTCCGGGTTTGTCGAGGCATGACTTGGAGAGACTAATACACGCTTTAATCTGAACTCGTCTTGAGTATCGCGATGCACTTCATGACGCCGTCGGTCATACATCCCTTGGTTCAAAATGCTGCTTTCCGTCTTTTAACCCGTCCGCACGGACCGAAGCACATCTGAACTATTTTGTTCTCCCTTCATTGGCTTCCAGTGCTTTTTAAAGGGTCTCCTCCTTACCTCTCTGGTTTATTTCAGCCTTGTCTTTTAGCTTCTTTAAGTTGTTCCAGAAACTAGACGGAGAGATTTTTTGTTGTAGTTAAAAACTTGGGAACGCGTTGCCTTTCACTGTTAGACGGGCATCTCTGCTTCCTGTTTTTAAGCCTATTTTAAGAATGTGTTTTTATGCCCTGTGGGAGTTGACAAGCTCCTTTTTTAATGTCTGTTTCATCCTATGAGTGTTTTAACAGTTGTTTCATGTCTTATCTCTTTTATTTATCTTATTTTTGCACAGCACTTTGAACTTGCTTTATAAATAAAGTGTCTTTGGAATTGAAGGTAATCAACGCTTTACATCAGAAGCACCTTGCTGCTCCTTTCCCTCTCAAATCCTGGGGAAGCGTCAGCGGTTGAAATGTTATCTTACTGATAATACTTTAATTGCTTTTCGCTTACCGGATAAAGTATCACTGATTGAATTATCACAAAGTAGTGCAGTGATGCTATTTATTGTTTTACTTTAGGTTTTGTAGATAAACCTGTCAATCAGTCGCTGTCTGTCAAGGAGAAATGTCACATTCTCAGAGGGTTGCTGTGGCAGCTTTGTTTCGTTCCAGCGAGCTGACATTCTCGCTGGTTACGCAGCATTTTGTTTTTCCCGTGAGCATCCTTTTGGTATTTAGAGGCTCAGATGACTCACTGCGAGCCGGACTGAAGAGTAGCGTGAGAAGTGCAGCCTGATGAAGCCGCTATTTCAGCGTTTGACCTCCTCAGACTCTCAGAGCGAGCTTTAGAGTAATCTCTCCAAGAATGTTTTTTTTTTTCTGCTCCTAACACCACCTCTTCTCTTACTTTCTGGTTATATTCATCACCTCTGACTGCTTTTATTCTGGCTTCAGCTGTATTTTCAGCTAAAACATGCGAGTGTGAACGGGTGGCGCGTTTTCATCAGATTTGACCTTTCACAGTACTTGCACTGTGCGGCCTTCTCCTCCAGCTCTCGACCTCCGACTGAACTTTGGAGCGCACGCATGTGTGTCTGTTTCGTTACAGGACAACGGATTTTAGGCTTCTGAGAGAAGTCAGCAGAAAGGGAAATCATCCCATTTTGTGCACGTTTGGGTGAAAATTTATTTAATCTTGAAAATGTTCCTTTTCTTTAATGGATCTTACGGAGGTGGGAGACTGGAGGTGCGAAGGACGGGATGAGCCAGTGGATCCTTTGTGGAAGATGCATAAAAGGAGAAGGAGCAACGTCTTTACACACGTTTTGTATTATGTTGCCTTCAGGCAGTAAAACATATTTCTGGCCCTCACGCTCAGTGGCGCCACCAGGGGGTGGTCAGTGTAAATTGTAGCATCAGTTTAGCATTTCATCCCATCATGAACAGCCAGCAAGACAGTCGCTCTTCTTGACCTTCTATCACGCTTTTATTTGTATCTGCCAGTATCTACTTTCCCCTAGTAATTGTTTTGTTTTTCAATAAATGAATAAATGTACACCTTAGTCCTAATATAATTACACAATAAAAATGAATTTTGTTAATTAGGATCATTAGGAACGTTAAAAATCAAACAATAAACCAAAAGATGTTAATAGGCATTTACTTAAGTCTTTAAAATAGACTTAGACTTAGACAACTTTATTGTCATGTTGTATGTACAGTGCGCATACAGAACAAAATTTCGTTGCATGCAGCTTACGACAGTGTAATGAGATTGCAGGTGGAATAAGGCAACATTTCAATATAAAGTGCAGCAGTGATCAGATGTAGCAATGCAGGAGAAAACAGTGTGCAAGTATACAGAAGAATGTTCAACCATTTGTTCATGTGCAAAAATAACGGAACAAAAAGGCAATAATAGTGCAAAAAGGCAAATGCATAATGAAATATCTCATCATCTACTCTCATCTACAGCTGCCTGTAGAAAATAGATTTCTACTGGCAGCTTTACTACAGCAATAGAATAAAATCCTGAAATTATGGCTTTTAGCTTCAGTGCCACCCCAAGAGTTTAAATGGCCCCATCTGGCCCCCCTATGAAAGGTTTCTGGAGGCGCCACTGCTCACGCTGCCTCTCCATTATTATTTTTAAATAGGTACAATGTCACAGGGTGAGTAACTTGATAGGTTTGTGACTTATAAAATGTTAGTCCATGGTTGACCTTTTGTCTGGGGGTGGAGCCTTTTGAGGATCACAAGCCAGACCCAGTCCCACCAAAGGACGTATGGTTTGATTACCGCGGGACATCATTATGTTGCAAATCAGGAAGGCAGGAAACAAACAGTGTTGGGTTTCAAAGGTTTATTAACGACGACCAGGAGGCCTGGATCCTCTGCAGGAGCAAGCAGGTGTCGTGGCGGTGAAGCGAGCTGGCTGGGTGTCAGGGAGAGGAGCAGAGGCTTGGGTCATGCATCAGGATCTGAGTCTGTAAAACAGGGAAATGATGAGACACACGACCGTTGAAGTTTCTCAATGCCTCGCTTCTGCCATATTGGAAAAGAACGGCATTTGACCTCAGTGGACTGCCTCACGGAGCAATGCGCCACCTTGTGGCATGGGGGTGTAAATTACAACTTAAATAGTCATTCCCAATGTGACTTTTCCTGTATTTTCTCTCTCTTAAACCAACAAAAACATTTAATGTGATTACACATTAGTTTGTCACACATGAGAGGTCAGGACGGGGATGGCCAGACAAATCTAGGGGCCAGGTGAGGCTCATTGACGTGTTACAGGTTGCAGGTCAAGGTCCAGAAAACAGATATGCTATGGATGTCCGACAAGGGCCGGATCAAGGCAGGCAGGCATGAGAAGGAACATCATCTACTCAGTTGAAGCTGTCATTAATCTGGCGCAGTTTGTCTCAAAAGTGCAGGAAGCTAAAGTGTGGGATGAGCTAGTAAATAAGTGAGTGAACTTTATTTATATAGCACCTTCCACAGGATAAAAAACAGAAAGTGCTTCACAATAAAACAACCATAACAAAATAAAAACAGCATAAATGCAACATAGCATAAAACTAGTTAAAAGAAAGTTGGAAAAAGTGGGTCTTCAACTACTTCTTAAAGAATGAACAGAGTCAAGACATCGTAAGGATAAAAGCAACGCCTTCCACAGTCTGGAGGCCACAGCTTTAAAAGACCGATCCCCTCTGGCCCTGAAATTAGTTCCTGGAACCATTAACAGCCTTTGGCTGCAGGACCTCAAGCTACGAGAAGGGGAATGTGGTTGTTAAAGGTTGGTGATGTAAGCTGGAGCGTGGCCTCTCAGGGTTCTAAAAGTAAAGACTAAAATGTTAAAATTAACTCTAAAATGTAGCCAATGTAAAGAACTGAGGGAACGTCTTTTCCTTGTGTTGGTTAAAAGTCTTACAGCAGCATTCTGCACTAACTGCAGACGGTCAAGATCTTTCTTAGTCAAACTTAAGTCTGGTTGTGGAGGAGAAGCCGGTTTGCAGGTGGAGTGAATAATCCTGATGGAGCACGGGAGGCGAGGTAGACTGCAGACAGGCCAGAATCATGTCTTCGTGCAGGTAGACTGTTTTCCTGACCTGCATGCAGAAAACCACCAGTAAGACACGGCGAACAGTTCAACATATTTATTTAAATAAGAGTCATTTCTGTAAGGTGGGGCGGACCAGGTTCAGGCTCGTGGGTTCTTAGTTATCTGGAATGGAGAAGACAATCATATTTTGCACAGTGTGGGATCCTGCAGGAGGAAGAGCGTGATTGGCTTACTGTGAAAAGACGCAGATACGGCCAGGAGGGAGATACAGAGACCCTGGGGTGAATGCTGGAGAGTTATGGAGGCGATGGAGAGTGGGCAGGCAGGAGGAGAAGCAAGCCTTCACAACCATGGAAGATAACAACCAAAGGTTATGTCAGCAGTGGAGTTCTTGATCACAAGGATGTTCAGGAGGCTTGAATGTACCAACTGCGTGGGACCATCAGACGAAGAATGCCCCTTAAAAACACTGCAGGAGAGGATTGGAATGACACACAGGTGCGCCACTGGAAGACCACGCCCTCCAGCAGAGATCCTCAGGAAGGAGAGAGGACTCACATCCACACAGAAACAGGTACACCAGGATCCTGACAGTGTGGACACTAAAACGCTGCAAGTTGCAGTGATGGGAGGAATAGTTATTGTCACAAGGAAATCTTTTCTTTTTATAGTTTGTTGTTTCAACCGGAAACCTTTGGCCAAAAGTCAAAGCTAGTCAGTATAGAATTAGGCTGCCTGGAGGTATTTCTGGGGCAGTTCACCCTCTGGTATTACTGCTGGTATCATATGAGGAGGCACCATCTCCTTTAGGGGTGTGCCCAAGTTAGGAAAAGGCATGTAGCCATAACCCGAGGCTCTTCTTCCTCAGGACGCCGCCCGCGTCGCTTCACAGCAAGAGCCTCAGCGCTGGAAACTGTAATTATTTCTCTGCCGTATTTAGATTTAGGTGTTAAAGTCTAACTCTGAATGAGAGTCATTCTTAGAGGAAGTTTTATTTTGGTGAGCCGCTTAGAGGAAGTTTAGGTGCGCTCATTTAACAATCTATATACCTTTACCTCGATACAATGGATGAAGGAGCATTTTATAGGCAAGCGGAACCAGTTTACGGCATTAGGCTAATAGTGAGAATATTAAGCTTAAGGAGAGCCGACCTGATGCTGATATTGCTATTTAGAAAACATCCATCATGTTTGAGAGCCAGAAAAACATAAATATCTATCTACCATCTTTGGTATCACTGTTACTGGTATCTAAAAACGCAATTAAGTAAATGGATGATGCTTAGCCTGGCGGCAGGGGTGCAATTAAGGTTTAAAACAGTGTGGGAAACCCTGAGTGGTATCACTGCGACAGCTTAGCAAGCGGTTTGATTTCCTTACGGCCCCTTTGGTGCAGGCCGAGGTTCACCAAGCAGTTAACAATTGTGTCTCAACTTTGAGCAGAAAGGACTGCGTTCTGCTTCACATCACCGCTTGGTTGGAGAAGGTGGGTGTGCTGGTTACTGGGCAGGGGCCCCGGGGCCCCGGGGTCCTGGTATGTACTTCCTGCAGGGGGCAGGAAGTACCTACAGGCAGGTAATCAGTGCTCTACGAAGTCCAGTAATAAACCAGGACAGGGAGGAGCTGCTGCCCAGCAAGCTGAAATCTCTGAGGATTATCCAGACATGCATGAACCAAGCAAAATACCAGTTTGGGAATGATTTTGATGAAGGAATAGCACAACATAATTATAAGTTTAAAAAAGTTGATCTTGCCTGATATAGGCCCTTTAAAAGCGCCAAATCTGTATGACCTAAATATTATTGCCCAAGAATGAATGTAAGCTTTTCACCAGATCTGTGTGTATTCCCGGTTTGTTGCTATATTATTATTTTATCATGCTGTACAGTAAACATTGGCGTTTTTGTGCCCTTACAACCCATTGTTGCCCTGAGAGCACAAATCAAGAAATAAAAACAGGTGTAACATTCATGACGTGGGGGACATGGGTTTAAATCCCTCATCGTTTGAATCTATTCCACTGACAGCATATTGTGGTTCTCAGTCTTCATCCACTGCCTCTGCAGCTTCAGCTATCCAAGCTCCTTGTTGGTTGTTATTTTATTTTCAGGACTTGTGATTTCCCATTTGCAGGACGTGGCGGGGTCCCAACTTGGCATGAAAGCTCGTTCTGTCTGCAGCGCCGAAAAAGGTCAGAGACAGGCTAATTGGAGCTCTGCTATTTTCAGTTCTGGCAACCTGTGCCGGTTTTGGCCTCTTATCACGAGTCAGATCTAATGTCGGCTGATGAAAGCGGGTCAGTGGTCAGCGGGGGAAAGCAAACGCTGTTTATAGAAAACAGGAACCCTGCAAAGACGCGACTGGGTCGGAACCAGCTGCTGCTGCGCTGCACGGCTAAATATTAAAAATACCACCCAAAAAACGGCAATATTGGACTTTTAGAGCTGGGTGTATCCAAATCCCAACAGGCTTATATGGCTTAGACCGATGCACAACAATTGTCTCATGACCCAATTTAATAGGAAGGAAACTGCTCCAATCTAAGCAGTATATATCTATATCTATCTATCTAGAGATATATCTCTAGATAGATAGATATAGATAGATAGATAGATAGATAGATAGATCCATGTGCTAAGACAGGTAGTCGACTTCATAAAGTTAAAAAGAGGTCACTCTGGAACAAACCATAGAAAAACTTCTAAATTATAGACCAGAGCTAAAACTGAACGGAAAATGCAATAATTTGATAGCAACTTTAAATTCTGGCATGTGTTTCAAGCGTTTGATTAAAAAGCCAATGCGTATGGGAATAAAGTAAATCTTCAATCTGTTCGTTCTACACATTGTTTGGGTATAACAAACTAAAACTTTAAAAACTAAAACTGTAAAATTGTACTTTTCTCCACTTGTGAATTTAGGAGAAAGTTGCTCCACGATTTGTTGAATTTGCAGATAATAAAATCCAACTAGGTCACTTTTTCTAAGGGTTCAGAATATTATAAAAATAATGCAAATATTTGACACTGAAAAAAAAAAGTCGGACTTGAAATTGATAATTATTCAGAACCCTAGTGACTGCAGTCAAACTCTCCTTCATCTGGCTCAGAAACACAGAAAACAATAATAAATATTAGAGAGAAGTTAAAATGGCTAAATATGCAGGAAGAGATCCAACGTCAACTTATTTAACACGATCAGCGGACATAAGCAGATATTTTAGCTGCTGGAGCAAACCAAAAGTAAATATAATAGTAAGTATTTCAAATAATAAGTATTTTTTTCCTCTCAAATAACAACTATAGCCACCTGAATGCTCTGGCTGTTGGCTCTGTTTGAGTCATTGCCTGTAGCTGTTGTGTAAATTTTTCCATTGGTTTGTCCCTGAGCTAAAAATCAAGATTCCACTTGTTTCATGGACCAAAGACGTGTTTGATCGGTTTCACAGAGCTGACCCATGTAAAGGATCTTTGTGCCAAAAGGGCTCATTTCCTCCGTCTGTCGAGTCAAAACTGAGCCGAGCATATCAACTTGTTGCCATTAAAAAAAAAAACCTGTTCTGTTTGTTTACAGTAGGGAGATCCCCAAGCTGCATCCTCATCCATAGATGGTTGTGAGTTCCCTCACGTTTTGGATTTGTTGTGGACCCAAACCAAGAGACAAAAAAGAAAGTGGAGTGACGAATAAAGATTTTTTTAATGGTAAAAACTGCTTAGGCAGGAATGGACTGGAGATTTCAGGCAGTGGGTGTCAGAGGATCCGACATGGAGTAGCAGAACCGAGAAGTATTTACGCTGGGGAATTTGATTCTTGAATGATACGCAGATGAATGAATGAATGAACAGATGAGAAACAGCTGTTAGAGTCCAGGAAAGTGAGGCTGTAAGGAGGTGGAGTAACACCAGAAACCAAAAGCACAAAAAACAGGAATATGATGAAAGATAAAATGCTACAAATGTCTATATATATATATATATATATATTTGCCTTTACAAATGAGAGGTGCCACATGGCTCAGCGGTAGAGCAGGTGCAGGCTTCAGTCCTGAACGTCGTGGCCCTCGGTTTGATTCCTGACCCTGGATCATTTGTTTGTTTCTGTGACGCTTTGTTTTAAAATTAGTTCCCTGCTTTCAGATATGATGGAAACCAACCTTGTATTTTTTTCCAGTTCTTTATGACCATATGTGGACATTAAAGGGAACATGGTATCTTGCAAAATCCACTTTTATAGCCCTTAAATACATTTTGTTGTGTACTTGGAGTCTCTAAGAATTAGGCCTGATATTAGCGATAAACCAAAAATTTACCGACCACGTGACTCCACCACATCCCGTCTGAAACAATAAGTGAAAGAGACGGCGAGGTTGAGAAAATGTAGAGCCGGTCGAGGAGAAAGAGGAGCAGCTATTAAGTACGTTGTGGCCATTTCTGATCTCTGATCCAGTCGCACGTACTTTTTTCTGTATATTATATCAAAGAGGAATGGAGACTGCGAACCAGAGCGCCTGAGACGGCAGAAAAGTTGATTGTTGTCTATCCAGGAGCTGCGTAGATATCTTTATATTCTGTTTGGGTCACATTTTTCAAGCTGTTCGGTTTTCTCCGTTTTCTATTGTGTTTTTTGAACAATTATGTCACAGTATTTGCTACAGGGTGGCTAAAGGGGTGACGGTGGCACAGAGGTTAGGGGGTTCGTCTTGCAATTGGTGGGTTGCCAGTTCAATCCCCTGCTCTGACTGTCTCTGTCGTTGTGTCCTTGGGCAAGACACTTCACCCGCACCGCCTGCTGGCGGTGGTCAGAGGGCCCGGTGGCGCTGTTGTATGGCAGCCTCACCTCTGTCAGCCTGCCCCAGGTCGCTAAGGGACTGATATCAGAGCTCTCAGACTCTGATGCGAACTTGCAGGCTCTAACATGTGGAAAAACCTCCTGTAAATACTAAGTCTGTGGTGTATGTGTGTCATGTTACTTGTGTTCATCCAAAGCCGGTGTCTGCCTCAAAGGTAATTTCATTCTGGTAACTCATGGTTACAATAAAAGATTCTTCATTCTTGGCTTTGACCACAACTGAATGGTTTTAATGTCAAAACGGGAATAAAAAACAGGATTTGTCCTCTTTAAGCTTCATTAAACAGTTCCTGCTGTGACTGGTAAAAATCAGTTATGACTTGTAAACTGATACTCGGCTCATGTCGGTGCACGTTTTCCATGTTTCAGCAACAATCATTCAATAATATGAAGACGCTGCTCAGAAATGTGAGAACGGAATAACTTGAAACACCTGGTTGAATGTTCTGGAACCACCAGTAAAGGTGAGGAACACACAGGGGCAGCGGTTTTACAACAACAGGCCCACATTTAACACCTCCCAGAAGACCTTGGTGCGTGTAGACTCCTAAACCCCCCAGAATGACATTTCTCTGCAGCCCGTAGGAAATCCCTCGGAGACAGAGGTGCAGTACTCGACTTTCTGAAAACCCCAAATGATTTCTAAACATTTTCAGCAGGATTATAGCTGTCAGTTGCTGGTGGAGCTCTAACTAGATATGGCTTTAGGGAGAAAAGAAACAACACATCTTATCTGCCATGATTACCAGCATCTACAGCTAATTTCTGAGCTTTTAGTTTCACCTTGAAGATGCAAACATGAACCCAGCAGTCGTGTTCTTGTCTTTCTCCTCCTGAGGCCGCGAGCGCCACCTTCTCACAGAGGGGCGCTGGAGTCAAGGTTTCTGGGTCTGATCCATAAAGTCACCGTTCATCCTGACAGCCATTGTCAGAATAATCTAACCATGATTGATGCTTGGCCACACGGTGATTCACCATCCTGTATCACCTCTTTCTCCTTCAGCTGATGTGTTTGTATAATGTGATCTGTGGTCGTAGTAATACGCGAAGAAGGACATAAAGCAGGTGAGGAGAGGAAATTGGATGAAGGATGAGCTTTTTATCTCTCTCCACTCTTTAACCCAGCAGCTTCCTACAGTTTTTCTCACTCTAACTCAAATTAATTCAATGACTGTGTCCTCTTACCTCTGCAGAGAGGAGACTCACTGGAATAGTAAACTTAAGATCCAGCTTTGATTTGAGGTTTTACCTGAGCTCCAGGAGTCGCATTATTCTGTCCTCTTTCTTTGCTTGTTTGATTTAGATTTATTTTTATTTTATGAATGTGTCATTGTGTCAAATCTCCCCAAAAAATTATGCAAATATTCAATTCAATCAATTTATTTCAATTCAATTTATTTATTTATATAGCGCCAAATCATGAAACATGTCATCTCAAGGCACTTTACAAAATCAAATATTCCTTACACGTAAATTCAGCCTGTAAGAAGTACATGTTAACATTATGCATAAGATGTCACAGGGTGACGCATACCAAGAGGTGGTCCAGATTTTTACTTAAAATGTCTTAGTAATGCAAAGATGGTGGTATGCACTCTAACCAGAACCTGAGAGCCCACAGTATCACCTTTTAACGAACTCTGAAGATACACTGCAAAAAGGGAACTAAAAATAAGTAAAAATTTCTTGAAATTAGTGTAGTTTTCCTTGATTTGAACTTGTAAATAAGACTATTTGCCAATGGAATAAGATTTTTGCACGTCAAATAAGAATAATTTATCTCCATCATCTTATTTCAAGTGCAAGATATCTAATTATCTTATTTACTCATTCCACTGGCAAATAGTTTTATTTAGTTGTTCAAATCAAGGAAAGATATACTAATTTCAAGAAATATTTACTTACCATTATTTCTCCTTTTTGCAGTGTAAAAATGCTTGTAAGGCATGTTCTCTTGGCTTTCCTATTTTGAAGATAAGAGAAATAGACCTTTCAAGTCTATATAAAGATTTATAAAACGATTCTTACTGTATCCCCCCCCCCCCCCCCAACCCTCTGCAGGCTGTGCAGCTGATCTTTTGTCCTCAGAACGTGTCCTGGTGGGAATTAGGGGTGAAGATGACCTACTAACGGGACAAACTGCACGCCTGCTCTCTGAAGAAATGCCGGTTAATTGACCATGAGGCGAGTCCAGGAGGTTCTGAGCCAGATAGCCTGGTTGGACCCAACACTCTAGCTGGTTTGTCACAAAACAGCCATCTGGGTTGAAGGAAACTGTTTGGATCAGAACCAGCAGGTGAGTGGATGATCTATTGGTTAATCCTATCAATCCTATCCACCTGAAGAGGTTTTAGAAAATACCATTGGGTCACTTTTATTTGCATCTTTCAAGTTGGAGATACTTTTAAGTTTGAATGTACAGGTAGTTCGAATCATGCTTGCTTTAAATACAGAAGGTTCTTGGTTCAATTCCGTCCTGTTATTTGTTAGTGAGAACCCTGTGGAGGCAACAATTAAACGGTTTATTAAATTGAATCAGATTTTTATTCATATAACACCAATTCACATCATGTCATTTCAAGGCATTTTACAAAGTCAATTCAATCAAATCGTCCAGACAGGCTGGTTAACAGTTTTTCTCTAAATTTTTCCTGTTGACTTGCATCGAGTCCCTGACGTGCAGCATTCACTGCTCCTGGATGAGCATGGAGCAATCCCTGCAGCAATCCCTCATACCGAGCATGCATGTAGCGACAGATTGAAGGAAAATGAATATTTCTTCTAGGATGTGAAGCAGGTTCCAGGACTGCACCGGGGACAAGCGGTAAGCGGTTATTATATGAAGAGATTTCGATAATGTGCAATGGGACTACACCAGAGCCAAGGATGGTCCAGGGCGAAAGGTGAGTATGTTCATAGGGACAGAGGTTGGCAAGTGGTGGTGTGTGGAGGGGATTGCTGAGGATGTTTGTTTCTTTATTCCAGAGGAAGATGGGAGATGGCGGTGAAGGGTGGTTATGGTGGTGGTTGTGATTTTTGGGTCAGAGTTAAGTGAAAATGAGCAAAAAAGCAGACAAAGAGACTGAAAGTCCTTCAGAAAGCCTGAAGAAGGGTTGATCAAGACTGTTTTATATGATTAGAAGAAAGACAAATAAGGCCTCTTATCGTGTTCTTGAGATGTTGCATCAGTTATAAATAGCTTAAACTTGACGTGTGACAACAGCCCAGGCAGCTGCTAGTTCTTTCCCATGGTGCTGATAGTTTTTTTTTCATCGCTCAACTCTAAATATAACCAGCCTTTGGTCATCTCAATGTCTAGCCAAGATGTTTCAAAGATCTCGTTGAATCCAAACATGGAGTCAGAACAAAATTAAACCTAATCCAGTGTTGGAGCGATTGGTCCTGATGACGCGGAGCTGGTGCTCATTCCCAGTGGTCACTCAGCCAATCCACTAAAGGGCTGTTGTCCCAACGGACCCGGTACCATCCAGTTGATCCCTGCCCTTTAACAAAATGTGAAAAGTTCCAGGAGTATGAAAACTTTTGGTAGGCGCTACATATAAACTTTGTTCATGGATGTCAGAAATACAGAGAAACCTCTTGAAAATTCATGATTTAGATTTTAGTTTTTTATCAGATTTCTTTAGATAAATATTTAAATATATAAAGTTTTTAATAGGCTAAATGAATTTTGCACAGGATTATTTCCGCTTCCTGCAGGTCCGTTTTGGTGTCTTGGTTTTATGTTTTAATAATCTTGTTAATTTGACCTATTTCCTGTATTGTATTTATGATATTGTTACAGATTAACAATTGTATAGTTTATAGCAGCTATTTTAGCTTGAGTTGGAGACAACTGTAGGTGCGCATTACCGCCACCATCTGGTTGGAGGGTGGTACTTGATGATTTCGTATCTCATGCGTGTGAATGTATAGAGGGAAATTTGTCTTTTGTCTTATTCAATCAAAAAAGTAATTTCACTCAAAATATGTGATCAAACTGAAAAAATAAATAAATATAAGAAATTAAACCAATATTATATCAAAATAGATATATGTGATCAAAAACAATTTCCTCTAAAAAATAAAGGGAACACTTCGAGTTACATTGTGTTGTTTGAGTGCTCCCTTTATTTTTATGAGCAATATATATGTATATACACATACTAAAAAAATCTAATTCTATTAATCCTTTTTATATTAATTTCTATGTTTGCTCCAGTTAATTAAAGTTAATTTATGATGTGCTTATTATGTTAAACTTTTCTTTCCTTTTTTCAAATAGCCTAAATCTTCTTTCTTGCTTGCATTCCAGACAAACCAATATAAAAAGTTCTACTATTTCACCCTCCCCACAGTGGTCACAACTCCTGTCACACAGTGTCACACAATTTAGCCCCGCCGTCGGGGGCGGGGCTAAATTGAAGACCCCTTCCTTTTTTCCAGTACTCCTCCTCATCTATCTGCTGTCTGTGGTTTAGCTCCATGTCACTACAGTCATTAGCAGGAGCTCCTTGCAGGTAGATGAGCAACTCTGTGACCCCAAAGCCCTTTACACTGGTCATTCACCCATTCATGCACACATTCACACCCTGACGGTGGTGAGCTGTCAGCAGAAGCAATGCTGCACAGAACCACATACTGGTGCTAAATCTCACTGCGGGGAATGTAAATAATTTAATGGCAATAAAATTTGAACTCTGAAAGATGTACATGTCTCTCAGTTCTTCCTTAGCAGGACCCCTACTCTAATATAAATCATACAATACAGCTCTTATAAAAATCCGAGTTTTTTGTCTTTTTCATTAATTGGGTTGAATCAGTTGCATCTAAACTAAGTAATCTAAAATAAATTATTGCTTTGATTCTCTTAGTAAGCCATATAACTTGTTATAATCTCAGGTTTTGGACAGGCGTAACATATCCTCAGCTTTGCACGTGTGATGTGGCTCACAGAGGGTCCAGTTAACACATGAAAGATTAGTGGGGACATTGCTAAGGGGTGAGAGGAACGAGAAGATTTTCTCTGAGGAAGTGGAGAGAAAAGTTAAACTGAAATGTTATTTTACTTTCTAACAAGCCATGAACCACGCCTGAAGTACACAAAAGAAAAGAAAAAGGACACTTTAGCCTTCTACACGCAGACGGGCACGCTGTATTTAATAACCTAAATCAGATCTAAGTTTCAGCGAGCCTTTCATTTTACACTGAAAGCTTTTAAGTTTTGTCTATACAGTGTTTGGTTCAAAAAGTTGTTCACAGCCACTGACTGGCAGGAGGAAGGAGAAGGCTGAGAGCAGCTGCCCAGACTGCCTGTGATGGATCTAACTAAAAAAACACTGAATCAGCGCCGCGGGAATATCTAACATCCAACCTATGAAAAATAATTTCACTGCAATCAAAAGTTTTTGGTCTTGCGCTTTAAAGTCCCCAGTGTCGTTCTCACCATGGCTGATGTAAAAACCTTGTAAAGCCCTAAATATTAACTCTGTGAGGCAACCTAAGGAGCAGCTCAGACTGGGTCAGTCTGGTTTCTGGTCTCCACCACCGGCAAAAACGATGATCAGAAAAGTTTCTAGATGTTCGTCCTTTGATAAAGAATAAAGAAGAATATGTCATAGAGCCATAGAGTATCAACACACCTTAGTGTGGAAGCTTCAGATCCATTGCTCATTTGTGTGTCAATCTGTACATGTGAAACCAAACCCGGGCCTTTCCCACAGGAATGAGGTCCAGAGCTCACTGCAGGGATAATGTATAAACCCCAGGGAGAACCACTTGAGTGCTGCTAAGGAGAGGAGAATGAGTTTTTCTCTCCCGGAGCTTTTACCTGTGCAGTCCAATTGAAGAGAAGTCAGAGGAAATGTACAATCTGAAATCCTCTGGGAAAAACAATCAGGATAATTTTGCACCTTTCATCAGCTGTCAAAATCATATAAACACAAGATTGAGCAACCTAGATCTATATTTTACCTTTGGGACAGCGTGCTTCTTCATAATGGAAAAGGCATTGTTCAGGAAATTGCTCCTGTGTCATTGGGCAGAGCTGCTCCTGGAGGATTCTGTCATGATGGTGTTTTTAGGCACAGTTGCAGGTTTGCCTGCTAGCTTGTGCAACAGGCAGACCCACTCATGAAGACTGTCCTTTTTCCACATGCCCTTCCCCACACACCTTCATTTGGTGTTGTGTCATGCGAAGGGCTGCCAGTACTGACCTTTGAACTAGAAGAGTCAGAGCTCACCTTAACTGTTATAGATATTGTCATTTTTAAATCTATAACAATGTAAGTGCGGTTAAACAAGAAGAGTGACAGAATAAAATAAAGTTTTAGATGCAGCTCACCGGTGGATTGTGCTTTCTTTGAGAACAGGCTCGTGGGCACCTCATGTGGTCCTCGGGGGCTACTTGGTCCCAGTGTTGGTGACCCCTGTCCTAAATGATCGCCTCTGATGCAGATGAGATCCAAATCCCATCTCTAAGGCCAGGTCAGGCCTCCATATGAGGGAAACTTTCTGTAATGCTCCACATCTTATGACCAACAAAACGGATTGCTGCCCAATCAACTTTTCTGGGGTTGTCAACCTTTCTGTCAAGCAGTGGAACCTCTTTCCTTAAGGCTCAAGGTGATATGATCAGTAATGATTGGGAAGAAATCTTCCGAGCTCTAAAATCCCTGCCTGTGAATGAAGCTGTCATGACGTAAACCAATGATGACGCTTCCTTGGTGATAACCATGGTTGACGAAAGAAGAACGGGTTCAAGCAGCTCTTCCTTTTAAAGCAACTGTTCCTGCTCTCCTATCTCGATCAGAATCACTAAAATGCAAGTCATCTCCATCAAAATGGCAAAGATTCCTCTTCATACCAACGGGAAGTCAATGCAGATCATCAGCATACAAACTGAAGCAGCAAAGTTTGTAAGAAGCAGAGTTTCTGCTCGATCACGTATTGATGTGTGCAGCCTGCAGCACCGCTCCTGTTGGTGCACTTCAGTCCCTTCACAGCGATGAAGACGGGCAAATAACTGGATGAAGATGAATGATTCAGCGCCTTCACTTCTGCTCTGCCGAGCTTCCAGCAGCCCTTCCTTCACTCTTTAAAAGACCTAATTTTTAACGTTGCAAATCTAGAAACCCAGCTGCTAAACAAATATCGGCTGTTTGTAATTAAATCACAGCCGCTGCTAATAAGCTGTGACTGCAGCTATGGGGATATCTGGCCTGTTAGTGAAAGGGTGAAATTAAAAGAAACCTTTTTAATCAAAACTGACTCTATTTTAGGGACCTGGGTGGACATTTTCTCCTTTTTTGTAAGAATTGATCTTTCATGTAAAAATAAGAGAAAACTTTGGCCAACATGGCTTCTGTTTCTTAGTTTTACTCGTTATGTTTTTATAAGATGATTTAGCCTTACTGGAATCAGACAGTGGTATAAGTCAGCAGTTGGGAAAGCAGGCAAAATAAGAAGTTTAATAATTTATTGAACACCAAACTAGGGAAAAAGGGCTGATGCTGCAGGCACAGCTTTCACAGCCCTGCCCAGGAATGAAATGCTGGGATGCTTGTAGCAGCTGCTGCTTACAGGTTTTTATTTTTAAGAAGTTAAATTTTCAGATATGAGCTGAATGAAAGAAAAAAAACAACCTGACCTTTTATTTAGTCAAAGAAAAAGAAAATGCAAACATGTGGGGGAACAAAAGCAACTGAGCAACAAGTGAGGTTGCATGAAAATGAAACCTCTTTGGCATAAATGAAACCTAGCACAGTCTACCGTATATATAGCTCTCTGTATGTATATATATATATATATATATATATATATATATATATATATATATATATATATATATATATATATATATATATATATATTTATATTTTTTTTGTTTGTTTTTTTTTTTTTGTTTTGTCTGCACCATCAACACCAAGTCAACTTCCTTGCAAGTGCAAACCTACTTGGCAATAAACTTGATTCTGATTCTGATTCTGAGGTAGACCTAGACGTGGTTTGATTCCCAATCACTGCTGCATGCCTTGCCCCCTTCTCTCTCTGCCTGATTCCTGTCTGTCTTTTTAAAAAGACAAGGCTGATGACAACTGACCGGCCTGACAAGGAGAGCAGTAATCAGAAGCAACCATGTAGCTTATGGTTACTGTGGAGGAGCTGCAGAGATCCCCAGCTCAGGTGAGAGAATCTTCTATTCAATGTGCTCATTACATCTCTGAAATGGAAAGAGATTTAACGCCACATCAGCAACACAAGTTAAACTAGTTTCACTCTTTGAATTAAAGATATAAATAAAAATAATGTTAGGAAAGGTTATAGGTCACTCCACCATTTACGGGTAATTTTACCTCCTCAGTTTCAGCTGTGAGATGTTTCAAGTCACCCAACAGCATCTCGATAAGACCAAGACCAGGGCTTTGACTAGGACATTCCATTACTTTCTGAGATTTTCTTAATTCTCAGCCAGTCCTCGGTGGATTCACTGCTAGGCGTTGGGTCATTGTCATGTTCCAGGGCCCAGTTCTGCTTGAGCTTTGCTTTTGTTTTTTGTTTTTTTCCAATGGTCCTTTTCCTCAAACAGTCACTAATGGATGGAAGACTCTGTAAAGGTGAGCTGGACGGGGATCCCCAAAGCATCCCCAAAGCACGAAACCTCCAGCTCCAGGCATCCCAGATAGGACGACGTTCTTGTTTGGACACCTGGACATATTCTTTCTTCTGGTTTCCAAATAATTCTGCTTTGGACTCGTCTGTCCAAGCACCCATCCAGAAACCTAGTCTTCATCTCTGTGTTCTCTCTGGCTTACTTCCGTTGTTTTCCCTGCAGAGCAAAGGTTTCCTCCTTGCTCACTTGTCCACTGTCTTTCCGATTGGACCAACATGCACTATTACATTAACAGCAGCAAGAACCTGTTTTTGGAGACTTCTTTGAGCATCTTGCAGTCGGCTGACTAGGTGAACCTGCTTGGACGGTCAGACCTGCACGGCAGAAAGGAACTAAAAGTAAGTCAAATTTTCTTGAATTTAGTGTTTTTTCCCTTGATTTGAGCAGCTAAATAAGACTATTTGCCATGGAGTAAGATTTTTGCACTTAAAATAAGAACAACTCGTCTCTATCATCTTATTTCAAGTGCAGTATGTCTAATTATCTTATTTTAGGGGTTAAAATATTCATTCCATTGGCAAATAGTCATATTTAGCTGCTCAAATCAAGGGACAAAACAATAAATTCAAGAAAATTTGACTTACTTTTAGTTCCCTGCTTGCAGTGTGGAGCCGTTGGCAGGTGATTCGATTATCTTGTTTTGTTGTTTATTCGTATTACTGAAATGTTTCTGTGTTGTTGAAATCAATATTAAATATCCATATGTGTGTGTTAGAAAACCACAGGCTTTTTCCCGTCATAGTACTTAACCCTATATTATTAGTGCAGGGACTAAACAACAACACAATGCTGAACACCAAGAGTCAGACATCATGATAAACTGCACATTAAGGGCCTCTCGCTGATTTTCTTTACGGTCTCTGCTTCGCAGTCTGTGCCGGATCGACGCCGCCATGATTCCTGCGCTCACATCCATTTAGGGCCGCAGCTGTGTGATGACGCCCAAAGATGGGATTTTGTTCAAGTTGCTCTCAGGGCATGTCTGATTTACAGATACCTAAGACATGCATTTTAATCAGCATTGTGCTGTCAGGAGGTAATTCATTAAAAAAAACTCCCAGTGTGAGGATGCTTACCCCAAGGGGAGCCAGAAATAAAGAGCCAGAAAACAGCAGGGCGGAAACAAAATGGAGACGGGGTTCATCAATCCAGCAGCAAGAAGACAAGGAGGAGGAGGAGGAGAGGCAGGGCTTCTTCTGCTTTTTAAGGTCACTTTATCATTTTTATTAAATGTTTGGACACTTCTAATTACTGCAAATATTTAGTGTTGGGATCTAAAAGCTTTTGTTGAAATCGTGTCCCTTTGTGAGGCCTGTGTGGCTCCATGGAAACTATTTTTTAAATTGAAAAGAAGTTAATCAGTAATCCTCAGATTTCACTTGAAGACAGAGAAAGTCATAATAATTGACTGCTGATTCTGTTTCTGCTTCTACTGGATGAATGGATGTAGCTTCCCTGCCTTTCAAAATGAAATGATTGAGAAATTCAGGTTTGTTGCAACAATTCAATTAAACATAAAACTGATGGAAATAAGAAAAAATTTGATTTTCAACTACTAATTCTATCTTATTTCTAAGGAGCATCAAAAATGAAGTGCTGCATGGTACTGAAACAGATCAGACCAAGACAAATAATATCAAAACAGAATAAAAGCAGAATAAAAAGTACGTCAAAGACTGCAGTAAAATAAAATAAAAACAACAATAAACCAAAAAGCCAAAGGAAAAGAGAGAGTTAAAACCAGGAAGAGAAGAAAATGTCTGATGTTTAATGACAACTTGTTCCACAATGATGGAGCCACGACTGAAAAAGGTCCGATCTCCTCTGAGCTTCAGCCTAGTTTCTGGTTCCGCTAACAGAAGTGGGCCAGCAGGTCAAAGGGCCCGTGGAGAAACACGAGGCTGTCGCAGGTCAGAGAGCTACGCAGCACCAACTCCATTAACACAGTTAGAAGCCAAGAGAAGAGTTTTTAAACCAAACTTTCGGCACGCCGCCGGCCAGAGGAGATGACGGGGAGAGATGCTGGTGCTTGTGTGGTCCGGTTAAAAGACGGGCTGACTGCCTAATAATCTTCCATTTTTTCCCACTCGGCGTAAATCAAATTAAAAGTTGCACTTTTACTATTTTGCTTCTGCAATAAATTAATTTTAAGGTTCCCATCCATGTGCCGCATGGTGTATGATGAGTCTGGACACGCTGCGACACGCATCAGCGTCTCACTGTTTCCAGCAGCCTCAGCCATCATGCGTTGTGGCCTTGTTTCACAGATGTGCACTTTAATCTCTACTGAGGTGTTTTTAAAGACTTCTCTTTTACAGTTTACCAAACCCCCGTCCCATTACCAGCTTTTTCCGTTCACATGTCTGCCCTCAGACTCTGCAGTTTGACTGATTTCGACCGCATAAAGCGGTAGAGTACGCCTTCTTATTCTGCGCGTTGCTCTGATTTCTTCTGCCACTTTTATGCCACCACCTGGTGTTTATGAGAACACAACCACTGGAAATGTGCTGAGCGTAAAAAGTCTCACTTGTGTCCAATTGAAGCACCATCTGCAGAGACCTGCCCGACGCTCACAGCTCTCCGGGAGGAGGTCGGAGCGGATGGTTCGGCATACAAACCGAGTGATTTGAGGATGCTGTTCACATGTCGTTTCCTAGCAACTGTCAGTGTGGTGCTTTTGACCATGACCGCCGCCTTTCTATAAACTTCAGAATACTCCACCAATTTAGTTCTGCACTCCAGTAACAACGGCTGACTCCCAGGGGCCCCCGAGGGAATCAAAAGTGATGCCGGATGCTCATAGTTTCTTTTTACTTATTTATTCTGAGGATTTGAAACCTCCAAAGCTACGTTACCGACCGTGCAACACTTATGTCTGACGGTCCTGTCAGGAGCAGTGCTGTGTTACGTCTCTTTGAATAATCAAGTTGACAGTTTCTGTTTCAGTGCTTCTGCCACAATGAGCAGGAGGAGGAAGGTGAGCAGAAAAGCATGAATATTTCATGACCTGTTTATGGATTTTTCCCGTTATCGCCATGGGTAAAATGTTAACGCGTAAACAAGCAGATTGGCTTTTTTTTTTTTTTTTTTTTACAGTTCAGTGTCCTGACATGTCAGTGTTGTGCTCAGCTGAAAGTTTTTGGACTGCTGCTTTTAAATTGCAAAATAAAGAAAGAAAACTCGGGGCTGTGTTCACGTCAACTGTCGCTTGCTAATAAATACGACGTTCTCACACAAAATGGGGATCTCAAGCTTGGGCACACAGGGCCCAAAACTTTAGATCTTCTCTGAACATCTGGCTAGAACTGCTAAATACAGCCCACATGTTCCCCAGAACCTAGAGATTACCTTCCAGAATGTATGACCAGATACTTTTATGAACTTTCTGAAGCCTAACAGGTCATTTCTAGTATGTAGAGAAGTTACTTTCTAAAATGTGACACCGGCTTGCTGGAAGTTATCAGGTATTTCTCTAAAACCTCCACTTTCCTCTCCTGAAATGTACCGGTGAAGTTTTGGAAAGCTGCGTAGTGCATTACCTGCTGCAGTAAAGTTCAAAAGTATTCATACATCTGGCTGATTTATATTTAAAATTATTTAGATTCATCCAGTTTGTTTCAGACTTGAAATGAGACAGGCACCTCTGGAAAGTTGATAAAACCAGTAGAATCTGGGACCATGAACTCATCTGTAAACCAAAAAAATTTAATTATGGTAACATATAATGACAATAAAGCTTCTTGATTCAAATAAGAGTTGGTCTGTCTAACAGCTGAGATTTGGACCAGACTGGGTCATCAACAGGACAAAAATATCCCGGAAACAACAAAGAACTGAAAAAGAAAGGAATGCAACGGTCCAGTCAAAGCCCAGACCTCAACCTGAGTGAGCTGCTGTGGGCGGGACCTTCAGAGAGCTGTGCAGGAATGAATTAATCTCTGCAGACCTCAATGAAGAGTCGCACCGATGTTGGTGAATGCTGAGACGTAGGTGTACTTACTACTTTACTGCACTGCAAGGTGTGTTAATTGTGATTAAATATTTTCCTGGGAGGGGCCAGATTCAAACGGACAGAATCAAAAAAGTCCTTTTTAGAAAAGTTTATATTTCCCAGCATCAGAACTTTACTTTTAAGCTTTGAACATACTTCACTCCCATCATGACAACAACATGAAAGAAAAAAGTAGAGAAAAAATCAATCTTTTAATCAATAATACATCAGATAAGAGTTGTCAGAGTTAAAATAAATATTTGTAGAGCTTGTCACCGTGCCGCCTGTGTTCTCTGCTGTCACAGAAAATGTTGTCAGATTCTTCTTTTGCCTTTTTGCTTTTCAAGGTAACAGCCCCTGCCCTGCTGTTTTGAAGGTCGCCGGTTTGGAAATGCAACAGAAATGAAAAATCTCTCAGGTAAATTATTTGATGTACCTTTCTGAAAACACATCTTGGGTTCACTTTTTGTTAGTGAAGGGAAAATGTGATGGTTGGGGAACCTGCAAGGTGGATGAGAAGTAACAATCTGCGGTTATGGATGAATCTGCTGACATACAGGATGCTCTGACGGTTTATTTGCTTTTGCAACAATCCCACATTTATTCCTAAACATTTGGTTTTCTAAACGATTTAAAGGAAGTGAGTTTATCCATCCTGACTGAAGAAACCTTTTAGGCACAACTCTGTAGCCTTAGCATCTTTCACCACTGGGTCATTGGAGTCATTCTGAGACTGATCGATTTTCTTCTTAGAATTTATTTAATTTAGTCACAACTGAGGTTTTTCCAGCGTTCACAGCCTGTTTATCATCACCCCACAGCGTTTGAATAAAATTCAAGTGCAGACTCTGACTGGGACACTGAAAACCTCTTTTGTTGAACAATTTGGAGGTTGAGCTGCTGGTGGGATCATTTTTTTCACAAGAAAGCCCAGGTGTGCTTGAGCTTGAGCTCACGTACTGATGGTAGGCCATTTTCTGCTGGAGGCTAAAACATCACACTACCACCAACATGTTTGACTGGTGATATTTTCTCTTTCTGAAATCCTGTTACTAGACAGAAAGCTGGTGGTGGCAGCATCATGCCGTGGGGACGCTTTCCTACAACCAGGAAAGCCGGTCAGAATTGATGGGAAGATGGACGGAGCTAAATCCAGGAGATTGAGCTCAAATATTTAAGTGCCAAGTGACATAAAATTTTAAAATCATTGCTGAGGGGTGTAAAAATCTAGTCAACTCATGACAGACTTACAGGGCTTCACAGATGTGAAGCAGCTGTGAAATAAACAGCCAGAGGAAACTAATGGGAGGAATGGTTGAATATAATCAACATTGGTAAATTAGACAAGAAACAGACTAAAACACAGACAGAGCACAAGAGACCGCTCAAAATAAAAAATCTGAACATATTCCTCGACATCATGATGTTAAAGCTATTTTAATATGTCCCACTTTACAATGATCAAGTATAAATGATAATTTTCCATGTTTTGATTGAATTAAAGTGACGTTACAGCTCGTTACAGCGCAACGGGAAAAAAAAACCTCCGGCAGAACCGGGCTCAGTATGAACGGTCATCTGCCTCGACCGACTGGGGTTACAGAAGACAGAGCAGAGACACAACAAGAGAGACAAAAAAGCACAGAAGCACACATTGATCTAGTAATCTGTTCTACATTAGATGGTAATAGTCGGTGATCTGTCCTCCCTGGATGATTTCACAGTCAACAAATTGTCCTCCACCTGTTCCCTGCCTTCAACGCAGATCACAATGTCATCTGCAAACATCATAATCCGTTTAGATTCCTGTCTGACCTCATCTGTCAACCTGTCCATCACCGCAGCAAACAAGACGTCTTACACCTCACCACTGTCTTACAGCTCTCATGCATGTCCTGCACCACTCTAACAAGCTTCCCTGCTCCTCTGGACCTCCTCATACAGAACCACAGCTCCTCTCTTGGCACCCCGTCGTCTGCTTGCCCTAGATCTACAAAAACACAATGCAGCTCCCTCTGACCCTCTCTGTGCTTCTCATCTGTCGCACGTTTGTGTATTTAACGTTGATAAGACGTATTAATTGGTCTTAATGTCCCCAAACGTCCCCACTGTGAGACAATAAAAGTATTTCTGCTCAATTCTAATCGAGTTCTGCTTTGATCATTTCAAGCATTTTTTAATTGAACAACAGCTTAAATAGAGTCCAGATTTAAAAACAGTGGATTAGGCCTGTCCTGTTGCACAGTGTTGTTGGGCAGTGAAGATGTATTGCTGTATTTTTTCACAATACTCATAAATCATTATTGACTCATCTGTCACTTTATCCGTGTTTATTTCTACCTCATACCCAAAATGCAATTTAAAACTATGAGTGCTTTTTCTGTGGCAGTAAAAGGAGTCAATGCAAGGTTGGTTTGAAAGGTCACCATTTTAGATTATTATTTCAGCATCCTTTCAGACCTGCTAAAAGGTCTGAAAGGATGCTGAGATCTTGCAACACACGTGCTAAACTGGCAGCAGATTTACCCGCGGAGCGGTTCTTCCACGCATGACGTTTTTATTGATCTAATCTGTGCAGAACGAGACGTGAAGGACCAAAGTCGTCTGTGTGGCTAAAACAACAAAACAAGGAAACAAGGTCAATCACTTTAAAGTCTTAATCATCACTGGTGGCTCATGAAATTAAAATAAGTATTAACAGCATAACATAGATGATGCTTCTACAGATCTATTCAATTTAATGATTTAATAGGAAAGGAAAGAAGCCACTGGGGTCATACGGGTAAAACAAAGTACCCGTAGTACATTTACTGTAGTTTGGCATGGATAAAGTCAGCTCCTTCAAATCTGACGCATTGGTTGTCAACTGTAAAAAGTTAAAGTGCTTTCTTCAAATGATGAGTCAAACTCCACTCATACCATTTTAGAAGCTACAGCCTTTTTTGTCTTCCTCTTTATCGATGACAGGATGATGTACACCCGGATTGGAGCATCTTATAAGGTCAAGTCATCTGGCAAGTTGTGTTAAACAATCAGAAAAGCCAAAAGATAACGTGCATGATTTAGTGATCGGTCTATCTTCCAACCCTCACCTTTGGTCACAAGGCTTGGGTTGTGACCGAAAGAACGAGATCCTGGATAGCAACAGCTAAAACTACAATTTTCTCATAGGATGGTTTGGCTAAGCCTCAGCTACAAGGTGAGGGGCTCCTTCATCTGAAAGAAGGTTGCCGAAGAGCTACAGCTCCTCCTCAAAGATGGCAGTCCACTGTGCCTCCTGGGCACCTCCTTTTGAAGGATCTCCTGGTGCATCTTATTGGTAGGAGGCATTGAAGTAGCCCCCCGGACTCACCGGGGGGAGGATATATACCTTCATAGCCTCGAACACCTCGGGATGACATCACCATGACTGAGCCAGGGGGCATCGGCGAAGAGATGTCTAGATTTCCATCCTGAACCCTTTACCTTTGTCATCTGACTTCAGATAAGAGGCAGAAGTTTGGGGGGGAGTCATACTGTAATTATACAAGAAACCACAATGAACAAAAAAAATTTCTAGGGAAATTTAAATGTATAGCATGCCAAATTAAGTATATTGTATCTCCTGCACAAAATACACATTGAAACATATACCTAGGCTGTTGGTTTCAACATAGAAGTTTAACCTAAAGTAATTACAGTGAAGCTGTAACATAATTGTAAGATTCATATTTTATTCAAATAGCAACAATTCTTACAATAGAAACATATATATATATATATTTTTTTTATTGGTGAGGAAGACATGTAGAAAATTGAATGAACTAAAAATAAACCGTTTCTTCTCTGTTATTAGGAGCAATCAATCTTGACTTTTTTTAGTTTGAACCAAAGATGTTGGCTAATAATGTAATATTTTTTTTATTTCTATATGGAAAGTAAAACGATCTGCAGCTCTCATCATTTCCTGCCAAATTTATGATAAAAGCAAAATAAAACTGGATGGGTCTGCTACGTTCACTGTCAACAACGGGAAAATATTCCCTGGGACCATAAATTAGTTCTCACAGAACAATTACAGCAGTTTTATTAAGTTTCAGTGATTGCAGAATTTTATTAAATGGTGCTTTAGAAATAACCTGACAACAGCCAGCTGCATGTCGTTCCGCCTAGCTCCACTCACATACATCTGGGACACCGCCATAGGGATTGCCTTTACAGAAGGCTGGGCCTTATCAAAAATTCTTGCATATGATTGGATAAGCCACTTGTCTGTCATCTTTATTGACGTGCTATTTCAACCACTCACATCGAAGCTAACCCGTGACGCTGATGATAGCGACGCAGGAAAAAAAAAAAATAATAATAATAATGTGTTTGCGGCTCTAGTGGCACGCGTTTTATTGACAGTGAGCTGACAGGAAGAGGGGGGAAGACAGGCGGCAAAGCGCCGCGGGTCGGAGTCGATTCCGGGCCGACCGCGTTGAGGACTAAAGGCCTCCTAACATAGTTAGCGCTAACCGCTCCGGGGCGCTTCCGCGTCGGCACGTCCGCTGGTCCCGGAAAACAAAACTTGCCAAATCCGGTCGAGAGAAGGGCGAAAACATCGTGTCCACCAACAAAAGCCTTCAGAGGCGTTCTCTGATGTTCTTTTAATGAAACAATATTAGGTAGATTGGACAACACGGAAGAAATAGCAGCATCGACTAGCCGCCATTGCTATCAAAACAGTCTCACGTCATGGTCGCGTCTCCACTACGTCACATCTATGAAACTCCAGCCCTGCGTCCTGATTGGCCAGACCATAAATTTGGTTGGAGAAATCACTTGCTACCGGCGGTGTCCCAGATGTATGTGAGTGGAGCTAGGCGGAACGAGACATACATCTGGCTGTTGTCAGGTTACTTTAGAAATGGAAATGAATGGAAAAATTTAAAATTGTGCTGCTTCGTTCTCCCAGAATCCTATTTGTTGGTAAACTAATAAAAAAACGTTGTTTGTGAGGAAACTTTAGTTTGCAGGCGCATGCAGCCAAGCTGAGAGAAAACTGAGGGAAGCCAGATGTGTAGCAGAGCGCTCATGCAGAAGGTAGCGCCACTCCACCTCAGCCTACTTGCATTTGCTAAGCCATGCCCAGCATGGGTTGCTGCACTTACAGAAACTCTGTGTTCCCTGTTACAAGCCCCACCTTGTGCCCTCTCCCTTTTAGTTTTACTGCTGCCTGGATGGCTCTGAGAAACCACACTTATTGTTAGTCAGACTAACTGAGCTGTGATCAACCTTCAGAGGTTTCAGAGGTCTAAGCGATACGCTGGTGTGTTACTCTGAACCATAAGATCACATCAGCACCAGGGGAAAAGGAGAAATATATGTAACCTAAAATTAATGGTTATCAGTAAGTGAATTTAAATCAGAAGTAAATTCAATATTTTTTTGTCTAGTTAAGTCAGTGATTGGGGTCCAGATTCCTCTGTTAGGTTGGTTATGTAACTGCCTGTCCAGCCACACGATGAGGTTAGGAGAAATTAGCAAATGAAAGCAGATCCTCCAAGGAGTTCCAGGTAATTATTAAATGAATTGTTTTTTAAATGATTTCTACCACCATACAAAGACCTTCCCCTCTGAAGGAAATACAACCACATAATGAGAAGTGATGGGAATAAAATGGAGAGAGAAGCAGTGAGTTAATATCAGTTTATACCTCTGGCCAGTCCTTTGTGAATATTGTATATCAGTAAATATTGCTAGTAGTAGACTTTGAAATAGCAATTATCATAACTTCTCTGTAGCAGTTTCTTCTGAAGGAGTTGTATTGTTAGTAAAAAGTTAGTAAAAAAAAGTTATTTTTATCTTGTGTAAATTGGAGCCTATGTGTTTATGCAGATATATCTGCTAACCTTGTTGCATAAGTCAAAGGTTCTCAAACATTTTATGCCCCTCTATGGGGGGTAGACAGAAGCAGAGAGGCTCGATCGCAATATTATAATAATAATAATAATAATAATAATAATAATAATGATAACTTTATTCTTAAAGTGCTTTCATTTAAAGTGCTTAACAGTAGGTGAGAAGAATAGTAAAACAAGAAGTAGAACAATATCATTTAAAACCAGGTAAAAACATAAAAACTAAAGGAAACACCAATATTAAAACAATATTGTTAAGGCATTGAATCAGGCTGCATGAGATAAGGTGAACAAGTGGGTCTTTAGCTTGGCTTTAGAAACCTCCACAGAACAAGCTGCTGAATGTCTAAAGGGAGATTATTCCACAGAGATGAGGCACAAAAGAAAAAAGCACGCTCCCCTGGTTTTTCTTTCAGCCTTAGGGAGTTTTAAAAGACCCTGTGATTGAATCGATTAAAGAGACTAAACTTATGTGTGTAAGATGAGAGAAAGCCTTGCTAAATCCGTATATCTGAATTAAATGCAACGCGCCGGTCTGTGTCTAGAGAGCTGAAGTGGCCTTTATGATGTTGTTTTTTTTTCTCTTCAGGTGTGGTTCATGGTTAGTAATTAATAAAAGAGTTTACGGTCGACCAGCTTAGGTTTACATGAAAAGTCAGGAAAATGGAAGGGCCCCGTTTGATCATTAGTACTTAAATATAATTCTAACAAAACCGTTGTGAAAAAGTTTATAGTTAATTTAAATTGCTGAAAACATTGGTTCATGTAGGGATTAAGGGGAAAGCATTAGGCTGGTTTAAATCTGACAGATTCCAGTTTGTTCATGTTAATAATAAATCTTCCTCAAACTCTAGGGTCACCTGTGGAGTACCACAGGGTTCAGTCCTTGGACCAATTCTCTTTACTATATATATGCTTCCGATCGGCAAAATTATCAGACAGCATGAGATTAATTTCCACTGTTATGCTGATGACACTCAGCTATATTTATCCATAAATCCTGATGAATCCAATCAATTACTTCATCTACAGTCATGTCTTGATGACATTAAAAGTTGGATGACTTGAGTTCTCCTACTGTTCTCCAATCTGCATTGTTTGTTGTTATTTCTGCTTTTAACTTTTTGTTCTCTGTCATTGTTCTCTTCATAGAAGGTACACCTGGTCTGGCGTTCTGTTAGCTGTGACATCATCAGGGGAGGCAGATCATCCACTATTACCATCTAACATAGAAAGTACTCCTGGATCAATGTGAGCTTCTGTGCTTTCTGTGTCTCTGCTCTGTCTTCTCTAAGCCCCAGTGGGTCGAGGCAGATGAGCGTTCACACTGAGCCTGGTTCTGGTTCTGCTGGAGGTTCTCCTCCCTGTTAAAGGGGAGTTTTCCTCTCCACTGTCGCTTCATGCATGCTCAGTATGAGGGATTCCTGCAAAGCCATCAACAATGCAGACGACTGTCCACTGTGGCTCTACGCTCTTTCAGGAGGAGTGAATGCTGCTTGGAGAGACTTGATGCAACCTGCTGGGTTTCCTTAGAGAGGAAACTTTCTGACCAACATGGAGGATTTCTGCATGGAGTTTGCATGTTCTCCCTGTGCATGCGAGGCAGGTATAAGTAGGTGCAGTAACAGGTGAAAAGAGACCAATTAGCAGCAGGTGAAACTGGTTCATATGAGCTGAGCAGTGATGGGGAAGAGCAGAGCACGTAAAGGAGAAGCCTCAATCACTCAGCCCTAAAAACACAACAAAGGCCCAAATTCATGACAGTTTGGTACTTTCTATGTGGGAGAAAAGTAAAAAGTTAATGGCAGTACTAGTTCTTTTAGTGGCTTCCTTTGGGAAAGAAAGACAGCAGAGCAGATAAACTCTGATCCAGTTTTCAAGTCTAGTAGATAAAAGAGAGCCCAGACAGTCAGTCGCAGTAGAAGCTCAGCCAACAGCAACGTCTAGGAGAGAAACAGAGCTAAACACGGAGAGACAGGGCCAACGGGATCATCTGTAGAAGGAGAACACGACACTGTTGGCAGCATTGGCCCAGCCAATACAAAATTGGAGAGTAGTAGGAGAATGTAGCAGAGTGAGAGAAATAGATCTTGATGTTCTCCAGCAGACTTAGCATACAGCAAAGATAGCTCAGAATAACCTTAGCCACTCTAACCAATGAAGGCTAGATATGCAGTTATGTAATTTGTATATTTTCCCTTGCCTTTGGCAAACTGAACCCTTTTATTAAGAGTTCAATATTACCTAAATTATACCATAAACATTTATCTGCAATTGTAAGCTACATGCTACATGTTCTGTGTCTAAGGGTAGTTATCTAAGGTGTGATTAATAGCTTCTCTACCAATCAAGCATGGCCAAAATACAGCAGCAAATGGTTGCATTTTGTGTTTTACTTCTTGTTTCAGAGCTGAAACCGTTTAAAGGATTCCTTTTCATTACAGGGTGAAGCATTTCCTTTTATGTTTAAGGGCAGAATATAGTTTTAGGCACATCTTGTAATTAAAGTTGAGTTCTGTCTGAGGACATTTAGCTCCTCCGGCAAGTAAAGAATCTAATTAGAGGTGAACTAAATCTGCTGAGTGGAATAAATACGGTATTTTTTTCCTTCCTAATAGTCTATATGCATAAAATGGCCTTTAGCGCAGGAGCAGGATTTGTTTCAGGTTAAAACATAGAGTCCTGGTCTTAAGGCTGAGCGTTCAGAAAGAGAAAAGGGTTTTTGAACATACAGTTTATCTCCACCTGCTTTGGGAGATCTGAGCTCAGCGTTGGATCTGCAGAGTTTCCTGACCACAGGTCCAACGTTTTAATGTTCTGGTCTTTGAACCTCTTATTGCTTTAGCCTTGAGACAAGGTGCTCCAACATGCTGGCAAACACACAGATTATCGGCAGATTGTTCCTGGATTGTTGGAAGAAGTTGTTTTTGGAGGAACCTTTTGATCCCACTCTTTATTCATGGCGGTGCTTGTGGGCGCCCCGCTCCCATGAAGGAGAAACAAGCAGAGACAGAAAAAAGCTTTGCAGCGATCTACTTTTATCCATCCTGAAATATTCTGTCCCTGCTGGGCTTTCTTCTTCATGGTTCCCGTATAATAGTATTTTTCTGTTTGTTTTTTACACTTGAAACTGGATTTTTGTATAGAGACAACCTTTTTCCTCACTATTTGACATTAAATCAGACTAAACATTTCTTATCTGAGCTCAGCGAGGCTTACCTAAGTTGTTTCTTTAAATTCTGAGAGGTGACAGCGGTGCTATAAATGGGTTGAGTTTTTAGGCCGCCTAGCTTACACACCTTTTCAGCTCTACCTGCAGATAGCTTGGTGATAGCTGCTCCAAAATAATGAATTTGTCATCTGTAAGCAACTCTGTAACACATTTTGTGACTCATTTTCTACTTTTTGGGCCCAAACCTTAACTTCCTAGACCATGTCTCATGATGATCTGGTGGGAAAACACCCACACATCCTGATGCTGCCACCACCGTACTTCACAGTTTGGATGTTGTTCTCAGGCCTGCAAGCTTCCCCCCTTTGATCGGACTATAAAGACACGTTGTGTCTCTAAAAATGAACGTGCTTCCCTTAGCGTGGTGGTTCTCCATGCCTCCACCCTGTGGTTCTCCATGCCTCCGCCCTTTGGTTCTCCATGCCTCCGCCTTGTGGTTCTCCATGCCTCCACCTTGTGGTTCTTCATGCCTCCACCCTGTGGTTCTCCATGCCTCCACCTTGTTGTTCTCCATGCCTCCACCCTGTGGTTCTCCATGCCTCCACCTTGTGGTTCTTCATGCCTCCACCTTGTGGTTCTTCATGCCTCCACCCTGTGGTTCTCCATGCCTCCACCTTGTTGTTCTCCATGCCTCCACCCTGTGGTTCTCCATGCCTCCACCTTGTTGTTCTCCATGCCTCCATCCTGTGGTTCTCCATGCCTCCACCCTGTGGTTCTCCATGCCTCCACCTTGTGGTTTTCCATGCCTCCACCCTGTGGTTCTTCATGCCTCCACCATGTGGTTCTTCATGCCTCCACCCTGTGGTTCTCCATGCCTCCACCTTGTGGTTCTCCATGCCTCCACCCTGTCGTTCTCCATGCCTCCACCATGTGGTTCTTCATGCCTCCGCCCTGTGGTTCTCCATGCCTCCACCTTGTGGTTTTCCATGCCTCCACCCTGTGGTTCTTCATGCCTCCACCATGTGGTTCTTCATGCCTCCGCCCTGTGGTTCTCCATGCCTTCTCCCTGTGGTTCTCCATGCCTCCACCCTGTCGTTCTCCATGCCTCCACCTTGTGGTTCTTCATGCCTCCACCCTGTGGTTCTCCATGCCTCCACCATGTGGTTCTTCATGCCTCCGCCCTGTGGTTCTCCATGCCTCCACCGTGTGGTTCTCCATGCCTCCACCTTGTTGTTCTCCATGCCTCCACCCTGTGGTTCTCCATGCCTCCACCTTGTGGTTTTCCATGCCTCCACCCTGTGGTTCTTCATGCCTCCACCATGTGGTTCTTCATGCCTCCACCCTGTGGTTCTCCATGCCTCCACCTTGTGGTTCTCCATGCCTCCGCCCTGTGGTTCTCCATGCCTTCTCCCTGTGGTTCTCCATGCCTCCACCCTGTCGTTCTCCATGCCTCCACCTTGTGGTTCTTCATGCCTCCACCCTGTGGTTCTCCATGCCTCCACCATGTGGTTCTTCATGCCTCCGCCCTGTGGTTCTCCATGCCTCCACCGTGTGGTTCTCCATGCCTCCACCCTGTGGTTCTTCATGCCTCCGCCCTGTGGTTCTCCATGCCTCCACCCTGTGCATGCACAGCCTTGCTTTAAAGTTAAAAAGATCTGTGGTGACTATAGATGTATCCTGCTAAATGGACCATCTGCTGTTTGCTCTGTCCCTGCAGTCACTAGTATGAGTAGCAAGGGATTCTGGGTAATCCTTAAAACAATAGATATAATTTTTTGCCATATTTTCAGCTGGTCTGGTTTAAGTCTCTGTATTTCCTTGATGATGAAGCTCATGGCTAAAAGTCACACATCGTCTCTCCAGAGAGAGAACGGCTGCATCCACAGGGACTGAACCTTTTAGTTTCGCCCTTTGCTTTGACTGCAGGTCCGTGTCAGCCTAAAAATGCTTTATACTGCTGTTAATATTATGTAGTCTATAAAATGTGGCAATGTTGAAAAATGCCAGTGGTTAGAAGCTGATATGGTTATAAACTATGAAAAGGATTCTGGGTAATCCTCAGAGCAACACCCTCACTGTGTTAAGAGAGAAGGCCATACAGTTTACGTTTATGAGACGTTCTGTTGAGGTTTTGTGCATCATACTGTAAATATTCACCGTATTCAGATGCTTTTCTTATTTATCAGAGGTGATCACAATAAACTGATAAACAATGACGTCTTCTGCAGGTTGTTCACCTCTTGATGATTTATTATTCAGATCATTAAGTTGCCGAGTTTCAAAGCAGAACAAACCTCACCGCACACGACTGACTCACTGACACCCGCTGCCAATGTTGAGCAAGCTCTGCACCGGTGGTAGCATCCGTGTCTAGCTCCATCCTCAGGAAAAGACGATTCTGGAGTCTATTGTCCTGATATTTTCTTCTCTGCAGCCGAGTTCTGGAGGATCCAGAAGGCTTGTTCTTTCAGCTTCAGTATCCTGAGCTTGTTTCCTGCATGTGAGGCAATGTTGATGTAAATCGTGGCGACAGGAAGACATTGACTCCAAGCACGTGTTCCTCCTCCAGTCGGCTGATTGGACGGACGGCTTTCAGTCCAAGTCTTGTATAGTTTCACCTGTGCTGACGATGAAAATGCTGGAAACTTAAAGCTGGATAATAAAAACAAACACTTCTGAGAAGTGCTATTCGGTTTGTAGAGCAGCTTGAAAACCTTTTTATCCAAGCCTGGTGTCACGCTGTGGACCGGATGCGTCTTTCGCTTTTGAAAACCAATAATTTGAAGCTGGAACACATTTTGTTTTCTGAGAGAAGAGCAATGTTTTGTCACATTTGGCATTTTCTGTCAGGGAATGGAAATAATGATCATCAACGGGAAGAGATGAGATGTTTTCAGATGTTTTTCGCGGCTTCATGTGTGTAATTCGACTCGCTGATGCAGGGAGGGAGCTGCAGTCCGGCTTTTACCTCCGCCTGAAAAAGAATCAGTGGGAGAAATGAACTTTGGCAGCTGCTCACTGGGGAGATGAGCAGCTGAACCACTGAGTGCCCCTCAGCCTCCTGCTCTGTTTTACATTAAATATTATGCAGACCATCATAAGAGGAATAAACCATTTAGTTTCAAACAATTAAACAATCAGCAAACCTCCAGTAGAATGAGAACACAACATAAATACGATGCATTCTTTCTTTCTTCTTCTTCTTCTTGTTCCTGTCCGGAGAGGAACCGTTCGGATAATTCAGGCTGTCCTAGGATTTCTCCCAGGCGCAGCAGTTTTGTGTTTGTTGTGTGATGTTTAAGACCAGGATGAGAGGGATGGAGGAGAAAATGAAGCAGGACAGAAGGAGGGCAGGAGGCTGGAGGAATGCTCCTCTCAAAGCTTCAAACAGGTTTCACCTCGCTGCAATTTGGTTTTAGTTACAAACTAAACAAAAGTTCAAATTCCAATTAACTAAAATTATCTTCTTCCTTTCTCCACAGCGAGCCATCTGTCTCCATCTTTAATCTATCTTCTGCATCTTCTTCTCTCACACCAGCTTTCATGTCCTTTTTAACTCCATCCATGAATCTCCTGTCTGGCAGCTCCAGCCTCACCATCCCTCCTCTGGAGATGTCCAAACCATCTCTGGCCTCTCTGGCTTCATCTCCAGAACATCTAACCTGAGCCGTCCCTCTGATGGACTCTTTCCTGATCCTCTCCATCCTCGTCCCTCCCAAAGAGGACCTCAACATCTTCATCTCTGCCTCCTTTCTCTTCCTGAGTGCCTCTGTCTCTAAACCAGACAACATCCCTGATCGTCTGCAGAACCAGAACCAGAACCAGACATGGAGAAGCAGCATTTAGCTCCTTTGCTCCACAAATCTGGAACAAACTTCCAGAAAACTGCAAATCAGCCGAATCACTGAGTTCCTTTAAATCCAGACTGAAAACCTGTTTAGAGCTGCTTTCAGCCATAATAACAGGAACATATCTGATGATAGAATTTAATGTTTGTTACTGGTCTCACAACCAGTGACTGTTTGATGTGTTTATGATGTTTTTATGTTTTCATGATGTAAAGCTCAAAGAGACTTGACTTGACTTCAGTACTTAAAATCCTCCACCTCCTTTACCTGCTGCCTGTAACCTCACAATTCAATTCAATTCAATTCAATTTTATTTATATAGCGCCAAATCATGAAACATGTCATCTCAAGGCACTTTACAAAATCAAGTTCAATCATATTATACAGATTGGGTCAGATTATACAGATTGGTCAAAAAGTCCTATATAAGGAAACCAGTTGATTGCATCAAAGTCCCGACAAGCAGCATTCACTCCTGGGGAACCGTAGAGCCACAGGGAGAGTCGTCTGCATTGTACATGGCTTTGCTGCAATCCCTCATACTGAGCAAGCATGAAGCGACAGTGGGAAGAAAAACCACCCATTAACGGGAAAAAAAAACCTCCGGCAGAACCAGGCTCAGTATGAACGGTCATCTGCCTCGACCGACTGGGGTTACAGAAGACAGAGCAGAGACACAACAAGAGAGACAAAAAAGCACAGAAGCACACATTGATCCAGTAATCTGTTCTACATTAGATGGTAGTAACGGGTGAGCCGTCTTCTCTGGATGATGTCAAAGTTAACAGAACGCCAGACCAGGTGTACCTACTATGAAGAAAAAGAGAGAGAGCAAAAAGTTAAAAGCTGAAATGACAACAGTCATTTCAATGTAATACAATGCAAAACTGGAGAACCGTAGAATGAAGAACAGTAGAAATCAGTAGAGTGAGAAAATTAGACCCTGATGTCCTCCAGCAGCCTAGGCCTATCACAGCACAACTATAGAGATAGCTCAGGGTAACATGAGCCACTCTAACTATAAGCTTTGTCAAAAAGGAAAGTTTTAAGATTAGTCTTAAAAATAGATAGGGTGTCTGCCTCACGGACCAAAACTGGGAGTTGGTTCCACAGGAGAGGAGCCTGATAGCTAAAGGATCTGCCTCCCATTCTACTTTTAGAGACTCTAGGAACCACCAGCAGACCTGCAGTCTGAGAGCGAAGTGCTCTGTTAGGAACATACGGGGTAATCAGAGCTCTGATATAAGATGGAGCTTGATTATTAAGGGCTTTATACGCTAGAAGAAGAATTTTAAATTCTATTCTTGATTTAACAGGAAGCCAATGAAGGGAAGCTAAAATTGGAGAAATATGATCCCTCTTGTTGATTTTCATCAGGACTCTTGCTGCAGCATTTTGGATCAGCTGAAGACTTCGAACTGCATTTTGTGGACTTCCTGATAGTAAAGAATTACAATAGTCCAGCCTTGAAGTAACAAATGCATGGACTAGTTTTTCAGCATCACCCCTGGACAGAATGTTTCTAATTTTGGCGATATTCCGGGGGTGAAAAAAGGAAACTCTGGAAACCTGTTTAATATGGGATTTAAATGACATGTCTTGGTCGAAAACAACACCAAGGTTTTTAACTTTATTACCAGAGGCCAAGTTAATGCCATCCAGATTAAGTGATTGATTAAGAAGTTTATTTTTTGAGGACTCTGGCCCAAAGATTACAACTTCTGTCTTGTCAGAATTTAAATGCAGGAAATTTAAAGTCATCCAGCTTTTGATGTCATCAAGACATGACTGCAGTCGAAGTAACTGATTGGATTCATCAGGATTTATGGATAAATATAGCTGAGTGTCATCAGCATAACAGTGGAAATTAATCCCATGCTGTCTGATAATTTTGCCAACCGGAAGCATATATATAGTAAAGAGAATTGGTCCAAGGACTGAACCCTGTGGTACTCCACAGGTGACTCTAGAGTTTGAGGAAGATTTATTATTAACATGAACACACTGGAATCTGTCCCACAGATAAGATTTAAACCAGCCTAATGCTTTTCCCTTAATCCCTACAGTATGCTCAAGTCTTTGTAGGAGAATATTGTGATCAACTGTATCAAATGCAGCACTGAGATCTAACAGGACAAGTATAGACACAAGTCCATTATCTGAGGCCATGAGAATATCATTGGTGACCTTCACCAGAGCTGTTTCAGTGCTATGATGAGCTCTAAAGCCTGACTGAAACTCCTCAAGTAGGTCATTACTTTGTAAATGTTCACAAAGTTGATTAGCAACTACTTTCTCAAGAATTTTAGATAAGAAAAGAAGATTAGATATAGGTCTGTAGTTTACTAGCTCATCTTGATCAAGAGAAGGTTTCTTAAGTAAAGGTTTAATAACAGCTACTTCAAAAGCCTGTGGTACATATCCATTTACTAAGGATAGATTAATCATGTCTAAAATAGGACCACTGATCAGAGGGAATACCTCCTTAAACAACTTGGTTGGGATTGGGTCTAACATACAGGTAGAAGGTTTAGATGAAGCTAATATTCTAGATAGCTCAGAAAGCTCTACTGCTTTTAAACAGTTCAGACACTGCGCAGGTTCTAAAGATTCCTCCAATGCTGCCTCACTTACTGAGGACGAGGTAATCATGTTTGGGAGGATGCCAATTATTTTATTTTTAATGGAATCAATTTTATTTATGAAGAATCCCATAAAATCATTACTGCTAAGAGCTAAGGGAATGGATGGATCAACAGAGCTGTGGCTCTGGGTAAGTTTGGCAACTGTATTGAAGAGAAATCTAGGATTATTCTTATTCTCCTCAATTAATGATGAAAAATATGCTGCTCTAACTCTGCGAATGGTCTTGTTATAGCTCACAGCTCCACCTGGGTCCCTCTCTAGGTTCTGGAGGGACTCTACATCCCGTCTGGCCTGGGTATGCCTTGGGACCGCCTGCTGGCCCTGTTTACTCCTCACCCTGATCTCAGATGAGCATAAGAGGATGGATGCATGGGTGGATGGATGGGTGGACTTCTCTGTCAGTAGATTTTAGTAATTGCATAACTTTTGGGTTAGTCTGATCCATTTACCGGTTTTCTGGAGTGTGATGAATGACTGTCGTCTGGTTTTGCGGTTGTTTCCCCAAACCTCTGAGCAACATCATAAATATGGTAAAACTAAGGAACAGCAGAGAGTCATCAAAGCACATCCATCTGTTGGGGTGGCCTAGTCAAAGTCCAGAACTAAAAACAACCGTTACAAGTTGAAAATGCACAGAAACTTTCCACCTAGCTTCACTGAGCTTTAGCTTTTTTATCTGTTTTTCCCATGATGCACTACTTTGTGTTGTGACGAAAGGAGAAGAATGCTTTTCCAGGCGTGGCGCCGAGGCTGAACACGCCACGTGAAACCAGACAAACAGTCATGGCTTCTCTCCCTGCTGAGGTCACTCATTAGCTGTGGAGGCGTGATTAAAAAGAAGTGATTCTGTCCGAATGAAGAATCAAACGGATTTAAATTGAATTTGTTCCGAACCGAAGCCTTTAATGGGGAAGAGGTGATGCGGTTGGAGGCAGCTGATTGGAGCCGGTGGGGTGAACTGCGTGTGACTCTCATTAACTCGTTTGCGCTCTCAGAGAAAACTCCTCCGTCCTCAGCGAGCCGCACCGAATGTGTTTCTTTAAGTGGCGAGGCAGATGGCTGAGCAGTGAACGGGCCTCCATTAAGGATCCCCCGTCCTGATTATTGTTTCCTTCCTTTTGGGCAGAAGGTGTCGCTGATAGGATCAGCACCGGTTTCATTTTCTCCATGGATATTCATGGAGGAAATAACGAGACACCTTTATGTGTTTGGGTTTTCATTAATGCACCGGCAGCCCGCCGCTCAGTGGGGAAGAAAATGATGTTAGTCAGTAAATTACTGCAGGTATCACCGGTTTACACACTGCGGCTGCAAGTAATGTAATACAGATCATCCGTTTAACATAAACCCTAATTATTTACGCCGCATGTCGTGTTTTATACAAATCCAATCTTCTGGGCTGTTTGACACCTGCTGTTTAAAATATATAGCTAATTATACGACAACTAAAGTGATTAATAACACAGTTTGCTGATCTGGCTTCCTTTAAAGATTAAAAATGATTCATCCTGACTGGAAACACCACAATATGGAGAATCACCACAAAGCTGAAAATTCAACTGAAACGGCCCCTAAAGTCAGTATTACGAATCGGAACGTCGATGCAACGGGATGGTACCCATGATGGCAGAAACATGGAGTAAAACGTCATACTTTGACTGTTTGATGCAGCTATCTGTTATTTATGTAACACACATACCTGTCATACAGGTGCTGCCTTTCATTGTTCATCACATTGCATGTTTCAGCTCCGTTCATTTACACAATATTCCGCCTAGAACAGCGTTGTTGTCTTTGTTACTGTTTTAACAACAGTGCGAGCGTCCATGTTTTTTCCTACTGACTGACGGAGGGAAACTGCAACGTAAAAAGGCGGAGATGACGTAATCTGGGACTCGTTAGTTCTGACCTCTGAGGCAAAAGGAACCATGAGCCCTCGTCTTCTCCACAACCACAGGGAGATTCCTCATGTTCTCCAGAGCAGCACATTTTAATTCCTCCTGTTTTTGACCATGTGTCTGAAATACATTTTTTGTTCAGTCAGATATTTATCGCCATTAGGTAAACTTTTTAGATCAAATAGGTAGAGCAGAAATGGACTCAGGGAGGGGGACTATATATATATATATATATATATATATATATATATATATATATATATATATATATATATATATATATATATATATATATAGTCCCCCTCCCTGAGTCCATTTCTTTATATATATACATATATATACTGTATATATATATATATATATATATATATATATATATATATATATATATATATATATATATATATATATATATATATATATATATAAGCCCCAGCGTCACATGAAACAAGACAGAACAAAAAAAACTATCTTTGAAACTGAACAGCTATGGCTGGAAAACTGATGAGTTGACAGTTGTCCAAAAAAAACTCACTGACTCTGTACACAAAGGAGGATAAGCTGTAAAAGGTCATTGCTACAGAAGCTGTATAAAAGTGGATGAGGGGAAAGTTAGGTGGCAGGAAAAAGTGTGGTAAGAAAAGGCTTGGCGTGTGGTGTTGGACTCACCTGGCCACAATCTTACAGATTTAAAGCAAACCTTCCACTCTATACTAACAAACTGAACAGTGCCTTTGTTTTAAATCTTAAGCTATTAAATTTAAAAGAGATCTTTATCTCTATGCCGGACAAACTGAGGAAATGATATTTCAGACGGACACGGTGTTTGAGTTTAATAGATTCATTAATAAAATAAAACCTTGCAGAGGTTTGAATAAGAAAATATCGCTGGAAGGACGGAAATCACATTCCAGTTGCCTTCAGTGCTAACATCAAACACCTTGGTGTCATCTTTGTCTTTTTAATCCAAAATAAAAGTTGTTTCTGGGATCTTATTCTAAGAGAGACCTTGCTAAAGAAGGGCAATGCTGCCCTTGAAGGGTCTGCAGAAGAATTGCTGCAGGATGGTTTTCCAACACAGAAAGTGTCCCTAGTTCAGTTTCTTGATGTTTTTGCTTTCCAAGCTTGCAGGCGGTCCAGGTAGAGCAGCCTGGTTCTGCCTTGTTCTGGTCCTGCTGTTTAAAGGAACTGGTTTCTCTCCACTGTTTCCACGTGCTTGCTCAGGACGAGGGATTGCTGCCACGTTAATGAATGTGTGCAACTGGATGGATTCCATTTGACAACTTTTGTGCACAAGATTCATTTAGACTGAACGTGAATAGATTGCAATGAATTAATTAGATATTAATTTAATTTGGAGTGGAACAGATTTTGTCTGGATACGAACTGGACCTGTTTTTTCTTTAATATAACTCAGTATTCCTTTCCTTTTGAGCTGATGCAAAATAAATTAACTATCCTGAGCTGAATATTTGTTTCTGAGGTAGAAGGTGAAGGCAGGCAGGTAAGTATACCTGGTGAACAGCTACATAGTTTCATAGCTTGTGGTTTGGGGGGAGCCAGACACAGGCAGGAGATAGCCAGAATGTTGATGATGAGAATTTATTGGACAATTAACGAGAATTTATTTCCTCCTGAGGGGGAACCTCAGCATTCAGCGTTAGAATCCAGCAAGGAAGACAGAAAACTGGATGCTTGAATCCAGGAGGATTCAAGGACTGCTATGCTTCTCACCTGAGGAAATTAACTAAATGCACAACAGCTGCAAGGGGAGCCGAGCGCTGAGGGAACCCGAACAAACAGGATGGAGACACAAGGATGCCGGGAGATTAGCACACAGAAAGCAGAAAGTGAACAAACCAGAAACAGAACACAGCCCAGCCAGAAAATGAATCAACATTTCAACCAACAGGTGACAAAGAAACCAGAAATAAACAGGTAACATGAAGTTACCACACATGCAATGCCTGGGCCCCCTGTCAGTAAGGGGCTCGGTCGGTTGCCCACCCCCCTAACAGTGCCCCTGCATTATTGATGTATGTTTGAAATAATATAATTCAAATTTAGAATCAAATCTAAAGCAAAAAAATGGCACACAATGCCTCATCGACTTCTGCTCCCCCTCTCCATTGACTAAATTGGACAATTACGTCTCATCACATGAAGTGAAATGCAGTGTGCCGCTAGAGCGAGCAGCGGGAGAGTTCAGAAAGCAGAAAGATGAAACGAAGCCATCAAAGCAGAACTGAAAAGCGGAAAAATTGAGAAAAAAATATATTTATACAATACCAAAACTGGCTAAAGCCTTGGATGTTTTCTGAACGGCCCCTGATCTCACGAAGGAAGACATTTAAACGTCTGTTGTAAAGATATGTGAGTCCCAAAATGGATTTAGGTGTAATTAATTAATTCAGATTTGTTTCTGTTGTCTTCCATAGACTCACCAGCCACTCCACCATAATGATGATAATCAATGAGTCAAAAGGAAAAGAAGACAGAAAAACAGGTAATTTACACAACCTGTGGCGCTGCGACTGCACAGCTATGCACCCAGAGGGACGGACTGGCAGTCTGTCCGACTCTGAATGGCTGGAAATTGAGTGACTGCTGAGTCTGGGCCGTCGGCCTGCCTCGGTCATTGGTGGACCAGGGTACTGCCATGTTTCTGGCTCATGTTTGGCGCTGGCTGACTTCTCTCCCACACTTTCTCTTGGCTCCACAGGTATTGTGGAGATTGCACACACCTGCTGTCTCTATTGCTGCAGCGTAATTAACCGGTTTCTGCTCCTTTATATACGGGAGCTTCACAGCAACTTGTCGCCACATTATTTGAAGGCCAAGAGTGAGTAGATATCCAGCAATCCTTGCCTTCCCTAATTGACTCTGACATTGTTCTCGTTTTTTGGATTTCCTTGTCTTGCATCGCCCCTGTAGGAGTCCTGCTGCTTCTGCGTTTCTGGACACTGATCTGGACTCTAATCTCGACCTTTGCCAAGCCCTTTGGATCTGTCTTCCTATCTTGCAGACCTGTTTCCAGCCTCAGCCTGGTCAAGCCTCTCTGCCTGTCCCCCTCTAAGCCTTGCCAGACTCCAGTCGAGGTTTATTTGCCGTCCTGCACCAGGGTTGTGTTTTATTGTTTGATTAAACACCGTGCACTAGCTCGATTATCGGGTTCTCTGTCAGACACAGCATAACAGCTACAATAGTGGGCTGCAGCAGGGGACCTGGCTTGTTTCAGAGCAGCTGTAGGTGCATGTGGTGCATACCATACAGTTTTACTCTTTAACTTTTATGTATACAGATCTTAATAACTGAAATATTAACATTGATAATGGGACAAAAGTTGGGAGTCCAAAAAAAGCTCCCAGTTGAGGCTCTATATTATATTTTAAACCCCACAAGAAAGTGTTTAATAGTAAAGATTAGCACAAATGGCTCACATGCTAAGGACTGGAAATATGCAGTAAAACAGAACAGGTTTATGAACATTTATAGAAAATACATTTTAATTTAATGTTTGGAAAGCTCTCAGCATAATTAAAATACACAAATGTGTTTTTAGACTTAGACCTAGACAACTTTATTGTCATTTTGTATGTACAGAGTGCATACAGAACAAAATTTCGTTGCATACAGCTTACGACAGAGTAATGGGATTTCAGATGGAATAAGACAACATTATAATATAAAGTGCAGCAGTGATCAAAATGTAACAATGCAGGAGAAAAACAGAGTTCAAAACAGTGTGCAGAATAGTGTTCAGCCATTGTTTATGTGCAAAAGTAATGGTGCAAAAAGGCATTTGTATGGAAAAGTATGGTGCAGTGCTAATAATATGTGCAAAATTGCAGTAAACGTTGAGTTGTGTGCTATTCAAATAAATAATAAAAGTTCGGCAATGTTGGTAATGCCAATTAAAGATGCAATGTGATGCAGAGTCCAGTTCAGAGTTCAACAGTTCAACAGTCTGATGGCAACAGGGAAAAAGCTGTTGCAGAACCTGGTGGACCTGCAGCGGATGCTGTGGAACCTCTTCCCAGAAGGCAGCAGGGAGAACAGTCCATGGTGGGGGTGTGAGGGGTCACTGATGATGTTACGGGCTCGGGACACACAGCGCTGAGATGAAATGTCCTTAATGGAGGGAAGAGGAGCCCTGATGATCCTCTCTGTTGTCCTCACCACTCTCCTCACGTTCTTCTAGTCGGAGGCATTGCAGTCTCCACACCACAGAGAGAGACAGCTGGTCAGAATGCTCTCTATGGTGCTTCTGTAGAAGGTCGTGAGGATGGGCGGGGGCAGGTGGGCTCTCCTCATCCTCCGTAGGAAGTACAATCGCTTCTGGGCCCTCTTCACCAGTGATGTGGTGTTCACAGACCAGGTAAGGTTGTCTGTGATTTTAGGATCTTAACATCTGACTAAGATTTAAGAAAATTAACTTTATAGTTGTTTCTGTGTTTCTGAGTTTAAGAACAACTTCTGTCAGAAAGAGCAGAAATTCACAAGGACCCCTGACTGCAGACCGCAGATCAGGGCGTGCCTCAATGTTCAGCATATAAGGAGCATAGTGCAAGTTCCAGAGGATTAGCACAAGTCTGCCCCCTCTGGCCAAAAGTAGAAATTACACCAATGTTGTGCACGACCATGGGAGAAGTGCATGTTGGTGCACATGCTAATTAATTAGCATGAAAATTATAATTTTTCACTGAACATTGTAGATTTAAGGATTTTAAGTGCGCCTTAGAGTCCAAAAATACAGGACTTTGCTGCCTTTACATAATTTTCTCTAAATGAATGCACTAATTTCCAATAATAACAAAAAGATTCTTTATGTTAAAAATAAAATGTTCCTTTCCTCTGTCGCCACATCCTTTTTCAGGTTGAGGGATTAGAAGTGAAGCAAATCTGTTTGTTTCTTTAGTGAAAAGTTGACTGATCAGAATAAATTGGTTGAATCATTATCAAATTATTGCTCTAAACTGCACTGCAGATAACCAGACACAACTCAGACCTGTTCTGCTTTATTTGGAAAGTATCTGAACCTTTTCTGTAAAACTGGCTCTTATATAAACAACGACAACTGAACTGCACCAATTATGTTGATGTGGCAGAAGTCTACTAAATCTGGAGCTAATTATTAGAAGTCCACTGAACGATCCAAACCTCTTTCCACAAATCCCCCACACCTCCAGCTTCTGACAGAGCTCTTATCTTAACATCAAAACCCAGCGGCTCCATGGGCGCAAATTAAACTCCAGCATGAAAGATTTTGTTTGAACTACAACAACAAAAGGCCCAAAAGATTTCCTGCCTTTGACAAATCCTCAATCGGCTCCCTGCAATGTCCGAATCGCTCCTCAGCTTCCTAGCAAAGAAACTAGCAGGAAGAGAAAGTTTCTTTCTGCACATTAAAGATGACTTTCCTGAATTGATTAGGAGAGCAGATTTGTGTAATACAAAATCCAAAGCATGAACCTTATTTTAGTTTCACCCCCTAAACATTTATTTTCTTGCTGTTTTGTGCACAATTTCTATTTCCTGGATTTTCTTTTTTTTCGCTGCAGAGACAATTCAAATTACCTTTCCTGAGAAACAAGTATTTGTTTTTAAAAAAAGGTGACCTTACTCTAGTTTAAAAAAAGAAGACACTATGCCCAGTTGTCAAACAGTCTTTACTTAAAGCTATAGTTGGTAATCCTGTTCAGAAACACCTTTTGTTATAAATCCTGCTCCTCACACACAAAGCCCTCCATAACCAGGCTCCTTCCTACCTCACTGACCTGCTCCATCGTCTCCATCGTCAGGACCAAGTACCCAACCTGGGGCAGCAGAGCCTTCTCTGTAGCTGCCCCTCCCTCCCTCTGGAGCTCCCTACCCAAACACATCCGAGACTGTACTGACTACCTTCAAATCCCTGAAGGTGGGCAAATCTCAACCTTTTTAAAATAGCTTTTAATGTTTAGATCAAGTGTCATTTTGTGTTTTATTGTGTTCAGTGTAGTATTTCATATTGTTTTCTTGATTTGATGTACTTTTTTAAGTAAAGTGCTTTTAAATAAAATGTATTATTATTATTAATAATTATTATTACTGGGTAAACTCGACCTTCCATCCTGAAACTAGTCAATACATTATGTAACGCCAGTGTTCGTGCTCGTTCCTTGTCAGTTTCCGCTTGCTGGCTGCGCATGCTCTCTTCTAGTGTTTATGTAGCCGGTTAGTTTAGCGCCTAGCTTAGCAGTTAGCTAAGCGGTTAGCTTCAGTGTTAGCCGTTTATTGTAGCCCCGCTGCTCTCGCCGTAGACTTTGAACATGGCTGAGAGTCTGATTTTTTATTTTTTTTGGGGTGATCCCCCTGAAGAGCAGAAGAACCGGTTAACACGGTGTTGCGCATGCAAAGTTATCTCCCCAAGTGTTTTTCTGGTTAATATACAGCACATCGATGCTCTGTGTGCGCTGCCCTTCTCAAAAAGTCGCCTATGTAACTTTAGAGGGTCGGATCCGTTGCATGAATGCAACATAGTAACAAAACAGAAAAAGATATGACAGTTGTCTAATTTTTTGCTGAAAACTACATCTCATTAAGATCAGACCATGAGATTGATCTTATAATAAAGCTAAATTATGACAAGCATAGAATAATAAAACCAATAAATAAACAGGCAACAAAGTGTACCAGCTCTGCAGCAGCTAAGTCTCATTCAATTGGTAGGTAGGGAGTAATCTATCTGAGATATTTTATTCCTGCACTTCTAAAAAATATTTCACACAGTATTTGACCTTATAGAGTAAATCTTTTTTTATTTATTATTTTACTCCCACACTATATTTAGTATCTGGCTTTGTAATAACTTATGTCTTAGTTGCATATGGATCAATAGGTGGGAGCTGTTTTAACATTTGTGTGTTTTCCTGCGGTTCTTCTGATGGAAATCCACAGAGTGATCTGATGAATACAAGCACAGTGTCGCTGTAAAAGAGTCCAGCTGAAATCCCTCCAACAATCTGATAAGAAGTCAGATTGAGATAAAAATGGCACAGATGTGCAGGAATCACTGCCTTCCTGTGTTAGCCGCGGTTACCTTGAAAGGAAGGCGTGCAGCCAGCGCTGCACCAAAACAGCCTCGCATGCAGGAAATCGGCCTGTTTTACTATTTAGACAGAAAAAATCAAGTGAGGTAACATTTCAAATTATCTGCAGTTTTGGTTTTGCACACAACCAACATGCACAGATGCCGAAATGGAATGCAGCCCTCGCTGACACACCTGGTAGGTCTAAATGTAGAAGAGGGCTAGAAGAGTGAAATTAACAAATCTTTCTCTGGATTATCAAGAACTTCATGGTGAGAAGTTTAACTGCAGAGTTTCTCACAGCTCTGGTCTGTCTCATCCTGGGTAAAGTGCTGCCACCAGTGCAGAGCTTGTTTGGCAGCAGGTAAGTGGGAGGATTGTGTTGTGTTTTGTATCACGTGTTTTAGATAAAAAGGAGCGTTGTTCTCAAATTTAAAATGTTCACAAATTAAAACAGGAAGAAAGCAGTTAGAACTCCTGCTTACAGTTTAGTGTGAACCACATTGAGGAAACGGCTAACATGACTTTTTTGTGTTCAAACGAAACACAATGAGTGGCGAAAACCCCACCGTGAAACAAGGTGGTGGCAGCATCATGCTGTGGGGAAAAGAAGTTCATCTGAATGTGACGATGGAGGGAGCAAAGTAAACATACAAGCTTGCAAGGCTTGAAAACTGTTGTTCACGGAAGCTCCCCATCCAATCTGAGCTATTCTGAAAAGAATTATGGGCCACAGTTATCAGTCTGTGTGCTCAAACTTATAGAGAAAAACTACAAATACCTGCAGCTTTGGGAGTTCTTGAATCACTGATTTTAAATTGTAACAAGCTGTGTAAACCATGCATTGTTTTCCTTCCACTTCACCAACATGCATTGCTTTGTGTTTATTTCTTGTGCATAAAACCTCCTCAAAGCAGATCACTAAAAAAATCCAGAGCCATGCATCAGATTCCTTTTTTTCCCAATTTGACGTTTTTTCCTTCCTCCTCGGTAAGTTAAGCTTCAGCTGCAGCGGTGACCACTCCAGGTTCACTCTCAGAGAAAGGACTTGAAACATGTAAGGTTCATAAAGGCCTTTTGTTTTTCACTGTGAGGGTCTGATTGTTTTAACATAAAACCATCCGTCTTCCTGTCAATAAACTAAAAGCTAATGAGGATGACATTTTGGTTCTTTTCTTAGAAAACGTTTTGGCTACAAATTGATTTCCTCACAAAAGCAGATGGAGAAAATCTTGCTAATTGTGTCGTTCTCTCTGTTGCCTTTTTCGTTCAGCACAGAGAAGGTGTAGCGGCTCTGCGCTGCCTGTCCCGGACTCTAATTAATCGTCTAAAAGCCCTGCAGACAAAAGGAAACTAAATTTGAATAATTAATCAAAGGAGGTTTGGTTGTTAGTGTCACCATGACCAGCAGTGAGGGTCTGAGGATGGATTAGATGAATAAATGCTTTAAAACAGCAGAAAACATGGAGGTGAATAAAAGAAGAAGAGGCTACAGGTTTCTGGACCTAAACGTTGGAAAGATGTGAATCAGATTTTTACAGCAATCTGAAGAACCTCTGAAGACAGGCGGCCTGTTGAGCTGTTTCTCCCCAGGTTATGACCTTTATGACGTTTTTATTTCTGTCCAGGCAGCTAATTCTGATTGGATCTAAAAGTCGACACATTCAAGTTTTTGTGAAAACGGGAGATCATTATTATTTTACAACTTTACATTTGCATTTTGTTACATGTTTTCAACTAGGTTTAAGGGGATATTAAAAATAGAAAAGGAGCAATAATGTTGTCAACCTTAAAGCAGCATTTTCCTGAGTCACCTCAGGGTTTAATTTCAGTCTTTGGCGGCGTCTCGTATCTTCACCAGGCCACAACGACCCAGGAAGGGTCCAGGCTGGATGTGACCGGGTGAAGGGTGTCCAGAACAGAGCCGGCCTTCTTTATCAGTTTGTTGAGAAACTTTAAGTCATTGCTCTGATGCTGCCGCCCCAACAGATGATGGAGGAAACCAGACATCTGAAAGATCTGCTTTGGCTGTGGGCAGTTTTCCTTCCTGTTAATAATAATAATAATAATAATAATAATTGATACTTTATCCGTCTCACAATGGAGAAATTAACTTCTGCATTTAACCCATCACCCTTGGGGAGCAGTGGGCTGCCACTGTGGGGCGCCCGGGGAGCAACCTGGGGTTAGGTGTCTTGCTCAGGGACCCAGAGTGCAGGCTGTGGGGATCGAACCGGGTACTTGCAACCTTCTCAGAGGGTTGCAAGTACCCTGCTCTAACCAGTAGGTCTCCATCCATATATATACAAACATGTTAAATCAGCCACTCACTTCTACGCTAATGTCTGCTGACCTTGGTCCATCTATCCATCATCCATCCAACCATTCATCCATTCATCCATCCATCCATCTATCCATCATCCATCCATCCATTCATCCATTCATCCATCCATCCATCCATCCATCCATCCATCATCAATGCTCACTCCTTTTATATTTGTTATTTTTGTTAGATATGGAGCCTCTCTTGTCTGGGTCTGCTGCTGACAACCTACCTCTGTGTGGTGTGTATGGCTGCCCTGGACCACTGCAACCATCCGCCTGTCCTTTGCCTCCTGCCGTTCTCGCCACACCTGACAACCGTGCACCTCCAGGTGACAAACGCGCTCATACACTCCCACTTAACACAAACGCACCTACTTCTGCACAAACACACATCCACACACCAGTAATCCAAATGGTTGGAGCTCATATCTGTTTTGTAGAGCCAAGCTGCCGTGCCACATGTGGGAAACCAGCTTCTCTTTTACGTTGTTCCTGAAACACCGAGACAAGACACATGAAGAAAAAAACACTTAAGCGTGACAAAAGAAGCTAAAGAAATTACTCTCACAACACTGTAGAATGGATTCATCACCAAAAATACAGATGAAGATTGATTTTTTTAGAGAGAATAACTTGTATGAAGCCACAAGCTTTAAAATCCATCAGATGTGTTTTATATTTAACTGGATTTGCTGCCCTTCAGTTCTTCTGTAGAGCTGCCAGACTTCAATGAAAAGGCGTTTTGTTCGAGCTGTAGGTGGATTTCCCCTCTAATGGTCCGCTGAAGGGTATATTTGTGTTGTGCAGGTTTCTCCATCCATCACATCCTCCTCAATCCTCTCCCGGTATATCCTGCAGAGTTTCTTAGACTGCCGTGAGCCGAGCAGTGAGAAGACAACTTTGATGTTCAGCGAAGCGCTCCACTTCAAAGTTTCACGGAGCAGGATTAACTCAGGAAGGAGATTACTGTAATTGGGGACCGTAGAGGTGGAACAAAAGGTTCTCCTCTCCCTCTGTCAGAGAGGTGGATGCTGTACAGTGAATGCACTGAAAACACACATTCATGCAGGATATTACAGGGGGGAAAAAATCCCCTCAAAGCAGGTTAATCCAGCAATTCTATAAAAAGCAGTTCTGGATGACTTTCCCCAGTTTGGTATTAGAAATATAATGAGGCAGAGGACACTGTGGAGCAGCTGTTTATTTAAGGGAGATAAATACCTTAATGGTGCATTAGTGTTTGGCTCAAAGCAGTCACAGTCAGGTTCTTGGTGTCGCTTGACTGAATTATGAATAATGAAAAAAATCACTGTTTATTTTGTGTTCTTGCGTGCAGCATTTGTTACAACTTGTTTTGTATCATCAGCCAATTTTTCATTTTATTCAGTCATGATCTGGGTTTTGATATTTTTGATACACAAATTAATAGCTCTGGGCAATTTAGAGGCAATTTAATCTAACAGTCTGTGGGAAAAAGCTGGAGTACCCGGAGAGAAAGCACGCATGCACAGGGATAACATGCAAACCCTGTGCTTTCTTCCTGCAAGGCAATGAAAAAAAGAAAACAAAAAGAACAAAAGGGCAAATAAAATGATCACCATGAAATGGTATAGAGTTCAGGGAGGATTTTTAAGTTAGAGAACCAAAGTTAATCTTAAAAAATTTCAAATGAGGTCAAATTAGCTTAATTTATGTAGAAAAATTTCAATTCAATTCAATTTTATTTATATATCGCCAATTCATGAAACATGTCATCTCAAAGCTCTTTACGAAGTCAAATTCAATCAGATTATACAGATTGGTCAAAAGTTTCCTATATATTTCCTATATACCAAAAAGATTTGGCATGTTTGGTGCTACTCAGAGTTAGATTAGACATTATCAGAGAAAACAACATTTTGAAGATTTATTTGCTAAATGAAAAATCAATATCCTTTGGGACACTTTATTGACATTTTCTAATTAATGAAATTATATAAAAATTAATGGATTAATGGTATTATAAAAATACCATTAATCAGCATTAATTTGTTTTTCATAATCGTGGCGTTACTGGGCAATTGCAGAGTGAAACAAAAACAAGCGTCGTGTTTAAACAAACCGTAGTCGTGTTCAACTTAGCTAGCTTCAAGCTGATAGCTGCTAATGCTAGCAGACATCAGAGCATGTTTAAACAGACTTTTTACTTATATTTTAGTGCATTGAGCGGAACGGAACGCATAACCATAAACGTACCACTGGTGTTTAAAAGCCCTCATTGAAATACATTTTTTCATAACCACAAAAAACCTCATCAGTCCTCGTATCGGGCCCATGAAGGCTGCAACTTGACAGATCAGCGGCGCTCACTATGCTAGTGGTGATCTGTCTTCCCCTGATGATGTCACAGCTAACAGAACGTCAGACCAGGTGTACCTTCTATGAAGAAAAAGAGAGAGAACAAAAAGTTAAAAGTTAAAAGTCATTTCAATGTAATACAATGCAAAACATCAGAACTCTTGCTGCAGCATTTTGGATCAGCTGAAGACTTTGAACTGCATTTTGTGGACTTCCTGATAATAAAGCCTTTTTGTATAAAGTGTGTTTTGTACATTTCTCCAACACAACCAAATGTCTCAGAAAGATGAAAGGCTGCAGTTTCTGTAATCTCCAATTTTCTCTCAAATGTACAAACTTCTGACCTCAAGATAACAACATAGAGTTTGCTGTATGCAAAGTTGCTACTGCAGCAATAAAAAAACACAGTGGTTCTCATGTGTACAACTAAATCTATCTGTATTCCTCCCTGTGGTTTTGTTTAAGGGCAGAATAACCCGGCACTGACCCTTACAGAGTCTAAAGTTCACTGAGACTGGAGAGTAGCTCTGTTTAAGGTCTTATAGATACCAGAAGGACCCTGTCAGAGCTGCAGCTTTTCCTTTAAAAGTTTTCTTTTTCTCTGCTGACAAAAGGTCAGCACTCACAGAGGCCTTCGGTACCTTTTACTGAACCTCTGCTGCTGTTAGGAAAGTTTTTTATGTAGGAAGGAAGGAGGTGAAACCTTTCAGTGGCATCAGAACAAAAAGTATTAGAGTGTAGTTTAGCATAACAGAAAATTCTCCTCTTTATCACTTTATTTCCTGAGCGCTCCGTGTTTGTGCAGTGAGCTGTTGAGCCAGCAAACAAATAACGATTTCTAATTGTTGGACTCGCTGCAGACATTATTAGCTGGTTGAATTGCTAAATGATTTTGCGCTGCTTGATTTCCGCCCAACACGCCGTTCATGTGTAAATGAAAAGATCAGCGGATGACACAGAAAACCAGGTACTGTAAACGGGATCGGATTTATCCCTCTTTAGCGTCTCAAGCAGCAGCTCAGTGATGCGGGATGATTCAATAAAGCCGGCTTCCAGAACGATGCAGATTACTGCAACACTGCAGAGTCTCGACCCTGAATGTGAAGTAAGGAACGCTGTTTGGAAAAACTCTGGATCAGGTTCCTCAGACCTCTGCAAAGGAAAATACAGTCTGCTCCTCAGTGATGAACTCACTGGGAGAGTGCTGAATCCTTATCTTTCCTCACTGAGCAGCAGATTTCTACATTGATTAATATTTGCATTGATCAACATGGAGTGGGTTGCCCTGTTGTCTTGGACCATGAAGGTTCTGGGTTCAAATCTCAGCCTGGGGTCTTTCTGCATGGAGTTTGCATGTTCTGGCCATGCATACGGGGGTTCTCTCTGGTTACTCCGGCTTCCTTCAACCGTCCAAAAGCATAAATGTTGGCTATTAACGATTGTCCATTATTTGTTGTTATTTCAACTTATAACTTTTTGTAATTTTTCTCTTCATAGAAGGTACACCTGGTCTGGCGTTCTGTTAGCTGTGACATCATCAGGGGAGGCAGATCATCCCCTATTACCATCTAACATAGAAAGTACTCCTGGATCAATGTGAGCTTCTGAGCTTTCTGTGTCTCTGCTCTGTCTTCTCTAAGCCCCAGTGGGTCGAGGCAGATGAGCGTTCACACTGAGCCTGGTTCTGGTTCTGCTGGAGGTTCTCCTCCCTGTTAAAGGGGAGTTTTCCTCTCCACTGTCGCTTCATGCATGCTCAGTATGAGGGATTGCTGCAAAGCCATCAACAATGCAGACGACTGTCCACTGTGGCTCTACGCTCTTTCAGGAGGAGTGAATGCTGCTTGGAGAGACTTGGTGCAACCTGCAATCTGTCTGGAGGATATCTTACTTCATGATGTCAAACGGGGGATTTCTTGATTCTACAAGTCTGTGTGTGCCCGCTGAAAGTGAAATAAATTTTAGGTTAATTACAGTTCATCCATGACTTAACAAGGAGGGAATTCCTTTCTTTTGCACAGGGCTAGGTTGATTTCTTTGCTTAAGTCAAACCATCATTAAAAACAGCTTTTTTTATTTACTTTATTTTATTTTTTTATTTTATATTATTTTTGTCATTTATGAAATTTAAGCTTGAGAAAAAAAGGACAAAAATCAGACGACGTAAATCTGTAAAGAAAAAAATCTGAATGGTACCAATGCAGCTAATGGCTGGAATCAAACAAACACTGATATTAGCTACCTGTGTTCTGAGTTTGTCTGGAGAAACTCAACTCGAAACTTTTACTAATCCCATTTATTTCATTACTCAACCTTGAGGGCACAATTATATTTTTATTCAGTGTTGGTTTGAAGTTTTGTCCTCTTGATAAAGGAAATGTAAGCTGTTTGATTTGAAATATTTGAATGTGACAAAAAAGCAAAAGTAGATGAAGTTTGTAAAAAGATGCCAGTACTTTGTTGGATCCCTGTAGGTTTTTAGAAGCAGGAAGTTCTGGATGTCAAAGAGCAGGATAACTACTTTTTTACCATTAAGCTTTAAAACGTACTTTCTGCCACACAGGAAACTGATTCCCGTGTAATGGCCGCCTTTGGAGCGATGAGTCCTGCAAAGGCTGCGGACCGTGAAGGTGTGACACTGACACAGACTAAAGAGTCGGCTCACTTTGGTGGAATCACTTACTGGAGTTTGTTTGCAATCCCGACGCGTGTGTGTGTGTGTGTGTGTGTGTGTGTGTGTGTGTGTGTGTGTGTGTGGTATTAGGCCTCTGAGTAGTGAGATTTTCCTCCGAGCCTATTTGAGATTCATAGCTTTTGAATTGGACTCTAAAGTGCAGGGCGGCCACCTTTAAAAGCAGGAACAAATTCCGGCGCCTGTCTGGGTTTTATCCTCTGGAGACAGTTTGGCCTTTTTCAATGTTCGGCATCAGAAATGAAGAAACAGGCGAGAAAGTGAGACAGAAGCTGTCTTCATCGGAGGTGATCGGTGGTGTTACCTGGGAACCATAAAACACAGAGACGGAGCTGAATGTGTCTGATCTGCTGCAGCTTTAATAAATGTTAGATCTGCAGCTAATAAAAAGTTTCTCCAACTCATGTTTAAGGTAATTCATGGTGTGCTTTTATCACAGACACTTCCACACCCACTTAAGCAAGCAGTGAATCATAAAACTGGCTTTGTAAGGTGGAAAAAACTGATAACTGCCACAGATAACTTCTCTAAGGTCCCCTAAGATCACACCATCACATTAACAATCCTCCACAGTCTGGATGCCTGTTGCAGTGGCTTGTTAGCTGCATCAGGAACACAATGTTTCTCTTCAAGGGTAGAAATGTCCGTCCACAAAGCTTTTGTGGCTCAATCTCCTGGCAGGATCATGTAAATTAGTTTATCATATGTCATCATTATGCATGCAGGGTACATACAGCAAAACTTCATAGATCAGATGGAGGGTTAGCCTGAGCCTCACTTCTTGGTTGTGGATGGAATTTGAAATAAATGGGTGCTTATTAGATGTGTCAGGTATGCAGTGTTTTAAATTTGTTTTTAAAGATTAATTTGATTAAAGCATGTTTATGGGAAGCATTTAGTGATTTAGCACTTCTGTTGCTATAGTTTCATCACTGTTACCAGTTGTCCTTTTTTGGAACTTTGTCAGCTTTCGGGTTTTGTTCGTACATGTGTGGGCGGACTAGCTATTCTTTACATTTTTATTTGTATTTACTTTGTCTTCTGTTTTGGGTCACTTCCCTGAGACCTAATACTGTTCACCGCTGTTTGCAGTGAACGGGTTTGTCCTCCTGCAGTGGTTTATTGGATCTGGGTTTAAATGTTGTTTGGATAACAGTGAGGGGATACATAATGAGAAACCCCTTATCTATGTGTCAATATTGGTAATTGCATCTATCTCCGAGTTGTCAATCCTTTACTTCTTGTAACAGAAGCTTTAGGTAATCTTTAGAAAAAGACCTAACTCAGAAATGAATAAGGTTGACCTAATTCTCATATTTTTAGTGTTGATTCTAACTTCTTTGTGAGGTTTTGTTTATAAGGGTGCATAATTAAATGCCATACAGCTTAAAGAGAACAATCTCAGGACCCATTTTATTAAACTGCTACTTTTCAATAAATGTCCAGTTTGAAATTGGAAACAATTAAAAACATCTGTAACGCTTACTGCTAATTGCAGCTATTAAATGATCATTTGGCTTCACTAATGGTAAACAACTGATCAAGTCTTCTTCAATAGGGCATGATTGGATAATTATAGGTTTCCGATTGATCTGACATGGGTTTGCTAAAACTAAGACTTATACACCATGCAGTAAGAAAACAGCCTTTTGGAGAAAATGTAAATAACTGCAGACAGGCAAACACATCACACACTGCATTAATTTTTCGTTGGAAATGTGTTGTTTTTATTAATACTCTGCATGAACTACATGCCTGACTTTTAGACTAAATATAAATGTTTAAAATAAACTTCTTAATCAATCACTTAATCTGGATGGCATTAACTTGGCCTCTGGTAATAAAGTAAAAAATCTTGGTGTTATTTTTGACCAAGACATGTCATTTAAATCCCATATTAAACAGGTTTCCAGAGTTTCCTTTTTTCACCTCAGGAATATTGCCAAAATTCAGAAGAAACATTCTGTCCAGGAGTGATGCTGAAAAACTAGTCCATGCATTTGTTACTTCAAGGCTGGACTATTGTAATTCTTTACTATCAGGAAGTCCACAAAATGCAGTTCGAAGTCTTCAGCTGATCCAAAATGCTGCAGCAAGAGTTCTGATGAAAATCAACAAGAGGGATCATATTTCTCCAATTTTAGCTTCCCTTCATTGGCTTCCTGTTAAATCAAGAATAGAATTTAACATTCTTCTTCTCACGTATAAAGCCCTTAATAATCAAGCTCCATCATATATCAGAGCTCTGATTACCCCGTATGTTCCTAACAGAGCACTTCGCTCTCAGACTGCAGGTCTGCTGGTGGTTCCTAGAGTCTCTAAAAGTAGAATGGGAGGCAGATCCTTTAGCTATCAGGCTCCTCTCCTGTGGAACCAACTCCCAGTTTTGGTCCGTGAGGCAGACACCCTGTCTACTTTTAAGATTAATCTTAAAACTTTCCTTTTTGACAAAGCTTCTACTTAGAGTGGCTCATGTTACCCTGAGCTACCTCTATAGTTATGCTGCTATAGGCTTAGGCTACTGGAGGACATCAGGGTCTACTTTTCTCACTCTGCTGAGTTCTCCTACTGCTCTCCAATCTGCATTGCTTGTTGTTATTTCATCTTTTAAATTTTTGTTCTCTGTTATTTTTCTCTTCATAGAAGGTTCACCTGGTCTGGCGTTCTGTTAGCTGTGACATCATCAGGGGAGGCAGATCATCCTCTATTACCATCTAACATAGAAAGTACTCCTGGATCAATGTGAGCTTCTGTGCTTTCTGTGTCTCTGCTCTGTCTTCTCTAACCCCCAGTGGGTCGAGGCAGATGAGCGTTCACACTGAGCCTGGTTCTGGTTCTGCTGGAGGTTCTCCTCCCTGTTAAAGGGGAGTTTTCCTCTCCACTGTCGCTTCATGCATGCTCAGTATGAGGGATTGCTGCAAAGCCATCAACAATGCAGACGACTGTCCACTGTGGCTCTACGCTCTTTCAGGAGGAGTGAATGCTGCTTGGAGAGACTTGATGCAACCTGCTGGGTTTCTTTAGAGAGGAAACTTTCTGACCAACCTGGAGGATTTGATGGAGTCTGACTTTGTACAGAGCCGTGAGATGACGTGTGGTTTGAATTGATTCAATTCAATAAAAAAATTATTGAATTGAAAATTAAAATGTGTTTGAAAACAGCAGTGATTGCACTTGGCAGTTTTTGCTCCAATAGACTGTCGTGCTTTAGAGAGGAGGGTGTCCTGTAACACTGACTCTGACTCTAGTAAAGAGCAGTGCTCAAGGCAGCACCTAGATCTGTGATCTATTGATGAGATTTAGTTGGAAAATTAATGATTACCAGGCATCTAAAGGCAAAAAAACCATTTTGTTAATGGCTAATTTTCATGGCTAATTTTCATTGAATTAATTCAGTTTGAAATACAACACGAATACATTACTAACGGTAATAATAGTTAATGCTAACTGCTCATTTTAGCTTTTTTTAGCTCATTTAGCTGCTAATGCTAGCTCCTGTTAAACCTTGTTCAGAAGTTATGATTTAACTAAGGCACAAAATATTAACTCCAGATTATGTTTTGTTGAAATGGTAATGGTCACAATTAGTTGTTGGTTTGAAACAGACCAAACTAAAGAAAGAATAAGGTAGGAATTGCTAACGGCTGTTATTGATATTTCAAATTTTAATCCTCTTTTGTTCAAAGTTTAATAAATAGCTGATAAGGGGCACAATTCTTGAATTATTTGTTAAGTGGCTAATAATTACTCGATAATTAAGTTAGGTTGGGTTTTAAATAACTATGGGACAAAAGTAAAAGCTAATTTCGCTAATTGCCAAGGAGATTGTCTCTGGTCAATTATGTGGTAACCCAAAAAACAATTTCTGATCACATTTTCCTAAATCACTGGTGATGATGAATGTAGGCTGAAATTGAATCAGGGACTAGGCTAAATGCTAATGCCTGTAATTGCTAATGCTACTGTAATATTGCAAATGAGAATCTCTTTCTCCCACTTTGTTAAGGAGCCGGTGATAAGGTAATCACTCATGAACGCTTGGTTTGAACATGGGGTGAAAAGCAAATCAGGATAACTACCAGCGCAACTCATTGCTGGATAATTAACTTCTTTTCATATTTTATCTGAAAGCTAATGCAATACTGAGTCGTTGGTCCCTCAATGTAACCGAACACTGTCTGAGGTTCTGTCCTCGTTAGCTATTAAATATAAGCTGGAGTTCACCATCATGTAACTAGGCTTAAATTCAAACCCATACATTCCAGTGTAATTAAAATAAATCCAGTGTCTTCAATGCAAAATGTAGCCGTAACATCTCATCCTGAGGAACATTCTTTGGATTTACTGAGAGGAAAAGAGAGAGTCGATTAAAAGGATTTCAATGAAGAGGTTAAAGAACAGAGTGATCCACAAATTCAAGGCTCAAAAAGATGAATGTAGAGGCGACGTCAACGCTCTCAGATGTCCTTGGTCAGCATGACCAGGGTTTAAATGTTTTCTTAATGTTGCTGCTTTTATTTCTTCTTTTGTTTTGTTTTTTGTTGTTTTTACATTGTAGCACTTTGACATTGAAAAATGTAAAGTGCAGTTCAAATTCAATGATCACTACTTCATTTTAAAAGGGTCTGAATAATTGTGCAGGGAATGTATTATTTATCTTTTTATATCATGTTTCTTTTACATGAAAGGAATTTCACACCATTTCTTTAGTGTTTAGTAGCATCACCTTTTAACTCTTCAGTTCCTTCACAAGATGCTTATAATAAACCACTTTCATCCCCCCCATTCAAATTAAACTGGTGGAAACGGTTCTGGGGCCTCATTTATAAAGCTTGCTTGTACACACAAAATGAGGCATGAAACCTGTGTACTTTTTTTTAAAACGAAAGGGAAACTGTGCGGTCGTCACAACAACTCTGACCCGGGTACGTACGCTCATTTTGGAGACGGTTAATTTGGCGACGCAGATGATAAAGTGGTGAATTGTGATGTTCAATGTCGCTCTACTTCAGACTTTAATCATAGATCCACGTTATCATAAGCATTCAGTGTTATTCATGCTTGTGCTACATAAGGACCTTTCAAATAAATATAAATAAATACCCATCATCCAACTTGAATCTTAAATCAAAGTCAGCCCAACATTTGGTAAGAGTTTTCATCACCTGGGTGATGTGTACCTCAGATCAACACATACATTGTTACCAGGTGTGAGCCAATCGCGCTGATTGCTGCAAACATTTAAATATTGTGGAGACGTCTGTGAGTAACGCTGCGCGGTGGATGCATTGGCGCTGGAGCCAACAGGCTTAAATGACCCGGATGACTGAGAGTTTGGCACTGGAGGACCTAGCAAATGGGGGATTCAGCAGAAAATGCAGTTTCAGCCTGAAACCGCATTTTCTGCTGGTTCAGGGATCACCAAAATTTCCCAGCATAGGATCATGATTGGCTAGAATACCGATTCAGACTCTGAGCATCGCATTCTGCTAAAATCTACAGTGGACAGTGGTTTTAACTCTTCATCGTCCTAATCCCTCCTGGCATTACTCAAATTTCCTCCAAGACAAGAGGAAACATGAAAGTCGTGTTAAAATGTCATCTGACGTTTAAAACAGTAATAAGATCTTTTAATGTGGAGACCTTTGTACTTTTACCTCTCATTTACACATTTAATAAAAATTATCTGATATTTTACACATTTTCTTTTCACTTTTCTCCCTGGTTGCCCTTGGTAACCATGAAATAACACTCTGCAGAGGGCAGAACCTGAGGCGGAACCAGGTACCAAACGTTCAGGTGCAACTGGGATTTTTAAGGGAAAACTGCGTAGTTGTCCAAGCTGAACTGGTAAATCTGTAGCTTAAAGATGAAATAGATTATCCTTATCTACCTGGTTTATCTACCTCTTCTGTTTCCCCACATAAAGGTGAGAGGTTAATTAGGATGGGCTAATTTGTTTGAGTTGATTCAGACACTAAACTAAACTGCAGTCCTGTCAGTAACCATCCGATCTGAGAGCTAGCCAGGTCAATTTAGGAATTACACGCAGTCTTTGGCAAAAGTTCATAGCTTGCAAACCTGAATCTGAAAGTGGATTTTCTTACATTGAATCCATAAACTGCAATTAGTTTTGCAGGGATTTCATGCAATAGAGCAGTAAAAAGTAGTGCATAAATGTAAAAGAGAGGGAAAACAATTATTTTTACAAAGAAAAATCAAGAAGGGTTGATGTTTGTTTTTATACAGCTCTCTTGAGAAAATTACTTGATAAAAACATCAAATCCTTTCACCTTCACTGCAGGTGTTTAGAGGTACGTCTCCACTAGCTTTGAACATCTAGAACGGAGAGTATCTCTGAGCATCTGTTTTAAAGTCCAGCCACAGATTATCAACTAGAATTAGGACTTTGACCAGGCCATTCTAACACAAATCTGCTCTGATCTAATCCATCCCATAGTCTCTCTGGCTGCATGTTCAGGGTGGTTGTCCTGCTGGAAGCTGGACCTCCACCCCAGTATCTTCAGCAGCCTCTGGCAGGTTTTCTCCAGGATTAGCCTGGATTCAGCTCCATCCTTCAACTTTGACCAGCTCCTCTGTCCCTGGTGAAGAAAAGCATCCTCACACAATGACGCTTCCAGCTGCCATGGGGAGGCTTTGTTGGGTTTTATGGGCAGTGTTCGTTTTCTACTAGAGCTTTTTGCATGTGGGCCAAAGAGAGGATCAGAGGAACTTACTCCACATGTTTGCTGTGTTCCCTTTGTGGCTTGCAGCAAACCGTAAATCACATTTGATGTTTTTCTTTCAGCATTAGATTCCTTCTTGTCACTCTTAAAGAAATGATTTGTGCAATTTCCGACCATTAGCTGTCCCTTCAGCAGATTGTCCAACCTGTAGATCTCTGCAGCTCCTCCAGAGCCACCATGGTCCTCCTGCTTCTCTGATCAATGCTCTCCTGGTCCAGCCTGACAGTCCAGGTGGACGTCCATGTCCTGGTAGGTCTGCAGGTGGTCCATCCTCTCTGTTGCTATAGAACCTGACCCTGCTGTAAACTGGACCAGAACTTCCTCCCTGACCCGTCTGCTGGGTTCCCTCCACGATGCTTGTTGTTCTCTAACGTTCTCTAGATAACCTCTGAGGCCAGAATCAGAACATCTGCATTCATATTGAGGTTAAATTACTCACAGCTGGACTGTATATGTTAATTAATTGTTAAGACAATTACCTCAGTGGTTCAGATAAAAACAGAGACTCCTCCTGCTTTGCATCGGCGGTCTTTGTCTCTTCATTAATACATGATGCATTCTCTAAAGCTCAGCAGCAGAGAGTTTCCATCTCTCTTTATTTGTGCTTATTCTCTTAAATGTAAATCCCCCTTGAAACAGATATATCAGAGCTCTGATTACCCCGTATATTCCTAACAGAGCACTTCGCTCTCAGACTGCAGGTCTGCTGGTGGTTCCTAGAGTCTCTAAAAGTAGAATGGGAGGCAGATCCTTTAGCTATCAGGCTCCTCTCCTGTGGAACCAACTCCCAGTTTTGGTCCGTGAGGCAGACACACTGTCTACTTTTAAGACTAATCTTAAAACTTTCCTTTTTGACAAAGCTTCTAATTAGAGTGGCTGAGCTATCTCTATAGTTATGCTGCTATGGGCTTAGGCTACTGGAGGACATCAGGATCTATTTTTCTCACTCTATCGAGTTCTACTGTTCTTCAATTATGCATTGCTTGTCATCATTTCTGCTTATAACTTTTTGTTCTCTCTCTTTTTCTCTCTCGTTATCTGAGACATCATCCAGGGAAGACAGATCACCCGCTATTATCATCTAATGTAGAACAGATTACTGGATCAATGTGTGCTTCTGTGCTTTTTGTCTCTCTTGTTGTGTCTCCGCATCTAAAATATTGTATATCTTACTTTAGTTCTCATGTTTGGTTTTATGACTTTGCAGGGAAATCTTGTAACTGTCAACATAAGCAACTCGTGTTTATGGGATGGCCTAACTTGCACTGACTTAATGCAAGACTGCAACATCATAAAAAGTGTTACCAGTGTTCTCTGGGTGAGCATTTCTGCTTAAACTGCAGCATCTGGGAATAAAGCTGTGAGCTTTAACTTATCAAACAGCCGACCTTCCATCCGCCTCTCAGATTGTGTAAAAAGCTGTAACATCTGCCCCGTTGTTTGCCTCCTGCCCATTAAGAAGCGTTTCATAGCGTACTGCGCTGCACTCTTCCCATTAGTGACCTGCAGTGGATGAGAAAATCCTGGCGTCAGGACAGACAGGCTGCTGGTGCTGGAAGGTTCTCTCTTTAATTTAGGTTCAAAGCAAACTCAAAGAGATGTTTTATCAGTCCTAATCAAATATATATATGTATCTTTGTTTCTTTTTTAAGCACACCATAGTGCCTCTCTTGGGAATATAGATATAGTCAGCTCTTCCAGCAGAGCTTCATCTTTGAAATCTCCCCCAGCTACGTTTTCCTCCACTTAAATTGATCTTAAGAGAGTTATTTCTGATTCTTTGTCGTGATCTGAAGGCCTGGTGTGAAAGGCAGCCATGCAGTAAAAGCTGCGCCTGATTCAGTGTCTCTCCGCTGGCAGGAGGATCTCGAGGCTCCATTAGACCCAGTGATGTGCTCAGCTCCTCATCCTTCACCTCACAGCTCCTTTTAAACAGCCAAACAGCTCGACTCGCTGACCTGAGAAGGAAACAGGGACGTGCAGATGCATCCGGCTGCAGGGGGAGAGCCGCACATCATCACGTTAAGAAGGGAGAGCTTCTGAACGGAGCGCTTCCTCAAACGCCGTCAGCTCCAGTTCCAGAAAACTACACCTCTGAGTACCTTTGTCTTAATTTTATTACAGACAGGAGAGTCTTTAGAGACGTATTCAACCATTAAACATTCCTACAGAACAGCCAGGCTACAGGGCTGTTGAAGCCACTTGGTTCCTGAAGCAAAGCAGAGAAGACGCTCATCAATTCCAGATTAAACCTCCCTCCACTTCACTCTTTGGGCAAATCTGTGATCTTACCCCGAAGAGTTCGCACACATTCAGGAAAATAACTGGGTCTCAGGCTCTTTTTAGTCCCTTTAAAATGAACCCTGGTGTCTTTCCTCCTTGGTGCGGTTCGTTTGTGTAGATGTGAACACAGCAATCTCCCTGGGGAGTGGACCAAAACAACGGTACCAAGCCTGCTTGGAGGAAACGGCACCCAGAATCCCCCACAGCAACAGCAGAGACCCAGCCCAGCCGCACCCACCTCCCCGCCAGCCGGCAGGAGCTGGTGGCTGCTGTTTATAGGGGAACAGACGGCCAGACCATGCACATAAAACCCCCAAATCTTTGTTTTCTATTTTCACTGATTGCATGGTGACATTACATCCATTTTCCTCTCCAGCAACCCCTCCATTCACATTTTTTTTTACCTGTGCACATTACTAGCAGTCAATAATAATCTCTGTGTGCATGAGGCCTGAGCAAGATGAGGTTTTATTTCAGCTGCTCGGTGAAATAGTGAGGAGTGTTGATCTTACTGGGGAGCCTGATGTGAGCGAAATGGGATTGTGCCTTTTAATATTCTGATGTCCCATTCACACAGCGCCTTAGATGAGCTTTTTTTTGTATGCTTTGGTTGTCAACCTCCTACTTCAACAGACTTTAGGTATAACATGTTGTTATGTACAGCAATGTGAAAAAAATATCTGCCCCCAAACAGATTTCTTTATTTTGACTTTTTTGTCACAATCAAAGTTTTTTTAGATCAGAATAAGATCCAAAATAAAAGTTAAAAATGAAACAACTGGACTTCTATTCTGAAGTTGAAGACGTTTCTCTTCTCATGCAGGAAAAACGTACAACACAGCGACATGTTTGATTCCTGCCAAGTTTCTCCCCAGTTCACTCCTCCATGCATGTGACCACAACATTCCTCCTGAGAGCCAGGCTAACGAGGAGCCTAACGAGTTCCAGGTGAATCCACAGGTGAATCTAAGCTCTAAGGAGGCCTGCAGGTCTATAAAGCTGGAACTCCTCACTACTGCAGACATTTTGGAACAGAGAAAGCTTCCTGTATGGGAAGAGAAACAGCTTCAGAATAGAAGTCCAGTTGTTTTACGTTTAACCTTTTTTTTGATTGATCATAACCTGGGGTCCGTTCTTCGTACGTCGCTAACTCAGTTAGCAGGATTTAATTGTTGACGATTTGGCATGATCTTGGATCGTTTGGTTCTTCGAAAGACATCCTGCACTTGTTGTCATAGCAACATGTGCGCCAGCTTAAGCCTGCTCGAGAGCAGGCTTATTTCATGTAAACAAGATTAGATCACGGCTGTATAAGCGGAGGAGATAGGGAAGTCTGCCGTAGCCATGTCCATTTTTACGACTGCAACCTGTTGCGGAAGGTGCAAGAATAATTTCAGAGTTTTTCCGAATTAATCGCGTATTGCGCAATAGACAGGATCCTTGAGCGCAGCGCGACAGTAGAGAGATTTTCTTGGTGGCTGTTATAAACAGACAAACACATCATTTAACAGTGGCTTTTAAAGAGGAAAAGGTGGTGTTGGAGCCATAAATCTAAAATATTTAAGTTATTTGTATGATGGTTTGCTTTTTATTTTTATCCTATCCAGTAAGAAGATTTGTTCGGGCCATTTTATTGTGAAGTTTAGTTTACTTTGAAAGGCTTGCTTCCTGTCGAGCCGTATATTGTATCAGAAAAAACTATGGATGGATTATCTAGCCACGGAGCAATACAGTTTTACCGTGTAAACTGTGGATGACTTGGAAAAGGAAAATGTTCATTTTTTATGGATAAAGATTTTTTTTTGTTAAAATTCCCAGTTTGCACATGTCCTTTACTTCCCGTGTCTAAGGAATGACACTGAAATTTGGACCTCTTGACATAACAAGTGCCTTTTTAAAATAAAGTATAATATTAAAGGCTACCATTTTGTAGAATATTCTTGTATTTCACTTTTACTTGTCCCCGTGTTCTAGTGGGTCCTGTGGAGGCTCTGACATAAAAGAACAAAGTAAATATGAGATTATTAAAATGCAAAAATACATACTGTAGAAAGTGATAGAAACATCTAACATGGACAGCACTTACACATTTAATTTGTCTGCTACTTTTTACCAGCCCTCTCTCCTGGCTTTAGCAGACTTTGAGGTGTTCCCTGTTGTTTTAATTAATGACTCAAATTCAGCATAACCTTCCATTAAAAGCTCTTGTTCTGCTTGGGAGAAAAATTGTGGGCGTTCTTTGGCCATGCTGAACAGCCAATAGCAGCGTTGCTGATCAATGTTTCTACTATCGATACATTTCCCCTTTTAAACAAACGCATGAACGCGCAGTTGTCTCAGATAACTCAATCCAGCCATACTAATCGTAAACAGCAGGTGTGTTCGAAGAACCCAATTAACCGGATCATGATTAGCCGGATGAAATCATCTTGGATGTCTCATTTGATCTTGGATGTTTTAAGCAACGTACGAAGAACGGACCCCTGGATGACTGAGAATCTTTCCCAACATCAGGCTTAGATATTACCTGACAACAGCCAGATGTATGTCTCATTCCGCCTAGCTACACTCACATACATCTGGGACACCGCCGATAGAGAATGATTTCTCCAACCAAATTTATGGTCTGGCCAATCAGGACGCAGGGCTGTAGTTTCATATATGTGACGTAGTGGAGACGCGACCATGACGTGAGACTGTTTTGATAGCAATGGCGGCTCGTCGAGGAAGCAAGCGTTAGCATTAATGCTGCTATTTCTTCCGTGTTGTCCAATCTACCTAATATTGTTTCATTAAAAGAACATCAGAGAACGCCTCTGAAGGCTTTTGTTGGTGGAAACGATGTTTTCGCCCTTCTCCCGACCGGATTTGGCAAGTTTTGTTTTCCGGGCCCAGCGGACGTGCAGACGCGGACGCGCCCCGGAGCGGTTAGCGGTAACCATGTTAGGAGGCCTTTAGTCCTCAACGCGGTCGGCCCGGAATCGACTCCGACCCGCGGCGCTTTGCCGCCTGTCTTCCCCCCTGTTGCTGTCAGCTCACTGTCAATAAAACGCGTGCCACTAGAGCCGCAAACACATTATTATTATTTTTTTATTTTTTTTCCTGCGTCGCTATCATTAGCGTCACGGGTTAGCTTCGGTGTGAGTGGTTGAAATAGCACGTCAATAAAGATGACAGACAAGTGGCTTATCCAATCATATGCAAGAATTTTTGATAAGGCCCAGCCTTCTGTAAATGCAATTCCTATGGCGGAGTCCCAGATGTATGTGAGTGGAGCTAGGCGGAGCGACATGCAGCTGGCTGTTGTCAGGTTAGCTAAGATAACCCCATGAAATATAAAATTTACTTTTCAAATGATGATTTCATTTATTGAGAGAAAAAAATCTATCCAAACAAACCAAAAAAAAGCTCACCTCTTTACTCGTTATGAATTATACACAATAAATCACTTTTTTTTGGAAAACTCAGTTTTAATATCCAAGAAAATAAAGATCTGGAGAATCAAACTAATGCTGAAAGGCACATTTGACCTTTCACCTGCAAGAAATACTTTTCTCCAGGTTTCTTAAAAAATTTACTAAATCATGAAATGATCTGAGATTGGTCATAACATGCATAACTGATTAATATGACTTTTATTTGAAGAAATTATTACATGTTTTAATTTGTAGAATGGCAACACGAAATAATAGATCACTGACATCTATAGAGCTGAGAGAAATTTCTGAGTTTAAACATTTTTTTTGCCATAACAAATAGTAGAATATGTTTTTTGGGTTGTCCAATCAGGCTAATTTGTTGTGCCCCCAGGTCTGAATCTGATTGGCTGAGCAGTTCCTCCTGATGACTCCTCCTCTGGAAGTGCATTCATTCACTGATCGACGGTGCAGCTGCATTCAAACCTCCTTTGGCTCAACCTGTTTTTGTTGTTTAGTCTTTCCTCGCACACAAAATGTGACGTGCAGTGTTAGCTTAGCAAGTTATCCATGAGATTTTCCCCTTATGAAGGTGAGAATCCTGCTTTAGTATGGCTCAGTGAGTGTGGCACCACCAAGTTATCCAAAGACCAGAACCAGAGCAGGTAGCTTACCTGCCTCAGAACGACCCAAGGCTGATCGCAGCAGCTGCTTGTGCTGAGATTTCCTCGTCAGACCCGCTGAGAGGCAACGAGCTGGAACTACATCTCTCTGTTCTGTCCCCTGATTGGGTTTCAGACCAACCAAGGCACCTATTTCTGTGCTGCTGTGCCGGTACAGGTATTAAACCCATTGACTGATGCTGATTCCAAATCTTGGAAAACCTTTCCTTTCCGGTCCCCTCCATGATGAAAGTAGAGATTAGAATAAATATTGGGCTTTTTAGAGAACCTCATTGGCTTTAATCTGTTGCTGTATAGTAAAAGTCATGCAGTTCTTGTGTGTTTCTTTAGCCTGATCAGTAATTAGCAGATCAATATTTCAACATAAATTAGCTATCATTGATGTTCCTCTAATCTAGAGTTGAAGGGGAATTATTTATACCGTCTTAAATGCAGGCAAACATTGCAAACGTTAGTGTTTTGTCTTTAAATGTGGGATAGAGTTTGCTCAGTGGGAAGGTAGGTAACTCATCCTGCAGGCTCAGTTTGGCAAAAAATGACTGATTGGTTTATTAACATTAACGCAGTTTAATGTTCCTTATTATCACTGCAATCATAGGCAGATTCATCCTCTGAGAGCAGTTTTAATAATTAGTCATTTTCTGATGTAAACCAGTAAACAAGTTAAAAAAAAAACTGTGAGCAGGACCGTAAGCATGGTAACCGAGCTCAGCTGATTTCTTTGGTTCTGCGTCCAAGGATCTCTTCAAAGGAGAAAAGTTGTTCTTAAGTGTTTCGAAGGAAAAGCAGAAAGGAGGAGTGGAGTGAAAACCACGGAGCCTCAGATGTTTCATTATCTTATTCTCACACTCGTCCTCCGCCTGCTCTGAATGCAGCCTTTTAGTCGTCTCTTTCCTCAGACCTGCCGAGCGATAGCATCATTGATTTATTGCTCTTAGTTAACTCTGGCCTCTAATGGCTCGCTGCCACAGTGAGCAGAGTTTCCATACGCTGGTGGACTTTCAGGCGTCTTCTTCTGAATAAATATGCCGGAGCCGGTCCCTAACGCTTCAGACAGCTCACTGAGCAGCTTTTATGCTTAATTGTTTTATTTAGGACACAACCAAAGACCAGCACTGGCAGCCTTAGTCAGCATGCTGCCGCAGGGTGAATACGTGCTGTTGTTGCATAAATAATACAATATAAACAATAGTCAACGACGACTTGTGACTTCACTTGGACTTGAACCGTTTGGCCTGAAAATACTTGATATCTTAAATGTAGGACTTAATTGCATGTTGGCTTTTAGGTGTACGCCGTCGATGAGAGTCCTGAGAGGTGCTTCTAAATACTAAAGCCTGACATCACTGCTCATGTTTATCACTTTGCATGCCTTAATGCTTATTCTTGACTTTTGAGTTAATTGAATGGACTGCGCTACACTGCGGGTTGCCAGATCTGAACACTTAAACAATCACATTATAGCAACCGAACATTTTTTTTTATCGATAGCCTCCCAACATGAGCTGTAAATCTAACTTAATATAAATTTCCTTTCTTTCACTGATTACAGAGCAGTCTAACATTTCTCTTTCACATGCAGCCATGAAACATTTTTAAGATGATCAGTAAAGGCGTTTATAACACTGACCAATACAATTTCATAGTTAACCAGAGACTACTATTCACTGATAAAGTCAGGTTCGACACATTTCAAAATAAATGAACTAGCAAAAAGAGTGCAAGGAGATGGCATTTTATTCAATTGTGGAAGTTTTTAGTTTTGCCACACAATGACAATTATTTTGATCTATTTTTTTTAATCAATTCTTGTTAAAAACCCACCAAATGTTGTGAAAAGCTTCCCAATTTTTTTACCACCCACCCATAAGCTATTTTTTTTCAACATGTTCAAAAGAAGCCAAGTTGGGTGGAAATCCGCCCAATCTGGCAACACTGACTACACTAATATCTTTTTTTTTTTATTTTGGGATTGCATTGAGATTAATTATTTTTCTCAGCACTGCAGGAATGGCCCCAGAGCCACTGTTCAGCTTGAAAAATCTAAAATATTTCTTTATAATATAAAGTGTGCTCCCCTAAAAATGGAATGCCCTCCCACCTTTAATTTGTTGTTCTGCAGCTGGGTTTTACAGGTATGATGAATTAATCTGACTGGATGAAGAATGACACAAAAAGCACTGATTGGCTTTGAGTGCAGAGCTGCATCCAGAGGAGAATCTCTAAGTGACCAATTAGAGACCAGCATGACGTCACATGGAAGCCAAAAATGTTAGAACGTACAAAGACACTCATCTGTCAGGCCCTACTCAGCATTGAAGAGTATGTACATGTTATGGATATTTTCTATTCAGCCAGACAACAGATTTGCGTTTTAAAAGGTTTATTGAAAAGATGAGGCAGGCAAGAAGAACCAGACTTGACGGGTAGGTAGAGACAGAACTAACGGATCTGACTTCATGCCACCAATGTGTCTCCAGCGTGAACAGAGCGGATAACAGAATCCTTCCTTCAAGGCGGGGCACACAAGGACAAGGATCCAGGGAAACTACAGGAACAAACACAGGGAAGCTGCTGGAGCAAACTACACATGCATGCAGGTAACAAGACGAGACGTTCTGGAAGTGACCGGAGGAAAGAAGCAGGGGAACAGGTGAGCAGAGCTGACACTAATTAATTGCAGCAGGTGGAGCTGATCAGGTGCAGAGTGATGGCTGGAAGATGACCGAGCTGATTGGCTGGTGGCTGGTGGCTGTGGCTGAGATGACAGAGCTGAATCTGGAAAAGTCCAAACAAACAAACCTAAATCATGACAGTATATAAACCCAAAGTTGAACAGGAATGATGAAAAGTCAAAATTCAGACACATTTTAGAGAACAAGATGTGATACTTTTTATTCCATAAGAGCCCCCCTGGTATAAAACGACTTAGTAATACCTCCAAATTAAAAGTGGACCTAACGTAGGACCTGCCTGCCTTGACTTTGGACAAAAAGCTTTGAGCTTCATGTATTCTCTTCACACCTGACTCAAGATTTGGGTGGAAAAACTTGAAGCTTACTTGTAACTTGCAAAATAGTGACTTGGTCCCACTCCTGGTCACTGATCTGTGAGCCAACGAGTGAATGTGATCTGCAAAGTTACAGAAGATGAATAAAAACTGCCTTAAATCAGTGAATTTAAATGTCAGCATGTCAACATGAAAGCTGAACTCCTGCAGGAGGACGGCGACCAACATGTGCCGAAGGAAAGCAGAGAAACGCTGAGATTATGAAGCTTCTGGTCATCGTGGTTTTATTTCCTCTGAGTCTGACATCATCTGTAAGGAGAGAGCGCGTGGATGAGATTAGAAAGGCCTCCTGCCTGCTGGACGAGGTGCTGTTTCTACTTCCTGCTTTCCTTGTATGTAGTAACGTGTGCGTGTGTGTGCGTGCGTGTGTGTGTTTGTGTGTGTGTGTGTTTCGTATGTCCAAGGTTGTATGAGTAAGTAGGTGTTCAGGAACATGAGAGCAGATGGAGGCAGATGGCGACTCACGCTGCAGTAAAACAGCATCTCATTACATCTCTGCCAGTTTAATCTGCTACCAGTAAAAAAAACATTTAAATGTCCTGAAATAAAAAAAGAGACATAAAAATAACCGACAGAGGGAGAGAAGCACTGATGGAGGAACAGGTGGTGGTGAGGAAGTTTGTTAAGATGAGAAAAGTGGTGTCCATAGATCTGTTTCATCACTAGAGAAAAAACATATATCCATCCATCCATTCATGCATCCATCCATCCATCCACCCATCCACTCATTCATCCATCATCCATTCATCCATCTATCCATCATCCATCCATCCATCCTTCTATCCATCCATCCATCCATTCATGCATCCAACCATCCATTCATCCATTCATGCATCCAACCATCCATTCATCCATTCATGCATGCATCCATCCATCCACCCATCCACTCATTCATCCATCATCCATTCATGCATCCACCCATCCATTCATGCATCCATTCATGCATCCATCCATCCATCCATCCATCCATCCACCCATCCATTCATGCATCCATCCATCCATCCATCCATCCATCCATCCATTCATCCATTCATGCATCCACCCATCCATTCATGCATCCATTCATGCATCCACCCATCCATTCATGCATCCATCCATCCATCCATGCATCCATTCATCCATCCACGCATCCATTCATCCATCCATCCACCAATCCATTCATGCATCCATTCATCCATCCACCCATCCATTCATGCATGCATGCATCCATCCATCCATCCATCCATCCATCCATCCATCCATCCATCCTTCTATCCATCCATCCACCCATTCATGCATGCATCCATCCATTCATCCATTCATGCATCCATTCAGGCCTCCATCCATCTTTCCATCTATCATCCGTCCATCCATCAATTCATGCATCCATCCATCCACCCATCCATCCATGCATCCACTCATCCATCCACCCATCCATCCATTCATCCATCCATTCATCCATTCATGCATTCATCCATCCTTCTATCCATCCACCCATCCATTCATCCATCCACCCATCCATTCATGCATCCATCCATCCATCCATCCATCCATCCATCCATCCATCCTTCTATCCATCCATCTTTCCATCTATCATCCGTCCATCCATCCATTCATGCATCCATCCATCTTTCCATCTATCATCCATCCATCCATCAATTCATGCATCCATCCATCCATCCATCCACCCATCCATCCATGCATCCACCCATCCATTCATGCATCCATCCATGCATCCATCCATGCATCCACCCATCCATCCACCCATCCATCCACCCATCCATTCATGCATCCATTCATCCATCCATCCATCCATCCATCCATCTTTCCATCTGTCATCCGTCCATCCATCCATCCATGCATCCATTCATCCATTCATCCACTTTACAGTCAATTCAATCAAATCATACAGTTTTGTCGCCCGTATAGTGGTGGAAGTGTCATGCTGTGGCAATGCTTGTCTGAGTTGATGTGAAAGTAAATGGTGCTGAACTCAGGGATGCCCTCAATAAAAATGTATTAATTATAGTAATAAATAATCAGAATATTATTTATCTTCTTCTTTATCATTTTATCTTTAACATTTTAAGCAAAGCTAAGGCAAGCTGTTCATTCCTTGTCTGCAAACTGCAAAATTAAAAAACCTGCGGAACAGGTATAAACATGTTAAAAGGCAATCTTAGGTGTTACCTTCAATTGTTCTGGATCAACGCGTTGGTTCTGATGAGGATGAAGCAGGTTGGAAAAGAATGGCGAGGCTAATAGAGCTGGAGGCGTCTCCTCAGAGGTCAGAGCAAACCTGCGGCAGCCGCAATCTGTGAAGCCACAACCCTGAAAGTGTTCATTTCGGCTGCTCGGTCAGCTCAGGAAAATGTCACTGCACCTCTGGTAGAAGCCAGAACCCACCGTGTGCTCGCACACCTTCACACTCTGTGCTCTGACTTTTCCTTAAAACATGTGGGAGCCGTGCAGATCATGAGAAGCTGGAAAATATCTTGAATAGATGAAGATTAGCATAATATCCATGTGTTCTGGGTGGGAAAACCTCTGACAAAGGTAAATCTGGGAAAGTTTCCGCTAAATTAAACAAATATGTCAACGTAATCTTGCTGTTTGTGGACAGGTGTGGCTTTTCAGAGAGCAGCACACTGCAAAAAGGGAAATAAAGGTAAGTAACATTTTCTTGAAATGAATATATGTTTCCTTGATTTGAGCAACTTAATAAGACTATTTGCCAATGGAATTAGTATTTTCTACTCCTAAAATTAGATAATTAGATATCCTGCATTTACAATTGGATTATGGAGATGATTTGTTCTTATTTTAAGTGTAAAAATCTTATTCCATTTGCAAATAGTCTTATTTAGCTGCTCAAATCAAGGGAAAAAACACAAATTTCAAGAAAATTTGACTTACTTCTAGTTCCCTTTTTGCAGTGCAACATTCAAAATGGTACAAAATGCATCATATGGAGTCACATGTCTACTGGGAGTTATTGTTGCTATTTGAATTGAAACGGTTGCTGACCCCTGCTTTTGCTTGAATCCTCACCTGGAGTCCTTCTTGTCCTACGAGGGGCTTTCCAAGAATACCTGGTCCTGAACAATTAGTTTCTCACATGTTTGTAACAACAGTAGTAATGGTGGTAATGTAATGGTAAGCTGCTGCCCTGACCTCCATCGTGTTAGAAAAGTGAGTTCTGTTGTTAAAAACTAGGTCCATGCCAGAAAAACATTCGGGTCAGCCAAAGAAAGTGGTCACATACCCAGCCAGAAGCTCAGTGATGGCTACAGGGAGGTGAAACTCACAAAGAAAATTTTACCAAATATTGGTGTGGGTGTATGTATATATATGAGCCTATGTGTGGATTTGACAAAATCCACAAAAAATTCAAACCTGTTCAACCAGTTCTTGTTTGTGGAAATAAATAATTAAAAGCTCAAAAGTATTATATTCACATCCAGGATGAGTGGAAAGGAACTGCTGACCCGAACTGCCAGCAACGCTTCATGTAGTCACTTATAAGGACCAATTCATCCCTTTAACACAGTTTTCTTTGACTTTCTTGCACATCAATGGTGTTTAGTGTAACTCAGGCTAAACGCCACTAACTGTCAATCTTTAGACTAAGATTTAGAAATGAGAGTAACCGTTTCCAATGTCTGAATACAAATGAAGTCTGTCTTATCAGTGTTGTGAAGCAAGAAATTATTTGACAACCAGCCCCTAATGGCTGATAGACAAGTCTCTACTCTCAACAAGTCTGCAGTGTTGTCAACAGTAAAGGGTACGTATAGCTGCAGATTGCCAGCGTAGCAATGAAAGGTAGCATTAAATGAACGCAAAAGGGGACAGAGAGGAAGATGATGGAGGGAAAATAGCAGTAGACCAAACACAGATCCTTGAGGGACCCCATACCTCACAGCACAGGGCACAGATGTCTCATTTATAAAGCTAACATACTGAGAATGATAAGATCTCAGACATGAGAGTACGTTTCCAGAAACTCCAATAAAGTTTTCAAGCCTATCCAGAAGAATACGGTGGTCCACGGCGTCGAATGCAGCACTTTGATCTAGGAGTAGTAGAGCAGAGGTCATTGTCTGCATTCATGAAGAGATCATTTACGACTTTGGTTAAAGCCGTTTCTGTGGAATGGTTGGACCAAAAAGCACCAAACAGATTATCAGTGGCCAGATAAACTGCTTAGAAACAACTTTTCCACAAACTTTAGGCAGGAATGATAATTGAGAGGCCGATAGTTTGCAGCTGTGTCCAGTCCAGGTTTCTTCAGGATTGGGACAAGCATTGCTGTTTTAAAACAGGCTGGATACCTTACAATCAAAGGAGGTAAGGCACGCGCACCATGCACACAGCCCTGTGGATGTAACAGTTGGAGGCTTCACTGACCTTGGAAAATTCCTTGTAAGCAAACTTAGCAATAAATATTTCTGATGCATATCTCTTTACATTTCTCTGCTGTATTCTGCAGACGTGTTCGTCTGCCTTCATGCTGTTTCTCGTTTGAATAAAAACATTTTTACAAACATATCAGGTGCAGAGGAAAGTTTCCACCTTTTGTGACATCCCTGTTTGATAAAGCCAGCAGCACGACAGGTCACTGTTCTCCCCTAAAAGCTGCATTTAATGTGGGAAAGCTGCATCAATGTGAAAAAGCACCAGTGTGGTGAAGCTAGCACTTTTATTAGCATATCTGCCTCTGTGTCGAGCTTGAGAATTAGCAGAACGTGACACGAACTCAGGGTTGTGTCACGTTCTCCAGGTGTTTCATACACGCTGGAACACGTGACACTGAAACCTTCGGTGAAACCCATAAAGGAAAGATTGTCTACCTTCCCTGAGCGAAGATTATAAATATATTATGCCTGCTTTTTGCTACAGTTGTCATCAAAATGCATAGAAGTGCAATGTTTTTCTGTGACGTCATTCTGTGAAAAGCACTGAAATCTTCAGTGAATCTAATAAAGAAAAGGTTGTCTATGTTCCCTGAAGGGAGATTATTAAAATAATATCCATACTTCTAGCTAGAAATGTCATCAAAATGGATATAAACACAGTTGTTTTGCTTAATTTTTTACTTTTCCACAGGCTAACGGCAGCCATGTTGTTTTTATTCACTGGGGGAAACTTGGTAGTCACATGACCTGGTTGCAAGCCGGTGTAAATGAATAAGCCAAATAAAACGTAAGCCTGACACGTATTGAGGAGCCAAATTGTGACACAGATCTGCCTCTGTGTCGGGTTTGTCTCATGTTCTTCAGGTGTCTGATTTTCTTTTCTGTCTGTATTTTAACCATCTCCTTGTTGTTGTCTTAAATTCAGTTCATTTTTCTGTATTCATTATTTTAAATATTAACATTTAATTTGACCTCATTATAGCACTGAAACAGCTCTGGTGAAGGTCACTAATGATATTCTCATGGCCTCAGATAATGGACTTGTGTCTGTACTTGTCCTGCTAGATCTCAGTGCTGCATTTGATACAGTTGATCACAATATTCTCCTACAAAGACTTGAGCATACTGTAGGGATTAAGGGGAAAACATTAGGCTGGTTTAAATCTTATCTATCGGACAGATTCCAATTTGTTCATGTTAATAATAAATCTTCTTCGAACTCTAGGGTCACCTGTGGAGTACCACAGGGTTCAGTCCTTGGACCAATTCTCTTTACTATATATATGCTTCCGATTGGCAAAATTATCAGACAGCATGAGATTAATTTCCACTGTTATGCTGATGACACTCAGCTATATTTATCCATAAATCCTGATGAATCCAATCAATTACTTCGACTGCAGTCATGTCTTGATGATATCAAAAGCTGGATGACTTTAAATTTCCTGCATCTAAATTCTGACAAGACAGAAGTTATAATCTTTGGACCAGAGTCCTCAAAAAATAAACTTCTTAACCATTCACTGAATCTGGATGGCATTAACTTGGCCTCTGGTAATAAAGTAAAAAACCTTGGTGTTATTTTTGACCAAGACATGTCATTTAAATCCCATATTAAACAGGTTTCCAGAGTTTCCTTTTTTCATCTCCGGAATATCGCCAAAATTAGTAACATTCTGTCCAGGAGTGATGCTGAAAAACTAGTCCATGCATTTGTTACTTCAAGGCTGGACTATTGTAATTCTTTACTATCAGGAAGTCCACAAAATGCAGTTCAAAGTCTTCAGCTGATCCAAAATGCTGCAGCAAGAGTTCTGATGAAAATCAACAAGAGGGATCATATTTCTCCAATTTTAGCTTCCCTTCATTGGCTTCCTGTTAAATCAAGAATAGAATTTAAAATTCTTCTTCTAACGTATAAAGCCCTTAATAATCAAGCTCCATCATATATCAGAGCTCTGATTACCCCGTATGTTCCTAACAGAGCACTTCGCTCTCAGACTGCAGGTCTGCTGGTGGTTCCTAGAGTCTCTAAAAGTAGAATGGGAGGCAGATCCTTTAGCTATCAGGCTCCTCTCCTGTGGAACCAACTCCCAGTTTTGGTCCGTGAGGCAGACACCCCGTCTACTTTTAAGACTAATCTTAAACCCTTCCTTTTTGACAAAGCTTATAACTAGAGTGGCTCATGTTACTCTGAGCTACCTTTATAGTTTTGCTGCGATAGGCTTAGGCTACTGGAGGACATCAGGGTCTATTTCTCTCACTCTGCTGATTTCTACTGTTCTCCAGTTTTGCATTGCATTGAAATGACTGTTGTCATTTCAGCTTTTAACTTTTTGTTCTCTCTCTTTTTTCTTCATAGTAGGTACACCTGGTCTGGCGTTCTGTTATCTGAGACATCATCCAGAGAAGACAGATCACCGACTATTACCATCTAATGTAGAACAGATTACTGGATCAATGTGTGCTTCTGTGCTTTTTTGTCTCTCTTGTTGTGTCTCTGCTCTGTCTTCTGTAACCCCCAGTGGGTCGAGGCAGATGACCGTTCATACTGAGCCTGGTTCTGGTTCTGCTGGAGGTTTTCCTTCCCGTTAATGGGTGGTTTTTTTTCCACTGTCGCTTCATGCTTGCTCAGTATGAGGGATTGCTGCAAAGCCATGGACAATGCAGACGACTCTCCCTGTGGCTCTACGCTTCTCCAGGAGTGAATGCTGCTTGTCAAGACTTTGAAGCAATCAACTGGTTCCCTTATATAGGAAATTTTTGACCAATCTGTATAATATGATTGAACTTGACTTTGTAAAGTGCCTTGAGATGACATGTTTCATGAATTGGCGCTATATAAATAAAATTGAATTGAATTGAATTGATAGTATTTTGTATCACTTCACTCATTTCGTGTTGATCAGTATCTCCCCCTCAGCTTCCTTGCTTTGGTCCACATCTCCTCTGGTTGCTCTTTGTCATTTCTTCACCTCTGCCTCCGTATTTGAAGCTCCTCGCTGGCTTCTTCAATTTTTTATTCAACGTTCATGTACTGCGTTACCTTCCTGTGCCAGACAGTTTCTTTCTCGCTGCCATGTCGTGTTCTCCTAGTGCTGTCCTTTGTACGTTTGCTTTTAATGTTTTAATAAACCATCACTCTACTCATCCCAGTCTGCACTTGGTTCCTTCCTCAAACACTACACCAGTAGAAGCAAAATGCAGACAGTTTGCCTGCATTTTGCTTCAGGTATTGGGCTCCTGCCTCTGCCTCTCAGTTTTATTGGGGATCGTTGAATCAGTCAGGTCAGTTTTACTCGTGGAGTTTGTAGCGCTTTGGGTTGTGTGGAAGGGAGGAGAGGAGGCGCAGGCTCGTCAGGACGGTCAAAAACTCACAACCACACTGGTACTGGGAATTCCACAGTGTTGTCCTTTAATAAACACTCTCTTCACCAACCTTACAAAGCCCGGTTGAACGGCTGCTATGTTATCAAACATGAAATGAGCAGAGTCCAAACAACCCTTAACGTCACCAAAATTAGGGAGCTAACATGACCGTCTCAGTTTATGTATACATATATAATATCTCCCGCGTTCTCTACAGAGAAAAACAGTGGCGCATACTTATGACGTCATTAGTGATACTATAGTATCTTAAAGAGACACTACACAATTACGGCTGTTACATGTTCAACAAGACTCAAGTCATGGCCTCCTTCTGTTCCATTACTGCATGTTTCTTCTGTGGTTTGTAGCTAAAGAGGAAAATATATTGGTTCAAAGCCAGCAGACTCACACACCTGGACACCTGGACACCTACAGCCCTCTGCATGGTGACGCTGAAGACGACCAGCTCAGTGCTTCGGTGAGCAGCACCAGGTCGCTGCGTGGCCTTTCAATCACAGTTTGAACCTTTTTTTTCTTTGTTTTTTTGCTTCATAAACTTTTTTTTTTTTGCTTGGTCCTCTGTGACAGAAAGAGAAACATCTTGGTGACACAATTGAGAGGTTTGCAGCGGGGAAGATCAGTGCCTTTAAGGCTGCAGACAGAGGACTTTGGCCCGGAGAAAAGGGGGTGAGTTCAGAAGTCGGTGCTGGTCCAAAACACCATGTACCCAAATAGTGTCCGTGTAAAAAATTAATGACAGCATGGGCCCTGCTGTTTGTTTTTATTCAATTAATGTTTTATTGAGATAATTCATTAACCTGACAAAGACCAGATCAGATGCTTTTGTTTCTATTTGTTCTATTTTAGGTTCTAATCCTCAGATAGTTCCTCTGCAGTCTCGGCCTATCTTAAATGGTTTGCTTAATTTTAGGGCCTTGGCTCCAACAGAAAACTAAACTTCCTATTTTTTCTGGATCCCTCTTGAGACACGGTCACATGCATGCATAAATAAGTTTGACTCTGTTGCAAAGATCAAACTGGGAGCGATCACAGCTCTGCTCTCCCCACAGCACACTGCAGTGGCCTATATTGGGAAATCGCTGCCAATGGGTTGGCCCAGATTCCGTGTTTATGTGGGTCCTCGTGTTTTCGATGCAGAATGCCTCCTGGTTGTAAACTGTAGCTCACAGATGAGCTGGGTGAGTCAGAAGTTGACTTGAGAAATTGTTTTAACTTGTTAATGAGGCCTTTGGGGAAGTTTTTCTGGATTTGCGATGGTAATCTGATGTCATTTTTAGGATAGGAAGGCCAGCCCATCCTAGAAATGTCAAGAACTTTAAATTTTGGTCTAACTGCAGCTGCTAAAACCAGAGTAAATGAATATAAACTGGCACTAATGAGCTCCAAAGCAGTGCTAGAAAGATCACGCCTAACGTGAACCAGTGTTTGCTCATTAACTCACTCTACTGACAGACAAAACTCTTATCTGTAACAAAAATGTTGCTTTTTTTCAAATCCTGCAGCTTTAGATTTTATATAAAGTAGGGCTGTCAATCGATTAAAAAAATTAATCTAATTAATTACATACTCTGTAATTAATTAATCTAAATTAATCGCATATAATCTTTGCTGTGAAAGTATTTTAAATATTTAAATTCAAATGATTCAATGAATAATCAGCATTAGATAAATTAAAGTTCAAAAACTCTTATTCACATTTCATGCCTTCAGACGTTTTAACATGTGTCGTTGTGGCATATGTGGCACACAGTAACGTAGGGGACACAATGAAAATAAATGAACACTCCCCTCAATATCAACACTTTACAACAGTAAAGTGACGTCCGCGCTACTTCCGGGTTACGCCGGTAGGCAAAAACAGGACTGTTCTCGCCAAACACCGTGACAAAACGGGTGAATTAGAGCGTGCTTTTAGTTTATGCCACACAGAGGCATTCCAAATCGTTGGATGTACGTTTCTTTCGTTTACCGAAGGACGAAGAAAGAAATGGATATTTTTAGCGAAAAAATCCCAATGGACTGGGAGCCATCATACCCCGAAAGAATTTGCAGTCTACACTTCATCTCCGGTAAATACAACTTAATTTTGCACTGGTCATTGTTCTGCTTAAATAATTAAAGCCGCAAGCGGCGTCAATCGGCCCTGCAGCCAAGCGCCTTCGCGCACCGCCGGCCATCAGCCACCGCAGAAGCTGTCACGCATTTTCTCCGTCCGTCCACTGGCCAATACACAAGAATGGGTTGAGCAGCGCAACCATCAACTTACTCTTAAAACGATCTTGTGATACGTTACCTAAAGAAGAAAAATACGTTGAGAACTTGTTGTTTGCTCTGTTGGTGTCTGCCGCTGTGCTCGCCTTCTGCCTTCCAGTCCGGCGCGCAGGCGCGGAAAAAACCCGGATGAAAACAATAGCAGTGAACTACCCTATACGATTAATTTGCGTTAATTTTTTTAATCCGTTAATTTTATTTAAATTAATTAATCGAAATTATCGCGTTATTTTGACAGCCCTAATATAAAGACATCGTAGTGCATCAAAACCACCTCCAGTGCAGAAACCTAAAGAAAACATTGCAGCAGAGAAAACATCCAGATTCTTAATCGAGAGACAAAGACTTGAAGACATCAAGGGGGTCCAGAAAGCTGCAGGATAGAACCACATCGCCACCGGTGCAGAGCTTGCTCAATGTTGCCGGCAGGCGGTTTTGAGTGCATCTGCACAAACAGTTAGATGAAGACTCCTGAGAAGAAGAATGGCTGCAGAGATGCAGAAATGATGCATGGATGGACCGCAGAAGACTGGTGCAGAGTTATTTTCTCTGAAAGCTGACGGTTCTTGAGAGTTCTGGAAATTCTGGACCTGTGTTGGAGGAAATCTCCAGAGATTAACCTCACTGAGATGCTGTGAACAGTTCTCAAAAAGCAGGAACTATCAAAGCGTGCTGAAGGTTAATGGAAATCCTGTTAGGGAGAATTAGAAAAGGTCTGGAGAAGATGGAGCAACACTGGAAAATACTGACTCTGCAGAAATTTCACAAGTTTCCAAAAGAAACCCTCAGAAATTTAAGAAATGTTTCTACTTGTTCTCGACTCCAGCAGTACTACGATGCACCTGAGGCAGAATGCGAAACTCCAGCATCTGATGACACCTCCAGACGTTCTCTGAGAAGAAGCCAACATTTTGTGGTAGTCGCTGATTTCCAGTGTTTTATGAATTATTGATGCTGCGTCTGGCTCTTGACGTTTGTCTGCTTTTTCAGTCGGCTTCTTTGATCGCAGGGATCCCACCGCCCACCACACACACACACAAGGACATTCTGGACTTCTCTCATTAAAGACGCATCATGAGAAGCTCTACGGCGCCATCTGGAAGCTTATAAAATATTGAAGGTATGCCTGTGCTGCAGCTTCTTCACACACAGGTACGCAGCGTCAACATGCATGTGTTCCAGCTCATCCCTGCAGTCGTGCTAAACTTTGTTGAGCCCTTCCTCAGACTGTTTGCCTCCCTAGAAGCACCAATAAGGCGAGAAGCAGGAAAAAAACTGTTTAGGTTTGAGATAAAAAAAGACATTAGCTGGTTTAATATGAACAAATATGTGGATTCAGTTTCTGAAATGATGCATCTGATTTACACAAAAGCAAGAAAATCTGATTCTGGACAATTCTTGTTCTCTTTCTTCAATGATATCACAAGAAAAGCTTTACTGGACAGAAATGTGGCAAAAAAAGCAGCCAAAATGTAAAAAACAAAATAGTCTGAGAGGACAGAAGGGTCTTTGCTGGAGGGCATGGCCAATGGCTGCAGAATGCAACCCTGTCTTCATCCGAATAAATCTATTATTGCTCCGGTTCCCTGACCTTTCATGGGGTCAACAGTCAGAAGTCTGTCGTGGGGAGGAAAGGAGCTTCGGACAACTTTAAACTCCAACGTCATTACGCGACGGAAACACACACCGACGATTCTACAGCCTTCCGAAAATGAACTACAAAGTGTGCATCTCTTCTTTCCGGGGGGCTGTGTTTATACGTTATGTCCCGCAAAGGATTGTGGGATTCCTTATAGCTCCTTTGTGCTGGTAACAGACGTTGTGAGGTTCCTGGGCTAAACTAGCCAAATTGTTGTTAGACTGGTCAAAAGCATGCAGGCTCCTTTTCCTACCTCCTTCCTTACTGACCGCACTGATCATGGAGACCGCTTTGGCTGAAGAGTCCTGACTCTGTAAGGGTATTTGGATGGATGGAGTCCCTGACTGACATCTTCTCATCACCCTGCTGGAGTTTAAATAAGCTTAAGATGACCCACCCGTGCCTGTGGATCAATCTACCATGTAGGGTTAAGCCTGGAGAAGCCGCCTAAGTGAAGAAAAGTGAAGTTTATTGCTTTGCTGGCTTATCCTGGAGCTCATAGTTGTGTCTTTGAACCTCCCAGGTTGAAGCTCTTGGCCTATTTGTCTACATCCAGTTACCTTAATGAGCAATCTCCATGACAGCTACCTGCTGGACCACTATCCACAGCCAGTTCCTGCAGGTCCTCCATCTTCAGTGGTTCCCTTCCTGCCCGTTCTCCCACTCCTGCTCAGCTCCGATCTTTGTTACGTCTGTTCAAGCCGGCCACCCTCTTGGAAACAAGTTCCCCCCTTACCCTCTTGTCCCGTTCTGCTGTCACCTTCTTACCAGGAGTTATTTCCTCCTGTTGATCATACAAACAGCTCTTCACTTGTTTTGGCGTCAACCAACAACGTTTTCCTCCCCCCAGATGTCTCTTTGAAGCCTTGCTAATCTTCTTTCCTTTTTTTCCAATAATAAAATTTTTACAAACGTCTGAGTCGGTTTGAACCGAGCAGCTCGGTTCTCCTACAGATCCGGAGACAAACGGGCTGGGTTTTAAAAACGAGTGGCCAGCAGGGAGGTTTGAAACCAGATTCAGGGAGGAGAAGAAGGGCGAGCGGAAACAGCGGGTCATTAATTATTCAGAGACAAGCTGTTTTTGTAGGTGCATTAAAAACAGGACAACTTTTAGCAAGTCTCTGTCCAGCTCTAACGGCCACTTTTACCTGACAGGCTCTGCTCGACGTCTTGAAGGTGAAGGCGCTGCAGAAGCATCCTATGCAAATAACCCATATGTGCATCCTGTCACTTTCTGAAGGAGACACACACACACGAGGTGAGAGAGCATGAGCCGGCTAACATCTGGGATTATCTTTAAATTGGGGTCAGCGTCTATTTTCAGTTGGATTTTTCTCCTCTCTTTGATACTTTCCATCATTATCCGCAGAAATCTGCTGCTTTATTACAGTTTTTTTCATTTAAAAACGTTGATTTAAGCTGCATTTACTCCTCACAGTGAGCAGCTACTGGTTTCCAAGGCAAACGTTAGATGAAGGTTTAAGGTTGTGTCCATGATTACAAGGTTAAAAAGGTGGCAGTCACAGCTGACATTGAAATATTTAAAAAACTCCAACCCTTAGTAGACCAAACAGAGAGGAACCTCGTGTCTGCTGTGAAGGATGAATGTGGAAATGATAGATAGATTTAATAGAACCGGACCCAGCAAAATGACCCAGAACACACCAATAGATCCAGGCTGGCATCTCCAGGCTGAGAGTTAAGAAATGGAAAGTCCTGGAACGTCCTAGTCAAAGCCCAGATCTTAATCCCACTGAAATGCTGTGGGGCAGGGGCGGCCAAACCACGGCCCAGGGAACATTTCAAGCCTATTTTCTGCCGCCCCAAATAAAATTCAACAATGATTTGGCCCCTTCGCTTAGGTGGTTGATGCAGATGGAGATTTTATTATTATTACAGACATGTTCTTACAGTTTAAATGTTAGATACAACGTCTTTTACATTCTCTTTAATGTCATAATAAGTAGGACCACATCTACCCAAGAATTTCACTCAAAAGTAGACTTTAGTGCACCTAAATCTGCTTGTAATTCATTTATTACACCTGGCTAAATACAGAAAATCTTTTTTCTTATTGCTTTAAATAGGAAAAACTGGATGACCATCTTTTAACACAGTAAATATGCAAAACCCTTTAAGTTAAGTTTTGGGTCTGCTATGATTTACACATCCCTTTCTTGCAGAAAATATGACTAATTTGTTCAAATTAAGTTATTAAATGCTTGGTTTTGTGGAGATTGTAAAGAAACAAATCCTAAAATAATTTATAAAATCCTGTAATTTACAAAAGTTAGCATTTTAGTTCTTTTTTTATTATATTATTTGCCCTTCGAGGACTTTTGACTTGACAGTTTTGGTCCATGTGATGAAAAGTTTGGACACCCCTGCTGTAGGTACACATTTCTATTTCTAGTACAGCAAGTTTATTTTTTTTTTCTTTAATGAAATCGCTTTCTTTACAAAAGATAGGTGAGAAGGAACTAAATAATAAATCAGATGTCCTCATTTTTCATGCAATCGTATGAAAATATTTTGGTAATTTAAAGGTTTTAGGATGTATAAACCATTGATTTACACAGATTTCAAGTCGGTTTGCATGAAAACCAACTGGGTTGGATTTAATTGTGTCTATGTGGGAGTGAGCAGGGCTGTATCTTAAATACGCCTCCTGCAGAGTCCTCATTCCCATCTTTTCTGCCGTCATGTAAAATCTTCTGACTGAAGGTTGAAAAAGGATTCAGACGTTGAACCGAAGCTGTAAATGTTTCATCAAAAATGGCTTTCATAGTTCGCAAAGATGAGGTTTATTTGATGTCTTTGGAGCTGCGACGCAGGTTTTCTGCCTGTTTCAACCTTTTCACAGGAAAAAAGATTCATTAACACCAGAGACCCTGATCTGGGTTTGCCTCTGTGATTCTGTAATTAATGTTCAGAGCCTTTTCCTCACACAACTTTCTGTCTGGGCTTTATTGGAGTTCAGTAAACCATTGGGGTGGTAAACCTGAATGACGCGTTGAAGGGAAGACACTGTTTGACTTGAAGTTTCGAAGGAGAGCTGAAATTTATATTCTGTTCGCGGCTCCCTGTGGATCCAAGCTGGAAGGTTAAATTCTGATGCAACAACGAACAATCGGTTGCAGCTGAAAGAAAAAAATAGGCCTACTTTCACAGAAAAATTGCCCCTTTTGGGTTAAAATGGCATAAGTGACAAATTCCATCTGAGGTCAAAGCGTGGACGGGTCCCCAAGGACCAAAGACTCCTGAATGAGAACAGCTGATTTATCTCCCCAGCCTGTCTCCAACTCCTGTGAGTCAGGTGAACAAAAAGGGAACTAAAAGTAATTAACATTTTCTCAAAATTAGTGTATTTGTCCTTGATTTGAACAGCAACTTTAAATGATCTGCCAGTGGAATGAGATTTTTGCACTTAAAATATGAACAACTCACCTCCATCATCTTATTTGATGTGCAGTATATCTAATTATCTTATTTTAGTGGTAAAAATACTCATTCCATAGGCAGAAAATCCTATTTACCTGATCAAATCAAGGACAAATACACTCAGTTCAAGAACATTTTCCTTACTTTTAGTTCCTTTTTTGCAGCATATTCAAGAAGAGAAACACCAGGCCTGGAGGACTGGGGTTGGCCAACCCTGGGTGAGCGGGGTCATTCAGAGTAACTCTTAGCAACGAGCATCTTACATGCAGTAGACAGCAGTCTGGGTGATCTCAGCTGAAAAAATGAGACTGGGATCAGTTTAAGAAGATGATCTGAACTGAATGATATGCAAAGAGTCTGAGAGAACAAACACACAACAGTGGACACACAACAGGACTTTACAGTGTCTTCACAGATTTCTGAAAGACGAGGCGTTCAGACCGGCAGCTGGGTTCTGTTCCCCGACTGAAGGAATGAAGATCCGACGCTGGGCAACCTAACGCTGGACCTGGTGCTGGACCACAGGATTTATGAGACCAACAAAAACCAACTGAGAGCTTCAAGTTCAGGTGAGGACAACAGTTTCACAGAGTAAACATACCAGTAGGTGGCGCTGATAGAGAATAGTCTTAGAATTTAGACTTTCTGCTCACCTCACCATGAAATGAAAAATGTGCAGTTTAAAATATGTCAACTTTGACCCACAAGTAAATGTGATCTGGAAATTGTTCTGTTTTCTTTGTTCTACTCATGTCAAACATGAAGCGTTCAGTGTGCAGGTTTGTGTCTTACCCAGTGGCGGCTGGCCCATAGGGGGCGCTCGGGCGCTGCCCTCCCTAGATGTGGAGGGGAGAAGTCAAAATATATATAGATTTTAAAAGTATTATTAATGTCAGTTTTTACCTAATAGTACGTGGCTACATGTAATAAGAATTATTAAAACACTTCTACTGATTTACTCTATCATTTAACAGTGCATTTCCACCAACAGAACGTATCATTTCTCTTCTTCTACACTTTTGGGGCTGTGACTGAAGTAGCCCTACAAGTGTAGCGAAATAACCAATCGTATACTGTTGCTAGGGAAGATTTATAAATATTTGGCCAATCAGCATCGCCAAAATGAATGGCTTTGGGGCTCCTGGAGTAGTAGCCCTAGCTGCACAGTGATAGGTGCACTTCACGCGTGACGTCACGAGCTACATCCGCGCTACATCCGGGTAACGTTGGACGGCAAACACAGCACTGTTTTCGCTTACCAGCGTGACAAAACGGGTGAATTAGAGCGTACTTTTAGTTTATTTTTGGAATCTAAACAATGCCTACGACTTGTTGTGCTCCCGGTTGCACACAGAAGCATTCCAAATCGTCGGATGTACGTTTGTTTCGTTTACCGAAGGACAAAGAAATAAGAAAGAAATGGATCATTTCAATGAAAAGGATGCAGGATGCCAATGGACTGTGGGAGCCATCATACTAAGATAGAATTTGCAGTCTACACTTCATCTCCGGTAAATACAACTTAATTTTGCACTAGTCATTGTTCTACTACTTAAATCATTATATAATTAAAAAATTAGGATACATATAATATAGTCAAGACGTAAACGTTTGTTTTGTAATAATATACGTACATGTACAATGTATGCAAACCCTCTTGCATGAGTCTGTGAAAAGGATTAACCAGACAAAAACACCAAAATAATCCTTTGTGAACAATGTTTTTTTTTTTTTATTAATTAAATGCTTATTGTGGAATCGTAGTAATTTTCCGACTTTTAATTTAAATGCATGTACTGGGTTAGGCAGGGAAATCTATTGGCCAGCCCCACCAAGATTTTTTTTCACCAGCCGCCACTGGTCTTACCTCTTCTCATTCTGACGGGCTGGAGCTCGTTAAGGTCCAATCAGGAGCATGTCTGGAAATCCTTTCTTGGGGGACCAGCTAGGGACACCGTAATTGTAGTCTGAGATCTAAAGTTTAGGCTATTACGGTTTTGTTATGTTAGGTTTGTGATTTTAAATAAAGGTTAAAAACCCGTCAGACCATCCAAAGCTACGTCTCCCATTAAAAGGTTTGAATCCTGCAGCACCAGCTTAATTTTGACTCAATAGTTGTTTATGTTGTTGCATTAAATTAGATTTGTCTGTATACAATCTATGTTTTATTCTGTTGTTTCCTTCCTAAAAAACGTTTTTTACCACCATCATAAAGAACAAAGACTCTGCAAATAAAGTCCTGTGCAGAGTTTTATGTGGATGGGAGCATTTCTCTTCATCTCATTGCCAGTTGTGACCACTCGGCAGCCTTTTGTAGAGGTTTGCTGCGTGTTGGAGCTGATTCAGCTCATTCATGCAGCAGCTTTGTTCCTCAGTCAGTTTATCGTAAATGCACTAGTTTTGGTGCTAGGTGCTTCTTTTTGGAACCCACAGCCTTTATTTGACGGCTGACAGGAAATGGGGTTGAGAGGGAGGGAGAAGACATCCAGGACGGTCGTGTCATTGGCCCCGTTTACACCACCCTTTTTTAACCGTGCCGAGAACGGTCCAAGCTCAGTAACCGAGATAACTATCGAGTGTAAATGAAACGCAAACTGAACTGGACCGAGACAGACACAACCGAACCGCGCTAAATCTAGACCAGTTCGATGGATGGGCTCGGCCAGGTTTTTCTGTGGCTCGGCTCTAAGATAACAAAGAGCGCATGAGCAGACCGCGTCATCTCCTTACAGTCAGCTGACTAATTTTGCGGTTTCAGACATTCATAAAAAAAATAGCTTCCTTACCGTGCCACACGGTTTCCAGTGATGATTCTGCTTAGCAGTGTGATGAACCTCAGCGTCTGTCGTTGTTTCCTGCGTCTGTAAATCCTGATTAGAAGTTTGTTTGTCTTATCCACTTCCCAAAAGCCGACTCCGTCAAGTAAATTCACCAAAGGTTGCCGTCTTCGCCTGACTCTCCGCAAACAACGAAATATCACAATTTTAACCAAACAACTTCCTGAATGTTACGGGCGCCGCCATTTTTATTTGCTTGATTCCCTCCTTCAATCCTAGAGAGCAGTAGTATCGTAGATTGTCACTAGGAGGCGAAGAACCGTGCTAGCGTGATGTGTAAACGGTCGTCAGAACCAAGCTCGGCACGGTTAACTGATCCAAGCTCGGTCCGAGCTCGGCATGGATCGGTTTAACAAGGGTAGTGTAAATGGGGCTGATATCTCACAATTCCCGCCTGTTACTGGGCTCACTCTGTTAACTTAGATGTAAATGGGGCTAATGACTGAGGCCTCTAAACATGGGTCACGTGTTCTACCCCTGCGCCACAGCCAGGTAGGTAATTATTTTTAACAAAAGTCTATTACCCGGTTTGAAAAGACCCCAAATATAGTAAATAGAGTTTACATCTCGGTGTTCCTAAACTTATTGACACGCAGCTGTGGTTGGGGTGGCCAGTCAGATTCCAGGGGTAGCCCATGACTCCAGTCCTCTGCTTCCTCGTTTCCAAAGTTCACTGGAGAATTCACCTCAGGATCCCCACCTCAAATCTCCTCAACACTCTGGATTCGCTGTCTGGAAACATCCACGATCCACCATAATCGCTCACCTGCCTGTCCGGCCTCCAGCGCGCCGTCATCTTAGGCCTCGTTCCTACTGCAGGCAAAAGTGATCCAAATCTGATGTTTTGGGGGTCAAGTGTCCAGGTCAGACATTTTAGAACCAGTGGGGACACTCGGGACTGGCCCAAATCTGATCTTTTCCCGCCACATTTAAACCACTTCCATATGTGGTCCTGAAACCAAATTGTGTCTGATTGTGTTGATGGAAAGTGACATCAACTTTGCACCGGTGGCGGCTGGAGGTGTTAGCGGTTAGCCTTAGCACCACAGACAGCAGCTGTCTGCCACAGCGCTGCTCAGTGGAGGGACGGTGAGATGTTAAACCTCAACAATACATGCAGTAAAACTTCAACTCAATCCGACTTAGACGGCTTGAACCACCTGGATGAGGGACATAGCGCACGGCTTTGCAAAATCTGTGAACAATGCTGCCTGTGGAGGACTTTGCAATGCTGACGAGGTTATCGCTTATTAAAGATCTTGTTAGGAAAGTAAACTCGATAGCCGATTTAACTAGCATCCTCATGGAGTCGTGCTCTGGGTTGTAATTTCTATGAGGCTGTGCGTCCAGATCGTCATTCTGAGGATGGAGGGAGACCAGGAGGATTGAGAGGTCCCACCGATAAAATGTTGATTTAAGATTTAATTTCTCTATATAATTTTTTACAAGCATATATAAGCTCCATCTAAATACTTAAAACAAATATACAGGGAACATAGACGTTCACTACTCTCTGCCACATACAATATGGCAGTGACGTCGACGTGCAAACCTGCGCCCAATGAGGCGTTTACGTATAAATGTCTGTGAGGCTGCCAGCCTCCCCAGCCTCCTGCTCACTCCTGCAGGCGTTTTACCGGCCTGCACCAGGTTCTGGTTTGTATATATTCTTTATCTGGGCTTTTTGTGCCACTAGTGGCTCGTTTTTTAAAAGTAGGCTGACATGAAACGGGTGAGCCGTGTCGAGGACTAAAGCCTCCGTACATGGGTCGTGCTCACTACCCCTGTACCAACGTAGCCCCCCTCTGGTTTCTTCTTTAATAAAGCTTTTAAAGCGCAACACCGTTTCAGGCTCAAATATTGGGTTCTCTGTTTCTCAGGGCGTTACACTGTCTTCATCAACCATCTGAGCTGGAGGGCCAAATTTGAAGCAGTCGTGGGGCGGCAAAAGTGATCAGATGAAAGTTGGACTTTTCTGCTTTTGTATCATTAAAATATTCTCTTTACCTGTTCTTTTTTTATTTAGTTTTTAATTAAACCAGAGTTTTTGCAAAGTTCTGTATGTGAAATAACAGAAATTACTTTGAAGAGCAGAGAAAAATGATGTGAGGAATAATGTCTCCCTCAATGATTCTTCAGGTCAAAACAGAAAAGAGGAAAACTGAGGAAAACTCAGACTTCCAGCCTGAATGGAGTTGAATCCAACGTAACCTGAACACATCTGGGATTCAGGAATGAAATAAAAATGAGAAAACACAGATAAATGATTAAAAACAAAGAGACAGCAGATTGACTTGCTACGTTTCTCTCAAGGCCGTGATTCTGTATTTATTTAATAGGTTTTTATTGATCAGAGCTCTCCCCGGCGCCGTGTCTAACAAGATTCAACAAGTTATAATTTGTTTTGCAAAGGCTTTGGTGAGCGAAAGTACGTTTCCTTGGTTCTGCAGCTGCTTTGTGAGGTTTTCCTTTCAGCATCAAACCCTTCGGTTCACGGCGGCCTTGGAGGAAGATTTCTCAGAAACGTGCAGCATCAAGTCGACTTTTATGTCCTCAAACATTTATTATGTAAAAAATGTGATTGTGCTAAATGTTCTGTTTGGGTTAGAGGGAATCTGACCAACTGTTGGAGGGTGCATGACTGGAGGAGGAGGAAAAAATGGCCGTTTAGACATGTCCACATTGTTTCTTACTACAAAAGGCCAGTTTTCACCCGGGGTTTCTTCACACAAAAAGACACCCGAGTGAAAAGTAAATAAATTGTAACACATAAAGTTTACAAGCATCATTTCAACCATCCAATCCTAACCATCACCCTCAGAGGTAGGAAGATCAGTTTGAACGATAATTAAGGCTTGTGGTCCCATCAGCTTGAAGCTGCTGGAACACTCCTGTCTCTCTCCACAGTGCAGCCGGGTTTAAATCAACATGGACAGACCCGGAAAAATCTGCTCCAAACATCACCTACAAGCTGGACTGAAGTCTGCAGCTGCTGGGTCACAGTGACCAGAATTAAGGGCAGAGCTGTCAGCTAGATGCCACTAATATTTTCAACATAAAACACATTTAAATTAGCTCCAACAATTCTGCAAAGACCAGTGCTCAAACATCCAGTAAGATGCCACAAGCTAAAAAACGTATCGACGGCAGGTTTCTGAGGAACGTTTCGCCAAACATCAGTGCAATATATGTGTATATTTCAGCCTGTTTTCATATTTCTGATCCGGTGGGAATCAGAGAAAGCAAAGAAGCAATTTCCCTCTCATGCATCCAGCTCCTGTTTATTAGGTCCTTGGAAAAAGAACAGTTTAAATGCATCTCTGAAGACTCTGAATAAAAATAACATTCTTGAGGAGTTCATATAAACTTCAGTCAGAAGCTTTAGTCAAAGGTGAAATCCATCGCAGTGGTGGAAACTGAAGTAACAGAAACATTCAAAACGCCTAATTATCTAAGATAAGTTCATTGTAAATCTATATGTGTTTGAACTTTAAATATTTTCCATTTCAGAAATAACAAATTCATACATTATTAAAAATACATTTGAAATTGCTGCAGGTAAGCCTGATTAAGGTTTAGAAACTAATTAGGCTATAATGGCTGAATAATCACATCCAAGGTCATTTGCATGGATGCAAAGTTTTCCTTATGAAAAGCTGGCTGATACGCTGCCTTTTTAAAAATCAAGGCTCCTGAATGAAGAAGTGTTCTGGTTGAACTAATTGCTAATAAAACATGGGATTTAATTGTGAGGCTATCTTACAGCGGCACATTTGAATATCTATCTTTTTAAATCAGCAAGGTAAAACTGACTGTCCAGTGCCATGGACAGCAGCACCTCAGGCTCAGCCGGTCCCAGAGCTCTGCAACCTTTACAATCTAGAGACATTTACGTCTTCAGTCCAGCGTAACAAAACGTTTAGAGCTGCAAATGTTACCTGACCTTTTGGAAAAAGACAACTTATAACTTTTGATAAATATCTACATTCTTATTCAATAGACTGGGAAACATGTTCTAATGAGTATTGTTTGTGTTTTTTGTTTTTTTTTAAAAAACATTTGAAAATAACTACCATTAAGTGGGTGTTAAACACAATTTAAATTAAGCCAACATTTCTGTATAAAAATTGCTTTTTAATGGGATTAATGTATTATTCAGATCTTAAATGTTGTCTTTTATTAGCTGTAAGCAGAAAATCCCCATAATAAATGAAAATAATTAGAAGATATTGGTCTGTGTCTAATTCATCTAGATAATGTGTTTCACTTGGTGACTTACTAAAAAAATAATTGATATTTTCAATTATATTCAAATGTATGGAATTTGAATGCATTGGGAATCTGTTCTCATTTTATGAGAATCCCCATTTTATTTCTATGTTAAGATATTAAAATAAAGAAAAACATAAAACTTTGGCAACAAGAGGATGGGAGCATGTACATGTTTAAGATGGTGATATTTGTGGAAAATGATGTAAAAGAAGCACATTATTTCCAACATAATGCCAAGAAAAATGGATATATAAACATATTGTTGTTTCTTTTACTGTTGTTCTCTTTTATTTTTTAAGTTTTATGTGTTTTTGTTTCATTTTAAAACCCTAATATAGAAATTAAAAGGTAGTTCTTAAAAGGGATCACAGATTCCCTATACAGTCATAAATTAAAATATTATTGGAAAGTTTACTTATGTCAACTAAGTGAAACGTTATTTAGATTTATTTCACAGACTGATGTTTTCAAGCATTTATTTCTGTTACTTATGATGGTTTTCTGCTCACATGACATTTAGGATCAGAATATTACATCAATACAAAAAAATATTTCTAAATACAGAAAAGTGGGTTTGGTGAAAATTATGTTTCAAACCTGCTGAGGTTGTTATTTCCAAAAGGTACTTTTAATCTGACTAATGAGCCTCATCTGAATGCATATTTTAGTTTACTGAATATCAATTTGGATATTTATTTAAAAAGTTATTAGCTGCCTTTTTGCAAAAAGGTTATGTAACATTTGTGGCTCTAACCATTTAATTTAGCTGGACTGAGGGCAAAAATGGCTCTTTGAATTGTAAAGGTTGCAGAACTCTGGTCTACACGTATGCATACATTATCTTTGTAACCTTTCCGACACATTTGAAAATCTGATTTTTCTGAGTAAACATTGACTCTAATTTAGTTACTTTTCAGCTCCTGGTCCTGGAAAGAGTTAATTCAGACAGGAAAGACTCTACAGCCCTCAATCTGCAGGGTAAAATTAAACAAAACTGGTTAATGACGGCTATATTCGCCCACATTGGACAAAGAATTGGCCTTGATTTTTAAATTTAGGTTCCATAAAGGTTCAGATCAACACTGTTGATATTTTCTGTTCACTTTATTATACTATGTTGCCGGGACCCTTGTCCCTAAACGATTCATTTTACACATGCCTAACATGCACTGTCCCTTCATTTGGCTCAGACAATGAGGAACAACAGACTCACAGCTGCATCTAATCATTTATTGAATGCTTTGGGGAGAGCAGTTATGAAAATACGTAATAACATTATCCACAGGAGTTGCCAGATGTTTTGTACTGAAAGAGGGCTCATAAAAAGCAAACATAGCCTGACGCTTCTGTAGAACCAGGTTATCTGTGGTTTCCTCAGCGGATGGGCCGTTCTGGATGCTGTGTCCTCAGCCTGGCGCTGTTCCTCTAACCTTCCCATGGAAGATGAATTCTCGCAGTATTTGTGCGTTCACAAACACACGAGAATCCATCTTGTGGTTTCTCATGGCAGCTGCTGCTTGCGTTTTCATTTGATACGGTGATTGGCTAAAACCAACTTTTGGTAGGCGGGCACTGGGTGTTGCTTCGCCCAATCAGCTTAGAGAGTTCGGCTGAATGTCCCTCCTTTCCCCAAACTGATTCAATGGGAGCGGTTCTAGATTGATTATGAGTAGAACGTAGAGTTCTACACATTATCAATCTGGCTGGCCAGGTTACTGCTCCTGCCAATGAAGCAAAGATTCTGTATACGAAATCATGTTTGGCAGTGGAGAGGCTGGATTTAGGTTTATTTTTGGATTCTCTGGCACCAAAATATGATAAAATGTGTGCTTTAAAGACTTCAGCTCTGACGCTTTCAATGATTGCTTGTGTGGTTTTCATGGCTGCATGTCACTTATAGTGATTGTAGTTCTCTGTTTCCTTTGATGCACGTTCACATGTTCTGAATATAACTCGATACAGCCATGGGAAATATCTGAGCAAGAGAAGAGGTCAAGGTCTTATTCACTGAGTAAAGTGAGTTCACTGGATGAATTAAACCTTGTAATAAATGTATTGCATTTGAAAAACCTTTCTTTGTGGAGTAAGTTTCAGTCTATGCTAATGTCCATCAGATTTTCTCTTTTGTTCAGAATCACTTGGCTAATTAACAGCATCCGAAGGTCTAACGCCTCCAGCAGGAGCCGTTACTGCAGGAAATGTGACGCGTTTGATTTTATAGAAGAGTGGCCTCCGGGTTTACCTCCAGCCAATCCAAACGAGCCAGGAGATCATGAATGATGCAGACTAAAGTGGAACTTGTTTGACTTTTGAAGCTATAAGAGCAGAAATGATGGCAAGTATTTGTTTAACTATCATAAAAGGTTAATCATTTAAAGTTATATAGCCACGTTATATGCCTATACCAAAAAGACCAAATTCCAGTTGATTATGGTAAAATACAGCTATATACTCCAAGAGTCCGTACTGATAGTGTTTTGATGGTCCTTTTTGAAACTAAATGGAACCCCTCAAGAGCGCCATGAGAAGATATAAACATGACGTGGCGCCATCTATCGGCAGTACGTTAGGACTATTAACCAGATGCCAACTAATAAATCAAAATTACATAATGTCGAACTGAGCCTGAACCCTCTGAAATGTATATATATATATATATATATATATATATATATATATATATATATATATATATATATATACACTCACCGGCCACTTTATTAGGTACCCCATGCTAGTAACGGGTTGGACCCCCTTTTGCCTTCAGAACTGCCTCAATTCTTCATGGCATAGATTCAACAAGGTGCTGGAAGCATTCCTCAGGGAGTTTGGTCCATATTGACATGATGGCATCACACAGTTGCCGCAGATTTGTCGGCTGCACATCCATGATGCAAATCTCCCGTTCCACCACATCCCAAAGATGCTCTATTGGATTGAGATCTGGTGACTGTGGAGGCCATTTGAGTACAGCGAACTCATTGTCATGTTCAAGAAACCAGTCTGAGATGATTCCAGCTTTATGACATGGCGCATTATCCTGCTGAAAGTAGCCATCATGGGTTGGGTACATTGTGGTCATAAAGGGATGGACATGGTCAGCAACAATACTCAGGTAGGCTGTGGCGTTGCAACGATGCTCAATTGGTACCAAGGGGCCCAAAGAGTGCCAAGAAAATATTCCCCACACCATGACACCACCACCACCAGCCTGAACCGTTGATACAAGGCAGGATGGATCCATGCTTTCATGTTGTAGACGCCAAATTCTGACCCTACCATCCGACTGTCGCAGCAGAAATCGAGACTCATCAGACCAGGCAACGTTTTTCCAATCTTCTATTGTCCAATTTCGATGAGCTTGTGCAAATTGTAGCCTCAGTTTCCTGTTCTTAGCTGAAAGGAGTGGCACCCAATGTGGTCTTCTGCTGCTGTAGCCCATCTGCCTCAAAGTTCGACGTACTGTGTGTTCAGAGATGCTCTTCTGCCCACCTTGGTTGTAACGGGTGGTTATTTGAGTCACTGTTGCCCTTCTATCAGCTCGAACCAGTCTGGCCATTCTCCTCTGACCTCTGGCATCAACAAGGCATTTCCGCCCACAGAACTGCCGCTCACTGGATGTTTTTTCTTTTTCGGACCATTCTCTGTAAACCCTAGAGATGGTTGTGCGTGAAAATCCCAGTAGATTAGCAGTTTCTGAAATACTCAGACCAGCCCTTCTGGCACCAACAATCATGCCACGTTCAAAGTCACTCAAATCACCTTTCTTCCCCATACTGATGCTCGGTTTGAACTGCAGGAGATTCTCTTGACCATGTCTACATGCCTAAATGCACTGAGTTGCCGCCATGTGATTGGCTGCTTAGAAATTAAGTGTTAACGAGCAGTTGGACAGGTGTACCTAATAAAGTGGCCGGTGAGTGTATACATAGTAAAGAGAATTGGCCCAGGGACTGAACCCTGTTTTACTCCATAAGTGACCCTAGAGTTTTATTTATTATTAACATGAACCAACTGGAACCTGTCAGACAGATAAGATTTAAACCACCCTAATGCTTTTCCCTTAATCCCTACAGTATGTATGTAATGTTTTATTCAAAACTGAGACTTATTTTACGTCATTTTACTATTTTTCGAAAAATGCCTGTCCTGTTTTCTAAATAAAGAAACTTGTTTCTGGGGTTCTGGTTCCCTTGGCGTCTGCCTCGGTGTTCTGGGGGTCTTTGGCTCCTCACAACCACTATAGAGCATTTTTCTCATGAATAAACCTAACAGACACCAGTTCACTCTCACAAACACTACAGGTGCTTGGATCCAGGTACTTACAGACTCACTTCTATACAGAAAACCCCTGTTATTATCTTCAGCTGTCACTTTATACATTTCTTAATAAATAATACCGTACATTATTCAGTGATGGTATCAAGGCGTTGGTTGTTTGTACCTATAATACTTTATCAGCTGGTTCTGTAGTTCTTTTTATATCTCTTTGCAGGTGTAGAAGCAGACTCAGGATGTCATATTGCTCTCTCCCTTTTCTCTCCTCTTTCTCTTTCACCTTTTCTCCCTTTTAGCATTTTGTCTCATCTGTTTCTCTTCTTTTTCCTCTTCTACCTTCCCGTTTCTGTGTCAATTAAACGCAAAATTCCAGCATAAAATCTTATAAAAAAAGACATTTGTTGAGCCTTGCACATGTTCACATTTTCCTGAGGGGATTTTATTTAGATATTTCCAGTTGCGGCCAGTGTTCCTACACAATGCAAAAATGTTCTACAGATTTAGACATTCACCAAATTTGGTTTAGTATTGAAAAACGAACCATGGATAATTAGTGTTTCCAGACTTTTTCCCCATTCCATTGTTCAATGGGGCCTTGTCACGTATAACGTTACAAATTTCTTCGCCATTAGCTCTCTGCGGTTGCATGCAAAAGTTTTCCGATTAAATTATTGTTCCCTATTGGTCTAATATATTTTATTTGTTTTTGCTCTATTTGTTAGTAAATTAATTGTTTTTGTGTATATGTGCAACAACACAACCACGTAATTATATTGTAATGACGTTATAATGAATAAACACAATCATAAGTATATGTTCATTCTCATCTTTGAAAAGTAATGCCAGTGGATCTGGTTAAAGACAAACAAACAAACAAAAAAACTTGTAGAATTAAAATAATTTCTAATATAAATCTGCCATGGGTAAGAATAGTTTTGATCCTAACTTTTGTTATGGAAATATATAAATAATTTTTGTGTTAAAAATGTATTTTTCATAAAATACAAAAAGTTACCTTGTAATCACTAAAACTGTTGCTTGGAGTCTGGGGGAGGTTTACAGTAATAAATACATTCACTCTTGTAGATACCAGGCATGAAGAAGAACGGGAGGTTTTAAGAGGGACCTTTCAAAATGGTATACGGTTTGAAAGCTTTTTATGATTCTTAATGTTTATCTCGGTTAACTCCTAAAAAACCACCTGGGCTACTAATTAATAGTTAGTTCCTGAAGTTGACACTTGAGTATCTGTTTTGCTTGTGGGAAGATAAGCACCTGGAGATTGCGTGTACTTGGACCACACCCCCCAGTTACTCCGTAAGGAGCCGACCGCCTATAATAAACATGTGATTGGGGGTTTGCGGGCAGACAGATGCTTACAATGGCTGTGGAGGGGGACTTTGGTAATATACTAAATGAAGCTTTATGGTAACGTAAGTGTTTGTCTCCCTTTGGAATTACAATTGTAATAAATACATGCATATTATAGGTGTTTTGTCTCTGATAATTGTTTTCTTCCTTTGCTGCCAAATCTCCAAACCGGGTGAGGCGGGCCTTACTAGATGAGACAGGAAGAACTAACAGACCGTCTCGTTACTTTATACGTAGAGCCCCCCAGGGCCCAGCAAACATACGCAATAAAACTTGTTTGTTGTTGTCCCGAGACCATGCCGCCCTGGGCACAGAGCCATGTTGCTCACACGTCTGTAGTCCCAGTTAAACTCCCTGCTTTCTGACTGCTGTAGGTTGTTTAGGTTGTTGAGGTGGAAATGTTTTGCAGTGAGCTGAGCTTCAGGTGGTGACTCCGTTTTAAAACGCTGTGAAATGTCTTTAATGTGGTTCAGTCAGGTGTGGACAGAAGTGTCTCTGTGGCTGAATGAGCTTGGCGGAGAGCGTGTCTGCTCGTGTTAGAGGTTGAATGTGTGTTATTGGCTCCTGTTGGGAAGCTCAGCGCTGCCAAACTCCCCGCAACAGAGCAGGGAGAGGAGGCGGGGCAATGACGCAGGAGGGCTGCTGCTATTGGCTTAGGTCGCAGGGGGCGGGGTTTTCCTTGACAGACAGGCGGCGCTTCTGCAGTCTGCCTCATTTTTCCAGAAGGAACGCGGCGGACGGGTCGGAGCGAGGCGATTCTGACCGACTCATAACGGAGCCTCGGAGCGGCGGAGACCGCGGCTAGAGCGGGGCGAGCTGGCACCAACTGCCCTCAGGAACCAGCGGAAACCGGTTCTGACAGCTGCAGCGTACGTGCTTTGACACACCGGCTAGCATCCGGCCGCCCTGGGCTGAAGTCCGGACGGCGTCGGCCTCTCCCCCCCCCACACCCCGGAGCTCCGCAGCACTTGGCGGGGGTTTGTTCTCCATCGGCCGGCTTTGCTCGCGCTGTGCCTCGGCTGGACCGTGCTAGCATTACCGCATGACGGCGGTTTTTGGGAAGCTGCCGGAGCGGAGACGGACCTTCGGGATCGGAAACAGTGCCATCTTTATCTTCTCGTTGTTTTCCGAGGCATTTGCTTCGGTTCCAGATGGATTTTTGAACGTTTTGCCGACCTCCTTGGATTAGCATACGGATATTGTGCTCCGAGGCTGAGGACACAAGTGGAAGGAACAACCTTGAGATTTTCAGGTGAGGGGGGTTTTCCTGTGGCTCAGCCTGCCGTCGGAGGCAACAGAAAGCGGGTTTAATCTCTTATCATTCAGGTGATGTGAGCTCGGAGCTCAGCTGGTGGTTGTGTGTGAGAGAGCCACGTCCATGTGACCTGTGTGTTTGTTAAGGTCTAATTGAGCTGCATCCTTATCCGGGGAGCCCTGCTCTGCACCCCGCAGGAAACCTCTGCGCACTATATCTTGCACATCCTCAAGCTTTTCTTTTTTTTTTAACATGCATTTTTATTTAGCTTTCTTTTTTTAAGCTTTAAATTCTTGACTCATGACCCAGTTCTGTTTGGATTGCTGATAAATCCCGGGAATAATCATGCTGCAGATGTGCTCCCTAAACCAATCTTGTACAGATTTCTACTTTATACTCTGCCTTCCGATATGTTTTTTTTTCGTTTTTTGTATTAAAAGACGTATATTAAGTTTTTAAATCGCAATCGGCTGCGTGGAGCAGAAGATCATCTTGAGTATTAGAAGAAGAAAAAAACTACCCATGAATTACTCTGTTGCAGTTTGTATGATAATCCACGGATTTTTCTCATGTCTAATCCATTTCTACAATCTGAGCTCATTCTGACCTCCTTTTTAGAGAAAATATTATTTTCTTCTAATACAATATTCAACCCAAGTTTATGTATTGTGTGCTTTTTTTAATTGAGAGAAGCCTTTTGGGTTTTTACAGAAACAATTAAAAATGCAGAACCCAACAGAGTCGCGCTATGGGGTCTAATTTGACCTCCCTGGGACGGCTGATCTACATGTTAAATGATCTTGGACAGATTTCCAGCAATTATGACCCGATGTCTTAGCTGGCGGTTAGATTGAGGGTCCGGAAAACTTTGATTTCATGTGTTTTTATTTGCATTACCGGGTTTGCTCTCCCCTCCATCCCTATAAGCGTTAGCAGCAGGAACACTTTCCATTCCCTCGGTGATGCTGTCTTCTTGGGTGGAGACGGGGGAGACGTCCCTTATACTCTCATTTTGCACCAAAATCGCACAACGAAACGACTTCAGTTCAGCAAACTTGAAAGAAGTTTCTTTATTTCAACAAACGTGGATTGAGGCGGCCTCATCTCGACCGACTGAGGCGTCGTTGGTTCTGCAGAAGCTTTGTCGGGTCGGCTGAGTCCTAATGAACCGTTGTCGAGGTGGCGTACTTTCCCTCTGTTTACACAATATTTTCTTAGTGAAAGTGGAACGGTTTCGTAGCGTTTCTACTAGGGTTGTCAAAAATATCTATACTCCAAAACGTATCGATATTCCTATGCTGTATACAATGTTAATTTGGCAGGGTATAGATACTAAAGCGCACAGCCCACACTGGACAGGGCCCACATTGTTATTTTGCACCCACACATAGGGCTGGATGATAATTCAATAAGAATGTATATCTATGATAGACAAAAAAGGGTCAGTAAAAATTTCAATAGAATAACAGTTTTCCTTTTGCATTTTAGCCTATAATGTGTATAATAGTCATTACTTCCCCCCAACCAATCACAAACGCAGACCCAAGCTCCGCCCCCCTCTTTTTTGTCAGAGAGCACGCTTTCTTTATTCTTTTTTAAAAACTTGCAGTTTTGGTAAAAAGTTGGTTGAATAAAGGGTTGAGATTGAATTCAGTGTTCTGTATCTAAAAATAAGTTGCTAAGCAACCACATAAAATGGCCCAGAGTTGCACTTATAATATGTCTTTAATTTGTTGATAATTATCGGTATCGATCAATATGATTTCTATTTTATCGATATGCTTTTTTTTATATATCGTCCAGCCCTACCCACGCACATATATTTGTGACTACTATGACCTCCGCAGCTGCAGGAGGGCCAGACCAGCCAAAGCCTTGTTGGGAAATATCGAGCATACGATGCGAACGAAGGAGGGAAACCCAAAGATGTCGTCAATCCTGTGAGCAAACGGTGCTTTAAAGTGAGCAGCGCAACATGTCAAGGGCCGACACCCTGGCCTTCATGACGAATTCAGACAAGTTCCCGTTCGTAATTTAGCTTTATGTATCAAACGTATTGCTGATGTTAGCTTGACCGGTGGTGCGCGTTATTGTTGTGATTAGCTGTGGCTAGCACCCTACTAGCGCTGTTTAGCTTGCTGCTCAATTAATGCTGGTTGTTTTGTCATTGGCCATTAGCTGTATGTATAGAAAAAATGTAGTCATAGTTGCTAATTTTGGTTTTGCATGACCTTAGGAAACCAATTTCTTTTTGCACTACCGCAGATAAATGTTGGTGGCATATTTTTGCCATTGTTAATTTTAGATTTCTGGATTATTTGCACATTAAAAGAATAATACCTATGATTTCCACACTTATTTAAATGGCATCTATCCAAATCGAGTTTGTAATATTAGCATCGTGACAACCCTTGTTTGTACTGTTTGTCTACATCACAGTGGCGCGTTTTCTCTGAAAACGACACGACTCGAAGACGGGTTCCAGTGTCTACAAGAAACGTTCTGGAAACTTCCGGGTCTCCGTTTGTCGTGTAGAGAGAAAAAAATAAATCTTCCTGTTTGGGAAAATCCTGGAACAGAATAATTTGGTTTTGGCACCTTTTTTAAGGAGCGTTTTTACTTATGCATTTCTAAGACCATAGTGCCTACTAGTGGTGTGGCAGGGACATTACCCCATTTAACATTTCACGTGCATGTTGATCATTAAAACTTTGACACTTTGTGTTAACAGAACCAGACCATCAGAACTATTTTTAATGGATCGTTGTCATGTTAACAGGGCTTTAGAACAAAATGACCTCCAACTCTGCTCCTAGCCCCGCAAAGTTCGAGGACCGTTTTGTTTTTTTTAATATAACTTCAGTTTGTGTGTCACTATTTAAGGTTATTTATTATTTTTTTGTGCGGTAATTCAAGGGCGCCTCTTTTTTTGTTTTAAAAAACATGCATCATTGATTTTTATTTTAGTAGAGTTAAACTTATACACAGTTTCACTCTCCGTACCTGTAGGGGGCGACAACGTGCTCTGTTTGTCTGCCACTGGTTAAAAAAAAAAAAAACAAGCTTGATTTGTCTTCCAAGATTTCAGCATCATGTTTGTTTATTGAGTTCATGACCTGAGCTGAACTTGTTCTTTATATTCTTGTTTTCCCTTCTCCACTGTGTGTCTTTGGCGCCACCTGTTCAACGGGAGGTGTATTGCAGTGCACGCATTCCTCTGCTGGCGTTGCATTGCCTTGTAGTCAAATTTGGGCTTAGAGATTGTTTAATAATTAAAAGATTGGTTGAATTTTAAACAGATGTGTGAACAAACACACACGTCTTTCTGTTTTCTCCTCCAGCACATAAATCACATAATGTCAGATTTTCCTACATTAATTCCTACATCTTCCTTTTTTCTTTATCCATTTCAGGGCCATATATAAATAAGCTACTTTTTTTAACAATTAAACCCCTATGGCTTTCATGAACTGTTTTTTTTATTTGCTGCTCAAAGCTCTGCTCAACAATAAATTCATTCACACAATTTGCTCATTAACATCTGAGCGGTTAACGTCTGGAGCATTTTTTCATGGCCAACCACGAGGAATCAGCTGCTTTTGTCAGAAAACCAGGAGCATTTTGAGCATCTAAGCTGCAATAATAACCAGTTCTGCATTCTCAAAAGAACCGGATCGTGTCAGAACCTGCAAACTGAAACCACAGACAGCAGGAACGTGTCCAGGTTGACCCCCGGAGCCCTGATTTAGCAGCCGTTTGTCCTTTTAACGCTGCTCTGCTGTTACAGACCTCCTCCTGGAAGCTGCGGCTCAGTTTGTCATCTGGAGGCTGAGATCCGTCGCAGGTTCCTCTTCCTCAGGCGGGGAGTTCCCCGTACAAGCCTGCGAATAATTAAATCTGCTGTTTTTGTCCCTTTCCCCCGTCTCGCTTCTCGCCGTGTAATACCACTGCTGAAGTTTTCACCTCTGCGCCCACCAGAGTGCAGTTTAAATATTTATCGGTGGTTGGGAGGCGAGCTGAAGTGCTGTGCAGGAGCGTTTCGCTGCTGCCTCAGCTGACTCCTTACTTAACCCGCCCAGCAAGCGTAAAAAATCCCAGTCTGGGAGATGAAAAGCGTCCTTTACATTTGCTCAAACCCTTCCAAGTGTGAGGCCCAAATTCCTGATGACTCCCGAGAGTTTGCCGCAGAACCATTTCACACTTCACCTCCGGCACTTCGCGTCGACGCTGCGGTTAGCGAGGTGAGCGGAGGGAAGCGGCGATGCATGTCGGAGCGCGCGGACCCCGGCTGACCCCAGGGCCTTTCTCCAGGCTTGGCGTCCGCGCGTGAGTTTGCATATTAAGGTGATTTTATTTGCAGCGTGGAGACCTCCTCAGCTTAAAGAGCTCTTATATAATGTGTGGCGAGGCTAATCAGGGAATCTAAAGCTCGGCCTGGACAGCTGCAGTTCATTTTTCCTCACAGAGGTTCAACCAGGACATCTCTAAGGATCTGCTTTCTGCCAGGAAGGAAACACCTTTTGGCACCCTGACTGATGAAGAATGGAGATTCTTTTATCCACATTTAGAGGCTTAAAGTTAGGATATAAATGCCTTGATTGGACTGAGGCTGGCGTCAGCATCCAGATCCACTACGCCCTGCACCCGGGCCGGGGCGGGAACCAGCTGGAGTTTTGCTCACGGCTCCAAAGTCGTCTTTTCAGATGAAAGTTTTCGTCTCATTTGGAAGTCGAGGTCCCAGATTCTGGAGGAAGAGCGGCGAGGCCCAGGATCCACGATGCTTGAGGTCCCGTTTTGACGTTTCCACACTCAGTGATGGTTCGTGGAGCCTGCTGGTTCTGGTCCACTGGGTTTTCTAAAGTCTAGGACCTCTGCAGACAAGCTGACCTGACGGCAGCTTCCAGAGCAACCTGGGCTTCCAGAACCGCTCGGCAGAACCACAGGCTGATCACCTCCATGCAGCGCCGCATCGATGTAGGAAGTCCTGCAAAAGGAGCCCAGACCAAGTATTGAACGTATAAAAAAAACTTTCCAGCAGTCTAAATGTTCTGAGACACAGAATTTTGGGGTTTAATCATCTTCAAACTATAATCGACAAGAAACAAGTGGTTGAATTATTTCTATAATTTCCTATAGTTACACCGTCTGCTGGTCAGGATGGGGGTATACCCGACATCAGACGGGGAAATATTATATTATTCTAACAACTGTGGTTCTAAAAATGCATCATATAATGTCAGAAATAACTGCTGTTATTTAACAGAAGTATACTGTTACCTTTAACTTTGATTTTGATTCAGAAACTTAGGCCAAATATTCACTGAAATATAGATTTCAACTAGTAGTAAACACATTTTTTTGTTTTTCTGCTCTTTATAGACAAGTGTAACGAGCAGATTATTCCCAGACGAATTAATTTTTAAAATTTAAGTAACGTTTTCTTGAAATTAGTGCATTTGTCCCTGATTTGAGCAGGTAAATACGATGATCTGCCAATGGAACGAGTATTTTTACCCCTAAAATAAGATAATTAGACATACTGCACTTGAAATAAGATGATGGAGATAAATTGTTCCTATTTTTAGTTCGAAATCTTATTCCATTGGCAAATAGTCTTGTTTACCGGCTCAAATCAAGGAAAAATTCACAAATTTCAAGAAAATCTTTCTTACTATTAGTTCCCTTTTTGCAGTGTGGAGTAAAATCTGAATTTCCTCGGCATGGATAAAGGAAGCATCCTATCCAGAGTTGGTCCGCTCAGGATTTTCTGGCTGATTTCAGACTTGGCAACAATAGTTTTAGCCTGTTTGTCTTCGAAAATGATAAAATATATAAAAACAGCGTTTTCTTTTAAATAAAAAAAACAAATGGGGGTTTACATTTTAAGCTGGTCTACCAGTATTCGGTGGGATTAGCATAGCGAACGTAACAAAAACAGCTTTTGAGTTTTAACCTTCGGTCTGTTGTTAAAAATGCTGGATTTGAAAATGTTGGCAGCTTTTAAAAAAACGAAAGAATAAAAGTCCAAAGCAGCAAGGTTGCCGTTATTTCTCTCTCGCTCTCTTTTTCTTGCAGCCTTTTGGTTACCAGCCTGTTTGCTGCAATATTTCAAATCTAGCCTTTTATCCAGTTCTATCCGTCCTGCGCTGCTAAACTGATCAGAGGAGATGCAGAGCAACCACATGATCTCCTTTCACCTCGTCTTTTGCCAGAAGGCAGTATTGATTATTTGGTCATTTTTGCAAAGAAAGCTGTAAAATATTAAAGTCTTAAAGCTTTTTATCACCCGGCTTTCAGCTTTATTCATTATAAACACCATTAAAGCTTTATTAGTGCCTAAAGCTAACAGATTTTTTTCATGTGCTTCTGTGCATAAAGCCTAATGAGAACCTGAACCTTGTCAGGTTCAGCTCTAAAGCAACAAGACGACGACCCAGCGAGTGAATATTTCTGACTGGGTCAGTTTGGGTCGACGGAGGCCAGCTCCTGAACCGCCGGCCGACGCTAACCTCACCCGCCTTTTAGTCCCAGCGGGGGGTTCCTTCCCCGCCTGATGGGAGGATAGTTGAGGGGCCAACGGGCAGAAAGTCCCCCCCCCCGGATGACGCAGCAGGTCTGGACACCGCCAGTGACTCCCCCAAGGCGAATTCCTCGCATCGCTGCAGAAACATTCCCAGTTAATGTCCTGCTGACATGAACTCGTGGCAGAGCGTCTCCGCTCGGATCAGAGCGCTGCGTGGAGGGGGGTGGATGTAGCCGTGGATCTGCAGTGTAGTTCGTTTTAGCTACTTACTCCTCGCAGGTGTGTGCAGGTGGGCTCCAAACAACAACCAGCCCCCCCCCCCCCCAAATCTAATCTGCCTCGGCTCCGTTCGGCACGTCTGGGATTAACGGGAACACAGGAGTAAATCCCTGCAGCCGTTTCCTGCTGGGAATGCCCGCTGTCCGTGTGTCGCTGCACATGTTCACCTGGTCATGTGTGCTCCTGCGCGTCACAGGGATGTGGACCTGGGCGACCGTGATGGTGCCGTGACTCTCTGTGGGAGCTGGACTGTGTGAGCGTGATCGGTGTGACCAGCAGCGATGCGGGCCGGCCCGTTTCTGTGGCTGCGGTGGTAATTTATCATAAACAAGGAGGAGAGGACTCTGTGACAAAGAGGAACGGCAGCTGGGAGGTTCTGGAAGGTTCTCATTTGTGCAGCAGTGATGAGATCATTTATTATTTTAGCAGGTTGTGAAAAAAAACTTGATGGTGAAGGTTAATCAGGAATGCAAGCAGGACATGGAATAAAATCCCCTCAGATGTTTGAGATGTTTGTCCTGTTTATCATGGCAGATTGGTATCAGTATCTGATATTAATATTGCTGTTATGCCCGATAACCATATTTACCGATGTGTGCGTATTTGTGTATACAAACACATTTACGTTTCTAGGATGATCAAATATTGCACAGTGTTGCACCGACTGAAAACTATGCCAACTGAATCTTTAAATGTCGTTTATAGTATAGATTTACATGCGGCTTTGTGACGGCATGAAATACGTCCACACTGCTGACATTACTTCTCTACTATATTTAAAAACACCACATTCCTGGCGCTGATGCATATCTGTCACATGACCGAACAAAAACTGCATGAACAACGCCCTGAAACACAGGTACAAAGGGCAACTAGATGGAAATAAGCTTGGGTTGTTAATGGGGCTGGTATCATCTAGGATGAGCCGATTCGATACGGTTCTCGATACGTAGCTCAGCTTGATTTGATTTGACTCCAATATCGATATTTATTACTTTCAAATTAATGCCCAAAGTCATTCAATCAACAAAACTAAATGTTATATTTATGTTCAATTTATTGAACACCTATACATTCACAGGAAAATAAAGTGCATTTGGTTCAATGCATTTAACGTTTCACAGAAACCAAAAATGTGCCAAATGTCTGATTTTGGGGACGAAGGCGCTTCTAAGATCCTGTCGGCCGTTCTGCAGATACGACTCTCTTGCTCTTCCTCGCTGTGAACAGTAATGGTGTGCTGTAATAACGCCCCCTGGGGGTTGGGAGGTATATTAATCTTTGTACCGATTTTTATGCACAGCCCTAGTTGTTAATATCGACCCAGTTTGACTTATCGGACCGATAGGTTAAAAAATTACTAACATTGGCAGAGACTGATGTTAAAGCTATAGTTGGTAATTCTGTTCAGAAACACTTTTTGCTATACTGCGTAAAATGGTCCTTCCATCCTGAAACTAGTCAATACATTATGTATTCACAAAAAGGAGGTTAAAAATCACTCTGTAGGAGCTGCAGGCCTGTAAAAACTATAACCAATCTTTGCCATTCGGTCCGAACAGCATGGATTTGTTAAAGTTTTGTTCCTGCTCTCACCCATAGATGTTATATACTCACCCCCCTCTGTCTCTCAGGTTCTGGGGGTATCACCTTATCCTTAACTTGCGTAACACCAGTGTTCGTGCTCTTTCCTTCCTAGTTTCCTCTTGATGGCTGCGCATGCACACTTCTAGTGTTTATGTATCCGGTTAGCTTAGCAGTTAGATTAGCGGTTAGTTTAGCAGCTAGGTTAGCGGTTAGCTAGTGATGGACAGACTCTCAGCAGGGGTCCGTCACCCTCTGCTGAGAAACTGCGGGAATAACAAATGTAGGACCAGAGTCCTCCATCAGGGGGCGATAGCCCTCACAGCTCTTGGAAAGAAGCTGTTCCTACGTTTATTTTGGTGTAATTTTATTGTAACGCGCTGTAAAGAACCTTGCCTGTTGGAGTCGCTTCCCTGTTATGCTAATTTACCCCAATCAACCTCCCAGGTATGTTCCATGTTGTTCAGCTGGTTGTGGATGCAGCTGTGGAATTTAATAAGTTGCTTTATTCTGTGAAATAAATTTCTAAATAAACGCAACTTGTATATGTTTTTCCCTCTTTATGATGCACGTTTTGACTGATGCGACTTATATTCCGACTTATAATATGAAAAATGCAGTAAATAATTAACAATACAATTATGTCAATACAAAATGAAAATATTGAATTATATCATAACTTTTAAGATGCAACTTTATTTTAAAATTCAAACATGAGACTATAGTGAACAGGTGAATTATTATTATTATTATTAAATTAGAGTATGCCGTTTTTGATTTAAATGTCTGTAAGAGCTTAGAAATGAAATGTTCAAATTTTTCTTTTTGCTGTTAGTTGATATCAATGTAAATAACGGTGTTAGATGGGCAGATAATATCGCATTATATCGATCGGAAATCGTAATAGACTTTGACTATCGGCAAATATCGTATCGTCATCCCATAAAAATCAATATAACATAATATTGTGACAAAGCTACGTACTCTTCTGGGTTAATGACTTCTCGCTGAGTTTTTCAGCTGGAGATTTCCTCCTCATGGAGAGCCGACCCCCGGCTACCCAGGCAACAGGTACCGGGGCCTGCAGCGACCAAAATACTTCAGAAACTATTCTAAATCTTTCCCCGCTCGCTGATATGGTCAAATTCTGTGAGACTTGTCGTTTCTGTGCGCGGAGGAAACCATAAGGCCCCTTAGCCCTTTACCGGAGGTCAATAAATGTGGAGGAAGCTGCCACAGCGTCGGCAGACATTTTATTTTATGCTAAAGGCCTGGAGACGTTGTCTTAATGTCAGTCTGATACATCTATTTCACTGCTGGAGCGAGCCGTTTGTTTCTCTGTGTGTGTGTGTGTGTGTGTGTGTGCGCTATACCCCGCCACGCATCATCGGCATGCTGTTAGCGTTCCCAGATTGAGTGGGAGAGTCGGCTTTTACAACCAGAGCAGAGATTATATAACTGCCATTTGACTGCAGTATCACTTCATTGATCAGGGGAGATAATAGTTTGAATCACATTAAGCGTCTTTAAAGCCTTTTAGGGGTTTAAAGTCTCTGCCTTTAAAGTCCGCCTGACCTTTGCAGGTGTGTATTCAGTGTTTCACTCTACAGTTGCCTTTTAAAACCCATCAGGACTCCTTAGAAATAAGAATGCTAAAACCTGCCGTTCGGATCGGCGTGTTTGCACAAAGCTTTCTCTCTTCTAGCGCCAGCTTATCGTCCAGATCAGCTCCTCCTCTGTCTTTCTGCTCCTCTTCGGTCGCCGTTCCCATCGGGACGTCCTCCTGCAGCCTTTTCTACCCCTTTGACTCGGCCTGTAAATCCCTGTAATGACTTCTTCCTGCTCTATTGTGTGCTAAACTGAAAACGAACCGTTAAAAAAAGCCCGATCGATACTCCAAAAGTAGATCCAATACAGTAATGCAGTTTAATGGGCCCTAATGTGATCTCTGGCTAATGCAGCTGATGGAGTCTTAATACGTTTTATTCTGCCTCTTAACTGTAAACTTTTGTGCATTGCATCCTTTTTTTTGGTAAAACATTTATAAGTTACTCTGCCTGCAACATCGGAGGCAGGGAGAACCAACATTGGGCTGCAGTAACAAGAACTAACATTTTAACTGGATGAGAAGTGTTCATGTTTATCTAAAACGAATAAAAATGCTCCTAAAACCAGTAAAATAACGGCGTTCAGCTTGGCTTCTACAACAACATCCCAAGCTTTCTGATCCAAAGCTGAACGTGCTGCAGGTCGGTTGAAGCCGAAGGTGCCGGTTTGGCGCTGAGATCCGAACTCTGCACGTGATTTCTGGTAGTTTTAGATTAATCTGTTACGACAATTAAAACAGTCGTCCCATTTAAAGCTGACTAGCCGGGTCATGGACCAGCAGAACCATGGAGGAGCGGAGCACATGTTTAACTCATGTTAATTATCGACTAATTACTGCGTGAACAAATGTTCACCGACGGAAAGGAAAAGTTAGAAAGCAGAAATATGTTAATATTTATAAAGTCACATCTGCCTCCTTTAGCACTTTTAATGACTATATTCCTGTTTTAATTTACCATGATCCGGCTTTAATTACCGACCCGGTACACGAGGAAACGGGCGTGCAGGTGGATGTATAAATAGCAGAATTAATGACTAATATTTGCTGATTATGCCTGCCTCTCCTTCCACAGCCTCTCTAATGCAGCTTCCCTTCTGCGCCGTCATCCATCCACTTTCTATCTGTGCTAATGGCTTCTCCATTAACCCCACCTGATGGCCGTGTGGGTAATTACAAACATATTTACGGCCTGTGGACACACACAATGAGAAATAAATAACGTGTTTGACCAAGCAGAAAGAGACATTAGGCAGCTGGGCCTCTCAGATTTACCTCGGCACGCTGCACTCAGTCACCCACCCTTACTCCTCTCTTTAATGGAAGCTGTTGCCAGAAGGTGTAACTGTCGCGTCCTGGACGCTATGTTCTCGGCAGCCCAACGTCTACTCTGTGCCGTTTTTAACAGTCCTGCGCCTCTGCTCTGTTGTGCAACGGGATATTTAAAAATAAAATCAATATAGACTGTGATGTAAGGGGAAGGGACGGCGCTTTTGTTTCAGCACACAGCAACGCTTGTGATCTTTTTCTACTGTCGTACCAGTTTCCCCTTCTTGTTTTTTATCTGAAATGTGATCAAGTATAAACCAAACGTGGCCTAAATGGGATAGTAGAGGTCCCGATGTCCCGTGTCTGCAACACGGGGCCCAAATCATCAGCCCTCAGCCGCCATGCGGAGCAGTTAGTGGTTATATGCTGAGTTGTGGCGCTGGTCATTAAGTAGGGCTGGACAATTAATCACATCTGCAATATAATCGCAATTTTAAAAAATGCAACTTCCAAATCGCAGAGGTCTGCACTTTTTGTCTATGTATCAATTAATAGATCAGACGCGTCGGTAATGTGTTTAAAGAGGGTTTGCTCCACATGGAAGTGAAGAGAGCTGCAGCAGTGAGATAATCTAGTTTTATTTGTTTTAGAGTTTATATAATCGTACTTTTTTACCGGAAACTTTCAGGAATCTCACCATAGTATTAAGTAGTGGTCAAAGTGTTTAATACATAGACTTGCTTGTTGGTTGCTCTTTATGTTCAGCAAGGATTGATGTCCAACTCAACAAGCTGTTCTCTAGAACAATAATATTCTGGTTAATAAAAACTGTTAATTTTCTTGTTTGAAATAGTCCTGGTTTAAATACATCTACATCTACAGGCCATTTTTGTTGCTAGTGGTTAATGCAGAGAAAAGTCCAAATTAAATCACAATTATGGTTGAAATAAATCACAATTTTGATACTTGGCAAAATCGTACAGCCCTATCATTAAGGCCAAATATCCCTACTTGGCTCTTCTCTGGCCGAGGGTTGTGGTTCCACATCCTGTGGTTCATTCAGATGCAGCTTTGCAGACCTGCTGCCTTATTATTTTTAAGATAAGATAAGATAAGATAGGCTTTATTGATCTCACATTGGAGAAATTCACTTGTCACATCGGCTCAGTAGTCAATAATCAGAAGAAGGTGCCAAAAGTAGGACATGGTGCATCGGTTATATACAGTGTGTCCTCGTTTATACAGTCGATTAAAAAAAAAAAAAAGAAGTAAATTAGAAAAATAAGAATAAAAATACAAAATAGAAATAAGGCAGAGGATGTCTTATGTACATTCACGGTGACTTATATACATATGTATTGACATATATTCAGGTGGCAATAGCAATAGTAACTTAGAAAAGTAGTTTTTCCTTTAACCCTTCCAAACAATCCATACTTGCTCTGTGGTTTTCTAATAATCTTACCTTTCTCATGTGGACCGAAGCCTGTGGAGCTTTATATGGAGCTCTACTTTTTCTATTGTTTATTCTAGCTTGACTCTTTTTGTATTGCAGTGGTGGATTCCCTTAAGGTTCTGATTCTACACAGTTTTCCAAACAAAAATATGTTTGCTTTGGTTTTTTTGTCTTGAGTAAAATATAAATAGGAACTTTATGATGCTGCTTCTCATTCCTTTTCAGCAACTTAAATACAACTTTGAGTTAAAAGGCAGAGCACTTATATTTTGTCCAGCCTCTTTGGGTTTTCTCAGTTCTTGTTGGACTTTTCAGTCAGATAAAGCTACTGGTACTTGTGGAGTCCCACAAAAGGCTCCATTCTTTTTCCTCTTATGTTCAGTTTCTACATGTCCTCATGTTGTTATATTATTAAACATTAAAACAAATAATTTCAGGCCTCTATGTGGTTCAGTGCTAGAGAAGGTGGACCATATGTCAAGTCCTCAACATCGCTGTCTCGTGTACGATTTTGATTTCCCAGCTTCCTCCGCCCTTCTTCCTGTTGAGCTATTGATTAATAAAGGGCACTAGTGACACAAAAACTTTGACTTGTTAACCTCGTTGGGCCCAATTTCAGGCCAAGCTGAGCCACGCCTATTTTATCAGGCTTTAAAAGTAGGTCAGAAATGGTCATGTTTTTTTCTTTCCTAAATACATCCAAGGAGGAGGCTTTAATCTTTATAAAACAAGTACCTTATTTCTATTTTCACAAATACTTTTGGTTTTACAACATTTTAAACACACAAAGACCATTTAACGTTCTATCAAACGTTGCTGACTCTCAGAAAAATGCTTTGCTGTGCTGACATGCTTACCTCCACCACCTCAAGGTCAATATCGTTAAAATCTAGAGAGTCGTACCTTTTTAAATAAGATACAGAACGTCCTTGTCTCATCTGTGCCGGTGAAGTAATTTCACTGCGTAACGAAGCTTACAAAACTGCCAGTCACTGCTGCTGTGTGGACAGGAGTGCACAGGCAGTTACCAACAAGCTGCAGCTGTGAACAATTACCAACGTAGCCTTCTGCAGCACTGTTTTTTTTTTCTTCTTTCAACATAACAACACAGTGAACAGGCTAGAAGCTTTTTAAAAAGGAATGACTTATGAGTTTTCAATATATTGATTTATGCCGTGCACAATGGTGCATGTTGAGGAAACACAGGGTACACCTTATTACCAAAGGCTTTTTCATGTGCAGAAAGAGTTCTACAATGAACATCAGCACTTTTATTTGACCAGCTGCCCTTTTATAAGGTGAAAAACACAGCTAGCACAGTTTCGGCATATTTGGGTAAAGATCTCTCTGGCACACTGCCCACTAAAACCTTTGTGAAACAAATACGCTTCAGCTGACTCAGTCCAGATTTGCTGCAGTTATAGTCAAGATGGGGATTTACAAAGTCTGAGGCCTCTCCTATATTTTCAAAAGGGGTTTCATGCAGTTCTTCAGTGTTTATTTTTTATTTTATTTTAGTTTTAGTTTAAAAATTAGATTTTTTCTTCATTTAATCACCTATAAATCAGACATGGTGACATTTCCAACAGTGGTTTCACTTGAAAAATATTCTTTAATGCCTTAGCTTCACACAAACACTTAAGTTACATTTACGCTTCATAGCTTTGGAGCTGTACTTGATTTATACCAGATATGTAATTTCAGGTGGAAATTACTCCTAAAACCCTCTGGGTTAAAAAAGAAAATAACATGTCCCCAAGCTTAAATTTATTTTATTAGTCATAGAATAAGTTTAAGTAATTAAATGAAAAATCTGAAGTGCTCCATTTTCTCCATGTCTGATTTATCGTCAGAATAATCAATTACTAAAATAACCGTTTGTGACATCCCTTGTCATGGGACGGTGATGATGGTGATTTTCAAATGAAGCAGAGAAGTAATGTCAGCAATACGTCCATTTTTTCACTGTGTCGAAAAGGTGGGGATATATTAGGACTGGCCGATTTTTATCGATTCATTTGAATTTGCACTTTATTAAGATACAATTTTTGGAAAACTATATATATCAGTCCTGAAAGGGGAAATTGTTTTGGTAAAAGCTTGCAATGTTGAATATATGTTTAGGAAAATATGCTCTGAAGAGGAAACCTTTTTTTTAATTCAATTCAATTCAATTTTATTTATATAGCGCCAAATCATGAAACATGTCATCTCAAGGCACTTTACAAAATCAAGTTCAATCATATTATACAGATTGGGTCAGATTATTATCGCTACATGTAATCAATTACATGTAGCGAATACCGAGGGTATTCGCTACATGTAATTGATTCTTGTGCAATGCCTTCAGAATCAGTTCAAAAGCATGTTAACACAGTGTAAAGTGTATGAGATAGCATAGCTACTGTATATTTGTGCACTTATTCTAATAATAATTAGTTTAAAATTAATTTAAACATGGTGAAATGTTCAAATTTACTACCAACTCCTCTGCCTCACTGCTAAGCTCCAGTGAATGAAGCTGCTGGGCTGCTCTGCTCTCGGTAGAGAAGGGAAACTAGAGACAACAGTCCACTGTTTCTTGCTTAGCGACTCATATTTGGGGATTTTTCAGACCCCTTTCTGTGTTTTTGGTGATTTAGCAGCTTCACTTGAAAGCAGCAATCTGTCTGTCTGTCAGGACAGCAGCTAGAGCTGCGTGGATTCTCCCTATTCCCTCAGCGCTGTCTCACAGGCAGCTGCTGCGTGAAAAGGCAAGTTATTGCACCATTAATCACTCATCTTTGTTCAAGCGGAACCTTTTATTTATTTTGCCTTATTTTAAGGTTTGCACTTCAAGCCCAATGGGGAAATTCGTCTTGGTTTGTTGTTGCTTTTTTTTATCAAATAAAAACGATGAATGAATGGTTTCCTTGTTGTTTTAGCCATAATAGATATCGGCCCAAATATCAATAAGTGTATCCCTCATATTTTGTGAAGTCATGAAATAATCTGACCCTGTAACCTTTGCCTGACGTCAGGTAACGCTGATGTCTTCTCAGCATGCACTGCAGCAAACTCCCAGACAGAAGTCTGGACTTTTGGAAGAGTCCATTGGAGACAGAAGTCTGCGTTAGAGGGGCTCATGCTGGTGATGATCGGTTAATGCATTTGATCAGCTGTTTTGCTTTTTTGTTAAAGAAATGTAACTGTGGCCGTCGCCTCTTAACATTCTGTTGTTTCATTAGATTTCTGAAAAACCAAAAGGCAAAAAACACAGTTGTTGCAAACAGGATTGCGTTGGGTTTCGTTTGTGGAGCCTAACATGGCTCAAAACATGGGTCAGAAATGAAATCTAGTGTGTAGAAATGACCACAGATGAGTGTTTTCCTGTTAGGCTGCATGTGAATAATTGCTCAAACCTTGATTGAAATGCGTTTCTTTTCCACTTGATGTTTGGGTTTCTTCCTTCCCTTTCCCCTGAGAGCTGTTTGTCAGGTTTATTGTAGCCACAATGAGGATTAAATGTTAACAAGTGTGAGTCAAGTGCTACTGTTGGAAGCTGTTTATCACCAATTTAATGTCACTTTTATGCATTTGAACTGCTGTGAGTCATGAATTTGTCTGAATCATGACAATACAATCCCCATCAACTATTCAGAGTTTTTGCCCCGTCTAATTATTCTTTTACTCAGATCTCAGGGTTCTCTGTCGGGGTCAGAAACCATTTTATTCTTTTCATTTAAACTTTTAGCCACTGTTGCTAATTGCCAGCAATTCAATTAGCCACTTACAATGTTGATTTACCACAACCTGATTTGAACTCAGCTCAAATATTATTTAATACAAGCTTAGACAAATCAAGAATCTTTATTGTTATTATGTAATCATAGTGAAATTTTGGTGAGACACAGACTAAGAATTCAGATTTAAAGTCTTAACAAAAGGGGAAAAATACTGCGCAATTGTTGATGGATAATGAGGCATAATCATATAAAAAATGTTCAAGTTGGAAGTACCAAACATTTCCTAAGAAGCTAAAAAGTCTGCAAAAACTCCTTAGCATCAGCTAAAAAATTGACAGCAGTCAGTTTGTAAAACACTGTCCAGTTGGGTGAATGTCCAGACAAACTGTGACAAAGTGGGTGAGAACACCATTTGTCTGTTTATATATATTTTGGTAACATTCTCTTGTTGGAGGAATGGCACAGGAAGGTACCAACTGATGAGGGGGAAGCGATCGCTACTTCAGTGTTATGTCATTGTGTTTTGGCATTGTGTAGTTTTATTCTGTTTGTATTTCATTTTTGCAGTGTTGTGTTCATATTCAGAAATATGACTGAAGGGTATTGAAGTAAACAATGATGTGGTAAGAGTATAAACTGTTTTGGGGAGCCTGTTTGGAAGAGTCCATTGGAGGCCATTTTGTCTACCTTGGGGAAAGGGTATAGACCAGTTCATTGTTATTGTTTTCATCCGGGGTTTTCGCGCATGCGCGCCGGACTGGTAGGCAAAAGACGAACACAAAGGCGGACGCAAACAGAGGAAACGACGAGTTCTCGACGTATTTTTCTTAAGTAAGTTGATGGTTGATGGTATCAGATTGCCAGATCCACACAGCAAAAGCCTGAAGGGACGGAGCGAGTCTGTGAAATGCTGGCCAAGGGTTCCAAACCGCGACATACAGCTGCCTTATAAACACGCAGGCCAGTACAGACAAGAGAGCATGGAAGCATGAAATCACTGGACGGCTATGATTATTTCATATCGGGACATAGACAGCAACCCCCGCGACCCCATGAGGGATTAAGCGGGTCAGAAAATGGATGGATGGATGGATGTTCAGACATGTTTGTGTAACATCAGAAAGCGGAGTCTGACACACAGCGCCGCAGCAGAGAGGAAGACCCGCCCGGTAGGTTAAAAAAACATTGTTCACTACGGAGTATTTTGGTGTTTTTGTCTTGTTAAAATGGGTGGGGGTGTCGGCGACGTTGCAGCTTAAACACAGACGTACTAGCGCGCGTGAACGGGGGCGTAATGGAGCCGCTGTCTGGAGCAGCAGCCGCTGTCTCCCCTCCGCCGCTATTTAAGTAGAACAATGACTAGAGCAGAATTAAGTTGTATTTACCGGAGATGAAGTGTAGACTGCAAATTCTGTCGGGGTATGATGGCTCCCCCAGTCCATTGGGAGTGTCTGCCTGCGCTCTTTTCATTGAAATTATCCATTTCTTTCTTTGTCCTTCCTCCTTCGGTAAACGACAGAAATGTACATCCAACGATTTGGAATGCCTCTGTGTGCAACCGGGAGCGCAACAAGTCGTAGACATTGTGTAGATTCCAAAAATAAACTAACTAAAAGTACGCTCTAAATCACCCGTTTTGTCATGTAGTAGACGAGAACAGTACTGTTTTTGCCAACCACCGTGACCCGGATGTAGCGCTGACGTCACGCGTGAACTACCCTATTTAAGATGAGCAGTTTGAGAGGTTCAGGGGAGAGAGGGGGAGAACCAGGTTGGTGTAGCTGCGTGCACTTGATGTTAATTTTGGTTTCTTTATGTTCAGTTTTGATCTGTTTAGCCATGTTAAACCTTTTAGTTCTTTTTTTTTTTCACCACTTTTTTGTGAATAAACCACCTGCTGCACTGGACATCTTTTGCCTGACTGCCTTCTTTAGCCACTTTGGCCAGGCTATCTCACAAAAACACTCCCTGAGAAACTAAATGTGTGCAAATAAACATTAAACGGTGGAAATAATTCTCATCGAATGAAGAACCTGTGGAACCTGCACCGTGTTTGTAAGCACGTAACAGAGTGAACTCAGTCCCAGCAGGGGGCAATAGCCCTCAGCTTTGGGAAAGAAGCTGTTTTTATGTCTATTCATTTTGAATCATTTGAATGTGAATCGTTTCCCTGATAGAAGTGGGACAAACGGTGCGTTGCTTGGGTCGGTGGGATCTGTGGCCATATGTCTGGGCCTTTCCTGGACTTATGCTGCATAAACTGTCCCAAGTCTTGTAAACGGCATCCCATAATCCCCTGCGCTGTCCTCACCACCCGTGCTAAATCCTTCCTCTCCTGCATCATCCAGCTAACGTACCACCCTGTCATGCTGAGATACACAATGCTTTCAATCGTAGCTCTATAAAAGTTTATTAGCAGCAGAGTATAAAGTCTAGACCTTTTCAGTTTCCTGAGGAAGAAGAGCCGTTGTTGGGCCTTCTTCACCAGGTGGGAGGTGTTCACAGTCCAGGAGAGGTCAGAGGAGATGTGGATGTCCAGGAACCTGATGCTGTCCACACCTCCACCTGAATGCAGAGAGGAGAATAAATTCAGCAGCAGTAGTGTAGTCCTGGTGGTAAAGATGATGTAGCTCCTTAAGTGTGCGTGGTCGTCTGTCTAGCTAGCGGTAACTACTTCCTGCCTCTGACTAGTAGTGATCTCTGGAAACCAGATGTTGGTTAAGTTGGAGAAAAACTGTCACCCATTAGAAGATATCTCACAATCTACGCCTGTTACTGGGCTCACTCTGTTAACTTATATGCAAGTACTCGTAAAGTATGTTTTCTACAAAAGTAGTGACTTCAGAATGCAGAAATGGATAAAACATTTTCCTTAACGCACTGCACCACTGACAACAAATGCATAAATCAACAAAATTAAGTTGTAATTACGTTGCTGGTCATTTCTGCTGCTTATCCGTCCCCAGAAACATGAGATAACGTTGTTTGTGGATATTTTATTCAACTCTAGCCAGCACATTCCTGCTAGCTAAAATAACACGTGGACGCGTCGCGACACGACCGATTCAGATGTGGACATTTTGAACTTTGCAGCATAAACAGGGAGGCAGGCTGGAGTTTTATTACAAAACGGCTAACAGACGTTTTCTGGGGATAGGGGACTCACATTGTTTACACTTGACCCGACCCATAGATGCAGCTTGTCTAGATCTCAGTGGTGATTAGAGCTGGAGTTAATAGAACCGCTGACCCAGACGAAGGTTCAGACTGAACTCTCCTTTGTTCCGGGTCTGCATGGGGGCCACTGAGCGGCTTTCAGTTTAATTTGGTACCTAATGAGTAAAATGTTCAAACGGACCAGGAAGGTGATCCGGTTGGTGCTTTAAGAGGAAACCAAGAGCAAACCGGGCCGTCAGAATGAGACTGGGTTATTTTTTTAAATGGTTTTACTGTTCTGCTGAAGTCCTAGGTTCCTCTAGTCTGGATGAGAAGAGTGTTTCTAGACTTTATATATTGTCCTTTTGTCCATCAAAATATGGAACCTGCCATTTCTATTGGCAGGTTCCATATTTAAGGTCTTTATACTGTAAAGGCATTGTTGTAAATTGTTTTTTCTGTTTATATTTTTGTGTAGCCTATATGTATTAAAATTGACCCATAAATGACAGTAATTGGGAAATTGTAAAATCCTGCCTTGAAAAATGTGTAGTACTCCCTTACTGTGAACTTCATCATCTGCTGGGTATTTGTATTAGTCTTATGATTATATTCTTCATAAATGTGAAAATAAATGCTAAGATGCAGTTTATAGATTATATGTAAAATCCTAAAGTTGAATGCTTATTCAGATACAGTGTTTAGTTTCTTTGATATTTTTTTATCAAAAATACTTTTTTTTCTTTTCCACTTCTTAATTGTGTTAATACTACATAGATACTGATGTGTGACTGAATCCCAGCTGCTGCAGGAGGAAGAGTGACCCTCCTCCTCCTCCTCTTTGGTTTACCTCCATGATGTTAGTCAGTCTGAAGTCTTCTCTGCAGCAGCTTCAGCTTCCAGCTGCTTGTTGGAGACCAGCTCTGATTTCAGGGCTTTCCTCGTTGATCCTGCTGTTTTCTTCTCCTTGTGGTCCCGTTTCTGTGTCTAATAAGAGGAATAAGTGTGTAACAACCTTTAGTTTATCACCTTTTACTACGGTAATGTAAACCATTATTTTGTAGGGAGGGGGAATACTATTTTATTACTCTTGGACCTATTTGGCAGCCATATTTAGTCCAAACTGATGTAGGAGAAAATATTTTGAGTTTTTTTTTTTTTTTTTTTGACTGAGGAAACTGACTCATGGCATGTCTGATTCAATATGGCATCGCGAATGGCAGCCTCGTTACTTTGCTTTCTATCCACAAAACGGGACCGGTCCAAACTGCAACCATCCATCAGGTCTTTAGGTGGCGCTACAGAGCACTTTTTTACTAAAACCAGCCTCACAGAGACAGTTTCTCCCCCCACTGTCTCTCAGATGAAAGCTGAATGGTCAGACAACCCAGGTCCATACCATGCTTAATTGCACCGATCCAACTGTAACATATTGACACAATATGAGCCAATGATGGTTCTTTATAGAGCCTGAATGGTGTGAATGATCACAAGAGCTAAACAATATTAAATAATTATGTATTAGATTTTAGGCAAAGGAAAATTTGCCAACAACAAACCAAATATAGATTTTAAGGAATGAAAACAAATACAAATACAACCCAGACAATAAATATTCAAAGCACTGTTGAATGTTTAAAGTTTCAGTCCCTAGGTATTCAGAAGAAGTCCGTGTTTCAAAATGTTCTCTTTGTAAGTGAAGTTCTCAAAATTTTTAACTCTGTTGTCCAGGCAAACCAAAAATGGATACTCCAAAAATGAAACAAAAAAAATAACAAAAAGGGGTACAAAAACAAAAACCTGATTTGTAGAGGGCCAGAAAACGGTAGTAAACATCATTTACATTCTCAGTTTACCGGTAAACATAACCAGTTTTCAGTTTATTCAATTTCACAATAAATAACTTGTTATTGAGTAACCAAGTCAGCATTCAATGCTTTCAAGACTCGATAAACAAAACATTAATTTTAACTGCGCAGTCATCTAACAAAAAGCTACTTCCTGTTTAGCTTAATGCTACAAACAATTCAAAAATACAATAAGTGGAAATAAATATTGAAATGGCAATGGAGCCGAATTCAGTCTAACACGATACAGGTTTAAATGCATCACACAGTTTTATAATAGTTATAATGTATAAATTCAAGTTTGTGTGTAAAATGCACATATTTCTAAGGGAGATTCGCAGTTCGTGGTAGTAGCACCCTTAAAGGTATATAGCCACATTATATGCTTAAAAAAAGACCAAAAACTATTTGTTTGTTTTTATGGTCCTTTTTGATGCCAGAAGGATTCCAGGACCGGGTGCAATGAGCAGATATAAACAGACGTGGCGCCATTTTGCAACATTATCACAGAACTACCATAAAGCCGGTTTGCTTAATTAATAAATCAGTATTAAATAATGTCAGACTGAGCCTGACCCTCTGCAATGCCTCACAGTAAAGCAGCAGCTCGACGTGATCGAAGACCATCATTAACTAAATAAACGATCTACAGCAACTTTAAGAGCCTCATATCAGAACATTTACTCACGGCAGTCAACTCTGCGTCACATCTGAGCCTCGGCAGGTTTAGCGTCCGCTTCAGTGAACACCAACGTTCAGACTGGATTCCCAGAGACATTCCAGGCTTTTCTCTCTGGGAATCATGTATTCATTTTTTTCACTGGATCTTGGACCTTTCTTCATTGTTTCACCTGGAGATGCTAATAGCCATTAGCCGCTTCCTTGTTTTAACCCCTGCTATGCATGAGCAGTACGTACTTCCTCTGTTATTATTATAAATAAACATGAAAGGCAAAGCATAAAACACCAAAATAACAAATAATACGCCAGCAGGGTGTGATAATCTTTCATAAAAACTTTGTATGCAACCAAAGTGAGCTACTGACATATAAATTAAAGTCAAATAACGTGACTATGCACCTTTAAAAATGCACCTCAGCATCTTCATCTCTGCTCTCCGGCTCTGCCTCCTGCCTCTTCCTCAGTGCCTCTGTCTCTTAACCAGACAACACTTTGCTCCACCCATTCTATCCCTCTTGGACGTGTTTCTTTCTCTCTTTTCACAAAACTGACGTACGCTCAGTTATTTATGAGGCTCATTTGCAGAGATATCTGATGTCTGATCAATCATTGTTGGCCAAAATTTTGCCCCAGTCCAGACCTGTTAGAGCCACTAGCTACGTTTACATGGACAAAAGTAATCGGAATAAACGGCCAATCTGAATGAAAATGCGTTGTGTAAACGAGCCAATGGGAATATGATGATCGGATTAAGCTCAATCGGAATGAAATTGTAATCCGAATGAGAGGGGTGGTTTATGCTGATTGATAATCCAATCAACATTCATATGAAAGCTTGTCAGGATCAAATTATTCTGAGTGTGGCAAACTGACCTGAGCTCGACGTAAACGTGACGTATTTCCGCATTGAGTGGAGGAAATGCGTCGGGAAGCAAAACTGTCTGTGCTTCCGATTCAACCTTTCTGTTCGAAACATTTTATAGCTCAAAATTATTATTATTAATTAACATTTCAACTGTAATTAGAAGCTGGTGCAAGTCCAGCCTGGGCGCTTGGAAGACAAACAAACTCATATAAAACCTGTTTGTTTGCTATTTTTTGTCGTTCAGCAAAGACGGAAGTTCTTCTTCTGTGTTTTTTTGTTTATTTGTTTTTTAGGGGAATTTGATAACTGCGCAGGTCAGCATGGTTCTATTCTGAATAAAGCCAGGTGCATATAAACGCACATTATGATCGGATTAATTGATTGAGTGATAATATAGACGCTAAAATCCGAATACATTTCAATTGATTGTGAAATCTTGTGCATGGAAACATAGCTACTGTTGGCGGGGATGATGGAGGAAGATGCAGCGCTGGGCAGTAGCAGCCCCATAAACTGCTGTAGAACCAGTTCTGTGCTGCTGCTCCTGTGTTGATTCATTGCGACCCATTAAAGATGTTCCTGCCGGCGACCCGGGTGGACCACAGTCATTATGTTCATGTTAGAGATGGTAAATTGGTGCTGGATGAACAGACAGAGGAACATGTGAGTTAAAGAAAAACAGACCGTGTTTCCTGCGTCGTTTCAGCTGTAATGGATTAAATAAAGCAAAACCAAACCAGAGAAAGCAGGACTTTAAGTTCTCACTTTGTTGGTGGGAAAGGTTCTGTTCTGAATATGCGTGATGTTTATTATGGACAGAAAATTCTTTTGCCCACATCCAGATGTTGCTTTTCGCTTTATTTATCCATTTTTCTGCTTTCACAGCAAATGCCAGAGGTTTCCTGACCCGCTGTGCTAAAGTTGATTGCTTTCTGATTAAACGGCAGGAAAATTGTGTCTAAAAAGTAAAAATATGGTTTTAAAGAGACGTGGTTGAAAAAGTTGTTGAACGACTTTAGGTATGTTTTGGATAGAGAGTGACCTTAAAAACCTCAGTGTTTGGAGAATCTTTTAGCGTGTGGACAGTTTAACCCTGCGAACAGAAATGTATCGGAGGATTTTCCCTAACTGTTGGTCACTAAACGGGTCAATCATTTAGTGAATAGGACATATTACTGCTGTTTGTGGTGAAAATGTTCTGGTAAATTGGCTCCAGATCATCTAGTGTAAATGTTCAGCTTCATTAATCTGGGTTTAGGAAAATGTATTCAGAGATGATTGGCACGTGTAATGAAGGTTTCCAGGCCCTTATTGTGGCATTACTTTAATGTTTTGGTCCAGAGACCAGAGGAGGTCGGAAAATCAGAACTAGAATTATGTATTTTCAGCTCTTAGTTGCATCTGTTTGTTTCCACTGTAAAAATGCTCCGTTATCTGTCAGTAACTTTTTTTTGTTAAAGCAGCAGTTTTCCATCTGAGGTTCCCATCAACAGGTTTCATAGTTACTGTCGGCATTTAATCATCCACGATAGGAATCAGATTAAGTTGTGTGATGAGCGTGTGCGTTTATAATTAGATTTCTCACTTTTTATAATCTGAATACTCTGCGATGGGTTGGAGCGTGTGTCTTTGGGGAGGAAGGGGTGGGTTCTGCCCATGAAAAGCTCCAAATCTTCTCTCCAGTCCTAAAAAGTGGTTGTGCTGGAGACTCTGAGATGAACAGCAGGTTGATTCTGGTGTTCGGTGTCGTTAAGGTCAGGTTTTCTGCCTGAAAGACGTCGCACCAGCAGTCGCAGACTCTCACCTCCCTCACCCTCCGCTTTAAATCAGCCCAATGAAAACTGCACCACACCTCCTGTCCAGCAGGTGGCGGTAATAACAAACCAAATGCATCACCAGGAAATCCCGCCCTGCGCGTAACTACTGTCGCCTCGCAACTGGGACAGCTACATGTTTATGTTTATATAATCCTCGAGGAACTCCAGTAATTGTTAAAGAACAACCGTAGTTGGATTTAAAACTGTAGCAAACTGCAAGGACTGATAAATATCTGCAATAAAATAACCGTCTTAAAAAAGGGACTTTAAATTAAATGGTTTCCAGAAAACGTGGAAACCCGAAAATCCGAGGAGCCTCTGGGAACGAGCAGCCTGTGGAGAACATCAGATCTGTTCTTTGGGTGAGGTTCTGGTGGAAGTCCGACGCGCTTCTTCAGCTCCACGTTTCTTCCCCCCTGCTTCGCAGATCCGCCGGCATCAAGTTGATCCTTTTCAGCCAACGTGTGCCGCCATGTTGTCCTCCAGAGGCGGGGGGTGTTGGGCGCTGCAGGGCGGGCTCCTGAGTGGACTCCTGCAGGGCCGTGTGAATGCAGGAGCAGGGAGAGGATGGAGGGGGTGCCTTAGCCTCAGGAGGTGGGCTCTGTGTCCGGGCTTTCAGCCGGAGAGGAGCGCCATTCGCTCCGCTTCCTCTCAGGCTGCTGTAGCTCTGCAGGACGGACCACAGGAGCTCCTGCTGGTAAGTTCTTTGCTTCCTCTGGGAGAATTTCTGAATCTTCCCACCTTTTACGTTTATTTCAGGTGAGAAGTGAAGCAGCAAAAAGAGATAAACCAAAGCAGGGAAGAAACCCTGGTGGTACGGTTCAGTCCAATTTGTAAGAGTTGAAAGTGGCGGCCGGCCTTAGATGTTGTGATTCCTCTAGAAGATGGACCGGCAGAGCAGACGTGGCTCTCCAGAGGAGTTTAGATCAGCTCTGCAGGGAGGAGAGAGGAATATACGTAATGTAATCTAGATGTTTGCTCCATTAACGTTTGGCCTGAGAACACCTCAGGGCTTCCACTCAGGAGCTTTAAAGTGTGGCTAAAGAGAGCAAAGTCTGGGTTTCCCTTCTTCACCTTTTACCTCCAAAACCCCTCAGTTAAAGATGCATGAGTGTCGGAGCTTTAAAGCACACAAAAATGGGACAAAAGTGCAATAAAATGGAATAAAAATTGGATAGGAGTTTTTATCTTGAAGCTTTCGCACGTTTTGTTTTTAAATGTGCTTATAAAAAACATTTTAGTTTGTTCCATGGCTAAATCTGTTATTTTAAAAGGTTATGTTTACCTGATCTGTTTTATTTTTGGGATTTTTTTAGAAGTGTCCTGATGATGATGAAAATACAACCTATAACCATAGATGTAGAAGTTTGTCTGGAGTAATTTAGTTTGGTTTCGAGGTGAAGCTGCTCCATGGAGCAGGCCGATCAGGACGGGGGGGGGGGGGGGGACGGAAAGTTACCGGTAACGACCCTGACCTGATGGGCAGGCGGTGCAGGGCTGCTGGTATTAAACTGCTGCCTTCCTCTGGCTGTTAGGCGACCTGAGCTCTTTGTTCTGTTCTCCGTGTTCCCACTGAGACTGGGTCACCATGACTCTGCTACTGTTACGCTAAATTCAGCCGACCCAGAGAAATCTGCACTGAACGTCTGCTTCAGTCCTTTTTAAAGTTTTACTTCCTCGGTTTGCTTTTCATTAATTAACTTCAAAGAACCTCGTCTGGTCGTTGCATTTTAAATGCATGTTTTTTAGTTGCTTCCCCAAACTGCTGGGTTAAAAAAAGGAAACCTATCTGGGTTACTTTACAGACCCAGTCCTGCTGCGTTAAATCCGGACCGATCGTTGGGTTTATCTCAGCGGGTTGGACCAGCTCAGACTGGGTTAACGTGAATAATGTCTAACGTTACGACAACCAAAGAAGGGCTGAAAATAACACACAACTTGAGTTAGTCAACACGTTATTCTCTGCATGTTTATTGGTTTTTAAATCTGAGTTTTTATTTCTATATTTTCCTAAAATATTGACTTCTTAATCGCAGATTACTGCTTCCTTCCTAGGGTTTCAGAGGGTCGGCTGGTGTTCTCCTCTCTGTGGGGGGGATGCTGTTTGCTGGCTGGCAGGAATGCGACTTTTCTCTGTATTTAAACTTTTTAACTTGAATAAAATCTCAGTTTCTGCTTCTCGCTTACCTTCACCTCCCTTCCTCTGATGCTTCTGTCACCACCTTTATAGAACCAGGTGATACGGGAACAAAAACCCAAGTTTAATATATAAATATGTATATTTTTAATACATTTAGCACAATTTGATGTTTGTTTTTTTTGGCATTTCACTTTTTCGTTTCACTACTCATCGACGAATAGTGATAATTTTGTTTTAAGACGGGTTTCTAGCTACGTTTTATCTTTAATTTAAGTTTACTGTAATAATTGCAGGTCTTTGTGATTCACATTGTGAGTGTGGCTTCTCAGACGGGTTTAAATCCCAGGAGGAGCTCACGTGTCATTCTTCCCGTCTGTCGCCATCTCCTCTGTTCCTGTCAGTCCGGCTGGACGTGAACTTTGCTCCCAGCATGCCGTCACCGTCCCGGGCGGTGCTGCCCAGTCCAGACTGATGGCTGCTGACGGGTCAGCTTCAAACGGCGGGTTTGTGAGGAATGCCCCGCCGCTTCGCCTCCCGTTCACTTGATGGCCGAGGTTGACGCCGTGTGACGACTCGCTGATGCGATCGTCTGTGCAGGGTTTCAGTTGGAGCCGGTGTCTTCTGTTTTGGATCACAGGCGGTGAACCTGGAGGGAAACCAGAACCTCCTGACATCAGAGCTGAAAATAAGATCGCCTGCTTGTTTAAAGTGCGTCAAAATGCAGATTCAGATGCGAAAAGGAGCAGAACGGCTGCAGAGCTTTTAAACAGTCTGCAGAATGTGTCTCCTCTGAAGAAGTCGCATGAAGGCATCAAACAAATATCCATAAAATAAGTTGATTTTTCCCCCTCGCTTGGACAACAATAATAAGGTTATGTAAAAAATGCATATTTTAATAAAAGCGCAAACCACCTCCTTTGTTGAATGTTTCCTAAAAGCTACAAATGGCACCTTTTTTTTTTAAGAAAAAAGGTTTAGAGTAACTTATTAATAAAAAAATGTTTTAAAGACACATCAATGCTGAAAATCCAGCATAAACGTGGTTCCTTATTAAGCTTTTCAACTTAATTGACAGAATATTATAGTAGCTGTGGCGTTGCCATGGTAATTCTTTGCTTTAAATGGAGAAGACGATATTTTAACCGTCAAACGTTGATATGGGGGGAAAAAAAACAGCCTCTGAACGGTGAGAATGTTCTGATGGCCACTGATGTTAGGGAGTCCAAAGGCGTTTTTATAGGAGATATGACGGTTAAAAAGAGCCCCTCAGTCCCAGTTCAGAAATATAAACTCACAGCTGGCAGTGAATATGAGCGAAAGACACGTTTATGATTTCATGCTTAGGTTGTGCATTTGGAAATGAAAATGTGGACAATAAAGTGGTTTAAATTTTTTACAATCAAAAAATTCTATGACTTCAACTCACTAATGTCCGTTCTGTGGTAAAATATCCAAAATGTTCAAACCTAAACATGAAAAATGGTGTGGGAGGAGCAGTGAAGCAAAATTGTGAGAAAAACCTAAAAATAGTCCGAAGAAAATGACCAATCCTTGTTTATGAAAAATCCAAACTTACCTTTCAGGTCATAAATGAACGTAAGTCTTAGTGTTAAGTCAAAGAGTTTGTTTTACTGATGGCATGACCTTGACTTTATTGTAGGATGTACAATCTTGATGAGGTTGGTATTATTACAGCCCCACACGACGCCGCCGTCAAACTAACATACAACATAAAACTCAAATGTAACAGCAAGATGGCAAAACAAAGACATAAAGTTATGTAACATGTAAACATACCTCGCTGGCTTAGAAGTAGAAATGAGGACCTAACAAATAATCTTAAGCATCCTTTGACTTCTTTTAACTTGAAGTAGCCCTTCTGGCTATTACTTTTCATGCTCACGCTTCACAATGGGCATGCACCTCTCACAGGTGTGCCAGGAGAACCAACATGACCTAGTAAAGTTTCCACCTGAGATTTTCAAAATAAATGTCCCAATAACAGAAAAATATGCATAATGCAAAGGAAAATACATGAACTAAAATTATGGCAGTAAAAATGACTTTTCCTGTGAGAGCTGTGCCTTACTGGCCAATAAGAACCATTTGAAGGACCTGTTGCATTGGGTTCCCGCTCCTCGTTTGCTCCAATTACCTTCTAATTCTCATGAATTACCCAAAACGCATGGAGCATATTTCTGTTAGCTGACTTCCTGTGACCCGACTCTTCGTTACCCAACCAGACAGACCAATTTAAATTCAGAACCAGGCGTTGTTGCTTTTTATTCCAGTTTCCAATTAAGAGCCAGAAAGTGAACAAAGGCTGAATTCCATTTCTTATGGGCTCCGAGTCTTCTGTTGTTCTAACATTGATGTTACAAGGAGTGATGGCAGAACTATTCCACCACTAAATGAGACTTTGAACAGTATTGATCCGTCATCAGTTGTTACAGGTTCCTTCTTGGTCTGTTTCCCTGTAGACCTGGGCGGCCAGCGTTTATTTTTAATGCTTGTTAAGGGAGATTGACCAAACGTGATACTGGGAATGACAATAATCTGCACAAAATGATGGTCGTAGACCCAAAAAAAAGAAATGTTGGGGTCGCGTTGGGCAGATGTGATTGAATGTGGCTCACATCAGGCCTTTAGATGACCAAACGGTGTCGGTTTCCATCTATATGCAGTCATCATATGTGTACAGTGCTTTAACAGCGTTCCCCCCCCCCCCCCGGAGGCCGTGGGTGTGTTTGTGATGTGGAGCAGCACAAACGGTGAAATGCTGCTGCTCAGCTGATGCTCAGAGAAGCTGAGTCAAGCTGGAGATGTGGAGGCGAGGCGAGGGTTTTAAAGGAGGTCAGGCAGCAAACGGAGGGTGTTTGTCAGCTGCAGCAGGGAGGCAGAGGGTCTCCTCCAACCCTCCGCCTCCCTTACAAGAGCAAAGGTCTCGCACAATGATCTGTCCGGCTATTCAGCAACATGTTGGGCCAATTATCTAACCGTTTACCATCATCGTCAATTCCTGTCAAAAACTTTCATCATAAACTACAGGATGATGTTTGCAAATCTCAAAGGATAAAAGTGCTGTTGGGGGGGGTTCATTGTGAAAAAAATGTCCGCCATCGGTTTTATTAGAGCAGCAATAAATCAACATCTAATTAAATCAAATGGAATTAAAGATCTAATTAAATAAAGTGATAAAAACCTCAGCATCTATTGACTAAAACAGAATGGGATGGATTTAAAATAAACTGCAAACGTTATTTATCTCTATTGCAGTAAATATCACAAAATAACATGAACAACGTTTAAGTCAGATTTCATCGCTTAAAGCTCTGGGTGTAACAAGATCAGTGTATGAGATCTGGCCACATTAAAACGTTGTAATATTGCTGCTATCTCTTAAATCCCTTGTTTAGTAGCTTTATTAGAAACAATTAATGGCTACAGAGATGAACAAGACACGAACAATATGTAAGCACTGCAAGAACATATTACCGTACACAACTGCTAACGCTAGCAATGCTAACGCTAGCAATGCTAACGCTAGCAATGCTAACACTAGCACGATGCTATGACCCCTTCAGAACCACCACAGCACCAGGCTTTGGTATCGGCTTCACAGCAGCAGGAAGGACAGACAGTGCTGAAAAAGTTCAATTCAATTAAATTTTATTTATATAGCGCCAATTCATGAAACATGTCATCTCAAGGCACTTTACAAAGTCAAGTTCAATCATATTATACTTTATACATTATAAAGTCCTCTACACCCCAGCTTTCACATCATTGTGATTACAAGAAACATCGTCTTTTTTTTTTACTACTGATTTGAGGCTGCGCTATATTCTGTTGTGACAAAATCCGGGATTTCAGAGACTTCTTTACACATCAGAACCAAAGTACAGCGGCCCATCACGTGTGTACTTTGATCCGTAATCACTACAAGGAGGGGACGGGCGTAAAGTTTTCAGACTGTAAGTCTTACTTTCTTTCAAAACTTGGTTGATCCTGCGACGTAAACAAGATGCGACATGTTTTTAAATGCTATACACTGACCAACATGAACAAAGGTCTAAACATTACCGTCTATAGCCGCAAGAGGGAGCTCTAAGTTAGTGAAAACTATTTGCTGGTCCTTTACCACTGTAAAATTAATTGGAACATTAACTTATAGACAACAAAGACTGAAAACAATGATATTTTGCTGTTTCAATCTGCCTTCACTCAGGTGAGCGTTGCAGCACGAATGGGCGATAAAACCACAATAGAACCCCGTCTTTGGGCTTTACGTGATGCTAATAACAGCTAGCGTTAGCTTATGTTGTCCAGAGGTTCAAAACTTCGCTGATGCAAGTAGGGATGGACGATATAGAAAAAGATTATATAGATAAAGTAGAAATCATATTGATCGATATTCATAATTATCAACAAATTCAAAACATTTATTTTAAGTGCAGCCCTGGCCATTTTATGCTTAGCGACCTATTTATAGATACAGACACAAACACTGAATTCAAACTCAACCAATTATTAATCCAACTTTTTACCAAAACTGCAAGTTTAAAAAAGAAAAGGAAAAAAAGAATGCGTGCTCTCCAAAGTCTCTGATGGAGGCGGAGCTTGGTTCCTGGGTCTGCGTTGTGATTGGTTGGGAGGATGTAATGACTGTAGTATTTATCTACATGGCTAGAATGCAAAAGGAAGGAAAACTGTTATTGTATTGAACTTTTTATTGACCTGTTGACCCTCATCGATTACGTCTATCGATCGATATATATTGATATTGAATTATCATCCAGCCCTAGATGCATGTTCAAGAGCTTTTGCTGTTAGCTTAGCACGTAGCACTGTTACGGTGACAATCTAATCTTAGCGTAATTTTGACATCTTTTTTGGATAAAACCTTCCCGGTTTAAGTTGCTGTTGCTTGTTATGCTAATTTGCCCCATTCATCCTCCCCGGTATGTTCCAAGTTATTCAGCTGATTGTGGATGCAGCTGTGTGATTTAATAAATTGGTTTACCAGATTAAATGTCAGTTTTTAGTCTTGGATTTTGTGAAGTAAATTTCTAAATAAGTGACTTATAGTCCAAAAAATCTGACAGTCGCTCAGATACTGAAATAGGAATAAAGCATCACTATAACGCTGATTTCTTAGGCGTTATTAAAATGTTGTCCCATTTCTTGAACCCAGTGTTGTCTCGTCCTGTGAGTTTTCCCTATCGTTACACCTCTACCACCCTGCAGAGGAGTGTCTTGGAGCAGCTTGCAGCCAGAGTCGTGTTCTTTCCGTAATGATGCATGCTTGCCGGTCCAGAGCTGTGTGTTGGAACGTCGCTGGATCAGCAAATTAAGAGCTTCACCCTTTGGCTCAGCTCCTCCTCAACCACAGCAGACCGGAGAAACGTGCTCACTTACTAAACACGAATCCTCAATCAGCTTATCTGTCTCCCACATCCGCCGGCCGCTGCAAACAGTCACAGTCGGCTGTTCAGCTCCAGGAAAAAGACAAATAGGCTACAAAAAAAAAGGGAATCAGCCACTTTTTGTTTAGTGCGTTGCCAGCAGGTGGCAACTAATAAGTATTCGTCTTTGCTGGAAATGAGGCCTGGAGAGGAAGAAGTGCTGTGAGAATCCACAATATGCACTTTCTCTGAGGATTATCCTAATCTTTGCGGAGAGGAGGGATTTTTTTTTTATCATATCCTGCAAGATGACGGTCACTCAGGCAAGTTTTTTCTTGTCAGAAACAGCTGGTGAGTCATTTTCAGCTTCATCAGGTCAGATAGGATTTATACCATCAAATGTCCAAGTCTTCCTTAAAGCAGAGCTTCTGCATTTTTCTGTTTTCTACAGCAGAAATCCCTGCATTTCACTTCCTCTAACGGGAATGCAATCCTTATTAGCACACCTGTGCTTCTCCAACACTTTAAAGCCAAATACAGCCTTTCTCACATTTTCTTCTTAACGTAATCAAAATATGAACCAAAAATGGCATCAAGACTCCGGCTTCAGAGAAACCAGGTCACAGAAGGGAATCGGCTCATTTGCATGCTCTCTCCTGACCTAATAACTGAGGATTCAAACACGCACACGGCTGATGATCGGATCGCTCCCAGCCTGCAGCTTCCTGCTTGGTGAATGTTTGGGATCGCACAGTGACCCAGAGCAGATAAAAATCCAGATAAGTCATGAAGCTGCTTCATTACAGTGATGCAGAAACCGGGCATTGATCTAATATGGGATGAACTGTTGTGTTCTTTGAATTATCTGCAGATGCATGCAGAGATATTGCAGCGCTGGATAGTCTGAGATGAATGAAAAATGCAGAATCTTTATTTTATGAAGGTCTGAGTCATAAGTGTTTAACCTTCCTCTGAGTTCAGCCTTTTCCTTCCTGATGTCATTGAGTCACAAACTAAACTACCACATTAACATTTTAGATCTATTTTATATCATTTAATAGCAATTATTCCATAAATGACTCTAAATGATCAGAATGTCTCTATTTAAAACTGACATTACACATGAGAAACACTTCAGTCCTGTAAACGGGGAAGATTTAGCCAAGCATGCCATGACTCTAGACCATTTCAGGTTTATTGTATAAAAAATTAAACATTTGATCAGAGCTCGTAGAATTACATGTTAAGGAGTAAAACGGTTAAATTGGTACCAGCCGCTCTCCAGCAAGCTCCTTTGTGGGGTGGATGGCCGGTTTGTTGGTTCATGGCTCCATTATTTATTATTCAACTACGCAATGTTAACGGGGGAGCTCAGGCCAACAGAACCCGGTCATTGGGCCGTCTGGGTCCATCTAGCTAACAACAGCTAGCGTTAGCTTATTGAGTTTTACTACGGCACTGTCGCAGATACAGGAGCTTTACTGACCTGTTTTTGTTGCTCTCAAACATCTGTCGTACTGTTAGCTTAGCATGTAGCACCATTCAGCGTTTCCTTTTTCTTTCCTGTCTATGGGTCTTGAAAGGGTGACATACGACAGCACTGCACTGTGGGATACCTGGGCATCTGGAAACAGGCTTCTGTTTGTTTACACTCCCATGATCCACAATGCTGTCTTTATTACTGTGAATGCAGTAGGCATTCACAGTTCTTGAGATCCTGTTTCTCTTTATTACTGTGAATGCAGTAGGCATTCACAGTTCTTGAGATCCTGTTTCTCTTTATTCTTTATTCTTCTTATTATTATTATAGGATATTCTTCCAAATGCGTTTTTACTGTTTAAAGTTTGATTCGCTTCTCCTCCTACAATTTTTCTCCGATTTCAACCATTCAACTTTTAAACTATTCAGCTTCTTCTGGAATCGATGGCTATATCTTTTTGTACTTTTAACTCTTCAACTTTTTAAAATATTCAGCTTTTTCTGCAAATTTTCAGCTTTTTTTCTCCCATAGGAAATGAATGTAATTCACTAAAACTCCGCTCATTTCAGCTGCTTTTTGACAGCTTACTGCTTCAGCCTACTTTCAGCTAGAAACGCCATTCAACTTTTAAAATGTAGTGATATCTTTCAGCTATTATGGTCTATTTCAGCTTTTTCATATCTTTTACCATTTTCATATAGTACCTCCTTAAAATAATTTTGGCTTTTCAAGAAATTCAGCAAATAACATGCGTTGCTATGGTCGTCAAGGAGGCAGTTATAGAGTGCGCACTCTAGAAATTCAACAAATTCTTCTTCTCCGAACAACTTCTTCTCAGTCGCTCAATTTTCAACCTATCCACATAAATTATACATCAAAACGTAGGAATTTTTGTCTGGATTCAGGAAATGTAACCCTCATTTGTGTAGCATTTGTAGATTTTTCGCAAATCACCTCAGAGCGACACAAACCCGAAACCTCCCCCATTCATTTCCTATGGAGCGGTTTTGAAAAATGACGTCTGAAAATCCAAAACATCACACGTTTTCGCATCGTCGCTACTCCGAAACCGTTTCATGTACAAGCATGAGACTTTCACACATGAATGTCCCGACCCTTCTGGCACTCATAAAAAAGGAATTGTTTGGATAACTGTTACGGTTTTACCGCAGGAACAATTTGTTCGGGAGTAGCGAATGTGCAAATTCCTGAAAACGCTTTTCAGCTGCATTTTCCAACATCATCCACTTTTTTACATCGTCGCTGTGCCTACACCGATGTTTGTACAAACATGAAAATGGGCACCATAGTCCTCAAAAGCCTGCTGATACTCATAGTGAAAGAATTATTTTGATATATCTTATACTTTTTCAGCTACAGCGATTTGTTCGGGACCGTTTTTAGAGGATTTTGGAAAGTCCATAAAAATCACCTTTATATCATAATTTTTCACGCCTTTATTAAACTTTTCCCAGCAAAAACCGATAGCCTGTCTTCTTCCCCTATCCGTTACGAAATAAACGCAGAAAAAATTACGTCTCTACCATTTACGGATCAGGAGATATGGAGCGTTGTTCGGGGCAAAGTTCTCCATTATAATCCAATGGGACTTATTGTGAGCAAAGTCTCTGCACTTCGGTAGACTGGCCTGCAGCAGAGGTGTGAGTGAGTTTCCATGACGACGGAACTCTGAGGGCCAGAGGGAGAAGCTCCATTGGGATACAATGGCAACTTTCGACGCCCGCTGCAGCGGCTGTGATTAATGTAGGAATCTGAAATTCGCACAGTCACTTCCTCTTAACATTTTTAAATTTTCAAGTGACTTTCAGCCATGTGTCACTTTTCTGTCCCATTTTGGATTTCACATGCTTTCCTATTGGGCCTTTGCTTCCAACAGGATCTGGCATGATGCCCAGACACGACATAATTGGCCAATATAGCACCACCCACATGTGGGAAATGGCGCTACTGACCATTTTGGTCAAATGTTGAGTTCTGGGCCCAGATGTGGTGAGGCTGAGTTGCTAAAGGAGGCCAATCTGACTCATGACCTTTGGTGACCTTTGGTGACATTAAGTATTGGCACCCTTTTTGAGGCACTTCCCAGTACAGGATTTGGACCAAACTGACAGAGTACACTCACCTGGTGATACTGAACACAACCCTGCTAGCGGCTAACTGTTAGCATGTTGCTAACCGGAAGTAGCTCTAGGAAGGTCCTACAAACTTCTGCTTTACAGAGTCTTTACCTCCTTTATACAGAATGCTCCACTATAAATTTGGGCCACGTCACGTAAAGCATCTCCAAGCTAGGAGGTGTCAAACATCCAATGCTTTTCAATGGGGGCGAAACCCCTTATACTCCCTAGAAATGCAGGCCCACATATGGCTACAGTATATTCAAGTTTGAAATTCTATTTCTGCTTTGTTAAACGATTCAGTGTTTAGAATGAGTTAGGAAATGTTTGGTGCCATTCCCTCAGTTTTTTCTTCTTCTAATCATTCAGCTATTGTTCTGTCATGTTCAAATTCTTCAACTCTTTCAAATTCTTCAATGCTTTTCAGCTATTTTTTCTCTTCTTCAAAGATCTTCTGCATCTTTTGCTCAATCATTCAGCTATCTGCATTCACAGTGCATTTTCGCAGGAAATGCAAATTTTTCTAGTTCTTCTTATTATTACTGTGAATGCAGTAGGCATTCACAGTTCTTGAGATCCTGTTTCTCTTTATTCTTTATTACTGTGAATGCAGTAGGCATTCACAGTTCTTGAGATCCTGTTTCTCTTTATTCTTTATTCTTCTTCTTCTTCTTCTTCTTCTTCTTCTTAGTGTTTATTCTTCCTAATGCGTTTTTACTGTTTAAAGTTTGATTCGCTTCTCCTCCTACAATTTTTCTCCGATTTCAACCATTCAACTTTTAAACTATTCAGCTTCTTCTGGAATCGATGGCTATATCTTTTTGTAGTTTTAACTCTTCAACTTTTTAAAATATTCAGCTTTTTCTGCAAATTTTCAGCTTTTTTTCTCCCATAGGAAATGAATGTAATTCACTGAAATTCTGCTCATTTCAGCTGCTTTTTGACAGCTTACTGCTTCAGCCTACTTTCAGCTAGAAACGCCATTCAACTTTTAAAATGTAGTGATATCTTTCAGCTATTATGGTATATTTCAGCTTTTTCATATCTTTTACCATTTTCATATAGTACCTCCTTAAAATAATTTTGGCTTTTCAAGAAATTCAGCAAATAACATGCGTTGCTATGGTCGTCAAGGAGGCAGTTATAGAGTGCGCACTCTAGAAATTCAACAAATTCTTCTTCTCCGAACAACTTCTTCTCAGTCACTCAATTTTCAACCTATCCACATAAATTATACATCAAAACGTAGGAATTTTTGTCTGGATTCAGGAAATGTAACCCTCATTGCTGTAGCATTTATAGATTTTTCGCAAATCACCTCAGAGCGACACAAACCCGAAACCTCCCCCATTCATTTCCTATGGAGCGGTTTTGAAAAATGACGCCTGAAAATTGAAAACATCACACGTTTTCGCATCGTCGCTACTCCGAAACCGTTTCATGTACAAGCATGAGACTTTCACACATGAATGTCCCGACCCTTCTGGCACTCATAAAAAAGGAATTGTTTGGATAACTGTTACGGTTTTACCGCAGGAACAATTTGTTCGGGAGTAGCGAATGTGCAAATTCCTGAAAACGCTTTTCAGCTGCATTTTCCCACATCATCCACTTTTTTACATCGTCGCTGTGCCTACACCGATTTTTGTACAAACATGAAAATGGGCACCATAGTCCTCAAAAGCCTGCTGATACTCATAGTGAAAGAATTATTTTGATATCTCTTATACTTTTTCAGCTACAGCGATTTGTTCGGGACCGTTTTTAGAGGATTTCTGAAAGTCCATAAAAATTACCTTTATATCATAATTTTTCACGCCTTTATTAAACTTTTTCCAGCAAAAACCGATAGCCTGTCTTCTTCCCCTATCCGTTACGAAATAAACGCAGAAAAAATTACGTCTCTACCATTTACGGATCAGGAGATATGGAGCGTTGTTCGGGGCAAAGTTCTCCATTATAATCCAATGGGACTTATTGTGAGCAAAGTCTCTGCACTTCGGTAGACTGGCCCGCTGCAGGTGTGAGTGAGTTTCCATGACGACGGAACTCTGAGGGCCAGAGGGAGAAGCTCCATTGGGATACAATGGCAACTTTCGACGCCCGCTGCAGCGGCTGTGATTAATGTAGGAATCTGAAATTCGCACAGTCACTTCCTCTTAACATTTTTAAATTTTCAAGTGACTTTCAGCCATGTGTCACTTTTCTGTCCCATTTTGGATTTCACATGCTTTCCTATTGGGCCTTTGCTTCCAACAGGATCTGGCATGATGCCCAGACACGACATAATTGGCCAATACAGCACCACCCACATGTGGGAAATGGCGCTACTGACCATTTTGGTCAAATGTTGAGTTCTGGGCCCAGATGTGGTGAGGCTGAGTTGCTAAAGGAGGCCAATCTGACTTATGACCTTTGGTGACCTTTGGTGACATTAAGTATTGGCACCCTTTTTGAGGCACTTCCCAGTACAGGATTTGGACCAAACTGACAGAGTACACTCACCTGGTGATACTGAACACAACCCTGTTAGCGGCTAACGGTTAGCATGTTGCTAATTGGAAGTAGCTCTAGGAAGCTCGGACAAACTTCTGCTTTACAGAGTCTTTACCTCCTTTATACAGAATGCTCCACTATAAATTTGGGCCACGTCACGTAAAGCATCTCCAAGCTAGGAGGTGTCAAACATCCAATGCTTTTCAATGGGGGCGAAACCCCTTATACTCCCTAGAAATGCAGGCCCACATATGGCTACAGTATATTCAAGTTTGAAATTCTACTTCTGCTTTGTTAAATGATTCAGTGTTTAGAATGAGTTAGGAAATGTTTGGTGCCTTACCCTCAGTTTTTTCTTCTTCTAATCATTCAGCTATGGTTCTTTCATGTTCAAATTCTTCAACTCTTTCAAATTCTTCAACTTTTTCAACTTCTTCAACTTTTTCAACTTCTTCAATGCTTTTCAGCTATTTTTTCTCTTCTTCAAAGATCTTCTGCATCTTTTGCTCAATCATTCAGCTATCTGCATTCACAGTGCATTTTCGCAGGAAATGCAAATTTTTCTAGTTCTTCTTCTTCTTCTTCTTCTTCTTAGTGTTTATTCTTCCTAATGCGTTTTTACTGTTTAAAGTTTGATTCGCTTCTCCTCCTACAATTTTTCTCCGATTTCAACCATTCAACTTTTAAACTATTCAGCTTCTTCTGGAATCGATGGCTATATCTTTTTGTAGTTTTAACTCTTCAACTTTTTAAAATATTCAGCTTTTTCTGCAAATTTTCAGCTTTTTTTCTCCCATAGGAAATGAATGTAATTCACTGAAATTCTGCTCATTTCAGCTGCTTTTTGACAGCTTACTGCTTCAGCCTACTTTCAGCTAGAAACGCCATTCAACTTTTAAAATGTAGTGATATCTTTCAGCTATTATGGTATATTTCAGCTTTTTCATATCTTTTACCATTTTCATATAGTACCTCCTTAAAATAATTTTGGCTTTTCAAGAAATTCAGCAAATAACATGCGTTGCTATGGTCGTCAAGGAGGCAGTTATAGAGTGCGCACTCTAGAAATTCAACAAATTCTTCTTCTCCGAACAACTTCTTCTCAGTCACTCAATTTTCAACCTATCCACATAAATTATACATCAAAACGTAGGAATTTTTGTCTGGATTCAGGAAATGTAACCCTCATTGCTGTAGCATTTATAGATTTTTCGCAAATCACCTCAGAGCGACACAAACCCGAAACCTCCCCCATTCATTTCCTATGGAGCGGTTTTGAAAAATGACGCCTGAAAATTGAAAACATCACACGTTTTCGCATCGTCGCTACTCCGAAACCGTTTCATGTACAAGCATGAGACTTTCACACATGAATGTCCCGACCCTTCTGGCACTCATAAAAAAGGAATTGTTTGGATAACTGTTACGGTTTTACCGCAGGAACAATTTGTTCGGGAGTAGCGAATGTGCAAATTCCTGAAAACGCTTTTCAGCTGCATTTTCCCACATCATCCACTTTTTTACATCGTCGCTGTGCCTACACCGATTTTTGTACCAACATGAAAATGGGCACCATAGTCCTCAAAAGCCTGCTGATACTCATAGTGAAAGAATTATTTTGATATCTCTTATACTTTTTCAGCTACAGCGATTTGTTCGGGACCGTTTTTAGAGGATTTCTGAAAGTCCATAAAAATAACCTTTATATCATAATTTTTCACGCCTTTATTAAACTTTTTCCAGCAAAAACCGATAGCCTGTCTTCTTCCCCTATCCGTTACGAAATAAACGCAGAAAAAATTACGTCTCTACCATTTACGGATCAGGAGATATGGAGCGTTGTTCGGGGCAAAGTTCTCCATTATAATCCAATGGGACTTATTGTGAGCAAAGTCTCTGCACTTCGGTAGACTGGCCTGCAGCAGAGGTGTGAGTGAGTTTCCATGACGACGGAACTCTGAGGGCCAGAGGGAGAAGCTCCATTGGGATACAATGGCAACTTTCGACGCCCGCTGCAGCGGCTGTGATTAATGTAGGAATCTGAAATTCGCACAGTCACTTCCTCTTAACATTTTTAAATTTTCAAGTGACTTTCAGCCATGTGTCACTTTTCTGTCCCATTTTGGATTTCACATGCTTTCCTATTGGGCCTTTGCTTCCAACAGGATCTGGCATGATGCCCAGACACGACATAATTGGCCAATACAGCACCACCCACATGTGGGAAATGGCGCTACTGACCATTTTGGTCAAATGTTGAGTTCTGGGCCCAGATGTGGTGAGGCTGAGTTGCTAAAGGAGGCCAATCTGACTCATGACCTTTGGTGACCTTTGGTGACATTAAGTATTGGCACCCTTTTTGAGGCACTTCCCAGTACAGGATTTGGACCAAACTGACAGAGTACACTCACCTGGTGATACTGAACACAACCCTGTTAGCGGCTAACTGTTAGCATGTTGCTAACCGGAAGTAGCTCTAGGAAGGTCCTACAAACTTCTGCTTTACAGAGTCTTTACCTCCTTTATACAGAATGCTCCACTATAAATTTGGGCCACGTCACGTAAAGCATCTCCAAGCTAGGAGGTGTCAAACATCCAATGCTTTTCAATGGGGGCGAAACCCCTTATACTCCCTAGAAATGCAGGCCCACATATGGCTACAGTATATTCAAGTTTGAAATTCTACTTCTGCTTTGTTAAATGATTCAGTGTTTAGAACGAGTTAGGAAATGTTTGGTGCCTTACCCTCAGTTTTTTCTTCTTCTAATCATTCAGCTATTGTTCTTTCATGTTCAAATTCTTCAACTCTTTCAAATTCTTCAACTTTTTCAACTTTTTCAACTTCTTCAATGCTTTTCAGCTATTTTTTCTCTTCTTCAAAGATCTTCTGCATCTTTTGCTCAATCATTCAGCTATCTGCATTCACAGTGCATTTTCGCAGGAAATGCAAATTTTTCTAGTTCTTTATTCTTCTTCTTCTTCTTCTTCTTCTTCTTCTTAGTGTTTATTCTTCCTAATGCGTTTTTACTGTTTAAAGTTTGATTCGCTTCTCCTCCTACAATTTTTCTCCGATTTCAACCATTCAACTTTTAAACTATTCAGCTTCTTCTGGAATCGATGGCTATATCTTTTTGTAGTTTTAACTCTTCAACTTTTTAAAATATTCAGCTTTTTCTGCAAATTTTCAGCTTTTTTTCTCCCATAGGAAATGAATGTAATTCACTGAAATTCTGCTCATTTCAGCTGCTTTTTGACAGCTTACTGCTTCAGCCTACTTTCAGCTAGAAACGCCATTCAACTTTTAAAATGTAGTGATATCTTTCAGCTATTATGGTATATTTCAGCTTTTTCATATCTTTTACCATTTTCATATAGTACCTCCTTAAAATAATTTTGGCTTTTCAAGAAATTCAGCAAATAACATGCGTTGCTATGGTCGTCAAGGAGGCAGTTATAGAGTGCGCACTCTAGAAATTCAACAAATTCTTCTTCTCCGAACAACTTCTTCTCAGTCACTCAATTTTCAACCTATCCACATAAATTATACATCAAAACGTAGGAATTTTTGTCTGGATTCAGGAAATGTAACCCTCATTGCTGTAGCATTTATAGATTTTTCGCAAATCACCTCAGAGCGACACAAACCCGAAACCTCCCCCATTCATTTCCTATGGAGCGGTTTTGAAAAATGACGCCTGAAAATTGAAAACATCACACGTTTTCGCATCGTCGCTACTCTGAAACCGTTTCATGTACAAGCATGAGACTTTCACACATGAATGTCCTGACCCTTCTGGCACTCATAAAAAAGGAATTGTTTGGATAACTGTTACGGTTTTACCGCAGGAACAATTTGTTCGGGAGTAGCGAATGTGCAAATTCCTGAAAACGCTTTTCAGCTGCATTTTCCCACATCATCCACTTTTTTACATCGTCGCTGTGCCTACACCGATTTTTGTACAAACATGAAAATGGGCACCATAGTCCTCAAAAGCCTGCTGATACTCATAGTGAAAGAATTATTTTGATATCTCTTATACTTTTTCAGCTACAGCGATTTGTTCGGGACCGTTTTTAGAGGATTTCTGAAAGTCCATAAAAATTACCTTTATATCATAATTTTTCACGCCTTTATTAAACTTTTTCCAGCAAAAACCGATAGCCTGTCTTCTTCCCCTATCCGTTACGAAATAAACGCAGAAAAAATTACGTCTCTACCATTTACGGATCAGGAGATATGGAGCGTTGTTCGGGGCAAAGTTCTCCATTATAATCCAATGGGACTTATTGTGAGCAAAGTCTCTGCACTTCGGTAGACTGGCCCGCTGCAGGTGTGAGTGAGTTTCCATGACGACGGAACTCTGAGGGCCAGAGGGAGAAGCTCCATTGGGATACAATGGCAACTTTCGACGCCCGCTGCAGCGGCTGTGATTAATGTAGGAATCTGAAATTCGCACAGTCACTTCCTCTTAACATTTTTAAATTTTCAAGTGACTTTCAGCCATGTGTCACTTTTCTGTCCCATTTTGGATTTCACATGCTTTCCTATTGGGCCTTTGCTTCCAACAGGATCTGGCATGATGCCCAGACACGACATAATTGGCCAATACAGCACCACCCACATGTGGGAAATGGCGCTACTGACCATTTTGGTCAAATGTTGAGTTCTGGGCCCAGATGTGGTGAGGCTGAGTTGCTAAAGGAGGCCAATCTGACTTATGACCTTTGGTGACCTTTGGTGACATTAAGTATTGGCACCCTTTTTGAGGCACTTCCCAGTACAGGATTTGGACCAAACTGACAGAGTACACTCACCTGGTGATACTGAACACAACCCTGTTAGCAGCTAACTGTTAGCATGTTGCTAACCGGAAGTAGCTCTAGGAAGGTCCTACAAACTTCTGCTTTACAGAGTCTTTACCTCCTTTATACAGAATGCTCCACTATAAATTTGGGCCACGTCACGTAAAGCATCTCCAAGCTAGGAGGTGTCAAACATCCAATGCTTTTCAATGGGGGCGAAACCCCTTATACTCCCTAGAAATGCAGGCCCACATATGGCTACAGTATATTCAAGTTTGAAATTCTACTTCTGCTTTGTTAAATGATTCAGTGTTTAGAATGAGTTAGGAAATGTTTGGTGCCTTACCCTCAGTTTTTTCTTCTTCTAATCATTCAGCTATTGTTCTTTCATGTTCAAATTCTTCAACTCTTTCAAATTCTTCAACTTTTTCAACTTCTTCAACTTTTTCAACCTCTTCAATGCTTTTCAGCTATTTTTTCTCTTCTTCAAAGATCTTCTGCATCTTTTGCTCAATCATTCAGCTATCTGCATTCACAGTGCATTTTCGCAGGAAATGCAAATTTTTCTAGTTCTTTATTCTTCTTCTTCTTCTTCTTCTTCTTCTTCTTAGTGTTTATTCTTCCTAATGCGTTTTTACTGTTTAAAGTTTGATTCGCTTCTCCTCCTACAATTTTTCTCCGATTTCAACCATTCAACTTTTAAACTATTCAGCTTCTTCTGGAATCGATGGCTATATCTTTTTGTAGTTTTAACTCTTCAACTTTTTAAAATATTCAGCTTTTTCTGCAAATTTTCAGCTTTTTTTCTCCCATAGGAAATGAATGTAATTCACTGAAATTCTGCTCATTTCAGCTGCTTTTTGACAGCTTACTGCTTCAGCCTACTTTCAGCTAGAAACGCCATTCAACTTTTAAAATGTAGTGATATCTTTCAGCTATTATGGTATATTTCAGCTTTTTCATATCTTTTACCATTTTCATATAGTACCTCCTTAAAATAATTTTGGCTTTTCAAGAAATTCAGCAAATAACATGCGTTGCTATGGTCGTCAAGGAGGCAGTTATAGAGTGCGCACTCTAGAAATTCAACAAATTCTTCTTCTCCGAACAACTTCTTCTCAGTCACTCAATTTTCAACCTATCCACATAAATTATACATCAAAACGTAGGAATTTTTGTCTGGATTCAGGAAATGTAACCCTCATTGCTGTAGCATTTATAGATTTTTCGCAAATCACCTCAGAGCGACACAAACCCGAAACCTCCCCCATTCATTTCCTATGGAGCGGTTTTGAAAAATGACGCCTGAAAATTGAAAACATCACACGTTTTCGCATCGTCGCTACTCTGAAACCGTTTCATGTACAAGCATGAGACTTTCACACATGAATGTCCCGACCCTTCTGGCACTCATAAAAAAGGAATTGTTTGGATAACTGTTACGGTTTTACCGCAGGAACAATTTGTTCGGGAGTAGCGAATGTGCAAATTCCTGAAAACGCTTTTCAGCTGCATTTTCCCACATCATCCACTTTTTTACATCGTCGCTGTGCCTACACCGATTTTTGTACAAACATGAAAATGGGCACCATAGTCCTCAAAAGCCTGCTGATACTCATAGTGAAAGAATTATTTTGATATCTCTTATACTTTTTCAGCTACAGCGATTTGTTCGGGACCGTTTTTAGAGGATTTCTGAAAGTCCATAAAAATTACCTTTTATATCATAATTTTTCACGCCTTTATTAAACTTTTTCCAGCAAAAACCGATAGCCTGTCTTCTTCCCCTATCCGTTACGAAATAAACGCAGAAAAAATTACGTCTCTACCATTTACGGATCAGGAGATATGGAGCGTTGTTCGGGGCAAAGTTCTCCATTATAATCCAATGGGACTTATTGTGAGCAAAGTCTCTGCACTTCGGTAGACTGGCCCGCTGCAGGTGTGAGTGAGTTTCCATGACGACGGAACTCTGAGGGCCAGAGGGAGAAGCTCCATTGGGATACAATGGCAACTTTCGACGCCCGCTGCAGCGGCTGTGATTAATGTAGGAATCTGAAATTCGCACAGTCACTTCCTCTTAACATTTTTAAATTTTCAAGTGACTTTCAGCCATGTGTCACTTTTCTGTCCCATTTTGGATTTCACATGCTTTCCTATTGGGCCTTTGCTTCCAACAGGATCTGGCATGATGCCCAGACACGACATAATTGGCCAATACAGCACCACCCACATGTGGGAAATGGCGCTACTGACCATTTTGGTCAAATGTTGAGTTCTGGGCCCAGATGTGGTGAGGCTGAGTTGCTAAAGGAGGCCAATCTGACTTATGACCTTTGGTGACCTTTGGTGACATTAAGTATTGGCACCCTTTTTGAGGCACTTCCCAGTACAGGATTTGGACCAAACTGACAGAGTACACTCACCTGGTGATACTGAACACAACCCTGTTAGCGGCTAACGGTTAGCATGTTGCTAATTGGAAGTAGCTCTAGGAAGCTCGGACAAACTTCTGCTTTACAGAGTCTTTACCTCCTTTATACAGAATGCTCCACTATAAATTTGGGCCACGTCACGTAAAGCATCTCCAAGCTAGGAGGTGTCAAACATCCAATGCTTTTCAATGGGGGCGAAACCCCTTATACTCCCTAGAAATGCAGGCCCACATATGGCTACAGTATATTCAAGTTTGAAATTCTACTTCTGCTTTGTTAAATGATTCAGTGTTTAGAATGAGTTAGGAAATGTTTGGTGCCTTACCCTCAGTTTTTTCTTCTTCTAATCATTCAGCTATGGTTCTTTCATGTTCAAATTCTTCAACTCTTTCAAATTCTTCAACTTTTTCAACTTCTTCAACTTTTTCAACTTCTTCAATGCTTTTCAGCTATTTTTTCTCTTCTTCAAAGATCTTCTGCATCTTTTGCTCAATCATTCAGCTATCTGCATTCACAGTGCATTTTCGCAGGAAATGCAAATTTTTCTAGTTATTATAGGATATTCTTCCAAATGCGTTTTTACTGTTTAAAGTTTGATTCGCTTCTCCTCCTACAATTTTTCTCCGATTTCAACCATTCAACTTTTAAACTATTCAGCTTCTTCTGGAATCGATGGCTATATCTTTTTGTACTTTTAACTCTTCAACTTTTTAAAATATTCAGCTTTTTCTGCAAATTTTCAGCTTTTTTTCTCCCATAGGAAATGAATGTAATTCACTAAAATTCCGCTCATTTCAGCTGCTTTTTGAAAGCTTACTGCTTCAGCCTACTTTCAGCTAGAAACGCCATTCAACTTTTAAAATGTAGTGATATCTTTCAGCTATTATGGTCTATTTCAGCTTTTTCATATCTTTTACCATTTTCATATAGTACCTCCTTAAAATAATTTTGGCTTTTCAAGAAATTCAGCAAATAACATGCGTTGCTATGGTCGTCAAGGAGGCAGTTATAGAGTGCGCACTCTAGAAATTCAACAAATTCTTCTTCTCCAAACAACTTCTTCTCAGTCGCTCAATTTTCAACCTATCCACATAAATTATACATCAAAACGTAGGAATTTTTGTCTGGATTCAGGAAATGTAACCCTCATTGCTGTAGCATTTATAGATTTTTCGCAAATCACCTCAGAGCGACACAAACCCGAAACCTCCCCCATTCATTTCCTATGGAGCGGTTTTGAAAAATGACGCCTGAAAATTGAAAACATCACACGTTTTCGCATCGTCGCTACTCCGAAACCGTTTCATGTACAAGCATGATACTTTCACACATGAATGTCCCGACCCTTCTGGCACTCATAAAAAAGGAATTGTTTGGATAACTGTTACGGTTTTACCGCAGGAACAATTTGTTCGGGAGTAGCGAATGTGCAAATTCCTGAAAACGCTTTTCAGCTGCATTTTCCCACATCATCCACTTTTTTACATCGTCGCTGTGCCTACACCGATTTTTGTACAAACATGAAAATGGGCACCATAGTCCTCAAAAGCCTGCTGATACTCATAGTGAAAGAATTATTTTGATATCTCTTATACTTTTTCAGCTACAGCGATTTGTTCGGGACCGTTTTTAGAGGATTTCTGAAAGTCCATAAAAATTCCCTTTATATCATAATTTTTCACGCCTTTATTAAACTTTTTCCAGCAAAAACCGATAGCCTGTCTTCTTCCCCTATCCGTTACAAAATAAACGCAGAAAAAATTACGTCTCTACCATTTACGGATCAGGAGATATGGAGCGTTGTTCGGGGCAAAGTTCTCCATTATAATTCAATGGGACTTATTGTGAGCAAAGTCTCTGCACTTCGGTAGACTGGCCTGCAGCAGAGGTGTGAGTGAGTTTCCATGACGACGGAACTCTGAGGGCCAGAGGGAGAAGCTCCATTGGGATACAATGGCAACTTTCGACGCCCGCTGCAGCGGCTGTGATTAATGTAGGAATCTGAAATTCGCACAGTCACTTCCTCTTAACATTTTTAAATTTTCAAGTGACTTTCAGCCATGTGTCACTTTTCTGTCCCATTTTGGATTTCACATGCTTTCCTATTGGGCCTTTGCTTCCAACAGGATCTGGCATGATGCCCAGACACGACATAATTGGCCAATACAGCACCACCCACATGTGGGAAATGGCGCTACTGACCATTTTGGTCAAATGTTGAGTTCTGGGCCCAGATGTGGTGAGGCTGAGTTGCTAAAGGAGGTCAATCTGACTCATGACCTTTGGTGACCTTTGGTGACATTAAGTATTGGCACCCTTTTTGAGGCACTTCCCAGTACAGGATTTGGACCAAACTGACAGAGTACACTCACCTGGTGATACTGAACACAACCCTGTTAGCGGCTAACTGTTAGCATGTTGCTAACCGGAAGTAGCTCTAGGAAGGTCCTACAAACTTCTGCTTTACAGAGTCTTTACCTCCTTTATACAGAATGCTCCACTATAAATTTGGGCCACGTCACGTAAAGCATCTCCAAGCTAGGAGGTGTCAAACATCCAATGCTTTTCAATGGGGGCGAAACCCCTTATACTCCCTAGAAATGCAGGCCCACATATGGCTACAGTATATTCAAGTTTGAAATTCTACTTCTGCTTTGTTAAATGATTCAGTGTTTAGAATGAGTTAGGAAATGTTTGGTGCCTTACCCTCAGTTTTTTCTTCTTCTAATCATTCAGCTATTGTTCTTTCATGTTCAAATTCTTCAACTCTTTCAAATTCTTCAACTTTTTCAACTTTTTCAACTTCTTCAATGCTTTTCAGCTATTTTTTCTCTTCTTCAAAGATCTTCTGCATCTTTTGCTCAATCATTCAGCTATCTGCATTCACAGTGCATTTTCGCAGGAAATGCAAATTTTTCTAGTTACTGTGAATGCAGTAGGCATTCACAGTTCTTGAGATCCTGTTTCTCTTTATTCTTTATTCTTCTTCTTCTTCTTCTTCTTCTTCTTCTTAGTGTTTATTCTTCCTAATGCGTTTTTACTGTTTAAAGTTTGATTCGCTTCTCCTCCTACAATTTTTCTCCGATTTCAACCATTCAACTTTTAAACTATTCAGCTTCTTCTGGAATCGATGGCTATATCTTTTTGTAGTTTTAACTCTTCAACTTTTTAAAATATTCAGCTTTTTCTGCAAATTTTCAGCTTTTTTTCTCCCATAGGAAATGAATGTAATTCACTGAAATTCTGCTCATTTCAGCTGCTTTTTGACAGCTTACTGCTTCAGCCTACTTTCAGCTAGAAACGCCATTCAACTTTTAAAATGTAGTGATATCTTTCAGCTATTATGGTATATTTCAGCTTTTTCATATCTTTTACCATTTTCATATAGTACCTCCTTAAAATAATTTTGGCTTTTCAAGAAATTCAGCAAATAACATGCGTTGCTATGGTCGTCAAGGAGGCAGTTATAGAGTGCGCACTCTAGAAATTCAACAAATTCTTCTTCTCCGAACAACTTCTTCTCAGTCACTCAATTTTCAACCTATCCACATAAATTATACATCAAAACGTAGGAATTTTTGTCTGGATTCAGGAAATGTAACCCTCATTGCTGTAGCATTTATAGATTTTTCGCAAATCACCTCAGAGCGACACAAACCCGAAACCTCCCCCATTCATTTCCTATGGAGCGGTTTTGAAAAATGACGCCTGAAAATTGAAAACATCACACGTTTTCGCATCGTCGCTACTCCGAAACCGTTTCATGTACAAGCATGAGACTTTCACACATGAATGTCCCGACCCTTCTGGCACTCATAAAAAAGGAATTGTTTGGATAACTGTTACGGTTTTACCGCAGGAACAATTTGTTCGGGAGTAGCGAATGTGCAAATTCCTGAAAACGCTTTTCAGCTGCATTTTCCCACATCATCCACTTTTTTACATCGTCGCTGTGCCTACACCGATTTTTGTACCAACATGAAAATGGGCACCATAGTCCTCAAAAGCCTGCTGATACTCATAGTGAAAGAATTATTTTGATATCTCTTATACTTTTTCAGCTACAGCGATTTGTTCGGGACCGTTTTTAGAGGATTTCTGAAAGTCCATAAAAATAACCTTTATATCATAATTTTTCACGCCTTTATTAAACTTTTTCCAGCAAAAACCGATAGCCTGTCTTCTTCCCCTATCCGTTACGAAATAAACGCAGAAAAAATTACGTCTCTACCATTTACGGATCAGGAGATATGGAGCGTTGTTCGGGGCAAAGTTCTCCATTATAATCCAATGGGACTTATTGTGAGCAAAGTCTCTGCACTTCGGTAGACTGGCCTGCAGCAGAGGTGTGAGTGAGTTTCCATGACGACGGAACTCTGAGGGCCAGAGGGAGAAGCTCCATTGGGATACAATGGCAACTTTCGACGCCCGCTGCAGCGGCTGTGATTAATGTAGGAATCTGAAATTCGCACAGTCACTTCCTCTTAACATTTTTAAATTTTCAAGTGACTTTCAGCCATGTGTCACTTTTCTGTCCCATTTTGGATTTCACATGCTTTCCTATTGGGCCTTTGCTTCCAACAGGATCTGGCATGATGCCCAGACACGACATAATTGGCCAATACAGCACCACCCACATGTGGGAAATGGCGCTACTGACCATTTTGGTCAAATGTTGAGTTCTGGGCCCAGATGTGGTGAGGCTGAGTTGCTAAAGGAGGCCAATCTGACTCATGACCTTTGGTGACCTTTGGTGACATTAAGTATTGGCACCCTTTTTGAGGCACTTCCCAGTACAGGATTTGGACCAAACTGACAGAGTACACTCACCTGGTGATACTGAACACAACCCTGTTAGCGGCTAACTGTTAGCATGTTGCTAACCGGAAGTAGCTCTAGGAAGGTCCTACAAACTTCTGCTTTACAGAGTCTTTACCTCCTTTATACAGAATGCTCCACTATAAATTTGGGCCACGTCACGTAAAGCATCTCCAAGCTAGGAGGTGTCAAACATCCAATGCTTTTCAATGGGGGCGAAACCCCTTATACTCCCTAGAAATGCAGGCCCACATATGGCTACAGTATATTCAAGTTTGAAATTCTACTTCTGCTTTGTTAAATGATTCAGTGTTTAGAATGAGTTAGGAAATGTTTGGTGCCTTACCCTCAGTTTTTTCTTCTTCTAATCATTCAGCTATTGTTCTTTCATGTTCAAATTCTTCAACTCTTTCAAATTCTTCAACTTTTTCAACTTTTTCAACTTCTTCAATGCTTTTCAGCTATTTTTTCTCTTCTTCAAAGATCTTCTGCATATTTTGCTCAATCATTCAGCTATCTGCATTCACAGTGCATTTTCGCAGGAAATGCAAATTTTTCTAGTTCTTTATTCTTCTTATTCTTATGGGTTATTCTTCCAAATGCGTTTTTACTGTTTAAAGTTTGATTCGCTTCTCCTCCTACAATTTTTCTCCAATTTCAACCATTCAACTTTTAAACTATTCAGCTTCTTCTGGAATCGATGGCTATATCTTTTTGTACTTTTAACTCTTCAACTTTTTAAAATATTCAGCTTTTTCTGAAAATTTTCAGCTTTTTTTCTCCCATAGGAAATGAATGTAATTCACTAAAATTCCGCTCATTTCAGCTGCTTTTTGACAGCTTACTGCTTCAGCCTACTTTCAGCTAGAAACGCCATTCAACTTTTAAAATGTAGTGATATCTTTCAGCTATTATGGTCTATTTCAGCTTTTTCATATCTTTTACCATTTTCATATAGTACCTCCTTAAAATTATTTTGGCTTTTCAAGAAATTCAGCAAATAACATGCGTTGCTATGGTCGTCAAGTGGCAGTTGGTAGAGTGCGCACTCTAGAAATTCAACAAATTCTTCTTCTCCGAACAACTTCTTCTCACTCGCTCAATTTTCAACCTATCCACATGAATTATACATCAAAACGTAGGAATTTTTGTCTGGATTCAGGAAATGTAACCCTCATTGCTGTAGCATTTATAGATTTTTCGCAAATCACCTCAGAGCGACACAAACCCGAAACCTCCCCCATTCATTTCCTATGGAGCGGTTTTGAAAAATGACGCCTGAAAATTGAAAACATCACACGTTTTCGCATCGTCGCTACTCCGAAACCGTTTCATGTACAAGCATGAGACTTTCACACATGAATGTCCCGACCCTTCTGGCACTCATAAAAAAGGAATTGTTTGGATAACTGTTACGGTTTTACCGCAGGAACAATTTGTTCGGGAGTAGCGAATGTGCAAATTCCTGAAAACGCTTTTCAGCTGCATTTTCCCACATCATCCACTTTTTTACATCGTCGCTGTGCCTACACCGATTTTTGTACAAACATGAAAATGGGCACCATAGTCCTCAAAAGCCTGCTGATACTCATAGTGAAAGAATTATTTTGATATCTCTTATACTTTTTCAGCTACAGCGATTTGTTCGGGACCGTTTTTAGAGGATTTCTGAAAGTCCATAAAAATCAACTTTATATCATAATTTTTCACGCCTTTATTAAACTTTTTCCAGCAAAAACCGATAGCCTGTCTTCTTCCCCTATCCGTTACGAAATAAACGCAGAAAAAATTACGTCTCTACCATTTACGGATCAGGAGATATGGAGCGTTGTTCGGGGCAAAGTTCTCCATTATAATCCAATGGAACTTATTGTGAGCAAAGTCTCTGCACTTCGGTAGACTGGCCTGCAGCAGAGGTGTGAGTGAGTTTCCATGACGACGGAACTCTGAGGGCCAGAGGGAGAAGCTCCATTGGGATACAATGGCAACTTTCGACGCCCGCTGCAGCGGCTGTGATTAATGTAGGAATCTGAAATTCGCACAGTCACTTCCTCTTAACATTTTTAAATTTTCAAGTGACTTTCAGCCATGTGTCACTTTTCTGTCCCATTTTGGATTTCACATGCTTTCCTATTGGGCCTTTGCTTCCAACAGGATCTGGCATGATGCCCAGACACGACATAATTGGCCAATACAGCACCACCCACATGTGGGAAATGGCGCTACTGACCATTTTGGTCAAATGTTGAGTTCTGGGCCCAGATGTGGTGAGGCTGAGTTGCTAAAGGAGGCCAATCTGACTCATGACCTTTGGTGACCTTTGGTGACATTAAGTATTGGCACCCTTTTTGAGGCACTTCCCAGTACAGGATTTGGACCAAACTGACAGAGTACACTCACCTGGTGATACTGAACACAACCCTGTTAGCGGCTAACTGTTAGCATGTTGCTAACCGGAAGTAGCTCTAGGAAGGTCCTACAAACTTCTGCTTTACAGAGTCTTTACCTCCTTTATACAGAATGCTCCACTATAAATTTGGGCCACGTCACGTAAAGCATCTCCAAGCTAGGAGGTGTCAAACATCCAATGCTTTTCAATGGGGGCGAAACCCCTTATACTCCCTAGAAATGCAGGCCCACATATGGCTACAGTATATTCAAGTTTGAAATTCTACTTCTGCTTTGTTAAATGATTCAGTGTTTAGAATGAGTTAGGAAATGTTTGGTGCCTTACCCTCAGTTTTTTCTTCTTCTAATCATTCAGCTATTGTTCTTTCATGTTCAAATTCTTCAACTCTTTCAAATTCTTCAACTTTTTCAACTTTTTCAACTTCTTCAATGCTTTTCAGCTATTTTTTCTCTTCTTCAAAGATCTTCTGCATATTTTGCTCAATCATTCAGCTATCTGCATTCACAGTGCATTTTCGCAGGAAATGCAAATTTTTCTAGTTTTCTGTTGTTTTTTCTTTTTAAACAGTTAAAAACCTGGTGCGAACGTGCGGTGTACCTGGCTGCCCACCAGGCCTGTAATACAGTGAGGGAAACTCGGCCTCGGTGATGAGGTGTCTCAGCCGAGGTGGTTTGGGCTGGTGTTGCTCATCCTTTGGATGTTTTCTGGGAATGCCCCACTTTGGTAGACCCAGAAATGGATAAAAAGCCGATATACAGTGATGCTCAATAGATTAGAATATGCGTTTCAATAATATTCTAATTTATCGAATATGATTGTATTAATTTTGTTCCGGGAATGTTTTGGGATTCACCCAAAACAACTGGAAAGTGCTGCTGGGGATGCACATTTTCAGGCTTTCCTTTTGGACAGCCCCATTAGCCCTGCAGCATGATCTCAGATTAGCGGTTTGGGAAGGATGGACCGGCAGACAGAAACTTTTAAACCATGCTGAGATATTAGTTCTTCAGATTTGGCATTTTCTGAAGACCAAAAGTATGTTTGATTAAAAATGTTTAGTGATTGACAGATTTTGAATCGTCCAGTATTAGTATTTTATTTTTTATTTCCTCTATATGTTGACGTTGGGGTAGTTCTTCCTGTTTGCGTCAGCCTAATCCGACAGTAACTGATAAGTGACTGAATCATGTCCATGTCCAGCCTCAGTGGCTAAACTGTTCCCTATGTGTCTTAATTTGATTTTAAATGTAATCTTTTGAAAATAAGTCACAAATCTATTACATCTAAATGCTCTTATGTCTGTATGATGAATAATCCTTTTTTCTGTCAGATCTCTAGTTACAAACTTTTCAAAGGACACAGACAGTATGAATAATATTCAGCTGCAACAATGAGTTAGATAATGAGGCAGAGATGGTGACAGGACTCCTGCAGACTGCTGTCTAGATTTCTGTGTAGATATTCAGCTATCTCATCTATATACATTTCATAAACAACATGACTAAGAGAAACTGCAAGAAAATCATTAATAAACATAATGAAACGCACAGGAACGAATTACCAAAATAAAACGTTGGTAATTTAGAACATGGCATCATCTTCATCCAGGATCAAGATCATTAAAAATGAAATAAGCAAATATCTACCATGAAAGCAGATGAGTTGCTCAACCCCTCATGACTGATTCTCCTTCCTGTACCTGAGCTGTGAAACTCCTGCAGAATAATCCTTTATTTCTGGAAGTCTTTCCTCTCAAATGTGGAGTTTTATCTGTTTCTCCTGCTCTCTCTGTGTGGGATGTCGGCTCTTCAGCGAATGAGCGCGTCGCTCCCACCTCTGCTCCCACTCCCTCTGGCGCTCAGGTTCATGATGAGAGGTGTATGGAAAGCAGCAGATAGGATTTGTACCTGTTTATCTCATCACGCAGCCATTGAAGCCCCCTCATCGGTTCCCTGGAGTCGATAAAAGGCGTCGACTCGTCGTTGGGAAAGAGGCGTGCGGCTAATGAACCGGATGAGATGAGATGGAGCCGAGTCCGATCACTTGGCTTGGCTGAGAATAAAGAGGAATGAAGGGAAGATGGAAAAAGAGATAATTGTTTAGACCTTTTGAATAAGTGGAAATGTGTGCTGTTGATCTTATTGATGAATTATTCAAGAGCCATTAAGTCCTGAGCTGGGTGAACCGGGCTGAGTACTGGTCAGGTGGAGACTAGATCCGGGAAGTCTCTCCGTTTTAATGAGCACAGCGGCAGTCTGGTGATGTCATTCGTCTTCAATTCACTGACGTTTTCTGGCTTTGAAATACTACCAAACCTTTTTTTCATTTTTCTTCTCCAAACTAGATTGTTGTTTAACTCCAGAGCTTCTCAGGTTAGGGATCTATGAGACGGTGGATTGTTGCAGGCCTTTCCTCTTTGTTCTCCCTTCTAACACTGAACGTTTGAGCTCCTTAGAGAAAAACGTGTTGCACAAGTTTTCACGTAAAGATGTTCTGTAGATCGACCCGTCTGTGTGATTATTACATTTCATTTCCACCAGAAATTAGAAGAAGGTTAAAAAAATAATAATTCTGAGACAGAGCCTTACATAAAATAAAATAATAAAATTATACTATGTGTTTGGGAGTTTATATTATTTTCTTTTCAGCTGCAAAAGCACAAAAACCAACCATGGCTTCACCTTCAGGACTTTATATTCTATATTTATGTTTTATTCCTGGCTGTTTAACTTGTTTGTGCCATTTTAAATGCACAGTTTGGTGTGAGAAAGTCTTGAAACTTTGCAGCACTGATTGAAACAAACCCGCCAACATAAAGCTGGTTAACGTGAAGACGGTTGGCAGAAAACAAAAATCGGGCCGATTATTAAAGCTTTACCTGGAAAATGACACAAATACACCAGGATGTAGATGAACTGTGTCCCTGAATTGTAAAAATTATGGGTTGTACGGTTTTTGGTAATTTTCTGCTAAATTTGATGCTTTTTTTGCAAATTTCAAACTTGTATGACTTTGGTTTTAACAACAACTTTACAGCATCATCATGAGCAGTAAAAGCGACGCTCTATTAAATGGATATATTAGCACTTTGGCTAAAAACACATTAAAACAAGCCAGAAACATGAACAGAATTTGGATTAAAATAGTTGGAAACCATCTGGATCGTTAAAAAGAACCTTCTGCATGTTCTGCACCAACTTCACGTTGTTTGCTTTCCAGTTAAAATAAGATTGACTATAAATGTGGAGGAAAGTCAGCGATGATTGTCAGAATAAGAGCTAACATTTTATTTTTTCTTGCAACAACAGCAACCTGCAGTGCTCTTTGAGCATTTTGAGGCTTAGAAAATGGTCTGGATGAAATGCAGTGAGAAGGATGTTTAAAGAGGGAACAGAGATGATGATCCTGCCTCAGTCAGACTTATTTCCTCTGACAGGTCGGCTCACAGCCTTGGGCTCCGACTGCCGTCTGTCCATTTTCATTTTAGGCCCGATTCGCATCTGGAGCCGCGGTTCGGCACCAGGTCAGACACGATGAACTCACTCTGAGCTGCCGAGTCTGGCACAAACTCACTCAACTGGTTCTCACAGACGAGCTCTCCCCATTTTGGGCTCAGATACTGAAATTAACCATTTCTGTGTCCAAAGGATGTAAAAACTTTAAGATGTTCCTGATGGAGCAGGAAAAACGGTTATCGGCCGTAACCGCAGTTTAAATATCGGATGTCGATATCGGCCCGAAGTTTCATTCATCTGTTCATCCGTATTTCTTTTGTTTGGATATAAATGAGACCGGCGTGATTATTAGAAGCTCGTCGGGTTTTAGTGACGGATCCAGAGCGTGCGCGTTTGCTCGGCTCTGTTCGTCTGTGACTTCCTGTTTCTGTGCGAATGTGGAGCCAAAGAGGTGATTGGCGAGGCCGGTCTGTGTTTAGATGTCAGCGGCGGTCTGGTTGAGGCGCGCGTGTTCAGGCCGAGCAAACAGATTTCACCTCCTCCTGTGTCGGTGCAGCGCCTCGTCAGCTCAGCAGACGGCCTGCCTCCGTCATGGAGAAGCTCTGCAGGTTTTTTTTTATGAAATACGCATCGAGAATTTAAGAGTTGAATCCAAAAGTAGCATGGAAGTAATCAATAAAACGTACATGACGGACCAACCCGTCCGCGCGGACTCTTACGTCCCGCTCCTCGTCGTAGAGCTTCTGGGTTGTGGGTGGAGTAGGTTCTCCCAACCGAGCCGCCGTATCTCTAGTGAAAACATCGATCTTTGGGTTTTGTGCAATTCCTTCTGTATCGACTCAGGAAACGCAGATGAATGGAAAAAACCGCGCAGGACGGGCCGTTCAGCGCGGCGCTACATCTGTACAGACACATCTTCATCGGCCTCCTCTGCAGTGATGAAGGCGCTGGTAGACTTAGACTTAGACTCAACTTTATTTATCCCTTGGGATTACTCCTTCAGGGAAATTCTGGTTCCAGTAGCTTATATAGAGTACAAAGGGCAGAGTTAAAGCAAGATGTCATTAAAGATAAAATACAACAGACAATACAATATAAAAAGAGTGTATATAGTACAAAAGAGCATAAGAAAAGTTGTAATGTCCTGGAATATGTTTCCTTTAGATATAAAATATCTGCGCAGTAAAGAGCGCTTGGATTATTGCACTTGCACTGCAGAGATGTACTGACCATACAGATAAGTAGAAATTATACAGACTACACAGTAGTTGACTTGGACTGTGTAGTGGTGGCACTTCCTCCTCCACGGCCCGCCTGAAACTGACGGTTGAGGTGCAGAAACCTCCCACCGCCACCACTAGAGGAAGCTAGGCTCTTAACCCTTCCTGAGATCCGGCCGCGTTCCTCTTGTCACACGGTGCACACGTCGCTGCGGCTGCAGGTCAGTACGTCCTGCACGGCCGCGGACGATCACTGATTGGTCCGAGGTGCAGGAAAATGACGTTTAACCACAACCAGAAGATCTGTCTTCAGAGGTAAAGAAGGAGAGATGAGGCAGAGCCGTGTGGACGGGTTGATCATGCATGGACTCTGTGGGTTCGTATCAATGCTGCTTTATGGAGACATCTTTACAGCATTTAGAAACGACACATTCAGCGTTTTCTTTACGTTCTTCTCTGATCTGGCCTCAGAGGAGCCTTTTTACTGGAGGAAACCGCTGGTGATCGCCGTGAGGATTTGTGCAAATCAGGTTTAATTAATCAGAATCTCATAAAAAAAAAAACCTCTGTGTTTTAACCTGGGAGAAAACAAGAACCACACATCTTTCTTTCTGCGCTATAAGCCCAGCAGTTCAGGGAGTTGAAACTTTTAACCCTCCTCCCTTTCCTGCCTCCAACGAAAGCCACAATCTCTCCCAAAGTCCCCAAACTCATCCGAAAATCCGTCTTATCTCAGTTCCTCCCTGTTTTTTCTGAGTTTTTTTTCTTCAACTCTTCAGCTGTTTGAGCTGCTCTGAGGATTCAGAGACGGGGAAAAAAAACCAAATTCATTGAGTTTCACACCAGAGATGCTGCAGGAATATGAGAGCGCAGGAAAATCAATGTTCTGCAGCTCAGCGACTGCTCCCCAAACATCCAAACAGGAGCCAATAAAGCGCATTAATATCATTATTAACGTTAAAACTATTTGCACAGGTTCTCATTGACAAGAGAGGCGCATATAGCTGACAGTGAGCGCTGGTTTGGGTTTATTTACCGCAGCAGCCCTAATATCCACAGTTTCAGGGTCAGTAAATAAAAGCAGCTTAAAGATAAAAATAAAAATCAGGTCCTCAGAAGAGGGTTAAGGCATCCTGCCCAAGTCCTGCCTAATCTGGGAAAAAATGACAAAATGCTGAAGTTCAGGTGTTTAATAAATCAGCACAAATGAAAAGGAAGAGGAAAATATTCATTTCTTAATTAAATTTTACAAGATTTTATATCATGTCCTGTTTTATCCGTTCATCCGTTCAAATAAAGGAGCAGAAATTGACCCCTGACCCCAGATTCTGACCCCTGCCGTAAAACACCTGCTGGTCGTCGCTCGATTTATTAGACCAAAGTTATTTGAGTCGTTGGATGGAACCATAACCAGAAAGTTTCTTTTTAAAGTCAGACGGTGCAAAAGTTTCACTGTTATGATGTAACCTTGGGAGCTAATAAGACTAACGAGATTTAATCAAACACCTGTTAGGAAAGAAAAAGAAGGAATAATGATGTTTTTAATGATGACTTTATAATTAGATTGCTCAGCTAATGTCTGTTATAGATGATCCTGCAGTTATTTAGCTGCAGCTCCAGCAGGGGAGGCTTTCAGTCTTCTTTGAATCATTGAGTTTAATGATCAGCGTACATGCAGCTGATGATATTACTGGCAGGCAGAGAAAAGCAGAAAATGAACACCAGGGCTTTACGCAAACAGCCGCTCTGACTGCAGTTCCTCCTGAACAAAAATTCTTTCAGAAGCTGCCACAGATGCCCGTTTTTCAACGTTATTAACGCTGTGAGTCTAAACAAAGGGCTAAAGTTTATATTATAGTGGTCGGTCCATGCTAATGTGTTCTTCTTTCAACTTCTTACCATTTTTTTCACATAAAATTTACAAACTTCAGTGTCATTTTTTTGGCAGACCAACACAAACTAATGCATAGTGGAAGGAAAACAATAGAAATCTGAAAAGTGCGGCGTGTGCGTTTACATTTAGCCCCCTGAGGGATCAGTGAGTAGCACTACGGCTCTTCTGGGGTCTGCTCTACCAGCTTTGCTCGTTTAATGGTTTCCGCTCGTTCAGGTTGGGAGGAGAACCTCTGCCAACGTCAGTTTTCAAGTTTTGCCAATAATCCTCTGTTGAATTTAAGCCTGGACTTTAACTAGGCCGTTCTAACGCCTCAGTGTGTTTTGATCTGGCTCTGGCTGTGTGCTCCACCCCAGTAGCAAGTTTTTTTTGTAGCTGCTTTAAAGTTTTCTTGTTTTTATCTCCGTTCATCTTCCTGTCAACTCTGACCAGCTTGGAAGAGAAATATTCCCACAGCATGATACTTCCACCACCATGTTACACCTTGGCGATGAGGTGTTCAGCTGCTTTATTTGCTTAGCAGCACTGGGTATAGTACAAATATAATTACTAACTTATTACAATTAAGTAGTGATAAAAAACTAGAAGACAACATGCATATTTTAATTAAAACACAGTAACTAATGAAGGTCTATCAAATAATCCATATATTCATTGACATTTCTATAGAATTAGGTTTATTCTTACCATAAATCTTTGATTTTTATTTGCACCATCCATCCCGTCATGGAGAAGCTCTGCAGGGTTTTTTTTATGAAATACGCATCGAGAATTTAAGAGTTGAATCCAAAAGTAGCATGGAAGTAATCAATAAAACGAAGCTGTCCAGAGGTTTTAGTTAAATCCTGTGGTGTGATCCAGTTGTTCAGTGTCTCAGCGAACAGAACCCAGTCTGCTGGTGGGAAATCTGTGAGTAGGTCTGTCATGATGACACATTTTTATAAACATCATTGCGATGAATCATTACTGTCAATTGAAGACCTTTTTTAACTAATATAACGGCGTAACAACGCAACTATATACTCTCGACCTGCTGGGTCAGACAAATTTAGCGGGTTGCGTCATTTGGTTTAAATCCAAAAACTTCACCCTGCAGCGGCCGTGTTCGCCTTACTCACCAATTTCATTTCTTTTCAAACTAGCGTTTCTCTACCGGGCTGCCAAGCTTCACTTGCCACCCCCAAGACTAAGCGTTGTTTATTTTAGATGCTTCCATGTTTGAGAGTGACATAAAAGGGTCCGTGAAGAAGCAAACCTCCTGGTCTAACGAGCTAACACGCTAACTGTTGTTAGCTTGATGCACCCTACGGTAACCTGCACACTGAGCTTCCAATTCCCCGTTCACCTCCCTCAACCCAGCAGTCCACTGCCGCCGGGGGAAATAATCATGCCTTCGTAAATGATCACGCTTATTTTAATTGATCATGTGCATAAAATCTATGGTGCGTTGAATCGATTTATTGAGACCTATCTGTGAGGACTAAGTGGTATTGTGTCCCCAGCGTAGTTGTCCTGTGGACAGATTGTCTTCTTCACAGGGGCTGTGGGTCTCTGCAGCTCCTCCAGAGCCACCATGGTCCTCCTGCTTCTCTGATCAATGCTCTCCTGGTCCAGCCTGTCAGTCCAGGTGGACGTCCATGTCCTGGTAGGTCTGCAGGTGGTCCATCCTCTCTGCAGGTCCAGATGATGATCAGAGCTCTAGGATGTTGCTGTAGAACCTGACCTGCTGTAAACTGGACCAGAACTTCCTCCCTGACCCGTCTGCTGGGCTCCCTGGGCTCCATGAAGCTGGTTGTTCTCTAACGTACTCTAAAGAACCTCTGAGTTCAGAATGTTTGCCTTTAAATTACACTCTGGTGGTCTTTATTTACCACGGGGGTCTTCTGAAGGAACTTGGTTTCTGGATTTTATTTCTGTGTATCAGAGTAAAGCGACCTGAACACAAATACAAATTCTAGCTAATAATCACACACATTATCATATGTTCTGTATATTTAGTGTTCTCCTCTGGTCCTCTGAGGGGATGTAACCCCAGGAATTGAAAAGATGAAGGTCAGGTAGTCGATTAAAAACCTCACTGCCTCACTTTCTGTTTCTCTCTGCCCGCTGGGATTTCAACTCGTTCTTCTACTTCTTCCTCGTTTTTTAAAGGGGAAGTCCGGTCAACAAGTAAAAATCAGGGTATCATTAGCTATAACTAAAACTAATACATTTGTGGTTATTTAATGAACTTATCTTTAATCAATAAGAAAATAAAAACATAAATTGTCGTCTGAATCACTGTGTATGGGGGCTGACATGACTGCCCAAATATGGGCAGTAAGGGGCGTTTGACATCACATCCTGCGACGTGGAAGAGCGGAAGCGGTGACAGTATTTCTCTCCGCTTTCCATGCAAAGTCAATAGGAGCCGTTCTACACAGCTGCGATCATCAATAATTATTTCGGATTTCCAGAGGACTTCACCGCTGACATTCCCAAGAGCTATTGCTGAAGCAACAATGCCCACGTGCATGGCCATCGGATGTTCCAACACAACTGGTAAAAGAGGAAAAAACATTGCTTATTTCAACACAGTCACTTCAGCGATCTCTCCTCCGCTGTGTGTGTGTGTGTGTGTGTGTGTGCGCGCACTCAGCTGCAGCGCCGGTGCAAAGCCGTGCTCAGCCCAGCATGTGCTGGAATGCTCTTATATTTTAATACTTATACTATAATAATCAGCTAACTTAAGTCACTTCAGCGATCTCTCCTCCGCTGTGTGTGTGTGTGTGTGCACCCCGTGCTGCGCGGGGGGCGCACACACACACACACACGTGTATAGATATATACTGTAGGACCCGACTGAGTTTGATCTTGGAAAATAGTGCGCCGTGACAAACAGAGCGTTGAAACTTGCTCAACAGCGGGTCCGCCGAGTGACGTAAAAAAATGGTAGGTGACAGTACTATTCTTGACCAAGATGGATTCCTCCACATAAACATGATTAAATGAGAATTATTATTAATTAAAAAAACTTATAATTTTTTGCACAGTATGTAGTAGTTTTATATTTAAAGTACTTTCAGCAGTTTGAATTCTGATTTTGACCGGACTTCTCCTTTCTCATCATGATGAAAATTTTAAACTATCGAAACGAAAAGATTTCTGTTAATGATGTCTGATAATATCGTTGGGATTTTATTTTTACTATTTTCTCCCCTGTTGGTTACATTTGAGTGTCAATAAATATCAATAAATTCCAAAATGGGATTAGATGCAGCTATTTAGTGCAGTTCAGTGATGAGAATCACACTGTTTCCTGTCACTGGTGTTTTGCAGAAGCCCGTTTCAAAATGTATATATTTTTTAAGAACAGTATTTGTGTTTGTGCAGCATTGACAACAGTAACATCTAGTCATAGCCATGCAGTTGCCTAAAAAGGACTGAAAAGAGACTGGAAATAGTTTTTCGTCATTACTTTCATATTTGTCACAATAAATACCACAAGACTTCATGATAAAGCCTTAGGCCTGTATCGCCCCTCGGTTCATTCTTCTTTGGCTCTTTTAAAAACACTAAACCGTCCTTCATGGTCAGCTTCTGGATGAAGGAGCCGTCACCAGGCCGTGATTAGCCAATCAGAGGCAGCCACCTCAATCAGGACAGCCAATGAGAAAACCGGATTCTTCAGTTTTGCTTCCGTCACAATCATGAACAAATCACCCGAGTTCTAAGTTTAAAACATTGACCCATATTTAAACTTATGGAGTTATGGGTTATTTATATTGCAACAGAAGGACGAGTAAATCTTTTCTTACTTTCTACCTTTTGCCTAAACATCTTCACCTGCTGCTTCACAGCAGCTAGAATGGAATCAGTGTTCAATCGATGATCGTACATTTCCCGCATGACCACAACATCAATATATATAATAAAAATGAAGTTAAAATGGGAAAACTTAAACAGCATAACTAAGTACACCCTTGCATAGGATTGGACTAGGACGTTCCAGCAAATTAAGTGGTCGGTCTCAGAGTTGACAGGCCTCAGTAAATTAAATTGTAAAATGCATGACAGGAAAATTAGACTGAGCAAGTTTAGCCTGTTGGGTTAGGGTTGAAGGATAAACTTTCTCTAAACAGAATACCGAAGCGTTGCTTTGCTTCAGGAACACCGCAACGTTTGCCCGAATGTAAAGCTCCAAAACCCAAATGCAGCACATGGGTTACCAGCTGCCAAGCATGGTGGTGGCGGTATGATGATGTCCTTGCAGCTGTTGAGTCCAACCATGAAGTGAAGAATGGAGACACAGCAAAGGCAGGGTGCAGATGTCAGATCTGACTGAAATGCTGTGGTGGGAGCTAATGGTGTTCTGTTAGCTGTGACATCATCAGGGGAGGCAGATCATCCACTATTACCATCTAACATAGAAAATACTCCTAGATCAATGTGAGCTTCTGAGCTTTCTGTGTCTCTGCTCTGTCTTCTCTAAGCCCCAGTGGGTCGAGGCAGATGAGCGTTCACACTGAGCCTGGTTCTGGTTCTGCTGGAGGTTCTCCTCCCTGTTAAAGGGGAGTTTTCCTCTCCACTGTCGCTTCATGCATGCTCAGTATGAGGGATTGCTGCAAAGCCATCAGCAATGCAGACGACTGTCCACTGTGGCTCTACGCTCTTTCAGGAGGAGTGAATGCTGCTTGGAGAGACTTGATGCAACCTGCTGGGTTTCCTTAGAGAGGAAACTTTCTGACCAACCTGGAGGAGTTGATGGAATCTGACTTTGGAAAGAGCCTTGAGATGACATATTTCATGAATTAGCGCTATATAAATAAAATAAAATTGAATTAATGTTTGCAAACCTCGACGAGAGGAAACAATGCTGGAAATGACAGTGGACTAAAGTTCTGCTGCTAACTGCACACAGGAGCTCTGATAGTTTTGCTGCTGAAGGCGTTTCCACAACCAGACGTGAAATCCTCCAGCTGAACGAAGCCAAGGTTCATGATTATTTTGATATTCTGCTTGTGTCTGTGCTTTTGAAGGTGGGACGGGTGTAAGATTTCAGAGATTTAGGTCAATGGGCGCTGAAGTCGGCACCGACGGGCCTCACGTTTGATTTTCGCTGCAGAGCTAATTCTGTTAAAACTTGAGAAGAAGAGCAATCGGATCAGAGACGTCCACAAAGCTGCATCTCCCCCGATTCAGTTTACTGCCAACTAAAACATAAAGGCACAGAAATTACCCGTCTCACACTGGGCCGGGCCCCGTTCGGCGCTGACCCCCCCTCCCTCCGTTGCCTCATTGCCTCGGGCCATATGAAGCAGCTTTAATGGCTGCTGCTGTTTCCCGCTACGAGCCAATCTGGCGCTGCTCCTGCAGCCATCAGAGAGCTGTTAGTACACAACGGCACCAGCTATCAGCAGCAGTAAAAACAGCCCTGGACCTCCTGCGGCTCAGGATCATTCCAGAACCCCCGCGCCCCCTGCTTAATGCAGATCAGGACTGTCGGCATGCGAGGTGTTTGTTTACCACGGGATGAGGACGGCGTCGGGCTCAGGGCTTCTGACCGCCGCGGCGTGGCCCGGCCTCCCTCTGCAGCAGAGAGACGCTGCCATCTGGACCCGGAGCCGAGGCAGCGCCGGGGAGGACAGAATCAGGACAAGAATCTCCTTTTATTCTCTCACTCCTCCTCCATCTGCCCCTCCGTCCCTTCAGAGTCTCGCCACAGAGCCGTAATGAGCCCCGCCTGCAGACTCAGAGTGACATTTGACACAGCAGCCATTACGGTGATAACCAGCCCGGTTTTATTACGCTCCGTCTGTTTCCTTATCACCCAAGAACACAACAGGACAGCCGAGTTCTCCATCGACGCAGTGGCTTAACGCCGCCAGGAAAAGCGGACCCTGTGCGATCCGCTAGGCGAGAGATCCGGTCCGGTTCTGTCGTGAAAACATGGAGTTAAGAACTCAGGAAATTTACACAAAAGTCGGGTCGACCTTCACATGCGTACAGATCCCCGTCCGGACAGGAGGAAGGATGAAGAAGAGGGGCGAGCGGAAGAGTTCTAGTGCGCTCGTTAAATATAAGAAACCAGCCGTTCTCCTCTGGTTCTGTGGGTCCGATCTTAAGGAAAAACAGGGAGTCTGCCTGCCTGTAGCAGCCTGATTGGAGCCTCTCCCCTCCTGGGATGCTCTTATAAACTAAGAGGCTTGCCTCCATGTTTCTGTAGAAGTCCGGTCCACTTCCAAACCCAGGCGGTGCTGCACCGGGCCGCAGTACCGGGCCGCAGTACCGGGCCGCAGTACCGGGCCCAGCTCCTCTCTTTTGTCCTTCACAGAGACGCCTTAAAGTCTCAGCCGGCGGATGAGGGAACCTGCAGACTTCCCCGTTTTGCTAGTTTACAGATTTATTATTAACTAATGAGGATTACTGGATGCTGGTCCGGTTCTGACGGAGGGAAGCTGTTGTTTTAGTCGACCCATTTAAAGCCCGGTTTACGTGCCGTGACGTGTCGCCGCGGGGAACGTTCTGTCCCATCAGGCCTGCGTGACGGGCAGGAGACGCCCGGGTTCTGGTGACAGCAACACCAACGGAGCATCTGATGGATGTCGGCTGTGACGATGAGAGGAAGGAGCAGCTCCTCTGAGGCCTTTGCTCTTCTGCACCTCCTCCTCTGGTTCTGCTGTTTTCTGGGTCTCCGGTACGACGCCTGGTCTCTGCTGCCGTCTCACGCTCGTGTGTCTTTGCCTCCTGGTCTCTCGCAGGCTGGATCTTCTCCTGGAGGGTTGCGGTGAAGTCATCAGAGACGGAGGAGCCTCTTCGTCACCGCTCATCGGTTTCCTCACGCTGGGACTTACATTAGTGAAGCTGGTAAACTCCTGTGTTTTTTTTTTTTCCCTCCTCTCCTTTAAATTGGCTCCCAGGCTATTAAGGTGCGCCGTTATCATATGGTGTTGTTTGTTTGTGCTCCTCTGCTTCTCTTTTCTGCGTCAGAGAAGTTGCAGAGGAAATTATTAATGTGTGCTCCAGGCCTTTTTTGGTTTGGCTTCAGCTCAGCGGCGGTGGAACCTCATTCAGAGGAGTGAGCTCTAAAAGAAGCACCACGGGTAGATCGATACTGCAGAGCCTCTCCTTTCTTCCTCTGCTCTGTAGTTACACTCAGAGGGACTGTATCTGTTAATGGAAGAGAGCCGTTATACACAAATCAGTCTTCGCAGGTTGGATAAAGATGGAGGAGCTCATTGTTGTTGCTGTTTTCTTCCAGGTGAATTTAATATCAGACGTTTTTTGTTTTTTTCGCATTGGAAAGGTTACAATCGGGGCGTCACAATCACAAATTTATCCGTATTAGTATTTCTTAACAGTTCAATGAACACTTGAATAGATTTTAGTCGTCTCTGATCTGCAGCAGGAAATTCGGCTTTTTTTCTTTGCAAAAACGTCAAACGTAGCCAGATGCAACTTTTTTAATAAAACCACGCAGGGATGGGTGATATGGACTTAAAATGCAATGCTTTGTGGTCTTTGTGGCGACGATGCAAAGTATTTACAACTTCTCAGTATTTAGCAAGCTGCTGTAAACAATTTATGCTCTTGAAACAAATGCATGTTTGTTTTTGTTTTTTTATAAAAAGCTGCTGCAGGACAGCTGTTGCATAAAGACATGAGAATTTTACCACTAAACTGCGCACAGTTTCTGCATTTAGTCATATTTTCATCATAATTTACTGATATTTCTTGATTCTGTTAGAACTCAATAGAGAAAATGGGAACAATCGCTAAAGTTAAATGTGAACAGCTTGATAGGTGGAAGAAAAAGTTATATTTACTGTGAGCGGTATGAGCTCAATGTTGTGCTTCCTGCTTTTTGACACTAGTTCAATCCACTTGCTAAGCTCAGCGCACATTAAACAGTAGGGGGCGCCGAAAATAAGTAGCTAATCTCCGCTTTCTCAAGTCGTTTATAACTATAAAATCTTTTTATAACTTCCTTCACAAGTCTGGCCCGCCCATGTTTCCTGATGCACCTCCCAGAAACATTTCCTTCAAGTGTTTATTATTAACATATTTTTATCAGCCTAAAAACGGCACAACAAACCAGTTTTATGAAATGGAGTCCGGTTTAAAGCGGCGTTTCTGCCTTGTTGCACGTCTATTTTCTTTGTTTTTCCTCTCTTGACGGGAGGCAGACGGCTTTTCTGCCGGTCGGGGCGTTCTTCTCACCCAGGGCTGTTTGCAGAGCTGCAGATCTGACAGCCGGCCAGGAGCTGGAGAATCAAACTGCTGATGGGGAGTTTATTGGGTGCTGCTTCTCTCCTGTTATCACCACTTCCCTCATCTTCCCCACAGACTTTCACACCTTTCCAAAACAGTTTGCTTTCAGTTAACCCCCCCGTTCCTTTTTTAGCAGCATAATCAGCGCCACGTCGACAGGAACACGCATCGCAGCGTGCACGGTCTTATTTAAAGTGCAAACGCAATCCGCCCTGCGTCAGCCCAGCTGCAGGTTCTTCTGGGTTTGGGGAAGAAATGGAGTCTGCAGGGGAGCGAGAGGATCCTCTGGTCATCTCAAGATAATAATATAATCATCCACCCAGGGCGATCTGGAGAGTGACTGATCCTCCGATCATTCCCGCGGGTCCTCCTGGACGGTGGTTCTGTTCAGAGTCCGTTCTCAGAGGCATTTATTAGCGGGTCAGAGACGCGGCACCGGTAACTGTGAAAGAACCCGCGTGGTTTTCTAATCATGTTGTCTCTGCGGTATGTGGCCGTGGAGTCTGAAGCAACCAGAGACCAACGAGAACGTTCATCAGGCTGAAGCCAGCGTTGGGCTGCAGAGATGGTTCTGACTGGGTTCCTTCTGTGTGGCCTCTGTTGGAATCGCATTAGAACGGCTCCCGCCGCTGCAGAAATGCGACGCTCTGACTGATTTATGGGCTCTGCTTGTGGCGGCAGCTGACCTGCACCGACTGTAACGAGCTTTTACGCTCTCACACCGAGCCGCCTGAAAAGCTTTCCCCCATTCACTCTGCTCCCCCCCCTCCCCCCCCCAGCACCTAATCCCTCTACCTTTGACCCCAGCTCTGCACCCCGCCTCTCATTGGACAGTTGACAAACACCGGAGGTCACTGACGTGGCCCTCTGTCTGCGGGAGGCAGCAGGAATCGGACAGAAACGGGTCAGAATCTGAGGACGGGAACCTCTGCAGACCTCAGGGTCTCTGTCACAGTTTCAGCTGAAGTAAGACCCTGAATTAGAGACGGATGGCAGGTTCCTTAAGGTTCCTCCCTTTGGAAAGGTTTCAGGTCCAGTTATCAATCTGTTGCTTCATATTTTCACATTTAATGATCCGTTTTTAAAACTTTTCTGATTCTTTCCTCAGCTAGTTGTAGCTGAGGACTACAGACATCGGCGGGGAGTGACTGAAGCGTGGTTTACCAGCCGCATGTGGCTTTTCTCTCCGTCCCGTGCGGCTCACTGTGATTATTTTATTTTTTTACTGGTCTGTTCTCATTTTAACTGCAGTTAGTAGAGGATTTTATTTTGAAAAAGCTGTTCATTTAAAAAATATCAACTTCCACCACGACACGTCTGGAGTTCAATCATCTCTACAGGTACTTCGACCGAACCTCTAGCACAGCACCAACCACCAGCACCAGGGGAGGAATTTAACTATTGTTTTTATCTCCTTCAATTACTGTAAGTCATCAAAGTATAAACTGATGTATCCACGGAACTGTTGGAATCTGATATAAATGCTCGTAAAAAGCACTACAAACACAGTAAAAACTGAAAGCAGCTGAATCAGAACGCGTAAAACCAAAAAAAAAAGTCCAGAATGCCATGAATCAAACTCTAGGTCCCAGCTGACCGCTTTACAACTGTTATAACCCCACAAAGCGTCTCAGCCGAACCCAACCAGCTCACAGAAAGCATCGGTTTTGTCCCCACTTGTGCTCTTCAGCCTGGGATTTACCTCTTCCCACTCACACTTTTATTTTAACTCCGCTTCGGAGTGGAACTAAAGGAGCGCCGGAGTAGGGCTGGACGATAATTCAATATCAATAAATATCGATCGACAGACGTATATCGATGATAGAACAAATGGGTCAATAAAAAGTTCAATAGAATAAGTTTTCCTTCCTTTTGCATTCTATTATGTAGGTTAATATTACAGTCATTAGATCCTACCAACCAATCACAACGCAGACCCAGATAAACTCCACCCCCTTCAAAGAGTTCAGAGAGCACACGTTCTTTTTTTCTTTTTTAAAAAAACTTGGTAAAAAGTTGGTTGAATAACGGTTTGAATTTGAATGCAGTGTTTGTGTGTCTGTATCTAAAAGTAGGTCCCTAAGGAACAGCATAAAGAGCTGGACTTAAAATCTATGTTTTGAATTTGTTGATGATTATCTATATAGATCAATATAGTTTCTATTTTATCGATATGCTTTATTTATATATCGCTTAGCTCTACCCAGGAGCCACGTAGGGTTCGTCTCTAGGCCGCCGTGAAAGCAGCGCGGGTGCAGAGGTCCTCCTTAAATTATTTCCTGGGTTTTATTCTGTTCATATTAGATTTAATGTTGATGTGTGTGTGACAGACATGCATATCTGACATTTATGAAAAAATATGTCCCGTGTTGCTTCAAAATGGACGCAACATCAATCAAATAAAGGACGATTCCATATTTTACGGGACGGGTGACGACCCTACAGCTGTCTACACAAACATCACATTGGGGGAAAACTGTCCTGTTGGGAAATTTTGACTTTTCTTTCTAGGGAATCTTCTGACTATGTCTGGGGAGGGATCAGATGTTGCAAAAATGTGATCCATATACTGGTAAAGTTAGATTTGTTTAGCTGTCATTTGGTATAAGCCACGGCTCAATTTAAGGCCATTTAAACCAAAAGCTTTGTGAAATGACGTTATCCTGCCCAGTTTTCAGCTGCCAATCAGTTTATTTATGCTTTTATTTATTTATCAGTTTATTTATGCTTGGAGAAAGCAGGTGAGGTGAGATGAGGTGGGTAACCAGGAAAGACGGAGAGGAGTTTTAGATGTATTAGTATTCTCCTATCAATCAAGTGGAATGTATTCTGTCGGGAAGCAGAAGAAAGCTCACGGGGAAGTCATAGTTTTACACCGGGTCAGAACATTTCTATATTTCAAGTAAGAGCCGAATCAATACCCGAATAGCAGCAGCGGTGCGTCTAAGATCTCTATGTTCTCAGTGAGAGGCAGCAGACTGAGGTGACGAAGTGAAACGCCGCTCAGCTCAGATGTTGTTACGCAGAGAAACGTAAATCATTAAATGGGCATCATCAGTCGGGCCAGAACATGAAGCCGCTGCTTCTACAGGTCCGGGAAATAAGTGCCGCAAACTGGAGCCGCCAGTAGAAATCAGATTAGCTGCCAGTTCCCATCATGCTTTGGGTTATAAATACAGTTAAAACGCTCAAGTATATTCAGTCAGTCGCCACGAACCTGGTGCCAGATTCACCACAATGGTAGGTGAGCATAAATAAATACAATTTCCTCAATAAAATGTCAGTAATTCAGTTTAAAATGTGAATTATTATAACATGTTTTGTTTTTATTTTTCATACAGCTTGATATATTTCAACAATTATTTGTCAATTTGAGAATTAAGGCAAGCAGTAGAACCCCAAAATTCAGTTTTAGAGAAATTTAGAACAATACATAAGAACATGACACCACTGCGCAATTAAATGGTGAGTTATTTAAGGTTTATTCAAATAACCCTCAGTCTGTCGATCTAACGGCAAACTCTGTGCACAAATGGAATAAGTAACAACCCCTCTTCAAGTATAAGAATGTATTAACAAAAACAGTAGTTAAATAAAACTACTAAGCAAAATTAAGATTAAATAAACCAAGGAACTATGTACACAAAAATTGTCAAAAGGACATATAAAATTGGTTGAAAACATCACTATAAAAATGATTCACTGATTTTTACAGCTCAGTGGGAATCTTTAATTTACCAAAATTCATCTTAAGGAATTTGGGAGGTTAAATTAACTAATATCTTAACTAATTTAAACTGACAACTGTCATTTTAACTAATTTAAAATGACAGTTGCCATCTGTTCCACCCATTCACACTGCAAACCAGAATTAGGTTAAAGATTACTTAGGAAATATATTACATTTATTTGCTAAATTAAAAATCAACAACAATTAGGACATTTCATTTTAATGAATGTAATTGCTCAACTTGGCTAGTAGCGAGCTGGTAGCTGCTATGCTAGCGGACTTCAGCGCTTGTTTAAACAGACTTTTTGGTCGTGCTTCAGTGTAATGAATGGACTGGAAAACACAAACGTTAAGGTCCCATCAGCGTTTAAAACCCCTAATGGAAATAAGGTTTGTCACAACGTTAAAACACATTAGCATCTGGCTCAAAAGAGCGCTAGCTGGTAGCCTAGCGGGTTTTAGCTTCAAAACACCGAAATAGTTTCATCCCAAAATAACTCGTCCTTGAACCTGTGCGGTTCTGGTGACTCGGGGACATCCAATGGTGATCAGTAATTTCAGGGCCTGTTAGCGAGCGCTGGCAGAAATCAGACTGCACTTAGCTTTGAGCCTAACGACGTTGGAACTGGGACCAAAGCTAACGACCATGCAGGCTCCTCTCTTAGAGGCGTCCATCGGAACTTGATTAAAGCAAGAACATCACTTTTATTGTCCGTTGACGCATTAAAGCATTTTTCTCTAAATGATGTGATTACAGACGAAAAATGGAGGCTTCACAGTTTTAATGGATTTAATTAAATGGGTAAAATAAACTAGATTTTTCATTGTTTGACCTGCTGGTCATACTTGTGCCATGATACAAATTCCCTTACTTGTGGGCTGCTTTGGTTTGCTTCATCTTGGCTTTAAAACATTTGTTTCTGTGAGCTTTAAAGGACTTTGACAAAAATATCAGAATAATAATTTCAGTCAGCAGTCAATCTGCCACCTTAGGCTAAATGAAGCCACTGCAGTTGAAATCAAATATAATTTCTGATAAAAGCAGAGCTGCTCAACGAGACGGGACGGTGAAACCGTCAGTCTGCCGTAGCTCACCGCCAGCTTCCAGCGCAGATTGTTTTCACACAGCTCACTGCTGAGGATGACCCGTCGATCTATTGATCGGTCAATCAGCGGTAAACAAATCAGCAGCATATCTGCTTATCGATCAGCTGTCAGCCCACAGCAGGTGGAACATAAACATACCGCCTGCTTTCTGATCCCGTTCAAACCACAGGAAAGAAAAATAAATATTTCCTGCAGAGATGGTGAAGGATCAGGAAAACTCTGGTTATGGTTAACCTTTGTGACCGGGGTCTCCTCCCAGTGGGATGCGCCTGGAAGACCGTCCCACTGCTTCAGATTCCCAAACCCCCTCAGCTGACACCTTTCGATGCAGAGAAGCAGCGGCTCTACTTTAAGCTCCCCCTGGATGACAGAGCTCCTCGCCCTCTCTCGTAGGCTGAGCCCTGTGGAGGAAGCCCGTTTCAGCGGCTTGTAATAAGGAAATGCTCCAGATTTAGGTTGGGGTTCATCCAAAGTGGGTCGTTCTCTGGGATGCATTTCCAACTGGGAACTCTTGAGTTGTTCCTGCACCCTGCAGCAGAACGGGGCAGAAAAGTCCCCCTCGTCTCCGGAAGAAGGTTCCTGTGGAGGAAATGCATGGCCAGTTTCCCCTAAAGCTGGAATCAGCTGGATGAGGTCTCTCAACATGCTGCTGCTTCTTAAAGTCGGTCTAAACTCGGAAAAATACGACCAGAGTTGTGGAGGAACATCTTCTTGGCTCTGCCAGGAGCTGCGCCCGCTCCTCCTCCTTCCCCTCGCTGTCCTCTCCTTCGTGGAGAGTAAATGATGAGGCCCTCCAGAGGAGCCGTCTACGACATTTGTTATGACTGCCGGAGAAATGAAGGCAGAAGATGGAAGGAGGGGGAAAAGTGACGGACGGAGATTGAAAGAGACAACATGTACAGTGGAAAGCTCTCATTAATGGATGTCTGCCTCTCGTTTTCCTCTCCACATCTGCCCCCCCCCCCCCCCCCCGACCTCACAAACAACAACACAGACCTCCTTCCTTTGCTGTCAGGGAGATGAATCTGCTGCTGGCGACTGGAAAGGATCGGAACTCTGCTGGGGAAATTAAGTCGCAGCTATACTTAATCATTTACCTCCGCTCCTTCTTTTTGCTGTCTTCTTTCTCTTTACCCGTCTCCACTCGCTTCCCACCCCTCTGTTGCCCTCTGCTCGCTGACAGCAGAGGTGAGGAATTGCTACAGTGTCTAAACGAAATCCCGAAGCTCCCCGAAACCGATGCCTCTCAGCAGTTTGGGACTCGCATGAGCCGGGCTGAATTCCTGCGGATCAGTAGCTGAAGCCGAGGAGAAGGAAAGCTGATTCCACGCCCGCCGTAGCGTACGTGGTGGTGGAATAAGTAAATATAGCTTCTTAAAAATGTACATTTCTGTTTTCAAAAGGCTGTTGAGACAGTTAATCTACAGCGCTTTGCAAAAGTATTCCCCCCCCCCCTTTAGCTTTTCACCCATTTTCTTACATTCCAGCCTGTAATTTAAATGTTTTCACTCGTATTTTATGTTACGGATCTGAACAAAATAGTCTAAGTTTGTAAGGTGAAAATAAAAAACAAAGTGAAATGACGTTCACCTGTGTGAGATCTAAGGGTCACATGACCTGTAGGTGAACACACACCTGTCCTGAAAGCCTCCAGAGGTGCAGCAGCACCAAGCATCACGGCATGAAGACCAAGGAGCTCCAGACACGTCAGGGTGGGGCTACAAAAATATCCAGGACCATCAGATCCATAAAGCACCTGGTACCACAACAAACCTGTCAGGAGAGGGCCGCCCACCAGAACCGCCAGACCGGGCCAGGAGGGAGTCGGCAGAGGTCAAAGGTCGCCCTGAAGGAGCTGCAGAGGTCCACAGCAGAGACTGGAGTATCCGTCCAGAGGACCACAAATAAAGATCAGTTTCCAAGTCTGTAAAGCAGAAGGGAGTTGTCTTCGCTGCATGTCCAAGTAGGACATCGATCGAAGTGTTTGGGCGTCGGGACGTCAGCTGATTGATCGGAGGATGTGAGGGAGCGCGCCGATATGCTCACGGATTCCTGACAGCAGCGTCCTCAGCAGACCTCAGATCAGTCAGAGGTCGACGGCAGAGAGCAGCAAGGAGCCTCGGTTCCTGCAGCGTTCGGGGGCCTCTGCTCAGAAATAGCCGCGTTGGTCTCACGGCGCCGACGGAAACGAACAGCAGGGTGCAGCGAGGCGACCGTCTTCTCATCAGCAATCCTGACCAAACAGAATGAAACCAAACACGCCTCCAGGGCTGCAGGTTGCTGCACAGTTGCAATAGTACTGTATTTTTCAGACTATATTATCCTTATTTTCTCTCAAAAATTTATGGTGCGGCTTATAAATGATTACTGACTGATTTTATGTGGTACAATACATGCAAAAATCTGTTAAAATGTGTAAATACAACTTGGGTTAGCAACAAAGCCGCTCCACTCAATGGATATTAGGAGCATTACGGTACACAGTGTCACTACCTGATAGGACCCCTGAGCTGTCTACCAGACTGCCTGGCTGTAATGTCTAAACTAGAAGTGCATTCATGTAAGGCAGCCTGGAGTACGCGCTAGCAACAATAAACCTAGTAAGTTAATTTAATATAAAAGTTACGTTTATTTTGGCCTTTTGGTAGAAACAGGGCAGTTTAGTCCAGATACTCTGTCCTCCCCACAGAGACGGATAGAGAGCTGTGGACGTGAAGGAGTGATATTACACACTTGGGAAGAATATTTAGTGCGTCTTATGTTCCGTAAAATACGGTACTCCACCCTCCCCTCCTCCTCTGCTGGACCTCCCTCCATGCCCGCTCTTCATTTCTACGCCGCCTCCTCCGGCTGGTGGTCGTCCTTCCAACTACCGTATCATTAGCTTTCATGCTAGCTGCGTTCTTAGATGCTCCTTCAAACGTCTGTCTTTTAACAGCAGTCAGAGCCTCATCTATACAGCTTTAAAGAAAATATTACTTTTATCTTAAGAAAAAAACACCAAATTTGTTATGTTATCTACTGAATTAAAAACTAAATTATAAACAAAAATATTGAAACAGAATTAAACTAATTGGAGTTAAAACTGAAATGAGCTGAAACTGAAGTAAGAATTTAAATAAAATGAACATTTAAAAAACAAACATTGTTATAATTAAATTAAAAATAAATTAGAATTTAAGAAAATAAATCAATAAAAATAAGATAAAATCAATAAATGTATTAATAAAATATTTATTATTGAAATTAAAAAAAATACAATGAATAAAAGGCAAACGTAAGTCAGGAATAAAACAAAAAGTACGAAAATAAATGTTCTAAAAATGAGAATAAAAAGATTAATGAGCACCCAGAACAAACGTTCAGCGGTTTTATATTTTAAATGTTTACTGAGGTAATGTTTCCTCCTGACCAATCACCGCGCATTCTTTAAGCGCCGCCTCACAGCCGGAGCCGTCATGTTAGTTCCTGGGACGTTTTATTTGGACTGGAGGGTTGTTTTATTTTGAGAACATATTTTTTGTTTCTAGACCAGATGCGTTTTTTTACTTTTGGAAATTGAGATTTCTTTTGTTTTGCTGTTGTTGCTAATTAATGTTTTCAAACGATATTTAAAACATTTTCTGCAGAAAATATCACAAAACCTTCAAAGCAAAATACATCTGAGGTCCCACCACAGCTCTCCAGTCTGGACTTTGACTAGGCCATTGCAGCGCCTTCTCTCTCTCTCGGCCCTTCTGTTGCAGATCTGCTGCTGTGTTTGGGGTCATTGTCCTGCTGGTGACCCACTTTGGACCCAACTCCAACTGGCCTTACATTGACTCAGGTCCTGTGGCAGCAACATAAGCCCCAATCATCCACCCACCACCACCGTGCACGTGTGGGGTGTTAGCTGCGTCTGCTTTTCTCCAAGCATGGCACTGTGGATCACAGCCAAATGGGTTAAAAAGAAGAGATGCCTTATGACGCTCCCTACACTGACAGGCAGCAGGAGTTGCTTTTCTAAGGTCACCGCCCTGGTGTCGTGTTAAATGGGCAACATTTTCACTGCGTGGCTGTTATCTTGATTTCTTGCATCTCTTACTGCTCTGTGCATGAAGATCTTTTTCAGTCCTGAAGTTTGCAGATCAGACGCTGGTTTTAAATCAAACAATTTCCGCTCAAATGTTTCAGATAATGTGTGTCTGACACCTCATTTGCTTCACTTATTCTGCTGCTGGCTTTGCTTTTCCAACCTGTTTTTATAGAGTGATAAAACGCTAACATTTGGAGATCCTCTGGAACCGTTCGCTTGATGAAGTCAGTTTTGTCTCTCCGTCACTCAGCCAGTAAACACGGAGGCGTTAAACGTATCTCAGAGCCGCGCAGCTCGCACGTCACACGGTCTGGGCCCGCTGTGGGTGCGGCGCCGGCGGCGCTTGTGTGCCCTCTGCGGAGGCTGTCGCGCTGCCGCCGCGTCGGCTGACGAGTGGTGGGGGTGACGGGAGAGCGCGGCTCATTAAGGCGAAGGAGAGGGTTAACGAGGCAGCCGCGGCACGTTGCCGTGTTGAATCTTAGTCATCCCGGAGACCAGGCTGAGTTATTCATTTTGTCTCATGTTTGACAATCTGGGTTTGATGCAGAGAGAAACCTCCGAACATTCCTCGCTTCCCTTCTGAGATCTCTCAGAGAAAAACAGCGTGTTTCGGTTTGTAGCTCCACATCATGGCTCGCCAATTAAAAGCCCGACAATCCAATCTGCACACATCAACCACACGCCGCTATCTCACTCCTCACTCGCTCAACAAGACGGTAACATCGTTTAGTTTATTTCTTAAACCCCAAAGCTTTTCCCATCTCGTCTGGAGCAGCATGTCTGCAGGTCCTTATGTCCTCCTTTTTAATAAGAATGGACACATCCTTTTAGAGAAACACGGAGTCCGGTCCTGGCTCCACAAACAGGATCCGTATCCTGACTGACATGTCGGCATTGATCTGGACAGGCTGAGGCTTCCCACAGATCCCGGTACATTTCCATTTAAGGCATGGCCTGATTGGATTTTTCTTAACCTCGATTTTTTAGCTCTATATAAATTAAAATCACTGTTCTGACCCGACCCATGAGCCAGAACAACTAAAGACAGTTGATTATAACTCATAATAAATATTAGATATGCACTCATTAATTGACCATCACCTACTACTTAATATTTATCTTTTTACAGAAGAAAACTTGCATTGGAAGGAACCAGAACAATCAATGCTTTATTACAAATGTCTCACAGGCACATTTTTAACCAACAACTGTAGCTAAATATGAGAAATGGTTGAAAAATAACCTGCTGGAACAGGGTTTCCAGTTCCAGGGGAAACCCTGTGGAATACATACAATTATAATTATAACACAACATAGACCACCTTGGTATAAACAATATAGTTTCATCTTATATCTCTTTTTAAAAAATCTCAATTGTTTTTAAAATCTCCATATATTGCCCAGCCCCACCTTGCAGTCACTTGAGTCGACCATGAACTCCTCTGAATACCAAAGTATTATAGAGTCTAAAGTAGGTCCATCTGTCCAACAGTTGAAACTTGGTCCAAACCGGGTCATCAGCAGAACAATGATTCACAAGACGGCGGCAGATCTGCAACAGAAGATGTGTTGCAATGGTCTAGTCAAAGTCCAGACCTCAGCCTGGCCAAAATCCTGCTGTTGGACCTTGAGAGAGCTGTGCAGAAACTGTCTGCGATCCTCCAGTGAAGTGAAGCAAAGTTCGGAAGAACAGTGGGTTTAAGTTCCCCAGCAGCGGCTGATGGACAGAAAATCCATTGCTGAGTGTCAAAACTTTAAGGTGTGGCGCGCAAATTCAACAAAATAAAATAATACGAGCGGCATGAAGTATTCTCTGATTTATAATAATAAAAAACGTGAGTCCACTGTGTCCTCATAAGCAACCTTACTAGGGCTGGGTTTCATCTAGGATGAGCCGATTCGATACGATTCTCGATACATAGCGCAGCTTGATTTGATTTGACTCCAATATCGATATTTATTACTTTCAAATTAATGCCCAAACTCATTCAATCAACAAAACCAGCCAAATATTGTATTTATGTTCAATTTATTGAACACTGATATATTAACAGGAAACTAAAATGCATTTGGTTCAATACATTTAACGTTTCACAGAAACCAAAAATGTCCCAAACGTCTGATTTTTAGGGATGAAGGCGCTTCTAAAATCCTGTCGGCCATTATGCAAGTTCGTCTCTCTTGCTCTTCCTCGCTGTGAACAGTAATAGCGCACTGTAATAACGCCCCCTAGGGGTTGGGAGGTATATCGATATTGAAAGCCAGAGTATCGATATTAAATCGTTTTTAAAAACATCGATATTAATCTTTGTATCGATTTATTTTTTTTTATGCACAGCCCAACTTATTACTTAGTACTTAGTACCTATTGCATCATGACAACCTGAGCAACATCTTCTCTTCGCTATGGTAACATTCTATCATGCCTTCAAAACAGACCCGGCATGGGCGGGCATTGGGGTGCCGTGCCTGCCCTGGACTGTAAGCTGTCCTTTTAGGGGGTTTTTTAACCTCGGAGTGGCCATCGTTCTATTAGTACTATCTTTGTGTCAATCATACAATTCAACAAATCAAATCAATGATTGAAGGCAACATGCTAGCCAATCACAGCTGGAGAGGGGCGGGTTGCTGGGTCATACGTTCTTATCCTTCAGAGACGCCGCGGCTCGGCTGTGGTCACCGTCGGTCTCGGTAGAGCTGGATGGATATTCGGTCTTATTACCAAACAATTACAAGAAGTGACAATGAAGCAAGCGAGAGCTGGAAGCAGGGCTATTAATTTCTGTTTGAAACGTCAGCATTGAAGTCAACACTGGAGTAAACATTCACTCTAGGAGGGTTAGCTAGACAGCTAGGAGCACCAGGAGCAGAACCAAGCAGGAAAACTGCCAAACTGAAGAAACCTGGGTTACTGCAGGCAGAAGGGAACTCTGCTTTGTTCTGATCCTTGTTCTCCTAGCTGCTGTAGTTACAGAACCTCTGCTATATGAATTTTTACTTCAGTGTTCAGCCTGACACCAGCGCTCATGTTTACCAGCTTGTAGCTTATGCTGGACTTTAGAGTCAAGACACAGCTCTACAGGTTATCCCACTGTTAGTTTCCAGCCCAAACCAGCATAAAACCTGCCCAGCTTAAAATAAAAAAACAAGCCCAAATCTCAACTCTCTCATGTTAAAAGCATAGAACTATTAAACACTTAAGAACTATTAAACACTTAAGAACTATTAAACACTTAAGAACTATTAAACACATAAGAACATTCTGTTAGCACACAGCTGCGCTGAATCAAAGAAAAAGAACTTTGCCTATACGGGCTCCGCACAAAATATACAATCAGACAACCAAATAACACACAAGATCACTAACAATCATGATCTATCAACCGGGAAAAAAAACTTTTATCAAAAGATTCCCAACATGAGTTGTAAATCTACCTTGATATAAACTTAATTTCTCTTACAGAGTATGGCTCAATCAAACGTTTCTCTTTCACACAGTCATGAAATATTTTTAAGTTGATCAGTAGAACTTTGACCAATACAATTTCATTCTTTTATTGTTTTATTATAAAAATCAATATTATTCATTATAACTATTACCGTATTCATTGATGATGTCAGATTCGACAGATTCGACTCATTTCAAAAACAAATTGACCAGTAAAATTAGTTAAAGGAGATGGCATTGTATTAAAATGGTTTTAGTTTTCTGCCAGACATTGACAACTATTTTGCTAGATTTTGTTAGTAATTCTTTCTAAAAGCCCAACAAATGTTGTGAAAAGCTTCCCAAATTTTTACAACCTGCCCATAAGCTATTTTTGTTCAAGCTCAATGTGTTCAAAAGAAGCCTAACTGGGTGAAAACCTGCCTAATTTGGCAACACTGACTATTCAATTCAATTCAATTCAATTTTATTTATATAGCGCCAATTCATGAAACATGTCATCTCGAGGCACTTTACAAAGTCAAAATCAGTCAGATTATACAGATTGGTCAAAAATTTCCTATATAAGGGAACCAGTTGATTGCTTCAAAGTCCCGACAAGCAGCATTCACTCCTGGAGAAGCGTAGAGCTACAGGGAGAGTCGCCTGCATTGTACATGGCTTTGCAGCAATCCCTCATACTGAGCAAGCATGAAGCGACAGTGGGAAGAAAAAACACCCATTAGCGGGAAGGAAAAACCTCCAGCAGAACCAGGCTCAGTATGAACGGTCATATGCCTCGACCGACTGGGGTTTACAGAAGACAGAGCAGAGACACAACAAGACAGACAAAAAAGCACAGAAGCACACATTGATCCAGTAATCTGTTCTACATTAGATGGTAATAGCAGGTGAGCCGTCTTCTTTGGATGATGTCAAAGTTAACAGACCAGGTGAACCTACTATGAAGAAAAAGTGAGAACAAAAAGTTAAAAGCATTACATTTCAATGTAATGCAATGCAAATCTGGAGAACAGTAGAAATCAGTAGAGTGAGAAAATTAGACCCTGATGTCCTCCAGTAGCCTAAGCCTATCACAGCATAACTATAGAGGTAGCTCAGGGTAACATGAGCCACTCTAACTATAAGCTTTGTCAAAAAGGAAAGTTTTAAGATTAGTCTTAAAAGTAGACGGGGTGTCTGCCTCACGGACCAAAACTGGGAGTTGGTTCCACAGGAGAGGAGCCTGATAGCTAAAGGATCTGCCTCCCATTCTACTTTTAGAGACTCTAGGAACCACCAGCAGACCTGCAGTCTGAGAGTGAAGTGCTCTGTTAGGAACATACGAGGTAATCAGAGCTCTGATATATGATGGAGCTTGATTATTAAGGGCTTTATACGTTAGAAGGAGAATTTTAAATTCTATTCTTGATTTAACAGGAAGCCAATGAGGGAAGCTAAAATTGGAGAAATAAGATCCCTCTTGTTGATTTTCATCAGAACTCTTGCTGCAGCATTTTGGATCAGCTGAAGACTTTGAACTGCATTTTGTGGACTTCCTGATAGTAAAGAATTACAATAGTCCAGCCTTGAAGTAACAAATGCATGGACTAGTTTTTCAGCATCGCTCCTGGACAGAATGTTTCTAATTTTAGCGATATTCCTGAGGTGAAAACAGGAAACTCTGGAAACCTGTTAAATATGGGATTTATTTATTTATCTACAGTGTTGCTTTTTGTTTGTTCAATTTTTTAGATTTTGAGAGTTTATTTCTCAGCACTGTAGAAGTAGTCACAGATCAACTGTTCAGCCTGAAGCATATAAAATGTTTTTTGAAAAAGTGTGCCCCCCCAAAAAATTTTTTAAAATAAGATGCAACACAAGAACAAATATAAAGTGAATAAAAAAATCCAGTTCACCACAACTTCTGAGTCAGTAGGAGCCTCGAGCTTGACCCGCAGTAACAGGACGGTCCCGTCTAGGAGTGACGGGAGAAAAGGACTCCTGAAGTGCGCTGCTTAGATCCGATCTGCTTCAGGTGACTAGATTCACCTGGCGTGTCAAATGACAAATGGGTTGCGGATCCATTCAGAACCTCATTAGACAGCCGGACACAATGTTTTATGTAGGACTCCTGGTTTCTGTTGAATTGCGCTTTTCGTTGGAAGTCGTAGCCTCTTCTTAGGTCTCCTTTCTCGTCCTCTTCCCCTTCAAAGACGTTTGTTTTTTACTCGTTTCAACAGCATGTGGGTTTCATTTTAGCGGTAACGTATCACATGTGCCGGATGCAACAATTAAAAAGAAGATAAAACATTGTTGAGATGATAAAATAAATAAGTCAAAAGGAAATGATGGAAGTAATCGTACCTACGGACCGGTACGAGTCGCAGCCCAGAGGTTGGGGTCTGCTAATCTAACACACTGAGCATCACAGGAAGGCCAGCAGACACATCCAGTGTCCTTTATTTAACCCATCCGGATCCTGACATCCGTGGTTAAAGTCTTCCAACGCATCGACTTCTGTCCGGGCAGATCATGGCACTGCGGCCGGTCCGTGGTACCAGCAGTTATGGCACCGGGCCATGATCAATGGAGCCTATTGACTGGATACAGGGATACATCTTTACGTGTGAGCAGTCGGTCTGTGTTGCTCCCAGGTCTTCTCGTTGGGCTCATCTCCTCCACCCAGATGTCAGTTCTGCCACAGATTGATCCGGGTCATTCACTGAGACCCATTTTCATCCCATCTGGCGGAATAATAAACAGTAGCTACAGTAGTCGTCAAAGTCGGAGCTTAGAAATAAAGGCTTGGCTTTGGAAGAACCGCAAACAAGTTCTGTTTGTGTTCAGAAGGACAGAAATGCCACAAAGAGACCCAAACCCACCAGCAGCTGTTCCCATTCAACAGAGGGCTGCAAGCGCAGACATCTCGGAGACAAAGGGTTCATACTTTGAGTCATTAAGCTGTTCTGACTCAGTAATGAATGTAGAAAAGTTTGGAGACATGAACATTTTCTGTGGAAGTGGAAGCTGCAAGGCTCAGATTGTGTGGGAAGAAGGAGACGGAGGTCGGTTGGTACTTTTGTTCCCTCCGGCTCTGGTGCTGTCAGACCACAGGAGCCCTTCTTTTTGTTCAACATCCCAACATTTATCAATCCCTGAAACTAGATTTTACGTCAACATGTTTTTAGAAAGTTGCTAATTTTTTTCCAGCTTTATTATTTGCCATAACACTGTCATTACAAAAGAGGTTAAAAGTGCTGCACGTGTGGCAAGGCTCGTTTAATTGTGTAGTTCATTTCAGTAACCAGACAATTCAAAATGCTGTGCATGAAATCAGCATAGGAAAAAGCGCATAACTTACCAAAAAAAAAAGGGTTTGTAACATAGTTAATATTCAAATTGCAAATGATTTTTTTTATATCGTTAATAGGGATGCCATTTTAAAAATGGCATACTTGAAAACATAAATCCTGAGGAATCGTCTTAAGTGCAAAAGAAGAATTCTGCGTTTTTTATTCAAGTTAACATGAACTGTAGGCAAAGTATAAAAAAATCCTACTGAGCATCTCAAAATGGCTTCTGCAGCAAATTATTTAAAATATATTATTTAAAATTATATAAAAGGTTGCACTCCTAGGAAGACTGTTCGCACAGTAGACCAGAATCCTCCATTTCAAGGGAAACGACAGCTATATGAAGTCTGCATCTCCCCTCTACATCTAGGGTCTCATCAAACTTAACGACAACCGGCTTCTCAGCAAGATGTGTTTTCAGTGCTTCCATTTCTTTCTGGTAAACTGTGCCTGAGTGATGAAATCCTGGGATCTTGCTGACTTTTTAAATATTGTCCATAACAGACGTCAAACTCACCTTGTTTCTTTCTGCGCTTGTAACCGTGTCTGTGGTCCTCGCTTTTCAACCGTTGTGGCGATCCAGCGGCGATTTTCGTCAATGTTCCACCACAATGTCGCAGAACAACGTTCCACCATTTTCATGCTTTGGGAAAATGACTTTTTTGTTTTTAAGCCCTAATATTTGATGGCGCGTGTGACCGTTTAGCATCATACACGTTTTCATCTTGTGTGTTTGACTTAAAAGACACTAAACCGGCAAAACAGGAAGCGAAGTTAGGTCATTCTTAGGGGATCCAGTGTTTGCTAAGAGGAGGAGGTTAAAACGGCAAATGTAAGATTTGTGAAAAGGTTCAGGTGAATGATGGAAGTTGCAAGTCTGTAACATTTGTGAAAATTTATTGAATTTGTATTAGTAGTTGTAATCGCAAAATCAGTACTTCCTGTAGGGACTGATTTATTGTTTGTAATATGGTTTGTGGAAAGAAAATACTTTTGGTTAAAATGATTGATTGTCAGAAGTTGAAAGGCTGTGTCAAAGTAAACGTGTAATCAGTAGAAAAGATTTGGTCATACAAAGCAACATTAGGCTCTTAAAACAAAAAAACGCAGAATTGAATAAAACTCAGTTATTTCTTTTAGTTAATTTTTAGATTTGACGCTTGTTACATGTTACATCTCACAATTCAATTAATTTCAGTTTATTTTAATGCCGCCAATTCACAACAAATATCATTTTAAATCCGATCCACACATCTGGTGCAAAACATTCAAATATGTTCAGCAGCAGCCCTGTACAGCGATTAATTGTATATATATATATATATATATATATATATATATATATATATATATATATATATATATATATATATATATATATATAAATAAAACTACAGCAGCAGGGTAGATTGCTGCTGGTTACCACTTATTTCTGTTCTAATTGTAAGCTTCAGTCTGGCTCCACCAGAACATTTGTCATTATTGGCAACAATAGCCTTGAATGCCTAACAACTAAACAGGGAGTGAGGGGGGAACTGGTTTGTGTCGTTGCTTAACTATTAACATTTTCCTGCTTTAAATCATTCCACAGAACGGAGCAAAAACACATCTCCACTAGGGGTCGACTGATACAGGTTTTTTAAGCGCAATGACAATACCGATTATTATGACATCAGTCTAGCTGATACCCGATATGTGCTGCAGATTCTTGAAGCCGATGGTGTTTTTTCTTCCTCCATTTACATGATAAAAATGGCACAAAGTCTCAAAAGTTGCGTTTAAACTACCTAATATTAACAACCAGCTTCAGCTTCCGTTTGGTGGTGCTTAATGAACGTGTCACAGCGAGAAAAGATCTTCTTTAGCTCAGCGGGGAGGAGGAAGAGAAAAATCACTGATCACCGCTGCAGTGTATGGACATTCATTTATGTAAAGTTAGATGCTGTATGCGTAGTGATTGGTTTAAGTTTTCATGTGCATACATGGTTCTCCATGGGAACGAACACATGCATAACGGTGGCAGCTCAGACGTGGGTTTTCAGATAATGTATCGGCGAACAGATGCATGAATCAACTGATGCCGATACAGGGGAAAAAATCGCAAATATCGGCCCAAAATATTGGCCGGTCGACATATTGATCCACCTCTAATCTCGACGGTTGAGCTCATACCGTCACTGGGCTGTCTGTGTCCGTAAAGCTAATATTTACAACATCTGGGATGTTTACTGCTTCATTGTTGCAGATACAGGAGCTTTACAGACATCAGCTATGTTAACATGCACAAAATTTCATCATCGGATTAAAATGTATTTGGATTAAACAATTGGATTGTACCGTTTATATGGCAGACAATCAATCATAATATATATGATTGATTGTCGTGTATATGCACCTGGCTTTATCCAGAATAGAACCACTCTGACATGCGCAAGATCATATTCCCCTAAAACAACACAGAAGTACTTTCGACTTTGCTGAACAACAAAAATGGTAAACAACGCAGTTTTATACAAGTTTGTTTCTCTTTCTCGACTTGCACGATGTTCTATGCCTTTATACGCACGTTGATCGGATTATGAATCAGCATAAACCACCCCTCTCATTCGGATTACAATTTCATTCTGATTGAGCTTAATCCGATCATCATATTCCGATTGGCTCGTTTACATGACACATTTTTATTCCTATCTGCCCTTTATTCTGATTACTTTTGTCCATGTAAACATAACTACTGCTACGTTTCTCTCAAACATCAATGTTGTAGCATTAGCTTGTAGCGTTAGCCTAGCATATGGCACCATTAGGAATTCATTTTTTTCTTGTTTGCCTGCCTCACTGGAAAAGTTCCTCCTCAACGATAGTTTTGTGTTCTTCTTGTCGCCAAGAGGCTCTCGTGTTTTTCTGGCTGAACTCGACATGTTAGCAGAGTTTAAGCCCCCAGCAGCAGCGCGTTGTTGAGCTGAGCGGCTGCAGGGAGGCTGAGCTTCTCTGTTGTTGTAGCGCTGTGAGCGAGTCGGTTTATATCGATTTAGACACGCGAGTATTTTCGAAAAATACTTTTTTTTATCGATTACATGGTGATATTGCTCATTTTGACAACTAATATAAATAATTCTGCCAATACGAGCCATAAACTAAAAAATAGTTTATTTGGAATATTAAGTAGTTTTGAACAGCATTTCACCCACTTTTTTCTACACTAGAAGGGAACTGTCTTTTTAATAGCTTATTTACTTTTGGTAATTGGGCAGCAGGCTTTGATAAAATAATAAGAAGTTTAAAATAAACAGTTAAATGGCCCAAAGGTCTGCGAAAACTTTGGAATTGGAGGCAAAAAGAGTTTCTCCAGAGACGGCCGTGGGCGGTGTAAGATGATTAAAGAGCTCATTTAAATCCTGTGTCAGGATCTCTGTTTGCCACATTTCCAGTATTCATTCGATTATGTGGGAGTTTGTCACGCAAAATATTCAGAAAAGGTCCAATCCAAAGCTTCTCTGAGCTGCTTGGTGAGCAGGAGCACCAAGGAGGAGCTCCTGACATGTCACAGCGACCATAGCAACTTATCAGCAGCAAGTCAACATTCTGCAGGGAAAAATAAGTTTCGTGCCAGAAAGTTTTAAAAGTCAGGACTCTGAGCTACCGGCCAAGCAGTCGTTTAGTCATCGTATTGATCGACAGCTCTGTAACCTTCTACTGATACAAAGGTAGGCTTCATCTTCAGGACGTTATGGATCTGCTCCGAAATAGCAGCTAAACGTGCAGCGGCTGATAATAGATTCCCAATAGGACCTCTGACCCTCTCTGCTGTCCTGAAACGGATTCGGCGTGTAAGAATGTGGAGTGTGTGGGCAGCCGGAGCCCACAGAAACGCACAGAAGAGCTCTTGTGTGTGTGGATGTGTACACTGTGGGCCCATTGTCGTATTATTTATACTTTCGGTGTGGGTGGGCAGCGCAGAGCCAGAGGGCAGCACATGTTTACACTGAGAGAGATGAAGAACGATGATCTGCTCTCCGAATTTAAAATAACTCTGCTGATCTTTGTCCTTTAACTTTTTGCTTCTTTGCTGCTCATTTTTATAAAAATTGCTGAGAAACTCGACTCCTGGTATGTAAATACTGAGAGGTGGAAGGAAGGATGAGCGGTTGGTCGTAATTGTGCAGGGAAACCGCGCCATGCCCTGCTAAAATATTCATGCCCATTGAAATTTTTCACTTTTTCGACATTAAAACACACACATTTGAATGAATTTCATGTGACAAAACACAAGTTAGGAAGTCATTGTGAAGTGGACTGAAAGTGCTGCTTGGCTTTTAACATAATTTACAATTAAAAAGCTGAAAAGAAGCATGGGGTGCATTTTTATCCAGGCGGTTAAAGGAGAAGAGGTTTTTAGATTTTTAATTGGGGTAAAAATAAATAAATTAATAGGAATATCTTTTCCATAACTAAAATGATGAATAATTGAATAGATCTGTCTAAATGAGATGTTTACCTGTGATGTGCAGCTCTGTCTGTGATGCACAGACAATTCGTCTGATGTTTCTTTTAGTTTAACGCCCTGAGCTCTTCAGCTTCTGATTTGTTTGGCAGATGAAACGGTGGTAAATATTCTCATCCTCATCAAACTCTTTTTCTGCTCAGTTTCAGCTTCACAACTTGTAGGAAATCATTATCAGTAAATGTAGAAATGAGCGGCATAGATGGCGTCAGTCTATTTATGTCCCAGGACAGCCCAGCCTGCTGATTTACAGCAAAGCGTTTCGTGTTCAGACTCCTGCGAAAGTCAAGAATGGAAGAAGCAAAGTGCAGCAGGTGCAGACGGGCGAAGCCAAAGTCCCCCCCCCCAGTCATCCTCAGTCCGCCAGACTCCATGTTTGCAGGAGAACCCGAGCCTCTTCTTGTTTAAGTGCTGCCTGGGTTCAGTTATACCCCCCTTTGGGGTAGTAGATCTGACCTTTGACCCCATAACGAGCGGAGAAGTGTTGGCGCTAGACCGTCAAGTCGTCTGGGGGTCCGTTACCTGATCCGGAGGCCTGAAGGCAGCAGGATCAATGTTTCTCTCGGAGCAAACAGAGGAAAGTGTTGTTGACCTGCTGACCTCTGCTGGTTAGAAAGCTGCTTGCTTCTCTGTGGAGAAATAATTTCCACTTTGCATTGTTGTTGGTATAAAACATTTAAAGATGGACAAGATGCTGTGGTATCCGGATCCATACTATTAGGTAAGATGGATAAAATGTACACAGTATTCATTTTGTTTCCTTTTCTGACATTTTTTATATAAAAAAGTGTTTTAATACCGGGGGCAGCATCCTTTATGGCATAAAAAGACCTTTTTGCGATTGCTGGCAAATCTGTGCAAAATGTTTTTATGCATAAAAACCTACAAGACTTTTAAGGTTTTAACTAGAGCTGGACGATATAGAAGAAAAACATATTGATAAAATAGAAATCATATTGATCGATATCGATAATTATCAACAAATTCAAAACATATATTTTAAGTGCAGCCCTGGACATTTTATGCTGTTATCGTCCAGCCCTAGTTTTGCCTTCAAGCAGCTCAGTGGGTCGGTATAAAACGGTTTGATGGGAAGACTTATTGCCGCCGAGCAGATTACTGAAAAAAAACCGAGCTTTTGGATGCTTGGACTTGTCTCAGCTAGCATGAGGGATCCTTTAGCTGCTGCACGCTCGCTGAGCCCCGCGCTGTCTTCTGTTCGTTTGGTAGATTCGGGGTTTAACTGTTTACTGTAAATTGTGCAATTCTGTCTGTTTTTCGCATGGTGGAAATTATGGATCCCAGCGACTCGCTACTTTATAGATACCTTGTAGCTTAAATAGTGCTACAGTATAGGAGAAAATGAACTTGGCTCTGGAACGCCAGCTTTACTGAGTTTTAGGTGCATGAAGTAGGATGCTGTTTGTGAAGCCAACGTTTATTTTGTTTGGGGGGATGTTTTATCTTCCTGGGCGGGCCGCCCAACTAGAGCTATATATGGGAAACACTGGTTTTATTACGGGATGTTAATAACTCATAACAATCTGCTCATGTCAGCTGTAGCTTCATAATAACAGACAGATAAACGTCTCGCCAACTGAACGCTGTAATAAGAGTCTGGATTGTTTAGGGAACAATATAATAAGTAATATCTGATGTTGTCTTGCTGCTAAGCTAGATACTTTACTGTCTTTTTAAAATGTGCTCTATAACTAAACTTGAGCCTGCATGCCATGGAATTGATGAATAAATCAGGGCTGTCATAAACGATTATTTTAGTAATCAATTATCCTGACGATTAATCGAGTAATCAATAAAAATGGACACATTCTGCAGATTTTTCACATAATCACCTAAGCTTATTTTATGAGTAAGAGAAATAAATGAAAAATGCTAATTAGCAAATCCATTTTTTTAAATAACAAGGATAAATCTGCAGCTGAAAAGTTCTAGGATCAAAATGTTAAAAGTTTAATCCTTTCTGGTTGACTTAACATCAACACTGCTTGTGCCTTTGTAGTGGAAGTGGTCACAAACAGAAAATGCATAAAGCTTCATTTGCATTTTGCATTCTGATTTTTTTATTTTTTTATTTTTTTAGATTAAAAAACATAATTCTATTCATATAAAACAGAACACTTCTTGTGTGCTTCAGGGCTAAGTTAATCTCTTAGTGTTTTTTAGTCCACAAACAGACAATACAATAATTACACATTCATCAAAAGGGTAAACTGCTAATTTAAATTCAGGCATAATAAATACTGCCTTTGTCAAACTATTGTTATCTATTTTATTAGAATTAAAATACCTTAACACGGTGGGTTGATTCACGGTGGGTTAATTCAGGTGTAACAGTGGTAAACACAGGTGGGCCAAGACACCAGATTTACACACATGATTAATTAATAAGAAAAAAAGCTACATATAAAGTTAAGCTGCACAGCAGAAGAGAAATAGAAAAAATATGAAGGAAAAAACTAGTTGATTTAAAGAATGGTTTAATATTTTAGTCAAACTTTTTTGTTTAGAAATTAACAACTGCAAAGACATCCACTGAACAGAACCCAACTAAACTGACAGCTGTAATATCTCTGCAGGTTTTAGTGGAACCTCCTAAAGTTATTTTCATTCTGCAGAGAAGGATTTCTGCTTTGTTGTCTCCAACATCTTTAAACTAAAAACCAGATGCTCTGTTCTCTCCTGTCCCTCATAGTTCATTTTACCTAACGAACTCACCCTCTACTCACAGCTGCACCCCTCTCTGTCTTCACATAATGGTATAGCCCTCACGTGATTGGCCACCATGTTGACCAATCAAAACAAGCTCAGGTGAGAGAGGACAGGTAAGGGCTGAGCAGCGAGAGAAGCGCTACACCTTTAAAACTTTAGGTCTGTTTCTCTGCGCTGCTTTTTGCCCGTTGCTTTCTGCCTCCATCCACACATAGCATCCATGTGTTAGCGGGCTAAGCTATCATTAGCGTTAGCCGCCTGGCCAGAACACGCTGAATAAATAATGTACGAAGCTTTAAGGCAGATCGTTTTGATGAATTTTATGAACTGAGGTCCTCGAATCATTCGAGGAATCATGACAGCCCTGAAAAAATGTGGATTCAAGTCGTTAGAGACTTGGAAGCAGTGACCTGTGATCATTTCTGGTACCTGGTTCCTGTAGTGAAACTACAGGAAAAGGATCCTCAGAGTTCCTAGAATCTAAGAGGGTTCCCGTCTTCAACACAGGTATTAATTTGCAGAAAAATGTTTGTAGAGAAATACAAAATCAAGAAAACCTGGGTTTGATTTTTTGTTTTTGTTTTTTTGTTCCTTTTTTTGTAAAACAGATTATTTGAGTGTTCGTCCTTTAAATTGGGCAAAAACTATAATAAAAAAAAACACAATAAAGGAGTAAGCAGCAGAACTGAGACAATGGGATGCTCACATATAAAACTTAAAAAATCCTTCATAGTAAACTTTATTACCAAGAAACAGACTAGAGCAAAGAAAAACAACCAAATATAAAATATTTATAATCTAAATTTTCTCACCTTTTTATCCTAAGTTTTTATTATCTGGATTCAGTTTTTACCTGCATAAAAGTGAAGGTATAAACACTGTCTGATACTTTTTATTTCAATGTTGATGCATTGATGATATTCATGTTACACTTGCTTATAATAAGATGGCGTTCTACATAAATTAGTGAAAAATGTGCTTTTGTCTTATTAGGATTGTTTTCCGGGCCGATCAAGACTTTGTGGCTTAAAGAAATGATGCAAACTGTAAAATCCACCTTGTCTATTTTTCCTGCTTTGATAGAAAACATGTCAGAGGAAACAAAAGGCGGCGCCTGCTCTCTAAAGGTTAAATAAACGTTCCTGTGTAATTGGGAGAACGCGGCACCTGGAATGTGGGCTTTTCTCAGTGATCCGTGTCTCTCGGGTCTCTGAAGATAACCGGAACGCTGTGGAGATCCAGGTGGAGCTTTCCCGGAGCTTCTCTCCCTGTTTCCATAACAGCAGGTGATTACGGACGTTCCCGGGTTCTCCGTGTGCGTTCCCCCGCAGCCACGGATTCAGCCAGCAGCGTCTGGAGACGAGATAAGAGCCGCAGCCCCCAACCCTACCCCCCGCTGATCCACTCCACTGATCCTCGTCCTTAATGAAGCGTCTATCAGCGGAGCTTGGTTAACTCAGGCATGCGGCGTGCTCTGGCTCGTTCCGTGTGTGCCGCTGCCAAAGGCTGAGTGTGTGCTCTGCAGCCGTGGAGCCGTCACCCCCCCATGGCTCAGGGTTTTCATTCATGCCTCCAGGCTCAGGGAAAACCAGAGGACGAGGCCGGATGAGTCGGCTGCAAATCAAACCAACGGAAAGCTGCAGACCGACGACGGCAGGTTCTCCGGGTGTGTTTGTTCAGCGGTGCTGCAGTGGAGGAGTCTGCAGATTCCTGAACAGGTTTCACGGTAAACCCGCAGTCTGACAGCAACACCACATGGTTTTACAGCCTTAAATCGGAGGAACGCTGCAGACCTGAGAGAACGAGGAACAAAATGAAGAAGAACCTGGAGCCTCACGGTGAACCTACATGTGAAAACCACAACTTAAAGAAACCTAGAAGCCGCGTTTCTGTCCTATTCTCATGTGAATTGTGAGCAAACTTCTAAAATATTGCAAAAAAATAAAAAGTGCATCATTTACTGGTTTGTAGCGAATTAACCAGGAAACGCGCAGCGTACCGTCGTCATACGATTACGCTGTAATTAACAGGAAGTAGATGTTGCTAACCAGCTTGGACCACGGTAACGAACTGAGCTTTAATAAATGTCCAGAGTTTTTTTTTTTTTTTTTACTGATGAGACATAGAAATGCTCGCATCTCATCGTCAGTCCAAATGCAGCTGTTGTTGCTTCCAGACATGTTTTTGACCGTTATGCAAATAAATAAGAAGCAGCCAATCAGTGATGTGAGGTAAACGTTCATTACTTCCGTACATTTTATTTATTTATTTTTTTGGGCCCATCCCGTTTTCGTTGAGAACGTTGCGTGTAAAACCGTTGGCGCTCCAGTCATCAGCAGCTGGTGTTTATGGGAACGGCGCCTGTTGCTGAACGCGGTGTTTATGGAGGCGACTGCCGACAACAAGGTGCCTTTTTACCGGGATAATGAGGCGAATCCTTTAATCCGTCGGGATCGACTGTCTTCCTGCTCTGAAATCCTCCACAGAAAAGCAGAACAGACATTCACAGGAGACGTTGTTCTGTTTTTTTCCAGGGATTTAGTCAAATTTACACCTGAGCAACGCTTTGTCCCAGCGCTGCGGCGTGAAACCCCGCCGTAATAAAACACGCTGCTGCCGTCAAATGGTTCAGCCAAACTCAAAGCGATGCGCAGAGGAAGGCCTCCGAGGGACCGGGTGCATTCCACGGCTCGGGAAAAATCCCCACCCAGATCCCGACACTGTAAGGTGACACCGCTCCGTTCCTCCTCCACCTTTTCTCCTGCCTCCTCTTTGGCACGGATGAGCTTCTCTTTTCTTCACGGCGAAGGAAAAAAAAAGGGCAGCAGAGGCTGAAATCGGAGCAGTTTCCTGGGAGGTGGAGGCGATTTGTGGCCTGTTTGTGTGCAAGGAGGAGGAGGAGGAGGAGGAGCAGCAGTGGGAGGAGAGCAAACAGAGCGAAGGAACGGAGGAGGACATGAAGGAGCCGCAGAGGTCGAAGAAGTGGGACAAAAGCCTGCAGAGACCCTGGGAAACGAGCTGAGGAGGATTATGAGCAGCTGATCTGTGTGGCTGAACTTGGGTTTGTTGCTGCGTGTTCGGATCCTCTGACAGGAAACGTGCAGGTAGGAAGACGGGGGCAAAGGTCACTGCTGCTCTTCGGTCCTGTTACGTTGTTACGCGCCTCTGTTTTCACCCAACAAGCTCCAGGGCTAAAGGTAAAGCAGGACCTGTGCTGCCAGGACCGTAGCTCAGACCGACTCCTCCTCTGTTGACCTTCATCCCGTCTGCGTGTTCAAGCATCAGGCTGAGGCTGATGTTCCTCTTCACCTGTTTCTAGCTGAGAAGCTCTGCAGGAGCAGGATGGTCGTTGCTCCCACAGCTTAGCTTCGTGCTCCTGCTCCCCACTTTTCCTGCCCTGCCATGTAAAGGAGACCAGAAGATTGTAGGTTTGAAGAGGGGAAGCCGCCATGACCGGCTGCTCTCTGGACAAACCCCCCTGTTTCTGTAAGAAGTATCATTTCAGGACCTTTTCAGGTAGAAGACAGTTTGCTGTGAAGCTGATCCGAGTTGACGGTCGGTAGCGAGCTCAAACACGCGGCCCCGCTCCTCAGGCTGTGGCGTTCCTTCGCTTCCTGCTGGTCGTCTTTTCATTCGTTGTTTATGGAGGTTTTTTCACTACCTGCTTCACAACACGAGCTTCTTTGTTCACTAATAACAATTGATCTTATGGATCAGTTGTTATTGATGAGCATCTTTCCATAATTATTGAGTATCGATAATATCGACACATTGATTATTTTGACAACCCTAGTTATTTGAGTCAGTTTGTTTGAAGAATGTGATCAAAGTCCAACTATTAATAATAGTAATAATTATTATTTAATAACGAGACTTGTTCTCATGTTCCTCATTTCTACAAATAAAATCCCTCTTTTTGAAAGGTAGATTATTTGTCTCATAATCAATAAAATAATGTTACTGGAGGGCTGATGGGTAAATCTGGTGCATGTACTATAAGTATGATAACTTCTCTTCTATTTTAATTAATTTAACAGTTTTATTTATTCAGACATTACCGTCCTCTGTCTTCATCCTAACTTGTTTATTACGTCAGATGAAATGTTTGCCTTTGAATCGTAGCGAGAATCAGATCTCTGCTCACGTTCAGTATGTCGGATTATTGGGGAAAACTTTGTTGGGTGAGCCTTGATTTTCTGCAGCATTCAGAGGATCAATGATGCTTTCTGATCCTGAAACGGGTCGCCGGATCTTAACCCAGCTGGGGATCTTCAGGGTGTAGAGGAACCACAGATTTCTCATAGGCCTGGGCAATGAATCGATTAACAATTAATTTGAATTTGCATTTTGGAGGGTGCTGGTGCCTATCTCCAGCGTTCACTGAGCGAGAGGCGGGGTACACCCTGAACAGGTTGCCAGTTTGTCGCAGATATATATATATATATATATATATATATATATATATATATATATATATATATATATATATATATATATATATATATATATATACACTCACCGGTACACCTGTCCAACTGCTCGTTAACACTTAATTTCTTAGCAGCCAATCACATGGCGGCAACTCAGTGCATTTAGGCATGTAGACATGGTCAAGAGAATCTCCTGCAGTTCAAACCGAGCATCAGTATGGGGAAGAAAGGTGATTTGAGTGACTTTGAACGTGGCATGATTGTTGGTGCCAGAAGGGCTGGTCTGAGTATTTCAGAAACTGCTAATCTACTGGGATTTTCACGCACAACCATCTCTAGGGTTTACAGAGAATGGTCCGAAAAAGAAAAAACATCCAGTGAGCGGCAGTTCTGTGGGCGGAAATGCCTTGTTGATGCCAGAGGTCAGAGGAGAATGGCCAGACTGGTTCGAGCTGATAGAAGGGCAACAGTGACTCAAATAACCACCCGTTACAACCAAGGTGGGCAGAAGAGCATCTCTGAACGCACAGTACGTCGAACTTTGAGGCAGATGGGCTACAGCAGCAGAAGACCACATCGGGTGCCACTCCTTTCAGCTAAGAACAGGAAACTGAGGCTACAATTTGCACAAGCTCATCGAAATTGGACAATAGAAGATTGGAAAAACGTTGCCTGGTCTGATGAGTCTCGATTTCTGCTGCGACAGTCGGATGGTAGGGTCAGAATTTGGCGTCTACAACATGAAAGCATGGATCCATCCTGCCTTGTATCAACGGTTCAGGCTGGTGGTGCTGGTGTCATGGTGTGGGGAATATTTTCTTGGCACTCTTTGGGCCCCTTGGTACCAATTGAGCATCGTTGCAACGCCACAGCCTACCTGAGTATTGTTGCTGACCATGTCCATCCCTTTATGACCACAATGTACCCAACCCATGATGGCTACTTTCAGCAGGATAATGCGCCATGTCATAAAGCTGGAATCATCTCAGACTGGTTTCTTGAACATGACAATGAGTTCGCTGTACTCAAATGGCCTCCACAGTCACCAGATCTCAATCCAATAGAGCATCTTTGGGATGTGGTGGAACGGGAGATTCGCATCATGGATATGCAGCCGACAAATCTGCGGCAACTGTGTGATGCCATCATGTCAATATGGACCAAACTCCCTGAGGAATGCTTCCAGCACCTTGTTGAATCTATGCCACGAAGAATTGAGGCAGTTCTGAAGGCAAAAGGGGGTCCAACCCGTTAATAACATGGGGTACCTAATAAAGTGGCCGGTGAGTGTATATATCATCCTGAAAGGGGCAATTGTTTTGGTAAAAGCTTGCAATGTTGAATATATGTTTAGGAAAATATGGTCTAAAGAGGAAACTTTTTTACCGATTTAGCAGCTTCACTTGAAAGCAGCAGTCTGTCTGTCTGTCAGGACAGCAGCTAGAGCTGCGTGGAGTCTTCCTGTTCCCTCAGCGTTGTCTCACAGGCAGCTGCTGCGTGAGTTTTGTGAAAAGGCAAGTTATTGCACCATTAATCACTCATCTTTGTTCAAGCGGAACCTTTTATTTATTTTCCCTTATAAGGTTTGCACTGCTACTGTGTATATTCCATTATTATACTCAGTAGCAGTGTCAAATAAAAATGTTTATTTGAATGACTTCCTTGTCGTTTCCAGTTGTTTTTTTTAAGAAAAACAAAAATGGATTCAATCGGATTTATTGTGAAAAAAAAATCATAGTTTTTATTTTAGAGCTAAACCTCTGAGGAACTCCACTATGAGCACGGTGTACCTGATAAACTGCACAGGGAGTGTGTGTACACCTTAAATAAAATTAATTCAACCTAAATTTACTGGGGTTATTTTAGTGTGTTTTGTTTTTCATGAATTAGTTTCCCAGGTGCCGGGTTGTTGAGGTTCTGGACCCTGCTGGTACCGATTCACACCTGGGGCCATTTCAAAGTGATCATTTGACCTAAACAGAGCTTGGTACCATCACCTTATAGCCTTTTAAACACAGAAAGGGCCAGGATTCAAACCCAGGACCTGCGTGACGTAAAGCTTCCAGGGGGCAAACTGAATACAAAGAAATGTGATCTTAAAGGATCTATTTAATAAACCTCTCTGTGATCGGTTTCTCTCACAGCCTGGAGCATCAGCTCACATTTCACAGTCCGCCTGGATCTTCTGTCACAGAGACGCAGGAACAAGGTTTTATCTCTTTAAACTGGGATTAGGACAACATGGTCAGTGATTTAAAGACGTGTGCTTTATGAAACAGAGTAAAGGTCAGTGTTTGGCGTCTGTGGAGCCGCAGGGAGAGGAAATGAAAAGGCCGCCGTGGGTCAGAGCGGCGCTAATCCCACCTGGACGCTCAGAGACGAAGCTGCCGATGACAGCGAGCACGCCTCTGACACCTGGAGGCAGGAAACCCCAAATCAGCAGCGGAGAGCGAAGCTTAGAGTCAAACCATCATCCAGGTTCTGTCAGAACCAAACTGGATACGTCTGCTGACAGCGAGACGAGATAAGAACAGTTCTGTTCATCCCAGGAACGTTGGTGACGAAGACCGGATCTTCTGCAGCACGTCCGGATCAACAGCTTTCAGCTTAACGTCACGACGCCAGCTCTGGTTCAGAGCGAGGCGTTTGATTTTTATACTTTAGGCTGAAACGGGAGGAAATCTGCGGCGTAGACGGAAGACGAGGAACCGTGGATTAAATCCTTGATCACGAGGAACGTCTGTGAACATGGAGAGCAATAAAAGGCAGAAATATCAGTAAAATAAAAAAATAAACCAACATTTTAAAAGCTGGAGCAATTAAACAGATTTTCTTCCTGCTTCACTGTTTGTTAAAGTTACTTTAAAAAGATAAAATAAATTAAAATGCAAACTTGAAATGACTAAAAAAAGCACAGACGTGACTGACAGAAGGTCCGTTAAGGGAGAGTTGCTTTCAGATTAAAAGGGGAAACTATTTCTACTCACCAAAATTATTCACACCCTCAAAAGATTTAGGTTGAAAATTATTTTAAAAACTTTGCTTCTGATTAGGGCTGGACGATAATTCAATATTAATATATATTGATCGATAGACGTATATTGATTATAGAAAAAAAAGGTCAATAAAAGTTCAATAGAATAACAGTTTTCCTTCCTTATGCATTCTAGCCATGTAGGTTAATATTAGTCACTACATCCTCCCAGCCAATCACAACGCAGACCCAGGAACCAAGCTCCGCCCCCTTCTTAGAGTTCAGAGAGCATGCGTTCTTTTTATTTTTTTAAAAACTTGCAGTTTTGGTAAAAAGTTGGCTGAATAAAGGTTGAGTTTGAATTCAGTGCTTGTTCTTTATCTAAAAATAGGTTGCTAAGCAACAGTATAAAACGGTCAGGGCAGTTTTAAATTTGTTGATAATTATCGATGTCGATCACTAATTCTATTTTATCGATATGCTTGTTTTCTACATCGTCCAGCCCTATCTCTGATAAGAACTGAGAAAGGGCTTGGCAATATATTAAGATTTTATAAATATGAACATTTTTAAGAAAGAGATATGAGATCAGACTCGTTTATATCAAGATGGCGTATTTTGCGTTAGAATTATACTTTTTGTACTGCAGTAGGTTATCTTTCAGCCGTTTCTCATATTTATCTCAAACTTTTTGTCCATAAATGTGCCAGTGAGACATTTAGGATAAAGCTTTGATACAGAGATGCCTTTTTTAGAATTACTTTAGGAAAAGAAAAAAAAACATATCGAGATAAATATCGTGTCGGCAGTCAGCGTAAAATTATCGAGACATTATTTTTGGTGCGTATCGCCCGACGGACAACCGATGTTTATTTTGATTATGTCGCGGTTTGTGTGTGAGGAGGGTGAGGTAAACGTTTGATCGTGTGACGGCGACGTAGTGCAGGACTGGAGGGAGTTTAACTCACGCAGAGAAGCAATTTCAGCTCAGCGATCATTTCTGTTGAAAATAAATATGATAAATATCGAAAATAGATATTGGTCCAGATTTTTGAATCGGTGCGTCCTTTTTATTATTATTTTTTAGCACGGTGACCAATAAAGACAGTGCAGATGATACTGGGCTCCTTCCTCTGCTTTCTTGTAAGCAGAGCCTGAACAGCAGATGTAGTTCAGGTAGCGTCTATTGGCCTCATGAGGCTCCAGCCGCGGTCTCCGTTTTAAAACCATAGTTTTAATGAGCCAATTAATTCAGACTAATTTAGTTGTCTGGCAGCTAAAGTAGGACAAGATGTGAACAAAAGCAGCTTTAAGCTCAGTTAATGGGAGCAAATATTAGAGGAGAGACTAAAAACCCACAAACCGTGAATGAACTGAGGACTGAATCTGTTCATCCATTGACGCCTCTAGGTGGTGAACTATGAACTATGAACAACAACCACTTCAGTTTTAAGCTGTGCAAAGATAATCTGGACAAATAAAGACGTTTGCACCGCAAAAAGGGAACTAAAAGTAAAACTTTCTTGAAATTAGTATATTTTTCCTTAATTTGAGCAGCTAAATAGGACTATTTGCAAATGGAATGAGTATTTTTACCCTTAAAGTAAGATAATTAGATATTCTACTCTTGAAAGAAGATGACAGAGATGAACTGTTGTTATTTTAAGTGCAAAAATCTTATTTATCTGCTCAAATCACACTCACAATACACTCATTTCAAGAACATTTTACATGCTTTTAGTTCCCGTTTTGCAGTGTGACGTCTGCTCAGTCTAGAGAAAGAAAACAGAGGATTTTATTTCCAGGCTTTGTCCCCCTGCTTCTGGTCTAAAAGTCATCTCCGTCCGTCCGTCTGTCCTTCCAGCCTCTAGTTGTAGCCTGGCCCGATGTTTAAAGTCCCACCGTTGTAGAAACATCACGCTAAACCTTAAAATTAACACTTTGAAACTGGGTCGAGCATTAACTGCAGATTAGAAAGGTGTTGCATTTTTCCGGTGCGCAAAGAGACCAAAGCATAAATTCTCTGGTGAATCGTTGTTATTCAGGAGACGGTTGTTCTCCACCCTTTCATCTAATCTTCTAAAGTGGTCCAACACTTCTTCTGCCCTCTGCTTGTCCAGCTCCATTAGCCGCCTGGAGGACGACCCGCTCACCCTGCCGTCATGGTCACATCTTCCTTCCCTCCCGCTGTGAAATCGAGTTTGACGTCCCGGCTTTATCAGATGATCGAGGCAGACGATTAAGGGTCAGAGAGAGAGAGAGAGAAGAATCGTTACAGCGCCTCCTGCTGGCCATGAAATCACAGCTACTGGGGCTTAATCTTATATTCCAGACCACTTTGGTCTCAGTATCAGTTCAGGGTGGAAGTGGTTCTTCCAGATACGGATCTGGACGTCACGTAGCCACATGTCGGGAGGCGTCGCTCCTCTCCATGGAGGTCAGGGAGGTCAACGCGGAGCGAGCAAGGAGTTGATTACTGCTCCTCTCTTATCTCCTCTAATAGGAGAAGCGTGCGCTGATTATTCTCCTAATCAGAGCCGTCCTCTCTGTGATTAGCTCGGTGCAAAGAAAGCAGCGCTCCGATGGAACCGGCGCACGGCGCTCTGGGTTCGGCTCTTAATTTCATTATTATTCCGCACGTCTCCCGCTGCAGCTCGGACCGGCGGGACAATCAGAGGAGAAGCTCCGGGTGGAGGAAGTTACATTTCTTAGAAGATTCATATTTTTTTAAGTTTTTCATCAATGGGAATCAATCCACCAGGGGTTCCTACACACTTTTTGGTTCATCATCCTTCAGGTTTCAGCACAGATTCCTGCTGGATTTAAGCGTGGACTTTGACTAGGGCATGCTAACACATGACCCGCTCCGTTAGGAGCTCCAGCTGGACGTATAGGATCATTGTCCTGCTGGAAGGTGTGAACTCTGACCAGGTTCCCTGTCACTGCTGGAGAGAACAACGCCCACAGCATGATGCTGCCGCCGCCGTGCTCCAGCTAGAACGGCCCTTTAAGGGTGTAAAGTTATCATCATCATCTGAAAATGGAGGATGGACTGCAGACCTACCAATACATGAACGTCCATCTAAACTAACTAGGAGAACATCAGTCAGAGGATTCAGGAGGCCCATAGAAACCTTGAAGGAGTTGCAGAGGTCAGCTGCTCAAGTGGGAGCAGTGTTTCCCGCAGGAATTTGCTTAGGCGAGGAGGATCGTTGGGGGGGGTGGGAGACGACAAGTTTTGCGCGGACCGAGGGGGGGGGGGGGGGGGTGGCGGCGTATCCATGTGTTTTTTCCCTGCCATTCAGTATATGCACGCGCGAAAGCAGCAACAAAAAAACGCGTGTTAACGTCAAATAAACATGCAAGCATATCGAGTTTTTTTTTTTTTTTTTTTCTTTGTGTGTTTTTTTTTTTTTTTTTGGAATGTTGGCGAGGCGGCCTCCTCGCCAAGACAGCGCTGCGGGAAACCCTGGGGAGAATCTGTCCACAGGACAACCATTAGTTAGCTTCCACTGGAAGAGAGGCAGCAAGATGCAGTTCAGTACCGGAAATCCAGGAGACACAGAACTGTGGCACTGCGATCAGACCACATCCAAGCTTTGTGGCCTACATGTGAAATGCTGGGCGTGGCAGGGTGGTGGCAGCATCATGCTGGGGGGATTGTTTTCTTCAGCTGGAAAGGGGAAGATGGTCAGTTGGTAGAAATGTGAACGAAGGCTGCAGACGGTTAACATCCAGTAGAACAAAAGGCCTAAACATCCAGCCAGAGATCCTATTGGATCGTTTAGATCAGGGGTGTCCGGCCCGCCAAGATTATTTATCTGTCCCTCAAGAACCAAAAAGGCATATCACGTCATAAAGTAGAGGCATATATCCTTTTAAAGTGCATAAAGTGCCTAAAACTGTTAACCTGACCCTAGCCACGTGTATTTCGCTCCGCCTAGCTCCACTCATTCATCTGGGACAGATCCATAGGAATGGTGTTTCAGAAGGCTGGGCCTTATCAAAAATCCTTGCATATGATTGGATAAGCCACTTGTCTGTGATGCTGATAAGAGCGACGCAGGAAAAAACAAAACTTTTATTTTTTATGTGTTTGCGGCTCTAGTGGCACGCGTTTTATTGACAGTGAGCTGACAGGAAGAGGGGGGAAGACAGGCGGCAAAGCGCCGCGGGTCGGAGTCGATCCCAAAAAAGCCTCCTAACATGGTTCACGCTAACCGCTCCGCCACGGGCGCGCCCCGGAAAACAAAACTTGCCAAATCCGGTCGGGAGAAGGGCGAAAACATCGCTTCCACCAACAAAAGCCTTCAGAGCCGTTCTCTGATGTTCTTTTAATGAAACAATATTAGGTAGATTGGACAACACGGAAGAAATAGCAGCATCAATGTTAACGCTTGCTTCCTCGCTGCAAGCTGCCATTGTTGTCTGAATCAAAACATTCTCACGGTCGCTTCTCCACTACGTCACATCTATGAAACTCCAGCCCTGCGTCCTGATTGGCTGGACAATAAAATTGGTTGGAGAAATCACTTTCTATGGGGGATGTCCCAGATGGATGTGAGTGAAGCTAGGCGGAGCTAAGCGGAACGATATCAATCTGGCTAGGGTCAGTTATAAAACTGTGCCTCCTGTAGCAAATGTTGTTTAACCATGTAGTAACAGCATCCTGCCACTAGATGTCAGTTTTAACACAACACATTAAAACAACCCAGAAATGTCCAAGAAGAGAAAAAGTGAAGCAGAATGATGAGTTTAAAGTGTAACTCACACCAATTTCAACTTTTGTTTTGCAAATAAACTGCGACTAAGGATGCTACTTTTATGCTACTGTGAATTTTTTATATTTCTATGTGAACTGAAATGAAATTATGAAATTAAAAGTATCATCTATACACGTGCAACCGGCCCTTTTAATGACTTCATGATGTCAAAGTGGCCCCATGTAGAAATGAGTTTGACACCCCTGCTTTAGATCTACACACATCCATGTTAGAATGGCCTAGTCAAAGTCCAGAGCTGAGTTAAGCTCAGAATGAAGTCTAGAACCAGAAAATGGATGGTGGTTCTACAAACTATTGATGCACCCCGCTGTTTTCAGGTGTTTATCTGGAATAAATGCCTTTCCTTCAGTGTCACATTGATCCTCCCCTTGATGCTGATCGCCCACATCAAACGGACCCGTCCAGGCAGAGCCAGAACCTCCTCCCTGCTGCCCTGGAAGCTCCTCGTGGCTGTCTGTGGGTCTCTCCCTCCGATCTGCAGTCTAAACACGACAGAACAGTCGTCTTAGTAGAACGGATCTTTCCTGTCTCAGCCTCCATCATTTCTGTGACCTGACGTTGGCTCAGGGCTTCTGTGGGTTTTACTGACCTCCGTGTTCTCTTTGTGGAATCGATCCGGGCGTCGGTGCAGCAAACATTTCCATGAATAGTAAACGACGTCTCGGGGCGGTGCGGCGCCGCGGCCTGCTGCTCGCCGCTGCGTCGGGTTTTGATTTACTGCCGCCGGAGCGAGTTATTCGTTGTGCCGCCCATGCGAGCCGCCCGGCCGTCCCCGCGGTGCCGTTCCCGGCTCTGCTTACGGACAGCCGGCCGGTTCTGCCGCCTCGCCAAGCCGGCCCAGGGTTTGGGTTTTACGGCCGTAATTAGAGGCCGGGCGTGTCCCTGCAGAACCAACAGAAGCGGGCTGTTAAAGGCCCCTTCAGAGGTTCTGTCCCTCACCTTTATGGACGCTCACCTCCACCTTCCCCTCTCCTCTTATTGAGTCGGCTGTAGAAAATCTCCCTTTATTATCTCATCTGCTTTATCTGGTCTTTGTTTTCTTTTTGTCATCTAATCTTTTTGCCTTCGTCCCGTTTAATGTCCGCTTTCCCTTTTATCGCCTCTCCTCCTTTCACCTTTCCTGTTCCCCAGATTTATCTCTCCGCTCCTTTTATTTCCTTTTTTCCCCACTCTTTGTCCTCTCGCTCTCCATTTTTTTTCCTTCCAGTGATTCCCGTCACCTCTTCACCTCTTCCTCCTAATCTTTGCTCTGCATTCGTCTTCTTTCACCCCCCATCTCAGCACCTTTCATGGCTCCTAGCAGCATCCAGCGCATACTTCACACGCCCTAATTAACTCATAAATCATACTTGGGAAGTTTAAATGAGCATTGGAGGGCTTTCTGCACTCGCTTTGAGCCGCAATAACGGCAGATATCTGCGGTGCCTTTAACGCCGCGTCATGCTGAAGGATGTCGTGTTGCTCTTTGTCCTCCACAGTTATTAATTATCCGCTGTGATTTAGTTGGGAAATGAGGAATCGACGCCTTTTGGCACCATTCGTTTTCAATGTTTGAAACCTGAAGCACAGCCGAGTCCGTCTGCAGACTTTGACTCTGGTTTTGGGTCGTTATCCTGCCGAGAGACCCGGTCCAGATGTCGTGCCCCACAGCATCACGGGTCCGCCACCGTACCCAGCAGTGGGGCCAGAGTGCTTTTCTAAGCAGCGTTTTCTCCATCCGGCTGCTTCCTGGTCACCTCCCTCTGTTTATTGGTAAAGGAAATAAAATATCTAATCGAACCTTTTAATAAAAATATAAATTCAACATGTTTGTTTTTTTTTTTTCACAGGAATTGTTGGGGAATACTAAAATTTCTGCAGCTGTGATTGTGTAAATAATGATTATCGTTGTTCTGCTCAGAATACATTTACTCAAATCAAAGGTTAAATTGTTCTAAATGTGCAGTTTTAGATCTTTCTGCACCAAATTTTGTTTTTGCTGTTTCACATATTTATTGTCAACAAGCATGAAGCCCACCGTATCATCAGTTTAATCTGCTTCAGGTTTATTTTTTCAGATCTGATCCGGTCTGGTCTCGTTGCAGTGATTTGTTTTTGTTTTTTCCTGAACATTTGGGTTGAATGTTTCTTCATTTTAACTGGAAGTTTTTTTTTTAATTTCCCGCTCCAATCTGCTTTATCAAACACGTCTTGGTTAACGAGTCAAATGAAGGACGTTCCACCTGGAAAACGGTCAGTTGGGACATTTTGGTGTGGCTAAATTTAATCCAACAATAATCTGGGAGGTTTGGGTCCAATCTCATTTGGTTTGTTCTGTCAGAACCAGCTCAGCGTTGGTCCAAGAATTCAGCAGAAAGTCAAACAAAACTTGTTAACTCGGCTCAAAGTTTCCTCTGGTTGTGCTGTAAGATCCGGCTCGGATGTCTCCTGCTGGCGTCCGTCTCTGCTGTGCTGTCCCTGGGCCTTCTGTCTAATTAAAGTGGGATTAATGTAACCCCCCCCAGCCGTAACGAGGCTCTGCACGGTGAAGGAGGACGGAGGGACAGGAGACGTCTTTACTGCAGCTTATCTGGATTTTCCCTGTTTACATGTAGCAGCAGCTTCTGCGTCATGCGGCTGGAACCAAACATCTGATCCGCCTCGACTCTGAGGCCCAGCGGGTTTCTGGTCCGATCGGGTCACGTGACGCTCTCTGACCACACAGCAGTCCAGTCTGACTTCACATCATCAACTTTCTGTTTTTTTTTCCTCTTCATTCGTTGGTTTATCTTTGCCAAAAATCCCCATGAACTTTTAAAAGTGGGATTAAAACGTGTTCTTGTGATTTGAGTTTGTTTCGGTCCCTGCGGTGCGTCTCGTTGGTTATATACAGTCGCTGTTTATCTTCACTCTGCTTCTGAAAATGTCTTATTTATTCAGTGTAGACCTGGGAGGAAACCACGGGGGGGTAGTTTTATACACACATTCATAAACCGGGACAGCTGGCTGCATTCTGACCCGTTCTGACTCTGTTTCCTCAGATGAAAGGATGCTGCAGGGTGCTGAAGACGGACTGAGCCCCACCTGAACCCCCTCCCCACCCCTCCCGTCCCTTACCTGACGCTCAGAGCCGCCGCCCCCCATCATGCACCTGCTGTGCCGCGGGCGCCTCAAGCTGCTGGTGGCGTCTCTGACCGCCGTCGTCCTGCTCACCTGGCTCTACCTGCTGGCAGGAAACCTGGAGAGTGAGTATGAGCAAAAACACGACTGGGCTTTGGGTCGGAACCGTCCTGCTTTCACGCAGCTCCGCACCAGTTTTTCATTAATCTCACCACAAAGTCAGGTTTTTAAACACAGGGAGGATCCATTTTTCATTCCGACGTCCATCAGAGACGCTACGGCCACCCAGGAGAACCCAGTCAGCACTTCTGCCCACAACACAACAGCCAGCGTGTCGACCGGAAGCTCTAAAAACCCACGGGCAGTTAATGCAGCAGCTTGTTCTCCATCAGGAGAGCCTGATTCACCGGCTGCTCTGTTCAAATGGATGAAAACAGGAAAATCTCTAAGAAAATATCATAATCAGTGACAAATACTATTAAACAAATTCAGTCCTAATTCAATTCTGAGGTTTTATTCAAAGGTTTTGGTGCCATATTCATTAAAGCTTAGAGATGAATGTTTACTGGACCTACATGACATGTCTGAAGGCTTTTAGTGGCCTTTCTATTAACTACTTTCACAGCAGTACAGAAAAACGCAAACAATAAAAACTTTCCTCTGTGCTGTGTAGAAAAATGATGATGAAGAAAGAAAGCGATGTTCTTCCTCCTCCCTCAGACGAGGGTGTGAACATTCCCATCATGCCAACCGCGGCTGACGGGAATCGGGTGAGACGAGGGTGAGAGGAAGGAAGGAAGCAGAGATATGAGAGAGGAGACAGGGAGTCAAGGAGAAGGGACGGACAGAGGAGGGAAAAGAAAACAGGACAGACTTTTTAGGCAATTGGTATGTAGAAGTAAAATGGAGAATCAGGAAGCTTTATTGTCATTAAGTATCACCATGATGACATTTTTGGTGAGGCTGACACCGGCTGAGAATGCACGTAGTTACAGAAAAGACGCAGCGAGACGTGACCTACCCATTTTTTCACTCTTTGTTTTTCTGCACCATCCCACCACGTCGTTCCCTGAAGGGCTTAAGCGTGCACACTGAACTTATTTATGGCTGGGCGATAAATCGATTTAATTATGGCTGGGCGATAAATCGATTTAATTATGGCTGGGCGATAAATCGATTTAATTATGGCTGGGCGATAAATCGATTTAATTAGGGCTGGGCGATAAATCGATTTAATTAGGGCTGGGCGATATATCGATTTAATTAGGGCTGGGCGATATATCGATTTAATTATGGCTGGGCGATAAATCGATTTAATTATGGCTGGGCGATAAATCGATTTAATTATGGCTGGGCGATAAATCGATTTAATTAGGGCTGGGCGATATATCGATTTAACTATGGCTGGGCGATATATCGATTTAACTATGGCTGGGCGATATATCGATTTAATTAGGGCTGGGCGATATATCGATTTAATTAGGGCTGGGCGATATATCGATTTAATTAGGGCTGGGCGATATATCGATTTAATTAGGGCTGGGCGATAAATCGATTTAATTATGGCTGGGCGATAAATCGATTTAATTAGGGCTGGGCGATATATCGATTTAACTATGGCTGGGCGATATATCGATTTAACTATGGCTGGGTGATATATCGATTTAATTAGGGCTGGGCGATAAATCGATTTAATTAGGGCTGGGCGATAAATCGATTTAATTAGGGCTGGGCGATATATCGATTTAATTAGGGATGGGCGATATATCGATTTAACTATGGCTGGGCGATATATCGATTTAACTATGGCTGGGCGATAAATCGATTTAATTAGGGCTGGGCGATAAATCGATTTAACTATGGCTGGGCGATATATCGATTTAATTAGGGCTGGGCGATATATCGATTTAACTATGGCTGGGCGATATATCGATTTAATTAGGGCTGTGCGATATATCGATTTAATTAGGGCTGGGCGATATATCGATTTAATTAGGGCTGGGCGATATATCGATTTAATTAGGGCTGGGCGATAAATCGATTTAATTATGGCTGGGCGATATATCGATTTAGCTATTGCTGGGCTATATATCGATTTAATCGATTAATTCACATTTACAAATTTTTTAAGATTTAGTTTTTGGAAAATCTATATTTTATTTTGCAATAAATAAACATATATTCAGGAAAATATATTGTCAAAATATTGTAAAGAGGAAATTGTTTTTAACCATAATACACGGCACTTTAAGTTAATAAAATTAAATTTAGGTTAATTTGAAGTTACATAAGTGAAGCCTGTTCTCAGCTCATTGCATAAAACAACTAGCAGCAAATAATTTAGTTATACTTTCATTGTTTACAACGGCAGGGCCGCCATCTTGTTTTGTCAATTGAATTCAGGTCAAACCACTGAGCTATATAATACACTGGAGTGCTAATCACCCGCTGTTAGAACGAGTCGCTTTGAAGCCACCAGCCGCCATATTGGTACTCCCTATTTTCCTCCAGTAACTAGGGAATATGTGCGCTACAGCATCGAATAACGAGGATTTTCTCATGTTCAAGGGGGGCTTAAAACTTTTAAAATGTCAAATGCCATATACTTTTATGTTATGTTCTAAAACTATCATGTAATGAGAAAGTCATGTGCTGAAATATTTTGCATTTTATTTATTTAAATATATATATATAACATTTATAAATATATAAATAATATAGAAAAACATATATTTACATATGTATACATATATATATACTTATATACATATACACATACTTAAATATATATATATATATATATATATATATATATATATATATATATATATATATATATATATATATATATTTAATATGAATAACATGTAAAATATTTCAGCACCTAATTTCCTAGTATAGTGTTATTACATCCACTGACTGTAGAATTACCTATGAAACGTTTTTACACAGCCAGAAAACTGCTTGTTGTTGCAAACAAATCCTATGGGATTCTTTGAGAGTAGGGAGTAGCAAGATGGCGGCCAGTGACTTCAGTTTTTCGGCAGAATCAGCACTCCAGTGTATTTTATAGCTCAGTGGGTCAAACCCAGATGAAATGCTTGAAATTAAAGCAAGTTTTTAAACATAATTTCTTTCTGTGAAATGAAAATGAGGAACAAATGTCGATTAATTGGATTTCGTATAATAAAATGGGAGATTTTATTTTTAAGCTGTATACTCCCAGCCCTCCCGGCCATATTTATAAATATTCGTATCTGCCATAAATTCCTATTGAATGTTTGCATTTGTACTTTATAATTTGGCTAAAACAGAGAAGAGAACTTTACGAATGTGAGTTGGGAATAATGCAACCTGAACACACGTGGGAAGCTTGTTTGAAGTAACGGGAACTGCACCAGAAAACAGGAGCTGCTTATTTTTTTTCCATTTTCTGCTGCAGTCGCTCTGCTTTTAAACTTTCCATCATGATGCAGCAGCGGAACGGGAAGCGCTGTGGTTAAAACGAGGCGGTCCAACAGATTGCCGCTCTGTTTTAACGGGATGCGACTATTACCTGGAACGCCATAATTAAAGCCTTGTCCTCAGTGCTGCCGTCGGTTATTACAATTACATTTCATCCGCGAGAAAACGTAGAGATGAGTCAGCGTCTTGCAGAGCAATAAATCTGATTGTCACTGAGCAGCAATAAGCAAACCGGACAAACGGGAGAGGACACAAGCATTGGCAGATGCTGCACACACATTTGCATTTATGAAGTGCAGCGGGTGCTTCACTCGGCTCCCGATATTCAGGCTACGAGGCACAATTTGCATTTCTGCCCTTTTAGCAGAAAAACAGCCAAACTGGATTAGATGTGGTTCCATGACGACGTGCAGTCGGTGCCCACATCTCCTCCAGCAGCGTTATCCTGATTATGGTTATTTGTTTGTTTGTTTGTTTTGTTCTTCAGAGCGCAAAGGTCAGAAAATGACCTAATTATCCTCCATCACTGCGTTCAGCTTTTAGCAGTTTGGATTTAAAGACGAGGAGGAACAAAATCTCCTACACAGAGTATATGAATACACACACGTATATATCTGAACCGAAAATGGACCTTTAATCATACATTAATAATCATACATAATCATATGAACAGGCTCGGTTCCTGATCCAAAAGTCACTGCTGAAGGAACAACGTTCTCCAGGAAGAAACCCATCAAAGCAACAGCTGAAAGGGGCTGTAGTGAAAGCCTCCAGCTCATGATTTAAATAAATTTTACTTTATTTAGTCTAGGGCTGGGTATCATCTAGGATGAGCCGATTCGATACGATCCTTGATACATCGCTCACGATACAATACGATTCTTGATATAGCTGAGATTGATTTGATTTGACTCCAGTATCAATATTTATTACTTTCAAATTAATGCTCAAAGTAATTTGATCAACAAAACCAGCCAAATATTATATTTATGTTCAGTTTATTGATTTTACGTCATCTGATTTTAGGGACAAAGGCGCTTCTAAGATGCTGTTTGTCATTACGCAAGTTTGTCTCACTTGCTCTTCCTCGCTGTGAACAGTAATGGCTGTGATAACGCCCCCTGGGGGTTGGGAGGTATATCAATATTGAAAGCCAGAATATCGATATTAAATCGTTTTTAACTCAACTTTATTTATAAAGCACATTTAAAACAACCGGGGTTGACCAAAGTTCTGTACAGATATCACAGTTGCAGGAAATAAGGTAAAAACTAAAAAGCTGAAAAACATAAACACAAAGCAATAAAATAGAATGAAAATAAAATACAATAAAATAAGTTAAAATTTAAAAAATGTAAATACATTTTTTTTTGCCAGATGTCCACTTAGACTTGATTAAAAGCCAGGGAGAAGAACTGTGTTTTTAGGGAGGATTTAAAAACCTCAAAAGAAGTTTAAAAAAATCAATCGATTTTTATGCACAGCCCTAATTTAGTTTACTGTAGGTTTTTTTGTTTATTTGACTGTAATAAATAATATATTTCACCCAATATAACCTTTATGTTGAAAAACGTTGTTTAGAAAAGTTTCGTCTGCCTTAATTTGTTACTTTGTAACTGTTGTTGTTGTTTGTAATTTATAGTCGTTAAAATACCAGAATTTGAACATCAATTAATATTTTTGCCAGACCAATTACATATTTTTTTAATATTAAATCAGCTGTTATAAATATTTACTCAGTTCTTGGGTAGCCTTCTTACCAAATACTTTTTTACACTAGAGTAATTTCTTGGTTGGGTACTTTTTACTTTGACTTGAGTAAAAATATGTTGAAGCAGTCTGCCAGATAAATCATTTCTACACATTTCACTGAGTTTACTATGACTAAATTATTATTTTTAACCAGTAATTTCATGCCAAAATGCAAACCTGCTTTGCTTTTATTAGGGTTAGTTTTAAGCTGGTGTGTTTTTTCACTAATGTTCAACTAAATATTTGTTCCTTCATTCAGATCCAGATGCAAATATCTGAGTTAAAGCTGAAAGGCTGGTGTCTAGTTCCATATACATCTTTTATTTTCAGACCCATGTGTTTTTAGGGTAACAGTAAATTAACTAACGTTGATGTTCGTTTAGTTTTTGGAAAAAAGTTTCTTTATTTACAAAGATCGACATTCATTTCAAACAGAGACAAGCCTCCTGGTTGAAAAGAAAGATGGAAGGAGGAGGAGGACGAGGAAGTGTGATGAGCCAATTTTGAAGTGTGAGACTCAGGAGAACGTTTTGCTCACAAATTCCCAGCATGTTTGTGTCGTGGATGAGAAAAACGCGACCACGGCGTGCGTTGGCAGCTCTGATGGGAACGTGATGATTGGAAGCCCAAAGTTCAGCTTCACAGATTCTCCCCGGTTGTCAGAGAGTCTGAGGAACAGAAGACTGATTGTGTTTGCTGCTGATGTTTAACTGTGAAATATGTTGATGGTTTGACACAGTGTTCAAATGAGCATTTTATGCTGCTTATTCCTCACTTAAAATGTTAGTTTTTTCACCGTTCTTCTGTATTTTCTCAACATTGCTCAAGTTTTTGTAGATTTTACACCACTTTGCATGCTGGGGAATAATCTGGCCTATTTTTTATCTCTTAAGATCAGCCGTAACAGCCCTAACATCACGTTTCCCTCCTTAGACGGTCGCTCCCTCCTCTTGGCGCCCTGCTTGCCCGACACCCCCGCCGCTCAGGTCTTGGAACGAGCCGTCCTGGAGTCGCGGGTCCGAGAGGTCGAGGAGGAGAACCGGCAGATCAAGCTGCAGCTCAGCCAATCGCAGGGCACCACCGGCCAGCTTTCTGAGGGCAATTATGGCAACCAGCCATGGGGCGCATCGGCAGACACCGTGCCAGAGGACGGCGACAACACAGCGGAGGAGAAGAACAACCACACAGATTGCTCCCGGTCGCCTACCGTCCAGAAGTGTGAGGTCAGGAAACACCCGTCAGAAAGGCTGCACACCCTTTCAAGAGTTTATCACCGATGGGTTTTTACCCAGCTGATTCTTTTAAAACTGTTCAGGGTTGTTACTCTACGACATTTACTATCAAATGAACTACTTTTGTTCATTTCACCTCTAAGTAAATATCTAGAACTAGAAAATCTGCTTCACGGATCGCCTGTTTTTCCTATAAAAAAAATAAGGTTTCCTGTATATAAATGAGTTTCTTGCAGCATAAAAAAGTTATTCTGAATTTAGTCCCTTTCCCATCTTAGGATGGGAAAATAAATTGATAATAATAATAATATAAATAAATAAATAGATGCTAAAACGGATCCTTGTGGAATACCTTTATATAGGTTATAATTTCTATAGCAAAACATAGTTTTATCAGAAAGATTATTTCCAAACCAGTTCAGGACTTTTTCACTGAGTTATGTATAATCAAGTCTTTATATTATAAACATTTCAACAAGTAAAGTTACACAATGCTGTTTGCCTCACTGATCTTTAGCTCTCTATAAGGGAGGTGAGACTCTGGGAGATTAATTTAAAGATTAATTTAAAATCTACCAGGGGTTTCAATAATGTTAGCCTGAACTGTTGTCATTGTTACGGCTTTATAGCTGAACCAGTGTCACACATTTTTAACCTTTCACTACAAAATAAGACAGCTTTTGTAAGGCCAGTATGCGTTTATATGCAGATGACACAATAATTTGGTCAACATTGGTTCTTGAACGTCTGCATTTAATTTCTTTCAGTCAAATCTATTTCAACTGCAACTTGTTCTTAATGCTGATAAATCAAACATGCTGTTTGCAAACAACCAAAAAAAACTGAAGCTATTAGTATGATGCTTTTTTGAGAAATGGTCCAAGAGAATGAAGAGTCTTTTATTGTCACCGTGTGTGAATGTTGTTTCTTGGAGATACTCCGGCTTAGGGTACACACAATAAACAACAAGCAATAAGTTAACAACGTTTACAGGTAATGACGCAGCAAACAATGTGCACAGTTTTTTTTAAAGAGATTAAACCTTGCAAAATAAAACAGTCTTTGGGGTCTGCTAGGACTTGCACCGAGTTTCGAAAGTCAGTCCTTTTTAAATATGAAACTGAGCAATGAAACATCCCTGATAGTTCAGAGTGAGCAAACAATATATGTTCACAGCAGTGAAATTGTAACGTGTACAGACTCAGTCTTCTCAGCAGGGGGCGCTAGCCCTCACAACCTTTGTGAAGAAGCTGTTCGTTTTAGATTAGATGTTCCTGAAACGTTTCCTTGATTGAAGAAGGGCAACCAGTGCATCGCCTGGTGGGTTGGATGCGTCTGGCCCTTCTCTGGGGTTCTTGCAGACGGCATCCCACAATCCCCTGTGCTGTCCTCAGCCTGCCAGTATATCTACACTAAGATGCCACAAAGACAGTACAGTCACCACGACGCTTCTTTCAGGGTCTCTCCCCCCCCAGTTTGCACAGTATTTGGGAAGAAGGCCGCCTTCTATTTTTCCTCCATTCTCCTGAAAAACAAGGCATCAAGATAAGATATGATAATTTTTTATGTATTGTTTGAACGAGATTACCTGTCTAAATAAAGTGAACAAATAATCTCCCATTCATAGAAATGAGCTCCCCTCTCTGAGACCATGGTCAGGTAGATGTTCAGAGCAACAACGAATGCTGCTTAAACTGCGTTGATCTAAGTGAGACATGAAAGCGGAGTTAAAAAACCTGCCTGGTGAGACATGAGAAAAGAAAGGAAGCCTGACATCATGGAGTTGAATAGATGTCCCAGATATTCTGGCTCAGATGTGCAGCAGCGGTTGGAGGAACCGTCTGTGCCTCTGCAGCATCAGAAACGGGCGCACCAGGCTGCAGGTTACAGATAAACACTAAAACACTCTGAGCCTCCGAGGACTTAAAGTTCTGGTAGATTTTGAAGGAGCGTCTGGAAGCTTTTTGGTTAAAACTCCCAACCTTGTTGTTGTGTTTCTGCAGCTGATCCATGTAGCGTGTGTTTGTGCCGGTCACAACGCCAGCAGAGACGTGGTCACCCTGGTCAAGTCCGTCCTCTTTCACAGGTGAGTCCGTTTCGCAGAACCTGGGCCTAAATAGATGACAACATGTCTGGAACTGAACCAGCCTGAGAAGTTTAGTGTTGGAGAGAGTTTTAATCCACCCTGAGGCTTTTCTTCATGTATTAAAATATATGTGGGGACTGATTTTAATCTGTGGACAAAACTAAAGGAAGGAAGTGTTTTATCTCGGTAAAACCAGAGCTCAGAGTGAAATTTCTCGGGTTTTCTTTGCTCCTGAGTACAGACGGCACCAGACGGTTCATGGCTGCAGTGATCCAACCACGGTACTAACGCCTGGGATCTGTGATGTGCTTTTACCCTCCCAAACCTTTAATGTTTCTCCCCTGAAGCCATTCTTTTGTTCATTGCCATGCTCATATTCTCACCCGCCCTCAACAAATAACACACACTCCTCCAATACATTCACGTTGGCTTTTAAGGTTGTTCATGCCTTTTGCCACTTTATTTGTTCCCCTATTTGTTTTTCTATTTAATTATACAGGATGTATGTCCAATTATTCATGGAGAAGGCTAAGAATATATAGATCAAGTTAAAAAAATTTTACATCAGAAAAAACACTGACAAGGATGTTAAAGCCACAGAATTTAATTGTTGGGAATTTACTTCAAATCTTTCTGAGCTGGATGAATGCTTATAATAGGGCTGGTTGGTCCAGTTCTTGTAATAAACCACACACTGCAAAAAGGGAACTAAAAGTGAGTAAAATGTTCTCGAATTTAGTGTATTTTTCTTTGATTTGAGCATGTAAATAAGATTATCTGCAAATGAAATAAGATTTTTGCACTTAAAATAGGAGCAATTGATCTCCATTATCTTATTTCGAGTGCAGGATGTCTAATTATCTAATTTTAGGGGTAAAAATAATAATTCCATTGGCAAGTAGTTTTATTTAGCTGCTCAAATCAAGGAAAAATATACCCATTTCAAGAACATTTTACTTGCTTTTAGTCCCCTTTTGCAGTGAATCATGCTGCTTTGAAAAGCCTCAGGATGCCCATCAGTGTTGTCTCCTGTCCGGTTTCAGGAGGAACCCTCTCCACTTTCACTTCATCACGGACACCGTGGCCAGTCGGATCCTGAGCTCCCTCTTCCAGTCCTGGATGGTCCCGTCTGTTCAAGTCAGCTTCTACGACGCAGAGGAACTCAAGGTGAGAACACGCTTCTCGCTCTGGGAATCCGAACTCAACGATTACTGGAAATAAAGCCGCCGAGCCAGTCGACTATTTATAGACGTTACATCGTGATGGAACCGCCGAGTCGGCAGGAGTCGGAGCGTTCCTTAATGCTTTCTGTCTGATGCTACAGAAGAAGTTCCAGTTTGGCCTCAGTTTCAAGTTTCCCAACAGGATTTCCAAACGTCTCACTGCAGGCACGGCTCTGTTACACAACATTTGATCAAACATTACCCGATTTGGGAACTCTATCACTAATATTGTAGAGAAAACGAGGATATGACAAATCCCGGGTGGATATGGAGATTACCTCTTTTTTTTTTTTTCTTTCTGGGATTCAGGGTGAGCGAGTGATAAATAGAGAAATTACCCTGTGTGACATAGAGAAAACCAACAATAGATTCATAATTGTTCACCCAGTTCTTGTTTTTAATAGTAATTGCAGTAGGTTATTGAATACAATTTCCCAATTTCAAAATAAAATACCTAAAACAATTAAAATCTCCATGTTAATGTGGCCTTCATGCCCGGCGACGGCCGTAAATGTAAAATGTTCTGATGTTACTTTGTGTTTCGGATCATGTTTAAAGCAGTTTAAAGAGTCTGGAAAGTTCTTAATTTGCCACAACGAGAAGCTAATTGAGTCAAGTGACACTTAAAGCGCCCAGAAAAACTCAAACAGCAAATCATTTAGCTGGGCTTCAAGTTGATGGATGTGCTCTGAGTGGAATAAAGAGGATCGGGCATGAATCAGCGTTTGTGTTTCCAACCTGCTTCACATGGTCACGTTCTCCTCCCGCGCCGTCTTTGTGCCGAACAATCGGCCCTTTGTGCCGTCAGGCGCCTCGACCTGCAGCCTCTCCTCACTTTCCTTTAAAGTGGAGAAAAACGGCCGCGACTGTAAGCCGATTATGTTTGCAGATGATGCACTTATGCAGATCCAATTACTCTGAATTGGGAGAATTAATTAAAGGCTACTGTTTTCAGATTCAGACGAGGGGGGGGGGGACATGTTTACTCTTTGCCAGAAAAATGCTGAAAGCGTCTTTGTGTGAAGCCTCCAATCAGAATAATGAAGAGCTCAGAGCAGCGAAACTTTTCTGATCCCCGTCTCTGGCTGTCGTTTCAGTCCGAAGTGTCCTGGATACCCAACAAGCATTACTCAGGTATTTACGGCTTGATGAAGCTGACGCTAACCAAAGCTTTACCGTCCGACCTGGCGAAGGTCATCGTCCTAGACACGGACATCACCTTCGCCACCGACATCGCCGAGCTGTGGGGCATCTTCAAGAAGTTCACCGGTGAGAACATGTTTCATTTTTACTACGTTTAAAGTTTGAGGGAAAATCGGTTCAGCATATCAACCTTTAAAAAAAAAAAAAAAAAAAAAAAAGTTTACAATCTGCCTAAAGAGAAGCTAAGCCTTTGAGGTTTGAGGGGTTTATTATAAAAAAGAACGGATTTCACAACCCAGTTTGTAGAACCTCCCTCAGCTCCAGTTTCCTCCTGGACTTGTTGGCCCCGCGACCCGATCTCCGATAGGAAGAAGACAACAGAAGCATGTAGGCCTGTCGCGATAATCAATAAATCAATTAATAAATTAGTAATCCGGTGGGGGAAGCCCAGCTCGTGTCAGGCAGGCTCAAAGTTAAAGTAAGAGCCAGAGAAATGCTGGTTTCAAAAGAAAGGAAATTGGTGTCAAAGCTGTTAGATCAAGAGGATATACCGTATTTTCCGGACTATAAGTCGCACTTTTTTTCATAGTTGGCCAATCCTGCGACTTATAGTGAGGTGTGACTTGTATATCAATTTTAAATGGTAAATCATACTAATCAACATGAACCAAGGAGTAAGCATTACTGTCTATAGCCGCAAGAGGGCGCTCTAAGCTAGTGAAGACTATATGCTGCTCTTGCACCACTTAAACATTAACTGAAACATTAACTTATAGACAACAAGACTGACACACATTTATATGTTGTTTCACTGTTTCAGTCTGCATTCACGCAGCAGAGCGTTGTGTGGTGCAGCTCGAAAGACCCAGACCACGACAGAACCTGTTACTGGGCTGTCTGTGAAGCTAATAGCAGCTAGCGCGAGCTTACAGGTCTGATGTCCGGACGGGTTACAACTTGGCTGATGCACGTGAGCTTTAAGTTGTTCTGAAACACCCAGGTCATACTGTTAGCTTAGCACGTAGCACCGTTACGCTACATGCTGTTAGCTTAGCACGTAGCACCGTTATGCTACATGCTGTTAGCTTAGCACGTAGCACCATTACGCACACGGTCTAAATTCAGCTTAAACAACTTTCAGCGTAACGTGCCGTTACGTTGAAATATGCTGACAAGAACTTTCCGGGTTGGCGTTTCTGCCTTCTTATGCTAATTTACCTCATTCATCCTCCCAGGTATGTTACATGTTATCCAGTCGGTTGTGAATGCAGTTTTGTAACTGAATAAGTCAGCGTACCAGATTAAATATCAGTCTTTAGTCTTGGATTGTGTGATATAAATTTCTAAATAAATGTGTATAGTCCAGTGCAACATATGTTTTTTTTTCCTCTTTATGGCACGTTTTTTGACTGATGAGATTTATTTTCCGGAGCGAGTTATAGTCCGAAAAATATGGTATTTGCATTATTACTCCGTTATCATATTGGTTAAAAAAGGGTTCAGCTGATAATAATATGATTTATCCCAATACTTTTTAGAAAATTTTATCGTCCAGCAAAATGTGTTGTCGTGACAGGCGTAGATGCATGGAAATAGTTTGGGAACTGTCTTATAACTGTTCCCAGATGGCTGCGAAACAAACGGACCCATCCTGGATTCATGCAGACATCCAGGATGGGTCCAGCTTCTCTGCCCAGCTCCCAACACTTCTTCTCTGAGGCCATCACTGAGGACATTTTCCCTCTTGATGCTAACATGTCGACTGAAACGCTGCAGATTTCCCAAAGATGTTATAGAGCCGTTTAAAGGGATGATCAATTAATTAATTAATTTGATCAGAAGACATAAAACAGAAGAGTTCCATTTCCTCCTTATCCTGAAACCATTTTTTCTGATTCAGAGTGAGAGCCAACAGTGTTGTCCTACCGGCTGAAGCTTTGTGGCTGTTTCTGCTGGTTTCAGATAAGCAGGTGATTGGTCTGGTGGAGAACCAGAGCGACTGGTACCTTGGCAACCTGTGGAAGAACCACAGACCCTGGCCGGCGCTGGGCAGGGGCTTCAACACGGGTGAGTAAAGGATGATGCTGACCCAGCGGCTCCAGGACGGTTGACTCCAGCCGCCTTTACGTTTCTGCTCACCGTGAATGTTTCAGCTGAGGCATCTTCCTGGTTTCCTCTCCGCTGCTGCAGGCGTCATCCTCCTCTACTTGGAACGACTGCGAAGGATCAGCTGGGAGCAGATGTGGCGCCTGACGGCAGAGAGGGAGCTCATGAGCATGCTCAGTACATCGCTTGCTGACCAGGTGAGGCGCGCCTCGACCTGGCTGGCAGAATCTCACCGACAGGACCCAGAAGCTCTGTGGTCCATGTCTGAAGCTGCGTGGTCTGAAGCTTTGTGGTCCGTGTCTGAAGCTTTGTGGTCCGTGTCTGAAGCTGTGTGGTCTGTGTCTGAAGCTGTGTGGTCTGTGTCTGAAGCTGTGTGGTCTGTGTCTGAAGCTGTGTGGTCTGTGTCTGAAGCTGTGTGGTCCCTGTCTGAAGCTGTGTGGTCCCTGTCTGAAGCTTTGTGGTCCCTGTCTGAAGCTGTGTGGTCTTAGGCTTTGTGGTCTGAAGCTTTGTGGTCCGTGTCTAAAGCTCTGTGGTATGTGTCTGAACCTGCGTGTTCTGTGTCTGAAGCTGTGTGGTCCCTGTCTGAAGCTGCGTGGTCCCTGTCTGAAGCTGCGTGGTCCCTGTCTGAAGCTGCGTGGTCCCTGTCTGAAGCTGCGTGGTCCCTGTCTGAAGCTGTGTCTGAAGGTGCGTGGTCCCTGTCTGAAGCTGTGTCTGAAGCTCTGTGGTCTGTGTCTGAATCTGTGTGGTCCCTGTCTGAAGCTGTGTCTGAAGCTGTGTGGTCCCTGTCTGAAGCTGTGTCTGAAGCTCTGTGGTCTGTGTCTGAAACTGTGTGGTCCCTGTCTGAAACTGTGTGGTCCCTGTCTGAAGCTGCGTGGTCCCTGTCTGAAGCTGCGTGGTCCCTGTCTGAAGCTGTGTCTGAAGGTGCGTGGTCCGTGTCTGAATCTGTGTGGTCCCTGTCTGAAGCTGTGTGGCCCCTGTCTGAAGCTGTGTGGTCTTAAGCTTTGTGGTCTGAAGCTTTGTGGTCCGTGTCTAAAGCTCTGTGGTATGTGTCTGAACCTGCGTGGTCTGTGTCTGAAGCTGTGTCTGAAGCTGTGTGGTCCCTGTCTGAAGCTGTGTGGTCCCTGTCTGAAGCTGTGTCTGAAGCTCTGTGGTCTGTGTCTGAAGCTGCGTGGTCCCTGTCTGAAGCTGCGTGGTCCCTGTCTGAAGCTGTGTGGTCCCTGTCTGAAGCTGTGTGGTCCCTGTCTGAAGCTGTGTCTGAAGGTGCGTGGTCCGCGTCTGAAGCTGCGTGGTTTGAAGCTGCGAGGTCCGTGTCTGAAGCTGAGTGGTCCCTGTCTGAAGCTGCGTGGTCCGTGTCTGAAGCTGCGTGGTCTGTGTCTGAAGCTGTGTGGTCCCTGTCTGAAGCTGTGTCTGAAGCTGTGTGGTCCCTGTCTGAAGCTGTGTCTGAAGCTCTGTGGTCTGTGTCTGAAACTGTGTGGTCCCTGTCTGAAACTGTGTGGTCCCTGTCTGAAGCTGCGTGGTCCCTGTCTGAAGCTGCGTGGTCCCTGTTTGAAGCTGTGTCTGAAGGTGCGTGGTCCGTGTCTGAATCTGTGTGGTCCCTGTCTGAAGCTGTGTGGCCCCTGTCTGAAGCTGTGTGGTCTTAAGCTTTGTGGTCTGAAGCTTTGTGGTCCGTGTCTAAAGCTCTGTGGTATGTGTCTGAACCTGCGTGGTCTGTGTCTGAAGCTGTGTGGTCCCTGTCTGAAGCTGTGTGGTCCCTGTCTGAAGCTGTGTCTGAAGCTCTGTGGTCTGTGTCTGAAACTGCGTGGTCCCTGTCTGAAGCTGCGTGGTCCCTGTCTGAAGCTGTGTGGTCCCTGTCTGAAGCTGTGTGGTCCCTGTCTGAAGCTGTGTCTGAAGGTGCGTGGTCCGCGTCTGAAGCTGCGTGGTCTGAAGCTGCGAGGTCCGTGTCTGAAGCTGAGTGGTCCCTGTCTGAAGCTGCGTGGTCCGTGTCTGAAGCTGCGTGGTCTGCGTCTGAAGCTGCGTGGTCTGCGTCTGAAGCTGCGCGTGGTCTGCGTCTGAAGCTGCGCGTGGTCTGCGTCTGAAGCTGCGCGTGGTCTGCGTCTGAAGCTGCGCGTGGTCTGCGTCTGAAGCTGCGCGTGGTCTGCGTCTGAAGCTGCGCGTGGTCTGCGTCTGAAGCTGCGCGTGGTCTGCGTCTGTGTCTGAGGCTGCGTGGTCTGCGTCTGAAGCTGCGTGGTCCCTGTCTGAAGCTGCGTGGTCCCTGTCTGAAGCTGTGTCTGAAGCTGCGTGGTCTGCGTCTGAAGCTGCGTGGTCTGTGTCTAAAGCTGCGCGGTCTGTGTCTGAAGCTGCGCGGTCTGTGTCTGAAGCTGTGCGGTCTGCGTCTGAAGCCCTGTGGTCTACGTCTGAAGCTCTGTGGTTTGTGTCTGAAGCTGCGTGGTCCTTGTCTGAAGCTGCGTGGTCTGCGTTTGAAGCCGCGTGGTCTGTGTCTGAAGCTGCGCGGTCTGTCTGAGGCTGCGTGGTCTGCGTTTGAAGCTGCGTGGTCTGTGTCTGAAGCTGCGTGGTCTGCATCTGAAGCTGCGTGGTCTGCGTCTGAAGCCCTGTGGTCTACGTCTGAAGCTGCGTGGTCCTTGTCTGAAGCTACGTGGTCTGCGTTTGAAGCCGCGTGGTCTGTGTCTGAAGCCGTGTGGTCTGTGTCTGAAGCTGTGTGGTCTGTGTCTGAGGCTGCGTGGTCTGTGTCTGAGGCTGCGTGGTCTGTGTCTGAGGCTGCGTGGTCTGTGTCTGAAGCTGCGTGGTCTGTGTCTGAAGCTGCGTGGTCTGTGTCTGAAGCTGCGTGGTCTACGTCTGAAGCTCTGTGGTCTACGTCTGAAGCTCTGTGGTCTCTATGCAGGACATCTTCAACGCCTTCATCAAGCAGAACCCGGTCCTGGTTCACCAGCTGCCCTGCTTCTGGAACGTCCAGCTGTCGGACCACACCCGCTCAGAGCAGTGCTACACCGAGGTGTCCGACCTCAAGGTAACCCTTCCTTCCTTTATCATCCACTTCCTTACCTCCTTCCATCCTTCAGTCCCTGCTACCTTCATTCCTTACCTCCTTCCTTTTTCTTTCTTACCTCCTTCCTTCCATATTTACCTCGTTTGAATCCTTCCTTGCCTCCTTCCATCCTTCTTTACCTCCTTTTAATCCTTCCTTTCTTCCTTACCTCCTTCCTTCTTTACCTCCTTTTAATCCTTCCATCCTTACTTATCTCCTTCCTTTAGTAAATCCTCCCTTTTTCCTTGCTTCCTTACCTTCTTACGTCCTTGCTTCCTTCTCACCTCCTTTCTTACCTACCTCTATCCTTAACTCCTTCTTTCATTTCTTACCTCCTTTATTTTCCTTCCTTCCGTTCTTACCTTCTTCCTTCCTTCCTTCCTTCCTTCCTTCCTTCCTTCCTTCCTTCCTTCCTTCCTTCCTTCCTTCCTTCCTTCCTTCCTTCCTTCCCTCTTTAATTCATTACCACCTGCCTTCCTTCCCTCAGTACGTCCTTCCTTACCTTCTTCCATCCTTACCTCCTTCCCTCTCACCTCCTTCCTTACCTCTTTTCTTCCTTTTTTCCTTATCTCCAACTTTTTTACCTCCTTCCTTCTTTTCTTACTTCCTTACCTGCATCCCTATTTCCTTACCTCCTTCCTTACCTACTTCCTGCCTTACTTCCTTACCTTCATTCTTCCTTCCTTCCCTACCTCCTTCCTTCCAAGGCTTGAACTAAAGCCCAGATAGACTGTAAACAGTTTCTGTAGTTAACCCACCATGGTACTTCAGAGCTGTAGCTAAACAGGAAGAGATCTGATCTTTAATTGGTTTGGGATTATTCTTCTAATCTCAGCTAAATGTTGTTTAAAATAACATGTCTTTCCAAGTTTGTAGAATTTTTATTTTTTGACTATATTCAGGTCAGTTGTAGAGAAAATGTCTATGGTTGACATCAGGAAATATTCTGCAAACAAACCTTTAAATATGCATAAGAAACAATGGTTAGAAATGATAAGATCTGATCTGATATTTAGGACTATTTCCAGGTATTTTGCCCTGGATGCTACTTATTACTAATTAGACGTGAATATGTGCAACAAGCGTTTAATCCAGTTTTAGCCAATCGCTGCTGTTGTGCCTGCAGGTGATCCACTGGAACTCCCCAAAGAAGCTGCGAGTGAAGAACAAACATGTGGAGTTCTTCAGGAACCTCTACCTGACCTTCCTGGAGTACGACGGCAACCTGCTGCGACGGGAGCTGTTCGGCTGCCCGAGCCAGGCCAGCCCGGACAGCGTGCGGGTAACAAACACAGACAAATGAAACAGAAACGGTCTTTGTTTAACAAATCACAACAGCTTAAAGTCTGTACTTGAAGGAAAATTCAATTTAAGTTTATTCATATAGCGCCAATTCATGAAACATGTCATCTCAAGGCTCCTTACAAAGTCTAACTCCATCAGATCCTCCAGGTTGGTCAGAAAGTTTCCTCTCTAAGGAAACCCAGCAGGTTGCATCAAGTCTCTCCAAGCAGCATTCACTCCTCATGAAAGAGCGTAGAGCCACAGTGGACAGTCGTCTGCATTGTTGATGGCTTTGCAGCAATCCCTCATACTGAGCATGCATGAAGCGACAGTGGAGAGGAAAACTCCCCTTTAACAGGGAGGAGAACCTCCAGCAGAACCAGAACCAGGCTCAGTGTGAACGCTCATCTGCCTCGACCCACTGGGGCTTAGAGAAGACAGAGCAGAGACACAGAAAGCTCAGAAGCTCACATTGATCCAGGAGTACTTTCTATGTTAGATGGTGATAGAGGATGATCTGCCTCCCCTGATGATGTCACAGCTAACAGAACGCCAGACCAGGTGTACCTTCTATGAAGAGAAAAATGACAGAGAACAAAAAGTTAAAAGTTGAAATGACAAATAATACAGATTGGAGAGCAGTAGGAGAACTCAGCAGAGTGAGAGAAATAGACCCTGATGTCCTCCAGTACCCTAAGCCTATAGCAGCATAACTATAGAGATAGCTCAGGGTAACATGAGCCACTCTAACTAGAAGCTTTGTCAAAATGGAAAGTTTTAAGCTTAGTCTTAAAAGTAGACAGGGTGTCTGCCTCATGGACCAAAACTGGGAGTTGGTTCCACAGGAGAGGAGCCTGATAGCTAAAGGATCTGCCATAGATGTGCACAGCACACTGTCAGCTCTTTGTTCACACGCCTCCTCGTCTTTTAACCAACACACAGGTTTCAGCCTATTTCACCGGTTCTTAGCTCAGTTCTAGGATCTGTTTTAAGATTCTTTTAATTGTTCTTTAGTCTTCTGATGGCATCGCCTCTTTCTCTGAGGTCAGCTGTCTTTTTTTTTTTTTTTCTGGTCGGTACCAGGAAACAAGCCTAAGCTCTGAGGGCACCGGACCTCCTCTGTGGCCGGTCCCAAACTCTGGACCGATCTGCCGCTGGACGCAAGGCAGACGTCCTCCCTGGCCGTTTTAAATCTCCTTTAAAAACACAGAGTTTTAATACTCGGTGTCTTATTGTGTCTTGTTCTTATTTAACTTTGATTCTGCTGCTGTTATCTAAATTAGCTTGTATCTGTACAGCCCTTTGGTTTCTGTTTGTGTTTTAGTGCTGTATGGATAAAGTTGGGTTGGGTATTAGCTAATATTTGTTTCACGAATAAAAAAAAAAGGGAGCAACCACTTTGTTAAAATGTGCCGTTCCTCTCCTCAGCTGCAGGCGGCGCTGGAGGAACTGGACGAGGACGACCAGTGCTACGACTTCCGGCGGGAGCGGCTGACGGTGCACCGAGTGCACCTGTACTTCCTGCAGTACGAGTACACGCCCAGCGAGGACGAGACCGACGTCACGCTGGTGGCTCAGCTGTCCATGGACAGGTACGGCAGGGAGATGACTACCGTAATTTACGGACTGTAAGGCGCACTTAAAATCCTAAATTTTTCTCAAACATTTATGCTGTGCCTTATATATGATTAAAGTTGTGCTTCCTGACTGATTCTATGTGGTACAATGTGCTTACAAATCTGCTACAATGTGTAAGTACGACTTTGGTTAGCAACGAAGCCGCTCCATTCAATGGATATTAGGAGCATTACGGTACACTGTGTCACTACCTGATAGGACCCCTGAGCTGTCTACAAAACTGCCTGACTGTAATGTCTAAACTAGAAGTGCATTCATGTAAGGCAGAGTACGCACTAGCAACAATAAAGCTAGTAAGTTAATTAAATATAAAAGTTTATTTTGGCCTTATGGTAGAAACCTGGCAGTGTAGTCCCAGCAGAGACGAATAGAGAGCTGTGGACGTGAAGGAAACACACCGGACGCGGTGCAAAGCGCAGCAACAAAATGTATGAAAAGCTAAGGGGAGTGAAGTAAAGGGGACTTTCAACTGTTTCAGATATTTTATAGATGACACAGAAGTTGAGTAAAAAACATCTGATACTAGACCTAGTTTGGCCCTCAGCCTTTGAGGTTAACAGGGAGGTGGGCTGAGAGGATGTGCAGAAACCACAGCATTCCTGCGGCTGCCGGGGTGGAGGCTTGGTTTGCACCACCAGCCTCTGATCAGCTGATAAAAACTGAATTAATTTACAGAACATAAATCAGGGCTTCCGGTTCTAGTTCTGATGATGATTCAACAAACACTAAAGCTACGGCTTCACCCGACTCAGCATAATACCAGGAGTGGAAAGTGACTCTCTGGACGTTAACGTATCGCTGGATGGCAACGAAGCGTTGATGTGAACGAGTGAAGTCTCTCATGTGCTGCCAGGCGGCCTCCTGTTTGATTTCGGGGGTCTGACCCGGACTGACCAGGGTCTCCTGCCTCTCCCCCCTCAGGCTGCAGATGCTGGAGGCCATCTGTAAGCACTGGGAGGGCCCCATCAGCCTGGCGCTCTACATGTCCGACGCCGAGGCGCAGCAGTTCCTGCGCTACGCCCAGGCCTCGGAGGTCCTCAAGAACCGCAAGAACGTCGGCTACCACATCGTCTACAAGGAAGGGCAGTTCTACCCGGTCAACCTGGTGAGGAACGTGGCCCTGAAGAACGCCAACACGCCCTACGTGTTCCTGACGGACGTGGACTTCCTGCCGATGTACGGTCTCTACGACTACCTCCGGTAAGCCCGCCGCGTTCACAGCGTCTCCAAGTTTTTACTTGTTGACCTTTGAAAAAAAAAAAAAAAACACAATTCTCTTAAACAGGAAACTCTGGTTTTTGATTTAAGACATAAATCAGTTTAACGGTGACGTTAGGCAGAAATATCCCGGCTTTATGATTACAGCTCTGAATGTGATATTGTAAAAATAAGCAATAAAAGAGAGTCTAAACAATATATGAAACATGGATGATTATATGGATTTAAAATAATTATAATAATAACTGATTTCTCTCTAAATAAGAAAAACAAATTCAGTCATTAATGTGTTTTCTCCTCTTTTTCTGCCACCTAATGCAATTAAGCTATGTTGCTAAAATACCAGAAGTAAATTTATAAATGTAGAACAGCAACAAAGTTTAAAACTGATAGGATAAGACAAATCAGGCCGACAGCAGCCGTCTTCTTACTGCATCATGCTGTGAGCTTTTGGTGTTGTAGATCCTGAGGTGGCTCAAAGCTGCTCCAAAACGCCACCAGAACCGTCAGCGAGCTGGACAGCTGAAGCTCTTCTTCTTGTCCTTCTTACATCCTGACGGAAGATCTTCCACGCCTCAGGATGTCTCCGCCTTTTCTGAAACGAGCCGCAGCTCCATGTGCAGGACCGCCGTTCAGAGCAGCTTCACCTGCTGCTCCGAGGTGTTCGGGTCGCTGCCGAGTTCTGCTTCCTCCTCAACACGATGAAATGAAACCTTATTTCTACTCGGCATAATAAAGCTGCTGCCTGTCGGCCTTTAGATCTAATCGGTCTGCAGGTTTTCTTTTCACGCGCCGCCCCGCCTTCAGAACCACGGACCCGTGCGGTGCGACTATCAACGTTCACATGGGCGTTCTGGTGCCGGAGCGCCGCCTCTCAGCTCGTAAAGAAGCTGCAGGCTGTCAGGAGTCATCAGGCAGTCCAAACATTCCTCCTGGGAAATCACTCGTTTTATGACTCTATAAGCAGCAACATGGCTGCCTGGTCTGCTCTCTGCTGCAGAGTCTGCTGATAAATGGTTCTGATGAGCATTTTGTTCTCAACACTTTGTGCTCCTGCAGGAAATCCATAGTCCAGCTGGACATGGCCCACACCAAGAAGGCTCTGGTGGTTCCGGCCTTCGAGACGCTGCGCTACCGCCTCTCCTTCCCCAAATCCAAAGCCGAGCTTCTCTCCATGCTGGACATGGGGACTCTCTACACCTTCAGGTACCAGAACCCAGACCCAGAACCCGCTCCAGAGGAGCAGAACCCGTAAGCGACGTCCTCCCCTCTGTGCCGCTGCAGGTACCACGTGTGGCCGAAGGGTCACGCTCCCACCAACTACGCCAAATGGCGGACGGCGACCACGCCCTACAAGGTGGAGTGGGAGTCGGACTTCGAGCCGTACGTGGTGGTGAGACGGGACTGTCCCGAGTACGACCAGCGCTTCGTGGGCTTCGGCTGGAACAAGGTGTCCCACATCATGGAGCTGGATGCTCAGGTACGTCTCTGCACCCAGCCGGACCCACACATTTGGTTTTTAAGCACAGAAACGATGAGAAGCAGAAGCTTTGGTTCTGCTGGAGGCTTTTTGACTCTCTGGGTTTAAACAGGTTTGTTGTATAAAGCCGGGCGCACACTGTACGATATTTTCAGTCGTTTTGCTCATATGCAGCTCAAACTGTAAGAAAAAACCTTTAAAAGTTCACAGCTCACCATATCTGTTCTTACAATGTACGACGCTCTGATGCGATCTGGCTGCTCACACCGTACGTCTAAAAACCACGTCAGCCCCGCAGAGAGATGGCGCTAGTCGGACTCGTCTATCCGCAAGCCAAATATAAACAGTAGAAGAAGAAAAAGACGGAAGTGTCAACGCTGACTGGTAAATATGAGGCTCACTGGAACGAAACGCGCTGCCTTGGCAATTCTGAGTTGCTCCTCTGTAGTTTGTCAGTGTTTATTTATATAGCACTTTACAAACAGGTGTAAAACGGCACAAAGTGCTGTACAAGAACGACAATAACAACACAAATTGATAAAAACAGAGTATCAAAACACTACTTCAAATAAATGGCAAAGAATAAAAATGAGTTTTAGGAAGCAATTTAAAATGATCCTAGCTGTGGGCAGATCTCATTTGGAAAGGTAAATTGTTCCATAGAATAGGAGCAATGACAGAAAAAGCCCGATCTCCTTTCCCTTAAGTCAAGGAACTCTCAGTAGTAGCTGATTATTTGATCGACTGAAATTTTAAAAGGTCCCAAAGATAAGGGGGAGCTAACCCATTTAAACCTTTATAAGTTAATAAGAGAATCTTAAAATCTATTCGATAGAAGACGGGCAGCCAGTGTAAAGAGGCCAGCATAGGCCTTATATGGTCATGCTTCCTGGTTCCTGTAAGAAGCCGTGCTGCTGCGTTCTGCATCTGTGATTTATCCATGCATCTATATAATGAAATGCAGTAATCCAAGCGAGATGTAATGAAGGCATGGATCAGTCCTTCAAAGTCCTGAAAACAAAAATAAGATTAAACTTTTGCTAAAATCCGCAGGTGATTAAAAACTTGATTTAACGGCAGAGCTAACTTCTTTATCTAGCTTTAAATGGCTATCAGAAGTAAAACCAAGTTTGACTCCATGTCACACGTAGCGCCGCCACGCTTCTCTCCACTCTTGTGTTTTCATCTGAGAAGGAGAAGAATTTGCTTGTTTGTGCGCGTGATGTTGGGGGAAATGGGCTCGTAGCTCTGCTTCAGCAGCAGGAGGCGCTCACCATCACCTCACGAGGGCCGACTGGATTTCAGACTTTGATTTTCATCTAACCGTACGATTCCTGACGGGGAGGTGGTGGTGAGAAGCTGATCGCCCCTCGTTATTTCCTGGATGCTACACCACGCAGGAAACTCGATCCAAAAAAATTCTCACACAACTGAAGAATCGGCCCAAAAAGGGCAAAAAACTCGTACAGTGTACGCCCGGCTTCAGAGGATCACAGATCCGACAGCCGGAGCTTCACCAACCCCCCCGACCCGTTTCATTGTGTCTCCGCAGGAGTACGACCTGATGGTCCTGCCCAACGCCTTCATGATCCACATGCCGCACGCTCCCAGCTTCGACATCTCCAAGTTCCGCTCCAGCTCCAGCTACCGCAACTGTCTGAACACGCTGAAGGACGAGTTCCACCAGGACCTGTCCAGGAAGTACGGTGCCGCCGCCCTCAAGTACCTCACCGCCCAGAGGAACATCTGAACTCCAGAGAGCCGGGGTCCGCACCCCGGCTCTGACGCTGGGAGTCGCTCTGCGGCAGAGAGCAGGTCCGGCGGTTCGGTAAAGCTTTATGGCCCGTCTGAGCGTCCTGGGGCTCCTGGGCGTTTATTCTCCAGTCGGTCCCCGCCCGCTGAGCGAGGAGCAGGCGGCGGGAGCGACGAAGGGCGAGGAGGAGGAGGAGGAGGAGGAGGAGGAGGAGGCCGACAGGCGTTGCTTTAAGGGCAGGAGAGAAACGGACCGCGTTGTTTTAATTTGTTCTGACAATCAGGGCTTCTTTCAGAGGACGCGCTGGGAACCATCGGCCCGTCTGCATGGAGACCCGGACTCAAACGGACCCGGCACTACAGAGGGGGGGGACCACGTCTGTGAGGCCCGTCCAACTAGAGAATGATTTAAGCCTTATCGACTTCATGACATTTACAAAGATATTTAATAACACTTTCATTTTTTTATTTTGGTATAAATCTGAACCAATGATAGTGAAACATTTGCATTTAAAGAAGTTTTGATTACGGCTTTACACACGACCACCTGTTCCTTTCTGTCTCTGGACCTGTTGGGGGGGGGGGGGGGGGTGAGTCCCTGGCTCCCCGCTCACATTCTGCTTTGTGTGCGTCAGGGCGGCGCCGTACGTGTGTGTGAGGCGCCGCCGCGGTCCGAGTCACGCCCGCTTCGTCCTGCATGTAAACGGTTGCACTGCAGGTTGTGTTTAGGGCGGAGAAACCCGTTTTCATCTCATGGTTCAGGTTCCACAGCAGCAAAAAGATGTTTTAACTCAACCGACCGGGACCAACGCGGCTGAATGACGTCGCTTTTACAGAAAGATTTGATTTGGTTTTTATGCCGTCTGTGTCCGAGTCACTGGATCTCCGTGCCGTTCTACTGACCCGCCGTCCTGCTGATGTTTGCCGGTCCAGCTGAGATTAACCGCCTCCCTGCTGCCGCGTCAGAGCTGCTACACCTGAAGGGACTGGTGTTCTTTCAGGCACCGTTCTAGTCTTTTAGTCTTAAGACGTTGTCTTTAAAACGTTTGAAATTCTGTAGTCGTTAAAAATGAAAGGTGAAAACAAAAGTAAACGAGCCGGGTTGGCACCCAGATCCCAGACGCAGCAGCAGGAAAAGATCTTAATTTCAGGTGGACGTCCCTGGTTTTGTCACCATCTTTGTTTTATTTCTTTTAAAAGTAGAAAGAGTCGCTCTGCTGTGGATTTAATGCCATCTAAGCAGCTCCCGGCCTCCTTTCTGCAGCCCGTTTAGTTTCTGTTCGCCTGACCCATCCTGATCTGTTCTGCTGACACGCGAGGGCATCAGAGGCCAGCGTGGGAGACGTGATCCCCCCCCCCCCCCCCCCCCCCAGCCCCCGGTACCAAACGGACCGAGCCCTGCCACATCCACGCCGCCTCCATCCTCGTCTTGTTGATTGTGGTAAATGCTAGTGCCTTTTGCTGTATTGTGAAACTGGATATTGATTGTACAGTGGTCCGGACGACGTGGCCTGGGGACAGTCAGGCGCTCTATTTATTATTGTTGACTCAAATCAATCATATTTTTCTATGTAAGTGCTTTAAATAAATTTGCCCTTTTCTAATTACTTGGCCCGCTGTGTGCGTGTTATCCCCAGGAAGTGCTGAGCTCCTTTTTATTTTCTGGATTACGCAGAGCTTGTGAAATTATTTATATTCCCACCTCCGCAGGCGGAGACGCCGGGGGAGAGCCGGCGGTTCTATTTATCGGGGTCGGCGGTTTTAAGCCCACCGACTCTTCCATGTGTGTAATTGGTCCGGCAGAAAACAACTTTTAATAGAAAGCACATTGTTTTGGAGAACCGGGTCCCCCGACTGCTCTCACCCTGTTAAAATGCAAATGGCTGAGAAATAATTGGATGCAGAAGTTTCCAGAGTTAAAACTCGTCATTAACAAAAGCAACACTTTAACATTTGGTAAAAAATAAAACAGTATGTAGGTTTTAAGTAAGCTTTAAGACTGATTACCAGTCAAAAGCTCGTTTCTTCTGACTGGTAATCATATTAATGTTGGAGCTCTGATCCGAACCTCATAGTCTTTAAATCTTGACTTTAAAACATTAAAATCTCATAATTGCAGAGTTTCTGTTAAGAAGAGTTTGGTTGACTGTTAAGGGTTAAATAAAAACAAATGCATTTACTTCTAACTGATACTTTCTACGTTTTATTTTTTTTCTTAAAGACAATTGTCTTGTTTAGGTTCAGAAATAAAATCTGAATGTGGGTGTGAATACTTTTGGCTTTAGTGGAACACAGGTTTAAAGCTCCAAGATGTTTCTTCTCTGGACTCATGTTTGCAAATTCTCTGATTTTTTTTTTTTTTTTTTTTTGCCACATTTTACTAGTATAATTAAAAAATATCAGGGTTAGTAACAGTGATACGGTTATCTGGTCAGATGTTTGCTAAATGAGGATGTGACGCTAAACGAGCCTGAATTGTCCTCTACTGCCCTAATTAAGGAAGCTTTAATTAACCTTTTTTTAACCAGAAGTCTTCAAAAATGATTATACTGAGAAAAATGTTATTTTTCTCAGTATAATCATCGTTTTAAATTTTAGTATCGTGAGAACCCAACTTGTCATAAAACCCAACAAGTGATACATGGTAATATGCAATCATTTAATAATTAAAACTGCTACAGAAAAATGTTTATATTATGTAATTTGGCAAATTATTACCTGAAATGTTTTAATTAAAGCCATTTACGGATTAATAAAAGTAAAAAAAATAATGGTTAAACTTAATTGAAATGATAGAAACCTAATGTTTTAAATTAAATGTTAGACATAAATAATCTAAATTAATTGTTGGAAAAAGAGCCGAATGGTTCTTTACAGAGTCGTGTCTTTAGCTTTAATTCATGTAATTGCCTGTTATTTTGTTAAATTTAATAACAGAAAATTTGTTTTAATTTATGTTTATCTGCAACATTATGGTTATTAATCATTTATAACAGACAATATCACAGTTTGTATAAAAGTTTTTTTGACTAAATTTTCTTTTTGGATGTTTAGAAGCAGAAGTATAAAAGAGGTTCAAATATTTTTATGTAATATTGTGTAAAGATAGAAAACCTTATAAAATAATTAATTTTTTAATAAAAGTTTTCAGGTCTTCATAAGAAAACAAAAATGTGTTAGTTTAGCTCAAACAGACGGCTAATTTCTCCTGGATTAAAATACAATATAATTATGAAATATTAGTTAATTTTTAATTATTAAGACATTTTGCCTGAGGAAATTCTCAGTTATCTGGATCATTGCAACAGCAAACAGGCTTAAGAGCTGAACCAAAGTCCAGTTGCCTCTGATTTAAGGTATCACTAAAACATTTATTTCAGCCTGTTTTGTGACTGAGGTTCATCTTTTTTCTATAGAACGACCAAATTTCAATTTTCAATTTTATTTATATAGCACCAATTAACAACACGGGTCACCTCAAGGCTCTTTCCAAAGTCAGACTCCATCAGATCCTCCAGGTTGGTCAGAAAGTTTCCTCTCTAAGGAAACCCAGCAGGTTGCATCAAGTCTCTCCAAGCAGCATTCACTCCTCCTGAAAGAGCGTAGAGCCACAGTGGACAGTCGTCTGCATTGTTGATGGCTTTGCAGCAATCCCTCATACTGAGCATGCATGAAGCGACAGTGGAGAGGAAAACTCCCCTTTAACAGGGAGGAACAACAAAGAAAATCTTAATTTCTCAGCGTCCCTGTGTTTTTTCCACTTCATAGCTATAATCTGCAGCAGGCCAGGGCGAACCGCGGGCCTTTGGCGGAAATGCCCCGTCCCTCCATCAGGGAGGCGCTGACATCATCGGCACACATGGCAATTCAGACCTTTTTGTCGATGACAGATAAATTCCTCCATCGCTGCTTGTTATCACCTGTAACGAGCAGAACCGACCCGTCTCTGCTACCGACTTGTCCTCACGACAGCGACCTCTGTGGACCAAGACTAGACGAGTCCAGGTCGCTGGAGGGGTTTGATGAACGTTACTTTAGTGAAATATGCGCCGTGGTTCTGTATGAAACACATGGAGGTGGGTCAGATTATCATAAAGGTCGCAGCCCAGATAAAAAGCAGCGCTGTGAAATGTTTTGCTCAGAGAGAGCGGACGCTCTGGACCGACAGAGGGAGGCGGGTCACCCAACACTCCCACAGAACCCTCCAGGTCCGCGTTCACACCAGGAGGTCTTCCACCTCACGCCTTCAGAGCAGCCTTTCAATTATTAGTCAGCCGCTCTGCCTGGAGGCCAACCAGCACCATATGGCAGCAGCTCAGACGCTGAAAACATGTTAAACATGGATTATTCAGCTCTTCCCTCACTCTCAGCCTTTCAGCAGAGCCTTAGCCTCTAACGTCCTGAAATGTGAATTAAAGGGATATTTCACTGCGTTAAACTAATCTGGAGCACCTGTGAACCAAAGCAGGACGGTGAGATTGGAACCAGATTATTCTTACAGACACTATAACCAATTTCTGATCTGTATAAACCTGTAAAACGAGTTATTTTACGCTTTTTTGCATGAGAACTGCAACAGAAAGGCGACTCCTGGACGCCTCGGCGCCCACAGGTCCTTCACGCTACAGGATGAAGTAGAGATGCAGGTTTTCTCAGGCAGGATAAAGGTTTCAACTTTATTTCATAAATTTGTCATCATTAGTGTAGAAAAATTCTTTCTTTTGTAGTTTTCTAGCTGATCTCTGTGGTAAAGAATTCAAGAAATGAGCCTAAAATTGCCTTTCTTTGGGTTTTCACAGATAAGAGGTGATAAACTGTAATTAATTAAATATTTTACGAGTAATTCTGTCCGGCTCAGACCCGAAACCAAGTAAACAGATGAAACTACTCTATAGAATCACTGGAAAGATCTGAGTGTTGTCATTTTTAACAATGACCCAATCTAAGGTGGTGAAGTGTATAAATAAAGCCTAGAAATCGCCTGTTTTTGTCACAAAATGTAATAATCCAGGTAAAATCTGACCATTATAACATTTTAGAGTGAATCAGACTTTCTCCACATGTCATTTCTGCAACCTTTATGGTCCAAAGAGCCATTTTTGCTCTCAGTCCAGCTAAATGAAACCTGTTTAGAGCCGCTAAAGTTCCCTGACCGCTTGAAAAAAAATCATAACTTAATTTTTGATAAATGGAAATTTGTTCCCATTTCCATATATCTTTTTCCACAAATCAATATTTGTGGAAAAAGCTTGTTTCCAAACTATAGTTGCTGCTACTTACAGTCTTTTTGTTTTTCTGAATTTAATGAAATTATTCAATTCAATTTCATTTTATTTATATAGCGCCAATTCATGAAACATGTCATCTCAAGGCACTTTACAAAGTCAAATTCAATCATATAATACAGATTGGGTCAGATTATACAGATTGGTCAAAAATGTTCCTATATAAGGGAACCAGTTGATTGCTTCAAAATCCCGACAAGCAGCATTCACTCCTGGGGAAGCGTAGAGCCACAGGGAGAGTCGTCTGCATTGTACATGGCTTTGCTGCAATCCCTCATACTGAGCAAGCATGAAGCGACAGTGGAAAGAAAAACTCCCCATTAACGGGAAGGAAAACCTCTGGCAGAACCAGAACCAGGCTCAGTATGAACGGTCATCTGCCTCGACCGACAAACAAGCACAGAAGCACACATTGATCCAGTAATCTGTTCTACATTAGATGGTAATAGCAGGTGAGCCGTCTTCCTTGGATGATTTCACAGTTAACAGAACGCCAGACCAGGTGTACCTACTATGAAGATAAAAGAGAGAGAGCAAAAAGTTAAAAGCTGAAATGACAACACGTAATGCATAATTGAAGAACAGTAGAACTCTATAGAGTGAGAAAATTAGATCCTGATGTCCTCCAGTAGCCTTAGCCTATAGAGGTAGCTCAGAGTAACATGAGCCACTCTAATTATAAGCTTTGTCAAAAAGGAAGGTTTTAAGATTAGTCTTAAAAGTAGACAGGGTGTCTGCCTCACGGACCAAAACTGGGAGTTGGTTCCACAGGAGAGGAGCCTGATAGCTAAAGGATCTGCCTCCCATTCTACTTTTAGAGACTCTAGGAACCACCAGCAGACCTGCAGTCTGAGAGCGAAGTGCTCTGTTAGGAACATACGGGGTAATCAGAGCTCTGATATATGATGGAGCTTGATTATTAAGGGCTTTATACGTTAGAAGAAGAATTTTAAATTCTATTCTTGATTTAACAGGAAGCCAATGAAGGGAAGCTAAAATTGGAGAAATATGATCCCTCTTGTTGATTTTCATCAGAACTCTTGCTGCAGCATTTTGGATCAGCTGAAGACTTTGAACTGCATTTTGTGGACTTCCTGATAGTAAAGAATTACAATAGTCCAGCCTTGAAGTAACAAATGCGTGGACTAGTTTTTCAGCATCACTCCTGGACAGAATGTTTCTAATTTTGGCGATATTCCTGAGGTGAAAAAAGGAAACTCTGGAAACCTGTTTAATATGGGATTTAAATGACATGTCTTGGTCAAAAATAACACCAAGATTTTTTACTTTATTACCAGAGGCCAAGTTAATGCCATCCAGATTAAGTGATTGGTTAAGAAGTTTATTTTTCGAGGACTCTGGTCCAAAGATTACAACTTCTGTCTTGTCAGAATTAAAATGCAGGAAATTTAAAGTCATCCAGCTTTTGATGTCATCAAGACATGACTGCAGTCGAAGTAATTGATTGGATTCATCAGGATTTATGGATAAATATAGCTGAGTGTCATCAGCATAACAGTGGAAATTAATCCCATGCTGTCTGATAATTTTGCCGATCGGAAGCATATATATAGTAAAGAGAATTGGTCCAAGGACTGAACCCTGTGGTACTCCACAGGTGACCCTAGAGTTTGAGGAAGATTTATTATTAACATGAACAGTTTCTTCGTATTCCACGAAGAAACTGGAAAAACTAAAACCAGCATTTTTTTTATGAATATAATTTTTTTTTTTTTTTTTTTTTATGTGTCGGTTGTTGTTATTTTTATCTAAAGTTAATAAGAGCCACTTTGGAGCCGCTGGTTGCAGAACCCTGCACCAAATCCGGAGCTAACTTCACCGTCGTGTTATGTTTTTATTTTACTTCATTAGAATGAGGAACAACGAACAACTCGGCAACATAAACGTAACATTACAATACAGGTTATTGTACCGGCCAAAAATAGTAGTGGTTCGCAGGAGAACGGTACTGGTCTGACTGTAAGTGTCGAGTTTGGTTCTGGTGCGGGGTTGTCTTTCAGGGCCTGAGATTGGACCCTTAAGTCCTGTGAAAGGATCTCTGCATGCTTCAGCAGACCAGGAGACTCTGGACAACACTAGCCTTCCAACTTTGTAGGAACAGTTTGGAGACGGTTAGCACCAGAGTCCAAACACGACCATAAAGACATGGAGCAGAGAGTCTGGTGAGGATGAGCCTGACTGGACTCAGAGTCCTGATGGAACACCTTTGGGATGAATTAGAGCGGAGACTGAGAGCCTGACTTTCCCGTCCATCAGTGTCTGACCTCAGCAATGGACAGAATCCCCATAAAGAGTTGAAGCTGTAATAGGAGCAAAGGGTGGACCAACATCTTATTGGACCCTATATGGTGTTAAGGGATTTTTCCCTTGGGAAGTGAAGCATGTGTCTAGTTCAGTTTGAGGACGTCTTCCACTGTGTGAGCAGCTTTTTCTCACATCACCTGTAGCTGGTTCGGTTTCCCCCGCCTGCATCCATGCATGTGAGCAGGAGGAGGACTTAATAATATGAGGTTGTTATAAATTCACGTTATCAGCTTTGCTCCTTTTGGTTCAGTAGCAAAATCGTACAAATATTTATGTATTTAGTCTGATTTGCTAATCCTGGAAGAAAGTGTTACTCCCCAATCTGAATTTCTGCTGTGGTTGAAGAATCGAAGCGAATCCTCCTGTTTCCAGATGCTCGACACATTTCAAATGTTTCCAGATATTTGAGAAACGACCTCAGAGTGCACACAGGCCTTCCTTCTCTGGTCGGTCCTGATCCGGAGGATCTGGCTCACATCTGTGGCCTGCACCCAGGGAGCAGATGAAGCCATCGCAGGGCGGCCAAAGGCCAATTATTAGCATCAGAGCTGCAGCAGGATCGATGTGGATCCAGCAAAAAAACGACTCCCGGCAGCGGCCCAGAGGAGTCATCGTCTTTAGATCAATGGCAATAACCGGCGGGCCTCTCCTCCTCCTGCTCTCCACTGGCTCAATAAAGGGTTGGCCCACACTTAGTCTCTCTCTGCCGTGATTAGCCCCTCAGAAGGCCAGCAGTGATGTATATACAGTATCAACTCTGCCTGCTTATTGTCCTGCCGCTGCTCTATTGAGCGCTGGGCCCTCAGGAGGATTCAGGACGTCCTGCGTGAACTGACTGAAAAAAAAACACCTTCAGGAAGATCTCTGGAGCGCAGACCAACGCCTTTAATGTTATGTCATATCGTCCAGAGAATTAAAAAGTGTGTTTTTTTTCCTGGAAATCTAAATAAAAATGCAGGAATTCTGCCTGGACTCCAGTCAGCAGGTCTGTTTTGCAGGTAATTAGGAGAAGAGTCTGTTTGATCGCCCGGCACGGCACCGTTTGTCTAATTGTGATATTTGACACCATCAGTGAATCTGATCTCTGCTTTGGAGCAAATTAGGAGCTTTGTAATCTGGTGGGACAATTCAGATATTAATTGGGAGCGTGTCATTTTAAAAAATTCAGAGCTAATTAGTTTTGTGCCTGAAGTGTTTTTCTGTCACTATAAAGAGATGCGAGTTGGCCAGCGATCTGATCCTGTCCCCGATGTGAGAGACGGGGGGGGGGGCGCCGCCGCTGCTGTGCATTCACATGGAGTAATGAGAAAACTGCCAGCTTTATCATTTCAGACGGCTTTTGTTGGTTTGCACAGACTCCTGCAGCCCTGTGAGATTAATACAGGGATTTATTTTGTGCAGATTAAACACAGGATTTCTCACCTCGTGGTGCAGCCTCGCTGTCGTTCAGTTTATTTCCTCTCTTACTCTTAAATTCCAACCTGAGGATCTTCAACGGCGATGAGGAAACGAACTGGAGCCATCTTAGAAATGTTAGAGATGTAAACTGGGTCTGAGGACCTAAAGACGACAGTAAATGAAATGTGCAAACCTTTACCCAGAGATGTCCAAACTTTTTCCCATGTGGGTGGAAATCTTCAACATGAAAGGAATCAAACGTGGATTTTATTTGTTTTTGTTTCTCCTACAACAAACTAAACATGCAATATTCAAACAAGATTAACAAAATAGTCTGAAAAGGGCAGCTTCTAGTCTTAGCGAGCACTCAGAGGCTATACAGGAGCCACGTTTACCCAGTGCCACTCAAAGTCATGCAGACTGGTAGGTAATTTAGGCTTAAGTGCCTTGCCCAGGGGCACATCAGCAGGTGACATGAGGAAGCTGGAATCCAAACTACAATCTGAAGTACTCCTGCAGAGCCTCAGTTGCACCAATTGTTGCTGAAAGATGAGTAATTCCCGTTGATCCGGAAATAAAAGGATATTTTCCCAAATTATTATAAAAAATACATAAAATGTCTTAAAATGTTGTTGCTGAGCAACAAGAACTGGGTCGTTTTGTCGTCAAGAGAGCTCGCTGTTTTTGGCCAAGTTTAATGAAACGGGTGTTTCCTTTTGAGAGAAACATGTTTGAGATCCTCTTTTTATTATTCAGGTAAAGTGAAAGTAAAAACTGCGTTTGATGAAAGTAAAATGATCAAATAGAAAGTACTCCTGGATCAATGTGAGCTTCTGAGCTTTCTGTGTCTCTGCTCTGTCTTCTCTAAGCCCCAGTGGGTCGAGGCAGATGAGCGTTCACACTGAGCCTGGTTCTGGTTCTGCTGGAGGTTCTCCTCCCTGTTAAAGGGGAGTTTTCCTCTCCACTGTCGCTTCATGCATGCTCAGTATGAGGGATTGCTGCAAAGCCATCAACAATGCAGACGACTGTCCAGTATATGTATTGACGATTACGGCTTTGAACTAAAACCCCACTTCCCACATACTTCCTATTTTGGGGTTAAAGCTCAGACTAGCTGGGGTTCTAAAGACCTCTGAATCTAACGAGTATTACCCTGATTATACTTTATTATTACAGGCTCAAGGCCCACAGAAGACAGTACAGTACACAAATCAATAAAACAACACACATTCATATATACACATTCTATATAACAACAAAAGAATAGGGCTAATGAAGGCACAGATTCCAGTGTTCCCATATTTTGGACATGTACTTCACAGAACTGCGGCTTGGATCTACTATCTGAACAATAAGCTCATTCAAGGATCGGTCCAGCCTGCTCATAAACTTAAAAGTGAGATTTCTCACCAAAGCCATGAAAGTAGTTAAGCCCAGCCTACAGAACAGCTGGCTTGCCCTGGTACTTCTTGGTTTCTTCAAGAGAATCCTGAGACAGTCATTATAATCTACTTTTAGCTTAAGCAGGCTCTCCTTCTTATATCTAACCCAGAGAGGAGCTGTGTAAAGAGGGGAGCAGTAAGTTCGAAACAGGTTGATTTTAACATCTATAGTGCAGTGATGGAATTTTCTAGCCAGCATGTTGGCTTGTACATATAGCACTCTCCTTTGTCTGTTCATATCAGCATCATCCTCCAGTTTATCTGTTAGGATGTGCCCCAGATATTTTGTGGTATTAGCTATTCCCAGCTCGTCTCCAGATAGATAAAAAGAAGGGAATTTAATGTTTAGATCATCTTTTGTTCTACATATCATAACCACACTTTTCTTTGCATTATATTTAATATCAAATTCTACCCCATACTCGGAACAGATATTAAGCAGCTTTTGGAACCCACTGCTGCTTGGTGATAGAATGGTGATAGAATGGTTAGGTCGTCTGCATATAAGAAATGATTTATCAACATTTCTCCAACCATACAGCCAGTTTGGCATGTCCCCAACTGCCTGAACAGGTCATCCATGTAGGCATTAAATAAGGCTGGAGATAAGATCCCCCCCTGCCTTACCCCATTACTAACATAAAAAGATGAGAATTCCTGTGAGACCTTTTTCAGCTAGATAAGTAGGACACGACTGATCTACTAACCACCTCCGTCCTAGGGCCACACCCTTCTGCAGTGGACAGGTCAGGCAGCCTAGTAGCCTGAAGCCACCTGTTTCCCGACCATCGCCCTAGTTAACGGTGGCTCCTACTTCTATAAATCAGCACTTGTTACACAATCAGTATTTTTTAAAGACTCAAAAGTCCCTAAGGGTGTTGTTTTAAAGTTTGGGCTACAGACAACCTTTTAAGACCTCCGAAATATTTCTAGAACCATGCACCATGTCTGTTTTACAATCATAGAAGAACTCAGAAAAATGTTGACTCAATAAGAGAATGTCCACAACTTCTAATAAAATTTTATATGCTTCTTTATTTAGTATGCTTTAGCCGGGAATTAGAAACAGCATTAAGCAATTTAACAGATTACAAATTAAAATTTAATCAACTTCCTATCTCTTATCTAAGGCTGCTTACTAATACGTTCAGGAGAGGATTTTAACTTTGGAGGAGCAAACTGACCCGAACCTCAGATGGATTCCCAAAGTGACTTTGATTGCTGGATAAGGAGTTGTTCAGGCGAACACCGTGCCTTCTCTTGATGGCAACCCCGATGTCCCACTAATGCCTCGTTCACAAAGACTCACGCCTGGAGCCCCTTGCCTTGATGTCTGTCTCTGAGGTCCATCTCTTCTGCTCGATGAGTTGGCTCATCTTCAGAACTGACATCTCACGGGTGCAACTCACATCTTCTGGACATCTAGGATCTTCTCATCAACCAGGTCAAAACCACAGCAGTTCTTCTTGACAGGATTTGCAGATCGTTGGCCCCGAATTGTGGAAAAACACGAAAAATAGATAATCTGACTCAGTCAAAACATGCAATTCAATAAAGAGAAAACAATCAATTTAGAGGTATCTTGACAGTATGTATGTATGTATGTATGTATGTGTATATATATATATATATATATATATATATATATATATATATATATATATATATATATATATATATATATACTGAATTGTGCTGCAAATGGGTTTGAATCTCATATTTCCTTCTGGGTGCATGTGTGGTTTCTCTCTGGGTACTCCAGCTTCCTCCCACTGGTCAAGAAGATGTCTATTCGTTTAATTAGGCAAAGCAAGGCAAATTCATTTATATAGCACAATTCAGTACAGAGACAATGCAAAGTGCTTTACATGATTAAGATATAGGAATAAAAGCAAGTAGGGATAGAATGTAGAAACAAAAAAAACATTTGAAAACACTAAAACAGTTTAACTTGAACATTCAAAGGCAATTTTAAACAAATGTGTTTTTTAATCTTGATTTAAAGGAACTCAGGCTTTCAGCACTTTTACAGTTTTCTGGAAGTTTGTTCCAGATCAGTGGAGCATAGGAACTAAATGCTGCTTCTCCTTGTTTAGTTCGTGTTCTAGGTATGCAGAGAAGGCTGGAGCCAGAAGACCTGAGTGGTCTGGAGGGTTTATACGCTGATAACAAGTCTGTGATGTATTTAGGTGCTAATTCAGGGATTTATAGACAAACAGAAGGATTTTAAAGTCTATTCTCTGAGATCCAGGGAGCCAGTGGAAGGACTTCAGAACCGGGTCCATGTTCTCTACTTTCTTAGTCTTAGTGAGGACTTCAGAACCGGGTCCATGTTCTCTACGTTCTTAGTCTTAGTGAGGACTTCAGAACCGGGTCCATGTTCTCTACGTTCTTAGTCTTAGTGAGGACTTCAGAACCGGGTCCATGTTCTCTACGTTCTTAGTCTTAGTGAGGACTTCAGAACCGGGTCCATGTTCTCTACGTTCTTAGTCTTAGTGAGAACGCGGGCAGCAGCGTTCTGGATCAGCTGCAGCTGTCTGATCCACTTTTTAGGCAGACCTGTGAAAACACCGTTGCAGTGATCAGTTCTACTAAAGATAAACATGGATTAGTTTTTCCAGATCCTGCTGAGACATCAGTCCTTTAATCCTGGAAATGTTCCTCAGGTGATAAAAAGCCGACCTTGTAATTGTCTTTAAATGCTTTTGGAGGTTCAGGTCTGAGTCCATCACTACACCCAGATTTCAGGCCTGATCAGTGGTTCCTAACTGAAGCAGCTGAAGCTGTGAGCTAACTTTTGATCTCTCCTCTATTGGTCCAAAAATTATTACTTCTGTTTTGTTTTTATTCAACTGAAGAAAATTATGGCACATCCACGTATTGATTTCTTCTAAGCATTTACTCTGAACTGGTTCATAGTCACCTGGTGACATGGTAATGTAGAGCTGTGTGTCGTCTGCATAGTTATGGTAGCTGATGTTGTTATTTATTTATAAATTAGTCTTTATTGCACTTAGGCAGGAGTTTATGCTTGCATATAATACAAGTTTATTTATAAAGCACTTTAAAAACAACACCAATGACAACCTATGGATGGCTGTGTGTCCTGTGTGCACCAGCTGTCCAGGGTGGACCTGCCTCTGGTCAGATCACCACTGCAGTGAGGTCCCCCCCCCCCCCCCCCCCCAATTTCAGATGTCTATCTCAGTGAGGAAGCTGCAGCAGGAGTCGTATTTAATGAGGGTGAAGGGGTGAGCACGCATTTACATGGTGGATTCATTAGAGAGACATGTTGCAAAATTAGCTAAATGAAGCCCAAGCGCTCTGTGAAACATATGGGCACGTGTGTCCAAAAAGAAAACATGACCTCAGGTCTCCAATTACTGACCGACTTCTCCTCTGGAACAGCAGCCCAGACACCTGCTGGCAACATCTGCTCACAGCAGAGCGATTGTCTGCACATTTACATCCAGACATGAGATCAGAGTGGAGTCACTGAGCTGAAGACGATCTTCTCATCGTCAGAGACGTTAAATCAGGGCTTTTAGGGACACGGCTCTTCTCGCTGCACATGTTACGCGTACAGCTAATCAGTCTGTGTGTTGTGACTTTAATAAACATGCAGATTTCATGCTGAGGAAGACGGAGTGATTACTGAACTGTTACGACCTGTTTGAAAAGTTTCACTCAGGTTTTAGTCGTCAGGTCTCAGAGCTGCGCTTGACTTGTCCGAGTGTTAAAGAGGCTGGAGCAGATGTAGAACAGCTTTAGTCTGTTCGTTCATGCTGATAAATTATTATTTCACTATATCATATTTCCTGAAATGCTTCATATGCACCATTCAAACTGTTTTGCTGGTAAACAGGGTCCCAGTTATGTGACATTAAACTGTTCTTTAAAGTTTTTATTGATTCTTCTGTTTCCGCTCTCTTACATATTATTTGGTTTTCTGATTTGTTGATCCTGTAATTGTCGTCATATTACAAAAACAGGCAGATGGTCTTTAATATTAGTGATTAATAATCAACAGATTGAGTCATTTGCAACATCATTTGTGAAAATATTGTCACGTGCAGCTGAACATGACCTTTTTTCCATTCTGTTATTAAAAGGACCACGAGTGGACTCAGGTGGTCAGTATAAACAACTCATATTTATCTTCTTTTTTTGTACAGATTTTTGTTATCAATTCAAGTACGTTATCAACATTAGTCGTCATATCCAATCCTCTGAAGGTAAATCTTTATTTTTAATGAGTCCACAAGTCTTTTATAGTGGTGCGTGAGCCTAATCAGCGTCTGATTGGCGTGGCAGTCCTCCGCTGGTCCAATGAGGTCGCAGCTCCTCTGCAGCCTCCCGGCAGCCAATCAGGTAGGTGTTCTCCCACAGCTGAATCTGCCTAAACAAGCAAGCCTGCACAGTCTCAAAAGGCCAGGGGCCGTAACAATTATCAATATCGATCAATATGATTTCTATTTTATCGATTTGCTTTTTTTCTATATCGCCCTAATAAAGACCTTCAATAAACGGCTCAAACTTCCTTAATGGAAAAGAAAATTAATCCCTAAATGTACAAACCGCGACTACGAACACAGATCCATGAACGCATCTTTAACATTTCCACAATACGCGAAAATAAGGAAAAATCAGACGAGGAGGTGATTCCAGTTCTTCTTTTGTTGAACTCTGCCTGCACCTCAGAGCCTTATTTTGAGGAAGGCATATTCACATGATGGCTCATCCCAGCAGGAGCAACGTTTTGGACTATCCATGCAAAGCTCTCATGGGGATTGAATGCTGGCCGGCTGGAGGCCAGTTCTGCGTCCCTGAGGCGACCCACGGACAAACGCTGATCTGCTGCTGTAATTCATGCATCTTTGTGCTTCACTACTGCTGTGACGCCTGCAGAGAGGCTGTGGATGAGCAAGGAGTGAGTGGTGCCATGCATGGTGACAGACAGGGCCAGCCTCCCACAGAGAGCCGCAGTTATCTAACGGAAATAAAAATACTGTGAAAAGAGTTATAAAACATCTGGATCCCCAGCGCACATATTGCTTTTGTAAAATTTTGGGAATAAATATCACTGTTGATGTCTAGCTCGTCTAAAAGCCTTTATTTTCTTCATATAGTTCAGGCATAACTTGCTATATCTGAGTTATTCTGCTGCGTTTTAGGAACAGATATCTCTGCTGTTGATACTCGGCTCAAACAATCAAAGGACCCCTTTTTAATCGGAGTATAAAATCAAGTCAGTTAAACCCATGGAGGATTGGTCTCTCCTCAGGTTCTGTGTCACTGCTGGTAGCAGGAGGCGACACCAGGACGGCCCGTTAGCACAAGGTTCCCTCTGAGCTCATGGTGCAGGCGGGAAAGGTTCTGGAGAAGCTGCAACAAACGTTTTACTGCCTGCAACAGTTTTCAGGATGATCGGTCTGGTGGTGGATCCGTGTTGGTCTGGGGAGGACGAACACGCCTGAACAGGACTGACGATGGCGCCCTGACTGCCATTTGGTGTCAGGATGAAATCTTTAGACTCGTTGTCGGACTTTCTGCTAATGCAGTGGGTTCTGGGCTCCTCCTGGTCTCTGCCTCATGTGGCAAAAGTATGCAGGCGGTTCCTGGAGGATGAAGGAGTTGGTACCACTGACTGGACTCCATGCTCTCCTGACCTAAACCCAACAGAACCTCTCAGAGACGCCATGTTTAGGTGCATCCCACGCCACCAGGGTGGACCTCAGACTGGGAGCTCCGTGATGCTCTGGTCAGGGTCCGGGAGGAGACACCCCAGGACTCCCTCCATCATCGTAAGGAGCACTGATGCTGTAGAAACTACTGAGGACGATTCAGAGTCGCTGCAACGACATTTCTGCAGGTTCTGTTTCCTTTTCTCTGTGGCTGAACCCACTGTGGGTTGATCATTTTCATCTAACGCTGTGGCGTCCTTTTGTTCCACGCATCACTGATTCCACATCCATACGGACATCCAGCAGGATTTGTTTTCATCCCGCTGAGATCTGATGTGTTTTCAAAGTGTTCCTTTAATTTCTGAGTAGCTTACATTCAAAAGGAATAATTGAACAAGGACAAAACCCGGCAAACAAACACCACCAAGCCAGTTAAAGACATTCACTCATTAAGTTCTTCACAGACCACGTCTACCTGAGCGAGTCAGCGTGCTGCACTGCACGCCTGGTTTCTCACTGCTGGGATGGTGAAGGAAGCCAGTCTGCTGCGTATCTTTCCATGTTCCCAACAGGCACGTGTCATGGCTGCTGAGGAGGCAGAAGTTCTCTTAGTCTGTAACGTTGCCAGCCTTTCTGTGCCGTGCCTCTCTGCCTCCTCCACGAGCTCCACCATTCTTCTTCTTATTCAAAGGTTGAACCGCAGAGTCCCTGTTTAGGTTGTTTTCAGTCTGTCTTGTCCGTGGTCCAAGAAATAACCACACAGTCTGTGAAAATGTCTTAAAAGACTCCATCGCCAATGGAAACAACAATGTTTTGTGGTCACTGATGCCAAGGAAGAGAGAAGACTTGGCGACGTTTATATTCTGCTATAGAGTTGGATGGCGACGTCTGGCTGGAGGCTAGCTGCTGTGCCGGTTCACTCGCTGCTCGTTTAGCCAATTATACACCAACCCAAGATGGCACATGAATAAGTAAAATACAAAAAGGAAATGCCTTCATCGACCATAACTCTGTGGAAACCAGCAGTGGAGATGTGGAGGCAGCTCTGCCTTTCGGTTCAGAGGCCGAAAAAGACCAGAGCAGAATGCAGACAAAACCTAAACTATTGTCTCTGGAGCTGAGCACCTTTAGTATGCATCACATAAACCTTCTCCCTTAGATTACCTGCAACCATTTCCCTTCAATAAAGATATATTCTATTATTTGACCTGAATTTTATTATTGGATCTTTTTTTTCTTCTGGCTGTAGATAATATAAAGTTGTGACAGAAACGAAAGGACTGATTTGAATTTGAAGCACCCTGAGATGGATCCACATAAATAACCCGACATGAGTAGATTTAGTAAAATATCGTTTATATCAGCATTTTTTTTTAATTTAAGGTTATGAATGGCATAAAGATACAGGATGATGGTGCATTATCACCACCGCCTGCTCCTAACATTTAGCTCTCAACTACTGCAAGATGTAAAATTGGGCAGAAATTGTCCTTAAAGAGGGTTTGGTGTTCAGGAGTGAAGCCTTCAGGGTTGTTCATCAGTGACGGCAGAAGAAGAATTACTAGCAAATCAAGCGAGTAAAGCTAAATCCATGGGAGGTTTAGAGGGAGAAAAGCTGGAGAGAGAGTAGATGGATAAGGTAACATTAATTCAAACATGTGAATCCTTCAGTAGACTGAGCTAAAATTGACAGAGTGAAGAGATTTTAGTGCGTTTACATGCCAAACACATCCAAAATGTTCCCGTGTTCCTACGGCTGTTTGCTCCTGAAGGCTGAACTTTGTCCAGCGAGGGGAAGAGGCGCCTGAGAGGAGAACACTGCACGCTCATCAGCTGGGCCTCATCTGGACGCTCGGTTTCCACCAAAGCAGCCGCGTCACATCAGCTTGATTAACTCATTTGTATTCAAACAAGCTGCCTGTCTAAGCGAAGACAAAGAGGGAGTCCCCTCAGCAGGATGGCAGACAAATAAATGTGTGAAAACACACGGGATTAAATTAGCTGACAAGACGTGGTCCTGCAGAACGGAGCGAGGGAAGCTGCAGTGAAGGTTCATGTGATCGATCAGCAGCGTCGTCAGATGATACTGCAATTACACCTTCAGACGCTCTTCTTGATTCCTGGGTAATCTGATTGTGCTTGGGGAAAGTGGGAGCCTACCTCTGCATCGTGACATCACACCATTTCTCCTCATTAGACTGACTGAGCTGCAGAGGACCAACGAGCCAAAAGTCCTTCAGATCAGAGAGGAGGCTGAGAGCTCGCTGATCTACAGCCGTCTGCAGCACATTTTTCTTTTATCTCTTTCTTTTATTCACCATCTAACTGATTTAGTGACTGAATGTCCCCACGTCTAAAGGACCTTGTTTGAAGTAATCCCTCAATGGATGAAATCAGTTTCCAGTGCTTTAATTTGAAGAGCTTCTTGTCTTTAAAACATTGCAGTACTGAATGTTCCCACCTCAGGATCATGGATGTTAGTTCCTGGTTCTTTTTAGGCAGGTTCAGCTTGTTCTTTGCTGAAGATGGTGTCCCTCAGGGTTTAGTTTTTGGACCAATTATGTTTTCTCTTACATTATACATCCTTTCATCATGGGCATGAGCTGCTTTTATTTTGAGCTTTAAGTAATTTAAGCCAAAGTGAAAATCTCTTTGTCTCCCTTAGTAAGAGAAGGCTCCATCTGAATACCTTTGATAACGGCTCCTAGTTCCTGTTCCTCGATCTTTATGTGGAGAAAAGTAGCTTTGGACTGCTGTTCTGATTTCAGACAGCTTAAACTCCGACGTCTTTAAGTGACAGACATTTTCATTGATTTCTGTGAGGGGGCTATGCTGATACGTCATGTTGCGTTAAGGATTGTGGGATACATTAAGGGATCTTAGGGCCGGTAAGGGACGTCGAGGCGCGGGACGGGAGCATTTACTGACTGCACTATTCGGACAGAACTTAACATGGCGACCGCTGCCGCACTTCTGCTTTGGCTAAAGAGTCCTCACTCTGTAAGGGTATTCGGATTGAGCCAAAGTTTGCATTGGATAGGGGGGTTAAACTGCACGTATTGCAAATACGTTTCTTTTCAATATTATTTTTTTTTAAAGCAAGTCACTAACAAGATTTCATTTCATTGAAAATTAAAAGTGAAAAAACACAATATAGAGTTGTTGCTTAAAACAGTGCCATATTCTCATGATTAGAAAAACCCATATAAGCATAAAAGAGAATCAGAATCAGAATAAACTCCACCGTTGTCTCCATTGTCTTTAGCGGGTTTAACTCCAGGTGGTTCTGAGCGCACCAGTGGACCAGCGGATCCACCTCCTATCTGTATGCAGACCATCCTGGAGCAATTCTGGATCAGCCCTATGACAGGGTGCGGGAGTTTCAGGAGTTTCAAAGACAGGTTTGCAGATGTGCAGTGAGCACTCAACCTTTTTGGTCGACCTGTTCTGATGCTTTTGGGCTGGATAGGTGTGGCTGTGTTCCTGTCACTTCCTGTTTGCGGTAAGGCGTATTGTGTCACTTCCTGTTGTCACGGTGTGAATTTGTGGTCGGTTGCTCCAGACTCTCTCGTTTTATCTTTAATCTCTTTGCTGTAACCTCTGTTTCTAACACGTAAGCACTTTTAAAACATTCTCTGTTGCTGCACATCGCGCTTGGGAACTCCTCGTGTTTCACACGGTTTGCTTTGTGGCGTGGTAAAAGGGCGCTAGCCTAGCTTTAGCTCCACAATGGCACCTTCTCCTACTATTACTTCAGCTTCTCCTTCTCTGTCTAAGTTTTCCCCTATCTCCTGCTCTCTGTGTCAGATGTTTAGCTATTCCTCTGCCTCCTTTAGTGATAATGGTACTTGTAATAAATGTAGTGTTTTGGTAGCTTTGGAGGCGAGGGTGTCAGAATTGGAGACCCGGCTCCGTGCTGTTTTAAAACCAGCTGATAGCCGCCCCTTTGCTAGCGCGGAGCCACATAGACCTAGCGTTACTTCACTTAGTGGTCTTCCAGAAGCAGCACCCGTGCACCCGGGTAACCAGGTTCGTAGGAAGCATAGCTCTAGATTCCAGCCCCCAGTTCACCACCAACCCGTCTGCGTTTCTAACAAATTTTCCCCACTCAGCGACACACCTGCTGAGAAGCCGACCCTGGTGATTGGGAGCTCAATAGTCAGAAACGTTGCACTAGAGACACCACGGACCATAGTTAAATGCCTGCCAGGGGCCAGAACGGGCGACATAGAATCTTACCTGAAACTACTGGCTAAGGATAAGCGTAAATACAGTAAGATTTTTATTCACGCTGGCGGTAATGACACCCGGTCACGCCGATCGGAGGTCACTAAAGTTGGTGTTGCTTCGGTGTGTGAGTTTGCTAAAACAATGTCGGACTCCGTAATTTTCTCTGGTCCCCTGCCTGATCTGACCAGCGATGACATGTTTAGCCGCATGTCATCATTCAACCGCTGGTTGTCTAGGTGGTGTCCAGAAAACGACGTGGGCTACATTGATAACTGGCAAACTTTCTGGGGAAAACCTGGTCTGATCAGGAGAGACGGCATTCATCCCACTTTGGATGGTGCAGCTCTTCTTTCTAGGAATCTGGCCGGATTTATTAGTTCTCCTAAATGCTGACAACCCAGGGTCCAGACCAGGAAGCAGAGCCGTAGTTTAACACACCTCTCTGCAGCTTCTGTACTGTTACCCACCCATTACCCCATTGAGACGGTGTCTTTCCCACGGCCAAAACTTAACAGATCAAAAACTGATCTAAAAGGAACAAATCATAAAAATCCAATAAAAATCAATACGGCTCACCTTGAACCAAAAAAATAAAACAATTAAATGTGGTCTATTAAATATAAGGTCTCTCCCTCCAAAGACTTTGTTAGTTAATGAATTGATTTCTGATAAACAGATTGATTTATTTTGTCTCACAGAAACCTGGCTACAAGAGGACTACGTTAGTATAAATGAGTCAACTCCATCCAATTATTCAAATTTCCACTTTCCTAGATCTGTGGGAAGAGGAGGAGGAGTGGCAACCATCTTTCAGTCTGATTTATTAATTAGTCCAAGGCCAATTATTAATTACAGTTCTTTGGAACATTTAACCCTCAGTTTCCCTCATCCAAACTGCAAAGCAATAAAACCTCTTCTGTTTGTTGTTTTGTATCGTCCACCAGGCCCTTACACTCAGTTTTTGGATCAGTTGTCAGACTTCTTATCTGATTTGGTGATAAACACTGACAAGGTTATTATTGTGGGGGATTTTAACATTCATGTTGACACAGAATGTGATAACCTTATTGTAACCTTTAAAACTATCCTAGATTCAATTGGTTTTGCTCAAAATGTGCATAAACCGACGCACTCTTGGCTCCATACTTTAGACCTTGTGCTGACATATGGCATTGATTGTGAAGAATTAACAGTATTTCCTCACAACTCTGTCCTATCTGATAATTTTTTAATAACATTTGAGTTTAATCTAACTGAGTTCTCCACCCCCAAAAGAGGGTTCAAACTTTAAAGAGTCTGTCCCCCTTTTAATATTGTCAGTATTGCAGAAATACCCTGCAGATAGCAGCAATGTTGTTTCTTCCCATTCACAAATGGACGTCTTTGTTAACAGTGTGACTTCGTCATTGCGTTCTGCATTAGACAATGTAGCTCCCTTGAAAAAGAAGGTGATTATTCACAGGAAGCTGGCTCCCTGGTTTAATTCAGAGCTGCGTTCCTTGAAGCACAATGTTAGGAAATTGGAGAGAAAATGGCGCTCTACACACCAAGAGGAATCCTACCTAATCAGGAGGGACAGTCTATTGTTGTATAACAAGACCCTTCGCAGAGTTAGAGCAGCATATTTTTCATCATTTATTGAGGAGAACAAAAATAATCCTAGATTTCTCTTCAGTACAGTTGCCAAACTTACACAGTCATAGCTCCGGTGATCCATCCATTCCCTTAGCTCTTAGCAGTAATGATTTTATGGGATTCTTCATAAATAAAATTGATTCCATTAAAAATAAAATAATTGGCATCCTCCCAAACATGATTACCTCGTCCTCAGAAAGTGAGGCAGCGTTGGAGGAATCTTTAGAACCTGCGCAGTGTCTGAACTGTTTAGAAGCAGTAGAGCTTTCTGAGGTATCTAAAATTTTAGCTTCATCTAAACCTTCTACCTGTATGTTAGACCCAATCCCAATCAAGTTGTTTAAGGAGGTATTCCCTTTGATCAGTGGTCCTATTTTAGACATGATTAATCTATCCTTAGTAAATGGATATGTACCACAGGCTTTTAAAGTAGCTGTTATTAAACCTTTACTTAAGAAACCATCTCTTGATCAAGATGAGTTAGTAAATTACAGACCTATATCTAATCTTCTTTTCTTATCTAAAATTCTTGAGAAAGTAGTTGCTAATCAACTTTGTGAACATTTACAAAGTAATGACCTACTTGAGGAGTTTCAGTCAGGCTTCAGAGCTCATCATAGCACTGAAACAGCTCTGGTGAAGGTCACTAATGATATTCTCATGGCCTCAGATAATGGACTTGTGTCTATACTTGTCCTGCTAGATCTCAGTGCTGCATTTGACACAGTTGATCACAATATTCTCCTACAAAGACTTGAGCATACTGTAGGGATTAAGGGGAAAGCATTAGGCTGGTTTAAATCTTATCTGTCGGACAGATTCCAGTTTGTTCATGTTAATAATAAATCTTCCTCAAACTCTAGGGTCACCTGTGGAGTACCACAGGGTTCAGTCCTTGGACCAATTCTCTTTACTATATATATGCTTCCAATCGGCAAAATTATCAGACAGCATGGGATTAATTTCCACTGTTATGCTGATGACACTCAGATATATTTATCCATAAATCCTGATGAATCCAATCAATTACTTCGACTGCAGTCATGTCTTGATGACATCAAAAGCTGGATGACTTTAAATTTCCTGCATTTAAATTCTAACAAGACACAAGTTGTAATCTTTGGACCAGAGTCCTCAAAAAATAAACTTCTTAATCAATCACTTAATGTGGATGGCATTAACTTGGCCTAAGGTAGTAAAGTAAAAAATCTTGGTGTTATTTTGGACCAAGACATGTCATTTAAATCCCATATTAAACAGGTTTCCAGAGTTTCCTTTTTTCACCTCAGGAATATCGCCAAAATTAGAAACATTCTGTCCAGGGGTGATGCTGACAAACTAGTCCATGCATTTGTTACTTCAAGGCTGGACTATTGTAATTCTTTACTATCAGGAAGTCCACAAAATACAGTTCAAAGTCTTCAGCTGATCCAAAATGCTGCAGCAAGAGTTCTGATGAAAATCAACAAGAGGGATCATATTTCTCCAATTTTAGCTTCCCTTCATTGGCTTCCTGTTAAATCAAGAATAGAATTTAAAATTCTTCTAACGTATAAAGCCCTTAATAATCAAGCTCCATCATATATCAGAGCTCTGATTACCCTGTATGTTCCTAACAGAGCACTTCGCTCTCAGACTGCAGGTCTGCTGGTGGTTCCTAGGGTCTCTAAAAGTAGAATGGGAGGCAGATCCTTTAGCTATCAGGCTCCTCTCCTGTGGAACCAACTCCCAGTTTTGGTCCGTGAGCCAGACACCCCGTCTACTTTTAAGACTAGGCTTAAAACTTTCCTTTTTGACAAAGTTTATAGTTAGAGTGGCTCATGTATTGATTGTGAAGAATTAACAGTATTTCCTCACAACCCTGTCCTATCTGATCATTTTTTAATAACATTTGAGTTTAATCTAACGGAGTTCTCCACCCCCAAAAGAGGGTTCCATTATTGTAGATCTTTATCCGATAATGCTGTATCAAAACTTAAAGAGTCTGTCCCCTTTTTAATATCCTCCGTATTGCAGAAATGCCCTGTAGATGGCAGCAATGTTGTTTCTTCCAATTCACAAATAGATGTCTTTGTAAACGGTATGACTTTGTCATTGCGTTCTGCATTAGACAATGTAGCTCCCTTGAAAAAGAAGGTGATTATTCACAGGAAGCTGGCTCCTTGGTTTAATTCAGAGCTGCATTCCTTGAAGCACAATGTTAGGAAATTGGAGAGAAAATGGCGCTCTACACACCAAGAGGAATCCTACCTAATCTGGAGGGACAGTCTATTGTTGTATAACAAGACCATTCGCAGAGTTAGAGCAGCATATTTTTCATCATTAATTGAGGAGAATAAGAATAATCCTAGATTTCTCTTCAATACAGTTGCCAAACTTACCCAGAGCCACAGCTCTGTTGATCCAGCAATCCCCTTAGCTCTTAGCAGTAATGATTTTATGGGATTCTTCATAAATAAAATTGATTCCATTAAAAATAAAATAATTGGCATCCTCCCAAACATGATTACCTCGTCCTCAGTAAGTGAGGCAGCATTGGAGGAATCCTTAGAACCTGCGCAGTGTCTGAACTGTTTAAAAGCAGTAGAGCTTTCTGAGCTATCTAAAATTTTAGCTTCATCTAAACCTTCTACCTGTATGTTAGACCCAATCCCAACCAAGTTGTTTAAGGAGGTATTCCCTCTGATCAGTGGTCCTATTTTAGACATGATTAATCTATCCTTAGTAAATGGATATGTACCAAAGGCTTTTAAAGTAGCTGTTATTAAACCTTTACTTAAGAAACCTTCTCTTGATCAAGATGAGCTAGTAAACTACAGACCTATATCTAATCTTCTTTTCTTATCTAAAATTCTTGAGAAAGTAGTTGCTAATCAACTTTGTGAACATTTACAAAGTAATGACCTACTTGAGGAGTTTCAGTCAGGCTTTAGAGCTCATCATAGCACTGAAACAGCTCTGGTGAAGGTCACTAATGATATTCTCATGGCCTCAGATAATGGACTTGTGTCTGTACTTGTCCTGTTAGATCTCAGTGCTGCATTTGACACAGTTGATCACAATATTCTCCTACAAAGACTTGAGCATACTGTAGGGATTAAGGGGAAAGCATTAGGCTGGTTTAAATCTTATCTGTCGGACAGATTCCAGTTTGTTCATGTTAATAATAAATCTTCTTCAAACTCTAGGGTCACCTGTGGAGTACCACAGGGTTCAGTCCTTGGACCAATTCTATTTACTATATATATGCTTCCGGTTGGCAAAATTATCAGACAGCATGGGATTAATTTCCACTGTTATGCTGATGACACTCAGCTATATTTATCCATAAATCCTGATGAATCCAATCAGTTACTTCGACTGCAGTCATGTCTTGATGACATCAAAAGCTGGATGACTTTAAATTTCCTGCATTTAAATTCTGACAAGACAGAAGTTGTAATCTTTGGGCCAGAGTCCTCAAAAAATAAACTTCTTAATCAATCACTGAATCTGGATGGCATTAACTTGGCCTCTGGTAATAAAGTAAAAAATCTTGGTGTTATTTTTGACCAAGACATGTCATTTAAATCCCATATTAAACAGGTTTCCAGAGTTTCCTTTTTTCACCTCCGGAATATCGCCAAAATTAGAAACATTCTGTCCAGGGGTGATGCTGAAAAACTAGTGCATGCATTTGTTACTTCAAGGCTGGATTATTGTAATTCTTTACTATCAGGAAGTCCACAAAATGCAGTTCGAAGTCTTCAGCTGATCCAAAATGCTGCGGCAAGAGTTCTGATTAAAATCAACAAGAGGGATCATATTTCTCCAATTTTAGCTTCCCTTCATTGGCTTCCTGTTAAATCAAGAATAGAATTTAAAATTCTTCTTCTAACGTATAAAGCCCTTAATAATCAAGCTCCATCATATATCAGAGCTCTGATTACTCCGTATGTTCCTAACAGAGCACTTCGCTCTCAGACTGCAGGTCTGCTGGTGGTTCCTAGAGTCTCTAAAAGTAGAATGGGAGGCAGATCCTTTAGCTATCAGGCTCCTCTCCTGTGGAACCAACTCCCAGTTTTGGTCCGTGAGGCAGACACCCTATCTATTTTTAAGACTAATCTTAAAACATTCCTTTTTGACAAAGCTTATAGTTAGAGTGGCTCATGTTACCCTGAGCTACCTCTATAGTTATGCTGCTATAGGCTTAGGCTACTGGAGGACATCAGGGTCTAATTTTCTCACTCTACTGATTTCTACTGTTCTTCATTCTACGGTTCTCCAGTTTTGCATTGTATTACATTGAAATGACTGTCGTCATTTCAGCTTTTAACTTTTTGCTCTCTCTCTTTTTCTTCATAGTAGGTACACCTGGTCTGGCGTTCTGTTAACTTTGACATCATCCAGAGAAGACGGCTCACCCGTTACTACCATCTAATGTAGAACAGATTACTAGATCAATGTGTGCTTCTGTGCTTTTTTGTCTCTCTTGTTGTGTCTCTGCTCTGTCTTCTGTAACCCCAGTCGGTCGAGGCAGATGACCGTTCATACTGAGCCCGGTTCTGCCGGAGGTTTTTTTTCCCGTTAATGGGTGGTTTTTCTTCCCACTGTCGCTTCATGCTTGCTCAGTATGAGGGATTGCAGCAAAGCCATGTACAATGCAGACGACTCTCCCTGTGGCTCTACGGTTCCCCAGGAGTGAATGCTGCTTGTCAAGACTTTGATGCAATCAACTGGTTTCCTTATATAGGACATTTTGACCAATCTGTATAATCTGACCCAATCTGTATAAAATGATTGAACTTGATTTTGTAAAGTGCCTTGAGATGACATGTTTCATGATTTGGCGCTATATAAATAAAATTGAATTGAATTGAATTGAATGTTACTCTGAGCTACCTCTATAGTTATGCTGCTATAGGCTTAGACTACTGGAGGACATCAGGGCCTATTTTTCTCACTCTGCTGATTTCTACTGTTCTCCAGTTTTGCATTGTATTACATTGAAATGACTGTTGTCATTTCAGCTTTTAACTTTTTGTTCTCTCTCTTTTTTTCTTCATAGTAGGTACACCTGGTCTGCCGTTCTGTTAGCTGTGACATCATCCAGGGAAGACAGATCACCACTCTTACCATCTAATATAGAACAGATTACTGCATCAATGTTTGCTTCTGTGCTTTTTTGTCTGTCTTGTTGTGTCTCTGCTCTGTCTTCTGTAACCCCCAGTCGGTCGAGGCAGATGACCGTTCATACTGAGCCCTGTTCTGGTTCTGCTGGAGGTTTTTCCTTCCCGCTAACGGGTGGTTTTTCTTTCTACTGTCGCTTCATGCTTGCTCAGTATGAGGGATAGCTGCAAAGCCATGTACAATGCAGACTACTCTCCCTGTAGCTCTACGCTTCTCCAGGAGTGAATGCTGCTCGTTGGGACTTTGAAGCAATCAATTGGTTCCCTTATATAGGACATTTTTGACCAATCTGTATAATATGATTGATTTGACTTTGTAAAGTTCCTCGAGATGACACGTTTCATGAATTGGTGCTATATAAATAAAATTGAATTGAATTAGTGTACTGTGAGAAGAAGGGAGAGAGGACCAACCCCTGGGGAGCGCCGATACTGATTGTTCTAGGACGGGATAAGATGCTCCAGGTAACCGGCAGCTCCAAAAAGCAGAAATCCTTTTATCATAAATCCAAATTTTAACACATCTTCAACATCCTTGACTGACAAAATGGACAGAAACACAATCCTCCTCTCACCGTGTGTCCAGCTGCACATGTCCTATCGGGCACAAGGGCTCTCCGTCACCCAGTCTACTCAATGAGAAAATTTGATCAATCATGTTGAGAGTCCAGCTGACCAGATCCACTTATAGATTGGAAGATATGTAAAAACAGGCTGCAAAAAAGATTGATAGAAGCAGGCAGGGAAGTGGGGGAGGGAGACCTGAGAGAGGAAGAGAGGAGAGAAAAGAAAAGCGTCCATCTTCATCGAGAAGGAGGAAGAAAGAAGTAGGGATCAAGGAGAAATTATTAGTGTAATTCATACCTTAACTGTTCAACAAATTCTGGTTTGTTCATGTAAATAATGAAACTTCAAACTCCAGGGTTACTTGTGGAGTAACACATGGTTCTGTGCTTGGGTCAGTTCACTTTAATGTATGTATGTATGTGTGTTTGTGTGTGTGTGTGACTGTATGCTTCCAATTGGCAAAATTATTATTGGTGTCTATCTCCAGCAGTAACTGCGTGAGAGGCAGGGTCCACCCCGGACAGGTTGCCACTTCAACACAGAGACACTCAGGACAAACAACCATGCACTCACACATTTAAACCTAAGGGCAATTTATAGACCCCCAGGGTCTCACATCTGCCCCACTGTTCAGCCCTAACCCAGTTATAGAACGATGTGGTTGTATATTGCATAACCAGTACAGTCTGTAAAGAAAACATTCAATTGATTATTAAATTACCTTCTTATTTGAACTGTGTATCACTCGGAGAGACTGCCGAACTCTTAGTTTCCAAATACATTCTTGTACAAATGCCCTTTGCACAATCAATTCTGCACATACAAATGGTTTTAAAAATACTCACCTGTACATTGTGATTTTCTCCTGCATTGTTTACATTTCAATTGTTTACTTTTAAATCACTGCTGCACCTTATACTGTAATTTAATTTACTGCAATTTACAAGCTGTATGGTGGTGAAGATTCTCAGTCATCCAGGTCATGGTCATTCCAAAAAAAGTAAAAAAACAAAACAACTGGACGTTTTTTTCCGAATTTTGAAGACGCTTCGCTTCCCATCCAGAAAGCTTTCTCAATTCAAAAAGTCTGGAGTAATGTGGAGTACCAAGCTTTATACTACTGCCCAAACAAAGGCCTTGTAATGGCTTAGATAACATGCAAATTCAACCGAAACAGGTCCACCTCTTAGTAATGCGCGGTCGTTAAAGCCATTGAGCCAGCAGATTGAACCGAAACTGGTCCACTCCTCTGTAACGAGGAGTCGTTAGGGTTGTTATTGGCCTGGCTTAAAGGAACGACGTTTTGATCCCCCATATGAGGGTGAGAATTGAGGTGATGATTGGGTTCACCTCCCAGGTCTGGACACCCCCCCCCCCCTCCACCTTGTCTGGTGCCTCGACCCGCTGCTGCGTTGGTGGTCCTCAGTGTCCGGGGCTGGTTGCACGGGTGTGTGCTGGGCCTGGGCCCCGGGGCTCTGTCTAGAACCTGCTGGGGGGCGGGGGCCTCGGGTCCCTGGGGCCCATGGCTGGATCCACTTCGGCGTAGCTGGCTACCGGCAGAGCCCACAGGCTCGTCGCCACAGTTCCCAGGGGCTTCGGTGCTGTTGGGGGATTCCTGGGGCTCCTCTCTGTGATGGGGGAGGCAGCTTTCCCTGTGTTGGTCCCTCTTCAGCCCCTTTGCTCTGGGGGTCCTTTCGGGCATCTGGGGTTCTGGTTTCCCCGGTGTCTGACTTGACACTCATTGGGGGCGGGTCATTGGCTCCTCACAACCACTATTGAGCATTTTTCTTATGGATAAACTTTACGTACACAAGTGCACTCTCACAAACACCTACAGGTGCTTGGATTCAGGTACTTACAGATTCACTTCTATAAAACCTCTATCATTAGTTTTGGCTGTCATTTTGTACATCTTGTATTAGATAATACTATGTATTTTTCAATGATAATATTTTTTTATTACTGCATCATGAACTGTATTTGTAGAATTTCCTCCAAATTTCCAGCTGCAGTTTCCTCCATTAAGGCTTCAGCAGGATCTAATAGAAAACATGGGATATGTCAGTATTTTTACAGATACAAATGCAGCGAGGGACTTGACCGACGTTTATTTTAACAGCCACACCCTTTAATCCCATCTCCTGCGTTTTATCTCGGATTAACGTCCAATAGAGAGGTGCCAGGGAGAGATGTTTTCAGTGGCGCTTTGGTGAGTTAATCTCAGTTTTGACAGCACAGATCATGCAAAGGGGATTTCCCCTGGGGTGGTTTTACACCCTCCTCTACTTCCAAATTTTCATTTACTCCATATTTCAGTTTAAATAACTGAGTCTTTGTTTCCAGAAAAAAGCTCATCTTGGTGATTCTTAGAAGTTAACAGTAAAAACACCAAAGAGCATTGACTGCACAGTCAAGATTGCCTTGAATGAAAGACAAATAGAAAAACGGCTCCTTGGCTGCATGTAGGGTCATCTGTCAAGAGTATTGCTGTTTTGGGGACTGGAAGCCATTAAACCAGATGAAAAATGCTCAAGCAATGCAGAAAAAGCTTTGCGCCGCTGCAAAACAGTACTGATCGAATCAAAAATAAAAGATGATCTGTTTTTAGATTAAACAGAAAGCTTTATGAAATTCTTCTAGACGTTTTAAGGCTGTTGCTTCAGGGAAAACGCTGAATACTGATTATTTTTACTCCTGAGACACTAATGATGGTTGTATTTCAAGGTTAAAGACTCAAAATACCGGTTTCTTATGTTTAGGTAGTCTGTGTCACAGATAAGCAGTGATTAACTGAATTTGAGATTCAGAGACGTCTCCTGGTTTGAAGAGCGTTTAGATTCAGCGTCTGAGCTGCCTGGCACAAAACAATCCGTTTAACCCTGTAATCACAGCAAATCTCGTTATGTGAGGATGAGAAGAGAGACGTGATCATGTTTTCTGGCAGAGAGCGCCAGCATCTGTGGGTTACACACTGTGTGGCTGTGGCGCAACAAAGAGGGCTGCAGACGTCGTAAAAACAGCCTTCAGCTTATTTTCTCTGTAGTTTAACTTCAGTATTTACTGTCGGTAAATATTTTCCTATTAATGTATGGTAAGATGTTTTGAGACGGACAAACTTTACTCCTTCAGTTCTTGTCAGGTCTAAGCACCTAGAACATCATATAAACAGGGAAAGAAAGGCACAAAGACAATTAGTTTGGTTGTCAGAAGATACGTTCAGGTTATAAACATCTTAAGGAATTTCCTGGAAAAACCTGTAGCTCATAGAAAGTGGAATTTCCTGGCCATAAGGATCTGAAAAGGTCAAAGTTTTTATCTTTTAGCAATTTAAGCACCATAAAAAAGTATGTACCCCCTTTGGCCTCGCTGAAATGCCTCAGATCAAGCTAACTTTAATATTAAACAAAACGTGAATACAAAATTCATCCAATGAACGGTTTTCTAGCATGGTCTGTCTGTTTACGGTCATCCCACGGCACATTAACCAGATTTAAGCCTTTACTTTGACTAGGACACTCCAAAACCTCAATTTATTTGTTTGATTTTAGTGTTTATATTAATTTATTTTTCTCTTTGTGTGCTCTTAGAATATTTTTATTTTTTTTACAGAATGGCTTCTACTAAGAAGTTTCACCCTGCTCCATGTTCTGTACTCTTTCCAGATTAATAGATATCAGTGACTTTGTTGCTGGATCACCACACGATGTGTTCCTTCAAAAAGTCTTGAGGTGATTCCTTAATTCTACGGATCAGGCAGATATCAGGATTGGTTCTGGCTAGTAAAATTAAAACAAATTCCATTATTCACAGTTAATTATGTTGCTCTATGATATACAAACGTAGAAAGTACTCCTGGATCAATGTGAGCTTCTGTGCTTTCTGTGTCTCTGCTCTGTCTTCTCTAAGCCCCAGTGGGTCGAGGCAGATGTTCACACTGAGCCTGGTTCTGGTTCTGTTGGAGGTTTTCCTCCCTGTTAAAGGGGAGTTTTCCTCTCCACTGTCGCTTCATGCATGCATCGGTATAAGGGATTGCTGCATAGTTAGCGACTCAATGGCAACAACTGTGCCTGTGGCTCCATGTTCATCCAGGAGGAGTGAATGCTGCAAGTCAATAACTGGATGCAACCTGCTGAGAAAACTTGTAATAAAACCTGTTTGGAGAATTTGATGGAATAGTCTTTGGAAAGAGCCTGGAGATGACATGTTGTGAAATGATGTTGTACAAATGAACTGGTTTACCTTATTAATCATTTTTGCAATATTGAGCTATAAAGTTTGGCTGTATAAACTTTGCCCCTAATAAATGGAAGCATAATCTGTTCTATCTGAAGCATTTAAGTAGGATATAAAGCCAAGACAATAAGAAAAGGGCAAATATTGTGATCAACATTTGAAAAAACAAAAAAGCATTATTTCTGGGTTATGGGTGCTGTTTTAGTTAAAGTGATATATCCCCCCCCCCCCCCTCCGATCTGTCAGAAGTTGGAAGGTGGGATGAAGAAGGTCCAACACTGATGGACACGCTTCTCCACAGGCTGAACACTCAGAGTGGGTTCCTGAGTCCAGGCAAAGCTTCTCTGAGGATTTCTGAATCCCACAATAAAAAAAAAATGAAAACCTGATTTTCACAGAAACGGTTAAACCTGTTAAACCAACGGGAACCGCTCCCAGTTCCATAAAATAAAAAGTTGATGATAATCTCTGGGCTTCAACCATGGGTCTAGTTTCAGAAAGCATCACCTGTACAGTATTGCACACTGTTGTTCTTCTCTGTGGGGACCGGTTTAACTGTGATTTATGTCGCGTGCGAAAGCTTTGCATCTCTAAAACTAATAAAGCCATAAAGAAATAGAAGAACACTAAAGTCGGCCTGGAGACAAAGAGCCAGTTGTTGCTCGGCTGGGAAGTGGTGTCGGTGGCACATTTCATTTAAGCGAAGACAATGGCTGACAGTTCATTGACTACCGTCATTAATTACTCCTCCTCTCTGCTCTTTGTCTTCGCTTTTACTTCAACTCCATTCAAGTCAAGTCTAATTTTATTTTCCGGTTACCACTGAGGGCGACCTCTATTTTTAATCAGGAACCTCGGGACTAAAGACGGCGCTGTTCTCTGGTGCAGTCAAACCGTCTTGGTTCTGTTACTCAATTAATCTATCAGCTCCGTCATAAAGAATGAACCCTTTGTTAAGGGATATCGCCTCCTCTGGCAGATCTAAGTGGCATTTTAGAGAAAGAATAGCTACATCCTCCATTGTCCCACTGCCATCATCTTTTGTTTGCAGCTGACAACATCCGTGTCAAAGGCAGAACCGTTGCAGTTAAAAGTCCGGATGAGCTGAGTTTATCCTGAAGACCAAAGAGCCTTGAGGGAAACAACACAACTTCAGGAAAAGGGCAAAGGTGAAGAGGCTGGGAACCTTCTCAGTTAGCTTGTCTGTTAGCTTCTCAGTGAGCTTGTCTGTTAGCTTGTCTGTTAGCTTCTCAGTTAGCTTGTCTGTTAGCTTCTCAGTTAGCTTGTCTGTTAGCTTGTCTGTTAGCTTCTCAATTAGCAAGGCTCCAAAAGGTTCCTGTAGCCCAGCTGGTTCCTTGTGAGGGAGGTGCATCAAAACCAAAAAATGCAAGAGATGAACACTGGAAAGGATGCGATCTGCTCAGGATTGTGCTGAAGAGCGTTTGTCAGAATGAGTTAGCTGGTTCCTAAAGCTAAGCACACGGACTATTGGTCAGGATCTGACGTTTCTGGGCGGTGACCAGTCAGCTGAATCAAAATGGAAGATAGAAAAATTTATCTTGACATATAATGAAGTGAGGAATGCTTTCTTTTAATTGAACCCTTAAAAGGATTGTTAAATTACCCACCATTCTTCCTCCTCTCGTAGCTCCAGAACTGGTCCCAGTCAGCCGCCGGCTCTGATCTCCCGCTGCCTTACCTCTGTTGTACGGCTGATTTTCCCCCCAAGCAGGAAAACAGTTTCAGATCCTGGACAGATGAACGCACCGTGGGAGATGGCCGTGATCCAGCCGTAGCTCCTGGACTCCCTGAGCTGGGAGCTTCTCTGGAGTATCCAACAGATCCTCCAGAGAATGAGGAGAGCAGAAAATGAACCTTCTCAGCCTCCATAGCGACAGGGAAGATGGTTAATGGAGCACGTTTTGACCCTAAAGCAAACTCGGGTCAATATTCCTGCTACAAACGGTAACAGCAGTGCCCACCAGAAGCGTCTTGAGGACAATAAACTGAATTTACAAGGATTTACTCACTCTTAGGGATTTAATAGGAACTGCTGTATGTAAAATTTTACGCCATCAGTAAAACAAATAAAACGGCGTTCCTCTGCAGCCTTCGACAGGCAGATAAAAAGATGAACGTCCCGTTTTCCCCGGTGTGTGTTTGTGTGAGAGCGCAGGGTTCAGAGGGAAAATGCTTACTAGCTGGAAAGTGTCAGGCTGATGAGCCCACAGCGACCTTCTCCGCCATGTCACCTGCTGACATGAGCAGGAAGCTGGGAATGGGCTGTCTGCGGGAATGCCTGATTGTGTTCGCCTTAACTTTATCATGTTTTGATTTCCTGGATGTTACGGCCTGATTCTGATGATAACCGGCCTTTCTGTCAGCAGTCAGCATAAAAAGCTCCTGTAAGCATTTCTCCTTCTCATCAACCTCACTACTACACACACATGTGCATTTTTGTTGATCTGCAGTTGTTTTACAGCTCTACAGTGCAGCTGTCTTTCTGCTCTGCTCTTCCCATCAGCTGCACAGCTCGAAGAATAAAAAATATCTACATTTATAATCCTCCTCATTGCTGCATATCAATCCTCACTCTGCCTCTCGTTCGTGCAGCCCTCCTCTTTCACTCTAATTGTTCAGGGGGTCCAAACTGGAGACATTTCCATCAGCTGGCGTCCGCCTCCACCAGCACCGACTGTCCACTGTGGCTCTACGCTCCTTCAGGAGGAGTGAATGCTGCTTGGAGAGACTTGATGCAACCTGCTGGGTTTCCTTAGAGAGGAAACTTTCTGACCAACCTGGAGGATCTGACAAGTTGATTTTGGAAAGTGCCTTGAGATGACGTGTGTTGTGAATCGGTGCTATATAAATGAAACTGAATTGAATTGTCGCAACATTAGTGTGTGAAATATCACAACTGCAAAGATTGCCTACACAGCTTGGGGTCGACATGCATCCATGTTCTGCATCTCGCCAACATACCGGGCCGGCTGGATGGACCACGGCTGATGGCTGTTTTAGTGACAGGTGCTGGAGCATGACAGGAAGTGCCGAGGACATTTTCAGTAAGTTTTCAGCTTGCTTGTTGTATGATCAATATTTTCTAAATTTTCAACAATAGTTTTCCAGCCACCTATTTTCCTGGTATTCTGCTGTTTGAACCTTTAACTGAGGAACAAGGCTGCAGGGAACCAGATTGTCTATGAAAACTCCTCCTGGATGCTCACACAGCAGTGGACCTGGTGCTGGTTGTGATCAGGTGCTGCTGGGCTGATGGACTCACCTCTGCCTGTTTCTCTGAAATGTTTGTTGTTCTGATCGTAGGTCTGAAATGACTCCCCCTGCCCCAGAACCTCAGCAGGTGTTTAACAGGTTCTTAAATTATTTCAGTCTAACTCCAGCTCTGCAAAAACACAACAATTCCAAATAATTCAGTTCGGACAAATCTGTTGATTTTGTTCTGGTTCTCCTCTACTTTCTCGATCAAACTTCAGTCTGACCTTCATGGTTTCCTCCTTGCTCTCGTGAAAGTTAAACTTGTCAAAGTCTCTTTCTGGTTGCGCAGACATGCAGAAAAACCTGCTGGAGGTCCAAGGATGGAAAGTTGGTTTTTCTGGAGACTTCTTTTAGCGTCTTGCCGTTTGCTTTCAGGATGAACTTGCTTGGATGGTCAGACCTGGGCCCGTTTACCGATGCTTTGACTTTCAGAATAATTTCTGTGCAGTGGAATGATGATTTCAGATAGTTTGAGACCCATTTAAAGCCCTTACCAGACGCCATCTCCATCCTGAAGCCATCGGACAGATCCTTGCATCTCACTCGCTCTCTTCAACTGTCAGGAGCAGCAAACTAAACGTCTGAGGTTTAAACCGAGCAAACCTCCTTCATAATGCTGAATAACAATGTTTTCATCTAACCTGACAAAAGCCAGCTGTATGTCGCTCCGCCTAGCTCCACTCACATACATCTGGGACACCGCCGGTAGAGAATGATTTCTCCAACCAAATTTATGGTCTGGCCAATCAGGACGCAGGGCTGGAGTTTCATAGATGTGACGTAGTGGAGACGCAACCATGACGTGAGACTGTTTTGATAGCAATGGCGGCTCGTTGAGGAAGCAAGCGTTAGCATTGATGCTGCTATTTCTTCCGTGTTGTCCAATCTACCTAATATTGTTTCATTAAAAGAACATCAGAGAACGCCTCTGAAGGCTTTTGTTGGTGGAAACCATGTTTTCGCCCTTCTCCCGACCGGATTTGGCAAGTTTTGTTTTCGGTTAGCGGTTAGCGTGAACCATGTTAGGAGGCCTTTAGTCCTCAACGCGGTCGCCCCGGAATCGACTCTGATCCGCGGCGCTTTACGGCCTGTCTTCTCCCCTCTTCCTGTCAGCTCACTGTCAATAAAACGCATGCCACTAGAGCCGCAAACACATAAAAAAAAAAAAAAAAAAAAAGTTTTTTTTTTTTTTTCCTGCGTCGCTCTCATCAGCATCACGGTGTGAGTGGTTGAAATAGCACGTCAATAAAGATGACAGACAAGTGGCTTATCCAATCATATGCAAGAATTTTTGATAAGGCCCAGCCTTCAGTAAAGGCAATTCCTATGGCGGTGTCCCAGATGTATGTGAGTGGAGCTAGGCGGAGCGACATGCATCTGGCTTTTGTCAAGTTAGTTTTCATCTGCGTGGGATTGTAGTCATTATCTATGGGAATAAATCAGGGCCTTTCCTCGTTTATTCCTGACCAAAGATTTATTTGAAAAGGTCTTTCCTTCAGTTTTGTTCATTTATATTAGTTGTAATTCGCTGTTTTCTATTGTAATATCTATATATGTCCAGATATGAAAATACCACAGGCAGGCATAGGGTGTCCTGATAATGTCACAGTGGAAAGTTGCATTAGGTGACCGTTTTAATGTGTAACTGACAGTAGTTAGGAGCTAAAATTGCATAAAAAACAAAGAGTTAATTTTTCTAACTGGTTGCAGTTTATTTTATCACACAATGATAATAAATAAAAACCTTTTTATATCTGGTTCCTTTCTGGTCGGTTGCGTCGTCTCGTGCATGAAGATGTGGAATTCCTCCGTTTTCTCATCTTCTGTGTCCGCAGCACCTCCCCTCCTCCTTCGCAGGTATTGATTTGGCGATCTGAGCGCGGCGGCGAGCGGAAGGCAAACAAGCGGCCCGAGGCCCGACAGAGGCCTCATTATCCGGGACTGGTTGTGTGAGCCACGTGGCTCACGAAGCATACCTGAGGTCAAATGTTCGGCGCCGGGCCTGATCAAAGAGAACAGCTTGGACTGATATGCTCCATTTTCCTTCATCGCTCCCTCTCTCTCTTGCTGTCTCATTTGTTCTGCAGCGGCTTCAGTCACAAACTCAGCTGGAGGTTGAATCGACTGGGGAGGCAGGAAACTGAAGCAGCAGGTCCAGGCGTGATGAGGGGAAGTGATGGAGAGACATTGTTTTGGGCTTCGGGGATCTTCTTAAGGCTGTGCATCATGTTCTTAAGCTACACCTGATTCTGTTCCTGTTTTCCAAGGCAGGATTACTGGGATAAATGCTGATAATACGCATTTCTGAGTAAAAACACCCTTCAGCTGTCCATAGAATGAAGCTGTTTGGTTTAAAAGCAAATGTTTTCTAGCCATCCAGATGTTCAAATGGAAGTTCTCTTTTAAATGAGATTTGTAGAACGTTTTTTTTTTTTTTTTAAATTAAAAGCTTCCACCACTGCAGAACACATGTCTGACAAATACTAATTTTTAGGATAAGAACGACCGTCCATCAACTCATTTTGGTCTTCCTACCCGAGGTTTAGTGGCAGGAGCAGCGAACCCAGAGACAAACTCAGGATCTGCAGGCTGGTCTCTGCCAGACCAGGAAAATACCAACCGAAGACTCGGCATCAGGTGCAGAAGATAGTGCCGCTGATCCAGGAACGCTTTTAGGAGGAAATATACTTACCTGGGATCAGTTTTCGGAGAGTTGTGATCAGATGCAGAATACTAACCCAAGGCCTTGTTCTGGAGAACGTATTTGGTGTCCCAGGTGGAGATTAAGGGTAAAATGCTGGTCTGGTACCAGGTTCTGGAGAAAAACAACAAAGACTTGGGATTTGGTGCGTTAGAAACACTGAACTTTGGAGAAAACACTTGCTGTCCACGTTTAGAGAGGAAATAAGCGAATCGTTACGTCCCAGACATGAGAAAATCCTGCCCTAGTCGCCCCAACATGCCCGACTGTCTGCTGGTTCTGGTTAAATAGAAACAACAACACCCGGGCCTTATTTCTTTGTGATTTACGACCCGGTGCCATTTGTTTGTTCGTTCGCTCGCTGTTTGCTGGAGACGCCGCTCGGCGCGGCGGCACATCAGCCGTGCAGTGAGTCCGGACCGGTCGTATTTATAGATCAGCCTGTCAGGAGACGGAGCCGGGAGCCAGAGGAGTAATGATGCGCCACAAATGGGCCTCATCCAAAACTCATTCTCACACATAGGAACACATGCAGCCCTATTAACCTTCACACCCACACAGGAAGCCGACAACACGCGGACACAAACATATTTATTACATTTTTAATAGATTTAAAGCCTGGAGGCACCTCGTTCATCAGCCTGTACGGAAACAGCATAATTACATTAACTCTCTTAAAAATAAAACACTTTCTAGTCTAGTCAGCGTCACCAGAAAGCCTGCAATAAGTCACCGAATCCCAGTCCTGCAACGTGTGATCCATCATTTTTAGATAACATTGAACTTTTCACCTGAAACAACCATTTTCATTTCTACCCAACTTGATTCAATCGTGATTGAGTCAGATCTGGATTATTTTAGTTGGTTTATCTTTATACATAAGACCACGAGTGAAAGGCAGTCTGTATGCCCTCAACGTTTACTGGAACCCTCTGTAAATGGACAAAAGGCCTCAACATAAATACATTTTCATTGCAGAAGCATGATCTCACACTGTAACTTCATGCATATTAACAACCAAAAGTTATTTCCATCTTGTTGCCCTTTGTGTTTCTAGGTGGAGGAGCTGGCCATGTGCCTGACGAGGCGTTTAGCTGAAGCGGTGTGCTTGTTTTTTAGGCAAATATATATGTTCAATTCAATTCAATTCAATTTTATTTATATAGCGCCAATTCATGAAACATGTCATCTCAAGGCACTTTGCAAAGTCAAATTCAATCATATATCATATCTATAATGTCTGTAAATATTGGTTTATTAGCCGAAACAACTAGATTAATATTGGATTTTGTTACTGGCCCAGATTTTAATATGGGTGCATCCCTAGCTTTATATCTTAATTTACTTTTTTACTTTTTGCTTCCTTGGTTGGTTGTTGGGGAGTCAGGTGATTAAATTTCATTTAATCAGCAGTGAGTACATTTGTTTATAAATGTAATTCTTTATTTTAATGATTTCCACGCCCCGTTAGCACACAGCTCCAACAACTCATCAGCTACTGCGGTTGTCTACGTGGCAGGAAAGGAAAACCCGGACGAGCCCCCACTTGTGTTAGGCAAAGGCAAAGCAAATTTATTTGTATAGCACATTTCAGTGCAGAGACAATGCAAAGTGCTTTACATGATTAAAATATAGAAAAGAAAAAACAGAATAAAAGCAAGTAGGAATACAATTTAGAAACAAAATAGAACATGGGAGAATAGAAACTAAAAGCAAACATAAGGTGTGGTCAGAGCGGATTGACCTCTTCCTCGCCCTGCTGTGGTTTTCAGGCTTATGGAAACCGTTTAGATAGATTTCTACAGCTAACGGTTGGAAGAGAACATTAAATGGCTGAACAAGGCTTTATTGGGCTCCCTGCATGCAACCTGCCCTCTACTTAATGTTTTAGACAAGAAAAACAAAACCAGCAAAATAATTTCCCTCTGCAGTTTCCTACAAGATCAGAATTAAAAAATGCAAAAATGGAACCAAAAGTAGGTAAAATTGTCTTGAAATCAATGTATTTTCCCTTGATTTGAGCAGGTAAATAAGACTATTTGCCAATGGAATAAGATTTTTGTACTTCAAATAAGAACAATTCATCGCAGTCATCCTATTTCAAGTGCAGGATGTCTAATTATCTTATTTTGGTCCCATTTAGCTACTCAAAGCTAGCAAAAATACACTAATTTCAAGAGAATTTGACTTACTTTTAGTTCCCCTTTTGCAGTGTAAACCTTCTAGATTACATGCCAACATTCAGTGTGGTGGAAATCTGACACCGTGAACCAACCATGGACCCAATGAAGGAGCGCAGCATCAAGCTGAGGCGAGTCTGCTTAAGGGAAGATAGATGGAGCTACTGTGCATACGGGACGATCGTGAAAGGAAACCCGGTAGAGGCTGGAACGGGTCGGATCAGAGCATATCCGATAGTTACAATGACCTAGTCAAAGCCCAGACCCAAACCCGTCTGAGAATCTATGGCAAGACTTCTCAGCTTTTACTCTGTAAACATTCGCTGACATTGCTCAGTGAGGTCAAATCTCTGCCTGCTTTCACATCTCATTTAAATGACTAAATCGTTTAACTTGAAGAACGGCTGTGGAAATAATATCTGTTCTAGAATCAGGTGTGTTGGACGTATCTAACACCTGCAGGACACTGGGTGTCCCTTTCACCATGCATAACTCAGCATTTCTCCCTGTAAAGTACAAAACTGCAGAAAAGTCTGGTTTTGATATTTGGTCTGCAGTGTTTGATACCAACACAACAATTAAAGCGATGACTTGTGTTCAGAGGAGAGGAACGCTCAGTCGGGGTGCAGCAGCAGCAGCAGAGGGACTCACACTGAGACAGAACTGAGCTCACATGCACTCCTTTCCTGCTCCATCCCGGAGCGAAGCGAACAGCAGCCAGAAGTTCCCCATTAAAGGTGCCATCATTATGAAGGCGGCCATCAAAAGCAGGAGCAGGCAGCAGCTGCATCTCTGCGCTCATTATTAATGCAGCTGTTGAATCGCTCACAGACGAGCTGATCTTTGTTCCCATCTGCCTCCGTCCCCACTCGGAGTCACCTCGCTCCTGCTGTCCTCGCCTGCTTTCATACCCAGAAAGCAGCGGGAGGGTTCCTGAAGCTCGCCGGCTGTTTTTCTGGGCCAGCATATCTGTAAATAATCACCATGTTGCGCCTGGTTGTGTTGATCCTCACCAAGAATCTCCTGCCGTTCATTTATTTCACTCGACCACTGCGTCCTGCGGTTCTCCAGCCCTTCTGCAAAGATTTACTTACAAGTAATGTAGAAATCAATATTTGTCCTATATTTTGGGATTTCTTTGCTTCCAGATGTATTTTAACCTCTACAAAAATTTTTTTTGCCCTCCCTCCCATTCCTTGGTTATCAAAAGTTAAAAGGGAGGTTCCCTCAGAAAGTCATGGTCTCTATTTACATAAACAAATGCAACATATCCGTATGCCCTTATATTAATTTGTCATTATGAATGTGAAACACCAGCATTAATGACACTTTTTAAGCTGGTTTAGTTAAAAAAAAACACGTCCAACCTGAAGCAGGGTTGTAAAACTACTCTTCTATTTTCAAGTTGGCATCTTCTTCATCTCGTGTTCAACTTCTCGTCATTGTGTTTGGGGAGCTATTGTGCCAGCAGGAATTTACCTGTAAAGGAGAAACCTTTAGCTTCAGTTTTAGTTCTCAAAGGTTTAAAGAATGTCTGCGGCAGTCACACGAATGACTAACTACGCCCGGCCTTAGCAGTAGCTACATTTACATGGACGAAAGTAATCGGAATAATTCAATTCAATCCGATCCGATCATCATATTCCTTGTGGAATATGATGATCGGATTAAACTCAGTCAGAATGAGATTGTAATTCAAATGAGAGGGGTGGTTTATGCTGATTGATAATCTGATCGACATGCATGTGAACGCTGGTCAGAATCCAGTTATTCCAAATATGGCAAACTGACCGGACTGCGCATGTGCGCCCGACGTAAACGTGACGTATTTCCTCGTTGTTGAGTGGCAGAAAAATGTTGGGAAGCAAAACTGTCTGTGCTCCTATATAACCTTTCTATTAGAAACATTTAAAGAGTTCAAAATTATTATTTATTCAGTAACATTTCAACCGTCATCAGAAGCTGGTGCAAGTCCAGCCTCGGCGCTGAGAAAACAAACGAACTGGTATAAAACTGCTTTATTTACTATTTTTGTTGTTTAGCAAAGACGGAAGTTCTTCTTAACAGTGCATGTCAGAGCGGTTCTATTTTAAATAAAGCCAGGTGCATAGAAACGCTAATTATGATAGGATTAATTAATTGCGTGCCCATATAAGCGGTACAATCTGATTTAGTTTTTTAATCTAGATACATTTCGCTCCGATCGTGACATTTTGAGCATGGACACATGGCTGTTGATAAGACCCAGAGGTTCTGCCACTCACATCGGCCTTCTTTCCAACGTTGCTTCATTTCATTGATATTTGCAGACTAATTTTTGCACAACTTGATGAGATCTAACAGCAGCATAATCAGTCATGTCTGGACTAAGCTTTTGCAGCAGTTTGCGTTTTCCTTTTCCAGCCATTCTGTGGTAGATGTGCTGCTGCGGTCGGGATTATTGTCCTGTTCAGGTCAAGCTTCAGCTCTTTGACCAACAGCCTCCTATTTGTCTCTGCGATAATTTGACATACAGCGGCGTTTGTGGTGGAGTTAGAGACAGCGAGATGACGATCCCAAATCATCAGCAGTCTTGCTTGATAGCTCCTTGTGGTTCATTCAGATACAGTCCTAGAAATAAACCAAACATTCAGTTTATCTAATCTTTCTGTCATGAACTTTAACATTTCAAATGCTAACAGAGGGGTGTAGAATTGGACATAGAGTTTGTTTGTTTTTCTTCTCAGAGCTTCATTAAATCCTCTGATGTATGGACTGAATTTTGTTCCATTATTGTTGCAAACAAAGAACACGTTCTGTAAATGAAATTTTAAAAAAAATGCAATCCAAAAATGTAACTTTGCAAAACTTCTAAATCAAAAAAGGTTTTGAGAGTTACTTTGGTGTTTTCTAAAATTTTATCTTTTCAAAATAAATGTTTTTATTTTTATTTCACTTTTTTTTTTCAAAACAAATGTTACAAATTTCTCTTTTTCAGATTATGTGTGTGTCTTCTCTGGGGTCTCTTCCCAGTGGGCGTGCCCAGAACCCCCCAAAGGTAGGTGCCAAGAGCCCAAACTGCCTCAACTGACCGCTTTTGGAAGTACGTGCTATAAAAAATACCAGATCAGAAATCTGACTAAACTCCTGCTTTCTAGCGGCGGCCACATTGATGATGATCAAAAAGCAAATCCGCGGGATCGGCAGCAACAGGCTGCAAATTTATCTCTTGCATCCAGTAGTAGAACAACTCCTGAAGTTTACAAAGTCAGGATTAAAAAGGCATCTATCAGTGTATTAATGCACACACAAAATGCTCCAACACACCTTCAGCAAAGGCTTGTTCTGTAGTTCGCCCACTCCCAGATCCACAAAACCCATGCAGATTTGTGATAACGGCAGTATTAGCTGAATTATTTATGGATCCTCAGTGGGGAAAATCAGCCACAGGCACATCTTCTGCATCTGCCAGCTATTAACAGCCAAGCAGACATCATGGAGTCTGCGTCCCGGTTCTGTGTGAAACTGACACTCTCTTCAAGCCTTAATGGCTTTCACTTCGTCAGGCGGATGGCGGAGATGAGTTTCATTCTTTAATTTCCTGCCGTTTATTTTGCCTTTTAACCCCAGCTAGCGGAGAGACGTTGTGACGATGAGCAGTTGTAACACATCAGCCGAGACTGATGGATACAGAGATGTTGAGATTTCTCAACCCTGTTTTGTAGATGCTGACACCAGAGACAACGAGGCTCTTCTCACTTGGAGGAGATAATCTGATTTCAGGGGGTCATGCACTCATTTTAAAGCTTTCATCTGATTTATTTCACTGCGTTTTTCAGGGCATGGTCACAGAATCTTGAATGTTACAAATGTAAAAGAAACTAAAATACAAAAAGCTTAAAAAAAGGCAACTTATTGTTTATAATGTTACATTTTTAGTAATTCTGTGTAAGAATTGCTCTCTGATTTGCTTTTGCCAGCTTTACACGTTTCACAAAATCCAAATAAATTTTTCTCAAAGTAAAAGCTTAATTTCGATGTGGATTTTGAAAATGTACTTTAGACAAAGTGGTTGAAAAGCAACACCTAGGCTTGTGAGCAGAGGCATTAACACCTCTACCACCGTTTCCCTCTTCAGACTCATCTGGACCTAACCAGCAAGGATCGGGGCGGATCTAGAGAAAAAAAAGATGAAATGCATGATAACAGGCCAGTTTCCTTTTTTTTTAAGAAGGGTATATATGTATACATAAAGTAACACCCAGGATGAAATTTGTTTAACTTTATGGATCGTTTAATAATGCATTAATACAATGACTTTATAAGTGATCAGCAGATCTGTGCATTGTTCAAGAGATAACTCCTAAAGAAAAGCAGGAATTTCTTTCCTTATCAGAACAGAAACTTAATGAGGATTAAATTAATTCTACCTGATGATTTTTTATCTAACTTTTTAAAACTCCAGTGTAGCATCTACAGATTACATAATAGTGAATAACACACGTCTCCCTCTGTCAAAGTCCACCGGCTGAATGCAAAAATGTTTTTCAGATAAAAGCATTAAGTTATCACGACCCGACAATTAATACAGAAAACCAAGTGCTGCACTGTCCATCAACATGGGATGTAGATGCACCTTTCATTGTTTCCTATATGCACCCGCACTGGCTTCTGATCGTTAATTTAAAAGCTCTTGATGTGACACAAAGCTGTAAGTATTTATTTAATTTGGTGGTAAAGTGGAGAATGACACACTATGCTTTTTAAAACCTTTGACACAATCGTGTTCATATGAATTATTGTGACAAACAACGCTGGTTTTACTCGACATATAAGTATAAGAAAAGTGTTTATATTGTGAATATAATTGGGGGCATTTTAGGACCTGGGAATATTAGACCAGTCATTTTAAATTAAAATGATACCGGACATGTTGTTCCAGTACTTTGCCGGGTTTTAATTAAGTTTGAATTATTGTGAATGAAATGGAAAAAAGCTTTGCAATAACTTAACTTGGTTTAAATTCTTTGTCAGTAGTTGAACTTAGACTTAGACTTAGACTTAGACTTTCTTTATTGTCATTTTGTATACACAGAGTGCATACAGAACGAAATTTCGTTTTCACACAGCTCAGAAATATTGCAGTAACTCTACAGGATACCTTGCGGTGAATTACAGTACAGGATAAAGTGCAGTGATAAATCGCAGTCACTTACAGGATAAGTTTCAATTGACTTCCGGATAAAGTGCAGCAGTGAACAGTAGGCAGTTGAAATGTAAACAATGTAAAACAAATGTAAACAAATATGCAGTAAGGTGCAGCAGTGTTTTAAAAGTAGACAGTTGCATTGTACAGTTTTGCAGTACGTTTCCCGGTAAGGTGCAGCAGCAATTTTGCAGGATACAATACAATGTGCAAATGTGCAAATCAGCGAGTCGAGTGTGGTACACAGTCTGTTTTTTATACTTCAGCAGTTCAGCAGTTCAACAGTCTGATGGCAGCAGGGAAAAAGCTTTTGCAGAACCTAGTGGACCTGCAGCGGATGCTGCGGAACCTCTTTCCAGAGGGCAGCAGGGAGAATAGTCTGTGGTGGGGGTGTGAGGGGTCCCTGATGATGTTACGGGCTCGAGACACACAGCGCTGCGATGAAATGTCTTTAATGGAGGGAAGAGGAGCCCTGATGATCCCTTCTGCTGTCCTCACCACTCTCCTCACGTTCTTCCAGTCGGAGGCACTGCAGCCTCCACACCACACAGAGAGACAGCTGGTCAGAATACTCTCTATGGTGCTTCTGTAGAAGGTCGTGAGGATGGGCGGGGGCAGGTGGGCTCTCCTCATCCTCCGCAGAAAGTACAGTCGCTTCTGTGCCCTCTTCACCAGTGACGTGGTGTTCACAGTCCAGGTGAGGTTGTCCGTGATGTGCACCCCCAGGAACTTGGTGCTGCTGACCACCTCCACCGCTGAGTTGTTGATGAGCAGTGGAGCATGGTGAGGCCGGTTTTTCCTGAAGTCGACGATGATCTCCTTCGTCTTCTCCACGTTCAGGATCAGGCTGTTGTCTCTGCACCAGCCCACCAGCTGCTCCACCTCCTCTCTGTAGTCCTGGTCGTTGTCGTCTCTGATCAGGCCCACCACCGTTGTGTCGTCTGCAAACTTCACGATGTGATTGGTGGTGAACCTGGGGACGCAGTCGTGTGTCATCAGGGTGAACAGCAGGGGGCTCAGGACGCAGCCCTGAGGGGAGCCCGTGCTGAGGGTGATGACATCAGAGGTGTTCTGTCCGACCCGGACTGACTGAGGTCTGTTGGTGAGGAAGTCTAGCAGCCAGTTTCGTAGGGGTGTGTTGAAGCCCAGATGCTCCAGTTTTCCCACCAGATGTTGTGGGATGATGGTGTTGAACGCTGAACTGAAGTCCAGGAACAGCATCCGCACGTGCGTGTTCTTCTCCTCCAGGTGTGCCAGGCTCAGGTGAAGAGCAGAGGAGATGGCGTCCTCAGTGGAGCGCTTCCGTCGGTAGGCAAACTGGAACGGGTCGAGTGTTGGGGGGAGACTGGAGACGATGTGTTCCTTTACCAGCCTTTCAAAGCACTTCATCATGATGGGAGTCAGTGCAACAGGCCGGTAGTCGTTGAAACAGGTGACTTGAGGTTTTTTTGGCACCGGAATGATGGAGGCAGACTTGAAGCATGCTGGCACTATGGCTTGGTCCAGCGAGGTGTTAAAAATGTCTGTGAGGACACCAGCCAGCTGACCTGCACACTCCTTGAGCACCTGCCCAGGTATGTTGTCAGGGCCTGGGGCCTTCCGCGGGTTGACTCTCCTCAGAGTCTTCCACACGTCGGCGGTGTCAAGGCAGAGGACCTCCTCTTCCTGATGGGGAACAGCCTTCACTGCTGGAGTGCTGTTTGTGAAGGATGTGAAGGATGGTTGCGTTTCAAAAAGGGAAAATGCGTTTCAAAAAGGGAAAATGGTACAAAGTTGATTTTCTTAAACCTTATTCAAATGGTAGGATCTAAAAAACAGGTATTTTATCAAAGCTGAAGGCTTTTCAAACATTTAGATTTAGGGTTAATTATGTAATAATTTTCATACAGCATTAAGCTCATTTTCCTGCTCTAGCCATCGTTCTGCGTCCTCCACAGGTGAACCTGTATAGCAAATACAATGTCAACCACAATGTGATTATTTCAGTTCTATGAAGCATGTTCCAGCAAAATGACCTGAACCCTTGAAGCATATTGTGTTGCAATGAAGACATGCAGGTGTGTGTAATTGACTGGAACTGGGTCGTGTTACTGTTGTGTCGCCCAGGTGTGTCCAAAATGTGGCCCCCGGGGCCCATTTGAAGCCCCTGGACTGATTTTCAAAAAGGATTTGGTCCACAGGTTGCTAATGCAGACAGAAACTTCAATTAGGGTACAGTTATTACCTATAGCTTAAGCTCTGACAATTAAAGAGGTTAGGGTAAGCTTTTATTACATTTACATTCTCATTAGTTTCATAGTAAATAGGATTACATCTATACACTGACTTTAATTCTAATGCAGACTTTTGTGTCATAAACTCTGTTTTGAATTTATGAATTAAAATCCCGTTGTCTCTATTGCTAGAGCAAAAAGAATAAAAAAATTTTTCAATCGAGCCTAAAATACTTTAAAAGCTCTGTGACAAACTTTTACTATATTAGCCATGAACCCATAATAATGGATTTGTGACGGAGGAGTGGGTGGAGGCGGTGAAGGGGCGGTGGGGGTGGGGGGGGGGCGGCTTGGATCGGCTTTCCAAATGTAGTTGCAGCCAATCAGAGTGAAGCTTGGTAGAGCTGCATATCATTACCGCAGCCAGTGTTTCACTGAGGACGGACATTGGCCTGATGAAACAACAAGCTGACGTTATTTTTTTAATAAAATTCCTTGGAGGATTTACATATGCAGCAATATCAACTACATGAAATGCTTCATGCAGTGATGTCATGGCACCTTTAAGAACTGTGTAAATAAAATGGTGTCCATGTATTACTTAGAGTAAAACTGTATCCTTGTTTAGTTTATATAATATAATATAATATACATGTATTATTGGGGAAAATAAAGCAGTTAAGTAATTAATAGTACATTTGTGATTAATTGCGATTACTTTGCTTTCTTCTTAATTCTGCATTGTGCAACAACACACAGCTGAATGTTTACAATCAGCACAGAAAATATGAACGAGAAGAAATAGTCGTACTGTTACACTCACTTCTGTTTTATTCCAGGTTTATTGAGTAACAATTCTTTCTGTAAAGCTGTGGAATTGGACCTGCTGCAGAAACGAGAGGCACTGTGCTGATCTGAAGGACCTTTTAATGTGTTCAGCTACTTTAGGAATACATGCTTTGATTTTTGCTGAACCAAGGACTATGGAGATAAACTGAACCAACTTTCTGGGCCCAGTTTAGCTCTATAATATGGATGTAAGGACCAGATAGTCTTCAGATCATGATGAAATCCAGCTAGAAGCTCCCAGAGAGGGTTCCTACAGCTCTCTATCATAACCAGAGCTGTTACATCTACCTGTAGCCCAGGTGAAAGTCTTTCTGCTCTCCCTTCCTCATGATGACCTTGCTGATGCCCATTAGAGTAAACCTCCACCTCACGTCCTGCTGGGACAATATTAGTGATCAGCTCTAACTTACAAGCAGCATATTTGGAGTCAGCATTCAGGTTTTACGGCTTACTTCAGCCCGGGTTATCCACCTGTTCTCCTGCGCCACCACCAGTTTGTGGCCCCTCGTCTGATCTGAAATTAGCAATGCCCCCTATGAAGGATTATTATGTGAAGAATGACTCCATGAAGTTGACTCAACTCCTGCTAGGTGCGCACCGCACCTTCCACCTGAGACACATCACAACATCCCCGTGTGTTCACCCACAGAACCTCATAGCCTTGAAACATTCATTGTCTAGTGTCTATCAGACTAATGCAAAATAAAAACATCTGCACATCTCAGCTGCAATGCTTTTAAAGGAACATTTTTCATCACTAAGTTCAAATCAAACAACTGATTTAGCCTTAATTGAGTGGTAACACTAGAGACAGTTTTTAAATGAAGAGAAATAACGGTGTATAGAAATGCAGTCATTTCCTCTGCATGACTATTTTGACTCTTGTGAGCTTCAGTTTGCTGCTGCGGCTCCGGTAAGTTAATCGTCCTTGTGTTGGCCTGCATATTTGATTTGATCAGTTCACGCAGGTGTCTTCTGCTGCGTCTGATTTGGTTTCCATTTGGTGTTTGCATAAAGTAGCACCTTTAGTCGCTGCGCTTTTCCTCTGCAGGCGCTGGGTGCCATGTTCCTCTCTGCTTGTTTGCAGTCGATAGGTGTTGCTGTGGTCTGTCAATGTTTCATCAGGACGTCCAAATAGTGACGTGTACATTTGCACCTTTTTGTGCTACTGCATGACTAGGGCTGGGATATGCATTGGGATTTTAAAAATATTGATATATAAAATGAGACTATATCGTCTATATCGAGATGCTCTATGTTGGATTATAATTCCACTTTTAGGTATTCTAGTAGGTTAATTTTCAGCTGTTTCTTACATTTATCTCCAGGTGTTTGTTTAAAAATGTGCCTGTGAGATGCTTTGATTCAGATCTACCTTTTCTATAATTACTTTATGAAAAGAAAAACATTGAGATAAATATTGTATATCGGCATTGAGCCTGATAATATCAAGATATAATTTTTGGTCCATATCGCCCAGCCTTATGCACGACTGGGTGCTGTGGGTATTTCACCTCAGGAAAATCTGAATATCAACAAATACTGATGACCATTTACTTCAAATCAATCTGAAGCTAGTGATGGCCGTGGCTTTGTTGGAACCTTGTGTGGATGGAGAGGTTCTTTCCGGTTTGCGTCCTGCTATTCCATGCATACCCTGTAGGACCTGCACATCCTCTCTGTGTCCTCATCTTTATGTTTTAAGAGGAAACATTAGAAAGGGGAAAGGGGTCAAAGTTCTGGGACCACTTTTGTACCCTACCAGCTTCATGAGCACCAGAAAACTTTAGAAAGAACAGTAGCCCCTACTTGAAGGGTACTTTCTAGCACATCATCCACACTCACCTCGAGAGATTAAAACCTCAGGTTGAGCTCGTTTATGTTCCATTAATTTCATCACTATGTCTTAGGTTTCAACCACCTGATTGTGCCCCCTGATTAAAAGGGAATTGATTTGGATACACAGAACCACCAACCTGGCAACCGTCAAGGCTTAAGCTTCAGATAAACCGGAAACTACTCGACCCCGGGTGTTAACGTCACCATGCAGTAAGAGGGTGCAGATCAAAAAACAACTCCTTCCTCCAAAATCGACAAGTTTAAGTTTGGAGAAGTAAAACATCTTCTGGAGAAATGTTCAATGGTCAGACGAGACAAAGAATTAGTTTTTTGTCCACAATGACAAAAGGAGTCAAGGAGAGGCCTTTAAACATAACAGTTCCAGCTGCTTAGCATGGTGGTGGCGGCATTACGCTGTGGGACGTTTTTGGCTCTCAGTGATGCTGTTGTACTGCAAATAGTACATGGAAGACCGACGAAGGAGAAATACCTTCAACTTCCTTACCTCTACGTCAAATCAACAGCTAGATGGTTGAAGCTGGGGGGCTGTCTGTGATGAGTGGACCGTCGCCCCCGAGCAGGGCGCTGGGTATTTTGACAACATGCAGCGGAGGCGAACCCCATCATCATAAACACGATATCCAAAAATAAACCATGACATTTTTATGGGCCTGACCTTTACTGAACAAACACTGATGTTTGCTTTCAATTAAGCTGACAAACAGCAAGGCCACAGCCCGTCATTCAAAAGGTTTTCTAATGGAGATGCAGCAACAGTACATCACACATTTATCTCATACCTATATTTAGAATAAATGAGAAATGTCTTGTATAAAATTAACAATTCATCAGTTTTTTTTTTGTTTTGTTGTTGTTATAACTGCAGGGAAAAAGCCGAATATGAACCACTGGTGGGAAAACGACACATCACAACATAAATAGCTGGAGGCAGTTTGTATTTAATTTTTATAACCTGGAAAAGAACAAAAGGTGAAACAAGTTAAATTTATGACAGAACAGGAAACAAAGAAGCATAGTTACATTGACCTGGTGCGTTAGACTGTCTGCCTGCATACTGATTCCTGCACAGAGCTGAAGAAAACACACCGACTTCAGAGGATCTCCACAGAGAAGGATGCAAACTGGGAATTCAGCAGGAAAATAAAGTTTTTTGTTTTACCCGCTCAGAAATAAGGTTTGCGTAATAATGATGCCTGTTGTAGACACAAATGAACAAATATATTTAATTCCCATCATGTCAATTCTTTAAACATGAATAGATAAAAGTTCTCCGCCCTGTTGCTCTGACCCCCGTCATCATGAAGTGCTTCAAGAGGATCCTGCTGATAAACATCAAGGACGCCGTCCCTGCTGGCCTGGCCAGCCTGCAGTACGGGGACGATCTCTGTGCAGAGGACGCTGCCTCGTTAGCACTGCACTCATCTGCAGCAGCCCACCACCTATGTTAGCATGCTCTTCATGGACTTTAGCTCAGCCTTCAACACCGTGCTACCAGACACTCTGACTCCCATAGCCTGGGATCATCCACACCTCTCTGCTCCTGGATCAGTGATTTCCTCACCAACAGGTGATGATGAGGAAACTCACATCCACCAATCTGATCCTTAACACTGGAACACCGCAGGGTTGTGTCCTCGGCCCAGCTCTCTTCACTATCTTCATACACGACTGCTGTGATGTCCACCCCAAAAACATAGTGGTGAAGTTTGTGGACGACACCACTGTAGTGGGTCTCATCTCCACCAATGATGAGTCCCACTACAGGGATGAGGTCAGCAATCAGACAGTGGAGCTCCAGGAACAACCTGATCCTGAACACCAGCAAGACCAAGGAGGTAATAATAGACTACAGGAGGTCCAGGAGGACTGAACACCTCCTCTCTACATACTGGGGGAGGTGGTGGAGATCAGATCCCACCCGGGCAATGCAGTTTTTGACTCAATTAATCAGGTAAACACTTCGGAAACATTAAATCACAAACTAATAGACTCAAAAATGGCTTATTTCCAAAAACTGTGAGGGCTATCGCTCCCTGCTGAGAGGTTTGTGGTCTGTTACATGTTACAATCACACTACTGGTAACGCCTATTTGCACACGTACGGCTGGACATCCATCCATTTACAGTTCTGTAAATGAGGGCTTAAAATTATAGCACAGTATTTACTGCATGCATGGGTGCATCATGGATGGAGTGTTGAGTGATTCATTTATGCAACAACACAGTAATTCACATCGTTCACAAAGGGGCTGATTTACTGTGATAGTCTCATCAGACCCTAAAGACTATTTGCACACTTTAAGCTTCTCAGGAAGTGTGTTGGTCAGTGATATTAAGTTATTTTATTTATACAAAATCAAGTGTGAAAATATTATGTCTCGTGTTTGCATGTTATTTGTTACCTGTGTGCATCCTGAGGCGTTGTTTGTATCAAAAACATTCAGTGTGGTAACACATGGTGACAATGAAGATTTTTGATCTTGATAACATGATTATCATGAACAATCAAGCCCACAATGAGCAGATTTAACTTTAAAAGTATATTTATTCTACCAGAAAATTAGTTCCAGACAGAAAATATGACAAGGATTGCTCATAAGATAAAACATTTTCATTTTAATGAGAAAATGACATGATGAACATTATATGCACCTTGCATAATACAGAAAAGTCTCCACCGGCATTCTGCTGATTTATTCTTGGTGATGAGCTCCAGGTGTTTGAGGAGGGAAGGCCTCTTTGACATCACCCTAATCTTTAGCTTAATGTTAATGTTGCTTCCAGTTAGAATGAAACATGCAAACATTTAAATAATACTGTAAACCTACATCTGCTAAAGGTAGGAACAACACTGGGCTGAGTTTTATCTGGAATATGTTTGAAAACTGTCACAATATTGATAAGGAACCCTCAATGAGTAAACGTCTTTATTGGTGTTGGTTTAAAAATATTTTAGGAATTGTGACAAAGTTCACCAAATCTGGAGTCATTTAGTTATTTAATCATGAAATTTAAAACAAATGACTTATGACTTATCCTCTCCAGTATCTAATCCTCACAGCAAAACTTGAGCTACTCTCTGGAATCTCGTCGCATTGCGACATGCTGGAAAACTCTCAACTGGAGCCTTTCAGACCGGGAGAAATCTAAAAATTTGCTGAATGATGAAACTCAGAAAATATCCCACCTAACCTGAATGACATGTTTTATTGTCTTTCCCATTTTGATGAATGATTAAGAGAAATTAGCTTGAGAGTTACGTCATGTTTACTTCAGGCAAACAAATTCATAGATTACAATTTTAAAAAATCCTCAGCACTCAACTTTAAGAAGGACAAGTAAAATAAAAAAATACTTCAATTACATTTATTTCATTGGGAATGTTTTGCTGTCAAACCATAAATCAAACAAGATATTTCATTGTTTTTTTTGTTTTTTTGTGCAAGTGAAATAAATAAAATTTAAAAGCTGTCAAATTTTGAGTATCTTTTCAAGCACAGATCACCCCGGGCTCATTTGCAAGCGTAGCACAAAGAAAACTGCCCTATAATCCCCCCACTCCACCAACAGCACAGTCACATCCCATTTATATTTTGGTGGAAATGATAAGCAGCACTAATGTGATTACACACGTTCCTCCATCACAGTGGGGCTCTGCAGAGGATGAACTAACTGAATATTGATCTGAGAGCCGGTAACCAGGCCCTTTCACTCCCATGAAGTGAGGGTGTGAAGTGAAATGTCAGAGAAATGTCAAAGCCTTCTGGGTTCGGATTAAAAGTGGGGCTGAGAGAGGGTCAGTCAGGAGTCAACCATTACTGTTGCACTTTGTCTGCAGCATGTGAGATTCTCCTCTGAGGCCGAAAAGGCCAGCTTTTGGATATTCGGCGCATATTTCTCCCCGGATCTGCTAACAAACACTAAACTGTGGGCCTATTAGCCAAAACATCTACTTATAATGCAGAGGGTCAACATTTCCAGGGTGAATCCTTCTTCAGAAGTTGTGTAATTGATGACATGATGGATAAGAGCTTGAAGCTTAAAGAGCGACGACGGTGACCAGTCTTCTAAATGGATTTGATACAAGCATTTGATCAAGCTTGGATGGTGTCCGTGTGTTTGTGTGCGTGCTCTATGTTCCGATCGCATGCTTTATTAATCGTAGCGAACCTGGGCAGAAGTGTGAGGAAGTTAACTCCTTTGGATGCAAAGCGACTCCTGACACTTTGTCAGGATGCTTCCACCAACAAAACCTATTCAACCATTCAGCCTTTACTGTTATTATACATGTGCAAAACAAAAAAATAAATGCATAACCTGCAGCTCATTAAAAAGATTAAACACACAATGAAAATAAAATACAAGGAGGTTTGAAAAGTTCAAAAGTAGTATCTATGAGTTGCTGCATAAAGTGCAGTGTGCCATCTTAGATATGCCTGATTGCAGTTATTAATGTTGCTTTATAAGTTTAATGATAATTGGATAAAAACTATTATAATCTGGAGTTGCAGCCCTGAATGGATCCGCCACACCTGTCCGATGGCGACCAACCAACCCTTCTCTCAGCAATCACAGGTTACAAACACTGATCACTGCCAAATTCACTTAAAATACAACGAAACTCCAAGTTATATTTAAATAAAACTGAAAACCCCCAAAGGATCAGACAAAGTTGACGATATTTATTTGTTTGTTTTTTAATCTAATTACAGAACCACCTTCGCTTATTTTGTCTCCAATTTATGCGGCAAATGAATCTTCAAAACACTTGAAATACAGAAACCGCTCAGCAGAGAGCTACACAGCTGCATCTTCTCTGTCAGTCCACAGGCAGCTGATGTTAAGGGAAAAAGTATGCAAATTAACGTGTAAATTAATATTTTTTCAACACACAATGCGGACAGTTTTCTAAAACCACATTTTTTTATTTCATTTGCATGTATTGCTTTTATGTTGTTGTTGTTATTGCTGTTTCCAAAATGCACGTTTTCTATAATTGTTCATTTCAGCTTAAATCTGCTTTGTTCATTTGGAGCAGAGAGCTGAACAAAGTTAGTTCACTGCTTGTTTCATGAAACTATGCACAAACAATCCCATTTAAAATCCTTAATGGTTTATGAAGGCATTACTCTTTTATTTTGGCAAACCTCTGTTGAAGAACTGGTCCATTATTAACCTCAGAAGTGAGCTAATTAGTGAGTACTTTGAACTCTGTGAGAAATAATCCTATCAAGTCCCAGTTTGGGTTGGTGTAAAACAAACAAGCAGGATTCAGGACAGTAGAGGGAATCCAGAAAACCCAGTGAGGTACAGGGAGACGAACAAACTCCTATCCGGCCCTCCTGGTTCTGATCAGAGCTGTGATCAGAGGATCCTCATCACCAAGAAACCATGCCAACTGCTCCTGACTGTATGATTCATGGCATCCCATTAACACCTTCCTGCAGCTTTAAGAGAAGCAATTAAAACATATTGATTAGTTTACTTTCAGTTTAGAGTCAAATCAGAATCCAAATTAATCAGAAATACCAATCCTTGTGCGTCGCTTTCTGGTAATACCAATGAGAAAATTTGAGTGTTTTATCATAAATTTGCTGCTTCTTTTTAGTTTTTTTGGTGTGAAATGTTCAGATTTTTTATCTCTGCAGCATTTTTGGGAGATGCTCCCCGGCCATTAAAGTGCCTGACTCTGATTTATGGAAGCAGGGCGAGCAATAAGTCACTGGGTAAAGGCCAATAAAAAATTAATAACTGGCAGCACATTAAAAAAATCCCAGCAATGGAAGATTTGGTGAAGTTCCTCCTTTCGGATGGTATTGCTTCTTGGTCTGTTTACTGAAAAAGAAAAAGGGATAGAGTAGAAATGATGATTTTTTTTTTTAATAATCTCGTTACATTTTCTTCCATCACCCTGTGAGAAGAAAAATAGTTAGAAGCCAGACGACTCGTCAGGCTGAAAGGGAGTTAGTGATAAATCATCCTGGGCCTCCTGCTGCGTGGATGTGGGATTCCTGGGCGGATATCACGGCATCTCCTGTGTGACCGGAGTAACAATAGGCTCCCCTCCAGATTCCCCGCCAGTCCAGAATGCGATTTAAATTCCTCGAAGCTCCTCCAAGCAGCCTCTGGCCTCATTAATGCAGCAAAGATTAGCCAGATATGAGTGTCTTAAAATGTTTTATTCTTTTACATTTATCCTAATGTCATATGTGGTCCAGTGTTTATCTGAACATTAGTCATGCTGGTCTGGTTCACTTCTGAAGCGCCGCCTGTAAAATATTTACAGATTTTGAAACCACAGTATTAATAACTGAAGTTAGAGAATATAGTTCTGACTTAAACTTTAACTGCTTCAGCCTCTCAGCTAGAAATTCAAGGGCGCTTCATAAAAGTATAATAAATGCATGTTTTTCATCCTTTACAACCACAAAATTCAACATCATTCGCTGGTATTTTTTGTGAGAGATGAACACTAAATAGTGCATAACTGTGAAGTGAAAGGAAAATGATACGTATTTTAAAAATATATCTATTTCTGTTAAAAGTTAACTTTTAACAGTTAACTTATGAAGTAAAGCTTTATTGAAATCATTAGTAACTGGACTGGATCATTAAAAGAAACTTAAAATGCTAACTAAAACCATTTTCTTAAGTAGCTAGCTTTATTTGCGTACCATTAGCAATTGCAGCTAGCCACAATGCTGAAGCTAATTTTTGCATTTAAAACCAAACCACCAAAGAATGTGCTTTTTATTTTGATGTTATTACAAAATTTTAGATTTAAACACAACTTCTCACTGTGCAGTTATCTGTGTATATTTCTTATACAAATAAATAAACTGTTTTTAGAGCCACAGTTTGCTATAGCTGGAGGCCTTAACTTCATCTTAACCTCATGGCCCAGCATTTAGCTCCATCCGCCTTCCAATCATTTTGACCACTTTACCCTTTTGTTTAAAAGACTCCCCACAGCATGATGCTGCCACCACCACCATGTTCCAGCACTGAGACGGCGTGTTAGCTTTCCTCCATACAGCGTTGTGTGCTATGTTTGCTGTACCTCCTACATGGCTTGCAGTAAACTGCAAATAGGACTTTCAATACACTTTCTTCCAACAATAGCTTTTTATTGCCATATTGCCATAAAAATGTGTGGAATGCACTGCTAATAGTTGGCCTTTCAACACTTTGTCCTACCTGTAGATCTCTGCAGCTCCTCCACAGTCATCATGGTCATCTTGGCTGCTCCTCTGATTAAGTTAATGCTCTGCTGGGTTCCCTGGTCTTTGTGGTTTTGGTTGTTCTCTAATGTTCTGTTCAGAAACAGAACATCTGCATTAATACTGAGATTAATTTACTCCCAGCTGGACTCAGGGGCTTCTGAAGGTAACTGGATGACATTGTTCTTCTTTCTACTTCAGTGATGCTTCTTTGTGTTTGGCTATCACAGAAAAATCATGATTCAACCTTGTGCTAGTAGTGTGAACAAATATCTCCCATATTTTCCATTTGTCTGGTGAAACACGGAGGTGGCATCATCATGCAACCTTCCAACTTTTCCTCAACTGGTCTTGGATCTCTTGCATATTTTCTGTACTTGTATTAAGATTAATTTACACACGGATAACCTTTATTTATAACTTACTCACTTTTTAAAGCTAGTGTCTGTGATTTTTCCAGAAGTATCCCCAAGTTCCTGTTTGAATAACTGCGCATGCTCAAGACTGTCTTACCTCGTTCTTCCGCTCCTCAGAGGGATCGCGTGAAAAAAATCTCCCAAATCCACTCTGGTCTTATTTCTTTCTACTGAGGCCTTCCTCTTCTTCCCATCAGCATGAACATGGTTCACTTCTTGTGACTCTCTGCCATGACTCTCAGCCATGTCCAAAGTCTATGGTGAGAGCAGCGGAGCTACAATGATCGGCTAACTGCTAACCTAGCTGCTAAGCTAACCGCATCACACAGGGTTTTGCAACCAATAAAATAAGGGCAAAATTAATTTTGTTGTTATTTTTTAATGTTAAGTGAATAAATGACAATAACTCACTTTTACTACTTATGAAATAACATTCCATGTCCCAAGAGCCAGCTTCTGCAGCCGAGGATCGGAACGCCAAGGTCCCCGCCCTCGACTGCCACCCATTTCGCATTGCACCCGACACCTTTGGCCCCTCCCATAGGTGGTGAGCCTATTGGAAGGGGGACCCATGTCTCCTCTTTGGGCTGAGCCCGGCCGGGCTCCATGGGTAAAAGCCCGGCCACCAGGCGCTCGCCAATGTGCCCCACCTCCAGGCCTAGCTCCAGAGTGGGGCCCTGGTGACCCGCGTCCGGGCGAGGGAACACGATATCCATGTATGTAATTCATCATAAGGGACTTTTCGGGCTGCTCTTTGTCTGGTCCCTCACCTAGGACCTGTCTGCCTTGGGTGACCCTACTAGGGGCATAAAGCCCCCGACAGCATAGCTCCTAGGGTCATTGGGACACTCAAACCCCTCCACCACGGTAAGGTGGCAGCCCAGGGAGGAGAGGGGAAGATGGAGCGGGAGATCGACAGGCGGATTGGTGCGGCGTCTGCTGTGAAGCGGGCGCTGTACCGGTCCGTTGTGGTGAAGAGAGAGCCGAGCCAAAAGACGAAGCTCTCGATTAACCGGTCGATCTACGTTCCTACCCTCATCTATGGTCACGAGCTTTGGGTCGTGACCGAAAGAACGAGATCCCGGATACAAGCGGCCGAAATGAGTTTTCTCCGTAGTGTGTCTGGGCTCTCCCTTAGAGATAGGGTGAGGAGCTCAGTCATCCGGGGAGGACTCAGAGTAGAGCCGCTGCTCCTCCACGTCGAGAGGAGCCAGTTGAGGTGGCTCGGGCATCTGGTTAGGATGCTTCCTGGACGCCTCCCTGGTGAGGTGTTCCCGGCATGTCCCACCGGGAGGAGGCCCAGGGGAAGACCCAGGACACAGACTATGTATCTCTGCTGGGAACGCCTTGGGATTCCTCCTGAGGAGCTGGCCCAAGTGGCTGGGAGAGGGACGTCTGGGCCTCCCTACTGAAGCTGCTACCCCCACGACCCGACCCCGGATAAGGAACAGAAGATGGATGGATGGATGGATGAAATAACATGAAATAATATGCAACACGCATTACGAAACTGACACTTGTGAAACTTTGAATACAAACAAAAGAACAAAAGAAAATCTCACGAGTCAGACTCCTCAGCTGAGTTGCAGTTTTGGCATAGCTTATGTAGATTCAATTGCCAGGAGCACATGCATCATATGAAATAACATGAAATAAAATGAAGTTTTTTGAAACATTGATTGATAGCTGTCTGACCCTGAATTTCCGCTGGTGTGAATGTTTTACAGTATCACGCCAAAGTACGGTATTAAAGTCCTTCGCTGTACTCCTGATCGACTTGTGACCTAGGGTCACCTGCCTGACTGCCCTCAGCATCAGGTCAGGTGCTGTACGGCCATGCTCTGTTTTTCTTTTATAACTCCTGACCATCTTCTCACTTTGTCCTCTCTTTTAAATCGCCCTTTTTTCTGTAAAAATAATGTACAATTTTTATTAGGATGCATTGATTTAAATTATTTTCGAAAATTATCATTTTGGGGTAAGTTGTTAGATGAGTTGTCTGATTTGCGGACAGTGTTCAGAGCTGCAAGTTTGGTTGATATTTTGCTGGTTGTATCGCACCCAGTCAGCGCATGTAGTGCGGGGAGACACCGTATGAGCTCGTCTCCCAGCGCTATGCAGATATCGTGAAGAGGTAATATTGATCTGTTCACTCCTGAGTTGCGGATGAGCCAGAGCTCTTGGAGGCCAAGATTTCTCCAATTGACTGTTGTGTGGTATAAAAGGCACACAAAGACATCTGTATCACCTGATGACAGTGTCAGTGATGTAGATCCTGTACGGTGACTTAAAATGTCCTGCACATGGAACATCATCCGGTCATCAGCTTCCTCGTGTGTGCAGTTGAGCCGAGGGAATGGAGAAGCGCTCGCAGCTGACACAATCCATGCCTGTGGTGATATACCAAGGTATAGTGGTTTGGTGCCTTTGTAATTGGTGGTCAGCCACTCAGCATAGTAAGCCTGAAAAGCAGTTTTGCTAATGGGAGATGACCAAAAGTTCTCTAATACCACTGGAACATTTTGGTTTGGTGAGATCACATCAAGGACAACCATGTTTTTGGATTTTCCTCTTCTCTCCCTCTCTCCATGTTTGATGCTGTCGTCTTTGTAAGTGTCGAAAACAATATGGATCTCACCACAGTTGTCTCCAGCTTTGGTGACCATATATGTCAAAGCAATAGCAAAGTCGTGGAAAGTCTTGACGGGTGGAACAAGTTTCTTTAAGGAGACCTTTCTCACCAATGCCATGAAGTCGATAATGATGGCGTGTGTTTGTGGGAGGGTATTTTGACCTTTTTTATCTATTTGTAGACACAACTTCAGCAGCTCAGTCCCAAATTGTGATTTGGCACTCTTCCTCAAGTAACTGTCTTTGTCAACCAAGAAGAATGCAGAGTTGGTGATCTCATGCTGGAGTAGCTCCTCAACTGTGAACCCCCGGTGACACCCATACTCAATAAACACGAGAGCTTTGATTGTCTCATCTTTGATGTCTGCTTTGGATGCCAAATTCAAGGTGGTCTTTGGCAAAGTAAACTTGACTTTACTAATAGTCGAGTGTATGGATAACGACTTATTTCTGAGTCGATCATCGATAAATTTAGCACAAGCAGCACTGCCCTCTGGAATACAGCACAACAACTTGTCTACATTTACGTTGGACACAATTTCTCCAGTGAGAACATTCTTAAGTGTTACCTGGTCTTGTAGAGGACTGCATACCTTCAGGAGATATTCCTCTATGTCTTGCACCATCTTTGCTATTTTAGTTGTAGTGCTCGAGCTGAAGTCATGATGAAGTGAGAGTTCTCCTCCAACATTATCCCTCATCTCAAGGAGATCAACATACTGGTCTTTTTTATGCTTGATGATTCCCCAAAGAGCCACTGCTTCCTTCTTCCTGGTGACCCCAATTATCCCTCCACTCACTTTGGCAGGCCGATTGTAACACTGCTCTAGTGCCTGGTCAAATGGCACTCCACTACCTTTCCTGGTGGTGTTCACAACAAATCCACCATTTATGTAGGAATCATAGAGGAGTGGGAACTTCTCCTTCAGTTGATAGCAGTCCTGCAAGAATAATGGTGTCCATCGACAGTAGTTTGTTCTCCCAAAAAGAAGAACAATGAAGTTGCCCTCTCCATTGCACTGAGGTAGAGAATCTAGTCTCCAGAGCGCAGAGAATTGCTCAGATCCCTCAATATTGGGAACAGGTCAGAAACATATGTGTTCCAGTAATTAAAGGACTGGGACTGCAATGCCCGTTCCTTAAGGTAGACTTGAAAGGCTGCATTCACTGTGTCAGAAAGCTCCTTTTTGGTGTTCCATTCTTCATGTGTGGGCTCTTTGGTCTGCCAGTTGACCTGCAGTGCCTCTAGCTCTGTTTTCCTCTCAGGGTATTTGGAGAGGAATGCTTCCAAGATCATAGATGTGAGGACCTCGTGTATCATTGAATGGGCAGTGCGTGCCCGAGCATAGTGAGAACCGGAGATCACGGTCTTAATGACATCAGTACCGTAGCACTCTGTTTCAACTAGAACATCAAACATTCCAGAGGGTTCCAGGTATGTACCAAGACAGGCCAACACAATTTTCTCCATATGAAACCCACCTAGACCAAGGAATATATTGTTAAACTAGTCTGGTTTCATGAGTTGGATTTCCTTGGCAATACGGTACACACCTTCGTCAGCCCACAACCCACCATAGGTATCTCCCTTCTGTTTCAGCACATCCTGAAAGTTAATCATTGTGGTGAAGATTGCATCAAATGTTGTTGCGGGATAAGGAAGGATGGGTGTAAGAATTATGGTGGTTTTAAATATGAGTAATTGGTATGTACCAATTTATCTATTATTTGGGAGGAATAACTTCATGATATGAAAAAACTGTAACATGAAGAAACTTTAACTTCATCAACTTGTCTGAGACTATGTGATTACAAGTTGTGATGACATTTTCCCCATTTTGCTAAATAAAATAAAACACTAGCAGCTAGTTAGCTAACAAACTAAAGTTAGCTAGCTACAATACAAAATTAAATATGAAACTGATACAAATTGATTATAATTATTTAAATACACAAAATTACAACTCCTATGATAATGACACGTAATAAGTGTATACAGTAACACAAAGAATAAAGAGTAGATTTCCTTACTTTTCTTGATCCCACAGCTCATCTTGCTTGACAACCAAGTGCTCTGCTACTCAGGTCACTATGGCTGCCAAGTAAACTTTTGTTGAAAAAAAATTTGTGGTGATGACAGCAATGTTTAGAACAGGTTAATAAATATCTGACAATTTCTGTTTGTTGCTAGTTGTAGGCTATGCAATTGGTTGACTGTTTTTTAGCCATTTTATTTATATGACATCAGAATGCTTACACTCTTCTATGACCTTACAATCATGGTCATTGTGAACATTGTGATCACCTCAGAAAATCTATAGCTTCAAGGGTTTATATACGCATATTTAATGAGACATTGGCTAATTTGCATATTTTATTTTATTTTTAAGACAAAGTGTAATACAAAAAGTATTTCTCTTAATATGAAGATTAAACTGGTAGAAGTTTATGAGAATATCTATAAAGGGAAAAAAAAGTCCCATTTACCTATAATGTGATGATAGTGTCACCTATTGTGGTCATTTTCAGGACTTTCGTCCCGGGTAGCGATTTTGGCACACATCCCACGTTGTTCAATGGGGTCATATTAGTCTAAAACAGTTGAGATATTCTCCGCTAAATGAAGCGCATACAAATCTTTCCCAGGACCACTACTATGATGAAAATAACACATTTTTACTTACAAAAAAGGTGAAAACCATGCATCATTTCATATTTTGTCTTTTTTTTATGCAACGATATTGTTTTACCTCAGTGGTTACATTTAGAGTAACAATAGCCTGAAACTATAACAAACTAAGAAGCTCTGAATTCTGGAAAGCATGGTTGGTAGCTTTATAAATGCTGCAGAACTGGAGCTTCTGAGCTGAAGTCAGGACAGGCTGAGGGTCAGAAAGTTCAGGAACCTACTGAGACTCTAGGCGCTGGATAACTCTGCTTCTACGAGCTAACAAACTCTCCTATACCCCGAAGGCTCACAGTAAAGCTCCTTAAAAGTAGAAAGTTATGTATGTAGCTCCATCTTTCTCGTCCCCCCTCAGATAAATGCATTCGTTATTTTTTTTAACATTCAGCAGTAGTCCAGCAGGAACATCCAGCTCCTCCACGTAGAAATGTTCTCAGCGTGAAGCTGACCAGACCGCAGTTCAGCTCAGATATACAGCTCTGCCCACGGTCATAGCCGCTGCTTGGGCCGCACCCCGCAGGAGATTTATGTCGTCCATTTTTTTTCCCACAGAACTCCTGCTCCCGCCTTTGCGGCCCGGTGAGAAATGACAGAGCCATTTCTGAGCCACACCAATAACCCCGAGAAGAGTGCCGGGCCATTATCACCACATGTGGGTGAACTGCCTCAAAATGCCTTCCATAGATCATATGGAGACAGGAAGCTGAGCTACGTCCCGCAGCCACAACATACAGAGCCTTAAAGGTTTTTCTCCCGTCACAGGGCGACTCAACTTCTCTGAACTTGTTTTAGTAGCAGCTACTTTTCTCTTTGCTTCATTTCAAGCCTGTGCCTCTCGTTGCTATTGCGGCGATTTGCCTCCAAGTTCAATGTTTTACATGAATCCAGCTTCATGTTTTGTTAATATATGGCTCAGTTAAGGGTTCAACTGCTTGCATTTTCACTGCAGAAATATTAAATCTTGCATGGCAAAAAAAGCTATTTTAGCACAAACATTCTGCTTAGTCAGGGTAAGGAACAATTTTGTTCTTATTTGAGCTTTTAGTCTCCTGAATGTAAAATAAAAATCATTAAAACAATGAGCTTTACCATTAGCAAATACATTATTTCTAGAGTAACACAAGATCATCAAATATGCTCTTCCTGCTTTTTCTTTTAAAATCCCCCATCATGCAGTGAATTGATGTCATTTTGACACAGAGATGCATGTTTCCAGTTGAATCTATAAACTGTTGCTGTCCAGTTACCTGGAAACCCAGAGCAGGTTGTGTTAAAGATCTATATAAGATTGTCCAAAAAATTAATAGACTACAGTAATTAAAAAGTTATGCATACAGTGTCATTGCTTCTGCCTTATAATGATGATCTTTTTTAGTCTAGGGAGATAACCAGTTATTTACTCGTTAATTAAAAAATGGATAGCTTAATACACCCATAGACAGAACTCACAGGATTGGGAGGTGGGTCAGGACCCCCAATTCTGGTTAAAATAGATTTATTCTCCCAGATAAATCCTTACAAGAGCCTACATATTCAAACAATCTATTTTAAAAATGCTAAAAAGGAAACCAACTATTCATCTAGAGAAGAAAGGTACGATGGACGATAGTTTGGAAGCAGATGCATCAGTGCCGTCTTAGCTGCAGAGGCTTAAAATGGGGGATGGGGGGGGGGGGATGGTGAACAGCTGTGTGAGCGAATTGAGACTGAAAGGACGGAAGGAGAGAGCCGAGCAAGTGACAGCAGGCAGAGACAGACAGTAAAAGCCCATAAAATGTTGAAACTATTTGGACTTTGGCGGAATTAGTTGATCTGAATTCTGCCAGTTCTGATTCAGATGGCGGCAATTACCCCCGACCCTCCGTCCGTCCCTCGCAGTGAGTTGAGTGACGAATAGTAATAATTCATGTTCATATTAATATGGTCATTGAATTCATTTGGCTATGCCACTTAACCTTTGACCCCCCCTGATTATTGTCCCCATCAGCAGTGACAGGACACTTCCCCGCTGAGTACACCTGCTGATCCAGAACCACCTTTAACAGCAATAACTCTTTACTTGTTGGGGATACACTTGGTCCCGGTCTTCTCTCCAACGTTGCTTTTGTTCCTTCATTGAGGTTTGCAAATATTTGTTTTTGGGCAGCTCTCTGAAAGTCCCAGCACAGCATTTCAGTCCGTTTTAGGTCCGGACTTTTTGTCGTAGATTTGCAGCTGTGTTACGGATCAGAGTGCAAGGTGTCCAGGTCCCGTGGGCCCTTCAAAACCCTCATTGTGATTCCTTTTCCTCATGAACTTTACAATTTAACAAGTTAGCTTCGGACAGTAGAGTTTGGCAAGGAGCTCTTGGGCTCTTTAGATGTAGACAGAGATCTTTGAGAGTCCTCTGGACTATGTGCAACAAAATTCAGCTATTTAAACAGTACATGTCCAGAAAAACAGCGGCTGACCTGGGGGTAAATTACAAGCTTTGCTGCTTTAATTGGAAACAACACACACTTTATGGTCCCTGATAATTATATGCTGAATGCTTCAAGGTTGTTCTCAATGTCAAACTGATGCCACATGAATAAAACAACCTTAAACAAACTATTATGACCGTGGTGATTAAAACGTATGTGCTGAGAAAACAGATGCAAAGCCTGAGAGGATGTGGAAAGGGTCAACTGCGTCAGCGTCTCAGTCATTATATAGGAGCTGACAGGCCTGTTAGTAGCCACATTACACTTATAGAGCCGTCTGATGCATTTAGTAAAAGCTCATCTCCATGGCGGAGCAGTGAGCTAACGTTAGGTGGGCGGGCTGACAAAGCTCATTCACTTTAATGAACAAGTTTGGCATTTTAGAGACAGTGGCCAAATTAAACTTTGTCTCGAGTCAGCAGGCTGAGCCCTGCAGAGGTGGGAATTTTTTTCCCTAAATACTTTTTAAATCGCTCTTGGATTTGAAACCGGCTCCAGTTTGCTTCCCAGCTCAGTCATATTGTTGAGACGGGCAACGATGAAGTCTAACTGTCTTGTTGACGCTGCAACCCATGAAGCGTACGCAAAAAGCAAAGTACGGAACGTGGGGCAGAACATAAGGTTTAGCAACACTTTCCCTGTCAGAATATTCAGTACAGGCATGGAGTCGTATTTATTTTCTTGAAATATCAATTCAATATATTTATATAGAGCCAATTTACAAGACGTGTCAACAGTCTTTGCAAAGTACACTCAACAAAAATATAAACGCAACACTTTTGGTTTTGCTCCCGTTTTTTATGAGATGAACTCAAAGATCTAAAACTTTTTCAACATACACAATATCACCATTTCCCTCAAATATTGTTCACAAACCAGTCTAAATCTGTGACAGTGAGCACTTCTCCTTTGCTGAGATAATCCATCCCACCTCACAGGTGTGCCATATCAAGATGCTGATTAGACACCATGACTAGTGCACAGGTGTGCCTTAGACTGCCCACAATAAAAGGCCACTCTGGGAGCAAAACCAACAGTGTTGCATTTATATTTTTGTTGAGTATAACTTCTGAATCCTCATGGTTAAAAACGCTTCCACAAGCTTCACAAGACGGAGAGTAGCCTTTGTCAGCCAATCCTTTTCTCAGGGGTGTTTGTTTGTTGATTTTGATTCGCTGTTTAGATGTGATGGTGCATTCAAAGACACTCCTTTATGTTTTGTACTCTTTCCATTCTTGTTTTTATGGAAGCCCACTTCTGCCACTATAAAGTAAAAAAAAAAACGAGCATTGTGTGTCGTAATGATGAGTTTCAGAAATAAGTTTCACCTACAGGTTTCTCCATTCTTGAACACAGTAATGGCGGCAGCATCGGTAAAATACGCATGAAACATTGTATACGGGTTTAAATCAGACAAAATCGAAACATGTAACAGAGGATATATAACTTACACCAACAGCTAATCTCTAAGGTATAGAACCACTCAGTTTAGGTGTATGATCACTACAAAGTATTCCTACATACCTCTAGTGAACACAGGTCTTGACATCTGATCTGATGCTGCTATATTTCCTTAAAAGCTAAATTTTTTATATAATTAATGTAGCAATACTGACTGGCAAATGTGACATTTTTAATCACAATTAATTTTCTTTTTCTGCAAAAATCCAAAAATAAGGAAAACAGAAAAAGCCAATTAGCACATATTTGCATTCATTGTTCTGTGTACATGACCAACATTTGCTTAAATGAAAGCATTCTGGGCAGCTATAGTTAGTCGGCTTTGAGGGAAGTATTTGTCTATGAAACACCTTTCAAAAGTATTTAAGCCCTTTACATTTTTCACTTTTTGTCACATTGTAACCACAACCTTTGGTGTATTTTATTGGAATCAGGCGATACAACAACACTAAGAAGGACATGATGGTGAATAAAAGGCAGAAATATACACAATTTTGATCTTTTTCTTTTACGTCTTGCACTTGAAGATACTTTGATCTAAAACCTTTTGATACAGGTAGGAGTTTACAACACAACAATAAATAACAATAAACTCTACTTAAATACAAATCTGTTCATATTCTATGATCCATAATAATTATCACCAAAGTGCTTTATAAAATCAATATATAGTAACAACATACATGGAGATAAAAGAAAACATAAAAACAGGTTAAAAGCTCCAAGGGTTTAAGGAGCAATCTCCGCCTATAATTACATATCTGCCATAAATCAAGTACAGCTCCAACGTTACAAAGTGTAAATGTAAACTTTAGTATTTGGTGAAGCTAAGGCATTAAAGAATATTTTTCAAGTGGAACAATTATTCATGATAAAATGGGACAGGTTCACCTTACTTTAAAGAAAATCTAGGAAATTGATTGCCTCAAAAAATAACAATTTTAGTGAAGTTAAAAAATGTTAGTTTGTCCAAGCTGCAAACATTAAGTTTTCATAACTCTATGAATTTAATAATTATTACTAGATTTAATAGTCTAGTTAAGCCCTTTTGGGGTGTCAGTCTCTAGAGCTCATCGGCTAGCAGGGAGCATCCTGTCAGGATTTCATATTTCCTTATTATTCCTTATTATTATAACGAAGACTTTGACTAATTTGATTCATCTGTTTTTATTCAGGGGTACCGGTGTGAAGGGGTTTGAATAAGCCTCTCTTTTCAGACTTTCTTTTCACGCATGATTTTGGTTGTGATAGTTTTCCAGAAGATCGAAAACCATCTTTTAATTTCCTCCTCCTGTACAACGCTCCACTGTGTGTTGCGCCTGTCACATAAAGTCCTGATGAACTAAGGTCCGGTTGCAAGAAAAGTTAAAAAGGTTTACAGTTCAGATAATTTAATAATTCTGAATTACCTGGTAGTTTAAGTTAAGGCAATCTAAAGTAAATTCATTGTAAAATCACCATTTCTCACAAATTCAAGCCGTAATTCTTTCAATCTAGGTTTTTAAACACTTTAATTATCTCATCAACAAGGAGATTTCTCTTCAAACCAAGTTTTTATTGTCTGATTTGTTTCAAGCAGCTTGTTCAATAACTGATTGAAGTTTCATTGCAGGACTAATGCTTCCTTGGGGTGTCTGATCGACAGATGGAATGGACTAGTTGAAAGTGATGTTAATGCTGTTGTGCGGTACAAATGGCAGCATTTAAGACTGCTGAACGCATCAATTTGTCTGATTACTTCAGCTGCAGGTTTAACAAGGCGAGCTGTGAGTTTCCTTCCTCCTCCTTTGTTTCTTTGAACAAACATATTGAGCTGAAGTTTGTTGATTGGAAAGCACAGTGTGATGCCAGCAGGCGATCTGGATATGAAGTCACACACGAGGAAATAGAAAAGGGTGGGAAAAAGAAAGAAATATTGTGTGGAGAATAACAGCAGCGGACGTCTTTGTTTAAGCTCCTCTACCCGTGGGCTGATTGACAGATCTAGCTCCAGGTTGGGCTAGTAAGAAGGTAAATTTGAAAAAGCAAATATAAAAGCTGAACGTTTCACACGTTTAAACAAAGATCTCAAATTATGTTGGTGACAAAAAACCTAAACTGTTTAAATCAAATCAAAGGATATTTAAGAAATGTTATGACTGGATTAGAAACAGCACAATAATCTAGACATTTATTCACAAAATAATATAAAAATAAATATGAATAAATATCTGTTTTCCATCCATCTATCCAGTTCCCTAGTGACATTTAAACAACTCATTAGTGATCCCCAAGGCGTTCTCAGACTAAACGAAATCCAGGAAGTTCTGTGTCTGCCCCAGGTTCTAGTTAAAGTAGAGCGGGCCTGGAAAACCTCCAATGGGAGGCATAACTGAACGATCCCAAACGACAGAGCACCTTAAAATATCTCCAAGGCTGACACCAGCCACCCTGGGGAGGAATCCACCTTCAGCCACTCGTATCCAGCATCTTGTTTCTTGGTCATAATCCATATCTCACGACAGAACGATAAAGACCTGCATGACCTCATTTCTTTTTTTTGTGTGTCCTGTCTGGCAGTGTAGTATTAAGAATTGTTGTCTTAATGCCAAAAAGAGCCCAACAGATTTTACCTTCACCAGTGGAGCCTTATTGCTTTCACCTTAGCGCTTCACTTGATCTATATATGCAAGAAGCTTTATAAGAATTTATACAGGGACTATTTCCTGTTAAATGGACACAGAAACAGGAAGGTAGAAGAGGAAAAAAGGAGAAAAGGTGAAAGAGAAAGAGGAGAGGAAAGGGAGAGAGAGGAATATAACATCCTCTGAGTCTGCTTCTACACCCGCAAAGAGAGAAATAGAAAGAACAGCAGAACCAGCTCATAAGGTATTACAGGTACAAACAACCAACGCCTTGATACCATCACTGAAGAATATACAGTATTATTTAATATGACATGTGGAAAGTGACAGCTGAAGATGATAACAGGGGTTTATGGATAGAAGTGAGTCTGTAGCACCTGAATGGATGGAGCTCATTTCAGCTGCTTGTAACTGGGATCTGGCGGTTGTGGACATAATCTTTTCTGACGAGGGTCATATGAGAAATGCACCTACAGATCTAGAGCTTCACCTTTCAGCTCAGCGTCTCCTTTCAGCATGGCAGCGTGGAGGAACTAGACCCCATCCTCGCCATAAGCACGGCATGATTGACCGTTGTGTGAAATCTTATCAGCATGCTAATTTTGACCCTTTCACCTGTCAGAACCAGCAAACGTTTATGTTTTCCTGACATTTTCAATAAATGTCACCACCTTATTGTCTATATGAAGCTATTTTAATTTAGTTGAATGCAAAAAGAAAAGTCATAGATATATTTAGAAGAAGACAGCAGCATAGCATTTCCACTTTCCTAGAAAGGTGTGATTATGCTGAAAGCAGCTGTTAAAGGTCAAAGACAAATACGCCATCATGTCTCTTCGATCAGCCACCGTCCTGTCTGCTAGAAGCTTACCTCTTCGACATCAGGATTCCTCCATCACTGACGGCCCTGAGGGCTTTGGGCTAAAGAGGATGGAGAAGACGGCCGGTGTACAAAGCGCAGTTGTTTGTTGGACGATGAGGTGGAGGTGGTAAATCCGCCTGGTGAAGCACTGCATGAAGCTGACCTTTCCCTGATCTTTCAGATGGCGTTCAGTGGAGGCTTATTGCTCTGCTTCGCTCGGGTTAATGACCTGTCAGCCAGACTGATCCCTGGAAGCAGTGGGCTGTGACAGAAACCCGACAAACACCAATCAGGAGGCAGAGTTGGGTCAGAATCATCGACTCAGACGGCGTATCTTCACAGGACGGCAGTCATAAACTCACTCACCGTTCCTGTAAAGTTTTAAAATCTGCCTCTAATTTAACAAAAATAAGCCCAACAGATTAAATCAGGATCCCTGCCTGACCCATCCAGAACAGAAACCAGTAAAGGAACTTCACACAAACTATATAAACTATGTAAACTTAGTACAAGCAGACCCGTGTTCTACAAAAAGTGCTTTGCGGAGCACAAAGGTTCAGCTTTAAATGTTCCTGGTTGTGTCCAGCAGGATGAATAGCCGTGCGCTGCAGTCATGTATTTTATTTAAGGTTGTGGTGCAGCAAAAAAGGAGAGTTTGCAAAATTGCGGAGGTTGAGTCCCTAGCTCATTAAATTCAGGAGGAAATGTGTGACTTTATATCAGTGGTTATTGGAAAATGATTGTTGGAAATATTGGAACCCCGATGTGAAAAAACTACAATACAAAACGTACAACTTCAGAATTTTAAATATACACCATAAAACATGCATTTTTACTAGGTGAACATCAGGATCACCTGTTGACAGATTCTGAGGTAATCGACTTTAAAACTTGAACTCACTGTGTAGCACTATATTTTTATTCCGGTTTTGATTTCTTTAATTTGATTAATTTCAGTTATGTTTGCCCTTCATTAAAGGGTTAGGTTTTATGCAAAATTCACTTTTTTAGCCCTTAAATACATTTTTTTGCGAACTTGGAGTCTCTGGAAAAGCAGAAAAGTTGAATGCTGTCTGACCAGGTGCTGCGTTAATATCTTATGATTCTGTTTGGGTGATATTTTTCAACCCGCTCAGTGTGACCTGTTGTCGATTACGTTTTCTGAACACAGTATTTGCTGTCGATCTGCAAAACTTGGTCATGGACTGCCGGATAACCAATTTTGTGAATCCGTCAAGCTCAAGGATGCTGAAACTGTGAGTGGATAGGTGAAAATGTTCAGTTGTTGGGTGTATTAACCCAAATAATTCATTACACTGTCCACCAGCATACTAGTAAAATGGCAGAACAGGGTGGAGTGAAACGCTCTGCAACCTGGAGGGGAGCGTTCAGAGTAATTATCTGACATACCACCACAGCTGTCTTACAAATCCGCAGTTTTTTTTCATATTAAACACCCTGCAGTGGATAAATGGAGCAGAGGACATAATTTTGTTGCTTGTGCATAAATAGACGAGGCGCAACTCGATCTTTGTGCTATACCTAAATAAACTTGGATCATATTCCTGTGCAGTCACGTTGGAGCTGCTCTGTTTGATGGATCCATCGTTAGTCTGTCTGCTTGGTAATTCCTCCTTGCAGATGTTTCCGTGATGCAAGAATGTTGCAGGACATGTAGTTAGTTCTTAAAAATGAAATCTGTTCATTTCAGTCCATGGTGATTCTCCTGTTGACCCACCATTAAGCTTTTATCCAAAACCAAATTATCTGAAAGGCATGCGGTGTTCGACATACTCGAGGGGTTTTATGCAGTTGTAAAGAAATCAAGTGAATCCCACAGAGGAACAATTTTAATAAAAAAACAAAAAACATAACTCCTTTGTGAAGACTAACAGCCAGAGGAGGGTAGAGTAGCCAAAAATCGTACTCAAGTAAGAGTAGCACTACTTCAACATATTTTTACTCAAGTAAAAGTAAAAATTAGTCCGTCAAGATATTACTCGAGTAAAAAAGTATTCAGTAAGAACGCTACTCAAGTACTGAGTAACTAATTACACCAGCGGAAGATTTTATATTAAAAAATTATGGAAACAGACAGACAAAAATATCAGGTTACATACAAATTCTGGTATTTTAAAGACAAAAGATACACTGAAGACAGAAGAAACACTTTTCTAAATCATTTTTTCAACATTAAAGTTGAAAACAATACTTAAAGCTGTTAATGTATATCCAGTATGTTAGAACAGTACAAAGTACTTCCAATGACAATATCTACTGTTTACAATACGTTCATCTGACCTCTAAATGGCTCAATGAGCTCAGAAAATAGAAAATAGCATTAAAATAACAAAGATGTGTACAAATAAGAAGTCTCACTTTAAGATAAACTATTTTTTTTCTCTTGTGCAGTTTTTGGTTAAAACAAGTTTGTTACTCACAGCAGGTAGAGTAGCCAGAAACTTTACTCTAGTAAGAGTAGCGACACCTGAGTAATAATATGACTCAAGTAAAAGTAAAAAGTACAGTGAAGTAAAACTACTCCTAAAACTACCTTTTGCACAAAAAGTTACTCAAGTTAATGTAACAGAGTAAATGTAACTAGTTACTACCTGCCTCTGCTAACAGAGGCTATGACGTCTGGTATTAGTTAATTTAGTCCATTTAAATTGTGATTTACAACCAAAGTACAAAAGGCATTTTCCAACAAGCCTTAGAAACGGCTTTGGGACACTTTTGGTAGAAGTCTGAATTTATTTTTAATCAAGCCGTTCTTGGATCTCCTTAGATCGGGCCATGATTCGTTGCTTTTTGAGATCACTGAGTCTACTTCATGATGTCAGAGAGGTTCTAGTTAAGAGATTTCTCCATGCTGCACATCAGAGGATTACATTTTTACTTATAATCAGGTTGGTTTTTCATAATCTTTATTTAACGATTACTCTTTGTATTTACTCAGGGCGTTTTTGTCTGAAATTAATTTAATTTAACAGGAGAAACAAGGTCAAGTGTTTTTTTCACATTCCGGTACCTATTTCAGGAAATAAACAAATAAAGGATGCCATGAAAATGGGAAACTCTAACTTGTTGTACATTTCCCAAGAGTAAAACTTTCTGTCTAACTTCAGTGGCTCAGTTCTTTTGTCTTTCCCATTTTGAAGAGAAAAAATGGGCAAATAAGCATTTCACATTTGTACACCAGATAAACGGTAGGTCATGGATTACTATAATATATTTTGTAATATCTATAATATATGCGTTATGTTATTATAGACATTCTATACTATAAATTAAAACATTCCAATTAAACTTACTTCATGGGAATTGTCAAAAGGGCCAATAAATGTGGATTTACTAATAACTGAATAAATGTGCTTGAAATAGGGATGGGATTTGTCCCATCTTTGCAGTTACAGCAACAAAAGATGAATTTATTTGAAGTTGTTTTTATAGGGAAAGCTATTATTGGGGAGGGTGGTGTGTTTTAGCACCTATTAAAACCCAGTGTTGGTTTTGCAAAGTGTTTTACAGCCTATTAGCCATTCATCCAATCACAACCACCCCCCACTCCCCACCCCCATGCACATTTATTCAGTACTTTCAACTATATCTTTGCCAACAATATCTGCATCACTTTTTCTACACCCACTCATGCACTGATAAGCATACCTGCAACACTAAGAAGAAACAGAGTCCTGCCCAAGGACAACCTTTCTGAAAGATGCAGGATGGTTTCACGTCTGAGATAAGCCAGGATAAACCTGTTCCTGCGAGCCGAAGCACCGACGCTCTTACCCAAATACAGACACAGAACGTCAAACAGTAGAAACACTGCAGCTCGTCAGCTGAGTCAGCAGGAGGTGACACCGTGGAAACTGCTGCATCTCAGTTTTGATAACCAGCCAACGAAATTGCTGAACCTTTCATCTGGGGACCTTGGCAGGATGGAGTAATGTGCTTCTTCTGGTGCGAGTGTTGGGGCTTCCCAATCCCAGCTCTGCTCCTCTAAGACAGTCAGAAAGGGAAACTAATCCATCTTCATTGGTTACAGCTGCACTGCAGCATGCAAACCTCTGCAGGGAAATACACAGGCTCCGTGCACACGTGCAAACTCCTTCCTAATGTGCTGAGCCACTGAAATCTGGTTCCGGACATTAAAGGAAGCCAAGTGAAAGCCTAATTCTGAATATTACTGTGCAAATAACTCAGTGCAGCGCTCTCATTGAGGTGCAGAATCAGTAATCATAGCTGAATAAGCTTAATAACTGAACAAACAAATATGATACATGCCGAAGATTAATTTGGGGCTTGGAGACACGGCTTACTGCAGAAAATTAGGGCCATAAATTGATCACACAATTTGTACATTTGTCTAATGTTTTTCTAGCACTCCATAAAAAGTAAGAAACCCCAACAGCGTCAGCTCTTTCTTTATCCAATTCTCTAGCACAAGCATTTTTTCACCCTCCTGAATCTTCCTTTGCGTTATTATATTGCATCCAGCATGCTTTCCTGTGCGCTGCGCCCACATTTAGATAATTCATGCCTGGACACCGTGAGGCTGTAGTTCTGTGGCCAGTCAAAAAGAATCACAAACACTAAATCCTCACCGATCATCGTAAGTCGATTGGAGAAAGGCTCTGCAGCAGAGCATTAGTTTCTGATTTGTGCTGCTGTAGCTGGCTTTACCTGTGGCAACCTGCACAGTCTAAAGTAAACTTTAGTGAGCCTAAACTCTCCAAACTCTAACATTAAAACAACCCGAGTTCCTCTTCCAAATAAATAAATATGTGGCAAAGTCCGGAGAAAGATCTCATCTGGATTGGGTCGTTAATTTCAGCAAATAAACCATAACGTACTACCGCTTTAGGTAGATGTCTCAGCCACTTACAATGAAATGTATAATAATTCTCTTGACCTGAGCCTGGTTTTTAGCTTTTGATGTTGTGTGTGTATGTTTTGTATGTTATTAACTTGTTTTCTTAACCTTTTCTTGTTTTAATGTACAGCACTTTGGTCACCCATGCAGTTTTTAAAATGTGCTCTAGAAATAAAGCTGACTGATTGATTGATTGACTTGTTGCTTTGAGCTGAAGGCTTCCAGGAAGAGGAGGACAGGTGAGTATGCAGGTACAGCAAGTTAACAGGTTTCTGATAAGCGTTGCAGGGCGGACAGCTACGTGTCTGGAGACACAAGAGGAAGGAGCTTCCACCTGCCGGGTGGTAAGTTTGTCCAGTAAGCAAATAGCATTGAAAATAAATAGGACTGTAAGTTAAAAAACTTTGTGTTTTACATCAGTCAAGCTCTGCATTTGGGTCCTTCTTAGTGTTTTGAATAGACTGAATAAAACGAATAAACCAATTCATAAGTAAACGAAGTGAAGCTAAATTTAAACAATTCAGAGATAAATCTAGAGACTATGATGACATTAAGACTTGCAGCAGATCTGTGAGATTTCACCAATTAACAAAATGGTAGATTTTCATCCTAAGGTTTCATTATCTCTCTATAAGATTCTTCTTCATTGACCCCATTTAGTTTTTTAATTCACTCTGTTTAAGAGTGAATTAAAAAAGAGCTGAACTGAAGGCTCTTCTCTAACATAAAACGAAGAAAAATTTATTTACAGTTGGAACCAGATGCTTGCACACACCATATACAAAAATACACATAATCTTTTATTTTCTTGTCTAAGATTTTCCTTCGGTACAATTTCCAGAAGCCTGGAGGCGCCGCGTTCATCTGTTTAAGCAATTATATGCGGGTACAAACAGCATGAGAACCCAGGAAGGAGACGGGTGTAAATGAGCATGCTTTGGGGTGAAAAGTGTGCATCTATGAGTCCTGAACCATCACGGGCTGAAAGGCCACTTAGCAAGGAGGAGACCATTACTCCAAAAAAGCATCTTCTGGGGTTTAATGAGACTAAAACCGAAGTCGTGATTAACAACCCACCCATGAGGCTTCAACAATGGTGCTTTTGTTTCTTTGTGGTCTGCTTAAGGACATATTAAGATTTATGTATAAAATGTGTTATATTTTATATCGCTATGCTGTCTTAGTCTCTTCCCAACTGTTTTATTATTTTAAAGGACCGTCTGGGGATGTTCAATGCAAATTAGCAAATGATACAAGCGCCACAATGTTCACTCTTTGTGCTTAACTCTTGTCCTCATCCTAATAAACAATAAAGAGAGAAAGGAAATGTTTGTGCACAATCATTACATGTGGAGTAAAAGGGGGAAGTACGAGGGAGGCAGCATCCTGTTTTTGAGTTGATTGGTGCGCTTCATCAAACAGATCATAAGGAAAGAGATCATAAGCATCATAAGGAAAGAACATTGTGTGGAAATACTGAAGCAACGTCTCAAGACACCAGCCAGGAAGCTGAAGCTTAGGGTCCAAACGGGTCTTCCAAATGGACAACGATGGTTGGCATTCAACTAAACTAGTCACAAAGTGGTTTAAGGAAAACAAAGGGAATGTTTTGGAGCGACCATCGCTAAGCTTTTCTCTCAGCCTCATAGCAAATGTGTTAGAGAGGAAGGAGGCCGACAACCTGACCCAGTTAAACACGTGATGTCATTCTAACTCATCTAAAACAGTAAAAGTTAGTCGGATTTGAGGTAAAATGGGGGGAAAATTATGTTTACATACAGTGTATGTAAATATCTGGTTTGAGTTGGATATTTTATGTTGTGTTTTAATGTAAATATGAAGCAGATCTGCCCCGGAGGCGCCGCCACTTCCGGCGGCTAGGCATACAGCTCCGACCAACTTTCAGACATTTCTCATACAAAATGCCGCCAAACTCGCTAGAAACCTCTCATCTACAAAGCCGATCAGTACTTGACCGCCAGCGCCTGCTGGAGTTACGGTCATGTAGTGTTTTTGGACTTGTAACCACTACTACGCTCAATTGTTTACGCGGCTTCGGGGTACTACGGGTACCAGTCCCGGGGGCCTGTGAGGCGGCGGACTCGACGAGCAGCTCACGCCGGTGGAGAGCGAAGCGGAAGCGGTGCAGCCGGCTGAAGAAACGCGGCTGCCGCAGAGGTTTAGCAGCTAAGCTAAAGGCTAACCCCATAGATCACCGCTGCCATCCATCCTGCTGTCCAACGTCCGCTCACTGGACAACAAAATAGACCATTTACAACTCGAGGGACTGCTGCGCTCTGATCCTGACGGAGACATGGCTTACATCATCAATCCCGGACAACGCCGTTAGCCTGGACAACGTCGTTAGCCTGGAGGGGCTAGCTACTTTCCGCGCCGACAGAAATAAACAACTCAGCGGTAAGACCCGAGGAGGTGGACTCTGCGTTTACATCAATAACACCTGGTGTAAAAATGCTAGATTAGTCACAAGCTTTTGCTCTCCGGACATCGAGCTCATGACTGTTAGCTGCAGACCCTTTTACTTGCCTAGAGAGTTTACTGTTGTTATCATCACAGCGGTGTACGTCCCTCCGAGCAAAAGATGCTATGAGTGTTCTCTATCGGACTATCTCTGAGCTGCAATCTGCACACACAGAAGGGGTTTTCATCATTGCTGGGGATTTTAAGCAGGCAAATATGAAAACTGTTCTCCCTCATTTCTACCAACACATGGATTTTGCTACTCGGGGAGAGAACACTCTAGACTTAGCTTACACAAATGTGCGGATGCTGTTCCTGGACTTCAGTTCAGCATTCAACACCATCATCCCACAGCATCTGGTGGGAAAACTGGAACATCTGGGCTTCAGCACACCCCTTCGCAACTGGCTGCTAGACTTTCTCACCAACAGACCTCAGTCAGTCCGGGTCGGACAGAACACCTCTGATGTCATCACCCGATCTGCAAACGACGCTGCCAACTTGGCCCTTCACTACAACCTCCAGCACCTGGACTCTGCAGGAAGCTACGCCAGGATCCTGTTTGTGGATTTCAGCTCAGCCTTTAACACCATCATCCCAGCTCTGCTTCAGGAGAAGCTCTCCCAGCTGAATGTGCCGGACTCCACCTGCAGGTGGATCACAGACTTCCCGTCTGACAAGAAGCAGCACGTGAAGCTGGGAAAAAATCACTCTGACTCACAGCTCATTAGCACTGGTTCCCCCCAGGGCTGTGTTCTTTCTCCTCTGCTCTTCTCCCTGTACACCAACAGCTGCACCTCCAGTCATCAGTCTGTCAAGCTCCTGAAGTCCGCGGACGACACCACTCTCATCGGACTTATCTCTGATGGTGACGAGTCCGCCTACAGGTGGGAGGCTGACCATCTGGTGACCTGGTGCAGGGAGAACAACCTGCAGCTCAACGCTGTAAAATCTTCCATCTCTCCAGGATCTGTATGCCTCCAGGACTCTGAGGCGTATAGGGAAGATTGTGGCTGATCCCTCGCACCCCAGTCATAGACTATTTCAGTCACTTCCCTCTGGCAGGAGGCTGCGGTCCATCAGGACCAGAACCTCACGCCACAAGAACAGTTTTTTCCCATTTGCTACCAGCCTTATGAACAAGGCCAAGAGCCGCCCGTGAAACTGGACACTGTCTCTCTCCCCCTTTCAGGACTTACAAGCTTCTGCGTTACATTAATGCACAGTTTACTGAGTGTATATAGCTTCTGTATATATATCCATTTTTATTTTATTTTATTTTATTTTTTGTCTGCACCATCAACACCAAGTCAAATTCCTTGTAAGTGCAAACCTACTTGGCAATAAACTTGATTCTGATTCTGATTCTGATTCTCAGCACGGGCTCCCCTCAGGGCTTCGTCCTGAGCCCCCTACTGTTCACCCTGATGACTCATGACTGCGTCCCCAGGTTCACCACCAATCACATCGTGAAGTTTGCAGACGACACAACGGTGGTGGGCCTGATCAGAGACGACAACGATCAGGACTACAGAGAGGAGGTTGAGCAGCTGGTGAGCTGGTGCAGAGACAACAGACAACCTCACCTGGTCTGTGAACACTACGTCACCGGTGAAGAGGGCACAGAAACGCTTGTACTTCCTGCGGAGGATGAGGAGAGCCCACCTGCCCCCACCCATCCTCACGACTTTCTACAGAAGCACCATAGAGAGCATTCTGACCAGCTGTCTCTCTGTGTGGTGTGGAGGCTGCAGTGCTTCCGACTGGAAGAACGTGAGGAGAGTGGTGAGGACAGCAGAAGGGATCATCGGGGCTCCTCTTCCCGACATAAAAGACATTTCATCTCAGTGCTGCGTGTCCCGAGCCCATAACATCATCAGGGACCCCTCACACCCCCACCATGGACTGTTCTCCCTGCTGCCTTCTGGGAAGAGGTTCCGCAGCATCCGCTGCAGGTCCACCAGGTTCTGCAAAAGCTTTTTCCCTGTTGCCATCAGACTGTTGAACTGCTGAACTATAAACTCTACATATTTGCACATTTGCATCACTGCATCTCTATCCAGCATTACAAATGCTGCGAACTCTTAGTTTCCAAATGCATTCTTGCACAAATGCCCTTTGCACAATAAATTCTGCACATACAAATGGTTTTAAAAATACTCACCTGTACACAGTGATTTTCTCCTGCATTGTCTACATTTCAATTGTTTACTTTTAAATCACTGCTGCACCTTATACTGTAATTTAATTTACTGCAATTTACAAGCTGTATGCAACGAAATTTCGTTCTGTACGCACTCTGTGCATACAAAATGACAAATAAAGTTGTCTAAGTCTAAGTTTGCAGCTTAGACATGGAGTCGAGCATGTGACTGCTGGCAGAGATGGGAATCCAGCTTCAGGACAGGAACAGGAAACACCCTGCCTGGTTTTCCTTCATCCCATTCACCTTATCTGCTGATTTTAGTCCCTATAGACCAGTTCATTGTTATTGTTTTGATCCCGTTTTTTCGCGCATGCGCGCCGCTCTGGTAAGCAAAAGGCGAACACAATGGCGGACGAAAACAAAAAACTGACAAGTTCTCGACGTATTTTTCTTCTTTAGATAACGTATCACAAGATCGTTATAAGACTAAGTTGGTGGCTGATAGATTCAGATTGCGAGATCCACACAGCCAAAGCTTGAAGGGATGGAGCGAGTCTGTGAAATGCTGGCCAAGTTTTCCGTACGGCGACATATACAGCTACCTTATCAACACGGCAGGCCAATACAGACGAGAGCACATGAAAGCCATGAAATCACTTGGTGGCTACAATTATTTCATATCGGGACATGTTCAGACATGTTTGTGTAACATCCGAAAGCGGAGTCGGACACAGACAGCGCCTCGGCAAAGCGGAAGACACACCACCGGTAGGTTAAAAAAACATTGTTCACAAAGGATTATTATTTGGGTTTGCATACATTGTACATGTACGTATATTATTACGAAACGAACGTTTACGTCTTGACTTAAGTATATATCCTATTTTTTATTTAAATAATTATTTAAGTAGAACAATGACTAGTGCAAAATTAAGTTGTATTTACCGGAGATGAAGTGTAGACTGCAAATTCTGTCGTGGTATGATGGCTCCCACAGTCGATTGGGATTGTCTGCTTGCATCCTTTTCATTGAAATTATCCATTTCTTTGATCTTTCTTCGTCCTTCGGTAAACGAAAGAAACGTACATCCGACGATTTGGAATGCTTCTCTGTGCAACCGGGAGCACAACAAGTCGTAGGCATTGTTTAGATTCCAAAAATAAACTAAAAGTACGCTCTAATTCACCCGTTTTGTCACGGTGGTTGACGAGAACAGTACTGTTTTTGCCTACCACCGTGACCCGGATGTAGCGCGGATGTAGCTCGTGACGTCACGTGTGAACTGGTCTATTTATGCTCTGGGGCTGGAAATGTGAATGGTTGCAGCTAATCTCTGGACCGGCTTTTTATTTTCTGAACCTGGATTCGCCACCTCTGACTGCTGCCAACCTTTACAAACAGTCACCAGAACCTTTCAGGATTTCTTAATTTTAATAAACTAAACACTCAGAATCAAGAAGTTTCCATTTCTGCATTAGAGATACAGGCGAACTTTGTGTTCAGCTAATCAGACCTCAAACTTCGTTACCTGGAGTCTTCCTAATTTCTCCACGTCTGGAAAACTTTTCCTCACCTTCACTTGGCGCAGATGCAACACATTCTGCTGAAAAATGACCATTGGTTAAGTGAAAGATGAAATATTGTCACATTAAGATAGATGGGATGAGGGATGGTGGCATTGCTGTTCATATAGAGTATATTAGAGCACGGTAATGACTAAAACAGATGGTGTTGACAGGAATAATTCTCCTTTTTTTTTGCCTTTCTGAGGAAATCCAGCATGGCTTTATGACAGCTTTTACGGCCCAGATTTATGTTGGCACAGGCTGGTATCTGCCGCAGAGGCATGAAACAGCGGAGGAGGGAACCCTGAAGGATAAGATATACTGTCCAGGTTTAAAGCAATGTATATGAGGTGATGGATGGCTTGCATATTAAGTTGGACTCCTAAATAAATCACATTCTTCTTGTTTTTGACATATCGGTGTTTGTCTGCTTTGTTGTCAAACGGCTCAGAGATATAAAGCTTCTTTAATTAAGCAAAAATATAGATATTAAGTGTTTTATAAGCAATGAGGTGTGCATATGTTAACAGACGGTGAGGGATACGATCAGTGTTTCTGTCACATATTCTCACGTCTTCTGACTGGAGAGGAAACATTTCTGTATAATCATTCAAAACCGACCACACATAAACAAACGCTGTTGCAAGGTTGAAGCTTTAAAAAGATAGAATCCAGGTTTTACCCAAAATAACTGTTATCTGACAGAAGATTAAAAGTCTAACATGTGCAGTATAGAGAAAAAAGTCGTCGACATTAACAGTTACTGACGCATTTTCCTCCTGTCTGCTGTGGTTATAAGGCAAGGCAAATTTATTTGTATAGCACATTTCAGTACAGTGACAACGCAAATTCTTTATGGGATTAAGACATAGGAAAATAAAACAGAATAAAAGCAAGGTGGAATAAAATGTGAAAAAAATGAAAACAACATTAAACATGGGAAAATGGAAACTAAAAGCAAATATTAATGATTTTTAAAACAGTTGGACTAACTCTGGATCTCTCCTCTATTGGTCCAAAAATTATTACTTCAGTTTTGTTTTTATTGAATTGGACAAAATGCTGGCACATCCATGCATTGATATCTTCTAAGCATTCACTCAGTGCTTGAATGTGTTCATAGTCACCCAGTGACATGGTGATGTAGAGCTGTGTGTCATCTGCATAGTTATGGTATCTGATGTTACTCATCTAGATATTGAATAGGACTGATCTAGAATGGCGGTCTGTGGGATTCAAACCTCTCCAGGACGCAAGCGCCCTGCTCTGTAACCACTCAGTCACAACTCCCCTAAGACTGATTTATGTTAATCAGTCTCCCTTCCTCAGCTTCTCTGCTTTCATCCTGCCACAGCTGTTCCAAATCTCCTCTGATTAGCTCATCTGGTTACTTTATTGTTATTTTTCACAGATGCCTCAATATTTAAGCTCCTGTTTTCATTTTTATTTTCCATTGCTGGATTCTTCCGTTTCACTGCCTGTTCCTATATCAGTGCTTCATGTCCTTCTTGCCTCATTCTAGACCTGTACGTTTTTTTGTTTGTTTTGTTATTAAAACTCTTCACCATGTTCATCCCAAGTTCATGTCAGCATTTTGGCCCAACAAAAAAAAACAAAACTACAAGTCTTGACAACTTAAATCTTAAATAAAACTCTGCACAACATTTCATCAGGGTTTTCTACCATCGCATTCCTTTTCCTGATATTCATCAGATAGGTTCCAGTAACAAAACAATGCAGTCAAGTTTGGTTTATTATATATCTTTGTCATTAAATTATATATCATTTTATAGCCTGATCTGTAGTGGATCTGCAACCTGCGGCTCCAGAGTAGCAAGTGTAGCTCTGTGGACTTTCCACAATGACTCCTAATAACTTTAGGTAAAAGTTACAAAATTTTTAAGTTAAAAAATTTTTAATTTCCACAACAGAAGTACACTAAAAGGGATTTGGTGGGCACTGGGACTGAAAGATTTAGTAAGTTTATACTTCTTCCCAATTTGAACATAAAATCAAGCTGTTATACTGTGATTGGTAAGAAATGTCTTTTGATCACACATTTATTTCTCATTTTTTTTACTCTTATTTTCCAATCATGTTAAATTAACTGATAATAATAAAAAAGTAGAAACAAAAAGTACCAGTGGTATATTTTAGATTTACAAGAATTTTCTTATCAGGTTGGAAGGAGACGAAGGAAGATCATCGTCGACTTCAGGAAGAGCCGACCGCACCACGCTCCACTGTTCATCAACAGCTCAGCTGTGGAGGTGGTCAGCAGCACCAAGTTCCTGGGGGTGCACATCACGGACAACTTCACCTGGTCTGTGAACACCACGTCACTGGTGAAGAGGGCACAGAAACGACTGTACTTCCTGCGGAGGATGAGGAGGGCCCACCTGCCCCCGCCCATCCTCACGACCTTCTACCGAAGCACCATAGAGAGCATTCTGACCAGCTGTCTCTCTGTGTGGTGTGGAGGCTGCAGTGCCTCCGACTGGAAGAACGTGAGGAGAGTGGTGAGGACAGCAGAAGGGATCATCAGGGCTCCTCTTCCCTCCATCAAGGACATCTCATCTCAGCGCTGTGTGTCCCGAGCCCGTAACATCATCAGGGACCCCTCACACCCCCACCATGGACTGTTCTCCTTGCTGCCCTCTGGGAAGAGGTTCCGCAGCATCCGCTGCAGATCCACCAGGTTCTGCAAAAGCTTTTTCCCTGTTGCCATCAGACTGTTGAACTGCTGAAGCCACAAAAAATGGACTCTGTACCACATTCGTATATTTGCACATTTGCATCATTGCATCCTTATCTAGCATTACAAATGCTGCTGAACTCTGTTTCTAAAATGCATTCTTGCACAAATATACAATCCTTTTTTCTTTTTTTGTAATAATACTCACCTGTACACTGTGATCGCACACTCTATTTCTCCTGCATTGTTTACATTTCAATTGTTTACTATAAATCACTGCTGCACCTTATCCTGTAATTTACTGCGATTTACTGTAATTTTTCAAGCTGTATGCAAACGAAATTTCGTTGACAAATAAAGTTGTCTAAGTCTAAGTCTAAGGAAACTATATTTGCTTTTACATAATTGTCCACAAATATTAGCATCCTACTGAAGAAAATCTATCCATCCTGTTTTTAATTATTTTTTTTATCTTAAAACCTACAAATTAGATATAAAGTTGTGGTTTTCTAAAAAAAAGTTATTTTGTTTGAAAAAGGTGATGTAAAATTAGCTTAAAATGGTGCTTTGGATCTGAAAGGTTGCAGACCCATTGGTCTAGAAAGTGTTTTTTTTCCCAGTTTCTGTGATATATTGATGAGACCATCGCCTAAAATGTGAAATGTATCTCATGCCATATTGCTCCATACCCTAACTACATGACTATGTACCCCCCCAACATATTTTTGAAGCGCCTTATTTATTTTCAGAGTAATGTCTTCTTGAGTCACTCCTGCTATGAATCACAGCGAATTAGATCAATCTGAAGGGAATTTAGTAGATTTTTGTATCATTTAGATAAAGCCGTAATGTGCAGAGATGTTTCAAAGGACCCAACTGTTTAAAGGTATCAGTCAGAAGAAGTAACAAAAAACATCATATGCTAGCAGCTAACTGCTGACTACATGCTGGTAAAACCCCCGCCTCTTTTTTAGAGCTGAGAAACAATTTAAATGTCTGAAAGGATTTTCAGTTTCTTCTAAATAAACCTTTATTTATTAGTGTTTAATCTTATAAAATATATCTCTGGAAGATAAACTGATTTAATTTAGCTAACTATAAAATGCATAATTTCTCCCCTAACATCTGGTCTTACCCCTTTTGGCTAAAATAACTTTGATCAGAGCTTTCTTGAACCATTCTACAAGTAACTTTTAGATCCTCTGAAATGTGTTTCAGAGGTTTTCAGAAATCTTTGGGTTATGAAGCAGATCAACAGACTTGTGAAGATTACAATTTTGTGAAGCAGAATGCATTAATAGCACATTTATTCTGGTTATCATCCAATTGAATGAATCTTTTTCTGCTCTCAAAGTGACAGACAGACATCAAGGACTTCACACGTATGTATTAAGGTGTAAATTGTTCCTGGTGGTACCAGGTACGGCTGTTTTGACACGTTTTAGTCTGGATTTTTGTGCAAAAGACAAATTGATCTCAGGCATGTTTGGCAAACTCATCAGTTTGTCCTTGAAACAGTCAAATCTATTCAAAGAAATGAATAAACAGTTTTCTCTTTGTAAGCAACGTATAAATGTCTGCCTTTCCAGGAAAACATACTGGATCCACTGTCTGAAAAGCACTCAAGGTTAAAGCTTTTTGTATCTGTTGTGCATATTAAGCCAATCATTGTGGCCTTTCAGGCCCTGCATTTCTGGAAATAAAAGGAAAAGGTGGCATCCAAGTCAAAGCATATTCAGAGTCTCTTATCAACAGACATCAGGGCTCGTCCCTTTCTACCGACAACCCCTAATTAGACGGCTCCCAGGCCAATGGCTGGGACACGACCATGACCGATCAATCTGCTCGGCTTTCTGCACCTCTGAATAACGACGCCTGGCGTGGGAGGATGAACAGAAGATGGTGGGAGATGAAAAGGAGATGATTGATTTTTTTTCCTTAAAAAAAAGCAGCTTGTCTGCTGAGGCCGAAGGACAGAGGGATCGAAGTCTCCAGCGGAGAATAAACTGACCACAAGGAGCAAACTGAAGCCGAAAACAAAGTAAAGAACCCATTTGATTATGATACAGAATAAAAAAGCAATGAGAAAGTTTAATGAGATGTGACACTTTCATAGTCAGCTGCACGCTAGTGAATAACGAACAAATAGAGCTCCAGTGAGAATTTACATCCACTGATCATTAATCATCAATATGATTCATTTTGGATGTTCAATTATTCATTTTGATGGTTTCAAACAGAGACAGACCTGGTGAAACAAACCCGGCACCGTTCAGGTTTCTTTGCCGTTTAACGTTGGGTTGGGAAATATCCAGTTTATTCTAGACACAGGGTTCCTGCACACCTTTTCTCTACATAAATCCTAATTTACCAGAGTCAAATGCTAGCATGAGGTTTGTTGAATATATATTTTTATGTGGTCTTTATGCATTATGTCATTCATCAGCAAAACAACCCTTACGGAGATGCTGCCACCACCTTGCTTTACAGCTGGTGTCGTGTTGTTTAACCCGAGCCTTTTTGTGGAGGTTTTTTCCCCCACTTTCTACCATCGGTTTATGTTATTCAGGTGAAAGGCAACAGGATCTTTTCCAGGTCTGTGCAATGATATGTGGGTGTTCATGGGCTGTTTCTGAACCTCACAAACAGTTTTCCTTCATCTGAGGGACATATTTTGGATCAAACTCTTAAAAACTAGAAACTTATAGGTGATCAAAGAGGACATTGAGCCCAGATATCTCCAGAAGCTTCCTGAATTTGGTTTGACACCTATTTCCTAAAACAAAACAAATACTCCCCAAATCTATTTGTTGTATTTCAAAACCCACTGCTTTAAAATCCCAGTTTCTGATTCGTCCCCAAGATGTTTATTCATAGCTGATTCTCACCTTTATCTACTGTTTATCTGCTTCTAAACTATATTTATTAAATCTGAATCCACCACAGTAGTGTGCACAAACACCAACCCCCATTGTTTCCTGCACTTTCTGTGCCAGTTTGACACCTTGAAATGTTTGTTACCTTCCTTCAGGCTTTTTCTGGAAACAGGAATTTACAAGTATTAATGCAAAATGAGGTTACATTGGCAGGAGAACAATGCAGAAGGCAGAAATTAGCGGGGCACTGTGTTTAAGACAATATTTATTATGCTCTGTGTTTGCATTACAAAGAATGCCTGCAGCATCGAGTGGTACATCCAGGCGTATTTCAGTTATAGTTTAAAATACACATGAACACTCTGATAGATAATCCAGAAAAGTGACGGGAATGTTGATCATTTAATTTGGAAACAACTTGAAAGTATAGATGTTGGATGGATGGATGGATGGATGGATGGATGGATGGATGGATGGATGGACTGATGACTGATGGATGGATGAATGGATGGACAGACGAACGGACGGATGGAGGCTTATGTGGATGGATGGACTGATGACTGATAGATGGACGGACAAACAGGACAGATGGATGGATGGATGGGATGGAGGGATAGATGGGACGGATAAATAGATGGATGGACAGATGGACGGATGGATGCTTATGTGGATGGATAGACTGATGACTGATGGATGGACAGATGAACAGGACGGACGGATGGATGGATGCTTATTCAGATGGGTGGATGGATGGATGGATGGATGGAAGGATGGATGGATGGATGGAAGGATGGATGGGTTGGAGGGATGGAAGGATGGGATGGAGGGATGGATGGATGGATGGATGGAGGGATAAATACATGGGTTTAGATTGGGCAGAACAAGTCTTTAATTAATGGTGAGAAATTCACACAATGAAAACACGTTTAACAGCTTTCTCTTTATAGGAGAGAGCAAATTACTCCCATGTTATCCTCTCTGCACAGGCTGCCTTTCCATTTAGCGTTGATTTTAAAATAATTTTGTTTGTTTTTAAGTCTTGCTGCTGCAGCTACCAAATTATGGAATGCTTTGCTGCTGCAAATGAGAAAAGCCTCTTCAACAGACATTTTAAAATCTGGTCTTAAAGGTAGAGTCTGTGATTTTTCTAGAAGTTTACCCAAGTTCCTTTTTGAATAACTGCGCCTGAAAAAACCCCATCTTACCTTGCTCTACTGCTCCTCAGGGGGATCGTGCGAACTAAATCTCCCAAATCCACTACGGTCTCATTTTCTTTTTACTAAGGCCTTCCTCTTCTCATAAACTTGTACTCGGTTTGCTTCTTGCGTCTGTCAGCTATGTTCAAAGTATATGGTGAGCGCAGAAGAGCTACAATGAACGGCTAACACCGAAACTAAGCTAACCGCTAAATTACGACACATAAACACAAAGGTGCGCATGCGCAGCCAGCAAGCAGAAACTAACAAAGAAGGAGCACACACATTTTAGAATGATTGGCAGAGCTCTCAACTTCTGTGGAAAGTTAAGCGTGACATTATGTTACATTTTTGCAGCCAAGGGGGTCGTAATCGCTGTCGTGCCAATGTAGTCACCTGAAATGGGAACGCAGATTTGGCAGGAAGCGCAGATCCAGTCAACTCCGTCTTATTTTTAACCAAGCAGACATGGAAGTAGAGGTTTTACTTGTGTTAAAAAGTGAAGGAGGAGTGTCGACACTTTATCGTTCAGTTAATGGGTTAAAACAGAAAATTACACAAAATTGTTCTGCCGTTATTGTTTCAATACAGAGACTGCCTAATATGAGGAAAATCACGTCTGTTTAATCTCCATTCACAACATTTACGCTCAATATTTCACCTTCTAAACAAGTAAACGGCTCTGAGGTCGTTTCCAGATTTCTGACGAAAATACAATTTGCTCTGATTGTCTTCTGCCACCAAAACTCCACCTTCCTGAGTCCATTCCTGCTGTCTGCTTTATTCTTGTAGAACATATTTTGTGTTTAGATAGACCTGCATGAATGGATCAAATGAAACAGACCTAAAATGTGACAAATAATCACTGAATAAAATTAAGCCAGAAATTGTTCATAACTCTTATCGCTCTTATCGAACTCGTGTCTTAATGAGACTACCTGACAAATAAAGGTTTAATAAACATATTTTAAAACTTTGATAGCAGAAGGCTTATGAGCCATAATCCAACATGCTTTGGTGGAACATGGATTCCTATTGGTATTGTTGTGCCACCAGGCCATGACGAAAATAAAAATCAGATTGAATTGGAAGCAAAAGAAGTTTGGGACTTTCACAGGCATCAATGATCTGCCCCCTCAGCAGAGTGCAATCAGTGCTATAAAGCTTCACTCCCACAGACAATCGCTCTCACTCCCGTCACTCCTGCCTGGGGTGACAAAGGGGGGGATTCCTCTTCACCCAGAGGGCCAGCCATGGGCCTCATGGGGATCAAAAGGGCCCACAAGCTGGACAGAACGTGCTTTCTGTGAAACTCATTTGCCGTCGCTTCAATGGAGCGACAAGAGGGCGAAGTTCTCTTCGTCCAGAAGACCTGACCCGGCTCGGAGAACTAACTAATCAAAGCTAAGTCTGCAGTCTTACTTCTGCTTAACCAGACGTCGAAGTGAAAGAATCGGTCTATGCCCTACCAGCTCTGTTTTGATTCCTCAGCTGTTGCAGGAACTGGACTCTAGACAGAGCCGGAGCCAGAAGAGAACCTAAGCTCCTAAACTGAGAGCAAAATCTGGACTGAAATTGCATGCTACATTCCAGGGACTCGACTGCGACCCGGGACCTGCTCCGACCGTGTTCCGGCTAGCTCAGAGCCGCATGTCTGCTGCTGGAAAGACCAACGTTTTCCTGGAGTACTGCTTTCCCTTGGATGCCCAAAGTGAACCGAACTGGCACTGAGAGGTTTGGCAGAGAAATAAACAGGGAAAGTTAAATGGTTTACTTAGAATGTTTACATAATGCATTTTCACTGTGTTTTTGAAACACGTGGCGCTTACAGGGTAGCCCTGCTAGCATTCTCCGAACCATGTCATTGCCAATGTAATTCGAGTGTGTTTTACGGTTATAACAAACTTTATCTCTGCAGTGGTTTTATACATTTATGGGATATTGATGTTTGTGCCATCCAGTCCACTCATTACGACTAAAATAAAGCCGAAGCTTTTTAAACTTAACGCCGAATGTCCGCTAGCTAAAATGCTATTAGCATCTGCTAACTTCCGTTGTCTCGGATGCACGACTACGATTCGTTTTAAACATGAGGTTTGTTTTGTTTCGCCCCATAATTGTTCGATAGTGCTATGAGCGTTATTGCCACATTAATATGGAATATTAATTTTGATTTAAAGGCATTTTGCATGACTAGCCAATTTTAGCGACCAACCGCTACGGCGACCTCTAGCCTCCTGGAGGTATAATCACACAAATAGAATCGAGCGTCCTACAAGTACTGATGTTTACTGAGAAAATCATTCTTTTCAATTCAATTTTATTTATATAGCGCCAATTCATGAAACATGTCATCTCGAGGCACTTTACAAAGTCAAAATCAGTCAGATTATACAGATTGGTCAAAAATGTCCTATATAAGGGAACCAGTTGATTGCTTCAAAGTCCCGACAAGCAGCATTCACTCCTGAAGAAGCGTAGAGCTACAGGGAGAGTCGTCTGCATTGTCCATGGCTTTGCCCTCATACTGAGCAAGCATAAAGCGACAGTGGAAAGAAAAACCACCCATTAGCGGGAAGGAAAAACCTCCAGCAGAACCAGAACCAGGCTCAGTATGAACGGTCATCTGCCTCGACCGACTGGGGGTTACAGAAGACAGAGCAGAGACACAACAAAAGAGACAAAAAAGCACAGAAGCACACATTGATCCAGTAATCTGTTCTACATTAGATGGTAATAGCGGGTGATCAGTCTTCCTTGGATGATTTCACAGTTATCAGAACGCCAGACCAGGTGTACCTACTATGAAGAAAAAGAGAGAACAAAAAGTTAAAAGCTGAAATGACGACAGTCATTTCAATGTAATACAATGCAAAACTGGAGAACAGTAGAAATCAGTAGAGTGAGAAAAATAGGCCCTGATGTCCTCCAGTAGCCTAAGCCTATCACAGCACAACTATAGAGGTAGCTCAGGGTAACATGAGCCACTCTGATTAGAAGCTTTGTCAAAAAGGAAAGTTTTAAGATTAGTCTTTAAAATGTTATTTCATCAAAGTAATGTTTTGTTTATCTCAGGATTTGCATTGTAAATGGGTTGAAAAACATACCAAATGTTGTTCTGAATTAGTCAAGCTAAATTAACCTCATTCCATGTTCTTTAAGATGAACTTTGATTCTTTAACTCAGATCTGCAGTGAACCAGGATTCACTGAATTATTCTGATGATGATGATCACCCACTTTATTTTGTCTTGTGTTTCTTTTGTGTGTACATAGTTCCTTAGCTTCTTTTTATCTTCATTTTGCTTAGTAGTTTTAGTTAAGTTTCACTAGCCTCGTAGAGAGGATTTGTTTATTGAAATATAGTGTTAATTCAGATAAACAGCATTCTAAAGTGATGTTCTCTGGATGTTCATTTTATTTCTGTTAATTTGCCAGTGCTCGAATTTTACTGCTATCAGCTCTAGAGCTGATATTCACCGGATAATACCTAACAGACAGAGAGTTATTTATTAACATTAAATACCATTAAAACAGTGTGTAATTGCACAACATGGTATCATGGTATGATGGCAGTCACGTTTAAAGGACTAAATGTCCAGTTTTAAGACTCTTAGACTTTGTGTAATGTAAAGGTCTCTATAACAAACCGTTTTGTCCTTGATTACAGAGAATCTGCTCAGAAAAGCAGATGCGGCCATACTGAATAAAGATCATGTATTCATGTTGCAATATAAGGAATACTATGCTGGCTTTTTATTTCTCGACATGCAACGTAGCTTTTACCTTGGTGAGTTCTGCCGGTCCTTTTAGGGTTGCTTTGACTTGTAGCTGAACTCCTGATTTTTATGTGTTTTTTTTTTCTTTACAAGGAGGAAGAAACTTGAGGTCAAGTAAAGTCAGCCTTGCAATAACCAGCCAGAAATGTCATTTCAGGTGTAAAAGAGTTCAGACAATTTCAATTTCAGCACTGCTTTGATATATGATGATTGAAAATTGCTTTTGTAAAAGAAGCAGAAAGTGACAACAGATATATTTCTGCAAAGGGACATAAAAAGTTTTTTTCTTTAATGACTTTCATGCCAATTTAGTTCTAATTTCCACAGGGTTTTAGGTGACATTGACTCGCAAGCTTCTAAAGATTTTGGTCTGAGATTATCAGGGTGCAGTTTGGACTCATTTAAAAAGAGACAAGGTGTTCCCTGGTCAGAGGAGATACAAAGTCCTTCCAGCTAGTTCACTGGGGAAGAACAGAATTTATAGTTTGTAAATGCGCTCAGGGATAAAAACTTTAATTTTTGGACACATGTCTTGTGGCCCTTACAACCTAACATTTAAGTGTTTTACCATTGTTACATGTGAGAGAAAAAGGGGGAACCTTCCAAGCCTGAGGCCGTCATTCCAACTATGTTGTAAAGGGGTGGCAGCATCAAGTTGTAGGGGGGTTTTGATGCATGAGGTACCGGTGTACTTCACAATATAGCTGGCCTTATAAGAAAGACGATTATGTGAAAATGAAGCAATATCAACTTAAATCGGTTTGTTTATATAGTGCCAGTTTATGACACATGTCATCTCAGGGCACTTTACAAAGTCAATTTCATCCAGACAGTTTGGTTACAAGTTTTCCCTCTGAGGAAACCCAGCAGGTTGCATCGATTCATTGACAAAATTCACTCCACCTGGATGAGCGTGGAGCCACATTGGAGCTGTCGACTTTGCAGCAATTTCTCAAACCGAGCATGCATGTAGCGAGGAATGAACATATTACACAATGATTAGTTGATAATATGGCATGTTTAGGTGAAAAAGCATCCATTACATAAAAATGCAATATTCAAGTTAAACAGAGGAAAGACAGCAGTTGAATTACATAACAGTGTGAGAAAACTATGCAATATGAATGATTATACAAGCAAACATCCCAGAGAGCTTAAGGATGTGCAAAGGACAATAACGTCAGAGAGTGTGAATGATTCTTGTTCGGATAAAGAGAGGTCTGCAGCAGCTCCATGGGGAGACATTGTCCATCAGTGATGTGATTTTCCTTACAATCCTTCTGTCTCCACCTCCTGCACTGGGTCCAGGGGGCATCCCAGGACAGAGCTGGAAGTTTAGCTCGCCCGGTAGAGCCGCTGTGCCGCAAGCGTGAGTTCCTGGGTTCGACGCCGACAGCTTCCAGATTTTAAAAAAAGGGGAGTGGTGGCCTAGTGGTTAGAGCACGCGTTTGCACTCAGAGAAGGTTGCAAGTACCCAGTTCAATCCCCAGCGCCTGCACCTTGGGTCCCTGAGCAAGATCCTTAACCCCTGATTGCTCCCCGGGCGCCACACATGGCAGCCCACTGCTCCCCAAGGGTGATAGGTTAAAATGCAGAGAACAAATTTCGTTGTAATGTATGTTTCATGACAAAGATGATATTACTATTACTTACTAATGAGTTTATCCAGCCGCTTCCTCTCAGCCACAGATAAGCTGCTGCTCCAACAGACCATAGAAGATGGCTGATGCCACCTCAGAGTCAAAGGGCATCAGGAGCACCCCTTGCAGTCCAGAAGACCTCAGCAGGTAGAGTCTGCTCTGAGCCTTCCTATAAAGAGTGGCCGTGTTGTGATCCCAGTCCAGTTTATTGTTCAGTTGAACATTCAGGTACCCAGAAGAGTTCACTATGTCAACATCAGTTCCCTGGATATTAACTGGTGTCTATGTTTTTTTTGTTTCCCCTGCATTTAACGTAAGCTGGTTCTACTGGCACCAGTCTACAAAGCTCTCTATCCATCAGAGTACAGACAATGATTAGACCGATTAGTCCTCCGAGAACTTCTGCAGGTGGTCGCCTGGTGAGCTGATGGAGAAGTGTAGAGGGTGAACAGAAACAGTGCCACCACACATCCCTGCGGTGTTCCCGTGCTGCAGACCAACCTGTCAGAGACTCACCTCCGTGTCCTCACATTCTCCGGTCGACCAGTGAGTTAATCCAGTATCCACTGGGGTAGGTGGTGGTCCACTCCTGACCGCTTCAGCTTGTCCATCAGAGGGCACTGTTAGTTGGCTTTGAAAGTGCTGGAAAAATCAAGGTACATGATCCTCACGGTGCTCCAGGATTCTGCATGTGGGCCAGAGCCCGATGTAGCAGAAATATGATGGCATCATCCACCCTGATACCAAGCTGGTAGGCAAGCTGCAGTGGATCCATTTAAGATGGTTGAGGACCAACCTTATGAGGGTCTTCACTGGATGCAATGTTAGTGCTACCGGCCTGTAGCTGTTGAGGTCCTTTGGGTGTGCACTCTTAAACCTCAGAAAGTGTAAGTGACTTGGAAGTTAACCCCTTCCAAGTCACTTACAGCCTGAGCGTTAAGATTCTGACCTCAATAATGTTCACATCAATAATGTTGTTGTCTTGCAGCGGTGAACAATACAAGACAAAAGCACACAAAGGGGACAAAAGAACCCAGCTAGTATCAGGAAATTATCATCTGCTAGCTAGCATCCAGCATAATGTTCTGGGGATGACTGTGGAATGTCTGGAGAAGATGATGCAAACAAGGATTTTGCACAAAATCAAGAAAATTATGGACAATCCTGAACATCCTCTTCACGACATTGTTATTGGAAAACAGTCTCTTCAGTCAAAGGCGTCTTCAGATTGGTTGTAAAACGGACCGCTACAGGAGAGCTTTCCTTCACACAGCCATCACCATCTATAATAACTCCTTGACAAAACGAGTTACATCAACATTTAATTTCCCTCTTCGATAAATAAAGTGTTTTTGAATTGAAATAGTAAGTTCCATTTAACAGAAGACGGATGTAGTTATACTTCTTCTAAGGAGATGCTCAAACTATTATATGTGGGTCCTTTTAAAGGGTCTTACTCTGTGCTTCTCATATGCCAACCAGTCCAGGCACCCTGGAGAGGAAGTCTTTAGTCATCTGGTCATTACCATTGTAACCCAAGTCTTGAAAAAGACCCCCCCCCGTCACTTAAAACTCCTCCATCTGTGGCACTAAACCCCCAAAGGTGTCAAAATCCTTTAATTTATTAAAAAACAAAAAAAACAGTGAAGAATGACGTACTCACTCAGGGGTAACACATTTCTGACACCCCGACCTCCACCCGCAACTCCTCAATTTTAATCTCTTCATCTCACAGCCGTTCGTTTCCAATTAAAATCTCACATTCAGAGGTCAGCCGTCTCTAAAGCCTCAGATAGAGTGTGTGGCTGGCTGTGTGTGTCCACACATGGTAAGGGTGTTTGTTGTGTCCTGACTTCATTAGGCAACAATCTCTAATTTGTGTTAAATTCCAACCAAATCAAGGTTTCTGTTTACCGCCATATTTGTCGCTTATATCTATAGACGGCTGTGTTATAGTGGGATATTCAAGTCTTTGGTAACTGTGTGTGGCCCATTTATGAATGACCGTAGGAGCCGATAATGACTCTGGGACAAAACAGATTCATCAGGGTGTTGAACTCAAAGCCAATCAGGCTGCTAATGAAGCCCGTGCATAACGAGGAGACGACTAACAGCCACAGACTCTCTTAGCAACTGACCTTGACAACTTTCCTCCATGCACACTTTTTTCAGTTTGCCGTGTACGTCCACAGACACGAAGGCATACACCCGATAGGCAGAACTCATGCATCCCAAAGACCTCATTTTAGTTCCAAGGTTAATGTCACCACAGCTGTTATTCTGAGTAGTTGTCTGCTAACCTCCACATTTGTCTTGTTGAACAAACCAATGAGACCAATGAATCAATCCTCCACATCTAAAGATGTCTTGTTGAAGTAAAGTGCTCTACAAATTTGATTTCATGGTATTTTACTTTTATACAGCCAGAAGTCTTCTCGATCACGAGCAGTTCTCCGTGCTGCTTTCAGTGTCTGACAGTAGAGGGCAAACAAAAGGTGGCAAGTAATGACCAATGTAATGGATACATTACTTTTATTGCATTGGGTCAATATGTTTTATCCCCATCCAGTAGTTTTCTGGGCATCTACAGCAAGGAGCAAAATTATTACTAATTATCATAAAGAATGGATTCCCATTATGGGTTGTTGTCCCACAGTGGGGGAATTCAGGTGCAACAACAGCAAATGGAGCATGCAGATACACACAAAGGTAAAATATATAAAAACAAAAAGAGGAGAATAAGAGACAGTACAGTAAGGTCAAATTAACAACATTGTAAAAAAAATACTGTATGGTAATTAGTCATAAAAAATAACATAAGTTACTCAAAAAATTAAGAAGTGTGCAACTAAGTAGAGCAATTTAAAGAAATGTGTATAATGTATATTCATGCATAAAAACCAAACGATTATTTACATGAACAAAAAAGATGGCAAAAGCAGCAGGGATGTTATAAAGTGTAACAGCTGCCGGGAGGAAGGATCTGCGATGACCCTCCTTGGTGCGCCTATGATGCAGCAGTTTGTGGCTGAAGGAGCTCTTTCTTTGCCTTTAAAGTTTCCTTTTGGGCAGCACAGTGTCACAGTTGGCAACACTGGGTTTGAATCCTGGACCGGGGTCTTTGCATGTTCTGACATGTGTGGATTCTCTCTGGGTACTTTGGCTGTCTCCCACAGTCCAAAAACATGGCTGATCAACTGAACAAAAATAAACAATGAACTTATTAGTCTCTTAAACTGCCCTTGAAAACGAGTGTGTGCATGGTTGTCTGTCCTGTTTTGTCTCAGTGATGGATGGGTAACCTGTCCAGGGTGTACTCCGCCTTCCGCTGGTGACTAATGGCAACCGGCAAGCCCACTCTGCAACCCTGCACTGAGAAGCGGGTATACAAGCATTGGAGGGAGGATGGCTGAGGATGTAGTGCCTTACTCCTTGTGTATCTCCAGAGATCTGATGCCCTTGGCTAAAAGTCATGCAGACATTAAAACTGACCCCTGTTAAACTCAACAAAATGTCAGTAATGCTGTGTTAACTGTCGGGAGGTTCCGTTGGTTCCTGATAACACTGTTGCTCCACTCCAGATGTCCTCTGGTGTCTGCTTTGGACCTGTATGCTTCTTTCAGATCAATTTGTTTATAAATAGGCAGATGCATTTTCATGAAAATGCATCTGCTGCGATAACATGTGTTGTGAATTTGAGCCATATGAATTAAAAGGAATTGAAATGAAATTAATATCCATACTGTTGGTCTGCATGTGGTCAGAACTGGTTTTATCAGGCAGCAGAGTCACGGGATAAGCAAGGTGAAAGGATAGATAGATAGATAGATAGATAGATAGATAGATAGATAGATAGATAGATAGATAGATAGATAGATAGATAGATAGATAGATAGATAGATAGATAGATAGATAGATAGTGTCATGATTTGTCTTGGATGAACCCAGACACAGCACACACACACACAGAGCTGGTTTCCAAAGTTTATTGAGACAGCAGGTAGTGGATGATGTAGCCGAAGTCATTTACCAGACGGAGGTTGCAGGGGTACAGGAAACTGGCAGGCGAGAACAGACCGGAGCAGACAGGAACAGAACCAGGAGACGAGCACGAACGAGACAGGCATGGTGTTCAGGAGACTGAGACGAACCGGCGACCAGGACAAACTGAAGGTGAGTCTTTATAGTGGTGAGAGCAGGTGGAAGGAGCCAGGAAGTGTTCAGAATGCAGCCATCAGGCTGCATCATGACAGATAGATAGATAGATAGATAGATAGATAGATAGATAGATAGATAGATAGATAGATAGATAGCAGACATGTAGTCCATATTATAAACAGGAGCACAGTAGCAAAAAAAGAAAAAGAATAAAAATATATAATAAAAAATATATAATAAAATAAAAGGAACCATAGTGTGTCAAAGGAATACCTGTAATTATAATTAACACAAACAATGATCTATTGCAGATCCTGTATGTTTGGTTTCTCTCTGCTTCCTGTTACTTTCCCACATTAAGCTTATAACAATCTGCAAAAAGCACAAGACCATAGAAAAGGTGATGGAGACCTTTTAAAGGAATATCTGTGGATTATATGGCTGTAAGGCAAGGAAAGGAAAGGAAAGGCAAGACGGCTTTATTTATAAAGCACTTTTCAGTAAAAACACGATTGAAAGTGCTGGAGCAGTTCAGCAAGTTGGGGGTTGTTGGGCAGGCCGTTCAGAGATTTTAAAAGCGAATAAAATACCTAAAATAGCAGAATCCTGAAATGTACCAGTATCCAATGAAGTGAAGTTGAAATTGGGGAAACTTGCTCAGGCTTTCTTGCTCCAGTTAAAATTTCTGCTGCAGTGTTTTGCACAACCTGCATTGTGTTGCAATAATCCAACATAGATGTAACAAAGCAATGAATACAGTTTTAAAAAAGCTGCCTTGATAGAATGAGCTTTATTTTGGCTAGCTGCATGAAAAAAAAAAAGATATTCTGGATGTCAAGTTTCAAGTCCATCTTAATACCTTAATTAATGTAATGTTAGCATTTCAGGTCCAAATAATCTGGTCAACATATATTTTCTCTCCCTTAAGTTAAAAATTCAGTCGGTTTTCATTTCACCAGGACGTTTTATAGCTTTCAGCAGAACTACGTTTTCACATTGGCATTACGCATGTTTTAAGTTATTTAATGTTTATTAAATCACTCTGTCTGTCAGGTATTGTCCGTTGAATATCAACCCAAACAGCCGATATCAGGACAGCAATTTCAACAATAGTTGAAAGGGATGATTTGAGCACTGGCAATCTTTTAACAGCAAACTCTGTACACACATAGAATAAAGGAGTAACAACTTCTCTTCAAGTTCAAGAATTTATTAACAGAAATAAAATGGACATCCAGAGAACATCACTATAGAATGCTGTTTATCTGAATTAACGCTATTTCCCTCGGCTAGCGAAACTCAACTAAAACCACTAAGCAAAATGAGGATAAAAAGAAGCTAAGGAACTATGTACACACAAAAGAAACACAAGGAGAAATAAAATGGTTGATCATCATCAGAATGATTCAGTGAATCCTGGTTCACTGCAGATCTGAGTTAAAGAGCCAAAGATCATCTTAAAGAACGTGAAATGACTTTAAATTAGCTTAACTAATTCAGAACATTTGGTACAGGGTTTCCGCAGGGCATTAAAAGTCATTAAATGAAATTCTTTTTAAAATTAAGGCCTTAATTGGCATTAAAAGTCATTAAATGTGATTATCTGTGGCATTAAAAATGCCTTATTTTTTTCTAAAAAAAATACAGTCATAAAAACAGTTCCGTCAGATATATTATATCAGATATAACTGATTCCGCGTTGTGCGACGAACTGCTTCCGGTTGATCGTAAAGCCGTATGATTTTACAATGTTCGGAAAAGGGACTCGAGGGCGGAGAAAGAGCTAGAGAATGGGGGAAAATGCTAATTTCAACAAAAGCGGATGGAAAACGCGGAATTGGGGACATGGCTGCAGACTGTCGACGGTAAAGATGACGAAGGATTTTGCCGTGTTTGTAAAAAAAAACTTAAGCTTTGCACAATGGGTGTCAATGCTTTACGATCTCAAGTCGGACAGTGTAGTCCAGGGTGTACGCGGGTATACGGCGTATAGCCACTTATTTTTCAGTCAGAATTACGTATATCCACTTCTGGAGCGATATTTGTGTCTTTTGTTTGAGCGCGCAGTGAGACAGGTATTCAGCGTTTAAACATCACGCACGCGCTCAACTCTGATAAACTCTTCTCAATCCACTTTGCTCGCGCTCGGTTCCGTGTCTGCCCGTGACCTGCTGCTTCCACGCTCAACACCAGCTGTGCGCGGCTCGCTGGATTCTGTCTGTGTGCTCGTGACTTCAAAAACTGTCCACCTCACCAGCCAATCACAGACAGGTTTCTTTCCACCCAATCAGAGTAGGGCTTGCAAATACTGCATTCAGATGGATTAAATGAAAATGCTGCAGCTTTTGGCAGAAATTACTAAACATAACGGTGGGATTGAAGAAAAAACAACAACCAATCAACCAACCAAACAACAACCAATCAACCAACCAACCAGTTTAATATTTAACTCAATATTAAACTGAGTTGCATCTTCACAATGCAACTCAGTTTAATATTTTAGCCTAAAATATTTAGTTTAAAATAATTCCTTGAGTTACTAAGTGAGGTGTGAAAAATCTTTTTGTCTCTTTTCTTTCCAGCTTCTGGGTGATGATGCAAAAGTTTCTTGTGATCATAATCATCATCATTGTCATCATTATTTAAAGAGCACTTTAACAGGATGTACAACAAAATAACATCTAATAAAATGACTTGAGTAAAGACTCAACAGTTTAAAACAACAACAACAATAATAATAAGATGTTTAAATCCTTAAAAACAAACAGAAGTTCTTCAAACTGAACTCTAAGATAAACAGGCAAGCAGTGAAGGGAGGCCAGGATCGGGTAATGTGCTTTATTTTATGTTTTTCCATTAAAAGGTGTGCAGCAGCATTTGAACCAGCTGCAGACGTTTGAGTGAGGACTGACCGATTCAGAGATAAAGAGAATTATACAAATCCAGCCATGATGAATGAAGGCTTGGAGTAATGTTTCCATATTTTTGCCTTGAAAGAATAGGTTTTACCTTTGCTTTGTTCCTTACATGATAAAAATGACTTAACTGAGGTCCCTTTTTAACTGTCAAGTTTAAAATCACCGTCCATTTTAAAATCGAGAGGCTAAACATTCATTGTCAGGGTGTCTAAATCAACAGGATCAACAGTTCTTTGGGTTCAACTGGTATATTTGACAATTCATGATTTGCAAAGACAAAGAGATTTGAGTTTCAATGTTCTCGTCATTACCTTTATCTCTTTCTATAGATTCTCTGTCTCATTCAATTTAGGACTTTCCATATGCCTTATCATCTAGGTCTATATTGAAAAACCTACAGTAAAGTAATGAAATGTTGATTCTGGATGTAGTGTAGGAATTCCTTCAATATAAACCAAGGAAAATTGTACATTACCTGCCAGAAGCTGGTTAAAATCTTTAAAAAAGAGACAACAGTATTTTCACACCTCACGTAGTAGCTCAAGGAAATATTTTAATCTAAATGTTTTAGGCTAAATATTTTTGGCTAAAATGAGTAAACCCTAGTGATGGATTTTTGGGTAAACTAAATAGAGCAGTGTTACATGTCATTGTTTCTAAAACAGCATTTTTCTGAATTGCGTCTAAAAGGGCAAACATTGAGAGTATACCCACTTCTCCAGGGACCACTACACCACTGCGGACAGCCACAGATCAGCTGCAAGGAGCAGACAACAGCTAACAATGTCAAGTTACTTTTCTGTAACCAACGCAGTCACGTCCGCATTAGCTACCGCAAACAGCACAGCAGCAGCTGGAGCAAACTCTACTGCCACTAACGTCGGGAAATCAGACGGTCTTCGAACAACATTTGGATCCAATTCAACACTGCATGCGGAGGTGCTCTGGTGTCTGAACACAGCTATCAACAAGTACTATATATATATATATATATATATATATATATATATATATATATATATATATATATATATATATATATATGGGTACTTGTTGATGGCATTAAATTTATTTCTACGAGCATTAAAAGAGCATTAAAAAGCATTAAATTAGGGTTACTCATTCCTGTATAAACCCTGTGGTATGTGTTTCAAGCCCTTCACAATGCAACTCCAAGTAAGATTTGGTAAATTTTTAAAGAAGGATCTACTAAAAAAACAACTTTTTGAACACTTGACTTCTATTAATGTAATTATTTCCCCAGGGAATAATTAAGGCTCAAATTGGTAATTTGAGAAGCTAGAATGCTGCAGCATGGCCATTGGCTTGATGAGTTAATTTTAAGTTAGACAAACCACTATTAAATCGACATTAATGTTCCCTATTAATGCTGTATTAAAGCTAAAGTTGGTAATCTCATTCAGAAACACTTTTTGTTACACTGGGTAAAATCCTCCTTCCATCCTGAAAGTAGTAAATACATTATGTATTCAGGAAAAGGAGGTTAAACAAATCATTCGCTGTGGGAGCTGCAGGCCTTTAGAAACTCTGACCAATCGGCAAAGAATGACGGCTTTACTGAGATCTAAAAAAACACCAGCTGTATATTCTTTTTTTGTCTATTGCTGTGGACGTGTTATCTACAAATGTCATTATTAACGTGACGCGATACATTATAGCCACAGAAGTGGACCTTTTGTCTCTGAAGCCGTTCTGATGGTCACTGAGCAGATTGTCTTTATTAAAGAAGTTATCTAGTCTAATTACAAAGAGCTTTTAGAAAGTTGTGGCAAAAGAGATGTGGGCCTATAGTTTGTAAATTCATGTCTATCCCTGCTTCTGAATATTGAAATTACCTTTGCTATTTTTATTTTGTTTGGAAAAGTACCAGTTAAAAATTATTGATTATATACAAGCGGTGTTACAGTATTATTAATAGTATTCTTCAGCAGTTCCATATAAATGTCAAAGGAATCCTTTGAACTTTCTAAATTTGTGCACAGTTTCAATACTTTCACTCTCATCAGTTTGGCTTTAAATTTGGTTGTATATTTTTTTCCAGCTAATTCCTGTGTATCTTGTAATTTTAGTTTGTACGCTAATACCATATTTTTCAGACCTTAAGGAGCACCAGATCATAAGGCGCATTAAATATACTTTCCAAGTGTGTAATATCACTCCTTCACGTCCACAGCTCTCTATCCGTCTCTGTGGGGAGGACAGAGTAGCTGGACTACACTGCCTTGTTTTTAACATAAGGCCAAAATAAATTTAACTTTCAGATTGAATTAATTTACTAGGTTTATTGTTGCTAGCGCGTACTTCAGGCTGTCTTACATGAATGCTCTTCTAGTTTAGACATTACAGTCAGGCAGTCTGGTAGACAGCCCAGGGGTCCTATCATTTAGTGACACAGTGTACCGTAATGCTCTGAATGTCCATTCAGTGGAGCGGCTTTGTTGCCAACCAAAGTCGTATTTACACATTTTAACAGATTTTTGAGCGCATTGTGCCACATAAAATCAGTCAGTAAGCACAACGGTAATCAGATATAAGGTGCGCCGTAAATTTTTGAGAACATTTAAGAATTTTAAGTGCATCTTATAGTCCATAAAATACAGTAATGGTCCAACATTGATAATGTAATCATTAAAGGAATTTCCTCGTGTCATTCAAGGTGAAAATTTCCTTCCGTTTAATATTTTCCAAGTTCCTTGAATATTATTTTTCTGCTGTCCTAATAATCTATGATAATAATACGTATCAGCTGATCTCATTATATTTATTAGTTTGTTTTTATATGTTTTATATCTTTGTGCTGTTTTTGTAGTTCTGTGCTTTAAATATATACAATATCGTTGATTTTTCCTTTTACAAGCATTTGCTATGCCATTGGTAATCCATGGCTTACTTAATTTGGTTTTAGTTTTAGTTCTGCATTTAAGAGGACAGTGCTTGTCATGAAGTGTAATCAATGTAATAATTTTATGTTGGCTTATTTTAGATTCCATAGGGTTGATAGTTTGAATAAGTTGATAGAAAATGCTAAGCACAGGTAAATTATCGCTTATGTCATTTATAAGTAATGCAGATGTGATTTGACTTCCGTATTGAATATTAAATATTCACAATAAATGCCAAAATATCACCTGAACCAAAAATAAAATAATAAAATAAATGCATGTCAGGTTATTCTACTAAAGTTTTGCAGCGTTTCAGTGCAGCGTGCACTTTTATGTCTCACTTTTTATGTGCATTTTTAATATGTCTGATAGGATTCAGGAGCAGCTGTGTAGCAGCGCAATAAAAAAAAGACGAGATGTGCCTCCGTGAGTCAAACGTAACTCCTCCCAAAGTTTGTGAACCTCTGGGGAAATGTGTCCTGACGCTGAGCAGACGGCAGCTGCATCCAGACACAGTTTCAGGTGCACAGTCTGTTCAGTCCTGATGGGAAAATTATTGCTACCGTGCTCTTATTATGTGTGCAGCTACCTGGCGGGTCACATAGAGAATAATGAGAAAATTATTGGTAAGTGCGGCTGTATTAGAGGCTTTCTGCAGCTTCCTTTTGATCTGGCCTTGTCTTTCTGCCTTTTCTGTTTGGCTTTAGGTGCCTTTGACTCTTGTTTCTTTTTGTTGTTGCTCTCCGTGTTTCAGGTGCATTTATTAAGCCGGGTGAACCTGCTTAAATTATCTAAAGCCTTTCATCTGGGTAAAGGAGTTATTGGCTGATGATTTTTTTTCCCACTCCAGTAGGGTTCCACAGCAATGACTTTTGTCTGAACTTTGTAAGAAGTTCCTCTCTGTAAAAAAAGTAAATCTGCTGAATTATAGTGTTAATAATAGTGTGAAAAGACTTCTACTTTTATGTGATGATAACTCTGTGTTGAAGCTGTGGGAAGGTGGTTAAATCAAATTCACACAGTTTTACCAGATTTAACAAAAGCAGCTGCTCTGCATCAACTTCACCCCAAACTTTTCCAGACTCCGGCAGTCAAATGTGCATTGTCTCATTTTGCAGTATTTTTGACGATTCTCAATGTGTTTTACTATTTTGTGAGGATGCGGTCCTGTGCGATTTCGTAAATGGTAACAGGTATATATGGGAAACCCAAACAGCCATCTTTCATATAACCCTCTCTTTGTTCTTATAATAATAAGCTCTGTCCACTTACCTGCCACCTTATTCGCTGTGCATGTTCAATTGCTTGCTACAAATAGGAAATCAGCAAATCACAAGGCAGCAACTCAATGCCTTTAGACTTCCTGGTGGACATCAAAATGGGGAGAAAGACAACACACTCCAGTGATCTTCAGTTGATCCAATGGCAGCAATTAAAGATTAAAAAGAAGTTGGACCTAAAGTAGAACCTTGTGGAACACCATGGATTAGTCATATCATAAATGATTAAAGATAATGTCTATTGACACCACAAACAGTATCAGTGATAAGGTGCTGCTTGTCCAATATGCACTGGAAAGAAGTTGGATTTAGTGTCAATAATGCAGACACAGCTCTTGTGTTGGTTATTGAAAGACTATATTCAATAAAATTTTATTTCTATAGCTCCAATTCACAACACATGTCATCTCAAGGCTCTTTACAAAGTCAGATTCCATCAGATCCTCCAGGCTGGTCAGAAAGTTTCCTCTCTAAGGAAACCCAGCAGGTTGCATCAAGTCTCTCCAAGCAGCATTCACTCCTCCTGAAAGAGCGTAGAGCCACAGTGGACAGTCGTCTGCATTGTTGATGGCTTTGCAGCAATCCCTCATACTGAGCATGCATGAAGCGACAGTGGAGAGGAAAACTCCTCTTTAACAGGGAGGAGAACCTCCAGCAGAACCAGAACCAGGCTCAGTATGAACGCTCATCTGCCTCGACCCACTGGGGCTTAGAGAAGACAGAGCAGAGACACAGAAAGCTCAGAAGCTCACATTGATCCAGGAGTACTTTCTATGTTAGATGGTAATAGTGGATGATCTGTCTCCCCTGATGATGTCACAGCTAACAGAACGCCAGACCAGGTGTACCTTCTGTGAAGAAAAAAAGAGAGAACAAAAAGTTAAAAGTTTAAATAACAACAAACAATGCAAATTGGAGAGCAGTAGGAGAACTCAGCAGAGTGAGAGAAATAGACCCTGATGTCCTCCAGCAGCCTAAGCCTATAGCAGCATAACTATAGAGGTAGCTCAGGGTAACATAAACCACTCTGACTAGAAGCCTAGTCTTAAAAGTAGACAGGGTGTCTCAGATAGCCCTCAAAAACCTCCCCAGTACCTCCAGTTTACCCCCACTTTATTCCTCAAGAAACCTTGAGGAACTCAGTCATAAACCTTCTCCTGATCCACCAAATGTATGTGGCCAGAACAACCAAATTCCAATAAGCCACCTATAATTTCCCAGAGGATGAAGGTGTTCCAGGGTCAGGATGAAGGCCTTACAGCTCCTCCTGAATCCAAGGTTCATCAATCGGTCAGAGCCTCCTTCTCATCACTTTGTACAGAGCAGTGGTCCTCAGGACACAGAGTCCTGCATGTTTTAGGTGTTTCTCGGCTGCCGCACACCTGACTTGAATTAATGAATGATTAACAGGCTCCTGCAGCACCTGATGTCTTCCATAGGAAGTGAGGCAATCATTTGAATCAGGGATGCTTGAGCAGAGACACATCTAAGACATGAAGGACAGCTGTGGCCAGGACTGAGAAATACTGCTGAGTACAGTTTCCCAGGGAGGCTAAGAAATTGTATTCCTTTTGTAGCTGGAATACACTCCCGGTCCTCTTTCAACTCTCCAGTCTCCTTTACATTCCTCTGTGCTCTTCCAAATGGAAGAGTTACTATTTATTACCAACTCTGTATTTCTTTCTTTAAAACTGACAAAAGAAAAATTCAGCTAAGGCCATAATAAAGGATTTAATTCAGTGACAACATTTTAAACAAGCCAGGCAAAATTAAATTATCCTTTTAAAGCAGGTTATAAGAACCAAAATCAGATGCAAGCCAAATTATTTTTTACAGTGGCACATATAGACTTCCTCAGATGCTCTAAAGCATTTCTCTGAGCATTTGCAAATTTGGAGTCAACAATCTTTTTCCACTGGTTGTGACTCTGGACCCAAAGGGACTGTGATTAGCATTGAGAGGACCCTTTGACAGTGGATCAAAGCGTCGCCACAGCATAGAGAAATCAGCCAGAATGCTGAAGCTCTCTGCAGAGTCCTGGTCAATTCTTCAGGGCATATTAAAAATCGAGCAGGCTCCACATTATGACCTCCGGAGTTTGCAGAGGTACGGACGAAACTTTCTTACTGGGGTTGTATGTTGGTGACTGACTGGAAGAAGGAACAGGAGAAGCAAACCGAGATAAAAAAAAATTGTTCTGCAGTTTTTTTCACAAGAGGAAACTTTAAAAGAAATATACATTTATTTCTGGAATAAAATACATTTCTCCCTGAAAACTTTTGAGCAAACGTCCTGCAAACACATGAACTAATGAGTGGAAGCTTGTGGTCCTAAACGGACCTAAAATGCAGCTGATTGTCGGTTCTTGCTCAGACCTCAGGACTCCACTGATCCCTGCAGATCTCGTATATCGTCGTCTCATCACTCAGCGAGGGACTAATTTGTGACGACGTTTCTTCAGGAACAGTCTTGTTTGCCTCCCGGTTTCTATTGAACTTTTCATTCCAGATTAACGTGTCTCAAGGTGAAAGGCCGTTTCAACCTTCTATTCGCTGATGTCAATGTGTATTAATCAGTGCGAGCTGAGCCTTTGTGTTGCCTGCAGAGCGCAGGAATATCAAAGCTGATGATCCTAAGTAATTGACATTGTACTGCCATTCATTTCCCCTTCATTTAGAGACAAAAGAAGAGTTTGGTCTGAACCACTGTAAATATTTTCTGCAGAGGGTAAATATGATTGATTCGCCACTTTTATTAGCTCTGTGCGTCACTGCATTGTTCAGCCTGTTGTTGTAGAAGCAGACGGCACAAATGTCCTCCCACTGGAGTTTGTGCATGCCTCATATGCTCACAGTCTTTGGTAACGGGTGCACCGTAGGGTCAGAACGCTGATATAAACTCACCTTTAGAAGGCGTCAATTAAGCTCAACTCCTACAAATTAAAACGCTTCATCATGAGCAGACCAGGCTGACCACTGCTGTCCATCAGGGCACACTAACGACAATTAACGAGTAGTTCATTTTTTATTTATGTATCAGAAATACATGAGGAAACAATACTGTATGTCCCTTGTCTGGAGGATATTGCTTAAATAATGTCTTCTTTTAGATGTTTTTTAAATGTCTGGATTACATCTGTTTCGCCAGAGAGACAAAAATCTCCCCGCTCGGTTTCATAACCTGTTTTGCAATTAAAGGCATGAAAGTAGAAGGAACATTGTCGATCAACCCTAAACAGGACAAATTCAGCCAATTCAAATCAAATGTTTCACTGAGCTGAGGGAAAAACCAAAAGACTTTTGATGCATGCCGAAGGTTTCTCAATCTATTCTTCTGTGATCAGAAAGCTTGACTGTCAGACGCGGTGGGGTGGCGGCGTTCATCCATCGTCACTCCAGGACCCAATCAGCTCCAAGGACCTTTCAGCTGTGGACGCCTTTCAGGACAGCTGGAGAAAGTCGACGGAAGTCCACAGTCAGCGCACCGTTTAGCAGGACTCTTCATGCTTCCTTCTGCTGACATCGAGATTCAAGAACCATGGTGGTACTGAGTTTCACTGGCCGACAAACCGGCTTCATCAGAACCCTGTAGAGAATTTTGGAGTAATGTCCAGAGGAAGATGAGAAAAATCAGAACCAAGGATGCAGATGAGCCTCAGGCTGCTATCAAAGCAACCCTGAACTCCTCAGCAGAACCACAGGCGGATCCCCTCCATGCCACGCCACAATGATGCAACAATTAATGCAAAAGAGCCCAGAGCAAGTAATGAGGGCACAGAAATGAACATACGTTTTAGAAGCCTGACATTTCTGTTTAAAATATCCTGTTTTATAGAACTGATGTAATTTTCCGTAAGCCATAATCAATAAATGTTTTTGTCCATGTCTCTGAGCTCTGAATATCTGGTACTTCTGGGTTTTCCAGGGAGATTGCAGGAGTGGGATATTCCCACACTGGAGGAGAATGGGTTCATTGTAGTGTTTTATTCTTAAATCTATTCATTTGTGTTTTTTGGCACATTTATCAGGACCCTGCTCACCATTTGCAACTAAATATTTTACACTTCTGAACAGTTTGTTCCTTGCAGTAGTTTATTTCCAGGATTTTTCTTCATCTGTCTGGTTCTGGATTGTGGTCTGAATTTGGGTCTCCAGTTCAGGACAAAATGCATCCACCGAACAGGCCTAAAAACAGCGTGCATGAAAAAAACCAAAACGAAAAGCAAAGGTTTGATTTCATTGGCTGAGTAAAAGTCTGTATCTTCAAAGCCAGCTTTGATCCAAAGTAAAGTAAGTTCTGCTGTCTGTGTATCTGGTGACCGGACCCGGGCCACAAGACTAGCTGCCTGAAACTGGCTGACTGAGGTTCTGCAGAAAAGAATTTGAGGCACAGATTCTCCAAGAAGAGACAGGTTGTCTCTAATTAGGAAGCTTTTCTCCACTGCCATGAAGAAGACATTACTACTACAGAGCAGACGCTCGCCCCAGCTAGCAGACCGGGAGTGGCCGCTACGTCTTCTCTGTTCGTCGGACCTGCTGGATTCAACAAGATTTCCTGTTCATCACAGTGGTTCATTTCGTCTCTGGGCAGAGAAATCTAGTTTAGCAAACTAAGTATCATTTTATTATGTTTTGCTTTGTTTGTGGTGCTTAATGCCACCAGGCCACTAAGCCTGATGCAACAAAAATTAGCTTCGGGTTGCGCTTTGTCCAAGCTGCTATTGCTAAAGGTAAAAGTTCTGCTGAGGCTACGATGGTATAGCCTCAGCAGCTTTTACTTCTGCTGTGTTTGCTACACAGCTAGCACGATTCGAGCTGCGATCAGTCGTATAGCGTTGATAGACCAATCCGTTAAGAATGTGTTGCGGTCCATTCCGTGTCTGTAATCCTGGATTTGAAAGCCCGGCTGCGTCAGAAAGCGGAAAAACTCGGCCAAGTCTTTGTGCAAGATGTGAGGACTTGCTGGGGTAAGCCCTAAATAAGCCGGAAGGACTCACAATTTATTAAAATGTTGTTTTAATTTCCCTTCTGATATGTATTGTTAGCTGGCTGTTTGAACACCTAGCTACTGTTGCCTTTTGTTAGCTTTTAAAGCTAATTTGGCCTCTTTTCAGATTCCTCCAAACCAACCCTGCTTCTCAAACATTCATATTCATTCTGTGATATCATTGCATCAGTTATTACTTATTGTTTTCAGTTTTATTTTACTCTTTTGCTATTTTTTCATTGTTTATCAGTTTTTCTTATTTTATTTTATTTCATTTAGAAGATTATGTAAAGCTTATCTGCTTAGTTAAAGAGTAATTTCACTGTAAGTATTTTGTATTTTAGTAATAAATTCTTGTATTTTGGAGGTGAACTGTGTTGTGTTTATTCTGTCTATGTGGCAGAACTTTCTGTTTGAGGACGCCAGAGCAGGAATTCACTGCCTGTGTTGTTCTATGATAGCACAGCTCAGCAGGCAGGTATTCATAAAACCGTATTCGACAGAGACGGGGAACTTTTGGGCTATTACGTCCTGCTAATCAGGTGGTTCCCCCGACTTAATTTTGATTAAAATTACTAACCTTGTTAATATTTGCCTTTGGTACTTATTAATAGTTATTCATAGCCAAACCAAGCCTATTGTTACACAGCACCAGCCTCTCGGTTTAATTGCTGCCGCCTAAACGACTTTCCGCCCAGGCCTGACTCTGTGCTACGAATTACAAAAGGAACTTAATGGTGTTTGTCGGACTCTTGTGATGGGAGTCGACACAGTCGGGGGACGTAAAGTGCTTCCGGTAAAAACGAGGATGATTGCTTTTGTTCCTCGAGAGTTCTCATCAGCCCTGCATAGAAAACCGTTCACCGTCCATTCAAGAAAAATGGCTAATGAGAGACTAAATGTAAGCAGAGCAGCTCTCACACAGGAGACAAGCTGCATCAGCAGATCTTTGTTTGCTGCAGCTGTTTTTCTTCTTTTAATATTCACATAAGAGAAACGAAAAGCTTTTTTAAACATGGCTGACTATAGATAAAGGCGTTGACATGTAAAAGAAAACTTGTACACAATCGGTATACGTTGGAAGATGGTTTGTATTTTGGTCTCTGTGGACAGAAGGAGGAGAAAACGAGGAGGAAGATGATTGACACAACTCCCTGCTGATGTCTGGGTTGGGCCCGTCTTTGTGTTTATGTCTGTCTCCGTCATTAAAATCCCATTACAGTCCTGTTAATGTAGATTTAATGAGAACAAGCTTCGTGGATTGTCCTTCACACGCAGCACACAGAAAACAAATTATAGACGGATGCGGCGCCTGTATGGAGACCTGGACCCATCAAAACCAGGGATAAGGGCCGGCAGTCTATCAATATTCTCCACATGTGTAAAGCACAATAAAACTAACACGATCCCAACAGCAGCTCTGCTGAACAGCTCCTCCTGGATCCAGGGTTTAGGACTGACTGTCTTCTTCCATCACCCTGATGTTGGCTGTCTAATCCAGGGGTTCGCAAACTTTTCGAGGCCAGAAACCCCATAGCAGCGGTAAAATCTGTCCAAGGACCCCTTTAGATTCCTCATGCTGATTTTTTGTTTTATTCTGTTAAATACATTAGGAATTATGTATGGTGGGCTGGAAACACCTTTGGATTCCCCTACAAAGTGCTGACAAGGGCTACTTAGGAGAAATATGTCAGGGATGTGTACCTGAACCTGTTTATATATATATATATATATATATATATATATATATATATATATATATATATATATATATATATATATATATATATACTAGATAGATAGGCCTATAAACATATACAGTATTATTGAAAAGTTCATTTATTTCAGCGTTTAGCCTTTATTTTTGTTAATTATGATGATTTACTACCTAGAACTAATGGAAGCATAACATTTAGGATTTAACATATAATGTCTGACTAATAATAAGGTGTTTTCAATAAAGAAATGTAGAAATGCTTTATGAAAATATGTTTATTATGTGCTTAAAGTTTGCAATTCAAGACTAATTGATTTAATTAGTTAATTAATTAATATTGTGTGTATGCAGATACATACATCCACCTCCTTTAAAAATATTGAAATGGCTGAAATATATAATAAATTGTGTTAAATTGTAATAATTTTCCATGAGTTTTTCTTTTTTAATGATTGACTTTCTGATTTTTTAATTTCCTTCTTAATATTTCTAGACTTTCTGACACCCAGATTGTCTTTATTTCATTTTCATACAAATTGTTCCTTTATTTTTTATTTAATTGTGTTTTTGTCACACTTATTTATATAGATCTATTGATCTATTTTTATTTATTGATCTATATTTTTTATGTCAGCCACTTGGCAAAACGCTGACCAAGCAGGTTATTGTAACGGATGGAGACAGAACACCTTCTTCTACAGAATTACAGTCACTTTATTTATTCGACTTTTCCTAAGATATTTCATTTTAAATATGATTTAAATAGAATTTCTCATGAGCAGCGCTTGACCGCTCAGGTGTGGCTTCCCGTCTACATGTGTGTCTGAACATGTTCTCCAACATCTCTGCTGATCCTCAACTTTTTTCCAGTTTTGTAATTTGTGAAGAAAATTAGCTCCATGATGAGTTTGACCTGCAACAGCTGATATCTCGACCCGGTTCAATGAAAATTTGGGGAAGAGGAGCGATATCTGAAAATAGACATAACGGTGTGAGAGCAATCTATTCCTCCCAGCAGGATGGTTCAGGTGAGAAGAAAACTGAGCTTGAGCTGGTTTTCAAGGAAAATGGGTAAATTTTTTTTAGTATGCAGACGTTTAAAGCTGCCAGACATAAAGTCCCATAGTAGCAGTGTCCAAACTTTTCGGCTATTGGGACAAAATAGTTCAATCGAAAGCGCTCGAGGGCCATAAAATTAGTAAAAATAAATAACATAACCAAAAATACTAACCCTGCCAAACATAATATGATAATTTTAAGAAAAGATATTAAACTGTATTTAGCCTATTTTATTAAATGTATTACAATCAGATTTTAATGCACCAGACTTTGACAAATGTTTTGTGTTGTACAAAACATTCAATTAAAGATTCTATTGTAAGATTTTAACGTGTCTATAGTAAATTTACCCTAATTAAAAATAAAAAGTTTCCATCTGCAAAAAGCCACCAGCGCTGATCGACCAAATCCTTCTTGAAAATCAGTTGGAGGGCCGCACAAAATCAGCACAGGGGCCACAAATGGCCCCCGGGCCACACTTTGGACACCCATGTTCCATAGAGTGCTGCCTCAGGAAGGCTGAAAACAAATGCACACCGCACTTTTCAGATCTTTGTACATCTTGCTGAAATCCAACATCCATTTCCTTCCACTTCAACTTCATGTATTACATGGAGAAGGCTATCCACAAACGTCTTAGTAAAACAAACTGAGGCCTGGAGATGTAATATGACAAAATGTGTGAAAGGTTTACTGGGTGTCAAGACTTTTCCAGCTAGGCCCTTAGGTTCCCTTTGGGATTTAGGTCTGATGACTGAGATTTTCATGTTTCTGAACCATTTCTGTGTTGATTTGGCTAAAAGGTTTGGATCATTATTCTGCTGAAGGACTCATTGCAGAGTTCTCCAGTTTTTTATTTACAATATTCTCATGTGTCAAAGCGTTCTTGATGCCAAGCCCTCCAACAACGGAGATGCCAGGCTCCTTGGAAGAGAAACAAGCCCACAGCATCACAGGCCCACTAACATACTTAACAGTGAGCCTGAGGTGCTATTTTAAATACTCAGCAAGTTTCCCAGCAGTTGAACTGTTGCTGATTAATTAACTCCACGTGTTTATTTTTTTGATGGAGGGGCAAAATATATATTTATTGCGCTTCCTGACTCATGAAGTGCAAACATCTGCCTCATCTGACTTGCAAGTTCTGTTGTCGTCACCATTTTGAAGAGTGACTCAGATTAATGGGCTTCTGTGCCATATTTATACCCCAGGAAAACAGAAAGCCAGGGATTACTAATCAAAAGTTCCTTGACTCTCTAATCAGCGGTCAAGCTTTAAATAACAAAAACAAATCTGTGTTTATTTACATTAATTCTCTAATGTGTTTCCATCCATTGCCTCTTCTCGTACAGGTCGCCAGTCCAGGGCATCATAGAGACACAACAATCCACACACAGGTATACCTAAAAACTATTTAAAGAGACCATTTAACCCAGCAGTCATGCTTTTGGACAGTGGAAAGGAGCCAGAGTACCCAGAGAGAACTCACCCATGCATGGGGAGAACATGCAAACTCCATGCAGAAAAATCCCGGCCAGGATTCGAACCCAGGACCTTCTTGCTTCCACAGTGCCACCAACTGCACCAATGTGCGGGCCCAAAATAGTTTCCCTCCCTTCTAAATAAATGTGCTCAAAAAAAGGTTTTTTTCCAAAGTGCGGTAGCTTTGCTGCAATAAAATGTAATAATTTAAAGGCTGTTAAAACTTTTTCACCATGGTTATGTAAATAAATATGGGGGGTGCTATAATTTAACTAAAATAAATAAATCAGCCACTGTTAGGAGAATGTATTTTTGCACCTATTGATACCAATTAATAAGTATGTGAACTTCCTGGTTTAGTTGGGAGAGAGCTGATGACTGATGGAAAAGCAGAACAAAAGTTGATCTTCCTGCATCATTTCTTGACTCTCCACCAAGCAAATGTTGCTTCTTCCCGTCAGGATCTTCAGAGGAGCCGATCACATTTATTTCAAAGTCCTTCATAAACTCATTCCAGCTCACATTTCAGGTACAACCTCCCTGCAGAGGGCAGTCCGGCGGCTGATTTAGCCCTCCTGTACCTCCCTTCTCCATCCGTCTTGTCTGGAAATCACATTACGCTCTAAAAGGCAGCCTGGACGAGCACCCAGAGCACCATGGACCATTACCTGCTCCACTTTAAGAAGATCTGCTCAGTAATAACCACCCATTACTGGGAATTAACTTGCTGTAATGTCCGCAGAGATTATCGACCTTTCCACTGCTGCAGGTCCAAACCCAACCCCTGGAAAAGTGGCCAGGAGACCAACGTGGACCTTGTGTTCCTGCCAGAAAAGTGAGAAACAGAGCCAGTTTTATAGTTTGGTTCATGTCGCTTCACAGCAAAAACAAGCACATAAAACACCTGAGGATGGCTTGAAGTTGAGAATATTTCATGATGGAAGGGTGGGAGGATAAACCCAGAAGTATTTTAAATATTCATGAATACTTGCCTATAAAACCCTGTCAGAAGGGGTTTAAAACGTGCTGCATGGGGAGCCTCTGCAGGACCTGTCTGCTGCTGGCGTCTCTGCTGTGGTCCGCTTCACAGAGAACCAGAGCCGCCGGGAACCAAAGATCACCATGTTCTGTTCTGCCAGCTTCACATTATGGAGTCATTTCTCTGACTCAGGTTACGCATTAAGAACAGATCACATCCGATTCCTGAGCGGCAACATCTAATCTGCTGTGCTTTGCAAAAATATTCACGCACCTGAACATTTCACAAACCTCAAAGCGTTCTGGTGGAAAGTTTTTAAGATTAAATGAAAACAAAACAGAAAAGGTCAATTTTGGAGATCTGTTAATCAGGATATGGACAGTTTTCTGTGTCCTTTATCGTCTCACAGCAGGACAAACGTAAGAATCTCAGTGTCTACCTCGGTGGTTCCTGTAACTCTGTAGGCAGGGGAATGCAGGAGATAAATCTAGCCTTTTTCCATCATTAAGGGTCATTTTTCTTTTCACCTCACAGTTCTGAACTGCTTTGTGATGATTAAAATACACTAAGGTCTGTGGCTGTAAATAGGGAAAAAATGTTCAAGGGGTGTGAATATTTTTGTGAGGCTCTGTATATATTTTTCCACATTAAACAAAAGCTGTGGCAACATTTTATTTTGCTTTTTTTTTTACAAAGACAACTTTACTGTAATGTAATTTCCAGTTTTTTTTTTCATTCGGAAAGTTATTAGAGGTAAAGTTATTTAGCTCAAAGGGCCTCCAGGTATCCCTGCAGCACACCTGAACCAGACGGTTAAAGTGACCCACTATCCTGCCATTCTGCTCTGCTGAGGCCGGACAACAAGCCATGCATTTCACCCAGGTGTGTTGGAGCAGGGGTCCATCTAAAATGTGCAGGATAGTAGCTCTGAAGGACTGAAGTTGGGGATCCTTGAAGGAATGGAAGAGATGCAATGCCAAGGGCTTTTTCACCAGCAACCACCACGCCACAAAAATATGAGTTTAAAGATTTATTTAACAGAGGAGTTGAGAGTAACTGCAAATTATTTGGTTCTTACCAAGATAAAAAGAAACCTTAGCTTTAGAAGTATTACTGTAAATTATCTTGTTTAAAGTTAGTTTCTTATTTTGAGTGGTAATTTTTACACTATAATCTTAAATGAAGAAATGCGTGGACAGCATTTTCGTCTTGATTTTAGAAAACCCTTTTTTGCAGTGAAGGATGGATAGATTGAGTGTGAGAATGGGTCATAGGGAAACAAACTTAAACTCAAACTTAAAGCTGTTCCATTACATTTTTTATAATGCCATTTATCATGTCGCATTCCATTTTCCTTGGAAAACAATAATAGGAGCTGGGAAGGGGGTAAACCCAAGTAAAAAGCGTTCCAGTTAACACAGTCGGAGAAGTCGGGATTCCAAAATAAAAGCAAAATGCAAAAGGTCAGGAGTCTTATATAGCCAAGGCCAGAAAAGCTGTTGTTTTTTACCTCTTATAAAAGTCCTTTAAATAAGTACTTTCTACATGCAAACACCAATTTTAATTTGTCAGGTTCAGCAACATTGATTTTAGACGCACTCTTAAAACTGTGTCTCGTAAAATAAACATTTTTCATTACAGCTTACTGTTGCTCTGACTGCAAATGTATCGCAACAGTAGAGCTGTAAAGATGATGTCTACCACCTTGGTATCATGTCCCTTATTTAAAGGGACAGTCTGTAACTAATTTGGCTTTTAATCAGCAAAAATCAAGTATTGCTTTTATAAATACATATTCTGGCAAAGTCTAACAATATCACATCAAAAGTGAAAGCGTTTTCATAACTTAGAATTAGTAGTTTATAAATACATAAGTGTTGGTGCACCACTGGGAAGCGGCATGTTGAGTCGCTATTTCTGATTTGCAGCAGCCGAAAGAAGACAAACTTGTCAGCCATACGCGTTTTCAGTGTCTGTCTTCTATATGAAGACGTGCTGTCAGTGGAGGAGGAGTATAATACAAGCAAAGACGAGCGTAGATTTGCTGTTTTCTGTTGAAATGGATGAGCATCCATACTCTTTGCCCTGCAAGAGGGAAGAGAAAGTAACCAAGAAAAGAAAAAGAAGTAATAACTGGGAGAAATTAAAGTCTATATCGGTGCAGCTATTACTACCGGGTGGAGATAATTTATGAGGGAGCGGGGATTTAAAACAAATACGGGGGTTGCAGCTTTCTGCTGGACAGGCAAGTTTATTCAATATAACGGTGAAGTTTATTTTTGGTGTTATGTTAGGAACAGGGAAGTGTCCCACCTGACTCCTTCTCACCTACGACCTCCACCATCAGGATCCTGATCCCGGGGGGAAGACTTCTCTAATCCTAATCCTAAAATGAACATCCAAGCACATCGATATTTGCAGCTTTCACGTCTTCTACCGGGGTCCAAGGGCCCAAAGAACCTTTCTGATTTATGTCAATTAACATCTCTAATTGCCTCTTTTGTCTGTGTTAGTCTCTGCTGGTTGAAATATAGTCGTGCAGCATTACTGTGTTTTCCGATAAACAATAAACCAGTAAACGCAGTCGTTTGTTCCTCGAGCAACCTGTACAACAATACAAATATTGGTCTGGATCTGGTTTTTAAAGAGCGGTCATGCAACATTTTGCACTGAAGCAAACTTTTAAATATGATCTCATACAGGCTGTTTTTGTGTCTGAATTAGATTGCTCTAGGTGTGAAATCTTTGCTCTAACATGATTTAAGCTGGCCTGCGAGGCTCTGTTCTGCAGAGCTGCATGGCTTGGTGGGTTTGTCGTGAAGTTCAGATGAAGTTCAGCTCGACAGCTGAGGACAGGACAAACCTTCAGGGCTGACAGAAGCAGCTGGTTAAAGTGAGTCAGCAGCAAACTACAGACTCTAAGAAAATCTGTCTGCATAATCAGTGAACAGCAGGTTGGGACAAAGTCAGCGGAGTCCGGGTTTCCCGGGGTTAGAGAGCGAGTTTTAGAAAGTTTCGTAACGGACGAATGCAGAGCGTGACTCAGAGGTAACCCTGCCAGCTGCCGAGATGGCAGGCTTTTAAAAACTACGTCTGCAGAATTAAATCTGTTCAAGGACAATCAGAGCAGGACTTTTCCGACTTCTGCGCTTAAACTATGTGCTGAACCAATCAGACCAGAATCCTTATTGAGGCATTTTAAAGTAATTGGTAAGGAAATGCTTCAACTAGTTGACATAATCAATTAAATCGATCATAGAAGATGATAGAGGACCGTAGCACTGTATGATTCTGGTAAGGCATTTAAAGAGGACTAAAAACAATCTTCAATTTAAACTATTGCACCAGTCAACAGGTGGAGGACATTCAAAGCATCTAACTTTCCCAGGTCTGGTCGTCCCCTGGAAGCAGACTGCAAGGAAGTCGTAGTGTTAGCTGTGTTTTACTCCATTTATTGCCTGGCTAGTTTCAAAACAAACATTGTGAATAAAGTGTCTTCTTTACTCTTAAATAAGCTATGTCATGAATGGTTCCCTTTAAAGACTGACTCCATTAACCTCGCCTGCACATCGAATTCTCGCAGTATTTGGGTCTTCAGAAACACACAACAACCGCTCCAGCTTCAACCATCTGTGTCCGGACCAAAAATTGTTTGGGCCAATCACGTTGCAGTATTGAGTTTAAGGCGGGATATACCGGTAAGACGAAAGCTAGAGCGGATAACTCCACAGCCGAACCAACATAAACATGGTAGCGCAGGAGTATGCATGCCTAGCTGCTGCTATGACATCTGTTTAATCCTTTCCTCTCCACTGTCGCTTCATGGATGCTCAGTATGAGGGATTGCTGCAAAGCCATCAACAATGCAGACGACTGTCCACTGTGGCTCTACGCTCTTTCAGGAGGAGTGAATGCTGCTTGGAGAGACTTGATGCAACCTGCTGAGTTTCCTTAGAGAGGAAACTTTCTGACCAACCTGGAAGATCTGATGGAATTTGACTTTGGAAAGAGTCTGGAGATGATATGTGTTGTGAAATGGCGCTATATGAATACAACTGAATTGAATTGAATAGAAGAACAGTAAAAAGTGCCGTGACTAGCTGCCTTCTTTTGGTTTCTCATGACGGTGCTGCTTACCTTTTAATTTGATACCATGATTGGCTAAAAACCAACCTTTAGTAGGCGGGCACTAGGTGTCGCTTTATCCAATCAGCTCAGAGAGTTCTGCTCCTTTCCCCAAACTGATTCAAATGGAGCAGTCCCAGACTGATAATGTGCAGAACTAGAGTGATAAACATTTATCAGTCTGGCTGGCCAGGTTATGACTGCAGTTAGGTGACAACAAACAAGCTGCTGTGAAGCACCTTGATGCAGATGAGCTGCTCGATGAGCAGTCGCACCCAGGTGCCTCTGAGCAGCTGGCAGTGAGGACAAAGTCCCCTTTACTTTTTTAACCTGCTAAATGTAGAAGCTTAACACATTTGTCTGCTTTGGACCAATGATTGATTGATGAGCCTGTGTGAGTTAGTGTGAAACCAACCAAATTATTTTAATCAGAATGTATTGTGCAGATAGTGTTTTTTTTCAAGGAATCAGATTTAAGCCCATTGAACTCAGAGATCATATGTGCAGTTAATAAATACCAGTTCTTTTTAGCATTTTTAGTAAAAGGTGGACAAGAGACAGATTCTCTTTCCTTAGAAGCTGAACTTATAACTGAACCTTCAGTCCAGTCTTACCAAACCGAGCATTGTTTTAATAATTAGTCTTTTTTATTTCTAAATACAACATTACAAATAAAGTAACACAGTTAGTAGGATGGTTGCCTTGCAGCTGGAAGGTTCTGGGTTTGAATCCTGGCCTGGGGTTTTTCTGCATGGAGTTTGCATGTTCTCCCTGTGGATGTGTGGGTTCTCTCTGGGTACTCTGGCTTCCTCCCACAGTCTAAAAACATGACTGTAAGGTTAATTAGTCTCTCTAACTTGGATAAACGGATACAGTCGATGGATATTGCAAAACCTTATGCACATAATTCTTATTAAAAAGTAAAAATCTTTTATCGTATTGCACACAATAAATGCACGTTTACAGTAAAACAAATGCTTCTTTGGGAAGAAACTTTGTCCAAAGGCTCATAAGTTACAGATGGATAAAAATACAAAAAAACTGGTCATTAGTGGACCAAATTGTTTAACTTGATTCTAAAATGATTGTTTAAGTCCATCAATAAACTGCTGTTGATGTACAGTTTCTGTTTTATGTCTGGCATATCATCACTAGAGGCACAGCTATGATTATTTTCTAAACTATCACGGCCAAAGCAACGCGCACAGCTCACAAAAACATTTTAGACTGTGCACATTGTTTAAAGAACGGATCTGGGGGATTCACGGTGTTTTTCAGTCTTTTCAACAACACTCACAATCAAACAGACTGCTCTGTGCATTTGCATATTTCCTGCGTAGGATTATGTACGTTACGGATCACTTTGTCTCAAAACTCAGGATTTTTGATATTGTCTTAGGTGAGAACTTTTTCCAGATCCCCAGCTTCAGCTCCAGCTTTAACTGTAATTGCCACAAGTCCATCTGTTCAGAAATGTAATTTCCTGGGCTCTCCAGTCTGCTGGCTGCCTGCCCACAGAGCACTCCAGCTTTAATCACCTCCTGCTTAAAACAATCTTTGTCTCTCTTAACGTCCCATCGGCTGCTTCACTTTCAAACTGTTTCCACTTTCAGAAACTGAATCTGGAGGCACTGATCCAACGTCTAACTCTGAAGGACACACCTATCCCAGCATTTTCACTTTTAAAAAGCACCTGTTACTTGGTAAAAGGTAAGTAAGAATCTGATTTATTAACTCAATGCATGAGGAATAAAGCAGGCGACTTGTTCTGAAAGACAGTCGGACTTATTGCAGCAAAATTGAGCCGTTTAAAGAGGCTGTGATTTTAAGGAAACTCTAGGCCAGCACCTCACTCTGTTTGCAAACAACGGTTTTCCGATTAAATTATTGCGCCTTGTTGGTTTATTATATTTTATTTCTGTGTTTTACACTTTGCTTTAACTCTATTTGTTAGTAATCGAAGCACTTTTGTGTAAATTTACCGTAACAAATAAGACCACGTGTTGTGCATGCTTGCAATGATTCAACAAGGAGAAGAAATGGAGACGAGCAAGCCAGCAACATCCAGCAGAGGAGCAAAAAGAAAGAGTACCGTAGTTTTCAGACTATAAGTCACATTTGTTTAAAAATGTATTTCACTCAATCCAAAATTAAAAACTGACATTTAATCTGGTAAGCAGATTTATTAAATTACACAATTGCATCCACAACCGGCTGAATAATATGGAACATACCTGGGATTGAATGGGATAAATTAGCAAAACAAGCCAGGATAGTTATTTTCAGCACATTTCAACATAACAGCATGTCACGCTGAAAGTTGTTCACGCTGAAATTAGACTGTGAGCATAATGGTGCAACATGCTAAGCTAACAGTATGACACGGATGTTTCGGAGCAACATAAAGCTCATGTCCATCAGCGAAGCTGTAACCCGCCCAGACAACAGAGCTGTAAGCTAGCGTTAGCTGGTATTAGCTTCACAGACAATAACCAATAACAGGTTTTGTTGTGGTCTGGGTCCTCAGAGCTGCACCACGCAACGCTCCACTGTGTGAATGCAGACTGGAACAGTGAAACAACAAACAAACATGTGGTCTTTGTTGTCTATAAGTTAATGTTTCAGTTAATGTTTTAGTGGTACAGGAGCAGCATGTAGGAGCAGCATATAGTCTTCACAAATCTCTTGAGGCGATTGATGGTAATGTTTACTCCTTGGTTCATGTTGGTCAAGATGAATTACCATTTAAAATTGACATATAAGTTGCAGGATTGGCCAGAATGTGAAAAACGTGTGACTTATAGTCTGAAAAATACGGTAGGTAGCCTCAACCATGTGGATCTGGTTGCTCCTGGACAACGCCGAGCTGTCACTTTACTGCGGCTGCTTGCTCTTACAGTAGCTGCATCAGTTGTCGCCATCTTGCTTTCTGAAAGCTCTGCGGTGCAAACGGCCCAACAATGTTCATGTCTGCTGACCGTGCCCGGTTCAAAGTTATCTTTAGGTTCAAAATGGACAAAGTGTACGTTGTCAGGATGGATATTTTCTCATGCTCTCTGTCCGTCATCTTTTTGGGCTGTCTGGCTGTTTGCCTCCGGACTGAGAAAGGCAAACAGATCCAAGGGGCAAGGCTCGTAAGTGAAGGTCACAGTCCAAGGTGGAGGTCCAGAAAACAGCAGCTCAATAAGATGTCTGACCAGGGCTTGGCAAGGCAGGAAGATCCAGAAAGCGTTGTTGTGGTCATAACCTGGGGAACAGGCATGAAGAACGCTGGACATCTTGCTGATAGCTTTCAATAATCTGGCACTTATCTGCTGTCTGAGGGGATCTTATAAAGAGCAGCAAACAGGTGTGTGGTATCAGTCTGACCGCAGAGCAGCAGAGAGGCAGGTCCGGGCCATAAGGCTTAATGAGTCTGGCAGGATGGAGACGGCAAACCGGCCAGGTCAGCGCAATAACGGAAGTATCTGCAGAGCTGGTTAACAGGGACTGCTCTCTGTGTCAAACAGTGTGGCGTCGCCTCTGCTTCTACTGCAACAGTCTCAACAGTTAGAAAACAAGACTGAGTTATTTAACAATCTAATGCAAAACATTAAATCGGAGCTTCTATGCTAGTGTTATGGAAACATATAATCATTTTTGTGTTAACATGTATTTTTAAAGCCCAAAAAGTTATCTTGTCATCATTAAATAGTGGCTTGGACTTGGGATGGGGTTTTTGCAGATTCATTTGAAAACAGATCTGTTCAAGCAGAGCCAGGCACGAAGTCAGGATGTTTTATGGTTCTGAATGTTATCTTGGTTAAACTCCTACGACTGTCCAGGAATCCCCCCTCCCTTGACCTTTCGTAAGGGGGCTGGTCAGTCTATTAAAAATGTGTTTGGGTAGTGTTAGGCAGACAAATCGCTTACAGCATCATGGGGTAGGATGTTGGGTAAATATACAAAATGAGGTGTTATGGTAACGTAAGTTTTTGTCTCCCTTGGAATTCCAATGGTAATAAGTATGCATACTTTAAATGTTTGTCTCTGGCAATTGTTTCTCCTTTTCTACCAAATCTACGAACCGGGGGAGTCGGGCCTTCAATTAATGAGATAGGAAGAAGCAACAGGCCGCGCTTGTTACTAGACACACCTTTGAATGGATTGTGTAGGGAATTTTTTTTTATCTTGTGACATATCATACAGTATCTTACAGTTCTTCATTTAGAAATGTTCAAAAAAGTTAGCTTTAATCTGTGAATACATTAAAGTTAATGTTCTATAATCTGAAAGATTTTAGTATAGATTTCCATGTTATGCAGACAGAGACAGCTCTGTAAGTGTTTATTGTCTGACAAATTAATGTTTTGTTTTCAAACCTTTTTTTAGCACTATGTTGAATTTAACCTTCAAGAAAGTAAAGAAAAACCTCTCTTTGGATGTTTTTTTTTAACAGAAATATGAGTCGGCTAACATCTGTGTTGCTTCACTTTATCTCTGTCGTCTTGATCTGTTTTAACTCTGGGAAATGTGCATCGCCGCAGTTCAACGGTGGTATTGAACCGCGGCGTCGATCACCGAGCTTCCGCCCAATTTAACCAACTCAAAGACTGCATCAAATTTGATTTAAACCTCAGCTGCTTAATATATGCCATCTGCATTTTATGCCTGGATGAAACCAGAAAACCATCAACGTGTACACACTGCAGTATGTGGGAGTACTAATTACTGTCTATAATTACATAATCTGCTGCATCAAAGGCTTTGTAGAGATCAATGAATGAGGGGGGCCGGCTCGCAGACATCCTAAAATGATCTGTGTGCTGTGCTGAGTTTGAAATTTTCAGTTTAACAATTCAGTGAGGAGGGAGGACGGCTCAGAGAAGATGAACCTGTTGACTCTTCTTGTCGGCGCTCAGCTCTTCGGCCAAGAACAGGGGAATTCATGCGAGGCAAACAAACAGCATGAGTCTGGTGCCCACACCGCCCACCGGCGTTCTGCAGAGCGCTGGCAGCTACAGGCGTCCGCTGCTGCCCAACGCTCGGCCCCTGAAGGAAGATCAAACCCAGACGGTCACTTATGCACCGAAGCTACGCAGCAGGCAGCACCGGACTGGAAAACAAGAACTAGTTTTGATAATTTGAGACATGTTCAGACAACAATCACGCAGGAGGTTGATAATGGGGGGAAATGTGAGTGAAAAAGTGGAGAGAACAAACTGTGGGATGGGAGAGCAGATGGTAGTTTATCTCTCTTCACAAAATGGCTTCACATTACCACCAAATTTAATCTAATCTCCACAGAAGTGCGACAGATCCATTTGGATACGGTGCAGAGGAGAGCCGAGGGGCGCGATGGGTGTGTTTTATCGCTGCCAAGGAGGATGCTGCTCCATTAATCTCCTCCTCTGGCAGCCCTGAACATCACTTTGGAGCCGGATTCTGTGGTGACTGTGAAAGGAAGACGGTGAGGAAGAGGAGGACTCCATCAGAGATGAATGCCTCAGACAGTCTGACTTCAACGCAGCCTCGAACCTGAGCAAAAAACGGGGTTAACCCGGCACACCGGCGCAGGGGAGATAACGGTGAACCCTGTCTAACATCAGGGAAGCAGCAGAAAAACACCACATTTCTGTCAAAGACAAAAACTGAAGCAGAGTTATGACTTCTTCAGAATCTGGAAGACGACAGTTTGGATAAACTTCCCAAATTATGACTAAAGCACAATCAGAACAGCAAAGTCAGCAGCTACTGGGAACTTGAACTTCCCAAATCACCAGAATCTGATACCAGAAAAAAGACTAAAACAAGAATAACTGGTGTAAGGAGTTAGGATTTGATTAAAGGTCAGAAAACCAGTGAAGTCACGGAAATCATCTGCAAAAAGAGGGATTCAACCCTTCAACACACGTTTCATTAGGAAACCTTTCAGTTTGACTCCAGGTGCGACCACCATTCATCTAAGATGAACGTGGAACAGTGGCTTAGTTTGCAACGTTTCCTCTGAAGGAAGGAGACCAGCTGGTAAAAACAACAACTACGTACAGCAGTGAAAAGTTTTCAATGGTTTATTGACACGAGTAAATAAAATCATAGTCCTTCTGGGTTCAGGGGTGGAAATCCTGGACGGCACTGAGGAGGAGAGGTAAGTGGATTTATCGAAGGGACTATTATATGATCGATACATGATGGAGACGGTGGAAAAGGCGTTTTTTTTTTCTTTCTGTTGATGGGATGGTGGTGTTTCCAGGAAGGAGGTGAGTCTACCCCCACGCTGAGAACGCTGAGAGCGGTGCTGCTTGGTAGAGGGGTTCTTGTTCTTCCTTGGAACAAGGAGGAATAAAAAGAAAACCAGCAAAGTACAAATCAGCAGGAAACAGAATATCAAGTAGGTCTGTTAGTCAAAGCTCAAACACTCATATTTATAATGTAGATTACCAGATGTAGTTTCTACTCGTTGCATAAAGGGTTTTGGAAAGTATGAGATAAGATGGCTGTGAGCCTCCAAATGGAGCTCTCCCTGATCACAAAGGACGGGAATCTTCCCTCCAAATGAAACGAGAAGGGAGTGATTACTTTAGGGCACACAAGCAGAACAAGAATGAAATGTCCACTGTGGAGAAGACAGACAGGGAGATGAGTTCTGGTGTCAGGAGGTCCGGCGAAACCCAGGAGAGCATCTAGAGGATCAGTTATGGAGGAGATCTTAAGATGAATCCTCCAACAAACTCTGAGAGCGAGAAGTCAGAGTTCTGGGATCCAGGAAAGTTTTATGGAGTGGAAACTGTTTTCCTGGAGAGGAGGAAAGCAAGCAGTAAGCAGAGGACATCAGAATGCATGGAGCACAACAATCTGGCGTCTGCCTCAGGGAATCTGCTCCTCTTTAAGCTCCGCCAGGTTAGTCTTGATGAGCTCCAGCTCCTCTCCGTGCGTGTTTTTCCTGTTTAAATAAAGGTTTAATTAAAAAAGAAAACAACTGAGAGATATTATTGCTAAAGTTTGTTCAGCTGCTGGATCATGGGGCGTACTTAGTTTCTCCCATCTAAGAGGAGCTGAAAGGTTTTGGAACACTTTCGGTTACAAATCTCTGAAGATTTCATTCAGACTAAGGCGATCCGACTTGTTTTGTCCCATTTTAGGCCTGAAGTTTCACAATAAAGATCTACAGCTGCTTTGAAAAGTCAAATTCAAGAAGTTCTTTATGAAAACCAATCTCATTATATGCAGGCTTTTATCCTGCTTTGAAGATGAAGGATGTAAATGAGTTCCTCTCAGGGAGAGCGGTGACTCCGCAGGAGGAAATCTCCTGCTTCGACTGAAGTTTTGTTGTTTGAATTACATCGACGATAATTAAAAATCTGAGCTGGGGGGGAGCACAGATTGATAGGAGCAAACAAAGTTACTGGTACAGGCAATCAGATTCATTAGCTGTGTTTGCAGCTTAACGCTGAGGCGCCATTTCCTCCCAAACATAGATGGTTTGATATCAGAGTCCAGTTTGCTGAGAGATTTTCTCAGTGTGAGGCAACAACTGAATATTTATCACATTTTATTGCTGCAGAGCTTTAAACACCCAAATGTTCACTGCAGATATAATTTGATGTCATGATTAAAAACGGTAATCCTTATGGTACAAACAGTTTAGCGGCTCACTGATCTAAAACATCTGATTTACTCGGTAACTTTCATTACATCGGTGGCGGACAGATGAACTCTTGTCTGGAACTGAGAGGAGACAGAGAACTGCTCCTGTTTCCAACGCTGCTCCACATCATTGAGGTTTGCAGCCATTTGTTTCTGTCCGGCTCTCTGAAGGTGGAGGTCTGAACTTTGACTAGGCCATCGCTACTCCTTGTTCCTCTTCATGTTAACACTTTGTTGCTTTGTTGAGGATCCTGTTTGGCCCAGGCTTCAGCTGTCGGATAGACGCCCTCATGTCTGACTCTAGATTGTCATATTGGGAACATGTTTTATTCATCTTAAAGCCTGGAAGGTGCCCACGTCTTTCAGCTGCAACCTTCCCTTAGGTGCAGCTTTGCAATCCCAGGCCCTGCATTCATTTCACCAAGAAGAGCCTTTCTCCTTCAGCCATTTCAAAAAGCCATAATTCTTCAGTCTTTTTAAGATTTTTTCAACATGCAACTCGCTAGCTGCGTAACTTCTACACTTAAAAATACCCAGAGGTTGTTGCAGACGCCAGGCCGGCTCAGTGAATCATTTCCCCGTTTTAAAGCAGGTGTGTTGCAGCAGAGACTCGTCTAATCCTGCAGGGCAACGTCAGCTGAGGAGCAAACCTTCACACCCTCTGGTTATATTTGGAGCTTTTCTACCAACAGCTGTAAGCGTTGGCAGTTTTATGATGACGGCTCTCTCCCGCTATGATCAGCTGGTAACCTTAAATAAATGATTCCTTGCATAACGGTGTTGAAAATAAAAGTTAATTTCTATGTTTTGGGGGGGAAGTAATTGCTCCCTGAATTTCATGTCTCCCCATATCAGGCATTTCATCTAGAACGGGTCTGCAACTTATGGCTCTGGAGCCTCAGGTGGCTCCTCAGACCTTCCACTGTGGCTCTTAATAAACTTTGGTTAAAAATAATGAATTACCAATTAATGCTTTTATATATGGATATAATTACAAATGCAGGTTTTCCCCCCATTTAATTATAGCATTGAATTTTCACAAAAGAATGACAATAAAAGTAATATGTATAGTTTTTCTATGTTTCTTGTTATTAGGTTCAGAATCAGAATTAGAAATACTTTAATAATCCCAGAGGGAAATTACAGTTCCAGTACAACCATCCATCACATACATCACAAACATGTCGGGGGAACGATTGACTGAGGCCGTGCTGCCGAGGACCCCGCCTGACGCGTTGGAATCTTTGTGCAGAATTTTCCTAATTAAATATTTGAAGGAATTGTGTTTGCCCGCTTTTTGCCAAAGTTTGCATTGTTCTTTATTTTAAAAATCACACATTTCCTTTAGCAGATATTTATCAAAAATTATAAGTTCTCTTTTTTTTTTCCCCAAAGGACATTTGTCGCTGTGAATGAGTTTTATTCAGCAGGGCTGAGGGTCAAACGGCTCTTTGGGTTGTAAAGGTTGCAGACACCTGGCCTAGAAGTACCAGAGCAGCTTTGCTATATAAAAATGTCCTCTGGAGATGGTCTCCTAATTGCTTGATTGACTTAATTAAATCTGGCATCCAAGTTAACAGGTCGCATTAATGAAATATGATGCTCTACTTTTATGACCTTCATCGTTTTAGATGTTTTGTACGGCTGTGTGTGTGTAGAGTAGGTGTTTATGCCAGTTTGGTGCCTGAAACTGTGAAAAGGTTGCCCCAGATGGCCTCATGTCCCTCAGGTCATAGCAGCTCCAGGCGGACAGACACCGAGGCACCGTGCCCGGAGTGGCCAAATGCCAGGAAAGGAGGCAGGTTGCAGGAGCAGAGATGCATAAGGAGAGACACGGGGCACAAAACCACCCGACCAAACCTGTTACCATGTCCCCAATTAAACCCGTAACCCACTGACCTAGCAGCCAGGCGCCGGCACAAGACCCCTGTTGTTGAGGAGGAGTCCAGCCTGCTCCAAGCGCCGGTCTTGGCAATCTACAGCAGCAGACCCCCAGCATCGTTTTTGGTGCACGCATCTCTGTCTCGTTTCCCAGAATTAAATGAGAATCATGGTGAATGTGTAGCGGTGCGTGGCAAAAGAAGGCCCGTTTCCCACAATGCAACAGCTGGCAAATTAAAAGGTGTCCTTGATGATTTCAGACTGCTGGTATTCTCTCGGCTTTGTTCAGGGAGCTGTCAGCCTAATGCAGCGAGATGGGAGAATCTCTCACAGCAGTTTCCATTCTGACCCCGACCGATGCACACCAGAAATAAAACAAAATAAAAATGGCAACAAAAACAGGCACGTTCGGAAAATGTCGCTTCTTTTAACGGCGGAGAGAAAAGCACTGAGCACAGATAAATATCAGTCGGAACAAACAACGTTTTGTCGGTTTAAGCAATCTCTTTAGAAACTGAGAATAAAATAATTGGTTTTATATGAAAATGAGGTTTGGACAGCTCAGATTCATGGAAGCCTCTACAGAGAAGCATCTTTGCTGTGTGAAAAGGATTTGTTTACCAGCACTGATGGACTGACCAGCACTCCCGACCGTCAGGCAGTCCAGGGAACTCAGGAGGTTCTGTGGACTTAAGCACGGTTGGAACAGCAGCTCATAAAATATTACAAACATCTTTGCAGCGTCCAGGAAGAAGATCCAAACTGTCGGAGCAACTAAGAGGAACCACTGAGGGTCAGGCGTGCCATGAGCTGGTACCTACTGGAAAACCAGTGTCACCGTCCAGCTTCATGTCACCGTGAACTGAGAGGAACCCAACCAAGAATATCTGGGATTCTGTCCAACCCTAACAGCGTCTCGATGGAAGTTTTATAGCCAGAAGAGAGAGACGGAGCCGTTTAGTTGCAATGACAAGAAAAAGTCTAATTGGGGGAGCCAGTATCAAGCTTTTAAAGCTAAGAACACTGCTGTAATTGTCAAGCATGGTAGTGGGAGCTTCATGCTGAGGCTGTGCTTACTGTTGCATTGCACAAAGTTGATGCTGTCCCCGCAGCATGATGCTGCCACCGCTGTGCTTAACCATTGGGGACGGCTGCTTCAGGGTGATGTACTTCGTAAGTTTCCCCCCAAATGTTCTATAATTAGGGGATTTCTCAAGACAATTGGCTGCATTTAATTTTATGTCGGGGCATTTGAAAAACAGAAACAGAAATTATTAAAAGCCAATCACATCTGCGTCTTCTTTTTTGTTTTGGGAAACTATGAAAAACAGCCGGAGTTTGGTAGTTCCAGAAGTTTTCAAACTTAGACAAATACAACGTTGAAAGCAGCCTGTTCAAATTCGCACATTTTCAACAGTTTGAAGCAACAATAGGAACTTTAAAGACGACTTTGATGTAATGGGTTTATATTCGTCGCCCAGAGTTACTTTCTCTTCATCCACGGAGTGAGAAGGCCTTTCTGACATCTTAATTGCCTGAATATTACCCTTTGTATCTAATGTAGTCTTATCAGCTTCCTGTTCCTCTCTGAAAGCCGGAGGGCCTAAGCTGCTGATTGTCTTCATGACAGATATGATCAGCATTAATGTTATCATTAATCACAGCTATAGTAAGGGAATGCTCATACTTTCCAGCGCATACATAAACACACAGAGAAAGCCGAGGAGATGAGCCCGGGGGGAAAACCCAGAAAATACCTGCCCAGCCCTGTTACTGTACGTGAGCTGCAGAGGGAAAGGTTACCCAGTCTGATGAAACGCTGTGAAACAAGCACAGAGCGTTTAAATGGAAATATGACACAGTCTTGGTGGAAAAGTGTCGAGACGAGACAAAAAGAAGTTTAACATGAGCCATCTCAGAGGAAACAAGGTCTGAGGCAGCATGTTAAGAAGGGGTGGGGGAAAAAATTAGTTTTAAGTCTTAAGTTTTTTAATATGGGTAAACATACTCTGGTTTCTGTTGTAATCACTCATTTTTTATAAAAAATCATTCATTCATTCAAAGTATGTGTGTCAGGTTTTGATTTGTGGACCAGACAAGAGTTCTGGAGTCACATGATGAGCGATGGTGATTTATTAAATAACAAATAACAAGGATTACAGGCAGGGAGGAGAACAGAGGAACCAGGAACGTGACAAGGTGGAGACCAGAACCACGGTAGCATAACAGAGGACCTGACAATAGCTACGTTTATACAGACAAAAGTAATGGGAATAACGGGCCGATCAGAATAAAAATGCATCATGTAAAGGAGCCAATGGGAATATGATGATCGGATTAAGCTCAATAAAAATGAAATTGTAATCTGAATGAGAGGGTGGTTTATGGTGATTGATAATCTGATCAACGTTCATTTAAACGCTTGTCAGGATCAAGTTGTTCCAAATGTGGCAAACTGACCGGAGTGCGTATGTGTGCCCGACGTAAAACTGTCTGTGCTCCCGATAAAACCTTTCTGTTTGAAACATTTAAAGAGCTCAAAATGATTATCTATTCAGTAACGTTTCAACTGTAATTAGAACCTGGTGCAAGTCCAGCCTGGGCGCTCAGAAGACAAACAAACTCGTATAAAACTGATTTGTTCACTAATTTTGTAGTTTAGTGTGACGGCCAAGGCCGCCTTTATTGTGAAGAGACTGCTCCTCTGGTTTGTGCTTCCAGGAAGTGGGCGGCGGACCTGAGTACCACACCTGCAGTGGCCTCCTATAAATTGGCCCAGAGCACATGGCTGGCTCTCTCTCTGGCTCTGCTCTCCATGGACTCCTCTGGCCTCCTGCTCCAGCTTTTAGTTTAGTTTGATCCATGTACACTTTCACACACCTTATACATCTCAACATTACATACACCACTGACCTACACTAGCACGTTTAGTTACTTTAATAAATTGTTAAACCTTTCTTTTGTGTGGTCTCCCCATCATTGTTCCTACCCTCCTGAGCCAGGGTAGTAACATGTGGGGGCTCGAACCGGTGATGCAAACCTGGACTTTTTGGTGAGTTTGAACATTTTTCATACTTTTTGTCACAATTCACCCAATCAGGTTAAAAATAATTAGTCTTTTTGGGGAGATCACACATGTTCAGTTAGTATTTGGTCAGTTTTTCCTATGGAGCTGGTGTGCCATGAGTTTGAGCAGAGTTTTGTGCAGACCTAATTTTTTTTATTTTTGAAGCCTATTTGAGTTTTGAATAGATATTTTGTTTTGCAGCACCTTTGTTTGGATTGGGGCTAGTCTCTTGTAGGCCTCAGGAGCATTTCCCCCTAGGGGATTTGCGGATTTTTGTTTTGCTTGAGAGCATTAGTGTGGAAGTATGTGCGGGTTGCAGCATCCCTTTTTTTTCCCTTACCCCTTCCATCGGCTCGGGAGTGCGCCGTGGTGTCAGTAATTTCCAGCTTGCTGGTTTTGCTGCACCAGCGGTATAAAACGGGGCAGACAAGCTGCCTCTGGCACATAAAAACCCACCGCCAGGCTTCCTGAAGACTAGGGTCCAGTTAGCCAGATTTTTGGATAGGTAGATAGTGGGACTGCCTCATTTCCTTGTGCTGAATTCTTCTAGGAAAAATGGCTTCCATTGAATTTTTCACCCAGTCACCATCAGAGGAGCATCTGAATAGCTGTACAAAAGATCAACTTTTGCAGTTAGTCGAGCACTATGGGGTTGACATTGGGGATAGGAAATTAAAAGATGAGATTAAGTTGTGTTTGAGGTCTGTTTTGGTCCATAGTGGGATTTTGCCAGGGAAGAATATTGGTTCTGAGTTAACTTTTGAACAGAGAGAGAGATTACTTTTGTTGGAGATGGAAAGGGAGAAAATTTTGTTAGAAAGGGAGAAGTTGTCAGCTTCTACTAACGTCTCAAGGAGAGACTTTGATGTGGTGTCCAATTTGAGACTTGTTCCGAAATTTGATGAAGGTGACCCGGACACATTTTTTTCACTTTTTGAGAGGATTGCAAACTCAAGAAATTGGCCAGATTCAGACAGGGTTGTGATGTTGCAGTCAGTCTTTACAGGGAAGGCGCAGGCAGCATATTCAGCTCTTAGTGAACGTGACAGTAAAGTTTACAGGATTGTCAAAGAGGCTGTACTGAAGGCTTATGAATTGGTTCCAGAGGCCTATAGACAACGTTTTAGGTCATGGAGGAAGTCTGAAAACCAGTCACATGTTGAGTTTGCCAGAGATTTGACCAGGCATTTTCAGCGATGGTGTTTGGCTTTGGATGTTTCGACTTATGAGAAACTTTGTGATTTGATTGTTCTTGAGCAGTTCATAGATTGTGTCCCACCAGAAGTTGCTATTCACATAGTTGAACGTGGCCCAAAGACAGTTTCTGAAGCAGCTACGATAGTAGATGAGTATTTCTTGTCTCATAAAGTTAAACCTAGGAGAAGTTCTGATTTTGTTCCAGCCAGACCTGTTAATAACTCCGCCAGATTTCAGAGGTTTGAGGGTTCTAAGCCTAATAGTTTTTCAAAGTCTCAGAGTTCTGGACAGTTTTGTAGCTACTGCCGTGAGAGAGGGCATTGGAAATCTGAATGTCCTGTGTTGAAATCTAAGGGTGGTCATTTTAGTGGCAGAAGTGTTAAAGCTGCAGTTTTCACAGCACAAGCTAAGACCTCTTCAGTTTCCAGTGAGAAGGTTAAAGGCTACTTTGGATTTGAAGCTTTTGTTTCCGATGGTTTTGTGTCCCTTAGTGGAGATAGCAGGAAAGTGCCTGTGAAAATCTTAAGGGATACAGGGGCAACAGATTCATTTATCAGTGCTTCAGTATTGCCGTTCTCTAAAGAAACGGATACTGGTGAATGTGTTATAGTTCGAGGTGTTAGTTTAGTTCCACTTACTGCTTCTTTGCATAAGGTGTTTCTCTCTTGTGGTCTTGTCGAAGGAGATGTCCATATTGCTGTTAGACCAGCTCTTCCTTTAGAGGGAGTGGATGTTATCTTAGGGAATGACTTGGCTGGGAATCAGGTTTGGGCTACTGGTTCCCCTGTTACAATTTCAGGTCTGAAGGAACCAGACAACTGTGAGCAGCAATTTCCAGAAGTGTTCACAGCTTGTGCAGTCACCAGGGCCATGACCAAGGCTAAGTCTATCAAACCTGAAGTTAATAGTTGTGACTTTAAACTTGTTTTACCTGACTTTTTTTCAATCTCCCAGCAGGAACTTGTGTCTGAACAAAAAGCAGATGGTTCGTTGAGTGATCTTTTTGAACAAGTGAAACCTATTTTGGAGATTCAAAGTTCGGCATCTGGGTATTTTCTACAAGATGAGGTACTCGTTCGAAAATGGCTTCCCCAGGCCAGTGACATCCTGGGAAATCCAATTTTCCAAATTGTTGTTCCAGTTAAATTCAGGCAGAAGGTTTTGTCAGTTTCTCATGATCGGACAGGTCATTTAGGAGTTAAGAAGACCTACAATCATATCCTCCGTTATTTCTTTTGGCCTCGTCTTAAACGTGACGTTGCAGCTTACATTAAGACCTGTCATACATGCCAAATTACTGGTAAACCTAATCAGTCGATAAAACCAGCACCGCTTCATCCAATACCGCCTGTTGAGAATCCATTTGAACATTTAATAATTGACTGTGTCGGGCCTTTGCCAAAATCTAAATCAGGATCTCAATATTTGCTAACTGTAATGTGTTTGGTTACTCGCTATCCAGCTGCTTATGCACTTCGCAATATTACTGCCAAATCTATTGTCAAGGCATTGTCTCAATTTATTGGCATTTTTGGAATACCAAAGATAATTCAGAGTGATCAGGGATCAAATTTTTGCCCAGGTCTTGGATCAGCTCAACATTAGGCACAATCAGGCTTCAGCGTACCATGCACAGAGCCAGGGTGCACTGGAGAGGTTCCACCAAACTCTCAAATTGCTGTTACGGTCCTATTGTATAGAGTTGAGTAAAGAAGAGGGGGAGAGGGGTTACCGTGGTTACTGTTAGCAGCTAGAGAAGTTTTCCAGGAAAGCACTGGGTTTAGTCCTAACGACCTAGTCTTCGGCCATAAAGTCTGAGGTCCGTTAGCAGTACTTCATGATAGTTGGGCCACCGAGAAACCTCCCGTAAACTTGTTGGAGTATGTTAATGGTTTCAGACATCGTCTTTACACAGCTGGACAATTGGCAAAAGAAAATTTGGCTAAAGCACAAGGGAAAATGAAGTCACATTATGATCGTCATTCAGAAAAGCGTCAGTTTAGTGAGGGAGATCAGGTTTTAGCGTTGCTACCTATTGTTGGTTCTCCATTTCAAGCAAAGTTTCATGGTCCTTACACTGTAATCAAGCAACTTTCTGAACTTAACTATTTAATTTCTACTCCAGATAGAAGGAAAAGTCAGCAGCTTTGCCACATTAACCTTCTAAAACCCTACTTTGTTCGTGAGTCTTTGCAATGCACGGCTGAGGCTCCGGTTCCTAATACAGTTCTGACTGCGTGTGACATCCAGCAGCCAGCTCTTCATGGGGGGGAGGAAGGTGTAATGCCAGATGAAGCTATTCTTTGTGGTAGGCTTAAGAATTCCGAAACATTACAAAAATTAGATTTGCAACTTTCCCATTTGCCAAACGATCAAGCCTTTCAGTTGTCTGCTCTAATTAAGGAGTACCCTTGTTTGTTTGGAGACACCCCTTCAAGGACAAATTTAATAGAACACGACATTGACGTGGGTGATGCCAAGCCTATTCGCCAGAGGTTCTTCCGAGTCTCAGAGGAAAAGCGGCAGGTTATTGATAAGGAAGTTAAGTACATGCTTGACAATAATTTGGCTGTTCCTTCTTCCTCCAGTTGGGCATCTCCATGTTTGATTGTGCAGAAGGCTGACAAGTCTCCTCGAATGTGCACAGATTTCCGTAAGGTAAACTCAGTTACCAAACCAGACTCTTTCCCATTGCCCAGGGTTGAAGATTGTGTGGATCAAGTGGGTAGCGCCCGGTTTGTGAGTAAATTTGACCTTCTTAAGGGTTATTGGCAGGTTGCCTTAACTCCAAGAGCTCAGGAAATCTCAGCATTCATTACTCCATCAGGCCTGTTTTCCTATACAGTAATGGGTTTTGGTTTACGAAATGCACCTGCAACATTTAATGAACAAAGTTGTAAGCGGTTTGAAGGGTTGCGCAGTTTACTTGGACGATGTGGTTGTTTATAGCCATAGTTGGGATGAACATTTGAACCAGATTCGGGCACTGTTTGATCGCTTGGCCAATGGAAACCTAACACTGAATCTTGCAAAATGTGATTTTTGCTAAAGCTACAGTTACCTATTTAGGCAAAGTTGTTGGGCAAGGTAAAGTTCGTCCTATCTCAGCAAAAGTTTCAGCAGTTTCGGAATTCCCAGTGCCTACTACCAAAAAAGAACTTATGAGGTTCTTGGGACTCGTAGGTTATTACCGTTCATTCTGCAGAAACTTCTCAAGTGTAGTCGCTCCTCTTACCGATTTATTGAAAGCAAAAGTTAAGTTTATATGGTCTCCGTTATGCCAGAAGGCATTGGAAGATGTAAAGTCTCTTCTCTGTTCAGCTCCTGTACTACTTGCACCTAGTTTCAATCAGCCGTTCAAGCTGCAGGTTGATGCCAGCCATGTTGGGGCTGGAGCTGTTCTCTTACAGGCTGATGAACAGGGGATTGACCATCCCGTCAGTTTCTTTTCCAAGAAATTTAATTCGTACCAGCTTAACTATTCAGTAATCGAAAAGGAAGCGTTGGCTTTAATATTGGCTTTACAGCACTTCCAGGTGTATATAGACTCTGGAACATGCCTGACAGTTTATTCCAATCACAACCCTCTAACATTTCTAAACTCTCTCCAGAACCCGAATCAGCGGCTCATGCGTTGGGCCCTATTCCTGCAGCCGTACCATCTTGACATTAAACATATCAAGGGAACAGAAAACGTCATGGCTGATGCCCTGTCCCGTGCCCCTGTTTAAGACCTCGTCTCTCTCCTCTAGTCTCTCCTCTTAATTTGCTCCCAGGCGCCGGGTTGCTGAGCAGACTGTGACTGGAGAAGGGGATGACTGGGCCGGACTTCTTTCGTTCACTGACCCACCGTGCTATGTTATTCCGGGACAGCATGGTGGTGAACCCATGTCCCGGGGCCATCATGGCCATAAAGGTACAGCGAAACTGGAACTGGGCTTCTCTGGAAGGTCCCGCTGCGGGGCCCTTTTCTTCTGGGGGGGAGTGTGACGGCCAAGGCCGCCGTTATTGTGAAGAGACTGCTCCTCTGGTTTGTGCTTCCAGGAAGTGGGCGGCGGACCTGAGTACCACACCTGCAGTGGCCTCCTATAAATTGGCCCAGAGCACATGGCTGGCTCTCTCTCTGGCTCTGCTCTCCATGGACTCCTCTGGCCTCCTGCTCCAGCTTTTAGTTTAGTTTGATCCATGTACACTTTCACACACCTTATACAACTCAACATTACATACACCACTGACCTACACTAGCACGTTTAGTTACTTTAATAAATTGTTAAACCTTTCTTTTGTGTGGTCTCCCCATCATTGTTCCTACCCTCCTGAGCCAGGGTAGTAAAGATGGTTCATTTGTTTAGGGAAATTTGATAACTGTGCATGTCATAGTGGTTCTATTCTGAATAAAGCCATAGAAACGCACATTATGATAGGATTAATTGATTGTGTGCACATATAAATGGTACAATCCGATTATTTTTTTGGTTGTTAATCCGAATACATTTCAATCCGATCGTGAAAATTTGTGCATGTAAACATAGCTGATGAGTGTGGCTGACTAAATAGAGGAGAAAAAGAAGGGACAGCAGGTGGAGCAATTAGCACAGGTGAAAAGCCTAAAGGTAATTAGGCTGATGGAGAGAGAGAGCAACGATCTGGCTGAGAAAAGAGGGGAGTAGAACCTAACAGGAAAACATGCTGAATGAACAGATATAACCACAATAACTCATTAACAAAACTAAGAACAGGATCTAACAGAACAACTTAAATAACAATGAACAGACAACACTAAAGTGAGAACACATAAACGACACTGCAGGATCCCCAGGAACCAAACACTAGTAATGAAACCTTCAGGGATCCTGACAATATGAACATCAGCAGATTAACATGATTCCAAGCAGGTGAATTAAGGTGTAGATGGGAGGCTAACACCAGCACTTTAAATCGCCTCGTTACTGATAAGTGCTTTATGAATAAACCTGCCTGGCCTAATGCAGAAAGACGTAGTTATAATAATAATAATAATAAAGCAGAAGCAGCTCTTCCTCGTAACACGCGCCCAAAACTCCAATAAAGAAAGCATACCCAGATTCTTGAACCCTTGGAATAAATGCAAAAGCTTGGTGTCTTTGTAAAGGTAACATTTTAAATTTTTAACTCAGCAGTCAAATTTGTTTTCCAGGCAACCAGGTTTTTTTTTTTTGTTATTGAAATTTGAACTAAGTTATGCATTTTCTTTTCTTGCTTCTTTTCTTAGTTTTTTTTTATTTTTGTTTGTTTCTTTCTTTGTCATGCAGCTGCAGGCTGATGCAAGGCGGTACATTCTGAAAAATAAAGGAGCCAAAAGAGACAAGTCTTTTCTGTGACAGGTTAAAATGTGAAGGCAATAGCATGAAAAATTACTTTTCCAAAATGGAGAAGCCAAGTTTAAAAGGCAATTTGTCAAGAAACTAAGACAGAGGACCCAGTATTCAGCAAGACAAGCAGAGGTTCGGAAGAAAAGGTTATTTATTAACAGATGATGAAAAGCGGAAACAAAAATTGGCGTCAAGCCAAAGCGGGACGACAGCGTCCAAAAACAGTCCAGAGCCGACAATCGGCAAACTAAATAAACTAGACAGGGGTGAGGCTAGCTACAACATCAAAGGACAGATCCGGGAAGGCAACAAGCAGGCAGTCAGAACAGACAGGGGTCAGGCAAAAGCCAACAGGTGATCGGGTCAGGCAGAATACAGGCAAAACGGGCAGGCGGGTAAACAGGTAAACCAGAGGTCAGGCTGATCTAATCGGGTCAGGTCGACGGGTAAACAATAAACAAAGAACGCTGGACTACACTCACCAGCTGGCACAGAATGATCTGGCAAAGTGCAGGGGACAAAGGTAGGTATACGTAGGGGAGTGAGCAGGTAAACGGAGTAAAACTAATTACCAAGAATGGGTGGAGCTCATCAGAGGAAGGGTGGTGGCTAGAGGTGGAACTGAGTGGATTGAATAAGTGACCGGTGAAAACAGGTTTAACTAAAACAATTCAGGAACCAATCTGGACAGAACTCAAACTAAGACTGAAGCTATAACAGAAACCAAACAAGAAAAAACCCAAAACAGAACCTAAACTAAGACAGAAACTCAAACTATGACACTATTACTCCTGTTTGATTCTAAATAAGGGTTCTAATGAAAGGTCATTTCCAGAGGAATCCTGTTCTATGCATAGATTCAATAATAAACTATCAATCATCATACCAAACTCACCACACACGTGCACATCATCTCCATCACAACATTTGTTTTAAAAAAAGTAACTGCATACAAACGACGATTAGCTGTATGAAACAGTATTTATTTACTTACTCATCAAGGATGACATCTGCTCCACGCATAAATATGTCTCCAACAGAGTCAACTGATATTCTTACAAATTTTTAAATAAATAATCAGAAATATCACTGTCACTCCTGGGGTCTTCACCGCAAGATTTTTGCATGTCTTCTGGGGAATGTACGTCTAACACAGAAAACCGGTCCTTTAGGCACAAAGGACGCACCAGGAGCTCAGCAAAATGATTCTCTTTACGCGCCTTTGCTGTAGAGATTTAAATTTCCTACCCCAGAGGGGCAACATCCATGTGACGGTGATTTCATTGGATACAAGCTGCATGTGTCGGAGTGAGGCTCTGCACTGACTGGCTCGAGAAAGGTGTGTGGAAACAGGAGGAGGGGTTTGGAGAAATGAGCTGTGGTGAATATCGTTGGCTCTGGAGAAACCATAGAAAAAGCATTTGGTCAAAAGAGGAGTCAATCAAAGGAGGAGGGTCTAGACGACCATCTTTGGGTCCAAAGATGGGTCCATTGGGTCCATCCGAATACCTTCAGCCAAAGCAGAAGAGCGTCAGCGGTCGCCATGACCAGTGCTGTCCGAATAGTGCAGTCAGTGAGGAAGGAGGCAGGAAAAGGAGCCTGTATGCTTCCTCTCACAGCTACTTTATCCTAGATACTTTGCGATGTCTCTTACCAGCGCTAAGGAGCTATGAGGTATCCCACAATCCTTTGCGTGACATGACGTATCAGCACAGCCCTCCTCACGGAAATCAGTGAAAATGACCGGATAGAAGAGAGCACACTCAGAGTTAAAGGCTGTCCGAAGCGCCTTTCCTCCCCGTGATAGACTTCTTACTGTTGACCCCATGAAAGGTCAGGGAAGGAAGAGGAGCTGTAATTAAGGGTATTTGGATAGAGCCTTTAAAATTGAAGTCTCTACAAGGCTAAGAAAGTCAGAAAAATGTTCCAAGGGTCCCGTTGCCAGTTAAGGGGTTCGTAGCAATGCAGATACTTTCTAATATTCCCAACATGGTTTCAGTGACTCTAACATCTAACATATCGGCATCTTCTCTTTATGTTGCTGCCATTAAAAGTCGATCCAAACGTGCCTCCGTGTTCGGTACTTGGGCAGTATTAGCAGTAATGAGTCGGCCTCGTTCCCAGCGTGCGCTGAACCCATCCAGGTCTGCTTTTTAATACAGTTTCTATTCCGAACCTTCATGGACATAATTCTTAGGTAGAACCACAGGATCAAGGGTCTCCACTCTGTTGGGTTACAGATTTCAGGAGAGACGCAGCAAGCAGAACTTTTTCCCTGATGAGAGGTCTTTGTTCCTCTTGAAGCTTTGACCTACCGATAGAGATTTAGCAGATTAAAAATCTCTGTATGAGCTGTGATATAGGAAGATAAATGAACATCGTTCACAACGAGCATGGTACATATGTATTCAATTCATTTCATTTAAATGTTATTTATATAGCGCCAATTCACAACACATGTCATCTCCATCAAGTTTCCTCTCTAAGGAAACCCAGCAGGTTGCATCAAGTCTCTCCAAGCAGCATTCACTCCTCCTGAAAGAGCGTAGAGCCACAGTGGACAGTCGTCTGCATTGTTGATGGCTTTGCAGCAATCCCTCATACTGAGCATGCATGAAGTGACAGTGGAGAGGAAAACTCCCCTTTAACGGTGAGGAGAACCTCCAGCAGAACCAGAACCAGGCTCAGTGTGAACGCTCATCTGCCTCGACCCACTGGGGCTTAGAGAAGACAGAGCAGAGACACAGAAAGCTCAGAAGCTCACATTGATCCAGGAGTACTTTCTATGTTAGATGGTAATAGCGGGTGAGAGCCCCCTGCTCTCTGGAGTAATGGTAGTTTCTACTATCACTTGCCTACTTTGTGTGAAGTCTAAGGTTTGGTGAAGGGATGGTTGTGGTGTGGGACTGTTTCTCAAGAGTTGGACATCCTGTTCCAGAGAAAAGAAGAAGTGAACAGGTCAACCTGTCCTCAACCTGACAGAACGTTGTTTTGGGAGGAATTAGAGCAGAGCCTTCTCATCCAACATCAGTATCTGACCTCACAGATGCACTTCTGACAGACTTTAAAACACACTATAAAACCTGTTGAAAATCCTTCCCAGAACAGTTGAAGCTGTTGTAGCCACAGATGTTCAGCTTATTTAACCTCATGGATCAGGAATGTGAAGTCACTCGAGCCAGACCAGGGAATACTTGTATTCCCTGTATAACCTGATGCCAAACATGACAGATGAAGGAGAACAACACCAGCAGCAAGAATAAGGGACAAAAAACTGTTGTTACTAACAGACAGAACCACAGCCGCCGTGTTATCAGTGCTTTAAAGTGTGTATGAACATGCAAAATACGGATTGTAGGCCTTACATCAATTGTGCTCAGTGATGGGTGCAGGGGGCCACCGCCGCCACCACCCCTCCAGGGCTCAGTAGCAAGCAGAGAGGACCCCAACTAGGTGTCCCATGGACATGCAGCCCACCCAGAGACACCAAGCATCCACCCAGAGGACAGAGAGGAGGGGACAGAGCTCCGGCGGCCATGAGCAGGGGGCCCCCAGGGACCAGAGGCGACCCTGCGAAGCACTGGTCATCCAAGTGGGAGTCTGGTCTGGAATCCAGAGCCCTGCATGTACAACCCCCCCCCCCCCCCCCGAGCCTACGGACCCCCTTCGCCTCATCCCTGAACACACCCCCACCAAAACCAACCCACCCACACTAGCAGCGCCCCCCCTGGAGAACCCCATCCATGCAGGCATTAAGAGTCCAGGTGGAGTTGGAGCACAACAACTTCCTTCTGCAAGGCAACATTATCATCACCTGCCATGAAACGTGACATCCCATGCTTTAAAAAAATCTGTATTTTATGAATTTTCAGTCAGAATAAGGACAGATATTTGCTGTTACACCTACAGATGTCTGCTATAAGGATCCCTTTGTAAAAACCTGAAGAATAAATGAAGATTTGTCTTTGCTCAGAGCAGATGCTTGTTGAATTTTAAACACAAATCCAGCCTGCTTGACAATGTAGGGAGCAACAGAACATCTGAGCCCACTACGAAGGCTTTTAGGTGGGGAAAAAAACCCTCTGAATGCAAAACGAGCATAAAATCACAGAGTTTGGCGCTGGCAGTTCAGAAGCTGAGACTGGTACTGGTTCTGGTGGTAGTCGGGTTAAACATGTAAAAAAAAAGACCAGAATCCACCATCGCAGTACGTGGCTAAGGACGTGGAGGGTCTATAAAAAGGTCCTGATGGCTGATTATTTACAGCTGATGGGACACGGCTCTCCTCCATCAACACCTGACTCCACTTCTGTAATTAGACGCAGAGTCGCTGGAAGGGATTACTGAGGCTCTGTCGTGCTTTAAATGAAACTAAAACTAAGGCTTGTTGTTTTTTATTACCTTAAACAGAAGAAAAATGTACATTTGAGCAGAAAAGAAAGAGTAAAAATACAAGGCAGAGTATATTAGACCGACCTGCCTCTATAATTTATCGCGTTTGATCTCATTTGGATTCATTCTCCACCTCTGAGCTGGTTTTGGATGTGAGCTGCTGGATGTTTGGTTTGGCAGCTGCAAAATAAAGAGAATAATCTGCACACAGCTGCCAGGTTTGAATCCCTTCACACCGAGGCCTCCCTTCATCCGCACACCGACGCACACACTCAAGGTTAAACTCTGGATGTTTTACACAAAGTGAAAATCAGCCGCAGAGGAGGAAATGTTCGTAATCTGGTTCATGAGTGAAGATATTTATCTTTCCAACGCAGGATGTTCAGTGTGGTGATCCTTGATTTTTATGACAAAGATCATAAAAAGAAGACAAACTGGGCCGTGTCTTTAGCTTCATTTAGTTCACAGGTTCACTCTAAATTGAGCTACATTTAAATTTAGAAGGTCAAGCTTCATTCCCCCATTGAATTATCTTCAACCACCTCCCAGTCACACTCAGACATTATCAGATCTTGCTGCTTTTATTCTGAAAAAAATCAAGTTTCTTTAATCTGGTCTGTTTTTCACTTTGCTCACCTATTACACATATAATCAGACATAACGAGAGAGAGACGCATGGCACTGCAAAAATGGATCTAAAAATAAGTACAATTTTCTTGAAATTAGTGCATTTGTCCTTGATTTGAGCACAAAAATAAGATTATCTGCCAATGGAATGAGTATTTTGACCCCTAAAATAAGATCATTAGATCTACTGCACTCTAAATAAGATGATGGAGATGAGTTGTTCCTATTTTAAGTGTAAAAATCTCCATTGGCAAATCATCTTATTTACCTGCTTAAATTAAGGACAAATACACTAATTTCAAGAAGATTTGACTTATTTGTAGTTTTGTTTTTGCAGCTGCATGCAGTTTGCCCGTTCTCCCTGTGCAGGCGGGGGTTTTCTACAGGTACTCCAGCTTCCTGCCGACGGTGCAGACCACGCATGGACGGGCTTCACTGCGACGGCTGAGAGGAAAGCTCGGTAGATTTCCTCTGGGCTCTTTTAATCCAGCTCCGAAAAGGTCGAGTCGGGTGTAAACGGGAATCACTTTCGGCACTTATAGGTGTTTACACAAGCTGAACGTGTAATTACGGCCGGGCAACCGTTGATCTCAAACGTGTCAGAGCCCTTTTCATCTTCCTGGCAAATTTAAAACATTCACATCTACTAAAAGTGTGCTTAGACAGATATTCTCGACGTGTGAAGAGGCAGGTGAAGTTCTCCTCCCCATCCAGGCTTCACTTTTCAAAGAGACGAGGAGGGGCTGAAAGAAGGCTGCAGATCCCGTTTTCTCCATCAGCCGCCTCGCCTCCCTCCTGCCACAGATCTAAGGAGCACGGGTTTTAAAATGCTAATCCCGTCGACCTCGAAGCCCTGAGGCGCCAGCTGAGAGAGCGCAGCACATCTCTCACGAGCCTCCCATCACTCAATAATCAAACAAGCTGACAGAACCTCCTCAAATACATCTGAAAACCCGCCTCCCAACAACCCCAAAGCGCCGAGGAACACATGTCGAAAACAACTATATGCAATAGAGATGAAGATTGCATCAATCCTCCCCTGAGCAGGCCTCTCCTGGGACCTGAAATTCAGTCTTTAACCAACACTCCTTCAGAGAGCGCTTCATTCTGTTCACACCGGGCTGTAATTCCCGGCGGCAGAGACTCAACCAGGCGCTGGAACATCAGACGTCTTAGTCCACAGTAACATGACGGCGTCACGCCTGCTGCAGATTGCTCTCCTGCACATTCATGATGGGGTTCTCCCGTTCGGCCACCTTTGTGTCCTGTGACTGGAGAGACCGACGGAGTTCAGTGAAGTCCTTGTCATGTTTCTGATAATGTGGGTGGTGCTGTTGGCCGCAGCCATCAGACGAAGGGAACACCGTGGCCAGAGAGGGACGGACACAATCTGCAGCGACACCCAGGTAGGCTGTAGGTTTAAATTAGAAGGAGACGTAATCTGTTGTCTTTGTAGTTGGACATTCTGCATGTAACCCATCGTTTAGGGAGCAGTGGGGAGCTTACAGCACCCAGAGAGCAACCTGGCACTTTTTTAACCTCTGATTTTACCTTTAGAACTAACTTTAGATTAGCTTGTTGTTTTTTACTACTATAAACTGTAACTCGTGGCTAAATTTCCCCCATTGTTGGTCAGTAACAGATTCCTTATCTTAGTGGCGGTGTGAGGGGTTTGAACTGGGCCCCCACTACATTTAGCTAAGTTGCTACAAAGGGGCCAAACGTGTGAAAACGAGTGTCCACCACAGCGTTACACAGCAGCCAGCCGCCTGGACTGCAGATCCACGGCAGATGGATCCCTGATTTCATGTCGTCTTCTCCAAATCCTGGCCTCCTCCTGAATGTTGCAGCTGAAATCGAGACGTCTGGGGTCATGCTGACAGGGGCGGCACCCAGAGCGGTCCTCTGCTGCTGTAGCTCATCTGCTTCAAGGCGGTTTCATCCACACGACTGCGAACCTGCCGGATATTCTGCAGTTTACCCACTATTCTGAAAAAGGATGAAGATCCCAGTAGATCAGCAGTTTCTGACACACGTTGAACTTTCTGTGAGCGGCTCTGCCCACATCTAGCTGCCTGAATGCATTCGGCTGCGTTGTTTTCGGCTGATTCACCATTTGTGTTAGGAGGCAGTTGATCAGGTGTGCCTAATAAAGTGTGTATGGAAATAATCTAAAGGAGGGAAAAGCATCGTTATGTTGATGCTGGACAGGAAGCCCAGCAGGAGAAGAGGAGATGTTCCGGAAATGAACAACAGACCCATAAACTGAACCGTCAACCCATGCAACTGCAGAACTGCTGGATTTATTGTTGCTGCTTTGATCCATTGACTGATGATGAATCATTTCCTGTGGAGATAATGAATCATCTTTCTAAAGAGCAATTTCAGATGCCTTATATTAAAGGTCACAGAAACTCCAGCAAATAAAGTGATTAATTATCAGCTTTGGGAATCTCCCCCACTTTGACTGGAAGCAGCTTGTGTGATTGGATCTTCACCGGACCTGTCGGCTCATCTTTACTCATCCCACCACAAACCAGTCCCTCGTCTCAGTGTGGGCACACAGACGTTATGCGTTGTTAGCGTTGTCTCAGAAGGCAAAGACTTTCCATGAAGACCTGCTGCTGTTGCTTTCCACATCCCGGTGGGTCTCCACCTCTGGGATCGGAGGTTCTCCCTTGCTGCGGTTGCAGGGCTAACAGCTTAGCTCTGTCGTGAGAGTCTTAGAAAGAGGGTGGAGAACATGTCTGGTACCGGCCTCGTAAAGTCCCGCTGGGCTGCGACGTTCCCGCAGAGCCGCTGTCATAAATCCCGGCTCATCTTCCCGCTGCTCCCGTGGGGAGGGGGGAGGTGAGGGAGGGTAGAGTAATCCATTTCCAGGAGTGAAGATGGAAGGAAGTCTTGATGCGTGGCCAAAGCACACAAAGTCTGGCAAAATGCTCCATTTGGCACAGGAACAAACAACAAACATACCCTGTGATTGATATTCGTAACCTTCACTGTCCCACATACAGATCTTCCCCTCCACTCATTATGGAGAAACCCAGAACATCTTCATCATCATATATATATATCATCCTTCAGATTATGGAAATCTCCTCACAAAATGAACGCTTTCCCCCCTAAGTCTGAATCTTAAACCGGTGTTAGTCTGTGCAGCCTGAGCCTCGCAGGCTCTGAACGAACATTTAAGCTCTGCAGCTCATCAGCAGGGTTTGAACATTTATGTCCAGGTGTTCCATCTTCAAAGTTTATGAAAATATGTCATCTTTAAAAAAAAAGAAACAATTACATAAGGCCGTCTTTCGGATCTTGGGTTTCCTGTGTTAGAATGTGATGGGATTACGTAAACCGAACCTAAAGTGTAGAAACCATCTGCTGATATCTCTCTACCTTGGCGTTGTAATTAAAACATAATATTTTTAAAAAATATTCAATGCATTTTATTTCAAATTAAGCTAATAGTTCATGCACTATTATTATTATTATACTTTTAACTAATCTTTATCACCATCCAGCGTTCTCTAGTTAACTTTAGTTCGTAAAAATGAGCCAAAGTTTCAGGAACCCGATTCTGCCCTTTGGGTTCAGTATTTAGAGGCATGCAAATGTCTTCATCACAGGTCCGCCGTTACAACCGTGAATTAGGGGGGGGGAATCACTGTGGGCTTAGGCAAAATGTCCGTATTTGATAAAATGTGAATTGGCCGGGTCATTACCCAGGCATGCCTGCAGCACAACGAAATTGCAGACATCTCAAAATGTCAGAGCATGATTGCGTCTCTGCAATTTGAGCGAAATTGGCTTTGAGGCCAGGAAGGGTGAACAGATCCACGATTATTTGTGGTTGTACGTGGCGGCTTTGAAAGAAATACATCTGGAGTGGAGTAAAACAATAGCAGTGTGAGACTTTATTTAACCAGCAGAAAACATCTGCAGGTTACCAGACAGCTTTTGGTCTCTTCGCGGCGGCGTAGATGCTTATTAGTCTGCAGCAGACGAAAAGACACTAATGCAATCTTTTGTTTCAGGATGTTAGGCTGGAAGGGCATCCATTTTCTAAACCAGGCTTTTTAATAAAATAGCTTTTTCCAAGGCGGTGCTGAGTTTTACTGGCGCGAGAATAAATATGGAGATAGTGCATTCAGCTGAATGCTTTAAAAAAAGGCCACTCCACAGCAGCGATGCTGGGAAAGATAGAGACGGCGGCGACAGGAAAATAAGGTGGAAATGAAAAGCAGATATTTTCAAGGTAGACCGGCAGAGGATATTAAAAGAGTGTATGCTCTGAGTCATGATGTACACTTTAACTTTACAATGTCATGAAAAAGCAAAAGGACTTTCATGGACTCAGGGAAACTTTCATAATTGGACTGCACCAATGGAAAGGAAACCTCAATTCACCCTTTTAACATGTTTACACTCTTAAAAAAAGGACGCAACATTTTTGTTTTAAGAGCACCAGCGATCTTCTTCATAAAGTTTAATGTGCATATCAATGGTCTTTGGAGTCACAGAGCCCAGAATGTACTTTCTCTGTTGCCTGTGATGTTCTCACCTACCAACCATCTAAGGCTGTCTGGCATGCTGCAAGATAACGCCGCAGGAGTTTGATTGAGCATTATTTGCAACATTAAAGGTCAGTTTCCAACTGTTTATGGCTTCCATTTCATCTTACTGATGAGGTATCACTCAAAACTGCTCCTTTTATTTCTAAACATTTGGATCTGCAGTAAAAGCTTTAAAGGCGACCTGTTTCAACCTGTTGATTGCATCATACAGGTCTCAGATTTGTTATCAGATTATCGTGGCACTCTTAGATTAGAGCTAATCTGGCAACTTTGTTAAATTTACGATTTGCATTTGATCCTTTTTGTCCTCCGGGTGCTTCGGTAGCTGGGCGACGCGCTGAGCAGATATTAAGCTGCAGAGGTCCGACCCAATGTCTGTTATCTGCACCAAAAAAACTCTTGCTTTACAGATAATGTGCCGTTAACATCATTACTCCACCAAACACACTTCTGACTTGAAACAGGAGGAAGAGGAGGGGGAAAATCAAGTAGCCGAGGTCAATAAATTATATCCAAGAAAAAAAATCCCCTGAAAGCGATGAAGTCGATGCAGCAGTGGAGGCAAGACAAACAGGGAGTGAGATCATCCTAAAGGCAGGAAAGTCATTCCAGGAGAGCGAATTTGTCAAAAAGTCCACACATCAGGCTGCAGCTAGCCCGTGTTCACCTTTAGTTTTTTAGCATTCAAGAGGGGAAGCAGTGGCCAGGTGGTGCTGATCAAGTGCATTTAATAAAATGATGATCCCAGCAGGTGAGCGCCCATGAAACAAGGACATTGGCCAGTTTGCTGGTGTTGAGCAAAGCAGCACATGTTGACACAACGCCAAGGCAGAGGGATCAGCAATGACCTTGAAGAAGCAGGGGACACGCTCCAATAACCAGGATAGGGTGAGAAAATGATTTCTGAACTATGTCCATCATTCCACAGAGAGACAGATTATCAAGAAGTGGAAAACCAGACGGACGTCCCGGCAAACTCACCTCAAAGCTGGGAGTGTGCAAGGTTCCTTTTCTGCTCGCATGATGAACAATAACCTTCATTACAGAATAAAATAAGAAGCATGCTGGTTTAGCTTGTTTAGGATGTGAAAATAAAATGGCAGCCCAACTAAAGTCACATCAGCACAGACACCTCATACCATCTGTCAGCCATGGGATTACAGGCGTGATGCTGTAGGATGCTTTGCAGTCATGAAGTCAACAATAAAATCCTCCGTATACCAAAGGATTCTGGACTTAAATGTCTGCAAACATCCTGAACCTCAAGCAGTACTGGAAAGAACAGGACAATCTGCCATTTTCAGTAGTTAACAGAAGTAGCCCTGAATGACAACATGGCTGCACCCTGACCGACCCTGTAAGGATAAATCTGAACAGACCCCAGGCTGAGGATGCACAGAAGGCAGATGATGCCGTTTATTGTGTGCCACTAATTCACAGCGACTCTCTGATAAATAAAACTCTCGTAACAATATGGAGCAGATAATTATAGCCCAGCTAGCTTTTCAAGTCTTGTTGGCATTGTTCGCCCTGCACAGTCGTATTGTGCAATCTGAAGAAAATCTGAAACATGAAAGTGTGTTTCAGTGTTGCATTTAGTTTTTAAAACAGCCATCACTTTGTAAAACAAGAACTTCCCATGTCTTTGAGTCAAAAATAAATCTCATACCGACTCACCCAGTGGAAAAACTGCCCGTAAAACAACATTTCACTGTTTCTCCTTTCCTGCGTCTTCTGCTTTCAGCTTGTCTGTCGTTTTGTTTAGCTCCTAACTTTCATTCCTTATTTACCATCTAAGTTTGACCTGTTAGGAGATTTAATGTGTCTGGCAGATCCACCATAAAGCTTGTTTTGTTCCTCCTGAGGTAATCATTACAATGCAGCCTGTCAAGGCAGATATTTATGCACGCTCTTTCTGGTTGCCAGCAATGTTTTTCTTAAAGAAACCACTCAACACTAAATCTTCGGTGATATTCTACACTTTTACGTTTAGCTGCCGCTGCAGTTTTATCCACGAGAGTCGAGCAAAACAAAACCAGAAACCCAAACCGATAAAAAAAAAACAACATGTTGCTTAAATAAAACACGAGCTTCTAACTTTGCCCGTTCTACTTTTAGCTGGTTGCTGTGGACCAGAAATGCCTTTGAGACTCGTTGAGAAAATCAAAGTTAAGCACCATGTTGGGCCCAGGCATGAGGAAACAGGCCTGAAAAAGGCTGCAGAAATCCATTTCTTCTCCTCCTTCAGCCATTGTGGGTTGACAGAAAAGCTCTAAAATCAACATAGCTATAATGTTGCTGGTGCAGCTCGCTGCGTGGCCAATCAAACGGCGTGAATGCGCTGGCGTTAACATACACCTTGGTGTCGCCGACTCAAAACCTGAGGGCCCGCAGAACTGATGGTGAAGGCCTCCGGGCAGATTTATTTGACCCTTGCAACAGACCCTTGACGCCTGAAAGGTCGAATGCTTTGAAATTACAAATACACGTCTGGAAGCAGCAACCAGGAGAAACGCTATGAAAATAAGCTGAAAGAGCATTTAAAATCATCTTTTAGGTCAGCGTTTTCCAATTTGAGCTCATTTCCAATTCCTCAAAACAAAAACTTGCTTCTTAAATATTCATATTCACGCTGAAGTGGGATGTTGTTGTTGTTTCAGCTTTATTCCTTTTTACTATAATTTTTCACATAGTTCATTAGCTGTCCTTATTCTTGTGATTTTTATTTTGTAGTTTAGCTGAATGTTCCCTGCAAAGTTTTTTCAAAGGTTCAAAGGTTGTTGTTGTTGTTTTTTTTGGTTAAAGTATTTTAATTTGAAGTTATTATTTATATTATTATTATTGCTAACAGATTCTTGTATTCTGGAGAGAAGTTGTTTGTGTTTTCTCTGTATGTGGTACAGAAGTTTAAAGGGTAACTCACGCCCAAATGAACCTTTTTTTGTGCCAATAAACTGTTAACATGGTTGTCTTATAATACTGTCTACATATTCTGGTCATTATTTCTGAAAGAAATATTTGGTGAAATCCTGCTTTTGTGTCTAAAAGCATCAGTGTGGCGCCCTCCTAAATGCAATGAGACTGAACGAGTCTTTTTTGGAGTAATGAACAGTTAAGTATCTTAAAGCAGCCAATGTCTGTGATATTATTTTTACCTGCTTTAACCTTTAACTTCTGCAGGCCGTCAACATCACCTGAGCAGAAATGCAACTTGAAAGTTTCCTTGAGGGTTTTGTGGCATCCTTGCTGCTCACACCCTCCTGCTGCCAGCGTTGAGGGAGCTCTGCACCGGCGGCACCACAGTTCTGTGGCGCCCTGCAGCAGAGACTTCAGGGAATTAGAGAGAAAGCTGCAGAATGGGTTCACAATGGGTTCTCTCTTGGAGACTAAAGCAGACATTGACTCCCGTCCCTCTTTGGGCATGGAGAGAAAACATTCTGTGTTGTTTTCTTCCTCGTTGGAGAAATGTCGGCAGGAGGAAATGCTTATGTGGCCTAAAACAGATTAAATACTGTAAAAAAATATATTCTGGTTTACTTATATTGATTTGGTGATGAGATTTTCTCACCTCATGCGCTACACCGCGTTCCTATATCTGTGTTTGTCTTCATAACTGTTTTTTTTTTACGGTTTGATAAGGAAATGAATCATCAAACTGTTTCTAGAAGCAGAGCTCTGTGGAAAGCTACAGATTTTACAGCAGAAGCTTCATGTGAGGCTTGTAAAAAAGCACTTTTCCTTTCTTCCTGCTTTGTCAGGGGTCCTTTTTTAGTTTTTGTTCTTTTTTTACCCACGTGGATTTTCTGAAAGCATTTCACCATCCTTTCGTCATCGCAGAGACTTTAGCACCGCTGGTTTTTCCGTCAACAGTGAGGAAGCTGAAAGGTCATGGCTGCGATATCCCACTGAAACTCTGTGTGGCAGCTCGGCCCCAGCATATTTTCACTCGCTTTGGCCTCTATAGACACAATAACAAAGCAGCGGCGACCTCACAGCCGCACAAATATCACAGCGCCGACGAAGGACGTGTGACGTGGTTGAGAGTCTTCGTGAGGGGATTCACTGACAAAAAAAATTAAATAAAAAAATCACATGAAACATTTTTATTTCTCCTTTTATGTCCAAAGCTCAAAGGGGAACCGAAGGACTTTAGGAGTTGGACTGAAACAGCTTCAGTCAGAGGTTTCGGTCCACTCATCATATGCTTTTAACCTGTTTATTTATTAACCTGTTTTTTTCCAGAACTATACAGAAATCCATTTTTAAAACAAAAATCAGGTGCAAAAGTTTTAAATAATTTCATCTTTACCTCACAGAGTCAATATTATACATACAAGCTTAAACTTTACTTTAAGTCCCTTTACTTCAGCCAGGGCCGGTCCTGGACGTTTGGGGGCCTTAACAAGAATATGTTTTGAGAACCGTACTTTACCATAAGTAGCCAAATGCAGCTTTATACATTATGCATAACATTTGACCTCTATGACCATAGTGCATCATAATTAAATGTGATGTGTGGATGGATAAATGATTGCACATTTTGTGCTGTGAAGCACTTTTATTAGCCTGGTTGGCTAGAAATGAACTGTATAGGTACAGTTCAACTGACCACACCCACCTTCCATGTAACTGACTAAGTCCCCATATGTGTGATTGGCGGTATCAGTGTGACTTTATGTCCTTATTTAAAAAATCAAAGTCATCCGTGGCTATAGAGCTGTTCACTGAACTAATAATGTTGGCTACCTATCTCCTGTATATTAAAGATAGGTTGTGTAACATTAATAGGAAATTATTCAAGATCTGGATGATGGAACCAGTGAGATATTTATCTAACTGAATTAATTTGGTTCTCTCACTAATTCTCCATTTATGTTTATCTTTAGCTCACTTTTTTGTTAACTTTTGTATTCACAAAAATATTTACAAATAAATTTGCCTTGGCCTTACATAAAATGTGGGTTACTTTGTTCCTCATACATGTTAAAACACTTTGAAGAAGATTGTCTCTAATTTTTTTATCAGTTGTATGCATTCTGAAGTCAACAATGGAAGATTGTTTTTTTAATTTCCAGTTGTTTCTAAATGATAAAAGATAACAGCCAATGCAAGCCAAAAAGCAATAAAAAACAGAAATGCTAAAAAAAATCCTTGAAAACAAAACTTCAAAATCTAAATTATTTCCATCAAGTAGGAAACAGAATCAAATTTCAGGTAGATAAAAAAGGGGAAAACAGCACAATTAAGTTTCCTGTAACCAAATAAAAATAGAGTTGAAAATGAACAAAATCCTTGCTACAATTTCAACAAAAGTATTCACAAAAAACAAAAAGACATTGTTCAACAACGATAAAAAACATTCAGAGAAAGAAAAATAATTAGAAAAATATATAAAAAATTAAATATAGTTTAAAACGTTCTAAATAAATAAAATAAAATAGTAAGAAAATAGTAAAAAAAACTTCCCTGTGATAGAGTGGCGACCTGTCCAGGTCGTACCTCACTGGTCTCCTGAGTGCTGGAGATAAACCCAAGCCCCCAAATTATGGGCCTCCTTGTTTTTATGGGAGAAAAATAATGAGTTAAAAATCCTTGTCTTGTAGTCAGTGCCTGTCAGTCAATTCATAAACACACGAATAGCTGCTGATTGATCCAAACTACACGATTACCGTAGACTTCATGGTTTTTGTTGTAGGAAGTGAGGCCCCCTAGTGGCCGCCAGGCCCGAAGCAGCTGCTTAATCGCTATTAGAACCATTGGATTCTTAATTTAGCTTTTTTTTTCCTGACACGGACCCAGGATGCTCTGTAACATCTTTAATAGCATCGAGCCTTCTGTTAGCCTGCTTTATCAAACCCAGTTTGGACGTGTGTTTGTGATCATTTTTGGTTTCATCGTCCCATTGGAACGTTTTTCATGATGCTGCCACCACCATGCTACACAGCTGGCACAGCGTTCCCAGGTCCTTCTCATTGTGGTCGGACATTGTGGTCCCGCCTGACCATTAAATCTTTCGGGAGGAAGTCAAAGCACCTGGAGGGAATCCATAAATGCATGGCGAGAACGTGCCATCAGTGGTGCCCCAGTGCTTAGAGAGCAGGGTGCTTAGATCCAGGAGAGGCTGCAAGGTTCTGGGTTCAAATGCAAAAATCCCACTCCTGGTCCCTGAGCAAGACCCTTAGCCTCAGAATGCTCCCTGGGAGCTGGACAGAGACAGACCTGCTGTCCTCAGGGACTGCCCAGGGAGCAGGATGGTTGAAAAGCACAGGATGAGTTTTATTGGATTATTTGTTGCAATGATAAATAAAGAAAATAATTATTATTAAAGAACCTAACATCTCCCCTGGCTGCAGGCACCTAATTGTACATTTAGACCCTTTTCTTGATAAATACAAAAATGAGACTCATCAGGACATTTTGGAGATAAAGTAAAAATGTGTAAATAATATGCATAAATATGAATATGCTACTTGTCAGATAGTTTCAGGGTTGGCACTTTTAATAATATGGACAAATTAAACACAATCTGACAATGCGTCAAATATAAAAAAAAAATCACCAGGCAGTTTCATTGGGAGCAGCACTTTCAGCCGTTATTAAAACCAGTCAGCCTGAGTCGTGCCAAAGAGCAGGAGGGGGGGGGGGGGGGGGGGCATCAATCACCAGGAAAGCTGAGGAGAGTCAGAAACAGCCATACCACTCATTACATGCAATTTGCTGCTCTTCAGGGCTTTTAAATGAGTCTTGGAGAGCAAAAATTGGCTGCCATTAACTTGTGACTGCCGGTTGATTGAGTGTCATCAGCTGCTGCTGGAGTAACATCCTGATATCAGCAGAGAAAACACTCAGTGACGGACTGTCAGGCTTTAGGGAAATATTTCCTGACAAAAAGCTCCACGAGGACCTGCCTCAGCAGACACAGTTTCATTGTTACATTTCCACATCGATCTTTCTCAGCTACTACATTTTTACCCTTTTTCTTTTTTTAAATTTCCCCGTAAAACTTTCTCAGCAGGAGAGTGCAGAAGGGACGGGGTGTGGGGGGTAGAGTAGCTTTAGCCCCTTCAACTTCGCCTCTCTATGCACATTGTTCATTTTCTGTGCTGTAAATGCATGTAAATACACCTGGAAATTGTCAGATACTAATAATTTTCAGAACCAGAGCTCTTTATGTCAGCCTCTCTGGTTCTGGGCTAACTGGAATTGGTCCTGCAGGCTGCGTGGACAACATAGAAAAAAGCATTTTGATAAAATAGAAATCATATTGATCAATTATCAACAAATTCAAAACATATATTTACAGCCCTGGCCATTTTATGCTGTTTCATACAACCCTATATTCAACCAACTTTTTTGCAAAACTACAAATTTTAAAAAAATAAAAAAGAACGCGTGCTCTCTGAACTCTCTGAAGGGGGCGGGGCTTGGTTCCTGGATCTGCGTTGTGATTGGTTGGGAGGAAGTAACGACTGTAATGTTAACCTACATGGTTAGAATGCAAAAGGAAACTTTTATTCTACTGAACTTTTTGTTGACCCTTTTTTTCTATCGTCGATATACGTCTAACGATCAATATATATTGTTATTGAATTATCGTCTAGCCCTAACTGCACATTTATGACGATTTTTAACAGATGGATAAGTTTATACCTACATATACTCCTTTGAATATGTGACACTAATCAGAAATGCATACAGTTGTGTGTTATACTGTTGATAACATGCAGATATTTAAATAAAATAAGACAAATCAGCAGGGCTTCCACAGGACTGCCACAGCATCAGTATGAATAATCAACTGTTTTTATCATTTGTTTTGTTTTGCAATGAAACTTTTCTGTAAAGATCACCTCACAGTGAGGAAGGCTTTGTTTTTAAAGCTGCCATGGTGTGGAAATTTAAGGAAGTGACACCGGTGGAAACAAGCCGTGCCGGTAAAACTAATTTATCATTAAAAAAATAAACAGCATCCTTCCATCATAAGAAAAAGAACAATCTGGTGCTTAATTTCTGCGGAAAATCTAGAATAATGACTTTCTAAGCAGGACCAGACCCAGCAGGAATATGTTGGAGTCTGTTTGGTCAATGATGAGTTTTTACAGATGCTAACAGCCTCCTGCAGAGCGTGTGACTGCATGAGACGGGCCGCTGCTGCAGCTCTGATTCTCCGAGGTCAAAAGACGAGTTCAGCAGAGAAAAGATCATCCCCAAGGATTTACAGGATGGACTCGATCGCACATGACGTGCATACACAGACCGGCACACTGCTGCTGCAGAGTCTGAGTGCTTTATTCCAAACAGGCTACAGAAATGACAAGGAGAACGTATAGACCAGTTCACGCGTGACGTCACGTGTGACATCAGCGCTACATCCGGGTCACGGTGGTTGGCAAAAACAGAACTGTTCTCGTCTACTACATGACAAAACGGGTGATTTAGAGCGTACTTTTAGTTCGTTTATTTTTGGAATCTAAACAATGTCTACCACTTGTTGTGCTCCCGGTTGCACACAGAGGCATTCCAAATCGTTGGATGTACGTTTCTATCGTTTACCGAAGGAGGAAGAAAGAAGAAAGAAATGGATATTTTCAATGAAAAGAGCGCAGGCAGACACTCCCAATGGACTGTGGGATCCATCATACCCCGACAGAATTTGCAGTCTACACTTCATCTCCGGTAAATACAACTTAATTCTGCTCTAGTCATTGTTCTACTTAAATAGCGGCGGAGGGGGGGTGGCGATCGCTAGACGGGGCCAGGAGAAGCAGAGTCGATGCGCTGTAGCAGCAGCAGCTCCATTACACCCCCGTTCACGCGCGCTAGTACGTCTGTGTTTACGCTGCAATGTCGCCGACACCCCCACCCATTTTAACAAGACAAAAACACCAAAATAATCCATAGTGAACTATGTTTTTTTAACCTACCGGGCGGGTCTTCCTGTCAGACTCCGCGTTCGTATGTTACACAAACATGTCTGAACATCCATCCATCCATCCATGTTCTGACCCGCTTAATCCCTCATGGCGTCGCGGGCGTTGCTGGAGCCTATGTCCAGATATAATATAATTGTAGCCGTCCAGTGGTTTCATGGCTTCCATGCTCTCTCGTCTGTACTGGCCTGCTGTATTTATAAGGCAGCTGTATATGTCGCGGTACGGAGCACTTGACAGCATTTCACAGACTCGCTCCGTCCCTTCAGGCTTTTGCTGTGTGGATCTGGCAATCTGATACCATCAACCATCAACTTAGTCTTAAAACGATCTTGTGATACGTTATCTAAAGAAGAAAAATACGTAGAGAACTCGTCAGTTTCTCTGTTTGCGTCCGCCATTGTGTTCGTCTTTTGCCAACCAGTCCGGCGCGCATGCGCGAAAAACCCGGATGAAAACAATAACAATGAACTGGTCTATAGATGATGTAGTGTTTTAGACCCGCAGGTTAACCCGCGTGGTTGAGCTGGGCTCCTCTCCTTTACGTCAGATCGTTAGCCTTTAAAAGCTCACCTTTCCACCATTTCAGTCCTTTATAAACCCAGTTTTAAGAGTATTCACACAAAAATCTACCAAAACTATTTCTAAACTGGATGGATGGATGGATGGATGGATGGATGGATGGATGGATGGATGGATGGATGGATGGATGGATGGATGGATGGATGGATGGATGGATGGATGGATGGATATGCTATATACAAAATGAGACTGGAAATGTAAAGTGGGAATATGTCCCAGTACTATTAGTCTTGTTGTATTTCTTTCTTTTTCTTCTGTTCTCCATGTCAGGGAGATAATTTATTCCAGTTCTACCTGAACTAGTCCTTGGCAGACACTTTGGGAATCCTGAGGATCATTGTTTATTCTACACGACATTTATAAAGTATTTGTTTTATAAAGGTCAAAGAAACTCCAAAGAATTACTCTAAAAAAACATTTTTGTATGAATTTAGTTCTTTTCTTTAAGGGGTTATAAATCTAATTCTGATATTTAGTTCAGCTCAGATCAGTGTGCTAATTACAAAGTTAAATTTACAGAAATAAAGTTCTCGTCAGAACTCTCACTCCGGCGTTTTGGATCGACCACTTTTGATTGAATTTGTTTTTGGGTTTCCTGATTTAATTAAATCGATTAAATGCATAGACTGTTTTCCCGTGTTACTGGGACAGAATATTCCTAATTTAAGTAACTCTGTGCAGATTAAAGAAGAACATTATAGAAACCTGTTCAGTTTGGAACATGACCGGGTCAAAGATGCTAACACCAAGTTTCCTTCTTTTCTTTTGGCATCGGGCAGATCGGGTTTGGTTGTCAAATCGCTTGTTGGTCTGCAGCCAGTTTGAAGAAAACACACAAACGTTTGAGGTTATGAGGTTTAATCAACATTTTTATGGTCTGTTTATAATTTTCAGCCTACTTCATAATGTCAGACAGGTACTATTTAAGTGATTGTTATTATTTTGACATGATGACGGAAGTTAAACACAGCTTTACAATAGTGTTTACTCACAGCTATGATGATGTGTTCACAAAAAGGGAAATGTATTTACACATTAGTTTAGATAGCAAAGGATGGAAAATACGTTTTCATAACATGTTAACAGTGTTATACCTAAATACTTTTCTACTTAATTCAAGGCAATCCATAACAGCTTTAAACGTGGCTAAACAAAGGGTGTAAACAATGATTAATTAGGCCTATGTATGGAACAGAGTTGATTTGAATTTCTAATCTATAGCAGCAAAATGTTGAGAGAATTCACTTTTATCATCAGTCACTCGAGAATTAACCTAGGCTGCGTCCCTCTAATTATAGCTCCTACCTCCTAGCTCCTTGACCTTTCATGAGGTCAACAGGCAGAAGTCTATCGTAGGAAGGAAAGGAGCCTCGGACTGCCATGCCAAATTGGGACATGCTTTACTCCGACGTCATTACGCGACGGAAACACACTTGGATGATTCTAGTCAAAGTCTACAGCTTTCCAGAGAACAACTACAACGAATGCACTCTCTTCTGTGGGCTGTGCTCATTCGTCATGTCACGAAAAGGACTGTGGAATTTGTTGTGGAAAATTTTATTGATGTATGTAACTCTGATCATATCTTGTGTGGATGCACTTGCATAACTTTCCCGTGTGAAAGAAGCTCACATGCTTACAGATTTACAATTGTTTCCACATCCAAGGACACAGAGAGGAGTTGTTAGATTGGAACTGGATCGTACCAGTGGCTGCATTTCCTCTGAAGATTACTCCCACTTTCTTCGTTAACCCAGAATGTATAAAAGTTTAGTGTGCCCTTTCCCTCTCGCTCTGTTTCCTGACCGCGTTGGGGGACAGAGACATTCAAACGCTTCTCGCCTTTGATTTAAAACTTACAAAGATGAAGATGCATCTTTTCTTTTCTCTTGATTAAAAATGAGTGATGTGCTTGCTTAATTGATTATCATTAATATCCACTACAGATTCCTTATGGCTCGTTAGCACCAGTGAGGGACATCACGAGTTACCTATGCTGAAGGAACTATGATAGGAAGCACACAGGCTCCTTTTTCTACTTCCTTCCTTACTGACTGCACTATTCGACCAGCACTTGTCATGGTGAACGCTGAGGCTTTGGCTGAAGAGTCCTTACCAATTAGCCAAGCAGCATATACAAATCCAACGCTTAGCTTAGCTTTTCACGATGCCTTATGTCACACTATGTGCCCGGTGTATTTCCTGGTGATATGTGAAACAGCTTACCCCTCAATATAAGATCTGCACAAAGATTGGAACATTATAAATCACTCCTGAAAACTCATTTATTTTCCTTGGCATTTAAATAAGCTCTGACTTTTTAAACTGCCTATCCTATTGGTTCTTATTTATTGTGTGTTATTCTTATGTGTTTAATTCATTGATGGTCTAATGAAAACTTTACAGCACTTTAATGCAGTTACAAGCTGTTTTTTAAGTGCTTTATAAATAAACTTGACATTGACATCTAAAAGTTGCAGGATGGTAAATCTGGAAGGCTGGACTTTGGTGCTGCTGGTTTAAAGCGCACCACTTCTGTCTAGAAGCGTCTTCTTTTTTTATTATAAAGCATTACACATCCTCTACTGTTCGCTGATTTTACCAGATCTGACCTATAGTTTAGAGGTCTGGGGTAACACCTATTGGACATCAGTCAGACGGCTCTGCTCTCTGCAGAAAGCCGCCGTCAGGATGGTTCCTCAGGCTGGCCATCAGCACCACACTGCTCCATTATTCATTCATTCTTGCTGGCTCAGATCTGGAAGAATTTCAAACAGCTCACTTAATGTATAAAGCTGGAAATAAACAGCTACCAGAGAGCATATGGGTCCTTCAGCCACCACACGTGGTCCTGGTCATGTGTGTCTTTAGTTACATGTTTATGTGTGAACACACATGTGAATGTTCATTGATTTATTTGTTGAAATGTTGACTTTGGAGTTTTATAAAGTGGTAACAAAAGCAGAAGCCATGAAGATTATTTATTTATGTTAGGAACTGTAAGTGATGATTAAGGAGGTTTTTCCATCTTCATAGCCCTTTTCAGACATCCATCAGTGGTCAACGGGAAACAGGACTGTGGGAGGAAGCCAGAGTACCCAGAGAGGACTGATGCATTCATAGGGAGAACATGCAACCTCCATGTAGAACTGCACCACTGTGCAGGACCTTCTCAGACATAATCACTGAATATTTGTGATTTGGCATCTGTGTTAAATTGGTTTGTTGTTATGTTACACTCAATATTTTGGTGGTTGTCTGAAATTCAGTAAATCAGCCATCCATTCATTATTCCTTTCATTCATCCAACCAAGTGAATCAGAGTCAAGTTCCTCGTTTTTTTCACCAACTTTGCTACTAAAGCTGATTCTAAAAATGTTTTCACTCAGTCAGGCCGTCATCCCAGAACAAAATGCTTCTACCACCCCATTAATCTGATGCACACGTTTTGATAATACATAGATTCAATTAAAGTGTTTAATATCTACAGAAGCTCGTGCATCTGACCGATGAAGGTTGTGATCAGTTCTGAACGCTGGAGCTCAGAAACCTTTCAGCTCTCCGTGGTGTTTTTGTGAGAGCAGCACTCAGCGGCGCTGCTGCAGCCTCTCAGCTCCGATCTGAAGCATCCCAACGGAAATCACTGTTCTCTCCTCACTGATGTCCATTTCCTGTGAGCACTCAGAGCCTCTCCACCTATCGGTTTCACTCCTTCCTGAGCTCTTCTGGAGCACCAAAGCACCCATCAGTCCCTCGGTGCCCGCCTGCTGGGCATCGACTCCGGTGTGAAATATGGAAATGGTCTAAGTGCACTTCCTTCCATAACATGCTGATGATAACGGAGCAGGAAAGCAGCTTCTGCTCTGATGTTGACGTGTTCTGGGTGTAGATCGCCGCCATCAGAACACAATGAAGGTTTTAACTTTAAAGCAGTTAATTTGTAGCAAAAAGTCTACAGCCAACAGTAGGATCAAGTAAAATAGCTGTTGTTTGAATATGTTTAAGTTGCTGCAATGGATACTTTTAAATATATTTGATGTCAAGCAGAGTTCACTATCACTAACTAACCCCCAGAACTATTTAATACCAGACCTGTAGAATCAATAGGTCACTTAAATAAAACTTATCTGACAACACGAAGTAGGTTAAAAGACCTAAAAAAAAAGCAGCACATCAATAATCAAGAATCTTTTATTGTCATTATGTGTTACCAGACAGGAGACACACAGCCTACACAGATAACATGACACACAGACACAACAAACTTAGTATTTACAGGAGTTAAAGGTCGTATCAGAGTCCGAGAGCTCTGATATCAGTCCCTTAGCGAATGATATGAGCCATGAAACATGGATCAGTCCCTCCTTCGTGAATCTCAAGTAATGAGGGTTTTTCTGTGCAGTTATTCTGAGGCTTCATTTACAAAAATGTGCAGCTCTTGGAAAGGACCTGTTTCTGAGTTTATCAGTTCTGTATTTGAGGCTTCTGAAGCTGTAACTGATGGGAGAGGGGCAAACAGCACATTGCCCATTCTCACCACCCGTGCTAGGTCCTTCCTCTCCTGCACTGTGCAGCTCCCATGCCACACAGTGATGCTCAGACATAAAACAGAATCAGAATCAGATATACTTTAATGATCCCAGAAGGGAAATTACTGTTTCAGTACAACTGCCATAACATAACATACATCACAAACATTTTATGGGGGAGATGATTTACTGAGGCCATGCTGCCAATGACACTGCCTTACACGGTGCCCACAGGGCGCTGCCATTGACTCTGTCAGATATCCTCCGAATCCAAAAAGAAGAAATCCAAGTATCATGAATCCAAACATGTATACGTCTTCCACGTCCTCGACTGACAAAATCGAAAGACACATCATCGGGACACGAGGGATCCCCAGTCCTCTGCCTTCCAGTTGCAAAAATTTGATCAATAGCATTGAGAGACCAGCTGACGAGATCGATAATTTCTAGAGCTTCGGTTGCTAAGAAGAGAGAGCACAAAAAGACAAAACGAAGCAGAAGCAGGGGAGGAGGAGGGGAGGAAGCAAGGAGCTGGAGAGGAGAAGAATGCGACTGTCTTCGAAGAGAGAGAGAACAGAAAACTCTCTCTATTGTAGCTCTGTAGAAGTTCTTTAGCAGCTTAGTGGGAAGTCCAGACCTTTTCAGTTTCCTGAGGAAGAAGAGCTGTTGTTGGGCCTTCTTCACCAGGTGGGAGGTGTTCACAGTCCAGGAGAGGTCAGAGGAGATGTGGATACCCTGGAACTTAATAATGCCCATGCGCTCCACCACCTCCCCCTGTATGTAGAGAGGAGCATGTTCAGTCCTCCTGGACCTCCTGTAGTTTATTAGTACCCTTCAGGATCAGGTTGTTCCTGGAGCTTCACTGTGTCAGATTGCTGACCTCATCCCTGTATTGGGACTCATCATTGATGGAGATGAGACCCACTACAGTGGTGTCATCCACAAACTTCACCACTGTGTCTGTGGGGGGGACAGCAGAACAGTCCAGGTTGAAAAAGGTGAAGAGAGCTGGGCTGAGCACACAGCCCTGTGGTGTTCCTGTGTTGAGGATCAGTGGAGCGGATGTTCCCTATCCCTACCACCTGGGTCTGTTGGTGAGGAAGTCACTGATTCATCATGCACCAATCTGAACACTGATGAGAAACAAAGGACATCTATCAGTCCGGGGTGGGTGACAAAGGTTCTGGGACTCCAGTGGATCAGAGTGAGAGGTGTTACTGACACAGAAAACATGGAACAGTGGAGAACCTACCAGGAGAGGACGTGCTACCAAAATGACTCCAAGGGCTCATCATCGACTCATCCAGGAGGTCCCAGACAAACCCAGAACAACATCTTAACACCTGTAGGCCTCATTGCCTCAGTTAAGGTCAGAGGTCATGACTTAACGAGTGAGAGAGAGAGAGAGAGAGAGAGACTGGACGAAAACAGCAGGGAGATTTACACTTTACTGTCAAAACTATTACGCAGCCCTTATATATCAGTGAATTGAGGCGTTCCAAACACTTCCATGGCTACAGTTGTTTAAAATCCAGCACCTAGGCGTGCTTTGGCAACCATTTGTAAGTGAAAGGTACCGTGATTTTTATACGACCTGTAGAAAAGGTTCAGTCATGAAAGTATTAGCTGGTCAGCTCTCAGTGGTATTATCACCGTTTGGAGGAGCAAGGATCCATGGAGCATGGTCAGCAGACGATGAGGAGCGTATGAGGAAGTAAGCAGGTTTCTGCACAGTTAGTAGCTACAGACCTCCAGAGTTCACGTGGCCTTCAGATAAGATCAAGAACCGTGCCTAGAAAGCTTCGTATAGGTTTGCATGGCTGAGTAGCTGCTTCCGTCCATCCAACCAGAGCATCGTATGTAGAGGTGTAAAGCACACCGCCGCTGGACTCTAGAGCAGTGGAGGCATGCTGTCTGGGAGGGTGAATCACGGCGTTCTGTCTAGAGATTTAATGGACGGGTCTGAGTTTGGTAGTTTCTAGGAGAAGAGCTCTGTTCTGACTGGATTATATCAAGCAGAAAGTTTGGTGGACGGATTATTGTGGTAGTCCCAGTGAAAGGAACTATGGATGCTTTAAAAAATAAAGACATTTTGGACGATTTCACCCTCCCAACCTTGTGGGAGCAGTTTGGAGATGGTTTGTTCCTGTTCCGACAAAGCGGAGCCTCAGTGAACAAAGCAAGGTCCATAAAGACAGGCATGGGCAAGCGTGGTGTGGAAGAACCTGACTAGGCTGATCAAAATCTTGACCTTAACCTGATAGAACACCCTGGGATGAATTAGAGCAGAGATTGTGAGCCAGGGCTTCTCATCCAGCACCAGCGTTGGACCTCAGAAACCATCCTCCATGTCAGAGTTGAAGCCTTCAACAGCCGTAAAGGTTGAGCCAAATCCAGATGATCCGATCAGAAAGAAAAGAAAGATTTCTTCCCACGGTTACAAAAAACCTGCAAGTTCTCTTCTTCATTTTAGTTAATAAAGATTTTTTGAATTACTTCCAGTGGATCGCACTCAACAGCATAGATGAGTGCAGTCTGAGTTCACCAGAACTCTTTCTAGAACCATGAGAACTTTTCCTTAAACAACACCGATAAAAGTACCGAATATGTTCAGTAAAACTGCATTGCCGTAAGATGTATGCAACTTTATTGTCGCTTTGTATGCAGAGAGTGCATACAAAGCGACAATAAAGTTGTCTAAGTCTAAAAATGCAGCCAAAGTTCAGCTTTACCAAATCAAATGTGTTGTTGCCACGTAAAGAGAGAATTTATCATGCTCGTCTCTCCGGACTTTACGGCCCTGCCAGCAGTTTTTATTCCTGGAACAATCACGCATCACAAGGAGAAAATAATCCCAGAATCAATATCCGCTCATCAGAGTCAAGTAACACATCCTGCTGGCAAGCAGAAATAAAAAGGGATTTCATCTGAGGTGATAGAGTTATGTCTCTATACATGCAGCACATGCCTGTTGCTGCGCTCAGCTCATTTCATTAGCGAGGATTGTGTCGACGTGTGAATCCTCTACTGCCCCGCTTTGCTCCTGAGCAGCGAACGCGTAGCTGTGCAGGGACTGTGCATCGATTTGTTATGTGTTCAGCAGAGTCTCTCGCTGGCTGCAGCTTCAGCCGAGCAGACGAGGTGTGCCCAGAGAGCGGGGAGCCGCCGCCATTGCTCAAGGCCGTGATTACATTGAGTGAAACAAAAAAAAAAAGAGACACGATGCAAGCTATCAGCGAGCGAATCAATCACTTCTCCTGTCCCTACGTGCTTCCGAGTTTTCATTATGAAACATCAGCGAGTCATTTTCCAGCCGAATGCGGTGAGGCAGTCTCTAATTCCCTAAACTCCAACCGAGTCAATATAGCGTCTGAAGTGCGGGCGAACATATGCTCGGCTGCCGGAGACAAGAGTTTAGCTGCAACTCTTTGTCATCATTTTCGGGCTTTTATCTATTTATCTCAACATGCATCATTAGTTGAACCAGGAAGTTATTGCTGCCTCAACATCTGTTCTGTTAAAGTTGAATGGGAGAAACGCTGCGCTTGCAGTCAGAGGAGATTTCATGATGTTTCTGGAAAGAAGGTCTTTCCAGCCGTTGCATTTGATATGGTCATGGCAAATCACACCGTGGCCACTTTATTCCGGCCGGCGTAGAGTTTATTCAAAGAGTTGGTTTCCAGGCTCATAATCTACTTATAACTCACTCTACTGATTTCTACTGTTCTGCAGATTTGCATTGCATTACATTGAAATGACTGTTGTCATTTCAGCTTTTAACTTTTTGTTCTCTCTCTTTTTTCTTCATAGTAGGTACACCTGGTCTGACGTTCTGTTGACTGTGACATCATCCAGGGAGGACAGATCACCGACTATTACCATCTAATGTAGAACAGATTACTAGATCAATGTGTGCTTCTGTGCTTTTTGTCTCTCTTGTTGTGTCTCTGCTCTGTCTTCTGTAACCCCAGTCGGTCGAGGCAGATGACCGTTCATACTGAGCCCGGTTCTGCCAGAGGTTTTTTTTTTCCCCGTTAATGGGTGGTTTTTCTTCCCACTGTCGCTTCATGCTTGCTCAGTATGAGGGATTGCAGCAAAGCCATGGACAATGCAGACGACTCTCCCTGTGGCTCTACGGTTCCCCAGGAGTGAATGCTGCTTGTCGGGACTTTGATGCAATCAACTGGTTTCCTTATATAGGACATTTTGACCAATCTGTATAATATGATTGAACTTGATTTTGTAAAGTGCCTTGAGATGACATGTTTCATGATTTGGCGCTATATAAATAAAATTGAATTGAATTGAATTGAATAAGAAGAATCTGCACATTTCTGGTAGGTTTGAAGTCAGGGCCACTCCAGAGGCTGAATGTTAGTCATTTTAGGGCGTTTTCACACCTATAGTTCATTCACTTTGGTCCAAATCAGTTGATGAGTTTGTAGATTTGTAACTTTTCTGGATGTTTTTGTTTTTTTATCGATATCGATAATTATAAACAAATTCAAAACATATATTTTAAGTACAGCCCTGGCCATTTTATGCTGTTGCTTAGTGACTATTTTTAGATACAGACACAAACACTGAATCCAAACTCAACCCTTTATTCAACCAACTTTTTACCAAAACTGTAAGTTTTTAAAAAGAAAAAAGAACGCGCGCTCTCTGAACTCTAAAGGGGGAGGAGCTTGGTTCCTGGGTCTGCGTTGTGATTGGTTGGGAGGATGTAATGACTGTAATATAACCTAGAATGCAAAAGGAAGGAAAACTGTTATTCTACTGAACTTTTTAGTGACCCTTTTTTTCTATCATCAATATATGTCTATCGATCGATAAACATTGTTATTGAATTATCGTCCAGCCCTACTACAAACCAGTTGAGATCATTCAGTCTGTTTATGGGTCAGATGTGTCCGGGCTTTAGGAACAAAATGTAAAAACAGGAAGCAGATTCAGACGAAAACATGGAAAATGTGACCATTTCATTAATGTGTCTCTGGGTACTGTTACAGGCAAAATGATCTGAGAAGAAAACTGGATGATTTTGAGAAACATGATGAAAGTTGCATGTGGCTTTATGCTTTACTGAAAACACGTGTTGCTATTTTTTATTAGTTTGTTTTTTCTGTTTTTTATTTTGAAGGTATCTGCTGTCTTTTCTCTGATTCAATACCTACGTTTGTACAATAACCCAGATTGTGCGCTAATGTCTCCTGCTGTAAAGCCGTGGTGTCCAAAGTCAGTCCCCAGGGGCCGGTGTCCTGCATGTTTTAGGTTTTTGTCCAGTTTCAACACAGCTGAACCTTAATTAGCAAGGCTCTGCAGACCATGATGACAGACTGAGAAGGTAAATCATTCATTTGAATCAGATGTGTTGGAGCAGGGAGCCATCTGAAACATGCAGGAGACCAGCCCTCGAGGACTGGAGTTGGACATGCCTGCTTTAAAGAGAAACCGATGCAGAATGAAGAGTTTTTGACTAAATGTGAACAGCATTTCAATCATGGACAAAATACAACATGCAGAGGTCTCACCGCAGCAGATAGACATGATAGGAACCTGGACACTGGAGTTCATAGAAAGTGCTGGAAGCAATGATCTATCAGAACAAATTCCTAACACGGTGCTCCAAAGTATTAACGGTAAATGGTTTGTGGAGAACAGACTGTTGTTCTCTGGGATGACAGCTTGCATAAGCAGACCAAAACTAAACAAAGAAGCACAGCAGCTTTCACATTGTGTATGTCTGAAAGATTTTACAGTAAGATCATGTAAAGTTTCTGTTTACGGCAGCTTGGGTTTTATTGTTCAGCTGGAAGACTGCCAGGATCAACAACAATCACAGAGATGATTACCACATATATTTTTGAACTGATTCATTTCAGCCATTTATGTGATAATTACCAGCTGCTTCTATGGAAGAAGTATACTCTCATTAGAATTAGACTTTTCCAGGCATTGAATTTATAACACTGAATGTTTATCCTGTGAAACATATGTTTTTTGTTTTTTTTTTTTACTTTAAATACAGCAGCAAAAATCTCACTTGCTAAAAATTCAGCTGCAGGAAATCACCTGCAAAATTTTTTCCTGCAAAATTTTATTGCAAAAATTCACCTGAAAAGAAATTCAACTGCAAAAATGCAGCTGGAGAAAGTTGCCTGCAAATGTTCTTGTGACTCAAGCCAAAGCAACAGCGCTAGATTGAGTCAAGCAGCTTTTAGCCAATCAAATTATGCTCCTTGGTTCAGGTGACACACCAGTGCATTGGGGGCATTGGGGGCACCACATTTAGCCATTTACCAGCTATTAAGAGACTCAGCTCTGCCCAACGCACTGGTCTGTCATGTGATCAAATTAGGGTAATTTGATTACCTAAGAGCTCAATTCAGTCTGGATTGAAATTGAATAGAATTTTATTGAATTTTGCAGGTGAATTTTTGCTTGCAAATTTAAATAAAAAAAAAAGAGTCACACGCATAATTTTACAGGATAACAATTATAATCCTGTAGTTTCAATGTCTAAAAAAAGTCTGGTTCTAATGAGACAATGTTTCTTCCATATGCTGCCCAGTGTTGTTCAAGTTTCAACCATCTACAGCTAAGCCCAAAATTATACATCGCACAGATTTTATTCTAGAGGAATCATTTTTCTACTGGATTTGTGGAGATGTTGCTCGCTACTCAACTTTCTGCAAAGCAACAGCAGCACTGGCAGTGAAAGAGCCCCACAGCATGATGCTGCCACCCCCATGCTTGACAGAAGGCGTAAAGAAGTGCTGTAAGGTTGGAAAGCCTCACCTTGACTCCTTTGAACATACTTCTTGTCATCGTGGCCAAACAGCTCAACGTGGGTCTCGTCTGACCATCGGACCTTCCTCCAGATAACATTCGGCACATCTCAGCTTGTCGGGATGTTTTTACATACCTTGGCAAACTGGTGAAACATTCCAATAACTTGCATTATGTACAGTATTTACATTTTTAAATGCAAACTTTTATAGAAATGGCTTTAAAAGATTTTATGTAAATTGTTGCAGGGTTCCCTGGTCCTGCCTGTGGTTCTGAGTCTTGGTCAAGCCAAGAGTTTTGAGATAAATCCTTTATATTAGCTGCTGTCAATCATGACCACCGTGCAGAAGATGGCAGACCGTGCGTTTTCCAGGTAAAACCAAACCTGAACCTTCAGCACCACTCATATCAACAGATGTCAGTGAATGTGTGCAGATTTTTGAGTCTGTCCACATCATGAAGAAATATTTTCCTAATTTCCCTTCCTCACTGTTAAAATAATCGCTTTAAGATGCAGTTTCACTCCACCAGTAGCAGAAATGCTGCCTGTCTGAACTCCTATCTGGTCGTGATGGCAGCAAAGTTCAGAAGTAGAAATGCACTCTTCCTAAACCCTTTTCTAAACACTGGCTGAGGTGAGACCTGCAGTACAACATTAAATATGCAGCATCATGTTGACTCTTTCCCCCTCTCTGTCCTCCAGTATCTGGGTGACCGTAACAGCAGGTGCTGGCGTGTTTGGGACCTTCATTACAGGAGATAAATATTTGAATTTCTCCTTCAGCTGCCTCAGCTGCCGCTAGAAAACATTCACTGTGGATGTGAGCAGAAGCTGTTTGCTTCACAAACCCGAGAGCGTGTGTGACGGCTCACCCGACGGGGCGGTGGCGCAGTTAAGGAGACGAGAAGATTTGATTATTCTGACAAACTGCAGCCGACTGAAACCAGCTCTGTGTTAAGAGATCACAAAGTGCTGTCAGAATCAGATCTGCTGGCAGAGACGCCTCCTCTGCTGTCGGCCTTGAAGACGTCGGCTTCTGTATCTGAGAGACATTCAGGTGAGAAATTAGAGGAAAAAGCAGATTATCTTCATTTCAGGTTGAATCTGAATTAAAGGACAAGGACAGTGAATGATCATACATGCTGCAAAGCTTTTACAGATATGCATTTATTTTCAAATTAATGATTTTTTCCACCTATCGCTGCAGGTAAACAGGTAAACAACACGGAGAAGCTGGTTGCCTACATGTGCCAGAGCAGCTTTGCTCTCCAAACAGGATAACTGGAGGCAATGTCCTGATTAAACGACTTTATTAGATCAGGATGGAATGTGTAAAAATGTTGCATTAATAACATCTGAACCTTTTTGTGTGACCTCCACTTTTTGGGTTATTTTCACAGGTGTGTGGACGGGAATGTCCAGCTTGAAGGTGCAGATGTTGGAGCAGGTTGGCATCCTCTCAGGTCACGCTGATGATGAGCTGCTCCCATTGTGGACAGCAGCACTGGTGTTCCAGCAGTTTCAGCAGCCGTGATCCTTGGACCTTCCTGGGTTGTTCCTGAACATTTTGACCAGTTTCTTTTCACCTGAAGGGGACATTTTGGGTCAGCTCAATGATGGCCCACTTTAGCCAGCTTGGATGTCTCTGGGATCATGGTCCTGTTGGAAAACCCAACCGCGTCTAAGCTTCAACCATGTAGATGTTGACTTCCTCTTCATTTTTCTAAATGCGACAGGAACAGACCAACATCATGATGCCACTATCTCCATGCTTGACAGTTGGTTGCATTTTTTTGGTATGAAAGCCTTGACACCAAAGAACTCATTAGTTTTCTCCTCTGACCATAAACTGGTTGACGAGTCCATCTGGCCTCCTGCAGCTTTCACTCCAACTGGATGGTGTTGATTTCTGGAGCAGGGGCTACTTTCTGGGTCAGCGCCCTCTCAGTTCACGATGATGTTAAAGGGGAAGTCCGGTCAACAAGGAAAAATCAGGGTATCATTAGCTATAACTAAAACTAATACATTTGTGGTTATTTAATGAACTTATCTTTAATCAATAAGAAAATAAAAACATAAATTGTCGTCTGAATCACTGTGTATGGGGGCTGACATGACTGCCCAAATATGGGCAGTAAGGGGCGTTTGACATCACATCCTGCGACGTGGAAGAGCGGAAGCGGCGACAGCATTTCTCTCCGCTTTCCATGCAAAGTCAATAGGAGCCGTTCTACACAGCTGCGATCATCAATAATTATTTCGGATTTCCAGAGGACTTCACCGCTGACATTCCCAAGAGCTATTGCTGAAGCAACAATGCCCACGTGCATGGCCATCGGATGTTCCAACACAACTGGTAAAAGAGGAAAAAACATTGCTTATTTCAACACAGTCACTTCAGCGATCTCTCCTCCGCTGTGTGTGTGTGTGTGTGTGTGTGTGTGTGTGTGTGTGTGTGTGTGCGCGCTCAGCTGCAGCGCCGGTGCAAAGCCGTGCTGCGCGGAGCGCGCACACACACACACACACACACACACACACATACACACACACACACACACGCGTGTATAGATATATACTGTAGGACCCGACTGAGTTTGATCTTGGAAAATAGTGCGCCGTGACAAACAGAGCGTTGAAACTTGCTCAACAGCGGGTCCGCCGAGTGACGTCAAAAAATGGGAGGTGACAGTACTATTCTTGACCAAGATGGATTCCTCCACATAAACATGATTAAATGAGAATTATTATTAATTAAAAAAACTTATAATTTTTTGCACAGTATGTAGTAGTTTTATATTTAAAGTACTTTCAGCAGTTTGAATTCTGATTTTGACCGGACTTCTCCTTTAAACTAGTCTCATCGCGGATGGCAGGATGTTGGTCCCTTGTTGCTTCTGAGCCTCTTAACTGCTCTCCTTTCATCTGAGGAGGACCGTTTGGAGACGATGATCAAACCTCTTCATACACAACAATGATCCCAAACGCACCCACACCAAAAGGATTTTGGAATCAGTAAAGCAGGCTTGAAATCTTTTGGAATCGGTTTCACAAAACTCTAAAATCAACCCTAATGAACATTTTATGGATTATTCTTAAAATAATAATCCAACTAATTTAGTAGAAGTTTATGAATTATTAACCTTGCCTGTAAAATGAATTGTCGCGGTTTTTGGGCATTCACAAACAGACAAGAATCCATCTTGTACCGCTCCGGCTTCAACCAAAAACGGTTCGGGCCAATCACGTTGCAGTATTGAGGTTTAAGGCGGGACATAACCAGCTGTGATGAAAGCAAGAGAAAGTTGAGTCCACAGCCGAACCAACGTAAACATGGCAGCACAGGAGGACACAGGTAGCTGCTGCTATCACATCTGATTCTACAAATCCACAATTTCATCTTTGAATGAAGAACAGCAAGAAGTGCCTTGGCTAGCTTACCTTCTCATGACGTCTGCTGCTCACGTTCTAATTTGATACCATGATTGGCTAAAACCAACCTTTGGTAGGCGGGCACTAAGTGTCGCTTCACCCAATCAGCTTGGAGAGTTCCGCTGAAATTTCCTCCTTTCTCCAAACGGATTCGATGGGAGTAGACCCAGACTGGTAGAGCGTAGAACCAAGAGTGATACACATTATCAGTCTGGCCAGGTTGATGAATTATACCTGGAAGCGTTGTCAGATATGCAATCAAAATTATTTCAGAAGCTTGTTTTTTGTTGCAGAAACTATGTGGTGGAGGTGCAACTCACTGAGAGATACAATGTATTGTCAAATGTATTCGCTCCTCTGACTTTACTCGCATATGAACTTCAGTCACATCCCGTTCTTAATCCATAAGGTTCAGTATGAGGTTGCTCCAGCCAGTTATAACAGCTTCAACTCTTCTGGGAAGGCGCTCCACAAGGTTCTGGAGTGTTTATGGGGATCTTTGACGATTCTTCCAGCAGCTGATTTGTGAGGTCAGACACTGATGTTGGACTAGAAGGCCTGGCTCTCAGTCTCTGCTCTAATCCATCCCAAAGGTGTGCTGTGGGGTCGAGGTCAAGGTCATCCACACCAAACTCTTGGAAGAGGAAGGAGCCGTCTCCAAACTGTTCCCACAAAGATGGGAGCATGCAGTTATCCAAAATGTCTTAAGACCACTGAACCTGAACAACATTTGGTTGGGGGAGAGAATACTTTTGGTAATATAATGTATTTGAGTCTGCACGTATCGTTTCAGCCCTCTATGGATTATGAACTAATTCATACAATCAAACTCGTGCACCCAATTATATTTTCTTGAAAATTCTGCAGTTGTATAATTATTTTATCCCTGTAAATGAATCCAAAAAAAATTATTTTCTTTCCCTATGAACACAAAATAAGGACCCAAAATAAAAAATAAAATCTCATTTGAGTTTGTGGTTTTGCTGTCCCCCCACAGATAACCAGTGACCCTCATCTGACCATCTGGGTCTTCTCTTCTCACAGGCTGCTGGTTGTTCCTCATTTCAGTGAATTTTCATGTTTATTTGTCACGATTGTTCCAGCTTCAGAAGCAAGTAGGTCATGCTGGCAGAATTTCGGGGGAGTAACAGTTGCGAGGAGCTTCTGGAGCGTGTTTTCTCTGGGGAACGAGGAGCGGGAAAACAAGTTGAGGAAGAGAACTTTCTCACGAGCTACAGGGACAACTGATTATCAGCAGCATATCGGATCAATCGGTCTTTGAAAACCAATACAAGTCATCTCAGGATGTATACCCAGACTGTTCCTGAAGGTGAAAGAAATGCAGAGGCTTAAACATCACAGGGAGAAGGCAGGCGTATTCCTGAGGGTCCCAGACCTGAAGGGCAACGGTATTCACCCAGACAGGCCTTCAGAGGACGAAATAAAGCTCAGCTAGCAGGTAGACAGCTGAAATGCTCAAACTGGTGGAGACACAAGGCAAAAGTTCTGCTACATTTTACATGCCAAAGACTCACAGATGTAGAAAATCGGAGCTCAGGCACGGATAGATGTAGCCGAACGAACACAACGCGTTCCTGCCACCTTGCATGAGCGTCTTTCACTGGAAAAGGCGTCTGAGGAAGGTCAGACTTGGTATTCAGGGGGAAAAAAGTCCACAAAAACAAAAAAAGCTGCAGCAGATCTTCACTGACAGCTCGCCATCAGCAGATCTATCAATCACATGAAAGTCCCTGCAGAGTGAGCAGCTCCACAGTTCAAACAGTGAGCAAAGGAATGTCTTCTTCAGGAGAAAAACTAAAAAACTCCAGCATCACTGTTACTGGGAGCTAAAATCTCATTTAAGCTTTCCTCTTTTCCAAATGGGTCCCACCTCTCCCAGTGATCCGGTTCCCCTGGAGCCATCAGCTGCTCCAATCTGACCTGCTCCATGAGCTCTCAGAGCCAGCTAGAACCATCTCCTCCTATAAAAACCATCAACATGTCCCACAGATCCCATTCCAACCACACTGCTTGGTAATGCTTCCCCCTAATTAGCACTTCCATATGAGATCTCATTAATACAGCCTTATTAACAAGCTGCTAACTTTAAGGGCTGCTGTAATGAAACCCGAGAGCTCTCCAGTTTCTACATAACCAGTTTAGGAAAGATCACTGAATCGTTTTCCATCTAATGAAGATATCTTGCTGGACGTTTTATTCTTCTGGTCTTTTAAGCTGCAATGTTCATTAAATCTGTCTGAGATCTTTGCTTTCAGATGTTGCACTGCTACCAGGCGGTCCCCCAGGATGAGCTGGGGAGTGATACTGAGATCTGGGTCTCCCTCCTGGACCTGCTACCCTCTGACAAGATCTCAGAATCCATCCGTCCCTCAAACCGTCCATCCGTATTACGGGTTCAGCGTAGAAACGCTGACCTCCATCTCCCAACTTCTTCAGAAATAAACTTCTGCCCTTTGCAGTTAAGATTAATGCTGCCCGGCCCGGCCGGCACTAGTGAGGGTCATTTCAACATTTGATGGCATTCGAGGAACGCAGACACAGTTTACCTGAACTGGAAAAGCACATCTTGATGCTGAAACCCATTTTATTTTGATTTTCATTGGCAATTGGCAGTTTCTGAGACAATAAATGAAGAACTAAATGAAGTTCTAATAACTAGATATTGTGTGTGTGTGTTTGAGCATTACTGATGCAACAAATTGCTTAAATTGCCACTGTGTCAAAGATTCCTACCATCTGCTTCTTGGAGCCACGCTTATTTGAACTCATACTGCGGCACAAATCCCCAGAAATGAATCCTAATCTGAGAGATCTGGGCGGGATTCAACATTCTCTGTTCAATTCAGAGCATCCAGGACCACACTGGCTGCCTTTTAATCAAAGAAAGCAGTTTTACTCAGATCAGGCGATTTGTTTCCGAATGAATATTTCAGTCAGCATTTCCGCTGCAGGTTTATTGTAAACACGATCGCTCCTCTCTGCAGAGCATAAGGGAAGATGATGACGGCGTCTCCTCTGAGGAAAAAACAACGATGTGATGCTGAAGTGCCGTCATGTTGGTTCCTGTCAGCCTTTGTTGTTTGTGCAGTGAGAACAGGAAAAACAAAAACCCCTCTGGCTACATGAAGTGTAGACCTGAGCGGCTGTTTTTGGATTCATTGATCAGCTGGTTTCAGTTCTGAACATATCTGATAGTTTCAGCCCTAAAACCATCTCTCAGCCTCTCTGCAAATCATATATCCATCATGTTTACCAGATAGTATCGACCATCAATAACATCAGAAAAGATCTAAGATTGAGAAACTGCAGATTTACATATGATGAGAGCCATCTTTGGAGCCATTTCTAAGCAACCACAGATTCCAGTATGATCTGTTGAAATGTTTGTAGAGAAAAACAACGTATTCAGATGTGTCACTACTTTGCCAAGTTCCAAAGGAAGACCCAAATGTTCAGTGTCACATGAGAGGAAATAACCACCAAGACTCCAGCCTGCTGTTAACTGGAAGCTGCTGGATCACCAGCATCAGGCGGCTTTACATCAACATGGACTGAGAGGAGGAAGAACCAGACAGAAGCTCCTGGTCCAAAATCAACACGTCACACTGTTCAGGTAGAAAATAATTGTCTTGTTAAGCCGGGCGCACACTGTACAATATTTTCAATCGTCGTACTCATATGCAGCTCAAACTGTACGATGAAACCTCAGGGTTTAAAAGTCCACAGCTCACCATCTCTGTTCTGTACGTCCCGACACTCTGATGTGATCTGGCTGCTCACGCTGTACGTCTAAAAAAATAGTTTTGGACTTTTTAAATGTGTTATTTTTTAGAATTTGGCTCTGGGCTATTTGTGCTTTTGACTGAAAGCTGCATGCTCAAACATTTTATTACAAGAAATGTGTTTGGGAATAAAAATGCATGAAGGTATCATTTTCTAACATCTGCTTTATTTTTATGAGTATTTTCCCCTCCCTGATCGTGACTTGCATGCTGAGACTCCTCTAAGCCCGTCCACTTTCAGCGCTCCGCTGCAGAGACTCACCAGCAGGTTCACAGTGCGGCTCATCACGGCGGTGACAGGCCGACATTTGGCTGCTTGTTACCCTCATCTACAGCTTCTTATCTCCTCATACAGCAGGTCGGCCCCACTCTGTTATTCTGTCACCGTTATCAGGTGCCAATCGGACAGGATGAACACGTGTGAAGAATGAAGCATGCAGAACCAGCCTCTGCTGAGAAGAAAATCTAAATATGCAACAATTCAGAAAGCAGGTTCCTGCAGATTGGTCACTGTCTGGTTCAGGCTCAGGAAAACTGTCTCTGGGAACATGAAAGCTCTGTTCTATGAATCTGTAGGAGCTTTTGTTTAGCTATTGTTATTTTATCAACAGGTAGCTGTTTTAGGCCACTTGAGGCCAGAGCTATTTCCCATCAAGTGGATCATGAGAGGAGCTGAAATCGGATGTTTGAGTAAATAGGCGTCAGCCGGTTTCTGTAACAGCAGAGGATCGTCCGTTTGAATGAGAAAAATCTCGTGTGAAACTGCCGTTGACCTCATGGAAAAAATAAAACAATCACATAAAATTAGTGATTAAAATTTAGATTAAAATTAGCGGGTCATATCAGCCACTTTGGTTCCGGCACTATGATGAGAATAAGATCGAAAAATTTGTTTTATTTCTTTTTCGTATCCCATGAAAATAAAACTTATGCATTTGCAACGCTGAATTGAGTTCATCACTGCATTATGAAATTTAGCGCTGAACAACTTTTTCCGAGTTGGTAAACTGACAGTATTGTAGAAATGACCTAGAATGTGGAGAACTGAACTTGTGCCCATCTTTAACAACCCCCTGCCACACAGTATTTACATGAAAGGGAAAGATTTACATTTTAACTTCCTCTGTGCAAATAACCTTCGTCTACATCAGGGATGTCAAACTGATTTCTATATTGGGCTACTTTGGCATCATGATGTCATTAAAAGGGCCGGTTGACCCTGTATAGATGATACTTTTGATTTTGTAGTTTCCTTCCAGTTCACATAAAACTGTAACAAAATTTCACAGTAACATAAAAGTAGCACCCTTAGTTTGACACCTGTGGTCTACATGTTTGCCGTGTCATCTACCTGGTTGGTGGACATCTTCTGGTTTTCTTTGAACAATGGTTTACTTCATAAAGACCACATTTGTGAAGTGCCCGACTGATACAGTAGTTGTACTGTGGACAGATTATCCCACATGAGCTGTGGATCTCTGCAGCCCCTCCAGAGTCATCACAGTCATCTTGGTTGCTTCTCTCATTAATCCCCTCCTGTCCCAACTTGTAGGTTTAAGTGGACGTCCGTGTGTTGGTAGGTCTGCAGTTTTTCCTCCATGTTCAGACGATGGATTGAACAGAGCCCAGTAATTTTCCCTAAGAAACCTGAGATTCATAATAAGATTAAATTCTACATAGCTTGACCCAATTGACTCATTAAATGTTTTTGTTAATGCAATTAGTTGCTCTGGACTTTTTCTTAGGGGTAAGAAGAGTAAATGTCTTGAATCCAAATGCATGCATCCTTGCAGATTTGTGCACCGTGGAGGCCATTTATGCAAGAGCAACCACTGTCTGCAGAGAGGAAGAGAAAAATCTCTAAAAAATCAAACAGCTTAAACTGAACCAAATGACTGCAATTATCAGAAACATGAGTAATCAAAGGCTGACCCCTGCTGTTACACTGGACAAAGTTCTGCCGATGGCGGATGCTTTTAAAAGTTTAATTTGGCCAACCATATGTCACTGCAGCCTGACAAGCAAAGCCCAGGGCAAAGCAAAGCGTTTCATGCACTTAAAACCATAAAGTAAGTCTCTCAGTGTGAGGATTGCACATTCATATTATACCAGAAGTCAGTCAAATAACAACGAAATTAATTGTTACAATTAAAGAGAGATTCATTTGGTGCACCTCAACACGTCTCTGCTGCTTCACATCTAATCCGACTGTAATAACCGTTTAATATCTGCAGCTGTTTCTTCTGTTCCCTCTGATTCATTTTTACTCTTTGTCTTGTTTTTTTGGTGCTGAATCGACAGTAATAATGATCTGTTTGGAGTAAGCAGCAGCATTCAGCACAACAGAGGGAATAAACAGAACATTTCTTGAGCTGTCAGTCAAAGTGTCCCTTTTCTGACTCACTCATCAGTCGTTCAGCTGAATCTGGCGTGGTGACGGCTTGCAGAAATGGCAAAATGTCTTCTTTAGTGTTTCTCTTCTGAAGAACAGTGAACATTTGATCAATGTAAGAAATTACAGAACTAACTCACTGCTAATCTGCTCTTTGAGAGAGCAGAGGGAGTTGGATGATTAATTAGTCCGGGCCGCCTAATTACCCATGCCGCTCTGCAAACTCTCTGGAGCGTGACTCGCCTTGTTTGGTGTTTTTACAGCGTCGATATCGAAATGCAGGAAACAGAGTGTAGCTTTAACTGCTCATTAAAGGCACTTTAATGACAACAAATTGGAGGCAAAAGAAATGTCAGATTAGCGTACGATCAGGCGTCTGCTTGCTTTCGGCAGCATTCTGGATGTTGCAGAAGGTTGTTTGTGCATCTTTTCTCAGGCTTTTACAGACACAAACCTAAAGCTTTTAGGTATTTGAAGGGCTTGCTGTGATCAGTCGTTACTAAGCTCAAAAATTCAGCAGATTTATCAGGACTTACACACAACTGTCTGTTTTTTTCCATTTAATCACATATTAACCCAGCAGAAATATGTTTAGTACATATTATATTAATTAAACAGCGACAGTTGTTCACACTTAGGAACTCTCAGCTGCATACCCTTCATGACCAAATCACCTACCCACAGAGTTAAGAAGGAACGGTCCAATATTGACCATATTTGGTCCACATGCAGATCAGCAATGTGTGAATGGTTTCATTGACAAGGAGGGTCAATCCACCAAAACCACTCGTTAAGATCTAACTGTACCCCTAAATAATACAGACCATACTATTTTGGAAAACCATGATTGCATTCCAGAACTTTCTCAGATCCCATCATATACTTTCCAATAACTTTCCTAGAACTTACCAGTTACCTGAAAGTAACCAGTCAGCTCTGGAAAGACTGGGAAGTAAATCGTACTTCTTGAAAGTACCCAGTACGTTTGGGAAAGTACCTGGTATGCTCTTGAAAAGTACGTACTTGTAAAGTAAAGTAAGCTCCAAGTAAAATCCAGGAACTGGACCAGAAAGTTTCAGACAGGACATTGTAAGTTCTGCTACAGTTCAAAGAACATACTCTGAAAGTTCTGAGGACAGAACCGGTTTGGGTTCTGGAAAGTCCCACAAAGTGTCAAGTTCAGGGAAATAAACAAACAACCTCCAATTTACATCAAAGTGTAAAATGGTTCTCAGGAGACTTAAAAAAAATAACTTGTAAGCTCTAGGAATTTATCCTGTATGTTGTTGAAGGTGACTGGACCAGATCCGGTCCTTAGCAGAGTTTCATTAGGGGGCCCACTTCCCGTTAAGTAGGTTCATAGGATACCTGAGGGGGGTGGGGGTTTGTATGGGGCCCTTAGCAGTCGCCTGGTTCACTTATGCTTTGGGCCAGCTCTGAACCAGAAAGGTCCAAGAAACAGTAAGACCGTCCGACATTCTGGGAAAGTACTGGACGTCTCCTGTAGTTATTTTAGTCTGAGCAATATTCACAATGGGGCAGATTCACAAAGTCTTTCTTAATTATCATAGAAACTAAACTAAAAATTGGAAATAATTGCTACGTTGGGGTCTCACTGAGCCGGTTCAGTCCAACTCAGACCCGTTCTGCAGAGTCTGCTGTGAGGATTTTGACCAGACTGTAGCATCAGAGAAACTTTTCTTCACGTGGGCTAAAATTGTCACGTCAAAAATACTCCAGGAACAAAAAAATGGAAATTAAAAACAAAAAACTAACTAAAATTCCCAACCAAATAATAAATATTGTGAGGTTTTCTCAAATTGTGATCATGCATTTTAATAAAAAAAATTGAGATTTTTTAAAAGGGGTTTTGCATCTTTTGTCGTATTAAAAGATGGTCATCCATTTTGTAAATACTTTGCTTTAGTTTGTTTTCTCTATTCTCTGCAATAGGAAGATGACTTGAGTCAGTCTTTCTTTAAAAACAGACGCTGCATTTATCCAATTTTAAAAATGAATTAAATGCTGATTTTGGTGCACTAGAGTCTGCATTTGAGTAAAAGTCATTGAACAATTGTGGTCCTATTTATACCATGAAATTAGATGCTAAATGGCTTATACGTGTATAGCTTTGCCCCACAGTCATTCACCCATTCACACCCTGGCCATAAAGATACTTTGTGTTGAACCAAACATTTTCAGTTGGAAGAAAAGTTGCATTTATCTATAACAATTTGGCCCTAATTAAGAATAAAAAGTCTCCATCTACATTACTCACATGTGCTGGTGAATGCGACAGTGGAGCAGGAGTTATGGAGTTCATCCTGCAGTTGGCAAGTTGCCGGTTTGATCCCCCGCTCCAACCGTCTCAGTCGTTGTGTCCGTGGGCAAGACTCTTAACACATATGACCGCTGGCGTTGGTCAGAGGGTCTGGTGGCACCGATGTCTGGCAGCCTAGTCTCTGTCAGTCTGCCCCAGGGCAGCTGTGGCTGCTAACATAGCTCACCACCGTCAGGGTGTGAATGACTGTCGTGTAAAGCGGTTTGGGGTTGTCGGGCTATTTAAAGTGTTATATAAGTACAAACCATTTACCATTTCAATTACAGTAGGGGGCTGCACAACATTAGTCCTGAAATGGCCCGCGGGTCACACTTTGGACACCCCTGTTCTAGCACACGAAGCACGGCTGAAGCAGACAGATGAATAGTGAACAATAATAATGCGTTAATGAAAATGTTTGACTAATATTCTGGTAAAGCTGGGAGGCATGTATGCTCAATCAGACGATCAGAGTCGTCTAAGGGAGAGGGGAGGTGGATCTGAGGTAAACTGAGGTAAAGGAACCATGGATAGATGGATTCTCATGTTCAGGCTGGACTGATTGTGGCTCGGTGCTGCTAAAATTATCATTACTGCTGTTCTGGTTAGCCTCACTGAGCCTAACGGTGCAGAGCTGACAAGGTGGTAAGAAGGGGATGCACAGAGGACCAGAAGAGCAGTTTGAGAAGAGACTCGGGTGGAGACATGAAGCAAACTTCACTGATAAACTGCATAAGCTGGAAGTCCTGCTGGTCATCCTATGATGGTGGAGGGGGAGGGAGGAGGTGAAGAAACTGCAACAAAACATCCCAGGATTACAGGAGAGACGCACAGAGACTTGAAATTAAACACTTGTATAACTCTTTATTGGTTTTCTGATTTTGCTCCCCAACAATCACCAGAACATGACTGAGTTAGGCTGGATTGTGTGTGTGCCCAGGGCCAGGGGGTCGTGTAATCCGGTTGCATTGGAGGGAATGCAGATCTTTCTGCACCTAGATGTCGGAACCAGTTGGTAGCCTCACAAGTCGCGTCAAAATAATATAAGAAGGTATACCGTAAGAGATGGAGTTTAAAAATGTGAAGGAAGAAGCTCTGTTGGAAAGGACCGCATATGCACCCACATTGAGAGGATTTCTGTTTAACCCTCGTAACACATTAAAAAGTTGTTCTTTTTATCGAATCGAGCCGACATGATTCTGTCGTTCAGCTGGTTTAGAACAGGTCACCCTTTGCCTGCCCACGACGAGCAGTGAAATAAAGCTCAAGCTCACTTACCAACAGCCTGGTTCCTGTGTGGGCACGGCCTGAAGAGGAGGAACCAAATGCTGGCCAGCTGGGAGCCACGTTTCAGATCTACCAGTCCAACGCAGGGAAGCCAAACTCCTCGTTCAGTCTTTTGCCAGTAAAGCTTATTCTGGAACAGACGAAGCTGAGCGAACAGGCGAGGCTGAACTATCAGCAGATATCAGCAGGACTTTAGCAATTTTTACTGTTCAGAAGTGAAAATGAACAAAGATACAATCAGGAATACAGAGAAAACAGCTCAGGGTGTCGACCTAAAGAAGCACAAATCAACAACGAGCTTCACTCTAAGAACCAACAATTATAATCAGCATCATGAAGCATTAAAAATGTAAATAAAAGCCAGTGACATGCTCACGTCCCCATCAATAGAACAATTTCACGACAACAAAAATAACAAACAAACTGGCAAATGCTCATTTAGGCCAATTCAATTAAGTGTACAGGAAATCCAATTACAGTTTGTCAGCACTAATCTGGGCGCTGGCATTCTTCATAGTGTTGTTTGCCAGGGAATTATTGTAGAGCAGCACCAGCTCCTTTCCAAGCTTTGACTCCCATTAAACCCTTGTTGATGCTGCACATTTAAGAGGCCACAGGCGCTAATTCAATTAGACAAATACAACCTCTGGAGTGTACCGCACTGCGAGTGGGTAGCAGGCGCTTGTCAGACCGTCTGCTTGCTGCGTTTCCTTCTCCTCTCTGACTCCTCCTCTTGTGGATGACTCCTTTCACCTCCTCGGGCCACTCGGCTGTCATTGCAACATAAAGATGAAAGCATAATTAATGTTTTTTTTTTTCTGGGGACTGAATCTACTTATAGATACAAGGACACAGTGTATTTATGTGAGGCACCCCAGGCTGAAGCATCAGTGAGGATAAGAAGCCAGAACACAAGCTTTAAGAGGATATTATATCTCTGTAAGATGTTTCTGATATTTCTGTACACATAAATAGTGATTAATGTGTTTCTAGTTGTTGCTGCAATACAAATATTTAAGCTATGACGACTAATTTAGTCCATTACTAAACACTCATAGGCAAGAAGTTGATTAAATACTTTTCAGTTCCCACTTTATATCTTTGGAGGCCAAAATAAACCATGTTGAAGGTACCCAAGTTTTACTATTGACTTTAGGATGATTCCTAAGCACCTATGAACCTGTTGTTTAACATAAGCTCTGGTATAATTTTTTTTGCCGTTTAGACCTATTAAAACAATCATAATGTCCACAATCTACTCATCTCTGTGCAGAGCTTAATTTCAGTGACGTAATTAAGGTTTAATGTTTCTATGTATGCAGAGGAGGGTTGAGGAGCCAAAAATCGTACTCAGGTAAGAGTAGTACTACTTCAACAAATACTTTACTTTAAGTAAAAGTAAAAAGTAGTCTGTAAGAAGGCTACTCAAGTACTGAGTAACTAACCATCAGCTGATGATTTAATATCTAAAAAAGATGTAATCAGACAGAAAAAAATATAAGGTTATGCACAAATTCTGGTATTTTAAGTAGAAATATACAAAGAATAACAATTAAAAACAACAAATTCAAGCAGAAGAAACTTCTAAATAATTTTTTAAGCATTAAAGTTGAAAGCAATACTTACATCAGTTAATGTACATACAGTATGTTAGTTGGTGAATATTCTCAGTCATCCAGGTCATGGTCATTCCAAAAAAAGTAAAAAACAAGGCAACTGGACTTGTTATCCGTAGTAGAACTTCTACTACGGATAACAAGTCCAGTTGCCTTGTTTTTTACTTTTTTTGGAACAGTATGTTAGAACAGTGCAAAGTACTTCCATAACAATATCTACTGTTTACTGTACGTTCATCTGACCTCCAGATGGCTCAATGAGCTCAGAAAATAGAAAATAACATTAAGAAAGATTGGCTAATTTATATGCAAACATTTATCAATATGATCAGTGATGCAATCAATATAATAACCCCCCCCCCCCCCCCCCCACACACACACACATTCACACACGTCTGTGCAACAGCAAATGATACGATCTTTAAAAAAAGACAAACACCCATTCTATTTGTATTTATATTACTATTTACACTCCTGTTCAGATCTATCTACTGGGTTATATCAGGTTTTGTTTTTGTTGTATGGTTAGGTCTTTAGCTGTTAGAACTACCACCTTTTATTTATTAGCACATCAGCAGCCATCAACAGAGCTGCCTTACTGTTGCGACCAGTGACGCCATCTTCTAGCCAATCAGTGACCGGTATTCTTTTGACGCCACATTTTCAGCTCGCCTTGGCTCGCTTGGACCTCCAAGTGCTACAGCCAAGTAAGTCTTAAAAAAGGATCTGGTACCAAGTAACTATTCCTAATGGCAAAATTAAAATTCCTTCCAACTCCTTCAAACGTAGATCTCGTCTACAGCTGGTTCTAAACGCTGTGACATCATCAGGGGAGGCAGATCATCCTCTATCACCATCTAACATAGAAAGTACTCCTGGGTCAATGTGAGCTTCTGTGCTTTCTGTGTCTCTGCTCTGTCTTCTCTAAGCCCCAGTGGGTCGAGGCAGATGAGCGTTCACACTGAGCCTGGTTCTGGTTCTGCTGGAGGTTCTCCTCCCTGTTAAAGGGGAGTTTTCCTCTCCACTGTCGCTTCATGCATGCTCAGTATGAGGGATTGCTGCAAAGCCATCAACAATGCAGACGACTGTCCACTGTGGCTCTACGCTCTTTCAGGAGGAGTGAATGCTGCTTGGAGAGACTTGATGCAACCTGCTGGGTTTCCTTAGAGAGGAAATTTCTGACCAACCTGGAGGATTTGATTGAATTTGACTTTGGAAAGTGCCTTGAGATGATATGTTTCATGAATTGCCGCTATATAAATAAATTTGAATTCAATTCAATTGAAAAACGCGGCTCTTCTATTGTTTGTTTATTTTATGGAATTATTGAATAAGCACCCCTGCACATAAGAGAGGCTCCTTCACTGCGCACTTTTAAAACTCACCTTAAACACTATTATTATTTGGCTTTTACCACTAGCGAGACCTAGTTTTCATTTTAAATTTTTTTTTATTGTTTCTTTTAAGCATTTTTATGCATTATCTTTTTATTTTAGTTTTTTTTAATGGTTGTGTTTTAGCTTGTAGCGATGTACAGCATTTTGTTTCAGCTGTTGGCTGTTTTTAAGCGCTTTATAAATAAAGACGGTAGGATGGTATGGTAACTTTAACAACCGAGAAGAGGCACTAGAGGTACTAGAGGAAAAGAGGCTTAAATTCCCACTTGAACGGTTCAAAGTTTTCAGGTGGTCTTTTCCTTTTCGTGGGTAAGACGAGCTGAGGTCAGCTAATGTCAGCAAAGGACACTGGAGTGTGGGTCCAAAATTAACCGTGTATTATTGACTGAACCTCCTTTCTTCAAACTTAATAATGTAATCAATGACTGGAGTCGTCTCCATAGAACAGAATATGCAAACAATGTCATACCTAACAGGTTAGCGTTGCCATTTCATCGAATCCTTCACATGCGAACACTTTGCTGTGATCCCAACCTGAGTCTCTCTGGATGAATGCTTGGAATAAGATGTGACTTGAGTGTATTCAGAACGTTTTAAAGAAGTATCTGTTGGATTCATCAGGATTTCTGCCCCAAAAACTACAACCTAACAACTAACGCCACTGCAACCAAAGCTGTAAATGCTAATAAACTTTACTTCCTGAATTTTACTTTAGTGAGATAGCGCCAGCTCTGCGTAAATGTTATTTTTAGTCTGACATTTCAAAACTTTGCTTTGAATTGACTTGACAACTGAATGGAAACGGAGCTATTAAGGAAGCGCTTTAATTTGCTCCATCACAGTGTGTGTGTGGGCAACGCTGTGCAGCTGCAGGGTCGGACGGATCCTTTGTTTGTCTCACATCTCCTGTTGACAGCAGTGGGGGGGCCTGGTGGGGGAGAGGGCACAGCAAAACTAATTCCCTGTAAAATTAGAGGGTTCTGCTCACTGAAAATTGTTCAAAAACACAGACTGGTTGTAATGCTCCTGGGCTGAGTGAAAATAACAAGAGCACCTGGTTGCGCCATTTCCCCCAATTTCCGAGTGAATGAGTCGTAGCGGCGGCTCCACCTGCCTAAAAGAAAGTCGCTCAGGGACAAACCGCTCCACAGGGAGTCGACCGTCGGCCCTCGGAGGAAATAAATGCTAATCATCGTTCATCGGAGCCCTGTTTGTTTGTGTGACAGCGTGGAGGACATGGGAAATGATGAGGCTGTTTGTTCAGACGTGGCGTTACGTTTCCTGAACAGGAACACGGAGGAAAAAAGACCCGTCGTCGTATTCATCAACACAATCTGCTGCCACCACCTCACTGATGATGACGGACCTCCAGAGATCATCAACGGGCATGTTTTTTCCAACGGCTTCCAATATTACGCACATAAACAATCAGAGGAGCATCGTCTCAATCAGAATCAGAAAAACTTTATTAATCCCATGAAGGGCAATTCATGGCAGCGACCCGGAAATACACAGAAAAACAAACATATGTGCTACAGCCTTTCATGCACAACAGTCAGAAATGCAAACAACACACTTAAGTTTAAGAACCTAATTACAGAAGGTGTGAAAGATTTAGAATAACGAGCAGTTTTGATCACAGGCGTGTAATAACATCGACCTGAGGGCATTAAACTAAAACATGTCGATAAGACCTGCCTCTGATCTAGGGCTGGACGACATAGAAAAAGAAAGCTCAATAAAATATAAATCAGATTGATTGATATCAATTATTATAAAAAAATTAAAAATATGTATATTATAAGAGCAGTCCTGGCCATTTTATGCTGCTGCTTAATGACCTATTCTTAAATAAAGAACACTGAATTCGAACACAATCCCTTATTCAACCAAATTTTTTCCAAAACTGTAAGTCTTTGGTTGTTCATACATGTGGATCGGCTGACGACTTTTGGCAATATAATGTTTTTAATCCTAAGGTCAAGGAAAAGAAACAGGAGCCAGAGCAACAGAGAAAACCTTAAAAAAGTGTCACTTATATCTGTTATACCCAAATGTATCTTTATTGTTTATTATGCAGTCCATACATCAAATTAAAAATCACATTATTAACTAGTTCAGTTTAGTTTGATGTTGCTTTCATGTACATTTTGTAAAGGTCAGTTTTGTTTGCATTCATCCTGATTGACCCAAAGAGGCGAGTTACCATTAAATCACCTCAAAGAGCAGCCAGGCGTTCCCACCACTGGTGTTTCTAATAAATTAATAAAACTCTTCTTCTTATGTTGAAATTATTCCTAAATGGATGATTTAAATTTTGTGTGTTTGCAAAAATCCTTTCAAACCCATAATTTGTTTCAATAAAACAACTTGAACTGGATTCAACCCTCCATAAATAGAAGAACTGCCGAGCTCCAGAGCATTAAAACGATCAATATTTTTTATCATTTATGACACAAATCAATAGTTCTGTCCCAGCTCTTCTCTCCTGAATATTTATTTCCAGTTACTCTCCTTCTTGTGTGGGAGCAGATAAGGTTACCAGATTTAGCGGTGCTGAAGGAAGTGCCTATAAGTCGGCGGACATCGACGTGCCTTATTATTCCTCTCCGTCCAACGCTCACCTCTACTGTTAACGGCTGAAAAGAAACCAAATGCTCAGAATCTGTGACTGTCGGTAATGTCGGGATGTTCCTCTCTACCGTCCATCTCTGCAGAGCTTTATCGACTTTTTGTTTAAGTGGTGGTTCTCAGTGTTTGGGCGCAGTGGACGTAATTACCGGGTGTTTTAGTCCTGGCAGAGACTTGGAGCTCAGGAGAGGCGGACGCGATGGTCGATAGCGCCCAGCAGCAAACCCAAATCTACGTGAAACTCTTTACTTTCCAAGAGCGGAAGGAGGGAGGATAAAAGCTGTTGGAGCTGCATAACCAAAGACGCCACAGTAAGATACTGTTACTGGTGTAGAAGATGTTCATGTCGCTGCCTGAAACGGTGATGGCCCTGCTTTACTACTATTTGTACTCGTTAAATTAACATTTCACTCACAATCTGTTAAGTCAGTTATGTTGCATGTAGCTGATTATGACCCACGTTTCACTTCAGCAGAAAATTTGGAAATCGTATCGGACGAATAAAAACAGAAAAATACAGGGACCGCACGGTGGACAATATAGAAAAAGAGCATATCGATAAAATAGAAATCATATTGGATCGATTTCGATATTTATCAACAAATTCAAAACATATATTTTAAGTGCAGCCCTGACCATTTCATGCTGTATCTTAGCAACCTATTTTTAGATAAAGAACACAAACACGGAATTCAAACTCAACCTTTTATTCAACAAACTTTTTACCAAAACTGCAAGTTTTTAAAAAGAAAAAATAAACGCGTGATCTTTGAAATCTATGAAGGGGGCGGAGCTTTTCCTGGGTCTGCGTTGGGATTGGTTGGAAGGATGTAGTAACTGTACTATTAACCTATATGGCTAGAATACATAAAGAAAAAAAACTGTTATTCTATTGAAGTTTTTATTGACCCTGTTTATCTATAATCAATATCCGTCTATCGATCAATATTTATTGTTCTTGAATTATCGTCCAGCCCTAAGTGGAAGCAGTTGGTAGCACCAAACTTGAAGGAAGAACATCTTGGATTCGAATCCCAGCCTGAGCGTCTTTCTGCAGGAAGTTTGCATGTTCTCCCTGTGCCTACATGGGTTCTCTCAGGGTGCTCCTGCTTCCTAACACAGTCCAAAATGTTAGGTTAACTGGATACTCTTAATTGTCTTTAGGCACGAGTGTTGGCATGCATGGATGTTTGTCCTGTAGGTGTCTGTGTTGGCCTGTCACAGACTCGGGACAAGTCTCTGACGCATCTTCAAGGCATCCTCTTAATCTGCTGATCCCCCCCCCCCCATATGCATCCCTGTCCTACACATAAAAGCATCCTCAATCCACATGCATATTTCTGCCTGGCAACAAATCCTGACAACAGAAGCCAGAGCATTAAGGAAGTTAAAAACTTCCCCTCATTGCACAGCCAGCTGCATCTGTGTGAGATTCCTGTATTTCTGCTGCAAGAGTTTGCATCATTTCTACAGTGAGATAACGCTGACAGCTGTAATATCTGACAAACGCGCCACTATTCCCGCAGTGTTATGTGTGCAGCAAGATAAGAAGTTTCATTTGAGATAAATCTCAGCAGCACAAAGCCACTTTAAGGTGTGGGGTGCTGGATGAACACATCTGAAGATGGGGAAGGAGGCGATAAGCTTGACGTGTTGCACCGTGATCTGGCTGGAAAAGTAGGAGATGATAAGAAACATGAAAGGAAAGTGACTCCAGAGCAGATTCCTCCACAGGGAGCGTGTCACCGTTGGAGATACTGAACGTCCTCAGAGGATGGAAGAGCTTTCCTGCAGGCTCAAGGTGACAAACTAAACAATGCAACCCTGCGCAAAATTATAGAAAGACACATATTACGCAATTTATCAGCATAAATCTGAAGAGGTGAAGGGAAAAAAACAGAAGATAAGATGTTTTCTTCAGCAGATTGCCTTCAGGCACAAATGGGATTTACTGCTGTTGTTTCAGCTCAGAGCAGATTAGCTCTTCCTGTTTGCAGATAGACAAATAAACAGAGTAAATTATTATCTACAGCATAATGTGTTTTTTATGTGTTGATTAAAAGTCCACATTTTTATGCTGCATAAATATATAAGTCCCACTGCCTTAGTTTTTATGCTGGTTTTAGAAAATCAATTAGAAACTGTTATTTTTAGTATTTTCTATACATAAAAGTTTATTTTCCGACACGATAAGAAATCGTACAATGCATCTATTTTCTGTTTAAGCTTAAACGATGTTTCCCAGCTGTTTTTGTTTCACCACAAAACACACGAATGAGCAGCAGCAAATCAAATACACAGACACAAAGATTTATTGGGTTTGGACAAAGATAAGTTTGCATTTGGAGCCAGATGGACAAAATTGTGTTTTGGGAGGACAAACCATTGTTGCTAGCACGGAAAGATGTTTGGAGGGGCTATGATTCTTTTTTTCATCACTATCCATAAAAAATTAATTTTTTTAGTTTGCTTTCTTGTTTTCTTTTGTTAGACGTGCCAAATTTTCATGCTCTCCAATTTTGTGTGAAAATTAAAGTGTCAAGATTGGGTTTTAGATCAGAGATGCGCCACAAATCCACCTTAAGCAGGCAAACATGCTACAACTCCCCGAAGAGACAAAAATAATCCATCATGCTATCCTCAAACATTAAGCAGGAAGGGACAGAGTGGTGAATGACTCGGAGCCACATTAGCAGAAATAACAGCAGTGTTGTGTTCTTAATTGGCGGCCAGCAGCTTTGTTCTCGTCTAAAGTGGCTTTTAATCACTTTATTTTGTTCTATTATAAGAAACAACAGAGCCGTAATCATTCCCAGCCCATTCCTGTTAGATTTGTAGTCATAAAGCAGCTATTTTAGAAGCTTCCTATAAATACCACCACTGATCCATGAGGCTTGACTATGTTTGTTACAGTAGCTTATGTGAAAGTGAAAGTTAAAACTTAAATAATGATGCATTGTCTAAACATAAAGATACGATCGCAAATTAATTTCTCTGCAAAACACCCAAAAATTTTTCCTCTTATCTTAAACGATGGCAAAAATTACTACAAATGACAACAGATACCAGTCTGGTTGACCAGGAGACAGCTGCTCAGTCAGCTGAATGTTCCTGTCAGTCTCATCCTGGTTGTAGTTCCTCTCATTGCAGAAATCTATTAAGCTGTAAGCGGTGCAGCTGAGCTCATTCCTCCTGTTACGTTGTTTTCAGGTGAGATTCTTCCTCCTTTTGCTTCCTCGTGATTTATTTGTTGATTTTCTTCAAAACCAGGGCAAGATATGTTGTTTCTGGAGTTGCTGTTGCCTACTTCAGGTTGTCAAACAGGTCCCGTTTAAAGGATTTTGTGGGTATGATTATTTTTTTCACAGTTTTACATAGCATTTTCCCCTTAAAAATGAAAATTTTCTTTTTAAATTTGGTTTCACTCTTGTGTTTATCTCTGTTATTAAAATAGTTTGATGATCTGACAAATTTAAGCTTGAGAAAGAAAATAAAATTAGAAGCTATCTTTAAGGGAGGAAATACTGTAAATAGTTCATTTTAAATTTAGACATTTTGAATGGTGCAAATGCAGCTTCTGGATAAAATTAAACAAAAACTGATATTAGGTCCCTGTGTGCAGCTCATTTGCAAAATCTTCCTCTTTAGCTTTTAAATACATTTTGTTGTGTACTGGGAATGAGTGCAGAAAATCTTAATGTAGGTTGTAATGGAGATGCATAGATATCTTTATGTTCTTTCTGGGGTCATTTTTTTCAAGCCGTTTAATTTTATCATTTTTCTATTATGTTTTTTCCACAATTATGTCACAGCATTTGTTGCAGAGTTGCTAAACGAGGTCACGGACTTCCAGCTTACCTACATCAGTTGTTCGTTACACCGTCCCCAGGCAGAGTCCAAAAATGGCTGAACAGGTGGAGAGGAACGCGCTGGGACCATAGACATAATATAAGAGTAGACCCCGCATTGACTGTCGCTGCGCAGGAATTACGGCCGCCATCTTGGGGCGGTCGACTTGCTACCCTAACCTGCTGATTCAAGCTGAACACACTAACGATGCCTCAGCACTGTGCGGCTCATTTTTGTTTAAATCGAGGGACTATTTACGTCAGGGCTCGAGGAATAACTTTTCACAAGTAAGATGAACAGATATCGTTTATATTTTTGATTAGAATGTGATTTTTCTAAAATTAGGCAGAGAGATACAGGTCTACACGTCCAAGTACACGTCCCCCCCCCCTACACACACACACACACACACACACACACACACACACACACACACACACACACACACACACACACACACACACACACACACACACACACACACACACACACACACATTTACATTTTAGTTTATTTGGCTAAAAACGGAGTTCACGGAGTTCAAGGTGAACCTTTTACGGTCTCGTGAAAGGTTCACCTTTCACGGTCTCGCTGCTTCATGGGTTTGCATTGATGAGCCGTTCATTACAGTTCTCAAACATAATCGATGGTGGCATGTCGGTTTATTCCAAAAATGAGAATCTTCACCAGCATGTCGGTTTATAAGATTCTTTTTGCCCAGAAGAACAACAACTACCGATAACTATGTTTTTCTCCCTAAAACACACACCTGCACCGCGGGCTTTAGAAGAAAAAAAACGCTACAGAGCGGAGTCGGGATGCAGCGGCTCAGTGAGAAGAAAAGTGAAATACATGTGAGTCACTATTTGTCCTACTGCACTTTGTATTTTTTTCATAATCATTTTTCATTTTCTCCCGTTCTAATACAATGACTCGGGTCGCGGTGGGGCGGTGCTGATCTCCGCAATTTGAAGCATTCAGTTCGTATTGATGATCAAATTAGTATTTTACAGCACAGTAGTTATTTCTAAAAAAAACAAAAAACGTTTATACAGTACTTTTATTTGTTAAACAAATACGTGGGCCTGTAAAAAGGTTTTGTTCTTTGGTTTCAATGTACTATGGAGAATTTCATTGTATAATAATTGTAAAGAAAATAAAGGTTACTACTTCACGGATTTCGCCTACCACGGGTTCTTTTTGGAACATATATATATATATATATATATATATATATATATATATATATATATATATATATATATATATGTTTTTGTATATAGTAGTAACAAAAAATTATTAAAGTGTATGAGTGGCTGTGTTTTGCAGCATACATAAATTCTGTCAAAATATTCAATAACTTTTAACCACACTAAGAACATTTAACTGCACTGAACCATTTGTTATAATAGCTATAGCTTTAAAGTTTTCAGAAAAAAAAACAACGTGAAAATTAGTTCAATAATCAGCGAGTATAGTTGACTTAAATTGATTCTGCACCTGGTTAACACATTACACTGAGCTGAGTTCTCGACCGCCCCAAGATGGCGTCCCTAAATCTCGTCCGCGCCTATAGGCGAGAGCGGTCGATGCGGGGTCTACTCTTTATAGGGTAGTTCACGCGTGACGTAACGCGTGACGTCCGCGCTACTTCCGGGTCCCGCTGGTAGGCAAAAACAGAGCTGCTCTCGTCTACAACATGACAAAACGGGTGATTTAGAGCGTACTTTTAGTTCGTTTATTTATGGAATCTAAGCAATGCCTACGACTTGTTGCGCTCCCGGTTGCACAGAGAGGCATTCCAAATCGTTGGATGTACGTTTCTGTCGTTTTCCAAAGGAGGAAGGACGAAGACAGAAATGGATATTTTCAATGAAAAGAGCGCAGGCAGACACTCCCAATGGACTGGGGGGGCATCGTACTACGACAGAATTTGCAGTCTACACTTCATCTCCGGTAAATACAACTTAATTCTGCTCTAGTCATTGTTCTACTTAAATAGCGGCGGAGGGTACACAGATCGCTACACGGGCCGGAGAAGCGGTAGCAGCAGCAGCCAAGCAGCAGCGGCGGAGCAGGCAGCGGCTGCTCTGCCAGTTCACGGGCTGCGGCAGCAGCCAGCGGCTGCTGCGTAAACACTACACGGGCCGCCGCCCCGGCCCGGCTACACGGGCCGGGGCGGCTAGCAGCAGCTAGCAGCAGGCTACAGCCGCTGCTGCTGCTATTACGCCCCGGTTCACGGGCGCTAGTACTTCTGTGTTTACGCTGCAATGTCGCCGACACCGCCACCCATTTTAACAAGATAAAAACACCTAAATAATCCGTAGTGAAAAATTTTTTTTTTAACCTACCGGGCCTCTGCTGAGACGCGGCCTGTGTCCGACGCCGCTTTGTGCTGTTGCGCAAACATGTGTGAACAACATCCATCCATCCATTTTCTGACCGATTAATCCCTCATGGCGTCGCGGGCGTTGCTGGAGCCTTTTTCCCGATTTAAAATAATTGTAGCCGTCCAGTGGTTTCATGGCTTTCGTGCTCTCTGTCTGTACTGGCCTGCGTGTTTATAAGGCAGCTGTCTATGTCATGGTACGGAGCGCTTGGCCAGCATTTCACAGACTCGCTCCGTCCCTTAAGGCTTTTGCTGTGTGGATCTGGCAATCTGATACCATCAACCATCAACTTACTCTTAAAACGATCTTGTGATACGTCATCTAAAGAAGAAAAATACGCGGAGAACTCGTCAGTTTCTCTGTTTGCGTCCGCCATTGTGTTCGCCTTTTGCCTACCAGTCCGGCGCGCATGCGCGAAAAACCCGCCTCAAAACAATAACAATGAACTACCCTATATATGTCTATGGCTGGGACCTGGAGGAGGCGGAGTCTGAAGTGCCTCTGTTAGATTTAAAGAGACAGCACCAAAATGAGTTGCTCTCAGAACTGGGCTAAGAAGGAGGGATGTGGGGGTCAATTAATGAGCAATTCAGACCAAAGCATAACAGTGAAATCATCTGAATGATTTCACTGTGAAAAGGATGTCACTTCCTGTTTGCGGTAAGGCGTATTGCATCACTTCCTGTTTTCACTGCGTGAGCAACGGTTTGTTGCTCCAGATTCTCTCGCTTTTATCTTTAATCTCTTTGCTGTAACATCTGTTTCTAACACATAAGCACTTTTAAAACATTTTCTGTTGCTGCACATCACGCTTGGGAACTCCTCGTGTTTCACGGTTTGCTCTCTTGGCGTGGTAGAAGGGCGCTAGCCTAGCTTTAGCCTAGCCTAGCTTTAGCTCCACAATGGCTTCCTCTCCTACTGTTACTTCAGCTTCTCCGTCTCTTACTAAGTCTCCCCTTATCTCCTGCTCTCTGTGTCAGATGTTTAGCTATTCCTCTGCCTCCTTTAGTGATAATGGTACTTGTAATAAATGTAGTGTTTTTGTAGCTTTGGAGGCGAGGGTGTCAGAATTAGAGACCCGGCTCCGTGCTATGGAAAGACCAGCTGATAGCCGCCCCTTTGCTAGCGCGGAGCCACATAGACCTAGCGTTACTTCACTTAGTGGTCCTCCAGAAGCACCCGAGCAGCCGGGTAAGCAGGCCGGCTGGGTGACAGTTCGTAGGAAGCATAGCTCTAGATTTCAGCCCCCAGTTCACCACCAACCCGTCTGCGTTTCTAACAAATTTTCCCCACTCAGCGACACACCCGCTGAGAAGCCGACTCTGGTGATTGGGAGCTCAATAGTCAGAAACGTGGCACTAGAGACACCAGGGACCATAGTTAAATGCCTGCCAGGGGCCAGAACGGGTGACATAGAATCTTACCTAAAACTGCTGGCTAAGGATAAGCGTAAATACAGTAAGATTTTTATTCACGCTGGCGGTAATGACACCCGGTCACGCCGATCGGAGGTCACTAAAGTTGGTGTTGCTTCGGTGTGTGAGTTTGCTAAAACAATGTCGGACTCCGTAATTTTCTCTGGTCCCCTGCCTGATCTGACCAGTGATGACATGTTTAGCCGCATGTCATCATTCAACCGCTGGTTGTCTAGGTGGTGTCCTGAAAACGACGTGGGCTACATTGATAACTGGCGAACTTTCTGGGGAAAACCTGGTCTGATCCGGAGAGACGGCATCCATCCCACTTTGGATGGTGCAGCTCTTCTTTCTAGAAATCTGGCCGGTTTTATTAGTTCTCCTAAATGCTGACAACCCAGGGTCCAGACCAGGAAGCAGAGCCGTAGTTTAACACACCTCTCTGCAGCTTCTGTACTGTTACCCACCCATTATCCTATTGAGACGGTGTCTTTCCCACGGCCAAAACTTAACAGATCAAAAACTGATCTAAAAGGAACAAATCATAAAAACCTAATAAAAATCAATACGGTTCACCTTGAACCTAAAAATAAAACAATTAAATGTGGTCTATTAAATATAAGGTCTCTCCCTCCAAAGACTTTGTTAGTTAACGAATTGATTTCTGATAAACAGATTGATTTGTTTTGTCTCACAGAAACCTGGCTACAAGAGGACTACGTTAGTATAAATGAGTCAACTCCCTCCAATTATTCAAATTTCCACATTCCCAGATCTGTGGGAAGAGGAGGAGGAGTGGCAGCCATCTTTCAGTCTGATTTATTAATTAGTCCCAGGCCAATTAATAACTACAGTTCTTTTGAACATTTAACCCTCAGTTTCCCTCATCCAAACTGCAAAGCAATAAAACCTCTTCTGTTTATTGTTTTGTATCGTCCACCAGGCCCTTGCACTCAGTTTTTGGATCAGCTGTCAGACTTCTTATCTGATTTGGTGTTAAATACTGATAAGGTTATTATAGTGGGTGATTTTAACATCCATGTTGACACAGAATGTGATAACCTTAGTGTAGCCTTTAAAACTATCCTAGATTCAATTGGTTTTGCTCAAAATGTGCATAAACCGACGCACTCTTGGCTCCATACTTTAGACCTTGTGCTGACATATGGCATTGATTGTGAAGAATTAACAGTATTTCCTCACAACCCTGTCCTATCTGATCATTTTTTAATAACATTTGAGTTTAATCTAACGGAGTTCTCCACCCCCAAAAGAGGGTTCCATTATAGTAGATCTTTATCGGATAATGCTGTATCAAAACTTAAAGAGTCTGTCCCCTTTTTAATATCCTCCGTATTGCAGAAATGCCCTGTAGATGGCAGCAATGTTGTTTCTTCCAATTCACAAATAGATGTCTTTGTAAACGGTATGACTTTGTCATTGCGTTCTGCATTAGACAATGTAGCTCCCTTGAAAAATAAGGTGATTATTCACAGGAAGCTGGCTCCTTGGTTTAATTCAGAGCTGCATTCCTTGAAGCACAATGTTAGGAAATTGGAGAGAAAATGGCGCTCTATACACCAAGAGGAATCCTACCTAATCTGGAGGAACAGTCTATTGTTGTATAACAAGACCATTCGCAGAGTTAGAGCAGCATATTTTTCATCATTAATTGAGGAGAATAAGAATAATCCTAGATTTCTCTTCAATACAGTTGCCAAACTTACCCAGAGCCACAGCTCTGTTGATCCAGCCATCCCCTTAGCTCTTAGCAGTAATGATTTTATGGGATTCTTCATAAATAAAATTGATTCCATTAAAAATAAAATAATTGGCATCCTCCCAAACATGATTACCTCGTCCTCAGTAAGTGAGGCAGCATTGGAGGAATCCTTAGAACCTGCGCAGTGTCTGAACTGTTTAAAAGCAGTAGAGCTTTCTGAGCTATCTAAAATTTTAGCTTCATCTAAACCTTCTACCTGTATGTTAGACCCAATCCCAACCAAGTTGTTTAAGGAGGTATTCCCTCTGATCAGTGGTCCTATTTTAGACATGATTAATCTATCCTTAGTAAATGGATATGTACCAAAGGCTTTTAAAGTAGCTGTTATTAAACCTTTACTTAAGAAACCTTCTCTTGATCAAGATGAGCTAGTAAACTACAGACCTATATCTAATCTTCTTTTCTTATCTAAAATTCTTGAGAAAGTAGTTGCTAATCAACTTTTTGAACATTTACAAAGTAATGACCTACTTGAGGAGTTTCAGTCAGGCTTTAGAGCTCATCATAGCACTGAAACAGCTCTGGTGAAGGTCACTAATGATATTCTCATGGCCTCAGATAATGGACTTGTGTCTGTACTTGTCCTGTTAGATCTCAGTGCTGCATTTGACACAGTTGATCACATTATTCTCCTACAAAGACTTGAGCATACTGTAGGGATTAAGGGGAAAGCATTAGGCTGGTTTAAATCTTATCTGTCGGACAGATTCCAGTTTGTTCATGTTAATAATAAATCTTCTTCAAACTCTAGGGTCACCTGTGGAGTACCACAGGGTTCAGTCCTTGGACCAATTCTATTTACTATATATATGCTTCCGGTTGGCAAAATTATCAGACAACATGGGATTAATTTCCACTGTTATGCTGATGACACTCAGCTATATTTATCCATAAATCCTGATGAATCCAATCAGTTACTTCGACTGCAGTCATGTCTTGATGACATCAAAAGCTGGATGACTTTAAATTTCCTGCATTTAAATTCTGACAAGACAGAAGTTGTAATCTTTGGGCCAGAGTCCTCAAAAAATAAACTTCTTAATCAATCACTGAATCTGGATGGCATTAACTTGGCCTCTGGTAATAAAGTAAAAAATCTTGGTGTTATTTTTGACCAAGACATGTCATTTAAATCCCATATTAAACAGGTTTCCAGAGTTTCCTTTTTTCACCTCCGGAATATCGCTAAAATTAGAAACATTCTGTCCAGGGGTGATGCTGAAAAACTAGTGCATGCATTTGTTACTTCAAGGCTGGACTATTGTAATTCTTTACTATCAGGAAGTCCACAAAATGCAGTTCGAAGTCTTCAGCTGATCCAAAATGCTGCGGCAAGAGTTCTGATGAAAATCAACAAGAGGGATCATATTTCTCCAATTTTAGCTTCCCTTCATTGGCTAAATGTTAAATCAAGAATAGAATTTAAAATTCTTCTTCTAACGTATAAAGCCCTTAATAATCAAGCTCCATCATATATCAGAGCTCTGATTACTCCGTATGTTCCTAACAGAGCACTTCGCTCTCAGACTCCAGGTCTGCTGGTGGTTCCTAGAGTCTCTAAAAGTAGAATGGGAGGCAGATCCTTTAGCTATCAGGCTCCTCTCCTGTGGAACCAACTCCCAGTTTTGGTCCGTGAGGCAGACACCCTATCTATTTTTAAGACTAATCTTAAAACATTCCTTTTTGACAAAGCTTATAGTTAGAGTGGCTCATGTTACCCTGAGCTACCTCTATAGTTATGCTGCTATAGGCTTAGGCTACTGGAGGACATCAGGGTCTAATTTTCTCACTCTACTGATTTCTACTGTTCTTCATTCTACGGTTCTCCAGTTTTGTATTGTATTACATTGAAATGACTGTCGTCATTTCAGCTTTTAACTTTTTGCTCTCTCTCTTTTTCTTCATAGTAGGTACACCTGGTCTGGCGTTCTGTTAACTTTGACATCATCCAGAGAAGACGGCTCACCCGTTACTACCATCTAATGTAGAACAGATTACTAGATCAATGTGTGCTTCTGTGCTTTTTTGTCTCTCTTGTTGTGTCTCTGCTCTGTCTTCTGTAACCCCAGTCGGTCGAGGCAGATGACCGTTCATACTGAGCCCGGTTCTGCCGGAGGTTTTTTTTCCCGTTAATGGGTGGTTTTTCTTCCCACTGTCGCTTCATGCTTGCTCAGTATGAGGGATTGCAGCAAAACCATGTACAATGCAGACGACTCTCCCTGTGGCTCTACGGTTCCCCAGGAGTGAATGCTGCTTGTCAAGACTTTGATGCAATCAACTGGTTTCCTTATATAGGACATTTTGACCAATCTGTATAATCTGACCCAATCTGTATAATATGATTGAACTTGATTCTGTAAAGTGCCTTGAGATGACATGTTTCATGATTTGGCGCTATATAAATAAAATTGAATTGAATTGAATTGATGAACTGAAAAGCATGAAATCTCCACTTTAAGCCTTTTCAAGTTTTATAACAATAGGCCCGTTTACACTACACTTTTTCAACCGAGCCGAGACCAGTCCGAGCTCGGTAACCGAGATAACTCTTGTGTGTAAACGGTCAGCAGACTGAACTGGACCGCGCTAACTGCAGACCAGTTCCTGAGGAGGTCTCGGACTGTTTTTTTTATCCCGGTTATCTGATAACGAAGAGCGCATGAGCAGACCGTGTCATCCCCTTACAGTCAGCTGACTGTCCGCGGTTTTTCCGCCGTGTCTGGCTGCACGTCCCGATTCACACTCCATTCAGACACATTTCAGACATTCATAATAATACTAGCTTCCTTACCGTGCCACACGGTTTCCAGAGATGAATCTGCTTAGCAGTGCGATGAACCTCAGCGTCTGTCGTTGTTTCCTGCGTCTGTAAATCCTTATTAGGCGTTCGTTTGTCTCATCCACTTCCCAAAAGCCGACTCTGTCTAACCATAACATCCTGAATGTTACGGGCTCCGCCATTTTGATTTGTTTTGTCCCGCCTTCAATCCCAGAGAGCAGCAGCACCGCAGATCGTCACTAGGAGGCGAGGAGCAACCAAGGAACCGGGATAGCGTGGTGTGTAAACGGTCGTCTTGGCTTGGTTAACTGATCCAAGCTCGGACTGGTCTCGGCTCGGCTAGGTTAAAAAAGTGTAGTGTAAACGGGCCTTTAGTGAAGATGCAGTATTGAATCTCAGTTTTTATTAATGCATGTACATTTCTATAAGCATATAAAAGGAAGGATTTTAGACCTTAATTCATTTGAGCAATTTGAGGTTTGATAGAGAAAGCAGAGATACACAGCTAGAGCGATCTCTCTGAAGTCCAGGATCAAATACCACGCACATGAGGTGATCTGGGCGAAATGAAGTGTTTTTCTTCAACACGACGGAACAATTCAGTCCTTTCACCTGGAGTGGCATCCAGTTACCATCAGCAGCCTGATTCCTGCTGCTGCCTGCAGGCGGGGGGCCTAATGCTGGGCGCCCATCCCCACACAGACAGCCTCTAAGTGATGGAGCTGTAATGTGTCAGGGTGGGGAAGCCTTTAAACTTTTAAAGAATTGCTTTCTCCACTGGTGCAGAACACGCTGTGATAAACGAGACCTGAGGTGGTCGTCTTTGGATGGAGCTTAAATGGAGAAGTTTGACTTGTTTTGGTTGTCAGAGGCTGAAGAATCTGGATTTAAATCAAACGTATGGAAGATGAAAAGGAGGGGAAAATGAAAAAAGATATGAGGTATAAAGGATAAAAAGAAAAATATTAACAACAGAGAATATTAACAAAGAAAAATAGTAAATAAGAGAGAAAAAGGGAAAAAAGAAAAGAGGGAATAAAATAAAGAAAGAAACAGGAGTTCAGATTCAGAGGCAGCCGATTTGCATCTGCATTAAAATCTTCTGCACACTGTGAGTTATCTGCAGGACCCACATGTCCAAAAACACGGTAGGAAAACCTGGGTGTTGCTCGATGTTTATGTTAGGCATTGGTTTTGATAAAAAAAGAATTGTTCATAGTCAGTCAGGGTGTTTACAACTTGAGGAATTCCTTGACAGCACTCTGTCACACTTGCCATGATTTCACAGGTGCTGCAAATGTACTTGTAATAAAACTCATCACTCATGGATGATGAGAATCACATACAGGCCTACAGCCTTCTGAAAACGAACTACAAAGTTTGCCGTTTCTTCGGACATTTTCGTTGATTTCTGTGAGGAGGTTGTGCTCATATGTCATCATACGCAAAAGATTGTGGGATACCTCAAGGGTTCTTAGTGCTGGTGGGGAACTTTGTGGGAAGAAACTAGCCACAGGAGCAAGCCTCCAGACTCCTTTTCCTACCTCCTTCCTCACTGACTGCTCTATTCAGACATCAGTGATCATGGCGACCGCTGACACTCCTCTGCTTCGGCTGAAGTGTCCTGACTCTGTAACAATATTCAGATTGAGCCTAAGAGTGCAATTTTAAGGTCACCAAGTCTCTATTACAACCACTGGACACTTTTCTGTCCAACCATCACAAACATAAACACATCGGGTTCCTGAACTCTACCTGATGATTTGGTTTAGATGAGACAAGGATGGAGATTTTCACCAACAACCAGTCCAGGTGCGTCTCTTGTGAACCAACCGATGAATATGAACAAATAACTCCAGAGTACGGTGGAGGACCTGTGATGATGTGGGCCCCTTCCTCTCCCTAAGGCCCTGAGAACTTGTGATGTGTGAGTCCTGAACAAATCGTTCAAAACCCACGAGTCTCTTTACTGTCTCCTGAGTCACGATCCGTCATGTCTTTTAAACCGTTACATAATCTACTCACCCTGGCTACAGTTAGCTGAGTAAAAAAAACAGACCAGACCACATATTCCTGGAAAATCTGTCATTGTTCTGCTCTGAGCTGTGAGCGAAACACCCAGCTACTAGCTGCAGCCCGACTCCACTCAATGAACCAACCCAACACGGCGCAGTTGGAGCAGGAGCGGATCAGCGAGTTAATGGTTCAGCTCAGCAGCAGCTTGTATTGTTTATTGTGGAGATAAATTACAACTTCAGGGCATGAATGATTATGGTTTGCATGATTCAGTGCAAAAAACTAGTTTCTGCTATATCCTGAAATCTCAGATGTGAAATTTTCTTTCTTTTTTATCTCCAATGGATGACATTGAATCGTGCTACACTTACACTGTAGTGGGTAAGTGACTCAGTGACTGAAAAACTTGAGTCACTTTGGTGAGTGGCTCATAAAGACCCGAGTCAGTAAAAAGAATCCAATGTCCCATCACTACTGAGGACTTTGTTAAAATGCACGACATCATGAAATATCAGGACATTTTCAGTAAAAAGCGGATGGACTCTGCCAGAAAACCTAATTAATAACTTAATAACCCTTTAATAAAGTGTCAGACTGCTGTTGGATACATTTCTGTGGCAGATTGGATTAAACAGATGCCTTTGAGGTCCAGTTTGATATCTGGAGAAGTTCAGGTTAATTCATAAACTTTTTGTATCTAGCAAAACTCAGTAATATTAAGCTCTATAACTGGGGAACTGTTGCTTTTAAAGCGTGAGCATGCCAAAGGCCAAAGGCCCAAGAGGATTTAAACATTCCTATTAAAAACTGCTGAGCAGCATTAATGTGTTTCATAAGACAAGAGTCAAATTAAAGTAAAAGCAGATGAAAAAAATTCAATCCAGAAAGATAAAAGTATTCAAATAAAATTAACAACCTCAAAGCAAACTAAAAAACACTACAAATAAAAAGTACATTAATAGAAATAAAAAATAAATGAAATCGTTGTAAATTACAATAAAACAATTTAAAAAAGAAACGTAAAATAAAAGGTCACTTAAATCAATTACAAAATAAAGTAAAAATCTAATTCAATAAATCCAAGCAAATTCTATTAATGAAATAAAAGCGTATGAAACGTACATAAAAATAAAATAAAAGGAAGTTAATAAAGCTAAATAATAGGAAAGAAAATAATAGAATTATTTCCTCTTCCAAGAAGGTGTCTGGTCTTCTTCGTCTGTTGGTAGAAATCTGTTGATGCAGCTCCAAATATATTGATATAAACACCACAGTTTAATATCCATTTCTTACCATAATGTTCCATTTTCCCTACAGAAAGCTGAAATTCAGCTTTACAATCTCCAACCTTCCTGCAGAGCCGTTCCTGGATCCCAGCTTTATAACTTTTGCGTAAACACGTGTTGGAGAAGGTGAGAAACGCTGGGGATGAGTTGCAGTTACGCAACAGAAGTCTGCCTGGACGTCTCATTAAAGCATGTATTGCTTTTCTGAAGCCCGCCGCAGAACGAGCGCGTGGGCGGGAGGCCGCCGACCTGTGCAGCGGTGGAGACGCTCTAAATTTCTCCATCTGTTGTTTTTGTTGCTTCGCAGTTTGCAAACAGCTTCAGGAGTCGGTCACATTTTCCTTTACATACATTTATACGTTATACTGCTGCCATGGGACTGGTGGATTAAACATGCAAACTTCCACCACTGTGAAATGTTTCTGGTAAAAAATATCTGTAAAAATATAACAATGCCTTCCAGAATGTAAACTCATGTATAACCATTCAAACAAAGTGAGTTTGAACCTGTTTAACACATTTCTTTCAGCTGTCTCTTTATTCAGATTGCACACTTGAATTTGAAATATGTCAAATTAAGCATTTATGAGCTCTTCCTAGCCACCGAACCCCAGCACACCCCCAGTAAAACCCTGAGGCACCTTCTCTCTTCATTGATATCCTGCGTTTGTGCAACCTCCCTCCTCAAAACAGGCCCATGAAACCCCCTAAAAATCCCAAATTCAGGGGAAAAAATGCCTGCAGCCAAACCCACACACATGTACGTACTTTGGGGGTTTTGTCTGTGTGCTCATTGATCCTCCGAGCGGAGCAGCGGAGCAACGTGGGAGCTGGAATCAATGGAGCGAGAAATTAGCCCTTAATTAAGAAGTATTTGGATTCAACTCGCCCTGCGCCGCTGGAAGAGACACCTGTGTGCATACTAACCACAGCCCGGCACAGGAAGCCGCAGGATTCATGAGGAAGTACAGACTCCTAAATTAAAAGCCAAAAGATACAAGGAATCATTAGTCTGTGGATGTGTCGGTTATTGACTTTATGAGGCAGAATCTCTTAAAATGGAGTCCAGCAGGCAACATGGAGACGGACTGAAGGATAATCCAGAACCTCCAGCGACCCCCACCAGCATGGCTGGTCTACTCTGATGCCTCAGACAGCGAGTCAGATGATATCTGAGTTAGTTACTGTGTGTCACCAAAGTATTCACGCCCCTTTTTGGCTCATCACAGCCACAAACGTTACTGGGATTTATTGGGATTAGAGTGGTGTCCATCTCTCTGCCAGCTTTGCCCCATAGACACCGAACCTTTTGCTCACTCTTCCTCCTTGAATTACTTTGTCCAAGTCTTGCCATGGATTTTGGGTTGGACTTAGATCTGGGCTTTGACTAGGCCGTTCTAACACATGACCATGCTTTTATTGCAGCTCTTGCTGTATGTTTGAAGTCGCTGTCCAGCTGGACGGTGAGCCCTCGCCTCGGTCTTCAGTCTTTTAAAGATTTTCCTCCAGGTTCGTGTATTTAGCTTCGTCGTGTCCTCTGATGAAGAAAACTACCCCCACAGCAAGATGCTGCCACCACCATGTCTCACAGTGGGATTACTGTGCCTGTGGTGATGTTTAGGCCGGCCATAACGTCTCAGCTGAGAGGAAAACCTTCTCCCACACGTCTGGTGTCTTCTGCATGGTTTATGATACATTTTGTGTCTTTCTTCTTGTCGCTCTTCCATAAAGACCAGATTTTTGGAGCTCTTCTACCTGAGCTGTGGCTATCAGCAGCTCCTTCAGACCTGCCACAGACCTGTCGGCTGCTTCTCTAAATTATACTCTGTCAGTCCAGGTGGACGTCCATGTCCTGGTAGGTCTGCAGGTGGTCCATCCTCTCTGCAGGTCCACATGATGATCAGAGCTCTGGGATGTTGGTGTAGAACCTGACGCTGCTGTAAACTGGACCAGAACTTCCTCCCTGACCCGTCTGATGTGAACACTTGAAAAGAAAAGTTTCTGTTCCTCAGAGGATTGAGTCTGAGGGAGAAAATGGAAGAGGCAGAAAAAAGTGTAGAGGTAGAGGATGAAGGTGAGAGCGCAGCGGGAAGTGAGTCGACCATCAGATCTTTACCTCCACTCAGACATCACGCCGTAATCAGCAACCTGAGCTGCATCTCTTCTCACGCCACAGGGGGCAGAGGAGCTGGGGAAGCTGGGAAATAAGTGAGAAATGGTGAGACTGGGGGGGTTAGATGATTTAAGGCCTGCTGTCAGAGTTTCAGCTGAAATCACCCTCCAGGTGGATGTGACACAAAGGGAGACGTGACTCTTGAAAATCGAAGGGAAAACGTTCAAGCAGCAGGTTTGGATTGTGAATTTTTCTATATGTTCACATTTATGGGCGCTAACAGCTGCTTTCCTAAAGCCGTTGCTTGTGTCTCTCCATTCTGGCTTTGTGTCAACACACACCTGAGGTCACGCTGTGTTACATTAAAGACCTGCTGAGGATCAAATGATCATTTTATCTTGAAGCATAACGTATCCCACACTCTGGTTCTGGTTTCCTGAAAAAACGGGATATTTATGAATTCAAACAGGCATGTGCCCCTCAAAGGTTCTTCACATTTGAACTTCAAATGGGCCCAGAAGGGGCCGTTTGAAGCGTAAAGAACCGCCTCAGAGCCGTTCCGCTGATTCCTGCAGCCAACTCCCAACAAAGTTACCTGAAAGAAAAGAAAAGTTTTACATATTTCTAAAGTCAAACAAACTGGAAGAGATCATAGAATTCAAGGCTCCCAATGCATGTTACAGGGCCATAAGTTGATTTAATTGAATTGAGTTTATTTACAAAGTGCCAATTCACAATGCATGTCATCTCAAGGCTCTTTCCAGCCTGCAGACAGGTTGGTCCAAAGTTTACTCTAAGCCTAGCAGGTTGCATCCAGTCATTGATCTGCAGCATCACTCCTCCTGGATGAACATGGAGTGTGCTGGATGCTTCTATCACCACCAACAAGTGTTAGTATTGTTTTTTTCATAATGTACATTTATTGATTCCAGATTACACTGTGTGTATATATGAGTTAAGCTCTGTCATGGTTCAGTTTTGGCCTGGCTATCTCCCTCTATTATTTTCCAGCACCTCCTCCTCCACTCTGGGAAGGTTATGCTTGGAATCAGTGAGGAACAAAACCTCTGACGGGATTAGCTAAAACCAGGAGACACTGCTTTTTGTCTTTGGAGCAGACAGCAGGAAACGGGTTTCCTTCAGCAGCAGGTTACCGAAGAGAAGCTCTGTTAAATCCTTTCAGACCAGGGGTCACCAACATGTGGTGCCCACGGGCCACAATCCACCACCAAAACGTTTAAGTTTAATCACATTTGTATTTATATAGATTTAAAAATGACAATATTGATAACAAAGCATGAAAAATGTATTTATTTTACATAAAGCTAAGGTGAACTCTGACTCTCCTAGTTCAAAGGTCAGTGCTGGTAGCCCTTCATATGGCACACCACCAATGAAGTAGCTCTTAGTTACTAAAAGGTTGGTGACCCCTGTTTTAGACTCAAACTTTCTTAAACTAAATTCTGATAAAACAGAAATTCCTCTAACTGGTACCAATTCGACCCGCTCTAAAGCCCAGAATGTTTCTTTAACTATTAACAGTTCCTCAGTCTCCCGTCTCTCCAGGTAAAAAGTCTCGCTGTCATCTTCAACAGCACTTTCTCCTTTCAGTCCCACATTAACAACATTACTCGCTCTGCTCATTTCCACCTTCACTCCATAAACCCTCAGTCCTTCCCTCAGTCCCCACTCCTCCTCTGTCCTCGTTCATAGCCTGGTCACCTCCTGTCTGTACTGTGACTCTCACAGAAAACCCTCAATAAACTTCCGTTGGTTCAGAATTAAGCTGCCCGTATCATCACCTTAACCTCTGACCTCCTCTTTCCAACACATAACCCCTCTTCTACAACAGCTACACTGGCTTCCTATCCAATTCAGGATCCAATTTAAGTCACTCCTCCTTAATTCAAGGCCTTCCATAACCTTGCCCCTCCTTTTTTGTGCCAACCTCTCCATATTCACACCCGCCTCTCGCTCTCTCAGGTCTTCCTCTTCCGTTCGTCCCCTCTATCCGCCTCCAGCTTCTTCCTATTCTGCCCCCCAGCTCTGAAATCTGCCGCCTCCTGATATCCGCAGTGCTGACTCCCTCCCACATTTTAAAAGTCGCCTCAAAACGTACATTTTTAAAGCTGCCTGCTCGCTATAAATGTTTTATTTTGTATTTGTTTTAGATTATTGATGCTTTGTTGTTGTATTGGTTTTAATTTTGTAGTGTCCTTAATAAAATGCATTATTATTATTATTATTATTATTATTATTATTATTATTATTATTATCACCACCTGTCAGCAGAGTTGGACACCAGCTACGGCTCCACAGAGCCTTTTTCTTCACAGCCAGGCTATAAAAAACAAACACTTTTTGTCTCCAGGACTGGACTCTGATTCACACCGGCAGCTTCCAGGTGCTTCTGGTGCTTTTTTCTGCTCCAGCCCCTTCATTGGGCCCTCTGGCTGTAATTTCCCAGACACCCCGGAGGACGGCGCAGAAAGACGGAGCAAACAGGGAGAGGACAGCCTTCTGGGAGGTGTGACTGTTTAATGAGACGGATCTAATCTGGCAGGCAGCAGAACCTGGCAGCAAAGTGTGGACAGAGAGCAAACACTCAAATCTGGACCATCAGCGAAGACCCGGACTGTAAACCGTCCCAGTCGAGATTTGGAGACACGCCTGCGTCTTTATACAGTCGTTTCATGGTGGGAGAGAGAGAGAAGATCCAGGTTTAGGAAAAGCAGATGCACCGCCATAGCAAAAATATTCTTGATTTGCAATATTTAGATTTTTATCAGCTGTAGTTGTTTTTGGTGAAATAAAACTGAGGTGCAACCACTTTGTGTTGGTCTGTCACAGGGAACCCTCACATGAACAGGGGTGTGAATACTTTTGCGAGGCTCTGTGTTTCCAATAACTTTCTTTTGAAGGTTTACTTTAAATGTTCTTAGCTACTTGGTTTAAATCATATTTAAGTATATTACTTTACATTTAATTTCAATTCAATTTTATTTATATAGCACTAATTCATGAAACATGTCATCTCAAGGCTCTTTCCAAAGTCAGACTCCATCAGATCCTCCAGGTTGGTCAGAAAGTTTCCTCTCTAAGGAAACCCAGCAGGTTGCATCAAGTCTCTCCAAGCAGCATTCACTCCTCCTGAAAGAGCGTAGAGCCACAGTGGACAGTCGTCTGCATTGTTGATGGCTTTGCAGCAATCCCTCATACTGAGCATGCATGAAGCGACAGTGGAGAGGAAAACTCCCCTTTAACAGGGAGGAGAACCTCCAGCAGAACCAGAACCAGGCTCAGTGTGAACGCTCATCTGCCTCGACCCACTGGGGTTTAGAGAAGACAGAGCAGAGACACAGAAAGCACAGAAGCTCACATTGACCCAGGAGTACTTGTTAGATGGTAATGTAGTTAATTTAATGTGATTGTATTGCAGAGTGTATTTGATTCCCCTTTGGTATCTATAAAGTGTTTTCGAACTGAATGGGGAAAGCAAAGTTCACCTGGTTGCAACATGATCCTCACGCCAGCGTCACGTCTCAGAGCTGAAGGCATCTCAGCGGCTTTTCAACAAATGCGACTAGAAATGTTTTGGTGGACCCACTTTTATTTGAGTATTTCCTGAAACATCAGAGTTTGAAGGTTTGTTTGATCGACTGCTTCAGGATGAAGTTTCTCGACATCCGGCTCTTCTTCACAGATGTCTTCTCTGTCACCTTCCACCGCTGAATCTTCCTCACCAATCCATTGACTGAGATTTTCAGGGAATAAAACGCCACATTTCATGGACGACACTTAACGGAGCTCGTTGAGACGCATTGAGATACTTACGTACTCGGGTCTTCTCTGACTAGGACCTGGCTGGAGCTTTCTGGAGGGACTGTGACCCAGTTGTTTATGAGGACGGGAGGCAGGCCGCGGCTCCTACTCCTGGTTGAGCGTTGGAAGCCGGCCTCTTGTTGACGTTCCTCAGCTTGGTGCGTGCTGCTCCTCAGGGAGGCGGAGGATTCGCAGGTCAGTACCGCCGGTCCAACATCGAGGAACAGCTTCTTCGCGGTGCCATATGGCTCTTCTTCTGGCTCGGGTTGGCCGTCAGACATCGTCTCCTGGTTCCTCCCTTTCGGACGCGAGCTCCCAGTGTCTGCTGCAGATTTTGGTTTAAATCCGTACGGAATCCAAACAACAGAACTTTTTAAAAAATGCAACAGAATCCACGCAGCATCGCACAGGCCATTTGTGGCCCTGAACTGGTTTTGTGGGGCCCTCTGACTAAAGTTCAAGAAGAATACAAACTCTGAGATAATGAGGGATTACGTCTTCTTGTTGTGTGTAATCTGCATTTTGAGTCGGTGTCAAATGTTTCATTATTGTAACACATGGTGACACAAAGTAAAGATTACTGATTTTTACAGACAAATTGAAATTGTCTTACAAACGAAGACATTTAGCAACAACCATTTTTTTCTTTTAACACCCCAACTTTTTGCCTTTAATTTCATATTAAATAGAAGCACATCTTCACACTTTTATTCAAAAGAAGACTTTGCTGCACCCAAATCTGCCTTCTGTTGATTTAATAAACTTGGCTAAGTAAAGCAAGTGTCTTTTTAAAGTAAGAGTCATTACATCCCTGTTCTTATTGATGAGAATAGATTCATTTATTTTTTTATTTTTTTGATCAAACCCAAAAGATTTTGCAAACTGCAACTTTTTCTCCTAATAAGGCAATAATGCAGAACCCCTCTGAAGATTTGGATCCACCAGAATTTATAAATCACCGCAAAACAAAAAAAAACAAATCATTCAATTAAAATATTGCATGCTTTAAAAAAACAAATTCACCATATAATCTTTTGTGATTTTTGTTTTCCATAGAATCATGTTTGTTTTGTAATACTTTTGACCAGGTGACAGGAAGTTTGGATGCCACTGCTTAATTTATCTCAGACAAACCAGAAAGAGTTTAAAATGTAACATTTTTAGCAGATAAAATGGAAATGTATAAAGATTATTTATCATCCTGGTATTTAAAAATATCTGGCAAAAATGTGAAGATGAATGTTTTTTATTTTTTTATTTTGGTCTTCTGATGATTAATTGAAACTTTTTTACAGCCCAGAATAATTATACAACACACACAGCACTTATTTTAAAAAAACAACAACATCTGCGAGCGAAAGTCTGATGCAAACATACGCCCACACCAATTTAAATCTCTCTTATCAACTTGGACTTTAAGCGCACATTTTCTTCAGCCATCAACAAGCTTCTGGTCTCTGTGGAAGCAGTTAGTCAGAAAGGGGGATACAATTGTTATCTAGGACTCCAGTGAACTCAAATAAATTTCATTTTGTTTATATGGCGCCAATTCTCTACACTAGTCCCCCATGCTTTTTATTCTATCAAATCATCCAGACAGATTGGTTTAAAGTTTCCTATCAAAGGAAACCCAGCAGATATTATCGAATTATCGACTTGCAGCATTCACTCCTCCTGAAAGAGCGTAGAGCCACAGTGGACAGTCGTCTGCATTGCTGATGGCTTTGCAGCAATCCCTCATACTTAGCATGCATGTTGTGAAAGCTCCCCTTTAACAGAAAGAAACCTCCAGGAGAACCAGAACCATCTGCCACAACTGACTGGGGGTTTAAGGAGTAGAGACACAAAGCCCAGAAGCCCTGATCCAGGAGTACCTTCTGTGAGAAGGTGAAGTAGGCCGAAGAACACCAAATTACCCCAAACAGGGTCATACGCATCCTGTCCAACCGACCTGTGCTCGGCTATCCTGATTTTGACCTTCTGTTCGTGCTTCACACATATGTGTCAAGTCCAGTTTATTTGATTAGCATTTCAGCAGCAGAGCGGTTCAAAGAGCTTTACATCATGAAAACATAAAAACATCATAAACACATAAAACAGTCACTGGTTGTGAGACCAGTAACAAACATTAAATTGTATCAGGTGAAAACATCAGATATGTTCCTGTTATTATGGCTGAAAGTAGCTCTAAACAGGAGGTTTACAGTCTGGATTTAAAGGAACTCAGAGTTTCTGTTTATTTGCAGTTTTCTGGAAGTTTGTTCCAGATTTGTGGAGCGTAGAAGCTAAATGCTGCTTCTCTGTGTTTGGTTCTGGTTCTGCAGAGTAGACCAGAATCAAAAGATCAGAGAGGTCTGGAGGGTTGATACAGCAACAACAGGTCTTTAATATATTTAGGTGCTAAGGCGTTCAGTGATGTATAAACTAACAGAAGTATTTTAAAGGTGCATAGCTGCGTTATTTGACTTTTTAATATTTATACGTCAGCAGCTCACTCTGGTTGCATATGTTACAGGTCCTGAGTATCAGGACTCCAGCAACAGTGAATGCGCAATCTGAGAAATAAAAACAGCAATGAATCAATGATGCTTCGCATTCGGAATCCAGATTACGTCTCATTTATTAAACAAGTAAACAGGTCATAGTGTACAGCATTGTGTGATCTCCCGTCTTTCACATAAATCAAAACATTATGATGACACAAATATAGTGCATCAAACAGCACTAGCATGTAAATGCATATTAACTGGGGCCAAGCATCAACGTGCACTGTTTACCTCTTTCACTAACCGTCTCAAAATAATATCAACCGATTATTTTACAAAGAAAAGCATTTCAACATTTATAACCGGGATTTACGAAATCTCGCGATATTTCCAATACAAACATAACAAGTCTCGCGAGACGTCGCCAACGTGGCATTAGCATTTTGCTAATCGAGACTCTCGGCAGATAAAGCTTAAAAGCATTAAATGTAAATATACATATCAGCTGTATCAGTACAATCTACTACAACAGGATATAATAAGTTCACAGAATAAGTTTGGAGTGTTTTCACCAAGTACATACCTGAGAAATAAAAACAGCAATGAATCAATGATGCTTCACATTCGGAATCCAGATTACGTCTGACGCGAACAGGAAGTCCGTCATCTAAACCAACCCGGAAACCGTGTCCCCCGATCAAAGATTTCCTCTTACTACTGTTACATTTTTAGAAATATTCCTCAGGAAAGTGCAAAATATGGCAACCAGCTATGCCAAAATATAACAGAAAATTATTTTGTTTCTACAAAATAAATATATAAAAAAAACAAATACATAATAACAACCAAAAACATGGGGTGACATTTTTAGGTGCACCACATACTCCCCAACATAAAAGGTGGCTCTCGACATGAAAAAGTCGGAGTTACCATTCTCAAAGCAATAAACAATTGACTATTTACAAAACAATCTAATACTCTATGCCTTTAAGGCACATTTCTCAGTACACAAAATTTGCAGGCACTGTATAAGGCACTTTCATTGCATAAGGCACAGTCTGATGAGGGATGTAGGGATGTCCTGGCACTGGTTGCATTACCCACACTGGAAGAGCTTGTAACCCACACAGTCCAACCTGACCAACAGCGGTTTGCGGCTGATAAGAGGGCTGACCCATTGTGTGGTAAGTGAGTGTTTGAGGTGGTCTCCTTGTCCGTGCTGACCTCCTCAGGGACCCCTCCAGAGTTGGTACATGCTCCTCCTGCTCAGTGTCAATTTCAAGTTCTTGTCCTCTCTGTTCATCGTCACTTTCAGAGTTTGGGGCAAATCCATTCCCATTTGAATATGGATACTCCATCACCATGTCCAGGGTGTGGCGGTGAGTGCCAACCTTGGTCCATAGTTGTGAGAACTCGATCTGGTGCTGGATGAGTTTGAGCGACTTCTTCCTGTGGCCTGGTTGTTACTGGGACTCTGAGCCAATAACGTGTCCCCGAGTCACTTTCCAAATCCGAGGTGTCACTTTCCACATTACTCTGGCCGATCCTGACTCTTGCCTTGGTTTTCATGTGTGCTTTACCCCTTCCGTGGTCCACAGTTACAGGTAGGTCGTTCACCAGGTGTAGGAGGTTTCTGTGGAGAACCCTGGTTTTCTGCGCATTGTTCTCAGGATAAACCTTGTATATGGGACTGTCATTAACCTGCTCCTTGACGATGTACACTGTCTGTTCCCAATATGACCTGAGCTTTCCAGGCCCACCTCTTTCTCCAAGGTTGCGAACTAACACTCTGTCGCCGGGCTCTAAGACAACTCCTCTCACGTGTTGGTCATAACATCTTTTCCCACGAGCACTTGATTTCTGACTGTTGTCGGTAGCAATGCGATAAGCTTCTTTCATCCGCTTTGCCCACTTTTGCATGTATCCATGAGGCGTTTCACTCTCTTTCTCAGTATCAAGTCCAAACAGGAGGTCCACCGGTAAACGAGGGTGCCGTCCAAACATCAGGAAATGTGGAGAAAACCCTGTGGCCTCATGTCTTGTGCAATTATATGCATGAATAACTTGGGGCAAAAAGTCTTTCCAGTTATTCTTTTTCGTTTCCTCAAGAGTTCTCAGCATTTGCAGTAAAGTGCGGTTAAATCGCTCAGCTAGGTTTCCCTGTGGGTGGTACGGTGTGGTACGGGAATGGGAGACACCTGACAGTTGTTGTAGACCCCTGAACAGTGAGTTCTCGAATTCACGGCCCTGGTCATGGTGCAGCCTAGCGGGATAACCAAAGCGAGGAATGAAGTTACTGTACAGTCTCTCTGCAGCAGTCTTTGCTGACTTATTCCTGGTTGGCCACGCCTGCGCAAAGCGGGTAAAGTGGTCAACTGCGACAAGGATGTATTCATAACCACCGTGGCTCTTTTCCAAGTGCATATAGTCAATAGACACTAGCTCCATGGGTGCACTAGAACTGATGCTCCCCATGGGTGCCCTCACATGTACAGCAGGTTTCTTCTGTTTTATACAGGGTAATCGTCTGGTTACATAAGCTTCAATGTCTTTTTTCATAAAGGGCCAGTAGAAGCGGTCCCTGGCTAGGCTAACAACTCTTTCGACTCCGAGGTGACCCATATCATTGTGAAGGTGTTTGAGCACCAAAGGCCTGTACTCTGCAGGAAGGACGAGCTGTCGTCTGCCCCCAGCTTCCCTGTATAGTAGGTCATTCTCAACTTTCAGCTTTCCCCACTCACGCATAAGCCTCCTCACTAACCCATCAGCCTCTTGCCGATCTCTGTCAGTTAGTGTTGTTTTTGTTCCCTTTAGCCTGAGTAGTTCTTTTGTTGTACCATCGTGTCTCTGTGCTCTTACTAGCTCTTGGTGACTGATGCTAGGTAAGGCTGATTTGTCTGCTCCATTGTCCTGAGCCAGATTTAAAGCAGCTACATAGGCAACGTCACTTTTCTTTGCTGCCTCGCTCCCTTCCCATGTTGCACAAACAATGTCTCGGCTAAGCTCCTCGGTACACTCCCCAACGTAACTATCAATATCCAGAGGGAGACGTGACAGAGTGTCAGCATCGATATTGACCCTACCAGGCCGGTACTTGATGTTAAATCTGAAATCTGCAAGCTCTCCTACCCACCTGTGTCCTGTGGCATTCAGCTTTGCAGTGCTCATTACATACGTCAAAGGATTATTGTCTGTGTACACAGTGAACTCTGGGGCATAAAACAAATAATCCCTGAACTTTTCGCATATGGCCCACTTAAGAGCCAAGAACTCTAGTTTACCAGAATGTAAGCAGTAGTTCTTTTCTGCAGGTGTCAGGGTTCTTGAACCGTAGGCGATGACCCTTAGTTTTCCACCCTGCCTCTGATATAACACAGCCCCGAGCCCTTTCTCACACGCGTCAGTGTGTAGGCTAAATGGCAGTTCGAAGTTGGGATACGCAAGCACAGGTGGATCAGATAGAGTGTCAATGAGTTGTCTAAGGATGTGGCTGTGTTCACCTGTCCAACAGATAGGAGTCTTGGACGGCAGCTGAGCACTTCTGCCTCTCTTGGACTTGCTCTGTGTTTTTTCAGGCCCCCCCTTGACTTGAAGGAGACTGTACAAAGGTTTGGCGATTCTGGAGAAATCTTGAATGTAGGCTCGATAGTAACTGAGAAATCCAAGCAGTTTCCGTAACTCACCCACATTTGTTGGTTCCTTCTGACTGAGTGTCTTGACGGCTTCATAATCCTTTGGATCGATCCGGACTCCAGTCTCTGAGACCAGCCTACCCACATATCTGACCTCTGCTTTGAACAGCTCGCATTTGGTTGGGCGGAGTTTAACTCCATGTTGTTGCAGAGCTCGAAGGACTTTACGCACCACCTCCACATGTTCAGTAAAGCTTTTTGAATAACAGAGGATGTCATCCAAATAAGGGATACAGCAGTCATCACGTAGTGCGTTTAGCATCTCTTCCATGCTGCGTTGGAAGGCAGCAGGGGCATTACTGAGGCCAAAGGGGATTCTTACCCACTCATAGAGTCCCCAGGGTGAGATGAAGGCAGTCATGTGACGGGATCCCTCAGCCATGTACCCCTGGTGGTAAGCTTTCCCTTGGTCGAGAATGCTGAACCAGCTGTGGCCGCCCAGGGTATCCAGAAGATCTTGGATGCGTGGCAGTGGATGCCTGTCAGGCACGGTTTTCTGGTTTAAAAGTCTATAATCGATACAAAGTCTCAGTGTGCCATCCCGTTTCCTCACACATACTACAGGCGCAGAAAAGGGTGACTTTGATTTGACTATCCAACCTTTAGCAAGCAAGTCTTGGATGTATTCTTTCACCTCTTTGTATAACGGCTTGGGGATGGATGTGTATGTGCGTTGAACTGGAATATCATCTTTCAGCTTGATGGTCATGTTCAAACTTGTAATATTCCCAATGTCACAATCATCTCGAGCGAAGGCATTTGATTCATCAAACAACATTTGCTTTACCTCTGTTTGTTGCTCTGGTGTTAGGTGGCTGATGTCCACTGGGGGATGCCAGCGAGCGGTGTTGGGCAACTCCTGGTCGTGGCTGACCTCGGACACTGGGCCAACACTACAGGTGGAGACTGGTGCTGTTTCGGCAGGGTCGTTAGGATTGTCTGTCTCGACGATTTTTGCAATTGGCTCGATCAAACCCAAAACTGTTGAGCTAGCTAGAGTCACAGTTTGGCTGGAATAGTTTGATACAGGTACTTTGACATATGGCCTGTCGGTCTTCTCTATCTGTAAAAGTCCTGCTCCTATGCTGAGTTTTTCTAGGCAGACATCGAGTCCAGGTTCAAACAACAAAAGTGACTCTGTAGAGCTGATACTTACTTTGGGACTTACTTTGGGACCCTACACTTGATGTAAGCCACCTGACTAGGGTGAATCGTGCCCCCTTTAAAGCCCACTTTTATAGTAGCTGACTCAATTACAGGACGTTTTTGGGTCTGGATGAAACTCACTAGAGTGCTCACAGCCGTAATGTCTATCCCCATAGCCCTGCCAATGAGTTCGATAAGTTTGTTGTTCCCCCCATTATCTTTAATGAATTCATGAATCACATTAAAGCCTACTATGGGTTTCTCAATCCTGAGGCGACTCACAAGGAAAGGTACACGTATAGACAGGTCTGGGTCATTATTGCCCTCTAGATTGACTACAATCTCCACCCACCCATCATAAGATACTGAATCTCCTGTGACTGCTTTCACATTAAGGTCATCATCCATTAGTTCACTTAAGGGCCTAACCTGTTGCCCAGGCAGGTACCTATTTAGCCATGCATGATCTAGAAGACTTACCCCAGCTCCGGTGTCTAATACCACTGTTACTAGGTAACCTGCCATCATACATTTGAGAAGGGATTGGCGGCCAACCAAAGGAGCAACTTGGCCACGGAGTGTCTCTTTGTCAACAGTTTCTTGTGTGTTTGTGCCACTCTCCTCTCTGTAACTTTTGGTTTTGGACATTTTCTTTGTGTGGGACTGCTGAGATCCGCCGATCAGAGGTGGTCCCTCTGCCCTGATCGTCTCCAGTTTCCCGACGGTTTGGTCTTTTTTAGGCACCCGACAGAACGATGCCCTTCCTCTCCGCAAGTAAAGCAGTGATTACAGTTTGGATTGGCCTGGGAAGCACAACTCTGACAGCTCTTTCTTTCCCTTGGTAGCTTCTTTTCATGTTGAGATTTGGCATTCACCTGCTCCGGTGCTGAAACTAGTGAGGTCATGGCCTTCAGGCTTTCCATAGCCTTTGTCAGCGCCTCCACTTGGGCACTGAGTCTTTGGAGTGTGGAGTCATTGTTCATCAGGCTTACATTCACACTGTCTTTTGTTTTCTCCTTTGACTCAGTGTTTGTTGCATGGGCTTGACTCACCTTCAGGGTGGGATGTCGGCCAAGTCTGCGCTTCCGCTCACTTTCTTCCGTTGTGGTTTTTATTACTTGACGGAGAAGTGCTTCATCACTGACCATGGGGTCACTTAGCAGGATCTTGAGGTCTCGCCGAACACTCTCATACTTCTCGCCTATGCCCTGACAGATGGTGTTGAGAAAAATGCACTGGATTGTGGATGGATCATACCTGACAACTGAGTCTGGTTGTCTGAGTGAAAACAGGATCTTTTGCTTCAGTCCAATCATTTTGTACAAGAACTGCTGCGGTGTCTCACTCTCATGCTGCTTAGCGCACATCAAATCTTGGAAAAGCTGTGTGGTATTTTTTTCACCCAGGTGAGACTGCAGAAAACTTTTAAGTTCAGACACTGTGAGATCCTCTTTTATGGTTAACATATCTCTGACGTTACCTGGCTTAATAGAACGTAGCACTCCTCTAATAACCTCATTTGGAGTGTGATTCTCCCTGAGACCCTCGTCCATCTGCTTACAGATGCTGTTATAACTCATTTCTGATGTTGTGTCACTTATCATTCCCCCATGCACTTTGAATTCTTTGCGGGACAGCAGTGGCAGATCTCTCATGGCAATCATACTCTCACCAGCATGACTTGGAACGTCCTCCGGATGAGGGACAGTGTGTCGGGGTGAACACCACTGTTGAGGCATTGGGAATGATGCCCCTCTTGCAGGTGGTGGATGTGGTGCCTGAGTTTGCTGCTGGCTGAGGGATTGGCTGGTACGAGAGGGTAATGAACTCAGTCTCTCTGGGTCTGGTTCAGCTGCAGTCGCCACAGTTTGGTTTGACTGAGACTGAATATTATCATAATGGGCCAGTAATGTCTGTAAATTTGGGTCAGAGTTCTCTTGTGGCTGAAACAGGTGAACAGCTTGCCCACTAGTACTTGCTTCAGGTTCGAAGGACACTGAACTGTGGCCTCGACCCATCAGGGCCCCGTCTATAATGCATTCAAGCCGTTTTAGCAATGGTAAGCCCTGGTCCTCCCGGTCCAAGATTGTTGGACATGTCAGATAGTTAGTCAAATACTCAACACAACTCTCTTCATCATCACGAATCAGCTGACTAGAATCCAGTCCTTCAACATCTCCAAGAGAAGTTGCAATGAGGTGAGCTTCACTACCACTTAGCTGGTGTAGCTTCTTTTTGATGCTCCAAAGTAACTGTTTTCTCTCGCCGGACGACATCTTTACTGGCTTTGGATGCTTGGGCCTGCAGTGCTGCACTCTCTAGGCTAGGACACCTTTCTCACCGGGAACTGGCCTCTCTGCTGCACACTGGGTCGCCCTGGCACCGAGTCCAGTCGCGAGCGGTCCTGACGTTCAATATCACTGGATCAGCGGCCACCTATGGACATTTGGCGTGCTGATCCCGGACGAGCCCCCACAATCTGTTACAGGTCCTGAGTATCAGGACTCCAGCAACAGTGAATGCGCAATCTGAGAAATAAAAACAGCAATGAATCAATGATGCTTCGCATTCGGAATCCAGATTACGTCTCATTTATTAAACAAGTAAACAGGTCATAGTGTACAGCATTGTGTGATCTCCCGTCTTTCACATAAATCAAAACATTATGATGACACAAATATAGTGCATCAAACAGCACTAGCATGTAAATGCATATTAACTGGGGCCAAGCATCAACATGCACTGTTTACCTCTTTCACTAACCGTCTCAAAATAATATCAACCGATTATTTTACAAAGAAAAGCATTTCAACATTTATAACCGGGATTTACGAAATCTCGCGATATTTCCAATACAAACATAACAAGTCTCGCGAGACGTCGCCAACGTGGCATTAGCATTTTGCTAATCGAGACTCTCGGCGGATAAAGCTTAAAAGCATTAAATGTAAATATACATATCAGCTGTATCAGTACAATCTACTACAACAGGATATAATAAGTTCACAGAATAAGTTTGGAGTGTTTTCACCAAGTACATACCTGAGAAATAAAAACAGCAATGAATCAATGATGCTTCGCATTCGGAATCCAGATTACGTCTGACGCGAACAGGAAGTCCGTCATCTAAACCAACCCGGAAACCGCGTCCCCCGATCAAAGATTTCCTCTTACTACTGTTACATTTTTAGAAATATTCCTCAGGAAAGTGCAAAATATGGCAACCAGCTATGCCAAAATATAACAGAAAATTATTTTGTTTCTACAAAATAAATATATAAAAAAACAAATACATAACAACCAAAAACATGGGGTGACATTTTTAGGTGCACCACACATACAAAGTTTTTATGAAAGATTCTCATGTCCTGCTGGTGTATTTATTGTTATTTTGGTGTTTATGCTTTGCTTTTGCTCAATTACTTAGTAAATAAAGCCTTTCATGTTTCTTTATAATAACAGAGGAAGTGCCTACTCCTCATGCGCAGCAGGGGTTAAAATAAGGAAGCGGCTAACGGCTATTAGCATCTCCCAGCAAAACAATGAAGAAAGGTCCAAGATCCAGTGAAAAAAGCGCAAAAAATCTGATTCCAAGAGGTAAAAGCCTGGAATGTCTCTGGGAATCCAGTCTGAACGTTGGTGTTCACTGAAGCGGACGCTAAACCTGCCGAGTCTCAGATGTGACGCAGAGTTGACTGACGTGAGTAAATGTTCTGATATGAGGCTCTTAAAGCTGCTGTAGATCGGTTTATTTAATTAATAACTGTTGGTCTTTGATCACGCCGAGCTGCAGCTTTACTATGGACATTGCAGAGGGTGGGCTCAGTCCGGCATTATTTAATACTGATTTATTAATTAAGCAAACTGGCTTTATGATAGTTCTGCGATACTGTGGCTAGCAGTGACGTGCGGTAGGGTTCATAGCTGGTGAGGCACTGACGTCATCAGAGTCAGATTTATAAATATATACACTCTACAGAGTAGACTCATTGCAAAGTGCTGAAGGAGACTGATTGAGTCAAATAAATTCACCAAGATACATGGAAAAATATTGATTCTTTGATGAAAAAAATTCTAAATTACTTGTCATTTGATTGGTAACAGTTTATGAGTTATGATGGATTTCTGCATTTATAACACAGTCAAAAACCCACATTACGCACATTTCATTACAAAAACAAAACGTGAATAATTATCGCTGTCTTACCTCTACTTATAAATGAAGTCCATGCGGCGCTCTTTCTGCACAAAAATATCGGTCACTTTCTGGTAAAAGTTCTCTTTATCTTCTTCAGTTTTAAAAGTCTCTCAGTCTCAATGGAGCTCACTGCCAGGGAGGAAAGCCTTCCCTGATCAGTCCTGTTCCAGCTGTACGTTTTGAGTCTTTTTAGTGCTTCACTTGTTTAGCATAACTCGCTAATAAAACATCCATAACTTGCTGTGACTCTACAGTTTTAGGATCAGGAGCGATGCTCCTTGAGCGCCCCCTGCCTAGAGGCCAAGGAACTGCCGGTGTTCTGTCAGGTCAGCATACCCCGTCAGACCAGCATACCCATAATCAATACGCATGCGCGTGACGTCAGATTTTCGTACGGGGTATGTTAGGCTGACATGTAAGTGTCAGATCAGCACCTCAATGCGCGAGTATCCCTTTGGTTTTGTACGAAAAATACAATGTAAACTACCTCAACAGGCGTGTAATTCTTTTGTTATGTACAAAAAAATAATTAAATTACTTAATTTTTGTTTTTGTTTGAGTGGTATTGCGATCTGACGGCTTCTCCAATTGTTCGCAACTTTGTGCAGTAATACGCATGCGCAACCATGTTCGCGCGTGCGTAACACTATGGGTATGCTGGTCTGACGGGGTATGCTGACCTGATAGAACACCGGCCTCACCTACAACCAGTTCTTTGCCTTTTATGATCGCCCAGCAGCACGAAAACATGTTACCTGCACACAGTATGATGACCAACACACAATTCGTAATCCACATATATTAAATTATGGAAAATCAGTTCATAACTGTTTGAACAATTGAATTTATGATCTAGAGACAGGAAGATGCATCACAGAATGGAAGCCAGCGCAGTTAACATGGGATTGCGCAATCCCAGGGGAGGCCAAGCTTGCTGCGGCCTCACCGGCTTCGCTATCAAGCGCCACCAAGGATTTACATGGAAAATAGCGAAAAGTCTGCGATTTTAAATAGAATATGATCAAAAATGAAGAAACTAGATAAAAATCTAACCTTCTATTACAAATGACAGAGTGAATCACAATTTATATTATGTTATCATCATTATATATTTTCTTTCTTTCCATGATGACAAGTGAGGCCTGGCCTCACTTGCCTCCCCTGACTGCACGTCACTGCTGGATAGATGGCGCCACGTCTGTTTATATCTGGTCATCGCGCCTGGTGCTGGGTTTAAAAAAAAGAGCATCAAAACACTATAAAGATGGAGGTTTGGTATATATAACTTTATTTTATCATGATCAAACAGTTTTTAGTCTTTTTAATAAGCATGTAACGTTGCTATATACCTTTAAAGTCTATTATTTGTGTCAGAGAAAGAGCTGGACACCATGTTGAAGCTAAGGAAGAAAGCTCAGAAACGTTAACATCTACTGAACAAAATTGCAATCTTAAGCAATTGTGTGCTTATCTTTTGTGATATACCCTTCATGCTGTTTTTTCTCTTCTGCTGTACAGCGTAACTTTAAAATTGTGTTCTTTTCATACCATTTATTCTTGTGTGCAAGTCTGGTGTCTTCTGTCTACTTGCTTTTGCCACGCCTGAATTTCCCCATTGTGGAACAAACAATGTATTTTTATGTTATTCTATTCTACAACAGCTGTATTTGTGGGTGTATAATTAGGTGAGTTCTGAAAGCATTTCCCTGCTGTACATTTTATTTATGGTGTTCTCCCTGGGTTCTCTCCGGGTACTCCGGCTTCCTCCCACAGTCTAAAAAACATGACTGTTTGGTTAATTGGCTTCTCTGAATTGTCCTTAGGTGTGAGCGTGTGCGTAAATGGTTGTTTGTCTCTGTGTTGCCCTGTGACAGACTGGCGACCTGTCCAGGGTGTACCCCGCCTCTCACCCGGTGAATGCTGGAGATAGGCACCAGCACCCCCCGCGACCCCATGAGGGATTAAGCGGGTTAGAAAATGTATGGATGGATGGATGGTGTCAGAGTAAAAGTGAGTTGAATATAGTGGTTTATCATACATTTTTCCATATTTAATAATTTCAAAGTGTTGAGCTGTTTGCTTAAATTACCTGGAAAGGTTTTGAGTTATTTAAAATGCTGGCGGTCTGTGCTCTATAAACCCAAACTATTCCTTTTAGGAGGGAGGTTTGATGGGACCGAGAAGAGCATCACCTTGGGGACAATAAAACGTAGCTTCCCACAGCAAAGAGAGAAGGTTGTTGCCATGTTCTGACCATGACATCCACCTTGAGCTTTAAACATTAAATCAAAACAAGTATCTTGCTACTAAATGCTGCATTGTTTAATGTCATTTTACCAACAGGGATAAAATAGAAGATTCCTAACATGAAAACCTTTTAAGCAGCATGTCCTCTGCAGGTTCTGCCTGAACTCCTCCTCCAGGCCACGTTTCAGTGACTTCATCTGAACTCCAGCGCCATCTACTGGCGGAAAACAGAACCACAGGTAGATATGATGGAAGCAGCAGTGATTCGGGTCCTTGAAGAGAAAGGTGGCAGTAAAATCCTGTTTCTTTTTTTTACAACAAATCTTCAAAAATATGTCAGGTAAAACCCTGTTTGTCATGTTTTCAGGATATTATCCTGGAATGCGCAGCAGTTGTGGGGGGGTTTGGCTTCCTCCTAACATGGTGCCGTGCCTTATGGCCACACGTCTCACCTTTGGTCTCACCTGTCCAAACGACATGCTGCCAGAAGTGTCGTGCTTCTTTCAGATGCAAAGTTGAAAGGTCATGCAGCCATTCGGGTTTCAGACGTCCTCGGAGGAGGATCGGCAGCTGTCTTAAATGTAAAATAATGGACTCCAGCTAGTTTGGAAATGAACATTTAAGCTCTGTAGGACTGATGGACAGCAACAGCTGCTTCTCTAAAGTAATCGCTGATGTCTTTCCACCCTGACATTGTGCTAACACATACCTTTAAGCTCCAGAGCTGCTTTAATAGAGGTTCTCACACCGAAGATGATCAATTATTTAGGTGCATTTGATTAGCGGCAAATGGCTGGTGCTTAAATCCAGTGAGGGAAGCCATGCGTGTAACAATGTTAGAGGATAAATAAACCCACTTACTACCAAGAAGACTGTCAGAAATCTGCACTTTTGTCTTTATTGTCTTAGATTGTAATAAAACACACAAAGTGGCATAGTTAAATTAATACCCTGATAACAAAAGATGAGCTTGCAGCATACACATAAAAAACACAGAGATGGTTTCTCTGTTAGTAAACTACAAAAACTGTCCATATAAACAACATATAATACATTAAGATGCATACAAAAATCAGCAGATAAGAGATGCTCAGTATTTTCCTGTGGTTTGTACAAAATAATTCATCAGGTGGTTTACAGAAAACAAAACCAAGTTAATAAGTAGTCAAATTTAGATGTTAGATAAACCAGTGCATTAAGAATCTGCTTTTAGATGTCTTCTTGTTAAAACTACGCACAAGTGGCAAAGATTAAAAGTTTGATTATTGCTTGACATTCAGTTATGGCTAAAACTTGTTGATTATTTTTCAGAAAAACTGATAGTTTCTGTTTAAGAAATTTAAAATACAGCCATCAGGTGACTCTTCAGAGATCTTAGAGATCTCTATAGAGAGAATTCATGTTATGCAAATAAAACAACATATACCAAAATTAGATTTATTGCAATAAAACTGAAAACAAAAGAAAACAGCAGCAATCATCTGATATCAGTCTGCAAGAAAATGAGAGACATTTCCAGAAAACAAAAAGTGGAAATGGAACAATCTGCAGCTATCAAGAACCTGAATGGGAAAACGTTCTTCAGACGTGAATAGCAGTTCAGCTTTGACCCCGTACAGCAGTCGCATGCAAATATTTCGCTGCTCCGTTGATATGTTTAGCATGAGGTAACGCAGACGATCAGTAACTCTTAAGCCCAAAAGGTACCCATTTCAGAGATGACCCTCGCTTCTGCATAGACCTGATCCGATCTTTGATACGAGTGGACAGCTTTAAGCACGATCGCCCACATCTGGCAGTAAAATCAGAACCACACAGCTGGGTATCAGAGAAGCAACAAACATAAGCCACTACCAAAGTTTATTTAAAGTCCGTTTCCAAGACTATATTATTTCAAAGTCTCCGTAGTCGCATTTCTCTAAAGTTTCTTAATACAAAAATCTTGATAACTTTAATGACGTACGCTTATGGATCCAATAAGGACAATTGATTTATGACTTCTCTGAGATTAGCTCAAAACCACTCAATATTTTAATCCATAAAAATCTGCAGCAGGAAAACACCTGACTGTCTGACTGCAGACTCTCAACTGGTAAAAGGCCAATTAAGAGCCTAAAAGCTGTGTGATATAACTATACAACTGACAGATATATCGCCACACTGGATGCAGTCGGCTCCATTACCAATTAAAACAAGCACCACACTATGGAAACAATTCACTTAGCCTCTGGGTGGTAAATTACACATATATATATTGTCAGTTTGTGCAATTTTAATACCAATATGAACTGTTTGGAATGCATCATTTGTTGGGTTGATATACTCCAAGCGTCAGGAATTACTTTGCATGTCAATATTATATTCAGTCTGTTTGGCCAGAGTGAGAAGAGAAGGGAGGAAGATGGGGATATTGGGCAACAGATGTCGTCATCATCACATGTTTTTCTAAAATTGTACAGCCATATTAAGCATTGTGGTAATTACTGATCAGTATAAAATTCACCAGAGGTCCAGATTGGACGTCTATCAACTTATGTTCTGTCTTATTGAGTTTAAAGTCTCCTAATAATGTATTGTAGTCCTTTTCAGCGTATCAGACTACAAATGACGGCATAAAATGGCGGGATTGTAGCTGATAATATTTTTAAACCACCACTGCTAAACAACAACAACTAGCAAAATATTTTACAAGCTTTTATGTGAGCTATATCAATTGTATTGCAGTTAATAACACACAAATCAGCTAATTAAATTGTAACGATGCCAGCATGCTGTCTACAAATGCTAACAGCAATCATTTTGGTTTTTGTTTAAAACAGGCACATAGTTAGTCTTTATAAAGATATCTGTGTGTACCCAATATCCATTTAACTCAGGATTTTCAGTTTACTATCACTTATAATAAATAAAAGCTGCAAACAAAATCCAGGCATCAAAATTGGTATTTTTCTTCTATTAGCAAGGAGCCAAAAGCTAACTTAGCCCAACTCTGTTTTTTGTGGTCTGAATTAGCAGTAGCTACATCCTTAGCTGTGTGATTTACCGAGAGTGTCTTTGTGCTTTATTTATACATTTCAAAGTTTTAACAAGTTATTGGTAAGAAAAAAATATGTACAGAAATGCAATAGCAGTTTAGGTGACTGTTTAGCTTAGCTGTGTCCTAGCAGGCTAGGCTAGACAAAGTCAGGTGTTCTCAGACAACTTAGCCAAAACCACGACAACAGAGAACAAAGAAATGTTTAGACAGCGTTGTTCTGAGTTTATATGAAGTCGTTGCAGCTAATGACAATTAAAGTTAACCATTATTGTTTTAAAGACATCACAATCATTGTTTTCATAAACCAACTTGGTCCAAATCATTTAACTATAATTAAATACAAAAAAAGAGAAAATGCTGTAAATAAACCCAGGCATCTAAACGTGAGTTATCCTTACTTTTAGTACAAAGCGCGAAGCTAACTTGTTTTAGCTAGCTGTCTATTGCTAGCTAAAACAAGTTATTTTAGCAGCAAATTGTCATCTGTGTAAAAGAACATGTCTTTTTACTTGTTTGACTCCCTTACATCTCTTAAGTTTTAATTTTTATTTAGAGAAAACAGTATTTATCTTTTTTTTTACCAATTACCAACTTATCTTATAATTTATTCCATTAAAAATCCACTTCCTTCTATTTCAATCTCTTTATCGGTCACACCTTGGCCATTGGAGTACTGCTGCACAATGTTGTAGTCAACATAATGTTCACCACAGCTTCTCCAAAACCTTTCACGTCAGTCAGATGAGCAAAAAGTGAATCTGCTATCATCTGTGAAAAGAACAGGCCGTCAGGGCCGAACCTGTCAGTTCTGGTGTTCTCTGGCTAACGCCAGTCGTGCTCCGTGGTGCCGGGCTGTGAGCACAGGTCCCGCTAAAGGACGTCGGGTCCTCAGGCCACCATCATGAAGTCTGTTTTTAATTATTTGGTCAGAGACTTTTCCACCAATGGCCCGCTGGAGCTCACTTGTAAGGCTCCGGCAGTAATTATCCTGCTCAACCTTGCTGCTTCAACTGCTTTAAGGACCTCCCTGTCCAGCTTTCCTTGAGTAACTGTCAACTTGAATCACCTCCTTAATTTTGTAGGGGGAGACACAGCAAACCTTCTGGTGATGGCATGGATAGAGGTGCCATCCCGGTCGAGTTCGACTGCCTACACAACCTCTGCAGGTTCCAGGTATCACCTGCTGCCACCAGTGGTGGTCAAATGCAAAACTATACTGAAAAACAGTCCAAAGAAAAGAGGGATAAAATGTCTGTGGTCTCCACCTGCAGAACCATTCCTGCTTTGGGGGTTGAAACATTGTTGCCCCTGTAGTGCCCCTGTTAATTTAATTATCACCAGAAAAAGCTGACACTGACCAACGACCTCCGCTGCTAACGAACCAGTTCAATATGCCAGACGTTTGAGTGACTTGACGTAATGCTCCGGTTAAAAAGCGTCCCTCACATTTTCTTTGAGCAGTGTACTTATACCAGCCTGTCTGTCTCCAACCTTACATCTTCCATTCCTCCCTATCCTAAAGCTCAGTTTGAACTTCAGCAAGTCATCTTCACCTTGTCTAGATGCCTAAATGCATTGAGTTGTAGCCAGTCGACTGGCTGAATGATAGTTACATCAGCACACAATTGAAGGGGTGTACCTAATAAAATGGCCGGGTAGTGTAGATGTGCAGTTATCGGCAGAGAGGTTTGGAGTAGTTTGAGCTTCATTAGCACAAGCCACAAATGCCAAACTCAAGATCACCAATTTATCTGGAGGAACATTTATTTATTCCATCAAAAAAAAAAATAAACTGACATATTTCAATCTGCTTCTATTGAAAATGTTTGACATGGGTGTGAGAAATTTAGGGCACAAGTCCGTCTGCTGTGGATATGCTGTGGATATTAATCAATTAATTAATAATATAATTTGTTACAACCAACAAACAGCTGCACCGTTATCTAATCTGGACAGGTTTTCATCTGTAACTGTATAAAAACGATCTGCCATAAGTTTAAACCTGATGCCATCAGGGCATCTGACATTAACATAGTAAGCTCTCCATCAATGGGGTTAGTTTAATATTATTTAGATTAATTGTTTCACATAAAAGTGGCTTATATGCTGTGGTTGCATACACACATTAGGCCAATAGATGCTCAGGCTATCTAGAACTCACCTGTGTGCGTCGTTAATAAGGTAGGTTCTCATCTTTTAATGACTTAGCTTGTATTTATAGGGAAAATGTCAAATTATTTTATATATAATTTGTGTATTGACAAATATTCACCAACTGGGCAATGTAAAATCATGTTTTATACTGATTTATTAAATCAGTTTGCAGATTGGTTAAAGTATGAATGCATCTAACAATGTTTCAAATATGTTAGAGATTCTTAATTTATTATCAGACATAACCGTTTGCGAGTTAATTAATGATGAGTAAAATATATCTGTACAGGTTATTGCTTTTATATATTGCTAGTTAATCTATTGCTCTGAGTGGAGAGCTGCTTTGTGTTTTTGCTTTAACAGAACAAATAAAGATGCGTGGATGAATTATAAATTAAAACATTTGTTAAATTTTAAAAGGAGTTGGAAGTAGTGATGTTGCACCTCAGTGTTTGTTCCAGCAGGTGGTGCTGCAGGTTTGCTGCTGGGTCTGATGGCTGTCTGCAGACTGACATGAAATAATTCAAAATTTTTGATTCAAGGATTTCCAAAAGATACCTTTAGTCTATGTTTAGCGCACAGACACAACCTTTTTCAACTCTTAAGCTGAATCTGGATGAAATGGCACAACCTATCCTGTCTGTGTCATTGTTGAGGCAAAGTTGTGCCTGGAGAGAAGCTCAAAGCTGAAAAACCGGACCTCTGGTCAGAACATGAGGCTTGGAGGTCACACTGAACTCAACACATGTCCCCCTAAAAAACAGAAGAACTGCTTTAAAGACCTACAAGGACATTTCAGAGCACTTCCTGCTTCCTTCTGCTGTCGAGCCTCATCAAGGCAGGACCCGGCACCGGCCCACACAACCCGGTTTAATCACCACAGTATCACCAACTGGCCTGACCTGAACCCCAGAGAGAACCAGCGTGAAGAGGAAGATGAGAGACACCAGAACCAACAATGCAGATAAGCTGAAGGCTGCTATCAGAGCCACCTGTGCCTCCTGAACACCTCAGCAGAACCACCGGCTGATCCCCTCCATGCCACGCCGCACTGATGCAGAACTTCATATGAAAGGAGGCGTGACCTAATGCTGAGTCCACATACTCCACTCTAGATGGACAGCATTGTATTTATGTATTAAAAATACTTTATTTTAATTTTCGGGGAAACTGAGTTTTATATATTTTCAACGTCTATAAGCCAGAATCATCAAAATTAACAGAAATAAAGAGGTCTTGAGTTGCTGAAATCAATAAAAATTTCCGTTGACATTATAATTCATTCACCTGGATGGTTGTGGAGAAAAACATTATTCAAAGATTATGTTGGCTGAAATACTGAGTATTTCTGGACACTGAGGATTTAACCGTGAACCCGGTTCAGTTTGGACATCAGCTGCGCAGCAGGACCTGCTCTGACGCTCCATCTATACATGAGATTATTGTGTCGGAGCCGCCGGGACGGATGCTGTACTATGAAAAACAATAAAGTACACATGTTTCATCCTTACCATACAGAGTATTTAGAAACTGACAAAACCTTTGATCCAACTTGGATCTTTTTTTTTTTACCTGAAAAAACTCCAGAGTGGATGTGAATGTTTATTGCTATATAATCACTGCAGCTTTGCAGCTTTTGCATCATCACTAAAGGTTTTTGTGGACTTACGCCTCACCTGTACATGTCCAAACTCAGTTTTTGCGTGAAAATCAGCAGAGAAACATAATACACAACACAAAATCTTAGAGATCATAAAACCTTGAATGATTTAAAATCTCTTTTAAAGACTCGTCTTTTTAACTTGGCATTTAATTCGAGTTGAGCAGAAATATCAGGCTGATTTTAATCATAGCTTTTTAGTTCATATCTTTTGATGATTTTAATTGCTCTTATTCCATTAGTTTTACTCTAGATGTCGTATTTTATTGCTTATTTTATGTTTTTATTACTTACAGCACCTGTACAGCACTTTGAATGTGAAAAGCACTCTATAAATACAGCTTGATTAGATACAACCCCTGGTAAACTCCTACTCTTTGTGGTCAGCTTTTTTTTAAGTTCCTTAGGAAATTACAAATATGACACAAAACCTCTTAATTTAATTGTTGAACATTCTGGTTTTGCAAAAGAACAAAAGAAAAAAAAAAACACCAAAAGTTGCTGTTTTATGGTCTGGAAAGCCTTTTTTTCCAGACAGAAGCCAGTGGATGGAACGGGTCTTTGTGTAAATGCATCTGAAGTTAACCGTGGACCCAATGAGCAAGCTGTCGGCTAAAACAATGGGAGGGATTCCAACACTTCTTCAAGGAGGTAAATCAACATGGAGTGTAGAGAAACAGGACCAGATAAAATGTTGTAAAAGGGAAACGTCCTGTTAGACACAGGAGGACATCAGATTGTTTCTACAGAAAACAGGAAGTGATCTGTGAGAAATCAGCCGGAGGAAAAGTAGCCAAGAAGCTCCACCAAGAAGAGAGGAAAGCAAGTTTCCAGCTGGCTGAGGAGAAACGGCTCAGGTTGAATAAAAGAGGGAATCCGGGATTAATCCTGACTGTAGATCAGCCGATAGGAGATGATCCTGGAATGTTTGTTTGATGCCATCATAACGAAGCACCTACAGGTGAGAGCATGAAGAAAAACACTGAATTTGCACAGCCAGACGATCTGAGGCTGCAGGTCAGAGCAGGACAGATGGCAGGAAACATCTCGTCTAGTGCTGATGAAGTCAGTTTTCAGTGAGGATAATGTGGACAAAGTGTCCTGATGCATGACTTTCTTCATATAACCAGACGTGCTCATGGCCACATGCATTGCTTGCTCATGCAACCAGGAGGTGGTGTGCAAAAAAATGTACGGTTTCACAACAAACATACATTTTTTGCAGCCGTATGTTTTCATAACCAGCCAGAAGAAGTGCGGTTGTGTTTTCTGTGGCTGTATGTGGGTTAAAGTAGCAGCAGGCATCCCTCCTTCACTTGTTGCTCCACACTGCCACTCAGCTGGCTGCACGAAGACCGCGACACATTTTCCTCGCTTGTTTGGAAATATCTCGTCTAAAAGACACAGAAAGTATCCGTGTGAAAGGTCAAGGAGCGCCCCCCACCTACTTATTATAAAACAGTAACGTATGAACAGCATGGCTGCTGACCTACAGAGAGCTGCTGATTGCTCACTTTCCATCAAAAGAGCCACCAGAGGTTCATTTCAGGCGACTACAGCTTAATCGTTATTCAGATATGATGATTTACAAGAATGGGGTTTTTGTTTCACAGAGCCAGAACGTCCAGCAGGTAAATTAAAGAGTTCAGCGTCGTTTGTGGGACGTATTTCTCTCTAAACATGCATCAGGTGAAGTGATTTCTATTCTTTGCCAGGGATTGGAAACTCCGATGAAAACTTATTGGGCTTTATTTGTCAAAATAAGAAATCTCAGCTGCTGAAAATGATTAATATGAAAATCCTTCAGCTGTGCTTCAATACAGACCAGAGTTAAACATCTTTCTAGAGAGTCCTCTAACCCGAAGGTGAAAAGCTGAGGACGGTTCAACTACTTAATATGTACATGAAAACGTCGTCTTATCTGTATAAAAGCCTCATGTTTTATGCTTCAAGCCTCTCAGAAGATGTGCTGAAAAGGACAGACAGCCTTGATCAGGGGCTCTGGCTTGTGTTGCTCAGTCAGTTCGTTAAAAATAGCAAGTAACCGGCAGTCCTGCGGGTAGTCCACATGTTTCCAGCACCAGACCCCCCGGTTGCTCTTCCTGTATCGATGCTGAGTCTAGTGCAATAGTGCAACAACTGGAGAAAAGGTGGCGCTGCAGAGAGTCTGGGTTCCGGGTGAATGCTCCAAGTGATCGAGCGGATTCCTCAGAGCATCCAAACGGATCGGTTAGAGGAGCCGGAGCAGGTGAGCTCGGCCGTCTGGGCTCACAGGTGCCGTTCAGTCGCTGGGGTGCAAAGTCCCGTCCAGGTCGGCTGCAAACAGCTCCTTGTAGAGAGGAGGGAAGAGGGTTTGGACCGTGTCGGGGTAAACGTCTCTAAATGCCGACAGCTTCTCCGAGTGCAGAGCGCACAGAGAACGCAGCGCCGACACCTTACACCTGAGCTGAGGAAGGAGCACAAAACACAGAGTCAGTTTTCACAGCATGAACGTCATTAGAGTGGTTTGCATGGCAGCAGCTTCGGTTTCACACCGCTGCAGAGGAAACTCATTCATCTCGTGCACAGATTTCATTCACGTGGGGTTTGACTGGAACTTTTCCCAGCCTGGGATGACTTCTTAGGAGCAGGAACTGTTCAGGTTCCAAATTATCCAAAATGCTTTGTCTAAATATTTTTGAAGGTGGTGCCGAAGGTTTTAAAAAGTACTTTAACTCAACAAGCACGAGGCTTTTTCACTTCTGGCTAGTGATCATTGAGTTTACCGACAAAGTCCGAGGAACGCAGAGAAGATCAGAGCAGGGAAACTTTAGATTTCAAAAAGTTGGGACATCATCCGTTCAAACAATTGTTCAGAAATTCAGGTTATTCAGCGACGCGCTGCAACAAGACCGAAACTGTCCCCCTCACTTGCTCAGGAACCACCGAAACTCCAGCCTGCCAGGGACGGCGCTGACCCAGAGCTGGGTTCTGGTCTGCACACAGAACCACAACAGCACCGGTCAAAGTCACAAATGATCTGACGATGGCAGCAGCTTCGCACACCACCGACCCGTCACCAGTTCAGGTTCTCCAACCAGACAGAACACATCTCTACTGTAAACTCTGAGATTGGTAATAAATGATAAATTGCATTATGAATAATAAGCTTTATTATTATCAACGACGGCTCCAAACACATTCAAGCTAGACTGAAAGGTGCAGCTGACCTGTTGGAGTAACGTTTTATGGTCAGACCAGAGATTAAGGGAGTCGAGGCCTAGTGGTTAGAGCATTGTGCTTGCATCCCGGAGGTTGTGGGTTCAACTCCCACAGACTGCCCCTCTGGGTCCCTGAGTAAGACCCTTAACCCCAGACTGCTCCCTGGGTGCTGCACAGTGGCAGCCCACTGCCCCCCACGGGGAGCCAAGAACAAATTTCATAAGAATGTATGTTGCAATGACAATAAAGATTATTATTATTATTATGAAATGAAAACAAGTGTTTCTGAGGGAATCAAGGTGAGGCGGGTTATGGCAGCATCATGGCGTGGGGCCGTTTGTCTGCCAGGGATCTACTGAAGTGGCTGGAGCCCCTCTGAATTCTTGATTTTCACCTTTAATCAGCATCTAAATGCATAAACCATGGGCACAGTGTCCAACAGGACGCTGATTTTCAGCACAGATCCAGACAGTCAGTAGCAGGGAACCGGCCAGCCTAAATGAATTCTTCCGGCTCCTCCACGACAAGAGGACAAACATCCAGCCAGAAGACGAATGATGGCCACAGAAAGCATGGCTGACTAACCAAATAATGATATAAACTGAGATTTACAGTTGCGATTCAGATATGTCCCACAAGGTGGCAGCATGACATCGGTTTTATATAGCATCCTGGATTTTTCTCCTCTCACTTTGAAATATGATCATGTTCAACTGCACATATTCACTATGAATATGTGCAGTTTTAAAAACTAACGGCGACACGCTGACTAATTTGTACATTTATTTTATTTAGCAAATAAGTGCTTTCCTGAGTACCTTGTCCAGCACTCCGTCGTCTCCATGGTTCTTCTGCAGGACGTGTTGCAGCGCAGACTCGGTCTTCTGCTGAAGCCTCTCCACCTGCAGCTTCTCCCGCAGCCACGACCGGTCTGCACAAACAGGCAACGACAAGCACACGCATAAGTGCACGCACTTTACCGGGACTCTGCGGGGCAGTGGGCCTGAAAGGCGAGGCATGTACCTGCGGAGAGCAGGACAAAGGCGGAGAAAAGGCCGATCTCTTCCTCTGTCAGGTGCAGGGAACACATGCTCTTGGCAAAATCAAACACCGAGGTGATCAAGTCGTCGCAGCCTGGAGAAAACACACAGAGAGCTGCTTAAAGACATTCACTGGCCTTTACACTTTCAGAAGCTTCATTTTAACCAATCTGACCCGGATTTACATATCCACTCTAGTTGGCATCCATGTTTTCATTGACACGACTGTTAATTCCACAAATTTTAAGTTGCAGCAAGGTTTTGCCGTAATACTTGCAAAGCAACACGCGGTTGCAGCGGAGGGAATAAATCTGAGTTAAATCACCACTGGAGATAAAGACGTTTAAAACAAATATGAGTTTTTTTCTGACATAACTCCACTCACCTAACGATTTGAAGACGTCAGGACTTGCAAATTTCCCATCAAAGTAGACAGAGTTGTTCTGCGAGTCAAAAACCCGACACATTCGTATAAAGATGACCTCCAAAGAACCTGCCAGGGAGAACACAGAGAGCCGGATGACTGCGATGTCGCCTCAGTCCAACAAACACAAATTACCTCGGTGCAGCTGCAGCTGCTATATGTAATAAGGGCGGTTATTACAGGGAATATTTGCTCAATATTTGCTTTTAAACTTTATTTACTTTTAAACTTTATTTACTTTACTTGTGTGGGGTTTCCAGATTTTCTAATATAATATATAATCTGGTTTTATTGGGTTGAACTGGACTGATTTGAGTTAATCTTAGACAAAAGTGGATTTTAAAGTTCTGGAGCCATTTGTCTTGCCATGTGGAGCTACTGGCTTGAGAGAAGATGCTCCTCACCAGCTTTCAGCAGAACAATCTGGTCGTTCTGGCACAGATCCATGAAGCCGTCGATACGTTTGGCAAACTCCACCACATACTGTACGGCGTCGGTGATCTTCACCGCACAAAGCTGCCACATGGCCTCCTGCGGCTGAGCGGGGCAGAGCAGCAAGAGGTTTCAGACAGAGACACATTAAGCTTATAAAAACCGCTGAAAACAGAAGTCTCCCCTGAAATACATGACAGGCATTTAATGTCGATGTCTCCATCGTATCAGAGGGAGACGTTTAATCGTAACTTGACATTAGATCATCATCAAGAAGCTTGTTGTCACCAAACATAACATTTCTTCAACGGATAATGCTCCAGGAGTCCAGCAGCATGCAGGATGTGTAAAACGTTTTTCAACTAAGCCTGATCTTATCCGTTTTTAAAAATGCTGCAGAAAACCTGTGCACACAGGTATGGAGCAAACAGACCTTATTCTGAAACTTCTCCACCTCTTCCTGCAGGAAGCTCTGCCAGCCCATCTCCTGCAGCTCCTCCCTCAGGTACTGACACGTCTCCAGGTGGGACTTGGAGATGATTTGAGCCAACTGATCTGAAAGAAAACCAGATCGGATTTAATCTGCCGGGTCGGAGCTAAAAACCATCAGCTCTGTTTTTGTTGCCGACTTTTTTACTAATTTCCAGGCCAGTTCACAACCATTTTCAGAGGGAACTAGAGGGTCAACACATCGTGGACAACTTAGCAATGACCTCTTTTCAAATCACATCTCCAGGTAGTTTTGCTTCTTAGTCAAAAACACAATTTATTTTATTTATTTTAAGTTTTTTACCTCCATCCATGGAAAATATTACACATGAAATAATTTGATCCAGACTGGACTTTTTTAGTTTCTACAAAAATGATACTCAGAGCTACTACAGGCGTCTTTTATAAGACGGTTTACATGAGCGGCAGAAGTCATTTATCATGTGAAGTCTCTCGTTCAGCACATACAGTAAACAGCTGCTCTTCTCTTTCTTTTTTGCAGGGGATCATGGTGCAGGGAGACTGTTGCTCCTGCAAGCACACGTCCTGATTCACGAGTAAAACAAGGTTAATAGTTGGTCTTTACCTGTAACTAAATGCCTTTGTTTTGCACAGATAAAAAAACAAAAAAAAAAGTTCATGGTGACCTGATGTTTGTCAGACATCGGTGCGGTGTCCTACGTCTGAGTGGTTCAAGCTGCTTCTGTAATTAGAAATTATCTCTTTTACTTCTCCCTGGACGAACATCTATGTGAAAAAGCATCAGAGTGATCTGGAGATCTAAAGGCGCTGCTGCTCAGCCTCTGTCTCAAAATCAGCTGACTTCTGTGCATCCAGTCAGCCGACTGGACATTTATCACCTTTTTTCTTTTTTGTCGGAGGATTAAACACATTCATTACACTTAGGATGAAAATATCAAACATTTATTTTCTGCACTTTTGATGATTACAGCAGACTGATAATGGCCCAACATTAGTGTCTTACAAAATGAGAATGTTGTTAAAGAGTTATGGCGTAGCCGTAGAAAGTTGAGTGGAAGGAAAAGCTGAACCAGCAACAGTGATTGAGAGGATTGTGCAGCAAAGTACCTTCAATACGCTCCAGTATTGGTATTGGGTGCCGATACCAACGTATTTTACAGAAAACTCTGTTCCAACCCGAAGAAATTTCCGATCCATAAGCTGTCTGTGCTTCAATGTTTCCTGCTGAAAAGTCTCCAGAGTCTCTGCTGGCTGGTTGCTAACTGTGGAATGGATTTCCTGAACGGAGTCGAGTTCCTCCGCCTCTCAGGAGATCAGCTTCCACAGCTGGCAGAGGCGGACTGAGCTTTGCACTGTGGCTGTCCAGCGCTTAATCACATGTCCACACTGTGTGAACATAGTTTACAATAGAAACGCCACAAAGCAGTTGCTGTTGGATCATTTTATTTAATTACCGTATTTTTCGGACCATAAGGTGCACCTGATTATAAGGCGCACTAAATATTCTCCCCAAGTGTGTAATATCACTCCTTCATGTCCACAGCTCTCTAGCCGTCTCTGTCAAGAGGACAGAGTAGCTGGACTACACTGCCCTGTTTCTAACATAAGGCCAAACTAAACGTCTGTGATGCAGCACACATAGAAAACAGATGTAAAGACTTCTTGCCGCTGAGAAGTTTATAGTGTGGTACCGCATACGCGGTCGTAAAAATTGAGCTCTGCATGTACCTGTATGCGCAGAGTCTGCGCAGAGTACGCCTCGAGTACGTATGGACCTACGCGGAGTGAAGTACGCCCAAGTATGTGGGCGCCTTTACATAAATGCACTTCTAGTTTAGACATTACAGTCAGGCAGTCTTGTAGACAGCTCAGGGGTCCTCAGGTAGTGACACAGTGCTTACACATTTTAACAGATTTATGAGTGCATTAATCCACATAAAATTAGTCAGTAAGCACAAAGGTAATCATAAATAAGGCGCACAGTGAATTTTTGAGAAGATTTAAAGATTTTAAGAGCGCTTTATAGGTCACAAATACAGTACTCTGCTGCCTTTACATCCTCTTCTCTAAATCAATGCACTGATATCCAATAACCAAAGTCATACTTACACATTTTAACAGATTTTTGAGCACATTGTACCACATAAAATCAGTCAGTAAGCACAACGGTAATGATAGATAAGGCGAACCATCAATTTCTGAGAAGATTTAAGGATTTAAGTGTGCCTTATAGTCTGAAAAATACGGTAATTTACAATAGAAACACCACAAAGAATAGAATAGAAACACCACAAAGGACCGCAACCTACAATGTTTACAAAGCCTTTGTACCGAGAGTCGGCAGCTCCGTTGACGCCTACAACATGATGAACCTAAACGAACGTCTGGGGACCACAGGGATTTTTTTAGCGAGGGGCAGGACTCTGAGCGCATACTGCGAGCCGCGCCGAGTGTCCACGGACCTCATAGTACCAATTTCCTACATTTCTTGTGACAAATTCCAACATTTCCCACATTTCCTGCCAGTGTGACGAAGCTGAGGAATGGATAGCAGCACGCTTGATGAGCTAGCTGAGCGCCTAGCGCTGTGACGCCGTGCGTCTGCGAGGAGCAGCTCGGCGTCACATACAAAACAGTTTGATGTGCCGACCCGAGCAATTTACAGTGTAACACCGCTTACCTGGTCGTAACACGACCAAACACGAGGTAAACTTCCACCAGACAACGTGGCAGCTTCAGGGATTACTGTGAAAGTTTACACTTTACACCGGCGTCAGCGTGAATGGCTGAATGTAGGGTGACTTTGTGGTCCTCAAGACATCGTAAAAAGTACAGCACATGTCCCTTTATGCTTCCTTCTGCTGACAAGCTTTACGGTTGTGCTGATTTCATTATCCAGCAGAATTGATGCGGTAAATCACGCAAAAGGAGCCCAGACCCAGCATAGAAATGAACATAATTTTCAGAGGCATGGCATTTCTCTTTAAAATATATTTTTTTAAACCTTATGTTAGGTATAACTTTCATGAGACACTGAATTTTGGGTTTTATTTACCTGTAAGCCATAATCATCAACATACAAGAAATAAACAATTTTAGTCTATGCGTAATGAATCTATATAAAAAAGAAGCTTCACTTTCTAAACTGAATGACGTAAAATTTGGACTTTTTAATGATTATTGAAAGAAATTCAGCTATTTGTACAGAAACGACTGGGGCTGAGCAAACATTAGCATTAGGACACCTTTTAGCTTTAATCTGGCATTTATGTGCACAGTGTTCAGCATTTTCTTGCTTTAGTTAATTAATAAATAACTTGATCTTGAACAGATGGACAGAAATGCCAAACCAATTAATAGACTGAGTGGAAATTCAGCCAAAGTCCAAAAAAATTGCCTGTTTCAAAATATCGGCCTGAAAAATATAAATCTCACATTTATCATAGTAAACTTTCTTAATTTCTATCAGCATCATTTCAGAAATTTCACCAGATTTTTATTTTGAATGAAAATATTTGGAAAAATTACTCTTTGGCGGTTAATTAGATATAAATAAACCCTAAACAGTAACAAAGCTCGTTCTTCAGGCTTCATAGTGTTGCTTTTAGTTATTGATAACAGAAAAAAAGTCCAAACTTCAGTCGGATGATAATGGAGGTTTTGTTTGGGTGGCTTTGTGAGTTTTGGGGGTTATCGTACAGTAAATCTTCAGGGGGGGAAAAAAAAAGATGATTTCTCCAAACGAACGCTGAGCCACGTCCCAGTTGGTCCTAATTAACAGATAACTAATTATCACACAGAGATTTTAATGAGCTCTGAAGATGAGATTCCAACCTCCTGCTATTTTAAACCACCTACTGTCTCTGTTTGCCCCACAGTCAGCATCTTTGCTCTCGTTTTTCCTCTGTGGCTTTTTACTCCTTCGTTGTTATTGTCCTTCTCTCTCTGCTTCGCTTCTTTCAGCAGATTTCTTCATCCTCTCTGTTTGTTTTCCCCTACAGCTCCAGACAGCCTTGCAGCATATTTCATGGGTCTTCGTTTCTCCGTTTGTCGGAGCGGCACATACGCAGCCAGGAAAGCAGCCTGTTGGTTCAGTGCAATAATGGAGATCACAGCCAGGATCCAAGCTGAGGAAGGACGGCATCCAGAAGTACGGCAGCAGAACCTGGGTTCCACCACATTTAGGGAACCTAAGGGCCTTTACAGACATTATTTTGCTGATGTTGGGCTGAGGAGGTAACAGGTCTATGAGGTAAACCCAGACCTGTTTCTCACCAGCAACACTCTCTGGTCCTTGGGGGATTCGAAAGCTTTCACAAAACAGAATCAATATACAAGATCTGGATCTTCCGGGTCTTCTCCAGGTGGTTCTGCTCATAAAATCTTCCAAAGGAGGCAAATGGACTTCGTTCAATGTGGCGCAGCAGTGACTCCAATCTGAGCTCCAGTCACCGTCCAGAGGAAGCTCCTCTCTGTGACTGGCCTGTTTTCTCCATAATGATCATCTTTTGGTGCAAAGCAATGACAGCTGCACACTTTACTTTAGAGATAACAGTCCTTGAACACACGAGGAAGATGATTCCTGCATATTTGGTCATCTTTTACAGCTGCCAGCTAGTTGGAGACATAGTAGCATGAGAGCAGGTGATAGTTTGGAGCAAAAATACAGGGAAAAAGGGATTGAATTACAAACTTTGCTGTGATTTTATCTGCACCAAATCACTCTGGAAAACAACCTAAAGTCAAAAGTCAACATAATTTGTGTTGCTGCCAAAGTTCTAGCCCAAGACTGTATTGTTTCCTTTTTTTCTGTAATGTTCTTGGAGATTATGTTGTTTAAACTCACCATGTTCAGCCATGGCCACGGTTGGAGATGCATCTCCGTTGCTGAAGGAACAATATGGAAAGAACTCGCCACTGTGTCCGTAGTCCCACAGCGGCTCCGGTTTGATTCCATTGATATCCAGACCAGACTGATCCGGAGAGGGCTGAACATCCAGGTAGAAACCCCCACATCCTCCGTCTCCTCCTCCAGACTCTGCCTGTTTATAGGTAACATAACTCATGAATAAACCATTGGTAATCAAGTCCTTTTTCTCAAGTGTAGTAAGAGTGAAAACTACAGACCTTAGATGTCAAAGACCCTGCATCCGGTGAGTTCCTTTCCATGCAGCATGCCAGCTCATCTGAAAGCTCTGTGAGGCCCGTGGAGCAGAGAGTGTACTGTGGGGACAGAGACTCGGCCTCATCCGGACTCGGGCTGCCGATGCTGGGGGAGGTCCGAAGGGGACCCTGCTGCTGCTGCTGCAGGCGGTGCTTCTGAACCTCGGCGTATAAACTGTCCCGCTGCTTTTTAGACATCCGGCCGAACTTCACAGCTGTGTTGGAGGCGGGGGGAGAACAGAACGAGTGAGCATTGATTAATATTTACTAAAATTACTGCAAGAGCTGTGTTAAAACTTACTAAATTCTAATATATATATATATATATATATATATATATATATATATATATATATATATAGAGAGAGAGAGAGAGAGAGAGAGAGAGAGAGAGAGAGAGAGAGAGAGAGAGAGAGATTTATTTTTTAAAGTGGGGCTGGTTACAGAAAGATCTAAGTTTATAGATTTAAGGCGAGGCAAGTTTATTTATATAGCACTTTTCAGTAACAAGGCGATGAGCATGGACAGAAAAAGATTACAGACATAGGAAAAACAAAGGAATAAGCCAGGTAAATCCTTGACTAGACTTATTTCATACATTTAGGCAGAAAAATTATGTTAACGGCTTTTATTGGCTTAAACCTTCATTAATCCGTAAATAAGGATTTCAGTTGTCAATTATCAAAATCATTCATACTCTCTGGCAGAACCTCAGATGTAATTTGTGTTCACTATGTTTGGCTGCACCGTTCCTGATAAATATAGCATGCAAAAACATGAAAGAGGTCAGAAGTTATGCCCTCAGCGAGTTATGGCTTTACGTGCCATTTAGATTTTCTCGCTTTTATCTCCTGGTAGATGTTTTTTTTAACGGTGAGAACACAATGGGTCAGAATAACTGGTGTTTTATCCGAACCCCTCTCTTCATCTACTGGGTCAGAGGTAACCCTGTCCCCAGGGTTGTGTCCTTTCCCCATTTTATTTATTTTATACACAAAAGACTGCTGGAGCCATTACACTGGACACCATATTACAACGTTTGCAGATGATCCTGTCATGGTGTCGCTTTTAAGAAGTGAAAACCAAGAACATAGCCTGGTAGTTACTTTTCACATTACTTTTCAGAATTATGCAAAAGAAATGTGTACCCACTTTTGTGATCAACAACCAAAGACTGGAGCTGGTGCCACAGTACACATACCTGGGAGTGCTTATTGACGGCAAATTGAGCTTCGGCCCTTAGGTACGATCATTGCTTAAAAAATTTAAAACTCACACTGGCGAATGAACTTTTATCGGTAACTTTGCACCTTTAATGTCAGTCATGTTTTTATATAAGTGTTCTATTCTTGCTTTATTGAGTCCATTTCTACATTTTTCTTTTGTCTGTTGGCAAATGTCTCTTTCTGTCAGGAATAAAGTGCTTGCAGGGTATTGTTAGTGAATGCAGTAAAATGCCTCTTGAAAATCTTAGTAACCTCTAGAATATTAGATTATGAAACAAAGCTAAGTTTATTATATCCGTTGCCAGCCATCCACTTTGGGCTAAGTATCAACTTTTGCCATCAGGATGAAGAAAAAAACAACTGAGGACTGAGGACATCTTTTATTGCCACTGCTCTCAGACGGATAATTACCAGCAAGTGGGACTCTGACCAAGTTTTTGTACGTTTTTTATGTGTACAACTCCTGACTAATAAGTCTAAATTATTTTGGTTTTATGTTTTTTCCATAAATTTGCTTTTATTAAATCTAAAATTTAATTTCCAGTATATTTATCCTATTTTAAGTCATGCTCTTTTCTTCTGTGTCTTGCTTTGATTTGATTTGGGAACTCTAGAGCACTTTGAGCACGGTTATATTTATTTGAATGGTTCTGGTTGAGTTAAGATGTTTGTATGAATGTTGTGAACCATTGTAAAACAAATCAAAGTTTGGGTATTAATAAAGCAACTTTCTTGAACATGTAGAGTCTGGAGTTTCATTAAGAATAAATCTGTAAATGAAGATCCCTGGCACTGTGTATTTCCTGGAAATAGCGATATGACTGCAACTGAAGTCAAATTCCTTGACTGTGCACAAAATCACAGCCAATAAAGCTGATTCTGGTATGGCAAAGAGTCACACAGGGTGCATGCAGATCTGGTGTGGAGGCACAACTGCGCCCCAAGTGGGTCACAAGCTGAGCGGGAAACCAGATCCTGCCCTGCAGAGAAAATATCACAAAACTTTCTTTTGAGAAATATGCAAAGCTTTTCCAACAATCTCATAAAGAACACAATTTAATGTCTCCAGAAGTGAGCTGCTCTCAGGTGAAATTCTTCAGGAGTTCAAAGTTCATCTCTTCCAGTAAGATTTTCCTGATATTTGCTCATTTGCATTATTAAAAGGAACAACAAGTAATAATGTCACCTAGTGGTTAAATTTGTAACAACACATACAGAATGCCTTTCAGGGAGATCCACCATTTACTCAACGGTCCGTTGCTGCTGTGAAACTCCACTGAACTGTTACTTCCACAGGACAGATCTATGATGATGTATTCTGTTCCGTTTCTGGTCCGCTTCTCTTACTGGCCTCCATGTCTGCAGGCTGCTGCTCTTTTGCCAAGATAAAATACAACATGCTGCGCTCTGTTTTGGGAACCCTGGGAACTCTCATATGATTGGCTGAGGAACCAGGAAGTAAACACGGGCTACACTCTGAACCGAAGTAGTTCTGGACCGCACTTGTAGGTTTGAAAGGAGAAAACCTTTACAAACACATTGTTGATGGAGAGGACTAATTGTTTATAGGGAATGTTACTAACATCCCGGGTGACAAATGAGAATGATTTAGGTTGATTTTATTGTAAATATCTTACTTATTGCTCCTTTAAGCTAAAATATAGTTTGTAAAGGATCAAAAGGACCTCATCATACAAAGGTACCAGTCTGAAGAGTTCAAAAAAATAAAACTACATCAAGGCACAATAGGGACAAAAGGGACATTACTCTAAAACTGGATCATCCATCAAAAATGATGAAATGATGAGACTGAAACTGGTCAGACAGGCTGCCGGGAGGCTGACAGTAACACTGAAGGAGCGGCAAGACTTTCCAACAAGTACTAAACTTCTTCTAAATGTGACGGCAATCTGCACTATCCTTTTATACGTCTTAGAAGCGGCTTTTCAACACAGAAGCCCTTTCTTCCAAACTAAACATGCAGGCCAGGATGAAGTCTTCCAAAACCTTGTAGGAGTATGTGTCATGGTGGGATGAAAGTCTGGCCCACAGTTTAAAAAGGGGACAAAAACATCCCCAAAAGAACACCATACCCATAGAGAAATACGGTTACAGGGTTACTTGCCTTCAGACGGATTTAGACATTCTTTTCAGAGTAAATGAAATTGTGAAACATCACAAATACCAGCAAGTTCTGACCCAGTTATATACATTTTAGTTATAGATTAGCCAAAGTATAACTAATTAATAGATAAGAATTAAGATGCTGCAATGACGTAGTCAAAGTCCAGACCTCATTCTGTGGTGGGGTCTTTGGAGGGCTGTGGAGACACAAATGTCTGCTATAATTAATGGACTGAAGCAATGTTGGAGAAGAAAGGGAACCAAAGTTCCTCTACAAGAAACTCAACCAGAAAACCACAACCAGACGAGGCTGCTGATGGAGGTCTATAATGGAGGGGTGCACTTACTTTTTTCCGTTACCGTATCTTTAACTAGGTGAAAGAGTGTGTGGTGGGGCTGTTTGTGTTTAGGGTTGTGTGCCTGTCTCACCGTCTCTGGACATGCCGACAGCCAGGCATTTCTGCAGACGACAGTGCTGGCAGCGATTTCGGCTCGTTCGGTCGATCTGACAGTTTTTCTGCCGGGGACATGAGTAGTTGGCGTTGCTCTGCTGACTCCGTCTGAAGAAACCCTGGAACGAAGGATAAGACACTCTGTGAAGTGGTCGTTATACTGAAGTTTAGTTATGTTTGTAGAGTTGCATTTCTTCAATTGATTGTGCAGATTTAAGATCATAAGGGAGATATATTAAAAGGTCACAAAGATTCTCAGGATTAAGCATTTTAGCCTAAATGCGTTTTTTGAAAGGTGGATTGCCCCTTCTGGATTGGGGGTCAGTCTTTGCCTCAAGCAGGAGAGTTTAAGTATCTCCTGTCTTGTTTAGCAGTGATGGTGGGATGGAACCGGAGATGGACAGATGGATCGGGGCAGCATCTGCAGTGATGCTGGCGCTGCTCCAGTCCATTGTGGTAAAGAAGGAGCTGAGCCAAAAAGCAAATCTCTTGATTCACTGGTCCGTCTAAGTTCCAACCCTCACCTGAGGTCATGAGGTCTCGATCAGGACCGAAAGAATGAGATCCAGGACACAAGAGGCCAAAATCAGCTTCCTCTGGAGAGTAGCTGGGCTTAGCCTTAGAGTTAGGGTGAGGAGCTCTGCTATCAGAGCCGCTGCTTCACCACATCGAAAGGTGTCAGGTGACGTGGTTTGAATGTCTGACCAGGATGGCCCCCTGTTTCTTTTTCTTCTTTTTTTAAACAAAAAGGGGTTCTTTTAACTGGCAAACGTTCTGAGGAAAAGCTGGTCTGATCCGGAGAGACAGCATCCATCCCACTTTGGATGGTGCAGCTCTTCTTTCTAGGAATCACAGTCACTCTTAGACTGCAGGTCTGCTAGAGTCTCTAAAAGTAGAATGGGAGGCAGATCCTTTAGCTATCAGGCTCCTCTCCTGTGGAACCAACTCCCAGTTTTGGTCCGTGAGGCAGACACCCCGTCTACTTTTCAGACTAATCTTAAAACTTTCCCTTTTGACAAAGCTTATAGTTAGAGTGGCTCATGTTACCCTGAGCTACCTCTATAGTTATGCTGCTATAAGCTTAGGCTGCTGGAGGACATCAGGGTCTATTTCTCTCACTCTGCTGAGTTCTCCTACTGCTCTCCAATTTGTGTTGTTTGTTGTTATTTCAGCTTTTAACTTTTTGTTCTTTTTCTTTTTTCTCTTCATAGAAGGTACGCCTGGTCTGGTATTCTATTCAATTTCAATTAAATTAAATTTTATTTATATAGCTCCAATTCATGAAACATGTCATTTCGAGGCACTTTACAAAGTCAAATTCAATCATATAATACAGATTGGGTCAGATTATACAGATTGGTCAAAAATTTCCTATATAAGGGAACCAGTTGATTGCATCAAAGTCCCGACAAGCAGCATTCACTCCTGGAGAAGCGTAGAGCCACAGGAAGAGTCGTCTGCATTGTCCATGGCTTTGCAGCAATCCCTCATACTGAGCAAGCATGAAGCGACAGTGGAAAGAAAAACTCCCCATTAACGGGAAGGAAAACCTCAAGCAGAACCAGAACCAGGCTCAGTATGAACGGTCATCTGTTAGCTGTGACATCATCAGGGGAGGCAGATCATCCTCTATTACCATCTAACATAGAAAGTACTCCTGGGTCAATGTGAGCTTCTGTGCTTTCTGTGTCTCTGCTCTGTCTTCTCTAAGCCCCAGTGGGTCGAGGCAGATGAGCGTTCACACTGAGCCTGGTTCTGGTTCTGCTGGAGGTTCTCCTCCCTGTTAAAGGGGAGTTTTCCTCTCCACTGTCGCTTCATGCATGCTCAGTATGAGGGATTGCTGCAAAGCCATCAGCAATGCAGACGACTGTCCACTGTGGCTCTACGCTTCATTAGCCCTGAGAGCTGGAGGCCCATCTCACAGTTAACAAGCAGGTCATTTTTGAGCGAATGAGTGAACGAAGCAAACCCTAAAACAAGTAATATTATCACCATCTAAAATAAAGATCTACTAAGATCTATTCTCTGATAATCAAAAGTTGGGTTCTTTTGGGCATTTTTGTGGACTAAAGATCATATATTTTCCAAATTTTCACCCTGGTATTCTTCATGGAAAGTATTTAGGCTGTAAAATTTTGAAACAAGAAGACAAACACAGTTAATACAGTTATTTTTCAAGTCAGGAATTTTATTTAGGAGATCAGGATCAGCATCCTAAAACTAAATTAAATGTATTTATATAGTGCCATCTCAAGTCACTTTACAAAGTCAAATTCCATCAGATCCTCCAGGTTGGTCAGAAAGTTTCCTCTCTAAGGAAACCCAGCAGGTTGCATCAAGTCTTGACAAGCAGCATTCACTCCTCCTGAAAGAGCGTAGCATCGAGCTGAAGAGGTTTTCACATGGTTTTCTGAACCTTGTGACTGAAGGTCCACATGAAACATGTTTTCAGTGATTCTGTTAATGCCTGCAGCTGCTAACAATTTAGCTGCGTTTATGCAGACTGAATCCTTCCAGAAATTCTAAATAAATGGCAAGAGAAACCAAAACTAATACAGCTGGACTCATGGGTAGTTGCCCAGGGCGGCATTTGATGGGGAGGCACACAAAAGGATCACCTTTTTAGCTCTGTTACACCCTGATTGATTTCTGTCTTGTATTTTTTGCCTTTCCAATCAGTGAGGAGTGTCCAGAAATGTTAAATTAACAGTAAAACAATAAAACATGTATAAAAGGTTTCAGATGATGTTAGGAGACGGTGGAGCTTACCTTGCAGCCCTCGCAGGTAATTACTCCATAGTGGATCCCTGAGGATTTATCTCCACAGATTTTACAGGGGATTATTTCAATCTGAGCTGCATGAAGGAAAAAGAAAGAGAGTCAGAGACAAAGACTTTAGAAACAGCTGCTTGGATGAAGAAGTTGCTTCTTCTCACTGCATCAGAGGATTATTTAAACAATAATCTAACTCCTGGCAGAGGCAGGCTCTTATTTTAAAGTGCTTCTGCAAGCTTTAATTTAAAAGCCCAAGTTAAAACCTTTTCCTGTCCTAAATTGTTTAGTTCTTGAATCAAAAAGAGCTCTAATATGAGACATGCTGCTGCAGAGCTAAAGCAAGACGGCCACAGCACCACTGTTGTTTTACTGAGACAGGACAGAACCACAGACAATAATTTCACACAGACACCATGTACAGATTTCAATTCATACCAGATGACTTCCTGATCTGTGACATTACAAACATTAAAGAGACCCTTCCGTTAAGATTCAGAGAGAAACATTCGGGTTTGAAACTTAAAGACGACGAATTGAATCCTGGGTGTAAACTTTTGTGTTATGAGGTCATTTGAATGAAAACTAGGACACACTTCTTTCAGGTTTTCCCTTTCAGAGGTCTCCACAGCGAGCCATCTGTCTCCATCTTTAATCTATCTTCTGCATCTTCTTCTCTGACACCAGCTACCTTCATGTCCTTTTTAACTCAATCCATGAATCTCCTCTCTGGCAGCTCCAGCCTCACCATCCCTCCTCTGGACATGTCCAAACCATCTCAGGCCTCTCTGGCTTCATCTCCAGAACATCTAACCTGAGCCGTCCCTCTGATGGACTCTTTCCTGATCCTCTCCATTCTCGTTACTCCCAAAAAGAACCTCTACATCTTCATCTCTGCTACCTCCAGCTCTGCCTCCAGCCTCTTCCTGAGTGAATCTGTCTCTGATCCAGACGTCATCTCTGGTCTCACCGCCGTTTTCTGCACCTTTCCTTTCATTCAACCCTCCTGACACTTGTACTCCATCCGTTCCAACCTTCTTGGACACCTTTCTCCACCTCTTTTCCACACACATTGTTGCTCCAGACTCTAGAGACTGTTGACCCTCAGTACTTACAACCCTCCCCTGCTGTATCTCTGCTGCCTGTAACCTCACGGCTCCATCTGAGCCCCTCTCATTCACAAACGTGGGTTTAGCTTTGCTACGGCTAACCTTCATTCATCACACACTGACAATAGAAAAAAAAATCTCCATGCTTTGGTGTATAAAGCACTAAAGTATGTCATCACATTCTTAAAAAATCTTTAAATAAGACAAAACTTCAAGTTTGATTGTGTAAAAACCATGAAAATAATAAATGTCCGGCTTTCTGTGACATATTTAAACCTCTCATCGGGTTTCTGGTAGAAAGCTGTGGAGCTTTCAGAGAGCTCGGTTACTCATGCTTTTGGTTTAAATCCTCTATTCTCTGTGGAGTGAAGCCATCACACACCATTCCAGCTGAGCCACGTGTTTTGATGTATTTTTATATGAAAATGGGAGAACAAGGTGTATGGAAATGCTGTAAACATGCTTATTAAGGCTATGATTTCCTGATAAAGGACCCGGGCGGTTTTTATAGAAACTGTTGGATATGATCTGCCAGAGAGCTCAAAGCCAACCTGACTGAGTGTATTTATACCCGCGGAGTGACAGCTCGGCTCTCAGATGCTATATTAAGCAGAGGGACGTTATGTAAGAGCTCAGCCACATTAACACAACAAACACAGAGAAGTTTCTATCCACAGACAAGGTGGAAACTGCTCATCTGACACATCAGACGCTCCTTTTTTGCCTGAAATTTCTTCCGGGATCAGACTAAAACTGTATGTTTGCTTTAGAATACCAGGATCCAATAAACTCAGTTAAACAAATAAAATATGTCATCTAAAATTAAATTTGGGATGCTTCTGTGCCCTCCCTTCCTTTCCTTTGGGTTCAGACTGCAGCAGCGGGACGGTACCTGCCCTGGTTGGGGGTGGGGGGGTGGGGGGGTGTCCTCTCCTGCTTGCTGCTGTGTGGTCTTACTGCCGGGGGCTTTGTGCAGGGTGTTCATGGGGGTTCCTCATCCTACGTTTCGCTGTGGTTCTACATCCGTGTCGGGCATACGGCTCTGGAGGGGTCTCTCCTGCTTGGTGACGGGCAGTCTCGCTGGGACTTGGGTGGGGGCCGGGTTGCCCGGGATTCTGGGCTTGGCATGCAATGCTGGATGTGGCGGTGGTGCTAGTTTGGGAGGTTTAGTGCCTTGCGTCTCTCCTTGCGCCTCAGGCCTCCTGACTCTGTGTTTTGCTGACCACCTACATGTGTGTCATGTGTTCAGTACGGCTACTCCAGGGTGTTCCCCTGTGCCTGGAGCTGCTGCAGCCTTCAGGAGTGGAGTCCAACCGTTTGTTGCTGCTCGTTAGCGACCGCTGCAGGTTTCCTACCCTTTTCACATTCTTACAACTTTGCACCTCCAGGTGTTAAATTCATGCACACACACTTCATCCATTCCTTTAATCCAATGTTCAGCTGGTTGTTGGTTTCTGTCGCAAAATCTGGCAAAACTGTAGTATGTGCATGTAAAGCATTTTTACCAATACAGTCAGGATCAAGTTCACTAGAGATCTGTGTGGTAGTCCCGCCTCTCTGCGAATTTGTTATCATTCTAAAGTCTGAAAAGAGCTGTTCTGGTCAGACGTGTGGAAACAAAGCCACTCAGCAGACGTTTGCACACAAACACCAAACGATTTACAGAAGAAGGTGGTCTGGAAAGAAAAAGTCGTTTACGCTGTTGATGTTTTACACCCTGTGGGCTTTACGAACCTGTGTAGTGACGGCATCATCAACATACAGCATAAACTAGGGCTGGACGATATAGAAAGAAATATATATCGATTAAAATTGAAATCATATCCATCGATATCGATAATTATCAACACATGTAAACACATATAAAACATGTATTTTAAGTGCAGCCCTGTTTATGCTGTTGCTTAGCAACCTATTTTCAGATACAGACACACAAACACTGAATTCAAACTCAACCCTTTATTCAATCAACTTTTTACCAAAACTGCAATTTTAAAAAAAGAAAAAAGAACATGTGATCTCTGAACTTTTTGAAGGGGGCGGTGCTTGGTTCCTGGGTCTGTGTTGTGATTGGTTGGGAGGATGTAATGATGTAATATTAACTTACATAGATAGAATTAAAAAAAATGAAAACGTTATTCTATTGCGCTTTTTATTTATCCTTTTTTTTCTATCATTGATATACGTCTATCGATCAATATATATCGTTATTGAATTAGCCCTAGTATAAACGTGCATCTCAATGCACTAAACGCGGCCAGATGCGACTGCTTTGCTGTTTCATTGGGACTCTTACAAAGGGTCTTTAGAGATGTGTTGTTTAGCTGTTTCATGACAGAGGGTACTATCAGGGTACTCCAGAGGTTCCTTTATGTGAAAACAGATTTCCAGCGAATTCTGGAAAAGTACAGAATGCGGAAATGGATTGGATCATTTCCAGGTGTGGAAAAGTGTTTCTAGATTCCCTTCTCTGTTGCATCTTACAGATGTTTGTTTATTTGTTTAACAATCCATCCATCCATCCATCCATCCATCCATCCATCCATCCATCCATCCATTCATCCATCCATCCAGAGAACTCTAAAAGCTTGAAACTTTGTTTAGGCATCCATAAATCATTTGAAGGTGAAATGTTTCAGATAACTGATCCGGCCTCTGCAGAGCACCAACCTCGTTATCTGGATGAGATCTGGGATTACACTGAGACTGACTGAATCCACAGAGAAGCTGCAGCAAGATGATGCTGGTGCTGAGATGGACTGTGAAAAAGGTATAAATATGTCTGAACTCCTCTGACAGGTTTTTGGAAACCACACAGCAAAGTCAGAGAGAAAAGCTCAAAGCTACACAGCAACAAACCCGAGTGCAGCCTGAGATGGTGAGGCCTGCACGCTGTAGTCTTCTCTCCGCTGTAATTAGCTCTCTGAATGTTAATCCCGCCAGAATTCAGCATTTCAACATCAAAGCAGATGTTGAACAAAGCCTCCGCCTAAAATTAGAGCTGATGTGGGAGCAGCAGATATTTATACGTACAGCTGCAGACCTCTGATTGGGTTCTAACGCCCAGCAGCCCCCCCCTTGGACCGAGCCGAGAAGCCCGGAAGGCCACGATGTTTTTTCCTGCTCCAGCAGATAAGAAGGTGTTCGATGAGGAAGAAGAGTCTAGCTGAGCATAACCTTGGGTTCAGTTGGGTTTCATTTAGACAAATAACATTAATTATTAACATTTTAATGGTAATAGACAGGCCTATATAAATCATGTCAGACTGATTTTATTCATTAGCTACAGCTCCCGTTAACTACTGCAATTCTTTGATTGGCAAACAATGATCTCTGTCCATGCATGGCCTTTGTAGCAGATTCTTGTCTGAATTAAAAATGAAAAATTGTAAATAAAAGCTTAACTCCAGTGAAATATTAGAATACATATAGCCCCTGCAAATTCCTTTTGTATTTTATGAATAAGTTAAGTTTAGTTTACTTAGCTGCGATAGACTGGTGACTTGTCCAGGTTGTACCCCCCCTCGCTGGGGGATAGACGTGTCAGAAAATAGATGGATGGATAGTTTACTTAGTTGTTTGCAGATGTTTTATTTGGGAGTCATATTTTTTTAAATACATTTTTTTTTCATATTTTGACGCAACACCAACAACACTGACGAACACGTTCCAGTCAGCCTTTCCACTGCTTTTAAACCAGTGATTACTGTGACTGCCCCTTACTGCCAATAAGGGAAAATCATTACAATAATCATCTTTATTTGTTGTTACAACTTTCTGAGGCTCTTGCTCAGGGACCCAGAGTGACAGTCTGTGGGAATTAAACCAGGAACTTGCAGCCTTCACAGGATGCAAGGGCCTTGCACTAAACACTAGGCAACCACTCCCAGGATTCAATCCAACAACCTCCAGTTTCTCAGGTTACCACTGTAGCCTGTGAGCTATTTAGTATAAATACAACTTCTACTTTGCAGGTCCTTGCTTTGTAACGTCTTATAGAGCTTAATAAATGGCATTAAATACATAACCAGGCACCAGACATGAAATGCATGTCAATTGGTTCATAAAAAGCATCAGCCTTCCTATCTATCTATCTATCTATCTATCTATCTATCTATCTATGTATCTATCTATCTATCTATCTATCTATCTATCTATCTATCTATCTATCTATCTATCTATCTATCTATCTATCTATCTATCTATCTATCTATCTATCTATCTATCTATCTATCTATCTATCTATCTATCTATCTATCTATCTATCTATCTATCATGAGGCTCAGAGCTTCGGTTTAATAGCTACGATGTAACGCCGCGCTCTTCGTCTTCTTCTCTTTGCTGAACCTCCACGAGTCAAACCGAAGGGAAACTTGTTTTAATGACTCCTCAGCCGTCAGAGCGGCATCCATCAACCAAGCTGAGAACTTTCATGTCTTCCTCTTGTAACCCCCATATATGTGTATAATATTGTCAGTATTATTTTATATTTAGTTTTATTGGTTTTGTCTGGTAATTTAATGCACCGGCAAATCAGGTTATATTTTAATTTTGTGTTTTCTTTTGCTACCCGAAACGGCCAGTAGGTGGCTTGTGAGTTTAACCTCTGGGTTAGACAGCAGAGAAAAAAGAGTAGAAGAAGAAAACCGTAGCTGGCTGCAGCACGTTGTGCTGAGCTATAGAACGCTGGAAAAAAATAAGAAGAAAGCACATTATATGATAAATTCTGTTGAATTTCGGTAACGGTTCACAGAAGAGAAGAGAAGTGACCAGGATTTTTGCAGTTCAATGTGTTTCTGCTGTGATTTTCTCCGGTGAGTGTTGTGATGTGTTTTTGCAACCTGAAATGAAGCTAATGCTAAATGGAGTCACAGGCATTACTGCTTGTATGTTTCAACAAGAAAAAAAAAGAGAAACATAAAACCAATTGGAGAAATTTGTAACCCTGGAATATTTGAATGATTCTCACTGTATTACATTTGTGTTATGTACAAACTTATAATGGTTTGCATACAGTGATGTGTTTTTGTGCAAGCTTGCCATTAGTTAAATATTATTTTTTGTGATAAACGGGATTTGTTGCTCCTGCATATTTTTGGACTTTAATAGTTAATTAAAGTTCTATATATATATGCAGGTTGGTTTTTTTAGAACCACATTCAACTTGGAACATTGTCCAGCTGCCTACCATCGCAGGCCTGGATTGGATGTGCTGAGCTCCAGGTTTCCACCCAAGACCTGGGACTGCTGGATCCGCTGCCTGCTTTGCACTGGATTGAGATAAGCTTTTGGATCCAAAGAAACACATGACTATTACATTTGACAAAGACTTGACTGACTGACTTAAATTTAAAGTATTGAACTAAAGAAAGGAACTGAACAATAAGGAATCCGGATTAAAAGAAACATACTGCTTGTTATAATAAGAGTGGACACTTTCTGTTAAAAAAAAACGTTACAATAAGAATCTGTTTAATTTTTTTGTATTAAACAGCCTGTTAATTTTTCTTGACTATATGGTTGTTTGTGCTTATTATCCTCCTTTTCGAACTTAGCAAGATAAATTGTAACTACAACATTTGGAAATCTAAAATTCTCAACTCATCCGTTTGGAAGTTACACAAAATTTGGTTACATAAGTGGCGAGCCAGAGCCAGGAGGATTTTGTGCTATAAACAACCAATATAAAGAGTTGCTAAGTAATCCTTTTGACTTTGATGATAACCAGCCAAAAATATGGCTTCTGTTGTTGACATTGGGACAGAGTATGGTGTAAATGCCAGAAAATCTATTCTTTTGAAGGGCATACTTGATGATGATACCGATAAAGATGTTGTAGAGGTTGTATCAGTATATGGCAGTGTCAGCAAAATAGTGAGACTCAAAGACTTTCAAGTAATTGTCGAGTTTGACTCAGAAGAGTCGCTAAAGCGCATCAGCTTTCCCTCTGTGATACAGTGTCCTAAGAACCCAGTCTCAAAATGGTGTTTGGATAGAGTTGAGGTTTTAACTACCCCCACACTGTCCCCTTCAGCCATTAATGAAAACACTGAAGCCACATGTTCCTTTAAAACTGTGCAGAATGAACAGGGTAGTTCAGATAGTACTGGAAGTGAATCAGACAGCAGTGGATCATCTATTATATTCAGTCCTCAAAAATTACAACCTCCACCCAGTAAGCCATCAAAATCTGTCTCCAAACCACAAGGTGAAACAGAAAAGCTTAAGAGGACAAGTAAGGGAAAGGCAGTAAGACCAAAAGAACAAGCTAAGGGCAATACCACAAGCTTAGACCCTGACATATTGAACCCACCAGATGTCCAACGAATAATAGTGGAGCATGTCATTAAGAGTGAAGCCTCGACAGGACTAGGCTCCAAGAGACTGCGTTCCTTCTCAGGCAGACTGCCTAAACCTCCTGGTGAAGTGGATTTTGAAACATGGTGTTTACATGTGGAACTTATGTTTCAGGATGGCTATACAATAGATGTGCAGCGAAGACTGATACTGGAGAGCTTACTGTCACCCGCAGCAGACATTGTAAAACAACTGGGCTCTCATTCACCTCCTCAACATTATGTAAAACTTCTCCAGTCAGCCTATGGTCTCGTCGACGATGGGGAGGAGATCTTTGCCAAGTTCCTCAGTACTCATCAGGATGCAGGTGAGAAAGCATCTGAATACATCCAGAGACTGCAAACACTCCTTAGCACTGCGGTCAGACGGGGTGGTGTAAGTGAGGCCAATGCTAATAGACAACTTTACAAACAGTTTGTGCGGGGTTGCTGGGACCAGACTTTACTGTTGACCCTACAACAGAAACTGAGAGGTGATCCTGCCCCAGATTTTTCAGAGCTGCTTCTTGAATTAAGAACAGAAGAAGAAAGAAGATCCCTAAAAATAGACAGAATGCAACGTCACCTTGGAGGGTGTAAAGCAAAACCTCTTGCCCAGTTTCATGGCATCCCAGATTCTACCCCCACAACTAATCAGGACACAGATCTAATGCAGAAATATATAACAGAGACTGAGAACTTAAGGAAACAAGTGGCTGAACTTAAACTACAGTTAACTGAAAAAAGAGCCCAAAGACGAAAGAAACATGAGCAGAAACATGCCACGGCCCCAGAACCCCAAACAGCACATTTTGCAGAACTGCAAGCACATCAACCCATACCCAGGTCGGCCCCAAAAGCATGGTTTTGTTTTAAATGTGGTGAAAATAATCACATCGCTCGAGAGTGCGTCAATACTCCAAACAAAGACCTTGTTGACAAAAAGTACAAAGAATTAAAGGCAAAACAGCAAGAATGGCAAGCCAAATATGCACCGGCTTTAAACTGGACGGGGTTTCAGTAGAGGGGCATACTGAGGCCTTACCAGGGTTTAGTCCCAATTCAGAGCAAAGTCTAAAGCCAGCACAAGATAACCAAAAGAACAAAAGACCTAAACAAATAAGTGACAGTACCCACTCTTGTTCAGCCTTATCAGAGGAGGCCCTTTTGAATGCTCTGGTAGGATCAAAACGTACTGTCAGCTTAACTATTGATGGGGTTCCCAGCGTGTGCCTTTTAGATTCTGGCTCCCAGGTGACCACAGTATCAGAGACATTTCACAGACTACACCTACCTGCACGCCCGATTCAGTCGGTGACCAATTTGCTTGACATAGAGGGTGCAGGGGGTCAGCAAGTACCCTACTTGGGTTATATAGAACTTAACTTGTGCTTTCCAAAAGAAGTTACTGGGAGACCTGAAGAAGTGAATACCCTAGCACTTATTGTACCAGACTGTAGATCAAACCAAGAAGTTCCAGTTCTCATAGGGACAAATGTTTTGGATGTGCTTTATGAAACATTCACATCCTACAAAGAGCCAGACAAATTTGTCAGACAGATGAGCCATGACAACATTCCAGTGATCCAAACCATGTACAATAGGGTCAAAGTTGATAAGGGGAGTGGAAAAACAGGAAAAGTTAAGCTGTTGAGCAAAAAATGTGTCGCAGTACCAGCTGGCGAAAAAGCTGTCTTGACAGGCTATGCCAGACATGTTGACATAACCCCAGGTAGCCCTCTGTTAGTAGAACCCACAGCATCAAGCTTACCTGGGGGTTTCCTATTTTGTAACTATGTTATGACAGCTCCCTCAAAGGCTTCTTTTAAACTTCCTATTTTGATCAAGAACGAGAGTGCTCATACAATCAGAATCCCTGCTGGTCAAACAGTGGCTGAGCTGTATGCCCCCTTGTCAGTGTGCTCTTTAGCTTCAGGCTTGAGTACTAACACAAAGACTACCTCAGAGTCTCCAAAATCTGCTGCTGAGGTTGATAACGTCAAAACCACTGCAGCCAGCCCACTTAAGTTTGACTTAACTGACACCCCACTCTCTGAAGAGTGGAGACAGAGGATTATAGATAAACTAAACTCAATGTCAGATGTTTTTGCCATGCATGATTTGGATTTTGGACACACAACTGCTGTGAAGCATCACATACGACTTTCGGATGCAACTCCATTCAAACAACGACCCAGACCTATACACCCCTCGGACTATGAAGCTGTCAGACAGCATTTAAAAGAACTTTGTGAGGCCAACATTATTCGTGAATCTGAGAGTCCATTCGCATCCCCGATTGTGGTGGTTAAAAAAAAGAATGGGGCTATTAGGTTATGCATCGATTACAGAAAATTAAACAACCAAACCATCAAAGATGCATACGCCCTACCAAACATTGAAGAAGCTTTTTCAGCCTTAACAGGCTCAAAATGGTTTTCTGTTATGGACCTAAAGTCTGGATATTATCAAGTGGAGGTTGAAGAAAGTGACAAACATAAGACAGCATTTGTTACTCCCATGGGATTTTGGGAGTTTAATAGAATGCCCCAGGGAGTCACTAATGCGCCTAGCACATTTCAACGTGTTATGGAAAGGTGCATGGGAAGTCTTAACCTCAAAGAGGTCCTAGTCTTTCTAGATGACCTCATTGTGTTCTCAAATACATTGGAGGAGCACGAGGAGCGTCTCATGCATGTTCTGTCAAAACTCAGAGAATTTGGACTCAAACTCTCCCCAGATAAGTGCCATTTCTTCAAGACATCCGTTAAGTATCTCGGTCACATTGTCTCAGAGAAGGGTGTGGAGACTGACCCTGAAAAAATAGCTGCCCTCACCACCTGGCCAAAACCCAGAAACATAAAAGAGCTCAAGTCATTTTTAGGGTTCGCAGGTTATTACAGGAGGTTCATCAAGGACTATTCTAAAATCGCAAGGCCCTTAAATGATCTCACGGCAGGTTGTTACCCCCCCAGAAGGACTAACAGAGCAGGAGCAAAGCCCAGCTCTACCATAGACCCAAAGAGACCCTTTGCTGATAAGTGGACTGCAAAGTGTGACGAATCCTTTAACACTCTGATACACAAACTGACGACAGCTCCAGTCTTAGGCTTTGCAGATGCTAAACAGCCCTACATCCTTCATACGGATGCAAGCATCCATGGACTTGGTGCAGCTCTTTACCAAGAGCAAGATGGACATCTGAGAGTGATAGCTTTTGCAAGCCGGGGTCTGTCAAACTGCGAAAAAAGATATCCAACACATAAACTTGAGTTCCTTGCCCTAAAGTGGGCAGTAACGGACAAGTTTTTCGATTATCTCTATGGTGCCAAGTTTACTGTTGTGACGGACAATAATCCTTTAACATATGTCCTGACATCTGCCAAATTAGATGCAGCTGGTCACAGATGGTTGGCTGCACTTGCCACCTTTGATTTTCGTATTCAGTACAGGGCTGGAAAGGCAAATCAAGATGCGGACGGTCTTTCCCGCAGGCCTCATGTACAAGATGAAATGGACAACTCTGCTAAAGATGAGGATGACCGGATTGACCGGTTCATGTCTGACATTAAGCAGGACATAACTGTCTCTCCAGAAGTGGTACGTGCAATATGCCAACGTCACAGTGCCCACTCAGAATTTCAACCACAGTCTGAGTCGCCCTTCCTTGGCTTTGTTGAGTGTGTTGCTATTGATGCCAATGTTATTCCACCAGAGTACAGCCATACGGACGTTTTACCTGGCTCCTGCACTTTACCACAAATGTCTCAACGTGACTGGGCTTTAGAGCAGGAGAAAGACCCATCCATAAGCAGAGTCATATCTTTGTTAATGGGGGGGAGGAGACCACCTTACAGAACACAGCAACATGAAGACAGAGAGGTCCAGCTCATGTTACGACTATGGGACCAATTAGTCATGAGAGATGGGGTGCTTTACCGGAAAAGACTTCTAAATGGTGTACCATCCTTCCAACTAGTTCTGCCGAGGACTTTTCGAAATGCGGCTTTAGAGGGATTACATGACTGTATTGGGCATATGGGTGTGGATCGCACCACAGACCTAGTTCGTGCACGCTTTTATTGGCCACGCATGCTCACTGACATAAACAACAAAGTACACACATGTGAGAGGTGTGTCAGACAAAAAGCCAGAGCTGAACGTAGTGCCCCTCTGGTGAACATTTGTACCAGCAGACCGCTGGAGCTGGTCTGCATGGACTACCTGTCCTTAGAGTCTGATGAAAAGGGGTCAAAAAATATACTTGTAATCACTGACCATTTCACCAAGTATGCAGTGGCAGTGCCTACTGTTGACCAAAAAGCAAAAACCGTGGCTAAAGCCTTGTGGAGTAATTTTTTTATTCACTATGGCCTGCCAGAGCGATTGCATAGTGATCAGGGCCGGGATTTTGAGTCCACACTGATCAGAGAGCTATGCAATCTGCTTGGGATAAAAAAAACAAGAACGACACCTTACCATCCACGTGGCAACCCTGTGGAAAGGTTTAACAGGACACTCCTTGCCATGTTGGGCACCTTGCAGGAGGAGGATAAGTTAAGGTGGAAAGATTTTGTGCAGCCATTGGTGCATGCCTATAATTGCACAAAAAATGACACTACAGGATACTCACCTTATCAGCTCATGTTTGGGAGACAACCAAACTTGCCCATTGACATTGCATTTGGACTCAACAAACCGAGTGGGAGGGGAGAAACACATAGTCAGTATGTGAAAGGCCTCAGAGAAAGTTTGACAGAGAGCTACAAACTTGCTGTTGAACATAGCGAAAAGGCCGCCTCTTACAACAAACAGAGGTTTGACAACAAAGTCAGGGAGTCTAAGCTTGAAGTGGGAGATCGTGTCTTAGTAAAAAATGTTGGTCTCCGTGGGAAACACAAAATTTCCGACAGGTGGACTAACACGGTTTACAAAGTGATCAAACAGATAGAAAACCTCCCTGTTTATGTAGTTGCTCCCTTTGATGCTGTAGGTCCAGAAAGAGTCTTGCATAGAGACTTGTTATTGCCCTGTGGGTTTTTGTCAGTTACAAAGGAGCAACCTGAGCCCACAACACAAAAACAAACAAGGAAGTCTAAAAGACTACAGTCAAGTGCAACAAACAGAGACGCTGGAAATGAAATTCCAGAGGATTTGCTGCCGGACAGTGAGGATGAAGATGTGGAATATTACCACTATCCTCCCATACAAATGGTGACGGATAGTGGAACCAGAAACGATGAAGAACAGGACAAGGACATGCAACTTGAACCAGGAAACCATATGTTGGACACAAATGAACTTGCCACTGAGAGAACTGAAACTGGCAACTCAAAACTGGATATGACAACGAAACATGTTTCAGTGCCACAACTTAATCCTGAAGCTTCACCATTTGAGCCACAAGTGCCAAAAGAAACCATATCAGATGAGAAGCAACTCAGGAGTGATTTACCACAGTCACCCGTACCCCAAATGTCCAAACAACCACCAGACCATGTAATAATAAATATCGACAGCCCTGAAACATCCACTACTATCCCTGTTGGAACAGAGGATTATGAAGAGAATGTTGAAGTAAGGAGATCTGCAAGAGACAGAACCCGTCCCAAGAGACTGACCTACCCATCCTTAGGAAACCCCCTTGTGGTAGTTATGCAGTCTTTACTTGGTGGCTTAGACAAAGCACTACAAGTAGCTCTTGAAAGTGACTTTTATGACCCTGGGTTTGATGTTTAGGAGATACTGACATGCAGGGACGCATGACATTAATGGGGGGGAGGATGTAACCCCCATATATGTGTATAATATTGTCAGTATTATTTTATATTTAGTTTTATTGGTTTTGTCTGGTAATTTAATGCACCGGCAAATCAGGTTATATTTTAATTTTGTGTTTTCTTTTGCTACCCGAAACGGCCAGTAGGTGGCTTGTGAGTTTAACCTCTGGGTTAGACAGCAGAGAAAAAAGAGTAGAAGAAGAAAACCGTAGCTGGCTGCAGCACGTTGTGCTGAGCTATAGAACGCTGGAAAAAAATAAGAAGAAAGCACATTATATGATAAATTCTGTTGAATTTCGGTAACGGTTCACAGAAGAGAAGAGAAGTGACCAGGATTTTTGCAGTTCAATGTGTTTCTGCTGTGATTTTCTCCGGTGAGTGTTGTGATGTGTTTTTGCAACCTGAAATGAAGCTAATGCTAAATGGAGTCACAGGCATTACTGCTTGTATGTTTCAACAAGAAAAAAAAAGAGAAACATAAAACCAATTGGAGAAATTTGTAACCCTGGAATATTTGAATGATTCTCACTGTATTACATTTGTGTTATGTACAAACTTATAATGGTTTGCATACAGTGATGTGTTTTTGTGCAAGCTTGCCATTAGTTAAATATTATTTTTTGTGATAAACGGGATTTGTTGCTCCTGCATATTTTTGGACTTTAATAGTTAATTAAAGTTCTATATATATATGCAGGTTGGTTTTTTTAGAACCACATTCAACTTGGAACATTGTCCAGCTGCCTACCATCGCAGGCCTGGATTGGATGTGCTGAGCTCCAGGTTTCCACCCAAGACCTGGGACTGCTGGATCCGCTGCCTGCTTTGCACTGGATTGAGATAAGCTTTTGGATCCAAAGAAACACATGACTATTACATTTGACAAAGACTTGACTGACTGACTTAAATTTAAAGTATTGAACTAAAGAAAGGAACTGAACAATAAGGAATCCGGATTAAAAGAAACATACTGCTTGTTATAATAAGAGTGGACACTTTCTGTTAAAAAAAAACGTTACAATAAGAATCTGTTTAATTTTTTTGTATTAAACAGCCTGTTAATTTTTCTTGACTATATGGTTGTTTGTGCTTATTATCCTCCTTTTCGAACTTAGCAAGATAAATTGTAACTACAACATTTGGAAATCTAAAATTCTCAACTCATCCGTTTGGAAGTTACACAAAATTTGGTTACACTCTCAAATCTGTGGTGAAAACAGTTGTCAAACAGCGGAGCGCGCAGAGCTGCTGTGTGACTGAATCCCTTTGAGCTCAGGGCTGCTGGACTTGTAAGTAGGCCTGCTCTCGTTTTCATCAGCCCTCCTCTCAGATGAGGCAGTGATCATTTTCCTTCTCATCATGTCTTCCCAGGCTGTGTACTGCCGTCACCCTGAGAGGAGATCTAAGATGGAGTTAGGCTGCAACACGGTCATGTGTTTTGGAGAAGATCCTTCACTCATTTAAGTCACTTTCTGAGTTTAATCCGCAGATTACACAGGTTGACTATCGTCTCTTCTTCACAGCGGGGAGTTAGAGGAGCACAGACGGCTTTTCTCTCCATCGTATGCAACAACAAATTCAATCCACGTTTCTGATCCTGAATCCCAGATCTCTTTCTGAATGCAACAAAGGAAGGATATTCCTGATGATGCGCCGTGAGCCGCATCCCGGACTGACTGCGCTGCTTGCAAGCAGCTGTGACGGTCGACCCAAACCTCCTGCAGCTAACAGGTCCGACCCTTTAATTCATTTCTTCCCATGTTAAAGGCGTTTTCAGTGAGGATCTTGCAACAGCAGACATATGGTGACACACATGGTGCTCCAACACAGCCAGTCAGCAGACGAGGCAGCAGCTTGTTCATCGGCTACAGTCGCTAAATCGATTGGTCGCCTCTCCTGCAGAATGGGGCAGCGTTCTGCAGACTGAATCCATGGAACCGTACAGTTTTGCAGAAATTAGGATTATGACTGTGGACTGAAATGCTTTTTCTGATTCGTCACAAGTCTGTATGTTGTCTATGCAACCGATTGAAGTGTTCAGTGTAAAGTTTTTCCGCCCACACTGTGTTTTGTCAGACTGTTTAAAATAGGGCAGCAGTCACCAAAACATATCTGAAGGCAGATACTTTTATCCCTGGATGTCAGACAGAAGATGTCTTCCAGAGAAGTTTGGACTGTGTAAAACGTTGGATCGCTTTTCTCCAATTTAATGAAGCATACAACTCTAATAATGGAAACTGCTGGTCCTCCAGCCTCTTATGAAAAGCCCTTCTCAACTGAGGCCTGGTACTTTGGACCTTTCCCCTTTAAATTCTAATCAGTAGTCTCTGCTGAGCTTTTTAAAAAGCAAAATTCTTGGACCTGGAAGGGGGGCCGGGCGTAAGGTGCCTCCCTAGATTTAAAGAGTATAAATAGTAATAGTCTGTTGGTGTTTTTCATGCATAAATAATATATATGCACGTCTTGCACAATTCTTGAAATCAGTGGCACACTTGTTGGATTTCTTGAGTGTGCTCTTTCTATTGTATTTCAATTCAATTCAATTCAATTTTATTTATATAGCGCCAAATCATGAAACATGTCATCTCAAGGCACTTTACAAAATCAAGTTCAATCATATTATACAGATTGGGTCAGATTATACAGATTGGTCAAAATGTCCTATATAAGGAAACCAGTTGATTGCATCAAAGTCTTGACAAGCAGCATTCACTCCTGGAGAAGCGTAGAGCCACAGGGAGAGTCGTCTGCATTGTACATGGTTTTGCTGCAATCCCTCATACTGAGCAAGCATGAAGCGACAGTGGGAAGAAAAACCACCCATTAACGGGAAAAAAAACCTCCGGCAGAACCGGGCTCAGTATGAACGGTCATCTGCCTCGACCGACTGGGGTTACAGAAGACAGAGCAGAGACACAACAAGAGAGACAAAAAAGCACAGAAGCACACATTGATCTAGTAATCTGTTCTACATTAGATGGTAGTAACGGGTGAGCCGTCTTCTCTGGATGATGTCAAAGTTAACAGAACGCCAGACCAGGTGTACCTACTATGAAGAAAAAGAGAGAGAGCAAAAAGTTAAAAGCTGAAATGACGACAGTCATTTCAATGTAATACAATGCAAAACTGGAGAACCGTAGAATGAAGAACAGTAGAAATCAGTAGAGTGAGAAAATTAGATCCTGATGTCCTCCAGCAGCCTAAGCCTATAGCAGCATAACTATAGAGGTAGCTCAGGGTAACATGAGCCACTCTAACTATAAGCTTTGTCAAAAAGGAAAGTTTTAAGATTAGTCTTAAAAATAGATAGGGTGTCTGCCTCACGGACCAAAACTGGGAGTTGGTTCCACAGGAGAGGAGCCTGATAGCTAAAGGATCTGCCTCCCATTCTACTTTTAGAGACTCTAGGAACCACCAGCAGACCTGCAGTCTGAGAGCGAAGAGCTCTGTTAGGAACATACGGGGTAATCAGAGCTCTGATATATGATGGAGCTTGATTATTAAGGGCTTTATACGTTAGAAGAAGAATTTTAAATTCTATTCTTGATTTAACAGGAAGCCAATGAAGGGAAGCTAAAATTGGAGAAATATGATCCCTCTTGTTGATTTTCATCAGAACTCTTGCCGCAGCATTTTGGATCAGCTGAAGACTTCGAACTGCATTTTGTGGACTTCCTGATAGTAAAGAATTACAATAGTCCAGCCTTGAAGTAACAAATGCATGCACTAGTTTTTCAGCATCACCCCTGGACAGAATGTTTCTAATTTTGGCGATATTCCGGAGGTGAAAAAAGGAAACTCTGGAAACCTGTTTAATATGGGATTTAAATGACATGTCTTGGTCAAAAATAACACCAAGATTTTTTACTTTATTACCAGAGGCCAAGTTAATGCCATCCAGATTCAGTGATTGATTAAGAAGTTTATTTTTTGAGGACTCTGGCCCAAAGATTACAACTTCTGTCTTGTCAGAATTTAAATGCAGGAAATTTAAAGTCATCCAGCTTTTGATGTCATCAAGACATGACTGCAGTCGAAGTAACTGATTGGATTCATCAGGATTTATGGATAAATATAGCTGAGTGTCATCAGCATAACAGTGGAAATTAATCCCATGCTGTCTGATAATTTTGCCAACCGGAAGCATATATATAGTAAATAGAATTGGTCCAAGGACTGAACCCTGTGGTACTCCACAGGTGACCCTAGAGTTTGAAGAAGATTTATTATTAACATGAACAAACTGGAATCTGTCCGACAGATAAGATTTAAACCAGCCTAATGCTTTCCCCTTAATCCCTACAGTATGTTTAAGTCTTTGTAGGAGAATAATGTGATCAACTGTGTCAAATGCAGCACTAAGATCTAACAGGACAAGTACAGACACAAGTCCATTATCTGAGGCCATGAGAATATCATTAGTGACCTTCACCAGAGCTGTTTCAGTGCTATGATGAGCTCTAAAGCCTGACTGAAACTCCTCAAGTAGGTCATTACTTTGTAAATGTTCACAAAGTTGATTAGCAACTACTTTCTCAAGAATTTTAGATAAGAAAAGAAGATTAGATATAGGTCTGTAGTTTACTAGCTCATCTTGATCAAGAGAAGGTTTCTTAAGTAAAGGTTTAATAACAGCTACTTTAAAAGCCTTTGGTACATATCCATTTACTAAGGATAGATTAATCATGTCTAAAATAGGACCACTGATCAGAGGGAATACCTCCTTAAACAACTTGGTTGGGATTGGGTCTAACATACAGGTAGAAGGTTTAGATGAAGCTAAAATTTTAGATAGCTCAGAAAGCTCTACTGCTTTTAAACAGTTCAGACACTGCGCAGGTTCTAAGGATTCCTCCAATGCTGCCTCACTTACTGAGGACGAGGTAATCATGTTTGGGAGGATGCCAATTATTTTATTTTTAATGGCATCAATTTTATTTATGAAGAATCCCATAAAATCATTACTGCTAAGAGCTAAGGGGATGGCTGGATCAACAGAGCTGTGGCTCTGGGTAAGTTTGGCAACTGTATTGAAGAGAAATCTAGGATTATTCTTATTCTCCTCAATTAATGATGAAAAATATGCTGCTCTAACTCTGCGAAGGGTCTTGTTATACAACAATAGACTGTCCCTCCAGATTAGGTAGGATTCCTCTTGGTGTGTAGAGCGCCATTTTCTCTCCAATTTCCTAACATTGTGCTTCAAGGAATGCAGCTCTGAATTAAACCAAGGAGCCAGCTTCCTGTGAATAATCACCTTATTTTTCAAGGGAGCTACATTGTCTAATGCAGAACGCAATGACAAAGTCATACCGTTTACAAAGACATCTATTTGTGAATTGGAAGAAACAACATTGCTGCCATCTACAGGGCATTTCTGCAATACGGAGGATATTAAAAAGGGGACAGACTCTTTAAGTTTTGATACAGCATTATCCGATAAAGATCTACTACTATTTCAGTATTTACTTTTTGTATAAGTATTTCAGATTTATTGTAAATATGCTACTTGCTGCTGGTACACTAGAACTATCCCACTGTGGGACAGTGAAGGATCTTCCTCCTCTATTCTCTATTTTCCAGACTGGGATTGTGTTAACGCAGACCTATATCCACCTGTATCTAGAATTCAGTGTTTTTCAACCTTTTCTGAGTCACAAATGATACTCTGTAGCCGCCTATATTAACAATATAGTCATTCTTATCAAAGGGTCTTGAATAGGAAACAAATAAACAGAAAAATTTATTTTTTATCATCTTGTATATTTCTTCTTTCAAATAAAAAGTGCACTTAACATGTCCACTTCAAAAATACAGCTGGAACAGTGCCACAACAATGTGGTCTTAAACTTAAAGAGGTTGTAGAAAAAGTGTTTTATAAACTCCAATTCTGTCCAAAAGCATTCTGTTAGCAAGGATACAGAAAATAATGTTTATTCTGACAGAAGAAATAATATTTGGGAAAGATTTCACTGTTACAATATGAAGAGTTGCATGTACAAAATGTCAATCTCAGTATATTTTACTCACTTAGTTTCGTTTGGAGATGGCGTTAAAGCTTACATGGTACCATAGCACTGTTGGATAGCTTTTCCAGATCGGAGTTAGCACTTTTTCTTTTCAAAAACTTCTTCATCACCGTCATCACAGTCTTGCTAGCCACAATGCTCTCACCGCGTCACATTCATCCATCACTAATTCTCTTGTCTTAACGTACGATGCAATTCGCTACCTGCTGCCATCTAGCGATAAGGAATTATTACATGATTCTGCCGCCAGTCACTACTATAGCACAGACACTCGACAATGGCATATTATTTGCAGATAATAATTAATTTGTTTTCAAAATATCTTTTTAGACCAATGAGGTGAAACTGGATAATTTTCCACGGCACACCTGACGATCACTCGCGGCACAGTGGTTGAAAAACACTGATCTAGAAGACGTCCCAAACTCCTGAAGTTGTAGCACTTGAAAATTATTGATTATTAAATACATCTAATCCAGCAGCACATCCACCAGATGCCTTTCCCTCAGGCATCTGGTGGAAACGGCAAGGTTGTGCTAATGTTTCAATGGCAGTCTTGACACTTTCTGGAAAATTCTTTAACTGATGATTTGCAGGCAAGTAAACAACTATTGTTGCAGTGCAGCATTTTGCAGCGGGCATTTTATTCTGCATCCACAACGATGATACCCAAGTTGCTGATGAACACTTGAACTTTAAAAACCGTTCCCTGAGGGCGCTGCACTGAGATACTGCAGCAGAAAGTGTAATTAACGGGATGCTGGTGCTAAGTGGAGCCTAATGAGTAGGAAGAACTTCACGACAGCCACCACTGTTCTCTCCAGAAATGCTAAAGCTTGGGAAAAAAACAATTCCCTGATGGATAAATTATCTCAAACAGAGCTCTAAAGAAATAATAATGTTCCTCAAAGCCCAGATCAAAGAGGGCTGCACAGACGGTGCGTAGCATCTGAAACGTGTCAAGGTTTCCTCTCAACAACAAAAAAAAGCCTCCTGCTTTATCTCATGCTGCAGCTGAAGTTTTCCTCTAGTTTCTGAATCTTTTCTTACATCTGCAGGTAATTTCCTGCAAAACAGAAGCTGCTGCCAACACAGGCGTGTAAAGATGGAAGCCAGTAAATCCGGGGAGCACCTGAACGCATCACAACCAAACTGGATTAATTAATTAAGAAGCTTAAGAAACGAGTGCATATGAACCAAAGGCAACTGAGGCCATAAATGATTCTTGGATGACTACATCTTGGGTGGAGGGTGGTGTATAATTCCTGAATAACAACAGCTGGTGACCGATTATAAATGGATGTGGATAAATCCAGAAAACTATCAGTTTTCTTGCAGGTTTTTGGCAAAATCAGTTTGTTTAAACATCATATTCCGTCATGTTTGATGCTTTACATTTAATTCCATATTTTTCATGTTATTTAAGGCTTTTTTGTAACATTGTTCAAATATGACTTTGTTCTATTTTTAATTTCGATTTTCACACTTTAAACAGCACTTCATTAAAAATTTCTATTTGAAAATGCTAAAGTGATAAAGCAGTTATTTAATAGGGGTGGAAATATTAGTGTAGTTCTAAAAAGGTTAAATTTAACATCTAAATGTAAAAAAAACATTGCAATTTAAAGCAAATGATAAATCTTGTCATATATGGAGAATTATTTGGAGAATTATTTATATTTCAGTTATTGGGACTGAAATGATGTCACCTCCTCCTCTTCCTCCTCCTCCTCCTCCCAGTAACAGTTAAATAATCTCATGGCTGTTGTAATCCTCTGACATAACAAGCTGGCTAAACGCCTCCTGCTGCTGTTTTCTCATCTTAGACTTTATTTCTGGACAAGACAGATAAAAACAACAATAAACTCCAACATTCAGATGGCCTCTGATGAATAAGGAACAATTCAAGAAGAGTTTAGTTCATCTTCAAACGATAGCTCAGATTTATTGAAGTGGGGTTCAGTTAAGACAGTGTGAGCCGTAAACATCCTACTCTTGTTGCACATTCACGTAATGAAAAGACAAATTAGTTTTCTTTTAGCTAAGAGCAAGGTCATGACGAAGGAGGAGGTCCGCCACCTTAAAACAGCTCCGTTCCAGAACAATGTTCTTCACATTTGAAACATCTACTGCAGAACAGAGCTTGCTAAGTGTGTCCAGCCAGATGAGCTGCATGACGGAAAAGTAACGCAGTACAAAAATGTAAAAAAGGAAAAGATGATAATCTGGAAATGATTTGAATTCATTTTCTGATTGGCTCATCGGTTTCCTTTTCTATTACACTTTGGCCCCACATCAGATGCTCAGTGCTGTATGTCACATGGGAAGGTCATTGCAGACCGCAGTCTACAACAATGTTGACTGAATATAGCCACCTTGAAGAAAATATACCTGCCGGCCAAATGATGCACATCATAAAATATCCATTTCTGTTGATTTCAGACAAGACAAACACAACCTGGACCATTTTATCTCCGTTTATGACCACCTCATGTTGTCCATTCATGTTCACATGTTGCTGCTTCAGAAAACACTCCTATCTGTTTTTACCCGACATTTATTTACACACCCATTCCCCCCCCCCCATGAAATATAAATTCCATGTGCTGCTGCTCTGACATACCAGTTTTGTTCTTAACGATTTGCATGACTAAGCTCCTGCTTGTTTATAGGAGCCATATAACCAGATTTCCTTACAATGCACCATCAGTAAATAAGAAAAAACGACTTTAACCATCAGCTGTCAAAGTGCGTACAAAATGGATTCAAACTCACACATGGTCTGTCTGAAATGTTCTGCGGTCAACGTTTCCATTAAATACGAACAAAGTTGGATAAGAAACAACTACAGCTAAACTTATCTTCGGGAAAGCCTGAACTATTGATTTGAACCTTCATTTTCTGCTGTTTCTGCAAAACAAAGGACAGTGTCCTCCACCGATAAATTTCACAGCTCACTAGCAAGAGAAGAAAAATCATTCATTCATCCATTCAGCTGCTGATTTGAGCTAAAGTTATGGCCTATCCTACCTCTTTATTAATCAATCCCCATAGAGCAATGCAACAGTACAGCTGGCAGGCCAACAGTCCCACAGCATGATGCTACCTCCACCATGCATAGCTGCGCGTATTGTGATCTTAAGCTCTAAAAACCTTTGACCCCTCTAAACACGCGCTCTTTCTGGGACCAAACATTTCTACAGGGCACATTCGGCTCGTCCATGCGGGCGGCTGAAGATTTCTGCTCAGCTCACAGGAGTTTGTTTTAAAGAAAGAAATAAGATCACAGCCACGGCGAGTTTAAGCAAACTAATATTCAGAATTATACAAAGGTGTTCAGGGAAGTGCACATTGAGACAACGACACAGATCTAAACAGACAAAAACAATCCAAAAGAAGGCAACATTTATCACGAAAGGTGGAAGGAATGGCAAAAACCCGAAGTCAATCATCGTGTTAATGGTCTAAGATAAAAAATAAAAAAAGGCAGAATAAACGCAGCGTGACACCTAGTGACGCCAGATATTGTAAAAAGGTGCAAAACTGACATAAAACTAACCATGCAGGAAATATAATTTATCCGAAAAACAAACTGGAAAGCAGTGGAGAAATGCACAATGCAATGGCTAACAATTAACAAGCGATAAAGTGATGACAGTAGTTCCCTTTAAAAACAGAAGATCTGCACCAAAAAACCTCCAAATGTTTCAAGACCCTGTTGAGACTTTCAGAATAACAGAGAAGCCTTATTTGTCTTATAATCTGTGCTTAAAACCCCGTTTACATTCAGTACGGTGGATGCCAGAACCAAGTAGTTGGATCAATCAGAAAAACTTTGGAACATATAAACCGTGAGATCCAGATCAGGTTCTGGCAGCTCGGATTCACACAGATCTGACAAGCACTTCCAGAACATTCATGTCTCACATCCTCGTCCTGTCTGACACGCATCGTCTCACATCACACTCTCCTTTAAAGTCTGACTCCCAAAATAACCAGGCGTTGTGCTCCGGGGCGCCACTGTCACCAGTCGGCCCCGGGTTCTAACAGCGCAGCCCGAGACAGAGCTGACAGCATGAGGGCTGTTTAAAGGAGAGGAAGCGCCGCACAACATCCAGATTCAGAGAGGAACATCTCCTCAGATAACAAGAAGAAAAAACAACTCACAGCAGAGAGCGGAGGAAGGATCTGAACTCACCTTTCATGGCAGAAATGACAAAATACATATTTATAATCCAGACGGATGGAGGGAGCGACGGAGAGCTCAGTGTGTGATCTGAAGCAGCTCTCTTCCAGCTCTGTCATCCTCAGGCTGCTCTGCACAGCATGAGCGTCCATGTGACTGTGACATCATCACTCTGACCACGCCCCTACCCGTCTGAACGCCCTGCCCACATGTCTCTGAGCCAATCAGAACACAAGCAAAGAGCTCCATGCTTCTGAAGCCACATCATTTGTCTTTCTTTTTTTTTTTATTGTAAATAAAATTCCCCCAAAGACTTTAAATAGAATAAGAATCAGGATTAAATGCAACAGTCCTCAGGTTCCACCTGATCTCTGCGCTAGCACCAGACAAAATAGAAGCAAAACCACACCAATCGGCTTTTACTACTTTGATAAACAGATAAAGACCAAAGCAATTGCCATAGTTGACATAAAAGAGATACAAGAGACAAACAAAAAGGAACACCACAAACATACAGAAATGAAAACTCATAAATCAGGAGTCTTTATTGTCATTACGTAACCGTAATGAAGTTTTGGTGAGACCCCGGCTCAGAGTTCACACATAACACACAGACAGAAGCTAGTTTTCAAGCTGAATCCACCAACAACACCTCCTGAGAAGCTAAAAAGTATTCAAATAGTCCTCAGCATCTGATAAGATTTAGAAAAAGATAGCAGCCAGATCCCAGAACAATGTTTATTACTGTGCATCTGCATTAAGGTATCCGACAAAAGACGTCCTGAGAAGCTGAACGTCTTCAAATAGACATTAGCAGTTGAGTGACAGCGTTATAACTCTTTATCGGATCAGGAACCTGTGGAATCAGTAGTTTGTATTACGTTTGCTGGTGGTTTCTTTGATTTTCAGCAGGTGACGATAGCCCTCAGAGCTATGGGGCAAGATTTTGAGATCCTTCAGTCTACTTCATGTTGTCAAACAGGTCTCCTCATTCTCAAGGTCTGGTAAGGCCAGGGCTCTGTACTAGGATCATTGATTTCCCATTTAATTTAACAATAATGTAAAACAAAAGCGTCTCAAACTTCTGGAACTTCAGCTACATATATCTATCTATCTATCTATCTATCTATCTATATCTATATATATCTCTATATATATATCTATATATATATATATATATAGATATATATATATATATAGATATAGATAAATATATACACATCCATACATACATACATAAAGGCCAAGTATAAAGTATAGCATCAGTTAACTTACAGGAGTGTGTCTTCTTCACAGCTGCTGACAAACCTGCAAGACAGAAAAGGGGCCGAAGGTTTATTTTTTATTCAGTTTTTATTTTGTTTTACCCAGTTATGTCAAGTTGCTGTACAGAATTCAAGAATATGTTGTAATGACGGAAATCGTAGAAACTATGAACCCAGAGGATGGGAGGGAAAAAAAGTTGAGATCTGATGTTCAACACCTTTAAGAGAACGTAGCCTTTCTCTGCATGTGTCTGCATTACATCAGTCATTACTGGACAAAATCATCCTAGGTGCAAAAAATTATTCGTTACCTGGTTCTAAAATTATTTAAACCAAACCTGGGATCCACCCTGGAGAGGGGAAGGTGGTGGGCGACAGAAGTAATCCCCCGTTACTATAAATTCTTTGTCCATTTTGCTGCTGGTACACCTAATTTTCCCCAAGAATGGACAATAAAAGATACTTCTATATTAGCATATACTATTCTTAGTCAGGGGTGCCTTCATTAAGCATAAAGAAGTGTATATAAAATGTATTTTCAGGAGTTCACAGAACTTTCACACTCTGCCTGTCCCTGAACACTCATAAGTAAAGTTTGGCTTCCTCTGATCTGCTTCCTACCACATGACTCACAACACCGAGGCGTTACAGGGGAAAACCTGAACAACGCGCACAAAGTCACGCATGCAGCAGCGAAAAAAGAAAAAAAATACATTATCTGGTTGATTTCATTGATCATCTGAGTCTAAAACTGGAAAACAAAAACCTTCCTCAGCAGAAATGCACTCTGCAGAGAACACCATCGTTAATCTGCTTCAGCCTCTGACTGTCCACTAGAATTAATCCTCCTCCAAACTTCATATTCTAGAGCCGGGGTGACCAGCCTTTTAGAAACAGGGAACTACATCATTGGTGCTGTGTCATACGAAGGGCTACCTGTACTGCCCTTTGAACTAGAAGAGTCAAAGTTCACCTTAGCTTTATGTAAAATAAACATATTTTTCTTCTTGCTTTGTTATAGATATTGTGGTTTTTGAATCTATATAAATGCAAGTGTGATTAAACAGGAAGAGTAACGGAGTAAATGAAAGTTTTAGATGCAGTCCACTGGTGGATGGTGACGTTTTTAGAACAGGGTCGTGGACGCCACATGTGGCCCTCGAGGGCTACTTGGTGCCCACGGGCCCCATGTTGGTGACCCCTGTTCTAGAGAGTTGGTAACAATCCCACCGCCACCTGTTATCAGGGTGTCCCCTAAAACTACAAGAATTATTAAGGATAACCTTTTCAGCTTTGAGCTGCAGGACAAGAACTGAAACTCCCCAATTTTAGCTTCTAGAAGCAAAACCGAGGAAAGCTAATGAGAGCAGAACCTATTCAAACTTCATTTTGGTTTCTTTGTAATTACTACATATTATTTCACAGATCATTTCTGTGATCGTTGAAAATATTTTTTGCTAGTCTTCCAGTTTTTTCCTCATCCGTTTTCATTTGTAGACCATTAGAAAGGAAGGATAACCACTCGTCCCTCTTTGCAGATCAGCTGCGATCAGTTTGCCTTTCACTGGTTGAAAAGCGTAACTAGTGAATTTCATCATAAATTAAAATAATTTAGACTTGAAAGACACCACTGCAATCTACAGGAAAACATTCAAGATATGAACTTTTGGAATGACACAGTGGATCATGACATTTTGATTTCTTGAGCACTGTGTTGGTATTAAAGAGGCAGCCTTGCTGTGGATTTAGTCTTACCTGACTGGCAGAATTTGTGTCAGCAGAATGAGTTTGTGAAACTGTGTCTTTTGGCTGTGGGGTCCCTCAGGGGTCTGTTCTAGGACCCCTTATTTTATCTCCCTGTATCTGCTGTCTTTGGGTTACATTTTGAAGAAATCTGGAATTGAATTTTATCGTTATGCTGATGACTGTCAGGTCTACATTCCTCTGAAAAAAAAAAATGATGCTGACTCAGTTCATAAATTGTTGGAATGCCGAAATTAAATCAAAGCTAGGATGGCCCTGAATTTTGAGCCAATACAAAGAGTGAGATCATGTTATCCTGCCAAAGTAGCCCTTGTGGCACCCACCATAGGAAAATTGGCTCTTTGACTCAACATTTGAAGTCTGCTCTTTAGCGTAAACAAGATTTTTCCAGCTGCGACAAATTGCCAAAGTCAAGACTATTTTGTCAAAGCAGGATTTTGCGAGAAGTATTCACACCTTTAACACTTTATGTGCCCTATGTCCATGAAAACACACCCACTGTCCTTTTTGAAGACTCACTTTCCCTGCCCTTCAACACAGCCTTAGTTATTGTCTGGTCCCCCATTGTTTTCTGTTTGTATTTAGCTATTTTTCTTTATTCTCCTAATGTACAGCGCTTTAGTCAGTCATTAGCTGTTTTTAAATGTGCTTAAAAAATTGACTTTGTTTCCTGAAAATCTGCGAAGCAAAGCCTACAAAGATGTTATAGTTAAACTATGAAACAGGAGGAGTCAGCAAAACTCGGGTAACATGAACTGAAGTGGACGCTGTGGTTGCAAACAGAGAGGCTTGTACAAACTTTTCTCTGCTAATATTTTACGCAGGGATTGAATAATGAACGATATTTCATGGTATAATGACTCAACAAGCATTCTAAAACCTCACAACATTACTATTTTAATGAACATGATTTCTTTTTTGAATGACAACATCCATCCTAGGCTCCGAGGAGCAGCTCAGTGATTTACTTCCCAAACTCAGACTACGGTCTGTCACCAAACCTCGCTCCCTGACACACTAACCCCAGACCTGCAGCTAGCTGCTGAAATATTTAGAGCCACACGGGGGAGACGAGTCCGATCCGTCAGCAGACGGAGGACAGCCGACGGAGAGTTGTCCTGAGCAACAAAGCGCCTGCAGTCATGTGAATCTGGGAGTGCAAATCTGATCTGAAGGCAGAGGGGGTGAATGAATAAAGCACGGCACAGGTGATCCTCAATCGGAGTGCAGAACACGGACGTTGTGAGCAAATGGAGCTCAGTGAATAATCACAGCTGCACAATGAACTTTAGAGGTCAACGTCCCTGCAACATGGTCAGGCTGCTGTGAAATTAAATAATTAAATCAGGATAAATATTTTCAAAACCTATGTACCACAGTATCCTGTACACTTCCACTGGAAAATAACCCAATAACCAGGCTGCAGAAGTGTACACACCCTTAAATCAACACCATTTTCCTCTGATATTTGTTCATCTGCACAGATATTTATGCATTTTTGGGGGTCCAATTTCCAGCAACAGGGGCACATATCCATCTCAGTGAGCTTTAAATACACATATTAGAAGAAAATGCCTTAAATATTAAAAAGGGAGAAGTTATGTGGAGTTGTGCCTGCACATCTGATTCTGCATGCACCCTGCAGGACTGCAATGCATCCAGATCTGGTCCTGCAGAGGACAAGGTACTGCTCCTGCTTTTCCCTCTAACCAATGAAAACACACATATAGCTGATGTGACAGCACAAAATGTGCCTTTGATGCATGTCAGGGCTGTCCAAACTTTATGTCACGTGGACCAAAACTGTCAAGTCAAACATACTTGAGAGCCAAAAAGAGGATAAAAAAATAAAACTGTCAAATATATTTAATCATTTTTAACCTGCACCACAAAATATGAGCATGCAATATTCCAATGAAACAAAGTAACCAGATTTCCTGTAGGACAGGGATGTATGAATCAGTGCCGATCCAAACATTTAAAAGGGTTTCACACGTCTAGTCTGTCTAGTCTCTGCAAAAACAACAGGATTTGGGTCTTTTTTAAAACTTTTGCTGTATTAAACCAATTGGAATAAACACATTTAACTTTCTGTTCCCTCTCTTTTATCTTCATAGTAGGAACACCTGATCTGGCGTTCTGTTAACTGTGACATCATCCAGTGAAGACGGCTCACCCGCTATTACCATCTAATGTAGAACAGATTACTGGATCAATGTGTGCTTCTGTGCTTTTTGTCTCTCTTGTTGTGTCTCTGCTCTGTCTTCTGTAACCCCCAGTCGGTCGAGGCAGATGACCGTTCATACTGAGCCTGGTTCTGCTGGAGGTTTTCCTTCCCGTTAATGGGGAGTTTTTCTTCCCACTGTCGCTTCATGCTTGCTCAGTATGAGGGATTGCTGCAAAGCCATGGACAATGCAGACGACTCTCCCTGTGGCTCTACGCTTCTCCAGGAGTGAATGCTGCTTGTCGGGACTTTGATGCAATCAACTGGTTTCCTTATATAGGAAATATTTGACCAATCTGTATAATCTGACTGATTTTGACTTTGTAAAGTGCCTTGAGATAACATGATTCATGAATTGGCGCTATATAAATAAAATTGAATTGAATTGAAAAGCAAATTTTGGTGTAAAAAAACTCTGTATTTGAGTAAAAGTCTGTGGACAGACGTGGTCGTAGATACTATGAAATTAAACAGAATGTAAAAAGTGTGTTTTTTAAAAGATGAATTTGTCTCCTTCTGGATCAACCACCTGTGATGGCCGGCCAAGTAAATTTTTAATTCCAGATGAGAGCAGCACAAACTCAAACCAGGGGCCACAAATGGCCCCGAGCCACGCTTTGGACACCCCTGATGTCCAAATGAAAGTCTTGTTGGGTGATGAGAAAAAGTGATTTAATTTTAATCCGTGTGAACCAAATTAAGAACCGTTTTTTGCTCTGTGTTGTATTTCTTTTATCAACACTCCTAATTTTCTGACTGTGACTATTTTCTACTAAGACACTGGATGCACTCAGTGAGTCTACCCAGGTTTTGACACCATTTTCATCATCTAAGTGTCTTTTTTAACAAGTAAAACTAATCTAAGATTGGAAGATGAACATCCTGTTCACTATTAAAGGTACATAGCCACGTTATTTATCTTTTCTTAATTTATTTTATGTCAGCAGCTCGCTTTGGTTGCATATAAAGTTTTTATGAAAGATTATCACGTCCTGCTGGTGTATTTGTTGTTATTTCGCCGTTTTCAATTCAATTCAATTCAATTTTATTTATATAGCGCCAATTCATGAAACATGTCATCTCAAGGCACATTACAAAGTTAAATTCAATCATATTATACAGATTGGGTCAGATTATACAGATTGGTGAAAAATGTTCCTATATAAGAAAACCAGTTGATTGCATCAAAGTCCCGACAAGCAGCATTCACTCCTGGAGAAGCGGAGAGCTACAGGGAGAGTCGTCTGCATTGTACATGGCTTTGCAGCAATCCCTCATACTGAGCAAGCATGAAGCGACAGTGGAAAGAAAAAACACCCGTTAGCGGGAAGGAAAAACCTCTAGCAGAACCAGGCTCAGTATGAACGGTCATCTGCCTCGACCGACTGGGGGTTACAGAAGACAGAGCAGAGACACAACAAGACAGACAAAAAGCACAGAAGCACACATTGATCTAGTAATCTGTTCTACATTAGATGGTAATAGTCAGTGATCTGTCCTCCCTGGATGATTTCACAGTCAACAGAACGTCAGACCAGGTGTACCTACTATGAAGAAAAAAGAGAGAGAACAAAAAGTTAAAAGCTGAAATGACAACAGTCATTTCAATGTAATACAATGCAAATCTGGAGAACAGTAGACTGGAGAACAGTAGAAATCAGTAGAGTGAGAAAAGTAGGCCCTGATGTCCTCCAGTAGCCTAAGCCTATAGCAGCAAAACTATAAAGGTAGCTCAGAGTAACATGAGCCACTCTAGTTATAAGCTTTGTCAAAAAGGAAGGTTTTAAGATTAGTCTTAAAAATAGACAGGGTGTCTGCTTCACGGACCAAAACTGGGAGTTGGTTCCACAGGAGAGGAGCCTGATAGCTAAAGGATCTGCCTCCCATTCTACTTTTAGAGACTCTAGGAACCACCAGCAGACCTGCAGTCTGAGAGCGAAGTGCTCTGTTAGGAACATACGAGGTAATCAGAGCTCTGATATATGATGGAGCTTGATTATTAAGGGCTTTATACGTTAGAAGAAGAATTTTAAATTCTATTCTTGATTTAACAGGAAGCCAATGAAGGGAAGCTAAAATTGGAGAAATATGATCCCTCTTGTTGATTTTCATCAGAACTCTTGCTGCAGCATTTTGGATCAGCTGAAGACTTTGAATTGCATTTTGTGGACTTCCTGATAGTAAAGAATTACAATAGTCCAGCCTTGAAGTAACAAATGCATGGACTAGTTTTTCAGCATCACTCCTGGACAGAATGTTTCTAATTTTGGCGATATTCCTGAGGTGAAAAAAGGAAACTCTGGAAACCTGTTTAATATGGGATTTAAATGACATGTCTTGGTCAAAAATAACACCAAGGTTTTTTACTTTATTACCAGAGGCCAAGTTAATGTCATCCAGATTAAGTGATTGATTAAGAAGTTTATTTTTTGAGGACTCTGGCCCAAATATTACAACTTCGGTCTTGTCAGAATTTAGATGCAGGAAATTTAAAGTCATCCAGCTTTTGATGTCATCAAGACATGACTGCAGTCGAAGTAACTGATTGGATTCATCAGGATTTATGGATAGATATAGCTGAGTGTCATCAGCATAACAGTGGAAATTAATCCCATGCTGTCTGATAATTTTGCCGATCGGAAGCATATATATAGTAAAGAGAATTGGTCCAAGAACTGAACCCTGTGGTACTCCACAGGTGACCCTAGAGTTTGAGGAAGATTTATTATTAACATGAACAAATTGGAATCTGTCCGACAGATAAGATTTAAACCAGCCTAATGCTTTCCTACGGTGGCCGGGAAGTGCAAAACACAAATACAAAATCTGAAACACTTTTACAAATATTGAAACAAATTTACATTTCAGAAAGCAAATTTACAAAACACGAAACACTTTTACAAAACTTGAAACAATTTTACATTTCAGAAAACAAATTTACAAAACACAAAACACTTTTACAAATCTTGAAACACATTTACATTTCAGAAAACACATACAAAAGACGAAAATCAAACGGAATGGGAGGGACTGTCTTCGAAGTTTACCCGGAAGTGATAACGGGAGCCTTCATCATGAACCAAGATGGACGCCAATCGAGTTGCGTTTTGCCCGTTTTTCGGCACACATATGAGCAGATTAACGCGATTTTGTTTGTCGTGTGGTCGGTCCTTGGAGTTTTAAAATTTCACAGAACAGACGGAAGAACCAGATATGCTGCAGCAGTGCATACATTATGTTGAAGAGGGTCACTCGTACGCTGTAATCGTAGACATGTCATGTTTACACGGTGTAATTTTGAAGAAACCACCGAAGCGACCGTATGGTTTTTGTTTTCATTTTGTGGACAAATGACCGACAGAAGACCCACGACGCCAGAAAAGTGGCTGGGCTACGAAGTTCCATTAAAAACTAAATCAAGGAAACAAAGAGGAGAGACACAGGTAAGCTGAGGGATGTTTACGTTAGCAATCTTTAACTCTTATTCCTTAGTTTGTGTCGCTCTTGATAAAACATATGCTTTTACATGAAGACAGCCGTTTTTTCGCTTTGTTCCCTCTGTAAATCATTATCTGGATATTTTTACATCCCTGCTGGTAGGTCTATGGGGTTCCGTTTGTAAAGTTATACAATGAGAGATAAAAGGCAGGGTTCGTTTTTCATATTTTTGTTATTCATGAATCTATAAGTCACAGTTCCAAGTTAAATATTTAAATAACAAGCTTAATATTTAGCTGTGTAATTAAATATTTAGTTTGGAACTGTGACATTTACAAATATATAACTGTATAAATGTATGTTGAAAATAGAACTTTAAAAATAAAAACCCATTTTAATCCTGTTATCACAGTAAAGAACCCAAACTATTGCTGTTAGATTTTGACTGTGTAACCTTACAAATGGCATCCCAGATACTAACAAAGGCTGTTTGTAAAAACTGGAAGGAACGTGTGTGATATGAATATTTGAATGAGTAATGATGCAGATGGTGCTCTATTAGCTTGGTGTTGGTATGTTTTATGCTGCTTAATAAACTTATTGTGTTCTTGTGTTTGACAGATGACAGCCGCTGTGATGCAGAGGCTGACCAGACCTCTCCATAATCAGTCACCTATGAAGAAATATGCTCACACTACAGGCACTGATGATCACACCTAGGAGAAAAGAATAAGAAGAATGCATTTGGCAGGGAACACGCTGGCTTCCTGGAATATTTTCGTCCTGGCGATGAAGTGACGGCAGACAGAGGCTTTACCATCGGAGATCTGCTGTTTGAGAGGCGATTTAACCTTGTTCTACCAGCATCCACTCATAAAAGGAGGCCAGTTGTCTGATGAGGATGTAACTGCAGCAAGGAAGATTGCAAATGTCCACATACATGTGGAAAAATTTATCAGGAGGCTCAAAGTTTTCACAATAATCTCCCAGACTGTAACAATCAACTTGGTTTATAAAATAGACCAAGTCTTTAGAATCTGTGCAGCTCCTGTGAACATGCAGGGGAAATCATATGTGAGGAAGCAGAGAAGTTTACATGTCAAAAAGATCCTGATTAGTTATTTTACTGTAAACCAGAGGAAATATCATACACAAGAATTGTCAGGGTTCTCTGTGTTGGCTGCTCTAACTCTACTCCTCAGGTGTGTCTAGTTGGCTGAGGAGGCGTGGTCCACACCTGCAGCTCGTTGCAGGCGGCTTCCTCTGGCTTCTTAAGCAGAGCACTGGCAGATGGAAGACGCCGGAGCCTTAACCAGTCGTGGTACGACGTGGCCTCTGTCCCAACTCTCGGAAACCAGCTTGTGAGTTTTTTTGTTACTCTTCTTTTTTGAGTAATTTTTTGTACCTCTCTGTTGCTCCAGATTTTGGTGCTTGGATGCACTCACCTGTCTTGACGTCCCGTCCGAAGAAACAGACCAGCAGACCCGTCTGCTCAGATTTTGCTCTGGCGCTCCCCTCATACTTCCTGGAAGTTACCCAGCGAGGCCTGAGATCCCCTTTCCCGGGTTCTGTTGGTTCTGTGCTCACTCTGGTCAATCCATCTGTCAACCGCTGCCGATGAGGTCGCCTCGGATTCCTCGCCAGCTACATCTGCCGCCCTCAGCCACTAGCCACCTATCTCCATCTGAGTAGTCACATAGAGTTCTCATGACGCTACTTCTTCCCGGTTAGGTCCGCCCAGCCTAATGGTAAGCAGCGCAACTCCTAGCAAGTTTCTTGGCTCTTATTTCAGAAGAACTCACTTGCTCTTTCTTACAGACTCTCCAGCCGTGACGTTCTGACCCAGCCGAGTCACCTGTAGTTCCGTCCATAGACCTGCCTGCTTTCCTTTAATAAAGGTCTTAAAACTGTGCATTGCCTCCCGTTCGTATCTGCATGTGGGCTCGTCATCTGAAAACCATGACAGAAGAAGGCTCCGGCCACCAGAGTCCAGCGGATACGTTCGGGCGGCAGATAGCCGCACAGCAGGAACAAATGCAGTCGCTAGGTTTTGCTGTCAATTCTACTCAGGAACAGCTTCAGAGATTAGCCGCTCAGGTTAGCCTACTTGTGGACACAGTCACTTCCGCGAAGACGTCACCTGTCACTCAGGATCACGTTACCCCGCCTTCCGACGCTCCGAGCATGGAGAATCAGGTTTGGACTCCACCACTTGAGCGCGCGTCACCTTGTCCGGAGAAATTCTCCGGTGACGGTGGAAGTTGCGGTGGTTTTCTTTTCCAGTGCAAACTGGTGTTTAACCGTTCTCCCCAGACTTTCACCTCTGATGAGGTAAGGATATCTTATGTCTTACGTCTACTAACGGGTAGGGCTCTTAGGTGGGCCGAGGCTCGATTCCCTGATTGTCAGTCGTTTGGGATTACTTTTCAGGACTTCATTGCTGAATTTAAGACAATTTTTTCACCTGAGTTGGATTCGGCACAACAGTCTCGTCATCTCCTCACTTTGAAACAGCGCGGTCGACGCGTATCTGATTTTTCCGTGGAGTTTCGTACGTTTGCTGCTGCTGCGGGTTGGCAGCCGAGACCGTTAAAGGCAGCTTTCTTTCAGGCTCTAGACGAGTCGTTAAAGGATGAGTTAGCTCGGGTTGATGAACCTGAGGATTTTGAGGAGTTTGTAGCACTTGCTATCCGTTTGGATTCTCGATTACGCAGCCAAACCCGTTTTAGATCCAACCTTGCCTTGCAATCATCCACCTCCACCTCTTCTACATTTACCAAGAAGGAACCCCGTTCTTTTACACCTCCTCCTGAACCCATGCAGTTGGGGCAGGTTGGTCTTTCCAATAAGGAACGTCAGCAGCGTGTCTCGGAAAACTTATGTCTTTATTGTGGAGGTGAGGGTCATTACCTCAGAGATTGTCCTGTTCGGCCAAAAGACCGAGTCCGCCGCTCTTAACGGGGGGATCGGTGGACAGGTTGGGATCTATTCCCCGGGAGGCTGTTAAGGCGTCATTTGGTTCTCGTTGTTGTTTACCAGTTACTTTAATATTCGACCAGGAAAGTTTTGATGTTTCAGCTCTAGTAGATTCAGGCTCTGATTTTAATCTCATAGATCAGGCGGTTGTGGACCAGCTTCGAGTACCTGTCGATCTTTTACCCGAGCCACTCCAGGTCTCGTCATTAGATGGGCAGAGATTGACTCTTATTACCCATCGCACCCGACCATTGGTAGTGATAGTTTCCGGTAACCATCGGGAACAGCTTTCCTTCTTTGTCTTCCCGGTAAAGCGTTCACCTGTGGTTTTTGGAATAGCCTGGTTAAGGGTCCACAATCCGCAGTTTAATTGGGCTGAGTCCCGACTGGAGTCATGGTCATCTACTTGTCATTCCCGCTGCTTGCAGTCCGCTCGGCCCGTAGCCGTCTCCTCTACTTCCTTGACAGATTCCGGAGACATGATTGACCTCTCTCGCGTTCCAGAGGATTACCACGACTTACGGCAGGTATTTAGTAAAACTCAGGCTTGTTCTTTGCCCCCACATCGCCCATACGACTGTGCGATTGACTTGTTACCTGGGGCCCCTCTACCGGTGAGTCGGCTCTATAACATCTCCAGGTCAGAACGTCAATCGCTTGAGAAATACATCAGTGAGTCTTTGGCTACGGGGTTAATTCGTCCTTCTTCCTCCCCATTAGGGGCCGGTTTCTTTTTTGTGGGCAAGAAGGACGGGACCCTTCGACCCTGTATAGATTATCGAGGGCTTAACCAGATAACCGTCAAGAATAAGTACCCGCTTCCTCTATTATCATCAGCCCTCGAGCCAGTCCAGAATGCCAAGATTTTTACTAAGCTTGATCTGCGCAACGCTTATCATTTGGTTCGGGTGAGACAGGGGGATGAGTGGAAGACGGCTTTTAAGACTCCATTAGGTCACTTTGAGTACCTAGTCATGCCCTTCGGCTTGTGTAATGCCCCGGCAGTTTTTCAGGCATTGGTTAACGACGTCCTGCGGGATTTTTTGAATGTTTTTGTTTTTGTCTATTTAGATGACATCCTGATTTACTCTCGTGACCTAGAACAACACAAGCAACATGTGCGACTTGTTCTCCAGCGATTACTAGAAAATCGCCTGTTTGTAAAAGCCGAGAAGTGTGAGTTCCACCAGACTTCAGTTTCGTTCCTCGGTCTTGTTTTGGAAGGCGGTCAAGTGAGGTCAGACCCAGAAAAAATAAAAGCAGTAACGGAGTGGCCAGTTCCTGAGTCACGTAAACAGCTTCAACGTTTCCTTGGGTTCGCTAATTTCTATAGGCGTTTTATCAGGAACTACAGCCAGATAGCTTCCCCGTTACATGCTCTTACCTCCACCAAGGTCCCTTTTAGCTGGAGTCCTGAAGCCGATGAGGCATTTAATCGACTTAAGTCCCGTTTTTCCCTGGCTCCCATACTCGTTCAACCTGATCCTGCGAAACAATTCACCCTTGAAATAGACGCTTCTAACACAGGTGTGGGAGCGGTCCTATCCCAACAGTCTGAGATAGATAAGAAGTTACACTCTTGTGCATTCTTCTCCCGTCGCTTGTCCCCTGCCGAGCAGAACTATGATGTAGGCGATCGTGAACTGTTAGCCATTAAGTTAGCCTTGGAGGAGTGGCGGCACTGGCTAGAGGGATCCGAGCAGCCCATCATAATATGGACAGATCACAAGAACCTCTCCTATCTGCAGACAGCCCGTAGACTCAACTCAAGGCAAGCCCGTTGGTCATTATTTTTTTCTCGTTTCAACCTCACCATAACCTACAGACCAGGCTCCAGAAACATTAAACCAGATGCTCTGTCTCGTCAGTTTGCCCCATTTGAACAAGAGAAGGAGCCGGAACTTATTCTTCCCCCCACATGCACTGTTGGAGGTCTGCATTGGGATATGGAGGACAGGATTAACCAGGCCCAACTATTAGATCCGGATCCTGGTACGGGTCCACCGGGACTAAAGTATGTTCCCCAATCTGTTCGTCCGGAGGTTTTACGCTGGTGTCACGATGCTAAGTTTTCCGCCCATCCGGGCATTTATAGAACCCAGTCTCAGGTGTCCCGGCGATTCTGATGGCCATCGTGGACCAAGGACGTCAGAGACTATGTTTTAGCTTGTCCTGTCTGCGCCCAGAATAAGTCTTCTAACCAGCCACCTTCTGGGTTGTTAAATCCTCTTCCTATCCCCAAACGTCCATGGTCCCACATTGCCATTGATTTCGTTACTGGACTCCCTGTTTCCCAAGGCATGTCAACGATTTTGACTGTTGTTGACCGTTTTTCGAAGTCTTGTCATCTCATTCCCATCCGTAAGCTACCTAACGCCCTCCAGACTGCCCAACTCCTCATTAAACATGTTTTCAAGCTCCATGGTATCCCTGTTGACATTCTCTCTGACCGGGGTCCCCAGTTTATTTCTCAGGTCTGGCGGCACTTTTGCTCCGCTCTGGGTGCCCGTTACACGCTCACCTCCGGATACCATCCTCAAACCAACGGCCAAACAGAACGAATGAATCAACAATTAGAGACCACTCTCCGTTGCCTCACGTCATCTTCACCTACCGACTGGAACAAGTTTTTGCCTTGGGTAGAGTATGCCCTGAACTCTCACATCACCTCAGCCACGGGACGTTCACCTTTTGAAGTTGCCTTAGGATATCAACCTCCACTCCTACCCACAGACGAACTCAGGATTCCCTTCACCTCCGTCAACGACTATATTGCTCGCTGCCAGAATATATGGAAAGAGACGGTTACAGCACTCACTCGCACCGCAGAGCGGAGTAAGAGGTTTGCTGACCAGCACCGCAGACCAGCTCCCCATTATCGCCCCGGTCAGAGGGTTTGGTTATCATCCAGAGATGTATTGACTAACCCATCCGCCAAGAAGCTTGCTCCCCGGTTTACTGGTCCCTATGAAATAGAGACAGTTATCAACCCGACCACCGTCCGCTTACGTCTTCCCCCTCACTCTCGTGTTCATCCCACTTTTCATGTATCCCAGATTAAGCCCGTTTTGGACAATGATTCATACCCTCCTTCCGGACCCCCTCCACCCTCCCAGGACAGTCAGAATCCTCGCGTCATCAGAGTTGTGGATGCCCGTCGACGAGGTAGGGGTCACCAATACCTCGTCGATTGGGAGGGTCGCAGCTCTGGGGATCGCTCATGGGTGTCTGCAGCTACCATCGCCAATCAGGATTTGATTCGGGATTTCTGGTCTACTCAGCCCAGCACTTCTTCGTCTGGGCCGCCAGGAGGCGGCCGTTGAGGGGGGGGTAGTGTCAGGGTTCTCTGTGTTGGCTGCTCTAACTCTACTCCTCAGGTGTGTCTAGTTGGCTGAGGAGGCGTGGTCCACACCTGCAGCTCGTTGCAGGCGGCTTCCTCTGGCTTCTTAAGCAGAGCACTGGCAGATGGAAGACGCCGGAGCCTTAACCAGTCGTGGTACGACGTGGCCTCTGTCCCAACTCTCGGAAACCGGCTTGTGAGTTTTTTTGTTACTCTTCTTTTGTGAGTAATTTTTTGTACCTCTCTGTTGCTCCAGATTTTGGTGCTTGGATGCACTCACCTGTCTTGACGTCCCGTCCGAAGAAACAGACCAGCAGACCCGTCTGCTCAGATTTTGCTCTGGCGCTCCCCTCATACTTCCTGGAAGTTACCCAGCGAGGCCTGAGATCCCCTTTCCCGGGTTCTGTTGGTTCTGTGCTCACTCTGGTCAATCCATCTGTCAACCGCTGCCGATGAGGTCGCCTCGGATTCCTCGCCAGCTACATCTGCCGCCCTCAGCCACTAGCCACCTATCTCCATCTGAGTAGTCACATAGAGTTCTCATGACGCTACTTCTTCCCGGTTAGGTCCGCCCAGCCTAATGGTAAGCAGCGCAACTCCTAGCAAGTTTCTTGGCTCTTATTTCAGAAGAACTCACTTGCTCTTTCTTACAGACTCTCCAGCCGTGACGTTCTGACCCAGCCGAGTCACCTGTAGTTCCGTCCATAGACCTGCCTGCTTTCCTTTAATAAAGGTCTTAAAACTGTGCATTGCCTCCCGTTCGTATCTGCATGTGGGCTCGTCATCTGAAAACCATGACAAGAATGTGTTTTGGATTTCTGCTTTTAAATATTTATTTTTTTACCACCTTGAGGTTTTACATTTTGGAATTACTTTTCATTTTCACTTTTCAACTTTAAATATTGTATATCCATATTTCCAGACTATTTAAATGTCTACTTATACAAAAATTGTGTCCAACTAACATGTGTATTAAATTTTGCAATCCATTTCACATGCTTATGTAATTTGCATTTATTCATATTTAGATCAAGTGGATGTCTAAAAGTGTATCTTATTTACATAAACTGGCAAGAAGATACAGTTTTTCATTTATTGAGTTTATGCAATTTGTTTACACTAAATGTAATTACATTTAACTTTTAAAATGGTAAAACATTGTTAAGTTTTAACGTTTCACTTATAGCATATTTGTAGGCCATTTCATTCTTTGTGGTGCAGGAAACATCCATCATTCAGCCTTTTGGGGATGGCGCTTCTCATCTGTTCAGGAGAATCCGGTCAGACCTTGGCCACGGCAAACTGCACCTTTAAACAAAGTCTTGGTTACTTTTTATTTATATTACAGTCCTTGCTGTCACATTTATATAAAAATATGGATAGTTTGTAGTGACGACTAAACTATCCATATTTTTCTACTTACCTTCCTGATATATATCCAAATTACCATTAAAGATTAGACTGTTATGAATTAGAATGGAGGACTTACCTTTACAGAAAGGAAGAGGTGGTGTGCTGACAGAATATTAGCCAAACTTGAATGACCCCGCAGCATCAATGAACAAGAGATCACATCTGCAGGTGTACTACTCTCATGCTGAAATGGAAACATCGATTGAGTATCTACCGTTTAGTTGCTGTATAGTGACAGCAACTTTGGTCAGAATTACTTAATATATATGGATTTCTAGTGGCTCTTATTTTAAAATTCCACATCAGAATTGGCTGAAACTTGTTGAGCGACATATACATGGAAATATATACTTTGGTCACACTCTTTAGCCTCAAAACTACTCAAACAACTTATTTTTTTACAGGTGACTACTTTCACTTACAGATGCAGATGATCTCCAGAAGTCAATCTACATGATTTGGGATTTAAAAATAAAGGCATTTAAAAATCTCTACATTGACTCAATTTGACCTGTGTCGTTGTAAATGTTGCTACAGAATTGGACGTTTTATGTGAATACTATATCAGCATGACAATAGAAAACCTCCTGATGTCGCTCAACAAGTTTCAGTGTGTACACCGTGTAAACATGACATGTCTACGATTACAGCGTACGAGTGACCCTCTTCAACATAATGTATGCACTGCTGCAGCATATCTGGTTCTTCCGTCTGTTCTGTGAAATTTTAAAACTCCAAGGACCGACCACACGACAAACAAAATCGCGTTAATCTGCTCATATGTGTGCCGAAAAACGGGCAAAACGCAACTCGATTGGCGTCCATCTTGGTTCATGATGAAGGCTCCCGTTATCACTTCCGGGTAAACTTCGAAGACAGTCCCTCCCTTTCCGTTTGATTTTCGTCTTTTGTATGTGTTTTCTGAAATGTAAATGTGTTTCGAGATTTGTAAAATTGTTTCAAGTTTTGTAAAAGTGTTTCGTATTTTGTAAAGTTGCTTTCTGAAATGTAAATTTGTTTCAATATTTGTAAAAGTGTTTCAGATTTTGTATTTGTGTTTTGCACTTCCCGGCCACCGTACTTTCCCCTTAATCCCTACAGTATGTTCAAGTCTTTGTAGGAGAATATTGTGATCAACTGTATCAAATGCAGCACTAAGATCTAACAGTACAAGTACAGACACAAGTCCATTATCTGAGGCCATGAGAATATCATTAGTGACCTTCACCAGAGCCGTTTCAGTGCTATGATGAGCTCTGAAGCCTGACTGAAACTCCTCAAGTAGGTCATTGCTTTGTAAATGTTCACAAAGTTGATTAGCAACTACTTTCTCAAGAATTTTAGATAAGAAAAGAAGATTAGATATAGGTCTGTAGTTTACTAGCTCATCTTGATCAAGAGAAGGTTTCTTAAGTAAAGGTTTAATAACAGCTACTTTAAAAGCCTGTGGTACATATCCATTTACTAAGGATAGATTAATCATGTCTAAAATAGGACCACTGATCAAAGGGAATACCTCCTTAAACAACTTGGTTGGGATTGGGTCTAACATACAGGTAGAAGGTTTAGATGAAGCTAAGATTTTAGATAGCTCAGAAAGCTCTACTGCTTTTAAACAGTTCAGACACAGCGCAGTTTCTAAAGATTCCTCCAATGCTGCCTTACTTACTGGGGATGAGGTAATCATGTTTGGGAGGATGCCAATTATTATTATTTTTTTTTTATGCTTTGTTTTTGCTCAACTTGTTAGTAAATGAAGCCCTTCGTGTTTATTTATGATATTAACAGCAGTACGTACTCCTCATGCACAGCAGCGGTTAAAACAAGGAAGTGGCTAACGGCTATTAGCATCTCCAGGCGAAACAATGAAGAAAGGTCCAAGAGCCAGTGAAAAAAAATGGCATTATTAATTCAGCAAACCGGCATTATGGTTGTTCTGCGATACTGCCACTAGATGGCGGCACGTCTGTTAATTTGTTAATTGTGCCCGAGAAGAAATTATTTTTCGCCTCAAAAAGGACCATCAAAACACTATCAGGATGGAGACTTGGTGTATATTACCTTATTTTATCATTATCAAGTGGTTTTTGGTCTTTTTTATATGCATATTATGTGGCTATATACCTTTAAACTTCCACATAACATTTATTTCACAGTTTAAGAAACCAAGCATTCACTGGGAAAACAATTATCTACAACTGGAGTAAGAATAATAAAAAAACATGCACTCAGTAAAGCAATGCATTAAACTTAACAGCATGAACAGATTGCTGTTTATATGAGCAAAATTAGAATTTTATTTTACTTCTTTAAGGTTTCTGCCTATCCAGCAAAACCTGTGATAAGTGGAACCACATGCACGCTTTGAGATGAAAATTAAAGCATGTAGCAAAGAGGATGAGCTAGGATGAAGTGTGCACTCAGTAACGGGCTGCTTCTGTTCTGCTCGCCTCCATAAATTATCCGTGGAGCTGAGCTGAAAGCAGCAACACATGAGGGACGTGGAAGCTGCTTCCAGCCGGGTTCCCCAGTGGAGAGACGAGGCTTTAAGACGAGAAGCCGGCGACAGACGGAGAACATCCCTCAGGGCTCTGATGGATGGAGCTGAGAAGCTGTAGCTCACAATGAGCCAGGGCCCCAGAAACGCCGCTGAAGAACGGCCGTCTGCAGCCGAGACGAACAAAAACGGTAACGACACCAGCTGATAAACATTTCATACATCTGCCTGTTTCCTGAATAACATCTGGTTTACCAGAATGAGGACTGGATCGCTCTGAGGATCTTCTTAAAAAACGTTGATAAGACGTTCAATCCAGGTGAGGATGAAGATATTTTCATAAATCATGAGATAAAAATGCTGAACGTGCAAAACAAAAAGGAGAAAAACCTTCAGAGCATCCTCAGTTATATCCTGAAAACAATAAGTAGATGTTAAAGCATTTCCCTCCAGAGGATCCTGCATTATGAAAACTAACTTTAGAAAACTAACAACATCAAACTCTCAATGCTCAATGTTGGCCTGTTTTATCTATTTAAAATCCAGTGTGGATCGGTTTGCAACCGTTTTCACGTTGGAACGCCCAATTCTGTTCAAGTTTCTCCCATTTGACCCAAACTGGAGCCCTCGGATGGAGGGAAACTGGTTTGGATGTTAAACAACAGGCCAGGAAACCATCAGAGCACAAACCAAACATCTTCTGGAGGAGTTTGATGGTCTGAAAGAAACACTGAGCTGTTTGGACACCATGACAACAAATATGTAGGTTATGGAGAAAAGAACAAGGATTCTTCAAGCTTCACTCAAATCAACAGCGAGATATATATTTTCTAACTCATTTTACATATACCGCATTAAGACAGTATAGATAAATAGATAGATAGATAGATAGATAGATAGATAGATAGATAGATAGATAGATAGATAGATAGATAGATATGAATATATATCTGACCCTGCAAAATGAATCCAAACTTGTACACGTACTTGTACAAGCATTTAAACGTTCACAGTTTGAGTTTATGTAAAAATCTGAACTTTTAGCATCAGTTTGATCTAAAAACAAATCATAAACATTTGAATTAAAACAGAGCAAACAGGTTATAGCAAATCCTGAGCTGCTGGCTGTCGGTTGATCTTTTTAAAGAACAGATCTGGGCGTAAAGCCTCGTAAAGTTTGCGCCTTCAGGCTGCAGCAGTCAGTGCCTGTTTTAAAGCTCCCAAATTTGTAGAACATGGCAGGCTGAAGCTCAGAACATGAAGAGGACCCGTCTCCCTCAGCAGAGCTTGACGCCGCAGCGTCTCATAATTGTTTGGAGCGAGTGGCTCCTCGTGCCAATTATAACGCATTAGCAGCAGCCGCCAAAGTCATTTCACCGCTGCTCATCAGGGAGCGCAGAACAGAAAGAGGGAAACGGAAAACGGCCGTCCTCTGGCTGCCTTCAGCCGCCTGCGGCGTCCGATGTGCTGCGGCTTTAAGATGGAGGTGATAAAAGCAGATTTAGGGATTAGACAGACAGATATGAATGAACTCTCAGTGACTCACTGGAGCACAGCTTAACTGCTACACGGATTTTCTGCAAAGAAAACCTCTCTGACGCCCGTCCTCCATTTCCCATAATGCACCAGGAGCTGTGAATCTGCTGCCTCGCATCTATTCTTTAGGTTTTCTGACCATGAAGATGAATCGTGATCTTCACTGAATGATAATTCAATAATTTCCACATGATTTCCACAGCATCTGCAGCTTCCTGACAAGACATTCAGGTCAGCTGCACCCAGATCAGTCCAACATGCTTCTTATCTAGCAGTATATCTTTATAGGGATCTAAGCTAATTTGCCTTGTAAATCATAGGTTTTGGTTCCATTAAAAAGAAGAAAATTACATCAAGTTTAAGATGCAAAAAAGAAAAAAAAGAAAGAGGACCAATTACAGAACAACACAATAAAACAAATCCAGGATAAACAATGTCCTGTATGGAACAAACATGAAGACCTGAGGGGAATCCAGAGCCCAATTACCCTAATAGACTGTGGGAGTGAGCAGGAGTACCTGGAGAGAACCCACACATGAACAGGGAGAACATTGCATTCAGAAAGACCCCAGACCAGGATTCAAACCCAGGACCTTCTTGCTGCAAGGCAGCAGTGCTACGAACCGTGAAGCAGCACCAGGACCTAATCATTTCTATATAGAATAGAATAGAATAGCCTTCACTGTCATTGTGCAGGATACAACGAAATTTAAATTCTACTCCATTTGCAGCAAATTACAACGACCTTAAAAAGCAATACTGGCATAAAATAAAAAAAACACAATAATATATAAAGACATATACACAGCAGCAGTGTGAGTCAGTGCAGATGCAGTGAAGACTGTAAACGTGGGATGAAGCAGCTAATTTGCTAAATAAATTGCTTCATTTATTGCACATGATCAATATGATCAGTATATGTATGATTCAGGAGGACAGGTTCATCTGGCTTTGTGTTTATTGGCTACAGTGATAGCTCTCAGAAAGAAGCTACCCCTCAGCCCATTTGTCCTGGTTTTGTGTCACACAGGTGGTTACTGGGGTGGGAGGAGTCCTTGATGGTATTCCCAGCTCTGCTGAGGTAGCGAGGGTTGGCAATGTCCTCCAGGCTGGGCAGAGAGCAGCCAGGGATCTTCTGGGCTGTGTTGCTGATCTTCTCTCCTGGGGGCTGCTGAGCTCCACGCTGTGATGCAGGACGCCAGGATGCTCTCTATGGTGACTCTGTAGAAGGTCACCAGCAGCCTCCCCTCCAGGTTGTTCCTCCTGAGCACTCTCTGCTGAGGCTTCCTCACCACCGCCGCCCATTTGCAGTCCAGGAGGACTCAGACATCTTAACAGCCAGGAATCTCATGGAGTGGACTCTTTCCACCCAGTCCCCGTGGATGTAGAGAGGGACTGCGTCCGTTCTGTCCTTCCTGAAGTCCAGAATGAGTTCTTCTGTTTTTGTGGGGTTCAGTGGAAGGTTGTTAGATGAACACCACGCTGTCAGTCTGTTGACCTCACCTCTGTAGTCAGACACATCCCCCCTGAGATGAGTCCAGTGGTGTCATCCACAAACTTTATGGTGGTCAGAGAGCAGTCGGATGTGTGGAGCGTGAACAGGAGGAGACTCAGAACACATCCCTGTGACCCTGTACTGAGTGTGATGGTGCTGCACAGGTGAGGGCCGAGTCTGACGGACTGTGGGCGATTTGTCAGGAAGTCTTTGATCCAGAGGCAGATGGGGGTGGAGAGACCTCGGTGAAAAGAACTGAGACTTTAGGTACATCTGCATTAACTGTTGGAAACAACGGTTTCTCTCCACTTATGACACAGCATCGTTCATGACATCTTTATCTTCTTAAAATTTTAATAAAAAATTCTGTTTGATCCTCTAATAAATGTTTATAAATAAATAAAGAAATAAATTTAATGAGAATATTGTGGTTTAAAGTGTCATATTATTCAGATCCTGCTGTTTCTTTAGAGTCCATTGGTCCGTCCATCAGTTGTCTTACTCTGGAATAGATGAATGTTTCTTTTTTTTATTTGTGAGCTCAGGTTCTGGTCTGGGGTCTCCGAGTGAAACGTGGCTGGAAAACCTCCACCAGAAGCCACACATTAGAGCAACCTCAGCTATCTTTTGTGTGGAAGAAGAGCAACTTCATCATTCAAGGAGGAAGCGTGTTTCTTCCCTCGTTCTAGAATCTTCTTCTTTCATTATCAACCAACCTCCTTAAACTCCTCCACCTGATGCAGACCGAGCCTTATTCCAGGAAGTGTCTTCTGCGGTGCGAGCGGGTCACTTCAGGGCCGCAGACTGCTAACACCCGGTTCTGATGGGGTTGCATTAAAAGCTTGGGAAAAAAAATGGGATCATAGCCAGAAAGTGCATCTTCAGCATGAACATAGCCTCCAGAGTCGCCAGAAAATTCAGTGCAGGACTGGTGTTGCAATCAGCTACGACCGTATGAACAAACCTGTTTATTCAAAATTTTCTTGTTTTAAAACCAAGCTTGTCATGGATGCTCCTATCCAACGCTAAACAACACAGCAGAGAGAAAACCCCAACATCTTTAGACTGTCCTTTAAAAGTCCTTAAACTCCAGCCTCTTCCCTCTGATCCCAGCCTAATGAGGCAATCTGAACCTTCTCTGGGCTTTTCTGTCTAGATGCAGGCAGAACAATGCAGGCACAAACACACAGGGAGCTCCTGGTGGCTTCCTGTCTGACCGCAGTAACGTTCGCTGCCACCTCAGCACAGAGACAGATGAAAGAGCCGCAGCTTATCACCAGCAGCCAAACACAACCGACTCGCTGCTGCAGTAACTGAAGCTGCGAGCCGGGGAAGCACCTCCAACCCAGCAGAGCAGCCGGCAGCCGCTGCTGGGAAGGCCTCTCAGCTCGCTTTGATCTGCGTTCGTCAGAGTACAGCTGGATGTGTGGGCTACAGGAGCAAGGCCTTCTTTCTTCTCACTGGTATCGCCGTATAACCAAAAAATAAACTTTACAGCTCCTCGTTGACTCAGTTAAAACAATCAAAGCATCACAAATCCTAACGTGTTTTAATCTCCTCCATTATACCCACATCTTCTCAAAACCCAACCGGAGAAACGGATCTCTTGGCATCATGCAGTAAACCATCAGAGTTTAGAGAAAAAGATTCTGATTTATTATTTGAACATGCAAACATGCATCATTTTGTTGGTTATGCCTTTACATCGGGATGAGTTACGCTTTACATCGGGATGAGTTACGCTTTAAATATCATTATATGATATATATAATATCATATAATGATATGATATATAGATAAAAGGAAAGGAAGAACTGAAGCTCTGCTGCATTTTACTGAATGCTTTATTAACAGATTAACTGATCACCTCTATATAATAGAGTTTTGCCATTTTATTAAAAGAAAAACTTTCAAGCTATTTGAAATTCATCATTCTACAAAGAGAACCATGAATCATGAGTGCAAAAGAAATAAGACAGCTATCAGTGGACGTCAGAGCGTCAGATACTCATAAAACTATAAAACCAAAGCCAGCGAAGCCGTGTTTATGCTAAGCAAGGACCCACATGTAGCCAAACTGAAGCAGTGAGCGTAGGTCTTTGATAAAGAACCAAAAAAAATAAAAAATAGCACCAGGAACAAGACAGGGAAACACACAGAGAGGAAGAACAACAAGAAAGGAACGAACATGAAGGACAAAACCAGTGAGAACAGAAAGAACTAGAGAGAATATAAGCTGAGGCAGGTGGAGGTAATCAGGAGGAGACGAGGAACAGCTGAGAACAACGAGGCCCGATGAGCTGAACAGAACCTGAACAGAACCACATGAAGAAATTCAACAGAAGTAATACAAAATGTACAAAAATGAACCAAGAACAAAATCCACAAGAAGTATGAATTACAATGGGATCGACTAGATAATACAAATGTGGAAAAAAATGTTAAAATAAAGAAATAAGGAAATAACTAAAGAAACAACAAACAAAAAAACAATCAAAAATACATACATAAAAGAAAATCAAAGCTCAAACACCTGGAGTCTAAACACTACAGGCCTGGGGTGGAAAGTTAAAAGTTAAAGATCGTAAAAAAAAAAACAGAATTAAACCCAAATCTGCAGAAGCAGCTCATGCCAAATGTAAGGTGGTGGAAGGATGACGATTTGGACGAGGACATTGGTCCAAACTGGGTCACCAATGAGACAATGATCCCAAACACAGCAGAGGATCTACAACAGGACGGCACTGGCCTAGTCAAAGTCCAGACCACAGCGTGAAATACTGTAGCGGGACCTTAAGAGAGTTCAATCACAGTCAGAATCATCATAATGTTCACTATGGCGCCAAACTGTCCGATTAATCAGATTTATGTGAAACAAACAGCTTCATCCAATCATGATCACTGACCAGGAGGAAACGGACCGCGGTTCTGTCAAGTTAAGACTTTCCAGAACCGTCAGCACCACTTATAGAAGAAAAAGACATAACCTTTATTGTCCATTAGCGGGGAAATTGATGTTTCTCAGCAGCAAAGTGAAACAGAAATGGAAGCATATGCAGACGGAAACAAGGGTAAAAAACATTTAAACAAAAAATCAGGTGACTGTACAGTAAAGAGCTAATTTAAAACACAAGCTATGTTTACATGCACTATGCTGGTGAAGGTTCTCAGTCATCCAGGTCATGGTTGACATGGTAGAGGAGGAGGACTTAGGTTCCAACTCTCAAAAACTTACAATACAGCTATAGGGCTGATTCCGGCCAATTACCACCACAATCCTCCATACGGGTGATCAAGACGTTGCTTCTGTAAACCAGGTCAACAACGACCTAACGACTTCCCATTGCAGAGGCGGGGACCAGCTTCGGTTAATTTGCATGTTATCCAAGCCATTACAAGGCTTTTGTTGGACAGTACTATAAAGCTTGATGCTCCACATTATTCCAGACTTTTTGAATTGAGAAAGCTTCCTGGATAGGAAGCGAAACGTCTTCAAACTTCGGAAAAAAAGTCCAGTTGTTTTGTTTTTTAACTTTTTTGGAATTTACATGCACTAAATTTCATGATCAGATTAAAATGTATCCGGATTAAATGATCGGATTGTACCGTTCGTGTAGGAACACAGTCAATTAATCCGACCATAACGTACGTTTATATGCACCAGGCTTTATTCAGAATAGAACCACTCTAACATGCGCAGTTATCAAATTCCCTTTAAAAAAACACATAAGAACTTCAATCTTTGCTGAACTACAAAAATAGCAAACAAAGCAGTATTATATGAGTCTGTATTCCTTCCGTGCGCCCAGGCTGGACTTGCACCAGCTTTTAATTACTGAATTTGAGCTCTTTTATTTTTTCGAACAGAAAGATATCGGGAAACCCGACAGTTTTGCTTTTTGATGAATTTCCGTGTATTTCTGCCGCTCAGTAACATGGTAATACGTCATGTTTACGTTGGGCACACATGGTTAGTTTGCCACATTCAGAATAACTTGGTCCTGACAAACTCTTATATGAACGTTGATCGGATTATCAATCAGCATAAACCACCCCTCTCACTGGGATTACAATTTCATTCTGATTGAGCTTAATCCGATCAGAATATTCTGATTGGCTCGTTAACATGATGCCTTTTTATTCCTATTGGTCATTTATTCCGATTTCTTGTGTCCATGTAAACGTAGCTACACACAATAAATACATGTCAAAGATTCCATAATCTAAAAATTAAAGAAGACTGCAACTGAGCAGGGGGAATTGTTTTTATTTAAGCATGAAAAACACCACAGATTAAAAGACTGAGAGGAACGTGACCCGGTGTGGAACAGAGAAGATGCACAACACAATCAAACTCCCAGTTCTTGTTTAAAAAAACAATAACTGAGGCTGCAACTAAAGCCGTCAGGCACACAAACGTGTGCACAGTCAGAAATCCCATATTCCCAGTCTTATTAAATAAGTGAAACTGATTGTCTGAGTTTCCCTTCGCTCTCAGTGAGCTGAGGACAGAAACATGCTGCTCAGCCTTCTGTGCCCCTCTGACCCCCCCTCCCCGCCCTCAGGCCCGTCCATATGGACCTGATGGATGGAGCCGAGCCGACACGAGCAGGAAAAGAGCGACAAAGGGACAGACGGCAGAGTTCAGATACAGGAGACTGACACGATGTTCAGGTTCTGGTTCTGAATGGACTGGTGGGTTCTACAATCCAGAGGTCATCACATCTGCTTTACACACAAAATGGGGAGGTGTTGGCCTAGTGGTTAGAGCAGTGTGCTTCCACTCAGAGAAGGATGCAAGTACCCGGTTCGATCCCCACTGCCTGCACTCTGGGTCCCTGAGCAAGACCCTTAAGCCCAGATTGCTCCCCAGGCGCTGCACATGGCAGCCCACTGCTCCCCAAGGGGATGTGTTAAATGCAGAAGTGAATTTCTCCATTGTGAGATCAATAAAGTTCAATAATTATTATTATTAAAATACCCGATGTTTCGTCCCGTTAGAGTCAACACTGCGTGTCACTGAAGTTCCCAATCCTGACTGGAAGATATCGTTTAAATTCAATTCAATTAAATGTTATTTATATAGCACTAATTCATGAAACATGTCATTTCAAGGCTCTTTAAAAAGTTAAAATCCAATCAGATTATACAGATTAAATCAGATTATACAGGTTGGTCAGAAAGTTTCCTCTCTAAGGAAACCCAGCAGGTTGCATCAAGTCTCTCCAAGCAGCATTCACTCCTCCTGAAAGAGCGTAGAGCCACAGTGGACAGTCGTCTGCATTGTTGATGGCTTTGCAGCAATCCCTCATACTGAGCATGCATGAAGCGACAGTGGAGAGGAAAACTCCCCTTTAACGGGAAGGAAATTCAAATCCATCGTCTAAACTCAGCTTTCCTTACCGGGTTCTGGGGGGACAGGTCACTCAGAGACACAGAATAAACAGCCATGCATACACTCACACCTAAGAGCAATTTAGAGTGATAAATTAACCTACCAGTCATGTGTTTGGATGTTGGAGGAAGCCGGAGAATCCAGAGAAAACATGCACAGAGAGAACATGCCCCCTCCACACAGAAAGACACAGGCTGGGATTTGAACCCAGGACCCTTTTGCTGAACTGCATCGCCATGCAACCCTCTCTCTGATTAATTTCTTTAAATAAAAACAAAACGTCTCAACACTAAAAAGGAAACATTACGGTTGAAGTCAGGGCTGCTCGTTTCAAACACTGAGCTCGGTCCGTTTCTGCATTAAAACGGGTCTCAGGTTACAGATACATGTCCGCTGGTCTCTACCAGCTTCCACAGTGATTTCATTTAAGTTTCCACGCGGTCATTATTTAAGAAATATGAAAGCGAAACGGAAAGTTTAAAAGAAAGAGTCCACTTTTGTTGCTTCTGTAGAAATGAAAGCAGCCGTCGTGTGCTGCCGATGCCTCCCTCCAACAGCCCGGCACGGTGGTGGAGGGCTGATGGTGCGGGCCTGTTTACAGCTGCAGGACCTGGACACCTTGCAGCCGTTGAGCTGACCAGGAAGAGATGGACCACCTGGAGCTTGGTGGGATGTTTCCTTCCCCGATTTTAGCCGATTCCGATTTCTCTTTTAGGACTTTAGGTTTTGTTTCAAAACCAGTCGACTAACCCAGTGGTTCTCAGATGTTTTCTGAAGGAAGGATTTTCATGCCCTCCATCCCAACAAAATGGGTCAAAAATGTAACTTTTATCATTTTCTGTTTTAATGCATTACAGCTGTCATTCTGAACGTTACCCAGAATCCCTTTTGAAACTTTTAGCTAGCTATGAACCTCATATGGCAAAAATAATATCAAGCCATTAATATTAAAGATAAACTTCAGTTACATTAAGTTGTGTACTTTTTCAGAAGTTTACTAATAGTATCTCAAGTGCGAGCCACCAGAATTGACAAAGACTCCTGGAAAGGTGCCGAAACGTTTTCAGAAAGAACCGAACGAAAGTCCAATTACCTTCAATTTAAGCCTGTTATTAAAAGTTTTCACCACACTAGTAACCGCAGGTAATGACCCAACAGCAGGGGGTGCTGTTGTCACGTTTAGAAGGCCTGTATTTTCTGGACAAAAAAAAACAATAAAGGCTTTTCTTGAAGATCCTCGGTTCAAAACCTGATGTAGGGTCTTTTGCTCCCAAGGTTCTCAGGCTTTCTCCTGCAGCCCAAAACATGACAGTTCGGTTAATTTATCACTTTAAATACTTCAAGCTTTGCCGGGTTGTCGGTTCTCTGTGTGTTTGTGTTCCACTTTGATGAACTGCATCCGGGCCTCATCTCGTCTGGGAGTAGGCACCCCTGCAACCACGCGAGGATAGGCGGCTATAGATGATTGATGGAGGGATCTGCGTCTGTGAAAACACTTTGGAAACATCCAAAGCCGTGCAGCTGAGGAAGCTGCTGATAGGAAGATCATCTAAACACAAGGCTGCATCTCAGATGACGACGACAGGAAGTAAACGGAGGTCACATCAAGTACAGACGGAGTTATAAAGTTAAATTTGGTATTTATAGAGCGAAAGCTGCAGGAACAAAGCATGGCTTGGAGTTAGGAGGCCTCGGGGGTAAACATCCCTGACTGTGCTGTGTGTTGCATCTGTTCCGTTTTCCCCCTGTAGATTTCCATGAAACCCGTCACTGTTTGTGTTTTTCCACTCAGCTGGTGCACAGTGGTGGTTGTTTTAAAATTATTTTTTACACATAATCAAACTAATTTAGCATGCAGATGCAGCGTAAGCCTTGACAGCTCGATTTAAACGCCTGCGTGACTCAGCAAACTGAAAGTGACATTCAGTCATGCACGTAGCTGCCAGCAGAGAGTCACGCTCTCCGGCAGGCCACAGCTATCATGTAACCCACCACACAGAGTGTTGATTCTACTGATTCCATCCTGAATCTGCTGGGTTTTCTGTCCGTCGCGTAAGAAATGAGCCCCACAGTCACAGCGTGGGAACAGCCCCATCCTTTTTTCGGCTCAAACTGTGCCCTGACCACGTGACGTGTCCAGGTGTTGTGGCTCCATTTGTCCCAGAGAGCGTTTGGCTGTTTCTTCATCTGTCAGAGCACCTGCTTTCAGCGTGAGCGAATACCATCGGGGACGCATTATGTAACAGTGACATCTGCTGGGAGCAGAGGGAGGGTTGGTGTTCAAGCTGCTGCTTCTCCGATGCTTCTAGGTCTGCATTTACACTCCCACTGCAGCCTGGACCCAGCCGACATAATGCTGCTCGCTTTAATCAAACCGAACGCTGTTTTTCTGTATATCATATGAGAATCAGTGAGCTCCAATGAGCAGCAAATCCTCTTTTATTGCATGATCTGATGCATCACTCCAGATGGTCCACAGTCCTGGTTCCTCTCTTCTCCTCTCGTCATCTCAGCCCACAGGGTTTCCACAGTGTTTCAGTCTGGGGACGGGAACGGCCATGGCAGAAGGCTGATTTAGAGTCTGCTGAACCATTTTCCCTCTGGGATTATTAAAGTATGTCTGATTCTGATTTCTGTGTTGATTTGGATCATTGCTGTACCAAAAGACCCAATTATGAACCATTTATGGTTCTTTACAAGATTGCAGATTTAAAACGTCCTGTCACTCCTTCTAATGTTGCCTTTTGGCTTTTAAAAGGAAAAACTGGCGCAACATCACAAACCCTCCGCTGTACTTAGCAGTGGATGTGATGTTTTCCACATTTTCATCCATTAATTCACGGCGGATCCACCTAGAGTTGCCGTTACTGAAAAGAACAGTTTTTAAAGCTCCAGCTCCAGTTAAAGTCCCAGAAGAGCTGAGACTCCAGCTTTACGTTTGTGATGGTAGGACAGAAAAGGCTTTTTCGTCGCATCTGAAACAAGTCCAGTCTATTGGTTCTGATGGAGATTTGTGGACCACAGGATGCTGCTTTATGCTGAAGTTCTACAGCTTTTTGTTTTTAGCTCCTCTTCCGTTTGTGTTGTGAGGCGATGAAAACTTATCCTTGTTGCTTTCTTATTGCTGAGACCATACAGAGGTGCAGGTTTATACCAGGAGCTGTTTAGTTTTTTCTAATTTTTAAGAGCTGCTTGTTGAAATTATTAGATATCAGTCATCAAGAGATTATGCACAATATCAGCAACTTTAAAAAATAAATAAATGTGAATTAACATTTTTCCCCAATTCTCTGACCTGACATCACCCTGACTCCTGCAGGGAAGATACTGACTGCTCAGGACTATCCCACATAACCCCACTTAAACTCAGTTATCTTTCTCTGGGGAGCTGTTTCGTTTTTTTTAGATTTCTTTTTGGCTTTAGCAGTCTATATTTCATGTTGGTGAGACCAGTGATGTCTGGTTTAGAGACAGAGGCACTGAGGAAGAGGCTGGAGGCAGAGCTGGAGGTAGCAGAGATGAAGATGTTGAGGTTCTCTTTGGGAGGGACGAGGATGGAGAGGATGGAGAGGATCATGAAAGAGTCCATCAGAGGGACGGCTCATGGTAGATGTTCTGGAGATGAAGCCAGAGAGGCCAGGGATGGTTTGGACATGTCCAGAGGAGGGATGGTGAGGACATCGGTAGAAGGATGCGGAGACTCCAGAGAGGAGACTTATGAACCGGTTTATGAATCATTCAGAAATGTTAATCTCTCTTTCAGTTTCAGTAAATAGAATCAAACTCTTGATAAAACTGTAGCCGCCCGCCGCTGCAGGAAAATGAATTGCTCCAGTTTACTTCCTCTCCATGTAACTCTTGAGGAAAGTAAGAAAGATCTTAAACATAATTTGATCCACAATTTTGTTTAAAAACTGAACCATAGAGCTTAAAGAAGGATTTAATTGCAGCTGCTACATCCCACTTCCTAATTTGGCTGCAAATTTGCATTTGTGCTTGATTTTTTTTTCTATCCTTGTCTCATCAGCCTAGCAGCTCTTCTGGCGACAAACGTCAAGAACCCCTCAGAGTAACAAACTGGGGGAAATGAATTTAACGAGCGCTGAATGGAGCCTCTCTGGCATCCATCTGCATGATGTTCAGGGGGGCCGTCAGGCTGAGTTTAAGAGCTCCAAACTGGTAGCCGATAAGTTAATCCATTTATCCGAATCCTTGCCGCGAGGCGACCGAAATAAACAGCGCAGAGAGAGCCGGAGGAGTCTGGTGAAGGAGGAAAGTCTGAGAGATGTGACTGAGAGAGACAGAGAGAGGAGGCATCGCAGACGGGAATCTGAGGGAATTAATTAAAACAAGATTTAAAGCACAAAGTCTGAAATATTTAGCACAGCTTCCCCCTGACTTCCCAGCTGCGGTGTTGGTTAATCTGCAGAGCTGGTTCATACTCGTGTCCTCCCGGTCTAACATGGAAAACTGGATTTTTGTGTTTGCTTCCTAGATTGGTCCCTCCAACTAAGACAGACTCTGTCCACATTGGACAACCTGCTGTCGTCACTCAGCTCGTTCAAAACCTGGACACCAAGCAGAATATAGAGCCTGCCAACAAAACGTTCTGGCTTTTTACCGCGGTTACGCAACAACAAGGACTCGCTCAGGTCCTGCAAGTCCTAGAGGTTACAGGGTCAAACGGAGAGACAGTTTGGATGAGCTGGTTGTGCTGACATGCTGTAGGTTCCTCCAAACAGACCCAAGTCATGCTGCCATGTTGTGTTATTTACAGAGGAGGCTTCCTTCTTCAGCTCATCCCAACAGCAGTTCTGCTTCAGTGTTTTCCTAATTTTCCTGCCATGAACATTAACCTGCTAACGGAGGCCTGCACCGTCTGAGGAGGAGCTCGTTTTCTCTGATTGTCGGACGCGCTGACCTTGGCGTGAATTTATTTTGGCGGCCACCCCTGGGAAGATTGGCTGCCATTTAAAATCTTTTCGACTTCGAAATGTTTGGAAAAGATTTTCTGACCCGCAGCCGCTCCTCTAAGGCGATTGCTGTTGCTTTCCCATGGTGACTTGGTGCTAACTCACATCCGCGGTCTTCAGAACACCAAACAGCCTAAAGTCCCGCACCATGGCGCCACCAGGGGGTGGCCAGGGGTGGCCGCCCGTGCAATGTCCTGGCTCCCCCACTGGCCAGTGTAAATTGTACTAGCATCAGTTTAGCATTTTATCCCATCATGAACAGCCAGCAAGGCAGCCGCTCTTCCTGACCTTCTATCACGCTTTTATTTGTATCTGCCAGTATCTACTTTCCCCTAGTAATTGCTTTGTTTTTCAATAAATCAATAAATGTACACCTTAGTCCTAATATAATTACACAATAAAAAGGAATTGTTGTTCAGCTCAAAATGTTAACTGTACTGTTATTGGTCTATGCACATTAGATCATTAGGAACGTTAAAAATCAAACAATAAACCAAAAGATATTAGTAGGTGTTTACTTAAGTCTTTAAGATAGTTTTATACATGCAGCTTTACTACAACAGTAGAATAAAATTCTGAAATTATGGCTTTTAGTTTCAGTGCCACCCCAAGACTTTAACTGTCCCCATCTGGTCCCCCCCATTAAAGGTTTCTGGAGGCGCCGCTGGTCCTGCATCCTAGAGAGATGACCACACTGATGATGATCACTTAATTAGGGGAATTTGATTTTCAGCTATTTTCCCTTTCGACTCCTATAGAGTGGCTTAGTGTTTCACACAGAGCATTTCTAACTCAGTTTCATCTTTGAACAGTGAGCATGTGTGACCTGTTGGGTGTTTTTGTGCACTTGTCTTAATATAAAAACCGCTAAAACACTTTCTATCCATCAGCACTGATGCACCTTTATTATTATTATAACTTAAAATCAGCCAAAGGCAAGGCTTTCTTTTAATAACGTTTGTTACTTCCTGTGTGGACACTTCTCCAAAGCAGAGTCCTCCCAGAAGGATTTTGTGGTTGTGACCTCGTTTTACACTCTAAAAATTTCGATTTTCCCCAAAACTTTAAACAAAGAAGCAGATTTTTATCCAGGCTGCTGCCACCCTGTTCAGTCACACAGAGCTCCGGCTGACACCTCGACTGTTTCCAGGTCTACGCGGATGTAAAGCAGCACTCAGCTGTCAGCGCAGTAAATAAAAACAGGAGCTGGTGTTTGTTCTGCCTGCAGCCTAAAATAAACCTTTAACATGAGAGCGAGCAGGTGCGACAGCCGTTCAGTCATCCAGCCGTCAAGGCCGACCCTCACCTCCGCAGCGGAGGCTGAATAAATCACAGCAGCATCTCCAGACACTCGGCTGCTAAAAACGGGGCAGCAGAGACAAAGAGCGGCCGGATGGCTCGCTCCCAGAGGACAGCCCTGAAGCATCCTGATGCATCTGCCGCCCTGCAGAGGCCACGGGCCGCACCGCTTCCAGCTGCGCCGCCATAAATGGACTGAGGGTTTCCACCGCTGCCGCTCCAGCAAATAGTCCGGAACAAGATCTCTGCACGAGAACGCGTTTATTTCTGATAGTTTGTCCTCGGTATTAACATGAGCAGAGCTCCTCTTTTAACCTATAAAGATCTGACAAAACAATTTCTTCTATGTACAACATCATCTTTTATTAACACCTCTGGTAAAGATTGGAAGGACCTGAAAGCCTTATAATGATTCTCTTTCTTATTGCAGCAGCATTTCCACACACACAATAAAACAGGGGAAAATCCAACCTGTAATTTAAGGAAATGTTCACTGTGGCCCGAAATACATGTTAGGAAATGAGCTTTGATTTTAAATCAGCAGCTCCCTAAAAAAGTCATATCAAAGCACATCTTTTACTTTAAGTCACTCAGAGAGGCGTTTTCTCTTAAGCAGTAATCCATGACTTCATGTTTCCCTGTGGTAGAAATACAAAGTAGATTCCTGTTTCTCTCAGTCACTATTCAAAATGGGAAAGACAAAAAAACATGCCATTACTGCTGCACAATATTAGTAAAAGTTGTGATATGCAAAAACATTCATCATTTCCATCTCAAACACAAGAATTTAATGAAAATGTTGTCACTGTTTGCCAATGAAACAACTTAGCTGTAGTTTTCTTATCAACTTCTCCACCACTTTACCTTCTCAACAAACAGTGACAACAAACGTCACAGAACATATTAGGGGCACTGACAGCCTGAATGCAGGGTGTTTAAATAATTATTCAACACTTATTGCACTCCAGGCGGTTCTTTGCGATATGTGATAACGATATATTGTGCAGCCCTACATGGCGTTCATATGAGGCGGACATGTGTTGATCCTAACAAGTCAAACGGTTACAAGAAAACAGTTCCTGGTCTGAAAATGTCTGTTTTTACAGTCAGAGTTACACTAGTTCAGCGAGACGAGGACCCAGGTCAATCTCACCCAAGTGCCAGGATGTTTGCTTGTAGAAGAGCCAAATCCAGGGAGGAGCAGACAGAAGTTGCCAGTCAGGCAAAGGGCAGGAAAGCAACACGAAGACCTAAAACCCAGTGGAGGGCACAGGCAGCAGGAGCAGGACTGGTAACGGGAGGAAACACGATAAAGAAAAGGAAACTGGACTCTTAGGTGACGCGCAAAAACAAAAAGTTGCGTAAAAATCAAGAAGCTTAACAATGAGGTGATTCTAGTTCTTTAGCAGGGAGCTGAACAAACTGGGGGAAACACTCAAAAAAATCAAGGAGTTGAAACAATAACTAAACAGAGCAGGTTTGGTTAAAGCTGCAGTAGGTAACTTTTGTATAAATGTAATTTTTACATATTTATTAAAACTGTCAACATGTCCTGACGGTAAAATATGAGACAGATAATCTCTGAAAATAAAAATCAAGCTCTTCTGGCTCCTCCCAGTGGTTCCACTGCCATTTGCAGAAATACATAGCTCCCGGTCAGAAGCAACCAATCAGAGCCAGGAGGGATGCCTGACTTCCTCCTGTAGATGGTACCACTGTCAATCACTCCTGTGGACCAGCAGCTGGTAGCTTGTTAACATTTTCAGGCTAAGTCCACGGGTTTTCTCAAAATTCCCCACTGCAGCTTTCACAAAAACAAGACAAAAAGGAGAACAACTCAGAAAAAGGTTTAACGCGAAGTGACAGACACAGTTCAGCCCAAACTAGCAGAATAAAACAGGAACTAACGTCTACAGAAGGAAACCGTGACGGAGGAGCATAAATTAAATCAGAGTGTTAAAATGAGAAAAACGATCCCACAAATATAAACTTTAAGTTTTCTGAGCTCTACTGCAACTTTAAAACAAGATTAAATCAAGATTAGGCTGGCCTGGTTCATCTTCCCAAAGAGCCCTGGGAGCGTTGTTGGAGAGCTTGGCATCATGACCTCTTTAAACCACCAGGACATTTTAGATACGAGTAGCTGGAACTGGATCATAATTGGGTCCATCAGCAGGATGATGATGCAGAACATAGGCTGCATCCACACAGGACAATTCAGAGGACTGGTGATGTGTCCGCTCCAAACATCTGGAAACAACATAGGAGGAGACTAAATGCCGTCCTGCTGGCCTGAGCCAACACCGAGGCATCGACCGTCTTTCTTAACGTGTGACGGGTGGAGCATGTTGTGGTTGGACGTGGGGGTTTGGTGGTTCTCCTGCTCAGACTGAGGCATCTCCAAAGCTCCAGATCCATCTTTATCTTCCTGGTTTGAGTCGCCCCTCGCCAGACTCAGCGAGAATCCATGTTTGATGCTATTACCCAGAACTCCTTGCTGCGTCCATCACTGAGGAACACGCAGAGCGGTGTGTTCGGCCTTTTTGTCTCCATGTACATTAACTGTAATCCTAATCTAACTCACAAAGGCACCAAATAAAAACTTTTTTAAAAGACACAGATTAGAAATAAGGTCGGTGAGCGTTTCTGAATCAATTGTTGCATCAGACTTTTAAGGCACTAAGAGAAACTGCAGTATTTAAGTGAGATGTAAACCTGCAGGACTCTGCAGGGTTTTTCACATCCTGCATGAACGCGCCGACATCCATTAACCCCGACATGACATCTTATCTTATAGCAGGGAGCTATTTTTCTGCAGCGGCTCCATTAAAACATGACCAGAACAGGATTAATTCTGGTTGCTTCCAGCCTCAAGAACAACCTGAAGACGACAACTGAAGCCTCTGATTGATCAGAATTTGTGGTGACAAAAAGTTGAATTCATCTGAACGTGCCAAGACGCTCTTACTACAATTACAAGAATTTTAGCTCGGTTTTCTTAACCGTTTCCTTTGGAAAGTTTCAAGTGGTTAGCATGTTTATTTTGAAGTGTTAATTAGACTAACCTGAAATAAACAGACCAATCAGAGAGGGTCTGGATATTTTTACACAAAATGTGGGAGGGTCCAGTTTTCCAGCAGAGATGGAGAATCATGCTAGATCCACAACCTGCAGATCCGGAGCAACAATTGGCTCTCTGTACCTCACACAATGGACCCTGGGTTTCCCCCCACTGTATTATGAGCCTGAGGGGGGGTTCCAGGCTTTACTCACATCCCCCCATCAGGCTAAGCGTAGTTTATTTTAAACGTCTCGATGTTTGAGAGCAACGTAAAACGGTCAGTAAAGTTCCCGTATAAATAACCTGAACTGAATGTTCATGGTTTGGGGTGTCTTTGCTGCAGCAGAGAAAGGGAACTAAAAGTAAGTAAAATTCTCTAGAAATGTGTGTATTTTTCCTTGATTTGAGCAGGTAAATAAGACTATTTGCCAATGGAATAAGATTTTTGCACTTAAAATAAGAATAATTCATCTCCATCATCTAATTTCAAGTGCAGGATTATATTATTTTAAAGGTAAAATACAAATTCCTTTGGCAAAAAGTCTTATTTGGCTGCTCAAATCAAGGGAAATATACTCATTTCAAGAATATTTTAGTTCCCTTTTTGCAGATCAGCTCACTATCATCACCATGCAGCAGAGCAGCTTTGAACAAAATGTGCGCTGGATCCCGCAACACGACAACGACCCAAAACATACCAGAAAAACCATTAAGGACAGGCTGAGAACTAAGAAGCAGAACGTCCTGGACGTAGTCAAAGCTGATTGAGATGCTGTGGAGGATCTTTAAAAAAACTCAAGCATCTTACAGCTGAAAGTGAGGAGCGGGGAGAACTTTCTCACACAGTATCCTAATGCTTTCACATGACTATGGGTCACATGTCAATCAATTTAACCTCTCCGACTCATGCAAACCCACAGCGTGACTCCTACCAACCTCCATCAACAGCTCGTAGTGCTCGCTAATGCATGAGGGCTGCACTAAATATTTACCTGCCCCAGCGCATTAACCGACGATTAAGAAACAGGATTTACAAAAATGAAAAGTATATGAAAAAAAACAAGATTCAGAAGTTACAGAAAAACTGTTAACTGTGACATTAACTTGTTACCTACTGATTGAATATTTCTCACCGTATTAGACTGACAGTAAACTACAGCTTTGTCTCCTGTTCTGGTTCATGTTTGTAAAGCAAAACTGTTTCAGGATCCTGCAGAGAAACGGAGTCTGTGTGCTGCCTCAGAATCCAGATTCTCTCTCAAAGTAAATCTTTCAAGTCATTTTCACATCTTTTTTTTCTAGTCTGTTTGCTTAATAAAACGAGTCCTCGACCAACGCCTGCTGACGCAGAGCAAACAGCTCGCTCCTCCGTCATCCAGCCGCCTCCCTCCTGCAGCTTCCTCCCGCAGCTGAAGGGGAGGAGGATGAGAGCCGGAATCCGTCAGACTGTTGGAGATCCGCTGCTGCCTGAACGTCCGCAGCAGCAGGAGCTCCGATGCTTCATCTTAAAAACCCCATTTATGTTTGGCTGCTCGGCTCAGAGGAAACGGAGTATAAAACATGACAGGAACAGAACAAAACTATAAAATAACAGACTTTCACGTCTGTCGAGAATCTTCCAAGTTTATCTTTTATGTTAGATTCCTTGTTCCAGTTCAAATTTTGTCTTTAAAAAACAACAAGGTTCTAAACTTCTAAAATAAAGGAGATGTTCTCACTCACACAGATTCCGGTCAACAATAATGTTCTGTTGGAGTGTCTCAGATTCCAGCGGGCAACAGGAGAGGCTCAGGGTGGCTGCTGCAAATAAGCTGGAATGCCAAAAGTTTAAATACTTAATACTTAATTATCTGCCCATTTGTTGAAATAATTATTTCAACAAATGGGCAGAAAGTGCTTTTCAAAAGTATCCGTGCTGTCTCAACCTTTCGCATTTTTTAACCACAATCACAAACTTCAATATATCTTATTAGGATTTTATTTCATAGACGAACACAAAGGAGTCCATAATTTTAAAATGGAATAAAAGTGACACAGGTTTGAACATTTCTTTACAAACCAAACAGAAAAAATGTGTGCATTTATATCCAGCCCTTTTCACTCTCACACTCCCAAATAAAATCCAGAGCAACAAACAGCCTTAAAAATGTCACTTAATTAGTAATTTAATCTGAATTTAACTGCTGCTGTTGTTTCTGGACTCAGAGCTTCTTCAGAAAACATCCGGCATAATGGAGAACAAGGAACCCAGCAGACGGGTCAGGGAGGAAGTTCTGGTCCAGTTTAGAGCAGGGTCAGGTTCTACAGCAACATCCCGGAGCTCTGATCAATCCATCATCTGGACCTGGAGAGAGGATGGACCACCTGCAGACCTACCAGGACATGGACGTCCACCTGGATTGACAGGCTGGCACTAATCTGAGAAGCAGCCAGGAGGACCACGGTAGATCTGGGGTTAGAATCTGTCCACAGGACAACGGTTAGTTACAAACGCCCCAAATCTGGTCTGTACGGAAGAAGGGAAGATGCGCTGTAAGAAGTCTTGTTTGCAGTTTTCTACAAATCGTGTAGGTGACACAGCAAACAAGTGGAAGAAGGTTATTTCAACCATTCTCACCACCTTCACGTCCTCCCTGGTGAGACACGGTGGAGGCAGCATCATGATGGGGGCACACTGTTCTTAAGCAGGGACAGAGAGTTGGTCAGACTGTATTGGGAAGATGGAGGTTCCTCTTCCAGCACAACAATCAGCCTAAACATACTGTACAGCCAGAGGGGTTAGCAACCTGCGGCCCCAGAGCCACATGGGCCCTCCACAGACACTCTTAATATTTTTAGTCAAACATTATGTAGAACAGAGCAGGATTGATTTTTACGAGAGTCAGTAAAAGCAGATTTATAGCAGTTTTTGGTTTAATAACTTCATAGAAACTCCACCACAGAATAATTAATCAGGCTGCTAACTACACGCTTCCCTTCATTTCCCATAAACCTGAAATTTAATAAAATGCATGTGTCTGCTTTGTTTCATTCAAACCAAATATTTATGATTTTGATGCTAAATACAGCAAAAGAATATTTTGTTTGGATCTTGGATTTAAGTGAACATAAATATAACAGATAAAGAAAACATGTTTTAGGTCTCAGCAGTTCCTTGTTGCTTCCCTTACTTGGATTTTTAAAGTAATTTTTAAATATTTCGTTTATTTTAAATACTAATGTTTCATCTGTTTATTTTGATCACTCTTTTTGTTCAGCACTAAATACACTTGCCTTGGCCTGACTTGGGTTCAGCATTTCAACAGCTTGAGGGAGGGTCTTTGTAGGATCTGCTGGATCAGCTTGTAAATATATGTACACACACACAGAGGTTAGAATGGCCTAGTCAAAGTCCAGACATAAATCCAATCTCTGGTAAGACTTACAAACTGATGCTCGCAGATGCTGTCCATCCCATCTCAGGTTGAGCTGTTTTTAAAAGAAGAAAGGGCAGAAACTGGTAGACAAAGGCCCCAAAAGGCCTGCAGCTGAAGGATCCACTAAATATTGACTCAGAAGGGCTGAAAATGAATGCAAGCCACACTTTTCAGAATTATTTTATAATATTCCTTCCACTTTACAAATTTGCACTACTTTGCTTTACATAGAATCCCAATCAAATGTACTTTAGTTGATGGATTAAATGACAAATGTGAATACATTCAAGTGGCATTTATGTTCTTGCAAAGCACTTTAATCTGTTATCTGTCTGGTTCAGATTTATTAAAGAGGGGTTGTGTGGGTAGCCATGAGCAGTCATTAACCTACCTTAAGTAGGAAGTGTTTAGAGAAACAGAGAATACATTTCTACAGAGACTTGAGTTAGTGGTGAGAGAGGAACTAGTTTTAAATTTCTGTCCTGCTAAAACTTCCATAATGGTCAATAAAAAACATATTTACGAATCTTTGCAGACTCAATATTTCTGCATTACATTGTCATTTACAAATACGAATTTACTTCTTTACACAATTTACACAACACTTTAGAATTTGGGGGTTCTGTAACACTTTTTAGCAAAGCAACTATCGACAAACACAATGTTTAATATGGTAAAAGGAAAGCAGATCCAATCTTTTTGGTTGTGATTCGTTAACGCTGACTTTTCTCTTAGGTAACTGTCAATCTCGATTTTAGTAAATAAAAAGATCAAAGCTGTTTTTTTCCTGTTTTTTCTGCTTCAACAAACACAGACAGACATGGTTCAGATAGCTGCAACATCAGGTTATGTCTTTTGCACCTCTTTAGGCGAAGGGTTTACTTCAACAGCCCGTTTCTGATAAACCAGCATAAGAGACAAATTACCCGACAATTTTTTAGGTCGTTAGCTCCAACGTTGCAAAGCAAACAGCAACAACTCATTTCTGACAACCAGGCTAGCACATTAGGAAAATGTTAGCAAAACTATAGTTTAGCTGCGCTTTTTAAAGGTGTACCTTTGGATGTCCTCAGTTTTAATGTCCACACTGAAGTTGGTCACATTTCTGGCCCCATATTTGTGTTGAGAAAAGAAAAGGCGATAAATTGCAAGGTGGTAAACTGTCAAAAACATGAAACATTCTAATATTTGGTCTCCGTCTGCTTGGATTTACACTGCAGCAACATTATGTGTCCAGGTCCACCTCATTTCTTGACTTAAAGAGCAGAAATGTCTTCCAGTCACCTGGAATAACTTGGGCTTCAACTCTGAACTAATAGCTGGATTCTCTGCAGGTCTGGCGCGGAAAATGCACATTTCAACAAATCGTAACTACTAAACAAATGTCTTCATTAACGGTTTTGGGTTTTAGGATCCTGTATGTGTTGTTGATTGTATGCATGACAAGGAGATCTGTGGGCTTCTGTGTTGCTTCAGGGTTTCGTCAGCCTGAGATCAGAGATCAGCAGCACTAAACTCCTCCGGGAGGCCGACCAGCGTTTGGTTCTTCTGATGCTGCAGCCCTGAGGTGTCATAACTCAGGGGCCAAAACATTTCTCTTCATCCCAGCTGAGCAACACGGGCTGCAGATATGAGCCTCTCATCTAACACTGGTTAGATCGATCGTTCAGGAGAACACAGTCTGTCTGCATTAAGGTTTGAAATCAAACAGTGAACTCAGGGTGACCACAGAAATGTTCAAAAGTATTTTTGCTCAAGTAAGGCCTCAAGTCTCTAATGACAGGAATAAACATTTTCTCATCAAATCCAGAACATCTGGGACACATATATTCCTGCATCACTGTACATAAGGAATTTAAACCTTTAATGTTTGTCCTCAGACTTAAATTATGACCTGAACATTTGATAATTATGTTTTAATTGTTTAATTTACAAACCAAAACACTGCTATATGCTACTTCATATAGTTTTGAAAGATGATAAAATGTAATATTTAGCTCTTTAGAAATATAAATAGATATTTATGCTCTAACAAAAACAATAGGAAAAGATTAAAACCTGTTAATGCTGAATTTCTGCTTGTTTCTCACTGCATTGACTAAGGTAATAGCTGTTTATCCCTGTCTTCATATTGTCCATTCTTTCTGTTATGCCAGAAGATGGTTGAATATGCTTATTATTATTATTAATTATAATTTGGCATTATAATTTAAATAATAAATCATTCAACTCAAAATTCCGCTACAACAAAATATAGTTCAAATGGTGGTGATGTTAGCTATAAGCTTGTAAGTATTTATACCATTAATGCATTAGTTAATTTGCTGTTATGAACTCATTTATGCTGGGATAAATGATCTGGTCGGACTTGTGACCGACGAGGTTTATCCGGCAGCTGTGAGAACCCCAATGTAACTGCAATTAGAGTTTAAATCCTTATTCGTCTATCACCATCCAATGATATTGTCTCTGTATTAATGTCAGATGTTAACTCCAAAGGAGGTTAGCTCTGATTTCTGAATAACCATACAACTATGAATTGGATTGAACACAAAACAATGTCTATTCCGCAGTGGTGTTTTATTGAACCAAAAGCAATTCCCTGTTACAGTAATTCTCTGATTCAACGACTTTGGAAATCTTACTCACTACTAACTAACACGCAAAATATATATGGAGATAAAAGAATAAACAAAACAAACAAAACGAAAGGAAAGAAAAACAAATGGATTAAAATGAGCGGTTGCAACTCTTAGTTCAGCTCACGGTTGTTTAAACCACATTCAGAACATCGGCATTTGACATAGCATTGACAGACAGAGCAGCTGTGGGAGTCCTACCGGACGCTTTGATGCCTTACAAAGCTATCAGCTAAGCTACAGCCCAGTCATCCGACACCCTCCCAAGATGGCCGCTACGATGACGTATGGTCTATCAATTTACGTGAAGCGTGAGGGGAGGTTCTGATGACGTAACCACGCTTACGCTGATGGGGTAGTACCTCGCTCCGAGAGGGAGTGGTTTACGCTCTGGTTCAAAGAGAAACCGCGAACTAAGATTCAAACAAAGCGATCAAATTCTCTGATAAGGAGAAGCGAAAGAAAAAGGGGGAAAAGCATGGAGGAAGATGAAAAGAACTGAAACAGTGACCCACGGCGGGGTTATAGATAAACCACAATCAACACAGCAAAATCAAATGTAAAATGCATGCACATACAAAGAAAATATTCAGAAAAATAATTCCAACTTCGTCGTGGAATAAAAGCATTAACCTAAGCCTACAAATTTCTACGTCTGCCCAGGCACTTCTAAAACACCCTGTTGGTGAGACAGAAATAAAAGGGGAGAACCCCGTTACTTTGAGGTGGTCCGGAGTGAAAGTCCCGGCTTCGGTCCGGAGCGCTCCGGATCACGCGACGTCCTGAACGCGTCTTGACGACCGCAGGGTCCGCAGGCTGCAGCGGGGACCAGACTGAGAGAGTTCCTTCGTCTTTCTCTCTCTCTCTGGGCTCCTAGACGCTTGTTGGGCCAACAACGCGTCGTCCTCTCTCGATCACTGGGAGATAAGGCGGCTTCCAGTATTTGATCAGAGGGAATTAAAGGTACCTTTTTGAGTCGACCTCCTGTCTGTACAGGGAATAGTTTTGCTTCGAAAAAATCTCGGTCCAGCGAGAAACTCGAGCACGTGGCGTGGGATTTTCCCAACGGAGTTAAACAGCTGTGTGTCTTCTCGGTTGGCAGGGCGCCAGGGAAGAAGGTCGATTGCGGGGTGCAACCGAGTTTTATTAACTTTACCCTAGCAACGTTATCGGTTGCTAGGGCGCCGGCCATTTTGGGCCGCGTTGCATGATGGGAGTTGGTGGCCATTTTGACCACCATGCATCATGGGAAATGCAGTCTGTCACGTCCTGACATGGCACAACATACCCCCCTTTAGCTTTGAAGAGTGGGATGCTGGTCACAGTCTTTAAAGCTACAACCAAGTCCATTCTGGCGTGACGAAGATCCGTTGTGCATGAGTGGAACAACCTAATAGTCTTTCTAGTAGTCCTTCGGGATTCATGCAGTTCAGTTCATCATCCAAGAGGAAGGGAAAAAAACAAAGCATTTATTGTGCCTGGGTCAGTGACCTAGCCTGGGCAGACTAAGCTATAGCTAGTAATTTCTATTGGCTAATAAGGCAACAATAAGGTAATAAAAAGAGAAAATGCAAACTTCACAATCACCATTGTCGATACATTCATTGGTCATAAGGTTTGAACTTTGAACCAAAGAAAGGAGAGAGGGAAAAGGGAAAGGAGAGAGATAGCGGTTCGTAGTCTAATCAGCTTGTGGCCTTTGAGGAGCTGATGTTACGAACCTGGGGGCGACGAAGGTGAGGGTGTCAATCCTGGTTTGCAACTGTCTGATCTGCTTGTATGCTGCATACGCCATCGCGGTAGTGATGGCCCATCCAAATACAAGGAGAACCACAATAATGGTCATAATGTGAGTGTCGGTCGACTCTGTAGCTCTGGGGAAGCGAAGCAGAGGGACCGAGCTCAACTCTGATGGAGTGAGACTGAATTTAATCAGCTGGGTGCCTGCACGTAAAAGCTGTCTTTCAATGCCGACATCAATGCTGAAATTGTATCCCTTAAAGACATCTATTATTTCAATCTCTGAGTCATATTTGTCAACGTCAAGGTGATGCAGAACCATATTTCCAATGTGGACTACAGCACCTTGAGGTGGGGAACAGAAAATGGTTTGGTTGGGCAGTTTTAGTCTATTAACTGTGTCGTGGATGTCCTTGGTTTTGGTACACAAATCCAAATTAGGAACTAAATAAAGTTTGGGGTCAGCATCATGATAGGCTAGCATCGAGGGGGTTTGTAGGTGTACGTGGGTCTCACCTTGCCAAAAACCGACATTCAATACTGATTTAAGCCTATACACGTTAGCTCTTTCAATGATGGGAAGGTTTAGCATAAATCCTATCTCCAAGTTCTCAGGATTTACAATATTGGAATTGCACTACCTAGGCTGTAAGCCAGGTGTGTTTGTGGTGGTTGCAGTGTTTCACTAGAGGCAGATTTGAGAACCTTTTCAACCAAATCTACTGGTACCAAGTACGGAGGAATCCGTCCTTCAGCAAGGCTATTTACGGATGAGCTAACCTCTCGAGTGAGGTCCTGCATTAAATCTCTAACAACCTGAGTATACATCATGTCATTCTCTACCACTTCTGTGAGCGTCTCCAAAGAAATGCATGGTGTTATTGCTGAGTGTGAATTTATAGACGTGAAGTTATGTATGGACATTTGTTTTATTAGTGCACGTTTAAAACGTCCTGATTGAACATGCACTTGTCCTGTTTAATGCTATGCATTGTTCTCTTCGGCGGGGGCGGAGTTAGGCTCCGTTCCCTGTGAGGAGAGTTTGGTGGACGGTTTAATTTGGTTCGCATGAACCCATTTGTGCTCCGGACTTTGCACGCTGGCCTCTAGGTTCTTTTGAGCCCATGTGAAAGTCGTTTGGAGATGGTCTTTTAAATCAGCGACGCACTGGTGTGCCGTGTAGACGGTTGTCACACTGACGTCTTCGGGCTGGTAGATGAGATTCAGAGGAAGTGTCATTTGTCTCCCTGTCATCGTCTGGAAAAGTGTCACCCCTGTGGAGCATGGTGAGGTAGAGCGGATTAGCATTAGGACCAAGGGAAGCTTTATGTCCCAGTCCCTGCCATGGCTGCTGGCATGTTCCTTTAACATACTGACCACGGTGCGGTTCATTCGCTCCACCTGTCCCAATGACTGTGGGTGTGAGGGGATGTGGAATTTAACTTCCACGCCCAACATGTCGAAAAGCGCGGTCATGATGTTTGACGTAAAATGCGTTCCTCTGTCCGAGTCGATGGGCAGGGGAAGGCCCCACCGGCTGACAACGCGATTTAGCAGCAGGGCTGCTGTGGTGACGGCGGTGTCGTTCGGTGCCGGCAAACATTTGACCCATTCTGTGAAGCCGCATGTTATTGTCAAAAGATATCTGTTACCTCTTGACGATTTGGGGACTGGACCGATCCAGTCAGTCTGCAGATGTGACCACAGAAATGTAACCCCCCTTCGCTGAAGCAGGGCTCGGTCTAGCGGTCGTGTGGGTTGTAACTGGCAGCAGGTTAAGCAGCCTTGTACATACTCCTGGGTGTCCTGGGCCGTTGCAGGCCGGGACGCCACCTGTAGGAGAGTTTTCAGATTAGCTTTGCAGCTTCTGTGTCCTCTTACTGGTGAGTCGTGGACGAGTGTCAATGTGATCCCAAGTTCGTTTGAATCTTTGGGCTGAATGGGCTGAAACTCATGGAGCAGCTCTTTAAGTGCTGTTCTCTCTGTTTCAGTGGTCAGTGCATCAGCTTGTTCCAGCTGCTGCATAATTTCTGTTTTAAAACCAGGGCAGGGCTCAGTGGATGAGTCCTGGTTCTCTGGTTGATTTGGTGCTGGTTCTGTTGGGTTGGTTTCTATCGTATACGCCAACAGGTTTCCTTCAGCGTCAAGTGTAGCACCACAAATAGATCCAGCAGGCAGAGCTTCATGTCGCCTGATTTGGATCATGTTGGAAGGGAAAGTAAACACTGTGTCTGAAGAGTCCTGTCTGCCGGTCAAGGATAAAGGCAGGTCTCCAATGACGGGAATGCTCAGCTCAAAGTCGTGGAAAGAGCTTTCGATGAGCACCCCAAGGGGTTTCTTCGCCACCACTTGGATCGGCATGTGGGTTGGATTCTCCACTAAAAGGTAAGCTGAGCGGTTGTTCAGTTCAAGCAGGGGTGTGCCCCGGGTGACCAGGTTGGATTCCTGGAAATAAGGAAGGGGTTGGAAGAAAACCTGTGTGCTCTGTATTTGTTGTCCTTTCAGGATGACTAATCTGATAGGTACACCTGCAGTCTGTGGTGGTATTAGCGTGTTTGTTTCGCTAGCCACCTGGCAAGCCTGTGGGATGGTTTGCCCTGATCGCATGACTTCAGGGGTGCCCAGGAGGGAACTTGGGGTCACATGAGCCTGAGCCCACAGGACCTGATTGCAAGTGTCCAGCTGTGCCCCTAGCCGTACCAGAAAATCAGCACCAACAAACACTGGAGGATGTAAATTCTCCAAAATGCTGAAAGGATGAGAGAGCTGTCTTGTGCCAATCTGTGCATAAAGTATGCACACCCCCGTTGCTTTCAGAAGCCGGCGAGGCCAGTCTGCTGAGAGCAAATAGTGGCTGTGTTTCGTTTCAGCCAGATGGGGCCTTTCACGGCACAGAGAGCTGTACAGATCTCTGCTGATCGCAGATTTCTCTGACCAAAGAGCCAGCAGCACGTCTGGCATGAATGTGCTTTCCAGGTGCACACCTTCGGCCACTCTGGGGTTATAGGGTTCAACTCCAGAGTGTTTAAGTGAGCAAAGGAAAGATGTGTGGCTGCAGAGAGAAGTTCTCTGATCGCTAAGAAGCGGTGGTGTGTCAGAGGATTTGGAAATCGGCTCTGTTGAAGGCAGAAATGGTGCTAAGAGTTCTTTGGGCTCTTCTGAGCAGGTCACCTGGTGGATAGGGACGGATGGTCCACTTCCAGAAGTAAGAGGCTTGGGGGTCCCCACTTGGGCCCAAAGATGACCATGATGGCAGTCAATGAGTGGAGCTAACCTGTTCAACAGATCCTGACCCACAAGAAAAGGTTCCGTGTCCAAAGTACAGATGTAGATGGGGTGCAGCAGGGTCATGTCACGGAAAGTGATGTCTAACCACGCCCGTTTGGTGATGCATGACTGATCCTGAGTGTAGCTGGTGATGCCCACGTTACAGGTCTCCACCTGGAACGGTTTCCCAAGAGACACCATAGCTCTGGTCACCTCATCAAACAAATCTGAGCACATTAGACTGATCTCGGAACCTGTGTCTAAAAGAGCATTTGCTGTGACACATCCTCCTATAACTGTCGAGCAGTACAAGCGATGCGCGTTTTCACGATGGTTTAGCTCACCTAAAAACCTTAGAAAAGGGGTTTTCTGATCACCTGCTGATGGGATCTTAGAAGGTTGTTGGTGAATTTTTGGTTGGTTCCCCCACTTAATCAGATAAACTCTGTTAGAAGGGGGAGCCTGGTCCACGCCTAGTCATGCTGACGTGGGTTTTGGGCCTGGTTTCCCAGGAGGGTCGGCAGGATTGGATGGTGGCGAGGACGGCTGCGGCGCGATCTGACGCACTGTGTCGGCTAGCAACCTGCGAAAAGTCTCCTCCATCTCCTTTCTCATTGACTCTACCATGCGCAGGTTCCAGCCTTTGTTGTCATGTGTGCCTTTCTGCTTTTCCAACCTGTCAGTTTGCTTACCGTGTCGGGCTGGATCCGGCCTGTGCCATTTTTGAAACCTCTCACCTTCCATGCTGTCATGCTGACCTCTCCTATCATGAGAAGCTTTCTTCTGCTGCGGCTCAAAACCATGTTGCTTCTTGGAACCAAATTTAGTTTTAGGTTTGAAGGGAGGCATTTCATGTCCCTCCAGACCTAACCTCTTTTCTGGTTCGATCTGAATCTGTAGAACCTTTTTATCACTGTCGGCTCCTTTGTTGGGCCGGACACGTGTTTCCCATGCAACCTGCGCGTATTTCCTGATTTCCTGCATGGTAAGTCTCTTGGTTCTACAATGCATGGTAACCTCATAACGCACGCTTTCATGAAGATTATGGAGGAACAAAGATTTGAAAGTGTGGTCTTCCTCCAAGCCGGGAGCATTTCGTCCCTGAAAGTAAGCAGCCCGTAAACGGCGGTAATACTCCTTGGGCGCTTCAGTTCTCTTTTGCTGAATTGCAAAAGCTCCAAGAGTCGCAGAAGCTGGGTCTGTGAACACAGAGTATTCTTCTCTTAAAGCCTGACAAAGAGCTGAGTAACGGTCACGTGTAGCTGGAGGGAGGCTTTCTATGAAAACATGGACACTTCTGGACGTGGTTTTCCAGATAAGCTTCAATTTTTCTCGAGCCGAGGGGCTATATAAGTCTAGCAGACAGCGCTCTACCTCTCTGAGATAGTCATCAATGGTGGATTCTGTATTGCTAGGATCAAAACGCTCTATGTCTTGGGCCAGGGACTCAAGCTGACGCATCCGCAGTCCCTGTTCAGGGATCGGGGCTGGTCCATCTGAGTCCTCTCCTGACGACTCCTGCCTGCGGTAACCACGATAGCAGGGGGGTTCTGGTTCTGACCACCTACCTGGCATCGGCGGCCGTTCGTGGGACGCCGGGGGACCCTCCCTGTCATGAACTCTTGTCCGTGGACGCAGTTCAGAGGAGTGGGGTTTACCTGTGTCCCAGGAACGGGGCTCCCGTCGCCCTGGTGGGGGGAAAGGATCATAGCAGACAGTGTCAGGGGTCAGGTGGGAAGCAGGTGTTTTCCCATGATTTGCATCATGTGCATCAGTCCTGATTGCCACAGTAAGTTGTTTAGGCATTTCTTTCCGTATCACACTGCTATATCTGTCCTGACCTTCGCTTACCCCTCGCTCAGAAGGTGTCTGAGGGCCCAGTTCATCCAATGTCCTCCAGGTGTGATCCCCATGTTTTCCCTCAGATCCTTCTGGCTGCAAGCTAATGAGATCCTCCTCTCGCTCCTCTGTGAGATGACAGCTGTCCTGAACACTTCTCTGTTCTAGCTCCCTAACTCTTTCCTCAGCTAAGACACGCCTCTCAGTCTCTAGCACTAACCTTCGGTGGTATAACGCAGATAATTCACCCAAAACATCTGCTACCAATCTATCCTTTGGCTTGCTTTGAACCTCCTCCACCAATTCCTGAATTTTTCTCTCACAGTCCTCTATGTTAAACTGATTCAAGCGGTCTTGGTCCTCCGGTGTCATTTTAAGCAGTGAGCTAATGACACCCTGAGCCTCCATTCCAATGGAGGATTGTGGACCTTCAGCTCCTTTGACTGAAGAACCTTTACTATCCATTCTTTGTCAGCTATGGACAGCAGCACAACAACTGTAGCTCAGCACTACACAACAACAACAATCAAATAACACTGTAGTTTAGCTTAGCGCTAAAATAACAGACAACAAACAACAACGCTGTATTCTAGCTTAGCACTAGGCAACAACGCATACACTTTAGTTTAGCTCAGCGCTAAACAACAACTGCTAACAACAACTGTTAAGTGGCTTCACTTTACTGTCAACAGCAACTCGCACTACGACTGACACTTTACTGCAGGAAGTGTGGTCAAATACGTGCGTTTAATTAGGCTGCGCAGGGGAAAATCAACCCTGCGACTTACAACTCCTATGTTTAGGAACGGTTAATATGCTTGTTTAACTTTGAGAATATTAACTGTGAGTGACATGGACCACTAACCTTTCGGCCAGTAATTAAGTGATAAAGCTGTGGCTTTGTTTGTGATGCAAGTTATTTAAGAACAGGTGCTCTACACATGTGTGGAAAATAGCAAAGTGTTTGGAACTTCAGAGGTGGCAAAGAATGACAGTTAAAAACCGCTAAATTGCAACCTTAGTTTCAAAATCACAGCTCAATTTTGACCACTTATGATGAGCAGAAGGGGGAAAAGAAAGAAAAATAATTTAACAAAATTAAAAGTTAAAAAAAAAAATTTCAAAAGGAATAAAAAAATTATAATAAGTTGACAAAAATTATTAAAAGGAGTAACCGTAACGAAAGTTTTAAGAAACTGACATTCAAATATCCATTCAGGGAAGCCGAGTGCTTTCACCTGAATTTTTAACCGTGACTGCAACTACCTATCCTGGCCACCAGATGGAGGCAAGGTCTCTCTTTTCAAAGCAGAACACGACACAGAAGGTGACTGATCAGTAGCAGACGCTGGAGGCGCTGTACGTTCTAGTCAGTTCAGTCTAACTAACTCCAGGTTCAGAAATCAATATTCAAACCTCAGGTTAACAACCTCAAACCACCACAAACACGTACATATTTAGTAGGAGTACTTCCTTAATCAATTATGACTGAATAGCCCTTTTGGCAAGGTGAGCAGTCAAAATGCTGGAATGTAGATTGTGTTCATTAAATTCATAAGTTGCTGGTTATTCAGTTTAGTCTAAAGGAACGCCAAATAAGTAGACTAGCCCACCCAGGGACGCCAGTAAATGTTATGCCAGAAGATGGTTGAATATGCTTATTATTATTATTAATTATAATTTGGCATTATAATTTAAATAATAAATCATTCAACTCAAAATTCCGCTACAACAAAATATAGTTCAAATGGTGGTGATGTTAGCTATAAGCTTGTAAGTATTTATACCATTAATGCATTAGTTAATTTGCTGTTATGAACTCATTTATGCTGGGATAAATGATCTGGTCGGACTTGTGACCGACGAGGTTTATCCGGCAGCTGTGAGAACCCCAATGTAACTGCAATTAGAGTTTAAATCCTTATTCGTCTATCACCATCCAATGATATTGTCTCTGTATTAATGTCAGATGTTAACTCCAAAGGAGGTTAGCTCTGATTTCTGAATAACCATACAACTATGAATTGGATTGAACACAAAACAATGTCTATTCCGCAGTGGTGTTTTATTGAACCAAAAGCAATTCCCTGTTACAGTAATTCTCTGATTCAACGACTTTGGAAATCTTACTCACTACTAACTAACACGCAAAATATATATGGAGATAAAAGAATAAACAAAACAAACAAAACGAAAGGAAAGAAAAACAAATGGATTAAAATGAGCGGTTGCAACTCTTAGTTCAGCTCACGGTTGTTTAAACCACATTCAGAACATCGGCATTTGACATAGCATTGACAGACAGAGCAGCTGTGGGAGTCCTACCGGACGCTTTGATGCCTTACAAAGCTATCAGCTAAGCTACAGCCCAGTCATCCGACACCCTCCCAAGATGGCCGCTACGATGACGTATGGTCTATCAATTTACGTGAAGCGTGAGGGGAGGTTCTGATGACGTAACCACGCTTACGCTGATGGGGTAGTACCTCGCTCCGAGAGGGAGTGGTTTACGCTCTGGTTCAAAGAGAAACCGCGAACTAAGATTCAAACAAAGCGATCAAATTCTCTGATAAGGAGAAGCGAAAGAAAAAGGGGGAAAAGCATGGAGGAAGATGAAAAGAACTGAAACAGTGACCCACGGCGGGGTTATAGATAAACCACAATCAACACAGCAAAATCAAATGTAAAATGCATGCACATACAAAGAAAATATTCAGAAAAATAATTCCAACTTCGTCGTGGAATAAAAGCATTAACCTAAGCCTACAAATTTCTACGTCTGCCCAGGCACTTCTAAAACACCCTGTTGGTGAGACAGAAATAAAAGGGGAGAACCCCGTTACTTTGAGGTGGTCCGGAGTGAAAGTCCCGGCTTCGGTCCGGAGCGCTCCGGATCACGCGACGTCCTGAACGCGTCTTGACGACCGCAGGGTCCGCAGGCTGCAGCGGGGACCAGACTGAGAGAGTTCCTTCGTCTTTCTCTCTCTCTCTGGGCTCCTAGACGCTTGTTGGGCCAACAACGCGTCGTCCTCTCTCGATCACTGGGAGATAAGGCGGCTTCCAGTATTTGATCAGAGGGAATTAAAGGTACCTTTTTGAGTCGACCTCCTGTCTGTACAGGGAATAGTTTTGCTTCGAAAAAATCTCGGTCCAGCGAGAAACTCGAGCACGTGGCGTGGGATTTTCCCAACGGAGTTAAACAGCTGTGTGTCTTCTCGGTTGGCAGGGCGCCAGGGAAGAAGGTCGATTGCGGGGTGCAACCGAGTTTTATTAACTTTACCCTAGCAACGTTATCGGTTGCTAGGGCGCCGGCCATTTTGGGCCGCGTTGCATGATGGGAGTTGGTGGCCATTTTGACCACCATGCATCATGGGAAATGCAGTCTGTCACGTCCTGACATGGCACAACACTTTCATTATACTGTATATTGCACTAAATATGGTTTGGAGGGGTTTCCTCTCCTAACTTTGAGGTGGAGAAGATTTAATCATTTTAGGAAACCATTTTCTAGACGTCACAAACTCTTTATAGGTTTTATTTTTGTTGTGTGTTTTTTTTAATTTTTTTATTTTCTTGTTGCTTTCTAGTTTTGTTCTTTGTACTAGCTTATTTTCTGCTAGCTATGAGTTACATATTTCCCGTGGGTTTCTTTGTATCTCTATTCAGCCTCTTTTGAGGTTAATTAGTCTCCCTCCCTCAGCTCCCTGCTTTTACTGTGTGCCTCAGTAAGTTTCTGAATTGTCTTTTTTCTTCACTCAATCCTTCCATTCACATTCCTGCTTCGTCCATGTTGTTCTGCCCAGTTCTCTGTCCATGCTCCCTGCTCTGTTTTTTTTGTGCCTGACAGTAAGTTTTGTATTTTTGTTAAATTTTCCCCATGCTGCTCCCTAGTTCCTGTTTGCACTTTGATCCTTCGCCTAAACCACACAACTTGACAGAAGGATCCAGGTTTTGGACCAAGAACGGTGATTTAAACATTTAATGTCATTCCTGTCGTTTCTAGTCAGCTCCTGAACATTAGCGTTCCACAAAATAATGAAATTCAGCCAAAACTGATCTCTACACCAACATTAATCATTTATTAAACAAAAGAGAGAAATAATAGCCCTTTAAAACTAGATTAGTTGCTCTCCTCCCTTCTAAAATGTGTGCATTTTTATAACACTACAGTGTAGACTAAAGCCAAACTTGTTTAACATAATGTTTTGTGTACTGATAATGTAAGCGTTACCTGGTTAGTTTTTATTCAAACATTTAAATATGCTTCTAACCGGGAGATTTTTCCATTTCTCCAGTTGACACTTAACGTTAGATCACAAAATTCCAGGAATGTTACATATTCAGGGTCTGAAAATGGGTTTCATGAGGCGTTTTTCTCGCCTCCGTGAAGGAGCGTCTCCTCCTCCATCTGCTCCCAGCAGACTGTGGAGGTGAAAGGTCACACTCTGCCCACCTCGCTGTCAAGAGGTGAAAGCCAGGCTGAAGACCCCGACACGCACCTCCACACATCGTCTCTTACGCAACCTGATGACTCTGTTCTCATCCCCGCTTTTTGTCACGTTGGAGCAAAGGGGTTCTGCACCGTAACGGCCTGTTCTGATGGGACTGGAGAGGACACCGATGTGGTCCTTCTGTGGTAAAAGATCAAATAATCTATTTTTTTTAAAGACAAACTGAAAGTATCATTAAAATCCTCCAGGACTGTGAACAATCATTCCTCGTCCAAGTCTCTCTTTCTTCAAACTGGATCATGAACACTGATCTTAACCAATCTGGGTTCTTCCGTGACCTCCTGGAGGAGTCGTTAATCCACTCTTGGAGTAATTTTGGTAGGTGGGCCATTCCAGGCAAGGTGCACCACTGTTCCATGTGTTCTCCATCTGTGGATAATGGTTCTGAGGTTCTCTGGAGTCAAAAGGACTTAAAATGGTTTGGTAAGTCTTTCCAGACGGATAGATGTCAGTAACTCTGATGAATTTCTTTCCTTCGGGGTTGGATGTCTTGCTTTTTGAGATCTTTTAGCTGTCATGCCAGAAGATGGTTGAATATGCTTATTATTATTATTAATTATAATTTGGCATTATAATTTAAATAATAAATCATTCAACTCAAAATTCCGCTACAACAAAATATAGTTCAAATGGTGGTGATGTTAGCTATAAGCTTGTAAGTATTTATACCATTAATGCATTAGTTAATTTGCTGTTATGAACTCATTTATGCTGGGATAAATGATCTGGTCGGACTTGTGACCGACGAGGTTTATCCGGCAGGCTGTGAGAACCCCAATGTAACTGCAATTAGAGTTTAAATCCTTATTCGTCTATCACCATCCAATGATATTGTCTCTGTATTAATGTCAGATGTTAACTCCAAAGGAGGTTAGCTCTGATTTCTGAATAACCAGGCAACTGTGAATTGGATTGAACACAAAACAATGTCTATTCCGCAGTGGTGTTTTATTGAACCAAAAGCAATTCCCTGTTACAGTAATTCTCTGATTCAACGACTTTGGAAATCTTACTCACTACTAACTAACACGCAAAATATATATGGAGATAAAAGAATAAACAAAACAAACAAAACGAAAGGAAAGAAAAACAAATGGATTAAAATGAGCGGTTGCAACTCTTAGTTCAGCTCACGGTTGTTTAAACCACATTCAGAACATCGGCATTTGACATAGCATTGACAGACAGAGCAGCTGTGGGAGTCCTACCGGACGCTTTGATGCCTTACAAAGCTATCAGCTAAGCTACAGCCCAGTCATCCGACACCCTCCCAAGATGGCCGCTACGATGACGTATGGTCTATCAATTTACGTGAAGCGTGAGGGGAGGTTCTGATGACGTAACCACGCTTACGCTGATGGGGTAATGCCTCGCTTCGAGAGGGCGCGGCTAACTGGTAGTTTAAAGCAAAGCCGCGGAATGAGCTCGGACAAAGAGATTAAACTGATAAGAAGAAGTGAAAAGAGAGAGAGGGGGGAAGGCAGGGAAGAAGATGGAACAGAACTGAAGCAATGACCCACGGCGGGGTTATTGATGAATCACAAATCAACACAGCAGAATCAAATGTAAAATGCATGCACATACAAAGAAAATATTCAGCAAAATAATTCCAACTTCGTCGTGGAATAAAAGCATTAACCTAAGCCTACAAATTTCTACGTCTGCCCAGGCACTTCTAAACACCCTGTTGGTGAGACAGAAATAAAAGGGGAGAACCCCGTTACTTTGAGGTGGTCCGGAGTGAAAGTCCCGGCTTCGGTCCGGAGCGCTCCGGATCACGCGACGTCCTGAACGCGTCTTGACGACCGCAGGGTCCGCAGGCTGCAGCGGGGACCAGACTGAGAGAGTTCCTTCGTCTTTCTCTCTCTCTCTGGGCTCCTAGACGCTTGTTGGGCCAAACAACGCGTCGTCCTCTCTCGATCACTGGGAGATAAGGCGGCTTCCAGTATTTGATCAGAGGGAATTAAAGGTACCTTTTTGAGTCGACCTCCTGTGTGAAAGCAGGGAACAACGTTGCGTCGAAAAATCTCGGTCCAGCGAGAAACTCGAGCACGTGGCGTGGGATTTTCCCAACGGAGTGAAACAGCTGTGTGTCTTCTCGGTTGGCAGGGGCGCCAGGGAAGAAGATCGATTGCGAGGTGCAACCGAGTTTTATCAACTTTACCCTAGCAACGTTATCGGTTGCTAGGGCGCCGGCCATTTTGGGCCGCGTTGCATGATGGGAGTTGGTGGCCATTTTGACCACCATGCATCATGGGAAATGCAGTCTGTCACGTCCTGACATGGCACAACATAGCCTACTTCATGATATCAGACAGGTCCCATTTAACTGGGGGTGACAGTGGATCAGGAGGCAGGAGTTCTTCTGTAACCGGCGGGTTGCTGGTTTGAAACCCAACTCCGTCCGTCGGACCCAGTTGGTTTGGATAGCATTTCTCTTGATAAATAAAGTCATGCTTTGAAAATGGCTTTTTGTATTTACTCAGGTTAAAGTTTTAACAAAAACAGCAAAACAGCGTGGGGGGGGGGTGTAAATACTTTTCTTTAGTATGCTGTGTGACTCCACTCTGGAAATAGAAAGATTTAAATAACGTATTAATATTCCCATGTTAATGTGACAACAATGCTCATAATTCATCTCTAAATTAAGGAGTTTATTTCCATCTGCCTCGCTAAAGCAGCCATTCTGACAATTCAAACCACACAGAGCTACCTCCGACAAGAAAAACGTTAAAGAAAACCGATTTCCTTTTAAAGATTTGGAGCGAAGGTGATAAAACCCTGCAGGCTGTTCTGAAACATGCTCAGCAGATTTAGAGTGAAAAACGAGGACTGTGTGTTCAAAAAGTAGCTGGATGGGTGGGTCTTTCCCCCTAAGAACACTAGAAAAGGTCTCAGTGCTCACAGAATTATCAGTCGGAGCTGCAAACTGAAAAAAAAAGAAAACTTTTAGGTGTTTTTGATCAATTAGGTCTAGCAGCTATTATTCATCAGAAGCTTGACAGGAAGTAGGGCAGAAAGAAAAAGGGAAGGCATGCAGTCTTCTGCAGGTTGGGAGGAGCTGCATCCAGAACTTTAGCTTTCATGGTGCACCTGCAGAACCCACAGTTAAGTCGATCTAATGACAAAACATTAAAATGGGAAGTATTTATGTGCACTTATTTACAAATCAAACATGGCATTTTGAAAAACTAAACGTTTTTGGTGCAGTAATGGAAATTTGCAAAACTTCCACATTAGTGGAGTTACAGAAGTCCAGGATTTTAGTTTGATATTTGGTTTAATACAAATTTCTACCAAATCTTCAGTAAACTGACCTAAGCATTAACTTTAACTCGTGTGCTGAAGTTTTGTCTAGTTTGACCAGTGATTTTTATTTTTTTTAAAGGGAAACTAATTGACTGGTTCACCCTCAGATCTGCTTCTCTTCACGCTGCCTTCGAATCGCCGGCTAACCGGACACATCTAAAGAAATTCAATTTCCACATTTGAATTCGCCTCTGTGAGCAGGAAGGTGAGCCGGCGGTCTGAGTTTAATCTGAGCAGGAGGGAGAGGTGACGAAGGACAGCAGAGACAGGGAATATTCACAAGGACAGGATTTCATCTGCTAGAAAGACGGTTTACAGAATTATGACTTTTCCAGACTAAACTTTCCTGAAATCTTGGTCCTTTACGTTCAGTATTAAATATAAAATGCAAACATTTACTACAACTTAATGGCACCCAGAACCAGCAGAAACCAGACACTGAAAGGATGGAAGGACAAAGGGCAAATGGACAGGATGTAGGACACAAGGGAGGAAAACAGAAGTGGAAGAAGGTCACAGGAAAGAAATAAGCACACAAGGAAAGAAGGACACAAGGACTGAAAGTAGGACACCAAGAAGGCAGGAAGAAGAGAAAGGCAAGGCAAGGTAAATTTATTTATATAGCACATATAAGTATATATAAACATACATAGAAAAATAGAAACATATATAGGAAAATAGAAACTAAAAGCAAATATTAAAAATAGTTGGACTACAAAGTTGAACTAACGATGTTTCAGTCATGTCATGCACTTAGGCCCATACTTTTCATCATGAAATCAAACTTTCCACCCTGGGGAAAAGATTGGCCCTGGAAACTCTTCTTTCTCCAATCTCTTGAAGAATCAGTCAGTCGAGGCAGATGAGCGTTCACACTGAGCCTGGTTCTGGTTCTGCTGGAGGTTCTCCTCCCTGTTAAAGGGGAGTTTTCCTCTCCACTGTCGCTTCATGCATGCTCAGTATGAGGGATTGCTGCAAAGCCATCAACAATGCAGACGACTGTCCACTGTGGCTTTACGCTCTTTCAGGAGGAGTGAATGCTGCTTGGAGAGACTTGATGCAACCTGCTGGGTTTCCTTAGAGAGGAAACTTTCTGACCAGTATGAATAAAAAACTGAACTTAGCTGATTGTTTGACCACTAGCATCAGTTAAAACAAATGTACTTGAATTGGAATCTGTCTGCTTTACTTGACCAAATCTCTTTTTTCTCCTTCAGACAACGTGCTGTGAATTTGCACCATATAGATAAAACAAACTGAATTGAAATGCTGGATTCAAAACTCTTATAGAGGGCCCTTAAATAATTTCTCTGTATTTTATCATACTAAAAAATCTGAAATTACTAAAATGTTTTGCTCTGACTAAATTATGTGGTGTCTCGAACTGTTAACTTAAACATGCAAATAACTAGAAATGACAAGAAAGAATAATCACTGATAAAAACTGGGTGACTTAATGCGCCTGAGGATCACAGTTCCAGGCTGCTCTTTAATAAACACCCCAGCTTGTTTTCACCTTGTAAGTCGGTGTTGAGTTTTTCCTCTGTGAATACTGGATCCGCGGATCAGGTGGGAATCATGAAAAGCTGCTGAGCTCCTGAAGGTGAAGGAGTGAGACAAGCATAAAGAAGACACCTCGAGCAAAGTGAAACCTCATTTTCACTCACACTTTGTGACTTTGTGAAAAGTCACGGAGACAAATACGTCCTCAGAAGTCACGAGCAAAGACTGGCAACAACCTCCTTTAGAAAGAATTACCATCCAGAGAAAATGTGTGTGTCTCTGAGATGGGTCAGTCTAAGAATACCGGTCCAGTATGAAAAGTTAAGAAAAACGTCTTCATCAATCACCAGTAGCTCAAACATTGTCCCACTTTCACAGGAGAAGATGGCCATAGCCTCTTCGCTCCACTTTCTGCACAATCTAAAACCTCTTCAAGGTGAAAATCTTGGACAAATAAATTCAGCAGACCTGCGTGTGTTCAGATCCACTTCTATACTCCAGGACATCCAGTTCATATTCACACAAATTAATCTAAAGCTTTGCTCAACACTAAATAAGGTCTGCTGCTCTGGAGATTACTGGTGTATATTAACACAAAGCCAAGAGAGAAAAAACATCTGCATTCACCTTACTTCCAATCAATTTGGGAACAAGCATATTCAACCAATTTAAAGTCCATCATTCTACAGGGAGAATGATTATTTATGAATGTACAACATTACAGACAGCTGCTAACCTTCTTAGGAGTGGACGTCCCAGCAGACTCACCCCAAGGTCAGAGCGCGAAGCTCAGAGAAAAGACCAAAACCCAAGAGCTCCACCTCAGACTCTACAGACCTCAGTTAGCAGGTTAAAGGTCATGGCAGGGCAGTTAGAAAGAGACCAAGAACAAACATGGCTGTTTGGAGAAATCCTCTTCTCTCTACTAAAGTGTCTGGCAGGATGCCTTAGATGTCCTCAACTCTGAGTGAAGCTCCAGACGTATGGACCAGTGCACTGCAAAAAGGGAACTAAAAGTAAGTAAAATTATCTTGAAATTAGCGGATTTGCCTTTGAGCAGGTACATAAGATGATCAGCCAATGGACTGGGTGGATTTTTGCACTTAAAATAGGAACAACTCATCTCCATCATCTTATTTCAAGTGAATATATCTAATTATCTTATATTAGGGGTAGAAACACTCATTCGATGGGCAGATCATCTTATTTACCTGCTCAAATGAAAGGCAAATACACTCATTTCACAGAAAATGTTACTTAATTTTAGTTCCCCTTTTACAGTGTGTCCTCTGGGTAGATGAGATCAGGGTATAATGTACAGCACAAAGCAAACACAGCATAATACCACAAACATCATATTCAAGCATGGTGGGGGAAGGATGAGGCTTGTTTTGCAGCCCCAGGACCCAGGGATCTTACAGTCGCTGAGTGAACCATGAACTCCTCCATAAACACAAGTATCCAGATGTCTAATGTTAGATCATGTGTTTAACAGCTGAAGCTTGACTAAAACAGGCCAATGATCCCAAAACCGCCACAAATCTACAACAGAGCGGCTGAAATTGAGAAGAAATGAGGTACTTCACTGGCCCAAAGTCCAGACAAATACCTGTGGAGGAACCTTCAAAGTACAAACACTGTGTACTGCCATCAGGAACTTTCAGCTGTACAGAAACAATGTCTGCACATCTCAGTTAAAGGAGCAATAAGTAAGATATTTACTGTAAAATCAACCTAAATCATTCTCATTTGTAACCCAGGATAGAAGTAACATTCCCTATAAACGATCAGTCCTCTCCATCAACAATTTCTTAGTCACGTTTTTCTCCTTTCAAACCCAGAGGTACGGTACGGAACTACCTCGGTTCAGAGTGTAGCCCGTGTTTACTTCCTGGTTCCTGAGCCAATCGTATGAGAGTTCCCAGGGTTCCCAAAACAGAGCGCAGCATTTGGTATTTTATTTTGGCAAAACTGCAGCCTGTAAACATGGAAGCCAGTAAGAGAAGCGGACCAGAATTAGAACAGAATACATCATCACAGACATGTCCTGTGAAAGTGAAAATTCACAATAACAAAGTGCGCGCTCTGTGGGGCTGTGGGGATATGTCATGTCATGCAAAGGATTGTGGGATACCTTAAGGGTTCTTAGTGCCGATAAGTGGTTGCGGGGTTCTTAGGCAAAACTAGCAGCGCGACGGAGCATACAGGCTTCTTTTCCTACCTCCTTCCTCACTGACTGCACTATTCGGACAGCACTGATAACGGCGACCGCTGACGTAATTCTGCTTTGGCTAAAGAGTCCTCACTCTATAATAGTATTCAGATTGAGCCACAACATATTAGATTGTTGTGATGGGCAAGCTGTTGTACCAATTTGAGCCACAAGGTGTCAGTATTACTCATAGCTCCTTTAAGTGAAGAAGAGTGGACCAAGGTTTTTCCATAACAAGGTTTGAGACAGAAAGTCAGAGAGAAAAAGCCTACTGGAGTTTTCCTGCTAAAGGTTGCTTGGATATAGTGTAAAATATAATATTTATGTCTTCTGCAGATGTATTTTCCTAACCCTATGTCTTATACCAAATTTTAACATTTAGCTTCTGTACTATTAACCAACAGATGTTGAGTGAGTGGTCAGACCCAGACATGTTTAGGTTTCTGACCTTGCGGTTCTAGGACTAAAACAGTGACTTCTGTCTTTTCATCATTGAGGAAGTTATGATTCACTCCTCCGTGAGGAGGTGAGGAGAGTGCAGGGGGTACTCAAACGTAAAATCAAAGAGGCTAAGGACAAATACAGGAGAAAGCTGGAGAATAAACTCCAGACCAACAACTTGAGGGATGTGTAGAGTAGGATGAGAGCCATCACAGGGTTCCAGAAGTCCACTGGCATGGGGTTGGAAGGTCGCGTGGACCGGGCCAATGAACTGAAACTATTTTTCAATAGGTTTGATACTACGGCCCATCCCCCACAACTCTCTGCTGCTGGCTTCCCTACAACGACCACTCCACCTTCCCCCACTCCTCCTTACTGACCCCCTGTCTGCTCCTCACCACCTCAATCCACATCCACCGACTCCACTCCTCCCCCCTGCTTCACATCAGGTCCTCCACAACCTGAGGACCTCCCCCCTCCCCCTACTGTTACCTCTACAGTGTCCTTCACTCCCGACCTGGTGAGAAGACAGCTAACCAGACTCCACTCCGGCAAAGCTGCAGGCCCCGATGGTGTATTCCCCAGGGTGCTCAAAGCTTGTGCCTACCAGCTGTGTGGAGTACTTAGCCAAGTCTTCAGCCTGAGCCTGCACCTCCAGAGAGTCCCCATGCTGTGGAAGACACCGTGCCTCGTTCCTGTGCCAAAGACGCCGCGTCCTAGCGGCCCTCAGGACTACGGACCGGTGGCACTGACGTCCCACATCATGAAGACCTTTGAGAGGCTAGTCCTGGAGCAGCTAAGACCCATGGTCAGGCCCTTCACTGATCCACTACAGTTCGCCTACCAGCCCCACCTGGGAGTTGAGGACAGCATCATCTTCCTGCTGAACAGAGTCTACAATCATCTGGACAAGCCGGCGGGCATTGTGAGAATCATGTTCTTTGATTTCCCCAGTGCCTTCAACACCATCCGTCCGGCTCTACTGGGTGAGAAGATGACAGCGATGCAGGTGGAGGCCCCCATCGTTCTGGATTGTTGATTACCTGACGGGCAGACCACAGTATGTACGCCTACAGGACTGTGTGTCTGACAGGGTGGTCAGCAACACTGGGGCCCCTCAGGGGACTGTCCTCTCCCCCTTCCTCTTCACCCTTTTCACCTCAGACTTCAACTATTGCACCTGCCACCTTCAGAAGTTTTCTGATGACTCAGCAATAGTTGGCTGCATTGAAAAGGGTGATGAGAGTGAATATAGGACTGTGGTGGGCAACTTTGTCACTTGGAGTGAGCTGAACCATCTGCAGCTCAACGTGACAAAGACTAATGAGCTAATAGTGGATCTGAGGAGGACAAAAACACCTGTGACCCCTGTTTCCATCCAGGGGGTCCCTGTAGACACTGTGGAGGAGTATAAGTACCTGGGAGGGTACTTTAACAACAAGCTGGACTGGACTAGAAACACAGAGGCGGTCTACAAAAAGGGCCAAAGCCGACTCTTTTTCCTGAGGAGGCTGAGGTCCTTTAACATCTGTGGGACGTTGCTGAGGATGTTTTATGAGTCTCTTGTTCCCAGTACGATCTTCTTTGCTGTCACATGCTGGGGCAGCGGGCTGAGGGTCGCTGACAACAACAGACTGAACAAACTGATCAGGAGGGCCGGTGATGTTGTGGGGGAGGAGCTGGACACTCTGACGACCGTGGCAGAGAGGAGGATGCCGTCCAGGCTTCAGTCCATCTTAGACAATGTCTCACACCCTCTCCATGACACACTGGCCCAGCAGAGGAGCTCCTTCAGCAGAAGACTCCTCTTACCCAGATGCACCACAGAGCGCCACAGGAAATCATTCCTGCCTGTGGTCATCAATCTCTACAATGCCTCCCTCAGTGATTCAGACACCCCCCCCCCCCCCGTAATTGACATTTATTCATCCTTTGCACAAGTCACTATCACCTTACTTGGATATATATATATATATATATATATATATATATATATATATATATATATATATATATATTCCACACAAAGTAATATATATATTACTTTGTGTGGAATGTTGTAAATATATCTATAAAAATGTTTGTAGATCTGGAGCGTGTAACAAAAGTAATTTCCCTCTGGGATTATTAAAGTATGTCTGATTCTGATTCTAGGACTCGGACATGTGATGAGACACAAATAAAAAGTTCTGTGTCTTCAGCATAAATATGGTTGGAGTTGTAGTTTTAAAGTATCTCACATAGAGAGACCATATAGCTATTGAATAAAAGTGGGCTGAGAATTAAGCTTTGAGGAACCCCACATGTGATTTTTTTTTGTGTTCACGCAGATTTAAAGTTGCAAGATGAGTCCCCGTCTGCAAAGAAAGACCTGCAGCGGTTTAGCACTGCACCAGACAATCACATCAACCTTTCTAATCTGTAAATAAGGACGTTATGATCAAATGTGCCTAACAACAAACTCCCAGGAGCAGATCAGCAGAAACCTGCTAAGGTTGCACTAATTCAGATGATTTATAACACATATATAAATGTAACCAGGGTGTCATCAATATTTACAAAGTAAAACAGTGAAAGACAATGCTAGTCTGTTTTTGGGATATTTCAGTGTCTCTGAAGTCTATTCAACAACTGAATCCTAAAATGGAATACTGTGAATATGGACACCGAACAGGTAAATGAAGACATGAGACAGCATCATTAAAAAAGATATTTTAACGTGTCTTTAGAGTCAGAAAGCAATGATGGTTCCTTCAGCGCGTAGATCGGCTGCAGAGGGTTTGCTCTCGTCTGCAGACGGAGATGTCAGGAGCCTGATGAGGCTCCAGCAGTGGAGCAGCATCAGCAGCAGAGTGAGCAGAAGACTGCCATCAGATCAGGCTGTCAGGAAACACCTGCTTTGATCTCAGCTGAGCGCTCTGGTTTTACATTTTAAAGAGCTGCAGGCTGCCTCTGATTGAAAATCTCTACAGCCGAGGAAGAGATGAAACGATGCTGCAGAGGTTCACCAAGTTCACTCGTTACGTCACTTCTGCAGGTGGATGTCAGCAGCCATCGCCTCATGGAGTCTACGACTGGTTTGCTTTAGTTGACCGAGTTTGGGCCAATAGGTTGGTTAAATATAAGAATGGCAGGAATGGAATGGAATGAATGAGCTTTGGTGAGGATTAAAAATTTCCTTGACTGTGCTACATGGAAAGCACAACATTAAAAATGCTTAAAATTATCACATACAGTCAATTAAAAAGCCTGTTTTTGAGTATTTCTGTAGCTAAAATATATACCTGTCATAGTCATAGTGGGTGGAATCGTCCTGCCTGTGTGAAAAACCACTGGCACCAAAGGATTTCAGAGAGAAGGTAGCAGCCAGTTGTTCCTAATGCGCTCGATGAATAGATTATACGCAAGCTAGACAGCTTCTAGGAATGCAGGAGCTCCAGGGATTGTTTTGTTTTGGAACATACAGGTGTGTGTTAACAGAACGCCAAGGCGACCAGTCATCAGCAAGGCTGACCATCAGGCTGCAAACGTTTTTAATGTTATTTCCAAAAGACCTGATGTCCACTGTTCTGCAGAGAGAATCTATCTATCGATCTATCGATCGATAGATAGATTCTCTCTGCATTTCTCTCTGCTATTTTTTTATTGTGAATGCAATGTGTCATGCTTCTTTTATGTATTTATTTTTCTTATAATGGAATTTTTATAGTAGTGTTTTTATGTGTGAATAAAGTGTGACAGCCATGGTTTGGACTATGAGTCTGTACCTGAGACAAATTTCCTTTCAGACAATAAAGTTCATCATCATCATGCTACAGTGAAATCGGGGACATTTCCAGGGACAGCTTATGCTGGGGACAGGTCATAAAAAACGGGGACAGTCCCCGAGCAGCGACTCTACTCTGAGTCCTCCCCGGATGACTGAGCTCCTCACCCTATCTCTAAGGGAGAGCCCAGACACACTACGGAGAAAACTCATTTCAGCCGCTTGTATCCGGGATCTCGTTCTTTCGGTCATTACCCAAAGCTCGTGACCATAGATGAGGGTAGGAACGTAGATCGACTGATAAATCGAGAGCTTTGCCTTTTGGCTCAGCTCTCTCTTCACCACAACGGATCGGTACAGCGCCCGCTTCACAGCAGACGTCGCACCAATCCGCCTGTCGATCTCCCGCTCCATCTTCCCCTCATTCGTGAACAAGACCCCAAGATACTTGAACTCCTCCACTAGGGGCACAGAGACCGCCCTTATCAAGGTGTTTAATGACATCCATATAAATACAGACTGTGGAAGAACCACCGTGCTGGTACTATTGGACCTCAGTGCAGCATTCGATACTGTTGATCACTCCATACTGTTAGAACGCCTGGAGAACTGGGTCGGCCTCTCTGGTACAGCTCTCAACTGGTTTAAATCCTACTTAAAGAACAGGGAATCTTTTGTATCAGTAGGTAACTTTACATCAAAGATGACAAAAATTACATGTGGAGTTCCCCAAGGGTCCATTCTGGGTCCCTCCTCTTCAATATCTACATGCTCCCCTTGCTCAGATAATAAAAAACAACATCAGCTACCATAACTATGCAGACGACACACAGCTTTATATCACCATGTCACAAGGTGACTATGAACCAGTTCAGGCACTCAGTAAATGCCTAGAAGAAATCAATATGTGGATGTGCCAAAATGTTCTTCAATTGAATAAAAACAAAACTGAAGTAATAATATTTGGACCAATAGAGGAGAGATCAAAAGTTAGCTCACAGCTTCAGCTGCTTCAGCTAGGAACCACTGATCAGGCCTGAAATCTGGGAGTAGTGATGGACTCAGACCTGAACCTCCAAAAGCATTTAAAGACAATTACAAGGTCGGCTTTCTGTCACCTGAAGAACATTTCTAGGATTAAAGGACTGATGTCTCAGCAGGATCTGGAAAAACTAATCCATGTTTATCTTTAGTAGAACTGATCACTGCAATGGTGTTTTCACAGGTCTGCCTAAAAAGTGGATCAGACAGCTGCAGCTGATCCAGAACGCTGCTGCCCGCGTCCTCACTAAGACTAAGAACGTAGAGAACATGGACCCGGTTCTGAAGTCCTTCCACTGGCTCCCTGGGTCTCAGAGAATAGACTTTAAAATCCTTCTGTTAGTCTATAAATCCCTGAATGGCTTAGCACCTAAATATATCACAGACCTGTAATCAGTGCATCAACCCTCCAGACCACTCAGGTCTTCTGGCTCCAGCCTGCTCTGCAGAACCAGAACCACAACTAAACAAGGAGAAGCAGCATTTAGTTCCTATGCTCCACTTATCTGGAACAAACTCCCAGAAAACTGTAAAAGTGCGGAAAGCCTGAGTTCCTTTAAATCAAGATTAAAAACACATTTGTTTAGGATTGTTTTTGACTGTTCTGGTTAAACTGTTCTACTGAAACATCATTAGTCCAACTGTTTTTAATGTTCTATTTTGTTTCTACATTGTATTCCTACTTGCTTTTATTCTGTTTTATTTTCCTATATTTTAATCATGTAAAGCACTTTGCATTGTCTCTGTACTGAAATGTGCTATATAAATAAATTTGCCTTGCCTTGCCTTGCCTTATCCTCCCCAACCCGGAGAAGGCACTCTACCCTTTTCCGGTTCAAGACCATGGTCTCGGATTTGGAGGCACTGATTTTCATCCCGGCCGCTTCGCACTCGGCTGTGAACCGCTCCAGTGAGAGCTGTAGATCACGCCCTGATGAAGCCAACAGGACCACGTCATCCGCGAATAGCAGAGACGCAATCCTAAGGCCACCAAAACGGATTCCCTCAACACCTTGGCTGCGCCTAGAAATTCTGTCCATAAAAGTTATGAACAGAATCGGTGACAAAGGGCAACCTTGGCGGAGTCCAACTCTCACCGGAAACGAGTCTGACTTACTGCCGGCAATGCGGACCAGACTCTGACACCGGTCATACAGAGACCCGACAGCCCTTATCAAAGGGCCCGGTACTCCATACTCCCGGAGTACCCCCCACAGGACCCCCCGACGAACTCGGTCGAATGCCTTCTCCATGTCGACAAAGCACATGTAGACTTGTTGGGCAAACTCTATGCTAAAAGCCATACATTTTCAAAAGGAAAACTAGACTTTTTTTGTGTAACAGTTCAATATGAAAAGGAAACATGTTTGGGTTTCTCAAATTTGGTCCTACCCTTGCCCTGGGTCTTTCTGCATGGAGTATGCATGTTCTCCCTGTGCATGCATGGGTTCTCTCCATTGGCCTCCCTAAATTCTCCTTAGGTGTGAGTGTGTGCGTGAATGGATGTTTGTCCTGTCCGTCTCTGTGTTGCCCTGCGACAGACTGGCAACCTGTCCAGGGTGTACTCCGCCTCTCGCCCACTGACAGCTGGAGATAGGGACCAGCACCCCAGCAGGGATAAGCATGTCAGAAAATGGATGGATGGGAAATAAGCACACAAGCAGACATAAACATAGTATCATAAATGCAATTAGATGAAAAAGTAGATTCTCACCTTTTTCATAAAGGTTTATATTTTCTATATTTTTAAGTGAATTGCTTCAGTTTTTGATATATTTTTGTATTTAGAAATACATTTTTATAATTTATAATTTGACATTACCCTTTACTCTTTTTGCATTGCATTACATCCATAGTCTTTATTTGTTAATATAATCTTTGATAAATATTTAAATGTACCAATGTGTTATATGCATTTTTTAAATTATCTATTATTATTTGTTATTAACTAAAATTATTTTAATTATCACAGTAATCTTGATAATAACAATAATGAGGAATTATTTTAAATACCATATTTATTTATTCAACACTTTAAAAAACGACTCAAGGTTGACAAAGTGCTGCAAAACACAAGGCATAGATAAAACAATTAGAAAACATTAACACAGAACAATAAAATCAGACTAAAAAGGACAATCAATGTCAGCCTCCCAACTTGTTAAAAACCAAAGACTAAACAGATATAAATAGGTTATAGTTAAACTTTTCCTTTATTTATATGTTAAGAATTTTCTTTATTTGTGGTCATCCCATAATCCCTGAAAGTCTTAATGAAGTCATTTTTTTTAATGAAATCGGGACAAATAAAGTTAAACATTTTGGTTGAAAATGAGAACTCATGTCTCAATACAACAACCTGGACAAATAAAGGTGTAATAATAAAATAAATAATAACAAAGGAGAGAAGCATGGATAAGATATTTTTCAGTCATGCATACTTCAGATCCGTTAACACTTCATTTCCTTCCCGTCATCGGGACACATTTAGCCGAACTACGACAAAACAATCAATCAACCAATATTATCATTCTGCATTTTTAACCACCGTCATGCCAAATCTGCTCCCAATGAAAAGAGATAAACACATCTGACTGATGAGGACAATTACTCGTTCTAGACGCTACGCAAGAACAAAGGGAAAGCAAGAATAGCTTTGTATGCAAATCAAGCCCAAACGCCTACTCCACCTCCACCGAAAGCAGAAAAAAAACTCAGAGATCAAAGGCAGCGGCTGACGTGCCTCAAAGTGTGCAGAAAAAAGGCTGATTAGTTAAGCAATAACTGGCTCTAATCCTGCGGTGATGCTTCAGCTGAACGTCAGCGCACATCCTCACGCATCTCAGACGTCAGAATACTGTTAATGCAACATTTATGCCATATCATCAGTGCAGAGTTACAATGAGCTTCAAAGAAAGAAAAGAAATGCAAAAGCAAAGGATTGCAGCTGTGAAAACAAAGGTTTGAAGTATAATCTGACACAATGAAAAACTACAAGATGTTTCTTATTTCCAAGCTGATTTCCAGTCATATAAATAATGCACTGAATGGTCATTGCTATCTGCAAATATTCCTTCGGCCATGCAAAGAACACCACGTGGTGAGAAAACCAAACCAACACAACAACCTTGGAGAAGCTGTGAAGCACGGCTGTGAAGGTATGATGCTTTTGGCATTTTGCACCTGCAGAACCAAGGCTCCTTAGAGCCCCTGACTTGACCATGAACTCCTCTGGGTACCAAAGCATTCTTGGGTCAAATGTGAATCCATCCAACAGCCTGAGCCTGGGCCCAACTGGGTCATCAACAGAACTGTGAACCCAAACCAAGCTGCAGATCTACAGCAGAATGTGCTTACATAAGACTGAGATGCTGCTAAATATTCAGCAAGCTATTGGATCATGGAGAGCACTTATTAATTCAGACACTTCACCTTCATTTAGGCGTCGGTGCTCCCACTGGTAGGCGCCATGTTGCATCACCATTTCTGATTTCCGTAGCCGAAAGCGGGGCCAAACTTCTCAGCCATACGCGTTTTACCTATCTGTCTTCTATATGAAGACTTGCTGACAGTAGAGGAGAATAAACAAGCAAAGACAACCGTAGATCTTTCTGTTTGACGTTTTCTGTTGAAATGGAGGACCATCCATACTCTTTGCCCAGCGAGAGGGAAGACAAAGTAACCAAGAAAAGTAATAAGCAGGAGAAAATGAGTCTATATTGGCACAGCTATTATTACCAGGTGGAGATAATTCATGAGGGAGCGGGGATTTATAACGGACACGTGGGTTGCAGCTTTCTGCTGGTCAACTTTATTGAACTAACTTAATTCAATATAACAGTGAAGTTTATTTTAGCATTATGTTAGAAACAGGGCAGTGTGGTCCAGCAGCTACTCTGTCTTCCCAGCAGACAGAGATGGCTCGGTTGTTGGTCTCCCTCTTCCTCTTGTATGTGTCCAAATAAGCGACTGCATGTTCAGAAACAAGCCCAAAAAACACGACTCACAGAATTTACAAGCGACTTTAGAAAAAAGCAAGTGGACTTGACAACAGTGCCAAAAACCTTTTCACACAAGTACCATTGCTATTAGCAGTAGCAAATACATGGAGGACACAGTCATGCTTGACAGCAAGGTCATTTGTAATTAATTTAGCGCACCACTAGGTGGTGCACCAGTGTGAAAATCTTACACACTGGGGCTTTAAGTTAAATATAATTTATTTTGCCTGTGCCTTATCGACAAAGGGGGCAGACAAGGCAAGGCAAATTTATTTATATAGCACATTTCAGTACGACAATGCAAAGTGCTTTACACCACATAAAATATAGGAAAATAAAACAGAATAAAAGCAAGTTGGAATGAAATGTAGAAACAAAATAAAACATGGAAAAATAGAAACTAAAAGCAAATATTAAAAACAGTTGGACTACAAAGTTGAACTAATGATGTTTCAGTAGAACAGTTTAACTAGAACAGTCAAAGGCAATCCTAAACAAATGTGTTTTTAATCTTGATTTAAAGGAACTCAGGCTTTCAGCTCTTTTACAGTTTTCTGGGAGTTTGTTCCAGATCAGTGGAGCATAGGAACTAAATGCTGCTTCTCCATGTCTGGTTCTGGTTCTGGTTCTGCAGAGCAGGCTGGAGCCAGAAGACCTGAGTGGTCTGGAGGCTTGATGCACTGATAACAAGTCTGTGATGTATTTAGGTGCTAATTCAGGGATTTATAGACTAACAGAAGGATTTTAAAGTCTATTCTGTGAGATCCAGGGAGCCAGTGGAAGGACTTCAGAACCGGGTCCATGTTCTCTACGTTCTTAGACTGCAAAAATCCTGGAACTTACACTATGCTTCTTTTAAAAAGGAACAATAATTCGTTATTTTAGATAGAAACGACTAAAATGTAGTGATGTGAAGAACTAAAGGTATCTTTTTAGATGGAATATGGTGTGACCTCACACACACCATCTCACTGTGTTTTTCTCCAGTCTCTTGTTTTCTACATGCATGCACGGCTGGCCGTGCATGCATGTAGAATAGAATAGAATAGTCTTTATTGTCATTGTACAGGGTACGACGAAATTGGAGTGCAACCCGCTTCAAATGACAAAGAGCATAAAAGGCAATTTTTGCATTAAAAAACAATAATATATAAAGACATATACACAGCAGCAGTGTGAGTCAGTGCAGATGCAGTGAAGACTGTAAACATGCGATAAAGCAGGTAATTTCACCCAGTGTATTGTTATTGCACAGAAATTGCTTCATTTATTGCACATGATCAATATGATCAGTATATGTATGATTCAGGAGGACAGGTTCATCTGGCTTTGTGTTTATTGGCTACAGTGATAGCTCTCAGAAAGAAGCTACCCCTCAGCCTATTTGTCCTGGTTTTGTGTCACACAGGTGGTTACTGGGGTGGGAGGAGTCCTTGATGGTATTCCCAGCTCTGCTGAGGTAGCGAGGGTTGGCAATGTCCTCCAGGCTGGGCAGAGAGCAGCCAGGGATCTTCTGGGCTGTGTTGCTGATCTTCTCTCCTGGGGACTGCTGAGCTCCACGCTGTGATGCAGGACGCCAGGATGCTCTCTATGGTGACTCTGTAGAAGGTCACCAGCAGCCTCCCCTCCAGGTTGTTCCTCCTGAGCACTCTCAATCAAATGTTTTCCCTCCACTCAACTGTATATGAATATGCATGGATCCATCACTCTGTGAACAATCTCTGTGGTTGTCAATAACTGTCTTGTGGACATCAGTCTTTTCCAACATAGTATAGGAGAGGACAAAACATTCCTTCGGTGAGAACATTAAAATTTATATATTTTAATAAACTGTTGGATTAAGAATCCAACTGTCCCTTAGCTTTAAGTCAGTATCCTCAAAATTGATAGAAATAATCATAGAAAAATATCAGTATGGGTATAATGAGCCTTTACAATATATGAGCTTCAATTGTGAACCGAAATACAGAAATAAATTCACTTTTCAATGACACAGTTACTTATTGAGGTGCACCTCTATGTCTGTGGCGGTACATTTTCCTTTAGGCTAGATCTGCAACATTTGCTGCCAGAATCAGGGTTAGACTTTATCAGCCTGTGGGGGAAAAATGAAAATATGACATTTATGTTCATATTAACCATCTTTCCCATGAAAATCATTAAGACAATTATGTAGATCTGATCTCAGGATGATCTGAAATAATAACTCTTTGTTGTTTTTTTGTGACAGGTGTGGTTGCTGCAGCTCGGCTTTTGACGGTGTAAATAATATGTTGTGACTTCTACAGCCACGGAGATTGTCATACATGACAAGCACATCTGATTTGATGTGCTTCGATCCTAAAAATCCTCTCTCTACCATGTCACATGACAACAGGTGCAGCATGTGTTGCAGCCTCTGCAGGAGGCTGCAACACTCTTGGTGTTGTAAAAATTACTAAATCATTTTAGTATGAATGAAAAAAGCTCCAGTTTTGACATTGTTATTATTCCCACTGACTAAAATGCAGTGCTGGTGAAGATTATCAGTCATCCAGGTCATGGTCATTCCAAAAAAAGTAAAAAACAAAACAACTAGACTTGTTTTCCGAAGTTTCAAATTCAACAGAAACAGGTCCACCCCTTAGTAATGGGAAGTCGTTAAAGTCATTAAGCCAGCAGATTGAACTGAAACTGGTCCACTTCTCTGTGACGGGGAGTCATTAGGGTCGTTATTGGCCTGGCTTGCAGGAACGATGTTTTGATCACCCGTAGGGTGAGAATTGAGGTGATGATTGGGTGGAATTCGCATGTTATCTAAGCCATTACAAGGCTTTTGTTGGGCAGTAATATAAAGCTTGATGCTCCACATTACTCCAGACTTTTTGAATTGAGAAAGCTCCCTGGATAGGAAGCGAAACGTCTTCAAACTTCGGAAAACAAGTCCAGTTGTTTTGTTTTTTACTTTTTTTGGAAGTAAAATGGAGTGATAAAAACATGTATCTTCACACATGGAGTTTCCCTGTGCATGCGTGGGTTCTCTCTGGGTACTCCAGCCTCCTCCCACAGTCCAGAAACATGACAGTAGGTTAACGGGTTTCTCTAAATTGTGCTTATATATGAATGTGCGTGCACGGTTGTTTGTCCTGAGTGTCTCTATCCCCGTTTACACTACACCTAAAAACCGAGCCATGCCGAGACCAGTCCGAGCTTGGATCAGTTATCCAAGACAAGCCGACCCGTTTACACACAAAGCTTATCTCGGTTCCTTGGTTGCTCCTCGCCCCCTAGTGGCGATCTGCGGTACTACCGCTATCTGGGATTGAAGGCGGAAGCAGCGAATTAAAACGGCAGCACCCGTAACATTCAGGAAGTTATGCTTGATATTGTGATATTTCGGTGTTTGCGGAGAGTCAGGGGAAGAAGGCAACCATTGGTGAATTTACTTGGGAAAGTTGGCTTTTTGGGAAGTGGATGAGACAAACGAACGTCTAATAAGGATTTACAGACGCCGGAAACAACGACAGATGCTGAGGTTCATTGCGCTGCTAAGCAGATTCATCTCTGGAAACCGTGTGGCACGGTAAGGAAGCTAGTATTATTATGAATGTCTGAAATTTGTCTGAATGGAGTGTGAATCGGGACGTGCAGCCAGACTGCCGGAAAACCCGCTGACAGTCAGCTGACTGTAAGGAGATGACGCGGTCTGCTCATGCGCTCTTTATCAAAAAACTGGGCCAGAAAAAAAAACAGGCCGAGACCTACTCAGGAACTGGTCTGCAGTTAGCACGGTCCGGTTATGTTTAGCGCGGTCCGGTTCAGTCTGCTGACCGTTTACACACAAGAGTTATCTCGGTTACCGAGCTCGGACTGGTCTCGGCTCGGTTAAAAAAGTGTAATGTAAACGGGCCTTCTGTGTTGCCCTGTGGACCAGTGACCTGTCCAAGGTGTGCCCTGCCTCTCGCCCAATGACTGCTGCAGATAGACCCCCCCCCCCCCCCCCCCCCGGGACACTGCAGGGATCAGCGGTACAGACAGACGGATGAAAACCTGCAGCAGCACATCTAAACAGCAGGATTAGCAGGAAGCGTGACGGGCTTCAGGTCTGCAGAGTCTCTCAGCTGTCAGGCGGCTGTCACTCAGACAGATCAGCCTCGTTATTTCATCATTTACAGCTGATGGTATCTGAAGCAGTGAAGGACAGAAACTCCACATCAGCAGGATGATTTTCTCCTTCACCATCTCAGAAGTCATAACTAAGAGTCGAACAAAGTCTTTATTATTTCTTGCAAATTTTTTACTTTGACTCCTTAAAGTTCAAAAACATTTAAAGCTGAGATGACATGAATAGTTTTATAGGTCAGCTTTAATTTTCATGTTTCTGGCAGATTGTAAAAGTCATCACCTGTGTTTCCAAATTTTTTTACACTTAAATGCAAAAATCAATTCCCTCCTGCATAAATATAAATATATTATATCGTCCCTCGAGGAAGACAGTTCATGGACTCAAGGATTTTTTGCTTCTCCCCATGAAAACTCTGGTTCTCTGCCACGATCAGAGGCGTTATGTTAGCTGGTGATTCAGGAGCTAATGTCATCATGGTTTTATCATCTCTCAGTCTGACACGCTGATGCAGAACAAGTGAAACATCTACTGAATTATCCACCATCGTATTACTTTTACACCTGAGAAGATGATTTAGCTGTACCTGACTGTGGATTTCATTGTTTAATAGATATTATTTCTGAACATTTTCTCTCCATTGACTAGTCTGAAGGTTAGGCTATTTATGGCTTAATGATTTAGCTCATCATCGACAGTAATGAATCTTCTAGCTTAATGAGAATTTTCAGAAATTTAAGGCAGAAGAAGTGCTGACAGGTTTGGAAAAATTAGTCAAAACTAAACCATTGTTGTGGTTTCTTGAAGGCGTGAATATCTAAAGTTAAAGAAAGTGTGTAGAAAGTTATGTCGCATTACTATTTTCCTATAATATCTGCCCACAGACAGGTATTACTGGAGCAATAAAGATAAAAAAAAATGTTCTGTGGCAGAAAATTAACTGCAGCTGTGAATTTGTCATGTATTTCTTTTTTTTGTGAGCAGTAATATTACATCAATATAGTCATGTGTCTGTGGATTATGAGTCAGACTAGATTTAAGTGTGGTCAAATGCTCCCGCTCAAACATCAGGTATGGACTGGTTTCCAGTATCAAGGTACACCATGTGGTGTTGAGAGATGATGCTTTTTAAGTTTGAACATTAAGAGAACGCACCTCATCTTAACCCCCTGAAGGCACGCTGTTGGGTGTGGGGGGGGGGGGGGGGGGTACCTCACGCCTGCACAGGAAAGGCATGCAAAACCTACAAACCCTAACCCTAAGACCCAAGGCTGGGAGTTGAGCTATCACAGAGGACAAAATATCCATGCAAACACACACAAACTCATATTTCGGAGCAACTTATCGAGCAATTAAGCTGCCTTTTTTTCTGGGAGTACCAAGAGAAAACCTCCAAATGCATGGATATATCAGGCAAGGTCCGTGTAGAAGGGTTTGAAACCAGGACCTGGTCACTGCAAGGCAACAATGCCACCAACTGCACAAAATGCAGCCCAGGTGAGAAAATGTATTTAAGCATCAGTCGACTGAATGAATGAAGCATTATTTTTCTGTGAAAACAAAGTTAGCATTTCGTATCCAGTCACCACTAAACATAAGTTTAACGTCAACGTATTTCACTAATGAGCCGAAGTGGCAAGTGAATTTCTCCAATGTCAGATCAATAAAGCCTATCTTATCTCTTATCTCTTATCTTATCACCAACTGCAATAAAAAAACAATTATTTGCCACATTTTTACACAGACACATAAAACTCTTCATCTTGTCTTGCAAAACCTCTCAGACGTTCCGAAGAGTGAAAACTGATCTGAGGTCAGACCAGATCTGCCCGACTAAAACATGTCGAAGGAGCGGCAGGTGTACTGGGGTCGGCCTGTTGCAACATTTCCTTGGTATGTGACCTTTGACCCTCTGATCTTCCCTAGAAAACATGCTGATTTATCCCCAAAGCTTGAGAAAAGAAGCCCGCAGAGATGTTCTTTTTCATAATCCTCTAATAATTGTGACCATATATCAGAGTGACATCCAGCCTCGGGATGTGTGCGCAAAATTAGATGCTCATAGGGTAAATAATCAGTTAAATGGACATTAAAAACTAAAATAACCAAGGAATGAAGGGGAAAAAATAAGAAATTAGTCGTAAGAGAAGAGGTCCTAACAAAAGTGTTACATTTTAATTTATTCCACAATCCAGGAAATACTGTAATAAATTATACCCACAGTCTGGCAGGGAGGGTAAATCATTTTGTTGGTTTGACAACATGACAGGAGGCAGAAGTCAAGAGAATAATTACAACAAACACAACCCGTCAGACTCTGAGATTCATTAAGAGGAAAAACAACATGAGACGAGCAAAGGTGCCGAACACTGAAGGCAACCTGGAGATGAAGGTTCAACTTTTATTGTTTCTAATGATGAAGTCGATGGAGAGAGCAGTGTGGGCGAGACAGAGAACCCTCGAGGGGCTGAGCATCATCCCAGAGAAGATGGAAAGGAAAAGGGAGGGGAAAAAACAGGAAATAGGGATAGAAAAGCCCTGAAATTACAGCGAAGAGATGGGCCAACAGAAGACACTGAGGAGAAATCTAAAAGGCGAAGGTGGGGTTTCTCTTTTTCCTGCATTTATCTGAAGACGAGTACAAGTTTAAAGTGTCGAAGGGTCCATCAGAGACGCCTTGGTATACGTTGAAAGAAGGTTGTTGCAATAATTAGCTAATTTTTACTGCTTTCACAGCTTTTCTGAGTTGTCTGGGACAGACAGTAAGGTTATATAATACAATAACGTCCCAGCAGGATATCGAAACTGTCTATTTGTGTGGAAATGGGTTAAATGAAAATCTGGATCTGGTTCTGACAAAGGCTTCTTCCTGATACTAATGATACATTCCTTTCCACTGTCGCCATGTGCTTGTTCAGGATGAAGGATTGAAGTTAAATTAGGATTTAAAGATTTAACTCTGCTGTCTTAGACTGCTTTTACCAATAGGCATGAAAATATTTCATTAATCTAAAAGTATTTGATACGATCAGGCAGTTTGTGTTGTAAAGCACTGTTCACATTAATTATGCTGTAGATTGTTAATTATGATTATAACTATGATTCTTATTAATTGTGTTTATAATTGTTAATTATATACAGATTGTTGCTGTTTTAAATTATTTTCTTAAGTTCAAATTTAATTGAACTAGAGGGTACAGTTTCTGAATTTTTACAATTTGTTATAAAAATGAAACTTACCTTCCTATATTATTGAAAATATGTTTTTGGATCTATGAGATAAAATAATATTTATATATTATGTTTGAATTTTTTTTTATTTTTTATTTGCAATTTGAGTTCTAATTTTTTTTTAAGGTTTATTTAAAAAGGGACCATGTACAATTAAAACATAAATGTTACCATTTGATGCATTGTACCAGAGTTAGCCAAAGGTTAATTTGCATCTGCAGTCCCTTTGGCAGGGCACAATTCATATCAACTCCGTGCCACATTCAACAGATTAAAAACAACAAACATACAGAAGGAGTTCAATATGTCACTCACCCATTACCCATAAACAATCTTACAATATCAGTTTAATAAAAAAAGCATTCATATATACACAAAGCCAGTACCATGGACAGAAAAATTAATAAATAGGGTATGATACAGTCGTTTGGAGAAGCTACTCGAATAGATCTTATCGAGCCTACAGAGCGATGACGAAAAGCCCAGTAAGCAGGCAGGAACCAGAGCATTTAAATCACACCAAGGTTTGAAAAAAAGACAAAAAAGCAATATTTTTCCAAACTTCTGCAGTGTTGGTACTGAAATGGCTTTCTATCAAGGACTTTTAAAGCTTTCTTGTACATTGACTCTAAAAGTCTGATTGTGGTTTCCCCAGCCTGTCCCCAACAGGTGATACAGTAAGACAGGTGGGAAAATATTAGAGGATGCAAAAATATCTTAGCTACAGCAAACAAAAGCCAGGGTCTAATATACTGCCAAGTTATACTTGATCTTTTTGGTCATGTTCTTGATATGCTTTTTAAAATCAAGATGACTATAGTCTAATGTGACTCAGATATTTAAATTTGGAGACACTAAATATTAACATATTTTAATACTTCCATAAATGTACATATATATATATATATATTACTGCAGATTAGTGTATTGAAAATGTCCTTTGCACTCCAGTAGATAACCTGAGCAACATGAAGCTGAAGCCAGAATGCAAAACTAGGAACCATGAAGGTTCCTAGTTTTGCATTCTGAACAGAGAAATCCCAGATTTTACCCAAAGCAGATTATTCCATGGATATTTTTTTTAAATCCAAGACGAAAAGTATTACATAAATTAATTGTAGGATAAGGATAAGAAACTTTATTCCACATTTAATTAAATTAAATTTTATTTATATAGCGCTAATTCACCTCAAGGCTCTTTCCAAAGTCAAATTCAATCAAATCCTCCAGGTTGGTCAGAAAGTTTCCTCTCTAAGGAAACCCAGCAGGTTGCATCAAGTCTCTCCAAGCAGCATTCACTCCTCCTGAAAGAGCGTAGAGCCACAGTGGACAGTCGTCTGCATTGTTGATGGCTTTGCAGCAATCCCTCATACTGAGCATGCATGAAGCGACAGTGGAGAGGAAAACTCCCCTTTAACAGGGAAGAAAACCTCCAGCAGAACCAGAACCAGGCTCAGTGTGAACGGCCATCTGCCTCGACCCACTGTGGGTTAGGGTACATAAAGTGGAGATCGTCTTTAAGCATCTAGCAAGAAAAGACCATCCACCCATTATCTAAACCTGTTTATCCACAGCAGTCCAGCAGTCATTGGGCGAGAGACAAGGTTCAACTTGGACAGGTAGGTAGTCCACCACAGGCCAACATAGAGACACACAGGACAAACAACCATGCACACACATTCCTAAGGCCAATTTAGACCGACCAGGTCACCAGACAGTCATGTTATTGATCTGTGGGAGGAAGATGGAGTACCTGGAGAGAACACATGTCAGCAAACTCCCAAGATCTTCTTTGTTGCAAGTCAACAGTGGTGCCAACTGCCCAAGAATAGACAATACAAACAAATTCTTAAATGCACAGAGCACAAAACATCACACACATTCATGACCCAAGCATTAAAAAAGCAGTGTTCTCAGTAGGTTTGATGAAAGTAAAACATAATTCTAAATTATTACATCTGAAGGAATACATTTTTTCTCATTGCAGTTTTTTTCCCCATGTTAGAGTGACTTTAGTCAGTTGTTGTCATCTGGCAACAGCTGGCCTTCTGTGCTGTCATTCAATTGACGAAAACAGTCAGGTGCAAATCAGTGTTACAAAACCTCGAGTTAAACTGAGCTGCACGCGCTCATCGGATCGGTCCATATTAAACTAAACGAGCTGCAGGGCAGTTTGGTCATTTCTCAGCAGGTATGGGCTCAGATCTGCAGCTTCTGACCCGTTTTGGTTCCATGTGGGTTTTCATGGGTGTTAAGTTATTAGGACCGTGCCGACACGCCGGTATTAGTGGTATTTTGGGGTCAGCTGTGCCTCAGGGTTCGACTTACCAGTTTTAAGTTTCACCCTTCCAGTCATAATGTGCAGACAAGCTGGTTGGTCTGCGTTCAATCTCAAAGCAAAGACCTGCAGTGATTTCTCAGCAATAAGCAGGAAGGTTTGTGTCATCATTGCATAACCGATGGTAGAAATAGTAAAGTCTCATCAAAATCCACATCTTTATAATATTCATCAAAAATACTAAGAATTAAAGCAGCTCATAGTTAAAAAAAAACATCCTCTATAGCCATAGTACATTTTTCATAAAGTTTTCATCATCTTAAGAAAAGTAGATTGACAAAAGCACTTGGGCTGAGGATGGGCTCGTGGAGACTAAAACAATGAATACAGGTGACACTCCCTGATGTCTGCTGATTCTATGTGTCTTGATTTATAAACTCTGTCAGCGCTTGGAATAAACTGCTGTGAAAAAATATCGACACCGTTAGTTTTCTGCTTTTTATCAATCACACCTGAATATTTCAGATATTCAACTAGATTTTAAAGTTAATTAACTGTTAAATCATGACGTAACTCCGATCATCCACCTTTTCTTTCATTCAATTTTCACAAACCAGATGTAGGCTTGATTCCTGCCAGACCTGCAGAACTAAGAAGTAATTCAAACAAAGCCTGTTTGACAACACAAAGTAGGCTGAAAGATCTCAAACAGCAGCACATCAGGCCCCGATCTAAAGAAATAAAAAAATGGATGAGAAACAAAGTCCTTAACATCTATCGGTCTGCAAAGGGTTACAAACATTTTGGGACTCCAGGAGGTTTAACAACCGGGTCACAAACTACACCAACCTTTAAACTTTGAAAGGCAGCTAATTTTCTGTTTATGTGAAAGCTCTAGATTAGTTTCTTTAGATGTGCACAATAAACTGAATTGTTTCATGAATTGGCGCTATATAAATAAAATTGAATTGAATTGAATTGAATTGAATTAAGCCTGGCGGGCCACCAGACTTTACTTGCCCTACCACAACTGTCGTTTGTTCATTTACTTTAAATACATTTTTTTAAATACATTGGTAAAAGTGATACTAAAGATAGCATATAGTAGGACTGTCAATTTAATCGACGCCTCGATGTTTGAGAGCAACATGAAAAGGTCAGTAAAGCTCCTGTATCTGCGACAGTGAAGTAGTAAATCTCCCAGTCAACTTAAGCTAACGCTAGCTGTTGTTAGCTTGACGGACCCAGACAGCCCAAAGACCGGGTTCTGTTGGTCTGAACTTCCCCTGTATATCCCAGTAAAGAGAAGAAAACTCCTGGTGGAAACATTGTGATGAGGGTAAAATGAGAATATTGAGGAAAATCTGGTTTAAATGTTAGTGTGAGGTTTTTTGCTGTAGCGGTCTTAGAACTGAAGATTAGGACATTTAGCTGCTAATTCTGGCATATTTACACTGAGGCATGCTGCTGATATTTTGATTAATGTGCGCTGTTCTAATTAAATGTCCACTTATATCTTCTGGTTTTGGTCTACTCTGCAGACCCAGAACCAGACATGGAGAAACAGCATTTGGTTCCCTTTCTCCACAAATCTGGAACAAACTTCCAGAAAACTACAAAACAGCCGAAACACTGAATTCCTTTTAATCAAGACTGAAAACCACCTTTAGAGCTGCTTTCTGCCATAATAACAGAAACATTGACCAATGTATTTGATGTATTGATGTTTTCACCTGATATAATTAAATTTTTGTTACCGGTCTCACAACCAGTGACCGTTTCGATGTGTTTATGATGTTTTTATGATGTTTTTATGTTTTCATGATGTAAAGCACTTTGAACTGCCTCGCTGCTGAAATATGCTAGACAAATGAACTCGACTTGGCTTAAATCTATGAAATTCAATCGAATTTAATGGGGAAAACATAGAATAATGAGGAAGCCTTCCCAGGAGTGGCCAACCTGGCAAAACCAAGAGAGGATCAACGACTGATCCAGGAGGTCAAGAAGAACCCAGAAAAACTTTTAAGGCAAAATTATAATTATCTCCCTTGTTAAATCATGAATTAACTGTGATTGTCTTGAGTTCCAGCAACCACACACAGACCTGATTACTACCTGACTTGTAGAATCAAGGAAACACTTAAAACGGCGCCTGTCTGACAACACGAAGTAGGCTGAAACATCCTAAAAAGCAACGCGTCATGCTCTGATCTAAAGAAATTACAACAGAACAGAAGTAGCATAAACTCGCTAACATCAATTCAAAAAAGCATCTTTTAACGCTTCAGGACTCCAGAGAACCATTATCTAAAGATGGACTCCATGAGAGAAAGAACCCAAAGACCGATTCTCAGATTTAGCAGAAAAAAAAATAAGATCCCCAAACGTCTGGGGAAGTATTCTGTCAACTGATCAGACAAAAGTGGACATTCGTAGAAGGCGTGTGTCTCGTTACATCTGGTGTAAACCTAAAAGAGCATTTCAGAAAGAGAACGTCACACTGACAGTCAAACATGGTGGTGGCAGTGTGATGTCTGGGGCTGCTTTGCTGCTTCAGGACCTGAGCAACTAATTGACTGTAACATAAATTCTGCTCTCTGCCAACAATTAAAGGAAAAAAAGCAGAAAAAAAGAAAAGAAAAATACTCTATGAGCTGGTGATAAACTTGTGTAAATAATCTTGCTCAAAATGCAAATAGATACAGACTGTTGACGTTTGTAAAATATTTAATGAAACCTTATGTGAACAAACAGTTACAACAGGTTCCAAACGTTCATTATTTATCTGCAGCTGTGTGGAAACTAGACCTTTTTCAGAGCATGCTTCACATTTTTTAGCACCACACGTCTACTAAGAAGAGTTTATACTGGGAAATGAGAATTCATCCACTTTCTGTAAGAAATTATCCTCTTTTTTATTCTGTTTGTATCTGGCTCAATATCCAGGAGCTGATTGGACCGAACACGGCGTCTGACCCACTGATCTCCCTCTGAAAGTTTTATTTATCTGTCTGTTTACTTTGGTCTGGCCTCCTCTGCGCTCTCCCCTTTGGCTGAATGTCTCAGCGAGGGAGAGAAAGGAGATCCACTCGTCTCCAGTTCCACACGGCTCACACACTCACTGTGATTTTTTTTTCCACTTGAACAGCTGTTACATAACCAGCTCTGCTCTGAGAAACTCAATGAAGCACCATCTGAGCGCCTCTCCTTCAGCCTGCATACCAATAACGAGCTGCAGGAAAGTCTGCTGCTCACAGGGGACATGACCTCACAGGCTGCCTTTAACTTCCTGTGTGGGTCCCTGTGGTTCTAATGGGGAACTCAAGCAAGGTGCAACAGTCAATCTGACAGATGCCATGAGATTTATCTGGGTGACAATAATAATAATAATAATAATAATAATAATAATAATAATAATAATAATAATAATAAATGGATTTAATTGATTTAATTAGTGATTTAATGAGCTGGCTGCTCCAAAACAGACATATTACAGCAGAACAGTTTCAAACAACACAGCGAGGAGCCTTTTTTCCATCCATCCGTCCATCCATCCACATTAAGCAACAGCAAGGATCACATCAACATTAACGCAGCTCCATAGCTCTGGAACCACAGGTTGTTTTGTCAGGAACTATGCAGAAACCAGCTCTTTTTTCAACCCTGGAGCAAGTTAAAGCATTACTAGAAAATGATTTCCATTGTGATCAAAACGCCTGAAGCAAACCAGAAGACAACGTTTCATTGCCTTTGTTAAATTGAAATGCAATAAGTTGGAAAACTAAAAGGTTCGCAGCCCCCCAGGTCCGGCTGCACCTTGTGGCCGACCTTCATGGCCTTTCAGCGGACTGAAGTTCAAGTGCCCCCCGGAACGCTGCAGGAGTGAGCGGGCTGTAGGGTTGTTAATGTGGGCAGAATGGATCCCTCTCTGCGCTCTACTCCAGTGTTTGGAGCGGCTGCTGCAGCCTGACTCGCGTGGAGTGAAGTGGATCATTTAATCAGTCCTACCTTTGCTGTGACTGGAGCCGGAGCGGCTGTGCGTCCTGCTCGGTGCATGGTGCGGGGTCTCCGTGGCTGCTGCACCGGGCTGAGAGCGACTCCTTCCCGCATCAGTCACCGAATCCTGCGGGGACGACTCCATCCAGGAACCGAAGAAACCCCCACAACAAAACAAAAAAAGAGAAGGACAAAAAAAAAATCCTACTGGACGGTCAGTGGCTGATTGTGAAAGGAGGAGGAACCAGAGAGCAGCCAGTCTGGAGCGGCTGCTGCGCGGCTGACAGGACGCTGCTGAGGGCGCAGCGTGGAGGGGAAGGAGCCGGGCTGGGAGAGAGGGAGGCGGCGCTGTGGAGAGCTCTGCCCGCCCTCTCTAGAGGCTGGGACCCTACAGGACCAACAGCAGATCGCTCCAGCTGGAGTTTTAACTGTAAAATGAGTTTGAGATGCAGGGTCAGCAACATGGGCGCTCATAACATTTTAAAGCCCTGGGGGCCCTGACCTCATTTTCAGGATCTAAACACAAACTTCAATTTTCAATTCAGTTTAATTAAAAATGTCAATTAAATTAAATTCAATTACATTTTTCAATTCAATTTTATTTATTAAGCGCCAATAGCGTACCGCGAGCGAGCTATTTTTAGAAACGTAACGTCACAATGACGTCACATCACGTGGTACGCAGTAGGGCAAACTTGCATAGTCCGCCGCTGTAAAAGAGACGTGCGTTAGCCTTGGTTTTACTCGTTAAAACGACTGCTTTTTCCAACTCTAAGACCATGGTTTTTAAACATCGTTGCTATGGAACGTGCAACAGCGACTCGAGGTACGCTGATCGGCCGCATATGAAGGATGTTTTCTTCATTACTTTCCCGAAATTCAAGAGTGCCAAGGAGAAATGTGTGCGCTGGGTACACCGGTGCGGTCGGCCTACACAACATTTCAACCCGGAAAAAGTTACCAAATTCACCTACATATGTAGCAAGCATTTTGTCGGAGGAAAGGGCCCAACCGAAGAACATCCTGACCCAATTCCAGCGACATCAAGTAGTGAACAGGTAAGATTATTTTGGTGTTTTATTGAAGCTTAATTCTGCTCATATAGGCTATCATGGTAGCAGGCGCTAACATGATACCCTGCTACCAGGATAGCCTACTCAAAAACATTTCAAATAAGACAAACATTAAACATATACCGATTCCTGGACGGTGATTACAAACAAAAAAAACGTCCGACGACGCCATGAACGCCGCGCAGGAAAAAAAAACAAAGCTTACCGTTCGATCAACTCGGCCCGTTTTCCGGTCTTTTTAAGCCCTCGACACTCAAGCCATCGTTTGAGCTGAAGGTTGGTGTGTTCTTCGACAGTGCGACCAGTAAACCGTGCGCCTGGGACATCATCTTGGGAAAGTTTAATGGCTGCAAAGTCGGTCATATCGCTGGTTCTGTTGCGCGTGTAATAGCTGGTTGCTACGTGCGTTCTCTACCTGTTTGCCCTACCTAAGCGGCAAAAGGGGCGTTGCTTTTGAGACGGTGACGTCACGTGCGCGGTACGCTATTCACATCACGTCATCTCAAGGCTCTTTCCAAAGTCAAACTCCATCAGATCCTCCAGGTTGGTCAGAAAGTTTCCTCTCTAAGGAAACCCAGCAGGTTGCATCAAGTCTCTCCAAGCAGCATTCACTCCTCCTGAAAGAGCGTAGAGCCACAGTGGACAGTCGTCTGCATTGTTGTTGGCTTTGCAGCAATCCCTCATACTGAGCATGTATGAAGCGACAGTGGAGAGGAAAACTCCAGTTCAGGTGTACCTTCTATGAAGAGAAAAACGACAGAGAACATAAAGTTAAAAGCTGAAATAACAACAAACAATGCAGATTGGAGAACATTAGGAGACTGGGTGCTTTCTGAAACAGCTTTCTTCTACGTGTGCTTCTCCTCTCCTACATGATACAAACACCACACTAATTACTTGGGTTTTATTTTTTCTGCTATGGGCCAAATCAAAAATCCTCATCTTTACTTCCAAAATGTCACAATTAAATGCTTTGGTTTTATCATTAGGTGATGACTAAATCGGCTATTAACCAGTAACATTTGGAACAATTAATTAATAAGTAATCACATTTCTAACTGGTTAAATATTCTCCTATTAAAGATTTCTTTTGAGAAAATAATCTTTCATTGGTATTCAGCAATTAAATTTTTTTAACTAACAGCTATTGCCAGTTTAATTTTACCAAATCGTCCATTTACAGTTGAAACCAGAAGTTTACATAAACCACATAAAAAAACACATAAGATTATTTTCCTCAGTGTCAGATGTGAAATCTGAATAAACCTTTCCTGTCTTAGATCCATTGGGATGAGCAAAATTATTTCTCTTTTCCCAATTAGAATTACTGAGAGCAATCATTTATAGACATTGTTTTATTACTTTCTTGAAGGTCAGAAGTTTATGTATATTTTTGTTATTTATCTGCTACCCTTACCTTTTAAATTGTATGATTTGGGTCAAACATTTGGATATCCCTCCACAAGCTTCTCATAAAAGTTGGCAGGAACTTTGGTCCATTCCTCCAGACAGAACCTGTGTTACAAGTTTGTAGACCGCCTTGCTCGCACACATTGTTTAAGCTCTGCCCGTAATTGTTCAATAGGATTAAGAACAGGGCTTTGATGGCCACTCCAAAACATAAACTTTGTTCTCCTTGAACCACTTTGTAACCATTTTCAATTCAGTTCAATTCAATTTTATTTATATAGCGCCAATTCATGAAACATGTCATCTCAAGGCACTTTACAAAGTCAAATTCAATCATATTATACAGATTGGGTCAGATTATACAGATTGGTCAAAAATTTCCTATATAAGGGAACCAGTTGATTGCATCAAAGTCCCGACAAGCAGCATTCACTCCTGAAGAAGCGTAGAGCTACAGGGAGAGTCGTCTGCATTGTCCATGGCTTTGCTGCAATCCCTCATACTGAGCAAGCATGAAGCGACAGTGGAAAGAAAAACTTCCCATTAACGGGAAGGAAAACCTCCAGCAGAACCAGGCTCAGTATGAACGGTCATCTGCCTCGACCGACTGGGGGTTACAGAAGACAGAGCAGAGACACAACAAGAGAGACAAAAAGCACAGAAGCACACATTGATCCAGTAATCTGTTCTACATTAGATGGTAATAGCAGGTGATCTGTCTTCCCTGGATGATTTCACAGTCAACAGAACGCCAGACCAGGTGTACCTACTATGAAGATAAAAGAGAGAGAACAAAAAGTTAAAAGCTGAAATGACGACAAACAATGCAAAACTGGAGAACAGTAGAACTCAGTAGAGTGAGAAAAATAGCCTAAGCCTATAGCAGCATAACTATAAAGGTAGCTCAGAGTAACATGAGCCACTCTAACTAGAAGCTTTGTCAAAAAGGAAAGTTTTAAGATTAGTCTTAAAAGTAGACGGGGTGTCTGCCTCACGGACCAAAACTGGGAGTTGGTTCCACAACATACATCTTACATTTTGGATGTATGTTTTAGTCAATTTGGATAACCCATTTGTGCCAAAGCTTGAAGTGTCTTGCTGATGTCTTGAGGTGTTGCTTCAGAATGTCCACATACTGTTTTTTTCTCATGATGCCATCTATTTTGTGAAGTGCAAATCAACCCCAAAATGTGATTCTGCAGTTGTGGATGGTGTTCTCAGGCTTGAAAGCTTTCCTTTTCTTCCTCCATGTACCAATGGTCATTATGGCAAAACTGTTCAATTTTAGTGTTGTTAGACCACAGAACATATCTCCAGAAATTAATTTAGTTGTCCCAGTGTATATTTGCAAACTGAAATCTGTCTTTTAGGCTTCTTCCTGTATAGTAGTCTTTCAACCCATGTCTGTACAGAACTTGTTTCAATGTACATAAGGACACACTCTAACCAGCTTCACCCAACATCTTTGCAAGGTCTTGAGCTTTTGTTCTTGGGGTTAATATGCACATTTTGGACCGAATCCCGTCTCCGTACTGAGCAGTATGATGGCTGGACAGTCCCGTGATGTTTATACTGGCATCAAATTGAGCAGAGGAACGTGGCAGTTTCAGGAATTTCACCTAAGGATGCCCCAGACTTGTGCAAGTCCACAATTCACTTCCCGATACCTCGGCTGATTTCTTTTGACTTTCCAGTTATGTGACATAAAGAGGCAGAGAGTTTTAGCTGTGCCTTTAAAACATCCACAGATGTATCTCAAATCCGGTGTGCCTTATGGTCCTAAAAATACAGTATTCAGAGTTGATGTCTGACAGTGAGAAAAAAAAGCATGCGTCTTTTTATATCATGTATGTAAACGTCTGGTTTCAACTGTATTTTGCAAAGTGTCTCGACATATTATTCTAATCCATGACTTTATGTTCTGCATTCTGTGTGCAACCGGAGGCAGGAATATGTAGTCCCTCCCGCAAGGTCTGGGTCTTCCACAGTTCTCCTCCCAGCGGCAATAAAAACTCCCAGAGGAGTTTTTATTTTATTTACAACCAGGCGGCATCCAGATCAGATGTCCAAGCCACCTAACCTCACTCCTTTCGATGCGGACAAGCAGCGGCTCTACTTTGTGCTCCCCCGACGAAAGAACTCGTCATTTGTAAGGTTTGCATCCAGGATCTTGTTCTTACCGTCATGATCCATACCTGATGACCATAAGTAAAAGTCAGAACATAGACGGACCCGGAAATCTAGAGCTCTTTTGACCACAACAGACCGAAGCATGACCTGCAGTACTGCAGAAGCAACTCCCCGATTTGTCTGTCCTTCTCCTACTCCATCGAACACCGAGAGAAATTTTTTAATTATATATTAGTAAATTATAGGTTTGGAACCTATAGAGTAATTTATTTATTTATGAAGTTAACAGAACGTCAGACCAGGTGTGCCTACTATGAAGAAAAAGAGAGAACAAAAGAGAGAACAAAAAGTTAAAAGCTGAAATGACAACAGTCATTTCAATGTAATACAATGGAAAACTGGAGAACAGTAGAAATCAGCAGAGTGAGAAAAATAGGCCCTGATGTCCTCCAGCAGCCTAAGCCTATAGCAGCATAACTATAAAGGTAGCTCAGGGTAACATGAGCCACTCTAGTTATAAGCTTTGTCAAAAAGGAAGGTTTTAAGATTAGTCTTAAAAGTAGACAGGGTGTCTGCTTCACGGACCAAAACTGGGAGTTGGTTCCACAGGAGAGGAGCCTGATAGCTAAAGGATCTGCCTCCCATTCTACTTTTAGAGACTCTAGGAACCACCAGCAGACCTGCAGTCTGAGAGCGAAGTGCTCTGTTAGGAACATACGGGGTAATCAGAGCTCTGATATATGATGGAGCTTGATTATTAAGGGCTTTATACGTTAGAAGAAGAATTTTAAATTCTATTCTTGATTTAACAGGAAGCCAATGAAGGGAAGCTAAAATTGGAGAAATATGATCCCTCTTGTTGATTTTCATCAGAACTCTTGCAGCAGCATTTTGGATCAGCTGAAGATTTTGAACTGCATTTTGTGGACTTCCTGATAGTAAAGAATTACAATAGTCCAGCCTTGAAGTAACAAATGCATGGACTAGTTTTTCAGCATCACTCCTGGACAGAATGTTTCTAATTTTGGCAATATTCCTGAGGTGAAAAAAGGAAACTCTGGAAACCTGTTTAATATGGGATTTAAATAACATGTCTTGGTCGAAAATAACACCAAGATTTTTTACTTTATTACCAGAGGCCAAGTTAATGCCATCCAGATTAAGTGATTGATTAAAAACTTTATTTTTTGAGGACTCTGGTCCAAAGATTACAACTTCTGTCTTGTCAGAATTTAAATGCAGGACATTTAAAGTCATCCAGCTTTTGATGTCATCAAGACATGACTGCAGTCGAAGTAATTGATTGGATTCATCAGGATTTATGGATAAATATAGCTGAGTGTCATCAGCATAACAGTGGAAATTAATCCCATGCTGTCTGATAATTTTGCCAATCGGAAGCATATATATAGTAAAGAGAATTGGTCCAAGGACTGAACCCTGTGGTACTCCACAGGTGACCCTAGAGTTTGAAGAAGATTTATTATTAACATGAACAAACTGGAATCTGTCCGACAGATAAGATTTAAACCAGCCTAATGCTTTTCCCTTAATCCCTACAGTATGTTCAAGTCTTTGTAGGAGAATATTGTGATCAACTGTAATTGCTTAATTTGAATCCCTCTTTGATCCTTCCACCTGAGATCGCTCTGACTGCTGGGAACGCCAAGGTAAGATACTGACGGCCCAGAAATGCTCCACAGAAGTCTAAACAAACAAAAAAACTTGGTTTCTGTCGGTAACTTTGTGTGTCTCGATATTTCTAACAGAATTCTTACTGTACATTTGTTGAACAAAATACCCGAACCTAAAGCGTAAAACCTTTTTCCTAAACTTGTTAAGTATGTTGGGGGTAAGCTGCTCCCTGTCAGAAGTGACCAAACTGGGGTTTTCAGCTGGATTTTGGACTCTCCTGCAGCCATGTCTTGGTTGTGCAGCCTGCAGAATGTCTCACTGCCTCCCCCCTCCACCTTTTCATCATCATAGCTTTCTTTTTTTTTGTTGCCAAAAGCTCAAATTGCCTGGAAGAATTTTGCCGTAGAGTGTTGCTCCAAATTTCATCATCCTAATTAGTTAAGATGAAATGAAAGAGTTGGGTTTTATGATTATTTAGAGGAGTGAAGCAGCTGGCAGTTCTTGTTCACCTGCAGTAAAAAGCCTAAGGAGCTCTCCTTGCATACTTTGCTCATTTTTGTCTCATTGAGGTGTAAAAAAACTTGTCCAGGTTGTCCTGAAAGCTAGATTTGAAAAGTGATAATCAGGATTTCAAGAGCAGCCATTCATCTGTCCAGGTCCATACTGGTAAAACACACTAGCTCGTGTTCATATTCACCCGCTGAAATCACCTTTAACACAGAAATAAGGAAATAGATACAAGGTGACTTGGTCTGTGGCTATTAAACAAGCCCATATCATCACTCCTCCAACACCGTGCCTGACACTTGGTGTGATTTGTTTGATTTTCTCCAAACATGTGGCCAAACATCTCTGCTTTGTTTTCGGTATTTTTTTCAGAAGTCTTGTGGCTCATTCAAATACAACCCGGAGTTTTTGTGGGATCTCTATTCCCGGGAAGACTGGCAGATGTCCTAAATTGCCTTCTCTGTGTGAATAACCTCTCTGTCTGTAAAAAAATATGTAGAGAAAGTTTCTTCTCAGAGATGCTGCCCCCAAAAACATACAATCACCACCATCTTTTTCTTGCATTAAAACACATCTGAACGCTCCAGGGCAACCATCTGACAAACCTTCTGCCTACCATTATATATCACTGTTAAAACGTGTACAGCTTTATTTGCTCTACGCAGTCGTTCTACCTTTTATTTTTGTTTAACATAATAAGTAATGACACAATATGCTACTCCTATTCATCTGAGGATGTATTTGGACTGTTAAATCACTGGAGAATTTTCTAATTATCTAGAAAAAGGCTAAATTGGAGGACGTTCTCATTTTATGTGGACATCGTTGTTCAAGCACCTGAAACTATTCCATGTAAAAGAGTGTCAAGAGTTGTCAAGTGGATATATTTTACAGCCTCCATCAGACACCTACTGATTGAGAAAGCCCATTTCCCTTTCCAAAACGTCAGTATTAAAACCCTTGATAGCCTACCTCATCTCCTGTATAGTGCGAGAAGTTTGCAAAAGAATACATAATTTATGCAATATGACTTATTAAAATGCATCTGGATTAAAAAGAAAAAAACTGACTATGAATGTACACCATTATAATTTAAAACTTCTCTTTGTAGTTTGTGTTTCATCAGCGGAGGGTGTGATGAAATGATCATGACACTCGGTTAGACATTAATGTGGAAATTAATACGTGCACGGGGTTCAGTTTCAGTGCAGCAATATCTGAAAAGCTTTTAATTTTATTCTCAGCAACGCTCAGCTATTAATCTAAAAAATAATGGCAGTAATGAACTCTGAGATTTATCATTTGTGTTTGTTCTAGAAAAAATAATTGCTCACATTAGGAAAATAGGGTTTATTATTTCTATCAATCATTTAAAACAGAACCAAAATAGCCAAAAACATTTAAAATTGGACTAGGCCAGCCTACCAAAATTACCCCAAGAGTGCATGAAGAACTCATCCAGGAGGTCGGAGAAGAACCCAGAACAACATCTAAAGCAAAATTAAAACTAGGCCCCTTTTTTAATTATGAATTAACGGTGATTAACCACATTTCTGATTCAGTTTCAGCAGCCTCACCCAAACATGATTACTGCCAGATCCGCAGAATAAAAAAAAATCACTTAATTCAATTCAGTTTATCTATATAGCACTATTAGATATTACATGAAACTACAAATTGCTGGAGAAGCTGAAAGCAGTTATTGATTACAGATGACTCAGAAATTGTGGACCTCAGAGAAGTGACATACTTAGATTGGACAAAATGCCCTGATGAAAGACAATGGGTCAGTTATCTTGGAGACAGCCTGGTCATTTCAGAATATGGTGAGATATTCTCTACCAAAATCATTCGAGGAACGCTGATGGTAAATGGTGAATGCCTTGTACTTGTATAGTGCTTTATCAAGTCTGACGACCACAAAGAGCTTTTACACTACAGTCAGTCATTCACACCCTGATGGTGGTGAGCTATGTTAGCAGCCACAGAAGTGAAGCTGCCATACATCGGCGCCACCAGGACCTCTGACCACCACCAGCAAGCAATGTGGGTGAAGTGTCTTGCCCAAGGACACAACAACTGAGATGGTCAGAACGGGGTGATCAAACCACCAACCAGCCAGTTACAGGACGAACTCCTTAACTGTTGTGTACCTATATGACCCTGATTTGATATGGGTACACTCCCTTGCATGGAAGTGTACATTCTCGGTTCTATAAATGGTTGATGTAAGGCTACGTTCACACTGCAGGCCTTGATGCTCAATTCCGATTTTTTTGTGAAATCGGATTTTTTTGCATGTCCATTCACATTTCCAAATAAATGCGACTTGTATGTGATCTCCTGTGTGAACTGCATTCATACACCTAAGTGTCCTGCATGCGCAGTAGAGGACGCGATGACGTCATACGTAGCAAGCGTGCTCATTGTTTGCGGAAGTAAACATGGATCGTAATGCTGCAGCGTATCTTGCGTTCTTTACGTTATTCTCCAACCGGAGCCAGCACATTACCAACACAATCTTTTTAAGAAGATGGAAAAGGAAGAGAGCCAAATTTTAGTGATGTGAGCGGCTTTACTGATACGGACTTCATTCATAATTTACGAATGACAAAGGCACCTTTATGTGCGTCTGAACGGATCTCTTTAGCACTCTCACGTAAAAACACACATCTTCGGTGGCCATAGCAGCGAGTAAACGCGTTGCCGTGGGGCTGTATTGATTTGCAACAGGTGCTTGTTACCGCACAATAGCCAACCTCTTTTTTTTTTTTAGCCAACCTCTTTGGCATAGCCAGGTCCACCGTTAGTGATGTTTGTCAAGTATCAATGACGTGCAGGTCGGATGAATGCGACCCGGCCGTACAGACACAGGTCGCATTTGATAAGATCAGATACGTATCGGATTCAGGACCACATATCCAAGCGACCTGGGTCGCATTTGAAAAAATCCAATCTGTGTCGTTCCGACTGTCATGAAAAGATCAGATACAGGTCGCATATGGGCAAAAAAATCGGAATTGGGTCACTTCAGGCTTCAGTGTGAACGTAGCCTAACCCTTATGCAGGGCTCTTTCTCATTTTACCTTTTTCCTGCATTGTTATCAATATGTGAGCCCAGTACTGACCTGTACCTTTTCTCTGGCTGGTTTAGATTAAATGCGTTAAAATATAGTTTTTGTTTCAACAGTAATTTCGTACTCTTGAAGTCATTAATAAAAGAAGACTGCTTATCCAGGGTAAAAGATCGGGAGGACCGCCGACAAGGGATGGTAATCTTTAACATCAATTCAAAACACATGCCATCTCAAGGCTATTTACAAAGTCAATTTTATAAAAACAGTTTGCCATCTAATCTATACTAGTTCCATTATTAGCCAAATTAATTTGTAATTCCTTAACCAATGAACAAAGTAGTAATGGGGTTGGGGCTTGCCAACTGGTCTAATATTTATATGGCTAAAGTTAGCTTGTACCCTCTGGCATGTTTACTCTTTCACTGTTGCAGATACAGGAGCTTTACTGACATTTTTAAATTGTTGTATTAGCACAGCAAAAATCAATTAGACTTTTCCTTTTCCTCTGCATCGTAGGCAAAATTCTTCCCGACTCTTTTGAATTGACCTGAAGAGGATCTAAATGTTTTTTTTTCTGTATGTTCTTGCCATGTTAGCTAAATCTTAAACTTCCAGCAGCAGATCGTACATTTGATTATGAGCCATCATTATTCAGGTGAGCCTCAGGTCCTGCTTACATGACATGTCCTGATGAAAATGGAAAAGTTTAGTTGCGTTTGTACTGTTAATTTTCATGACAACACAAAATGTTTTCTGTGAAAACGGCACAAGTTGAGAACAGGTTCCAGAGTGTAATGATTAGAAAATGTCCGGTCTCCGTTGCCGTGTATACAGGAAAGACTTAATTTTTCTTGCAGGGAATCCCTTGCTCATGCACAGTATGACATAAATCAGTAGAAATGAATGCACACACGCACAACATAAAGGCTGCCTACACTTTTAAAAACCACAGAAGAAAACACCCGCAATGGCAGATAGCAGAGTACTATTTGTGCTGCCAACTCCTCTAAATATAACTTCGGCCCTCAGACACAGTGCTAATTTTCTACCCGATTACCTCAACCATTGTCTGTCCATAGAAACACTTTATTTACTGCCATCTTGAATGTTTATTAATTGAGCCGACATTTAGGCAGAAAGCTTTTGTACTTATGTTGACTTTCAAAGAACATAGCACCAACTAGTGGCGTGGCAAGGGAATTACATAGTTTTCCTGTCTCTATGGATGCCATGTAAACAGAGATTTTAGTTAGAACGTTGTCATATAAACATGTTAACAAAAACGGGGGAAAACATCCTGTTTTTGTTGGATTGTTGTGTGAACAGAGCGAGGTGCTGAGAGTCTGTGTTTCTGCAGCGCTGCTGTGACCAGTTGTGTACTTACTTTTTTGACCCAAATAAGTCCCTATATATTGAAAGAATCGGTGTCTGATTTTAAATATGTTTTCAAAGTCTGGACCTAAATCCGACTGAGGTGCTGTGACATGACCTTAAACAAGCCATTCATAATATAAAAACCTTCCAACGTGGCTAAATTAATATACTTTAGCAAGAAGCAAGAAGAAATATTTCCAAAGTGTTGTAGAAGTATCATAGTCAGTATTCACACAAGCTGGATGGCATGAAGTTGCTGGTCATCTTCCACGCAGACATTATTCAGTCTGTCTTGTGGTCGTCCATCACTGTGAGGTTTGGCTCTGCCACAAAACAGGACAGCTTCAGATTGCAATGAACAGTCAGGTCCGTAGAGAGGATCATCAGGGCTGACCTTCCATCCATTCAGGACTTTTACAGGTCTAGGGTCAGGAAAAGGGTCATTTAGATTATCTTATCTCTTTATGCCCTTTAAAGTTCATAGATTTATATTTAATGTCTTTCAAATTTCTTATTTTTGTACACAATCTGCACTAACAAAGCTGATTCTGATGTTGTCACAGCCAGTCATTAGGCTTAGGGGTCCTGAACCTGACCCTCTCGATTCACATAGGGTTTCACATAAAATCGTTTAATTTCCTGATAAATTGTTCACTCTGGTGTTGGATCAAGTTATTAGCATTTCACACCTTCCCTCAAACTGATTAAGATTAGACTTGTCAAAATCTGTCAAAACAGTGCAACCCTTAAACAACAGTATTTTCTAACAAGCACCATCAGCATAGAATAGCCTTCACTGATAGACAGAGATATAATGAGTCCAGAATGAGTTGATTAGCAGCTAAGGACCCTTTGAATGATTAAGCCCATCAGGGAGTGATGTTGGCCAGTGTAATCAACTGTTTAAAAACAAAAATCGAATAATTATGGGCCTGATTTTCAAAAGGTTTGTACGTATTAAAACAAGTGATTAGTTTGTACAAAGTTGATCGTCAAACCAGGAACAAAGCAATTTGCATTTCAGTGCAGAACAGTGAGAACAAACTGTCTTTTGCGTAAGGGCCTTCATGAATATGCAGATCACATGCTAATGACCAAACCATGCACATTTATGGGAGGGGATATGCAAATGTAAATACGTAATACCCGCAAAGCCATTTTCCGAAGCTAACACTGAGAATTGGCGCAGTTTTTGCCTCTACATTTAGCACCTCTGAGAGTCAGGTGCAAACTCGCTCGCATACAACGCCTGCAGTCCTTGTGGCCAGAAATGAGGCATTGATATAATGACAGAAGAAGGACAGAGAGTCTCTCTGCCTGTGAACATATTAGACTTTTAGAATAAGAATAGTAGAATAATTTTAGTGGGGAAAAGACGCAACGTGCGCTGGATTGCACGGCGGGGGAGAGACGCAGTATTCATTTTAATTTACCAAGGCGAAACATACCAAACCTGATCCTAAACATTGTGGTATGCTTGTAATTAAACAAAGCTGCAGATTAATTGCCTCCTAAGTAGAGCCTTCAGGCTGTAAAGATGTTAAACCCTGAAATAAACTATTTTACCATCGTGGACTGACTGGAGTCGCTAAGGAGGAGGAGGGGAGGGCGCTGCGCTCTGTGCGCATCTCTGACTGTGTGTGTTATTCTGGTACGTGTGGTCATTCTAGATCAGCGGGTCCACAGGTTATCCATTAATCCATCCCTTATTGTCCAATACGGTCTCTGTAACCTCCATCCATCCATTTTCTCTACCCGCTGATCCATGCAGGGTTGTCGGGGAAACTTGTGCATATCTCAATGGACAAGAGGCGGGGAAACCGTGGACAGACCTATTTATGTTATTATTTTTCTTTCGAATAGTTATCCTCATTATCACCTCCAGTGACTGGAGGGAGGGCTGGAGAAGCTCTGCTCAGCTGTCACATTTGACATGACCACCGCCACATGAACCGGTAGAATAATGATAAACTGGGATAAATCTGATTTGTCAGCTGTAATATTTTCTTATTAAAATTTGAAATAAAATAAAAGCTTTTTTCTTCTGTTTTGCAGAACGTCTGCTAACAAAACAACCTTTTTCCTTATTTTACAGAATAATTACTACTGTCTCTAATGTTTAACAGCAGAAATTCTCCATTCACTAAAAACTGTTTTGTGGGTTCTGGATGTCTGGAGAGATTATGTGACGGATTTGGTCTTCCTCTTTCTCTGACAGCAGCTCCCAAACTGCCAGCAGTAGAGGCAGTTCACTCATCTAAATGGGGCGGACCACATCTGTGTGGGACTACTTATCCACTAGAGACGCAATCTTTGATGATCAGGTGCAACACGCCCACTTTTTGCTCTCATGGTTCAACGCAATTTGGAATCTTTGAAAATCGGGCGCTAAGTCTGTTGTGTCTGCATGTTATGTGTAATTATGTCCATTCTGAGCGAGTGTCTGCCTCATCAAAAATTTAATTATGGTAACATATAATGACAATAAAGCTTCTCGGTTCTTGAAAGATCAACTATTCTGCCAGGGTAGGCCACACTGACAGAACACCGTCACAAATGGAAGGCAGCACAAATGTTTATTCTGCTGACTGCAGAAGCTTCTCGTTTCAGAGGAGATGGCTGTTCCTGATAGGAGCAGAGCTCCAAGTGATTTCACAGCTCAGAACTCAGTCTCAATAATTAATACATACAGAGGAGCGCTAAATTATTGAGCTCAGCTGTTAGTACAATGAAAACTCCAGCTCTGCTGTTCTGACAACAGTTTGGGTTTCTGAGAGCTCTTTCCTTGAATAGTAATAGTAATATCTTTATTGTCATTGAAACATACATTGAAACGAAATTTGTTCTCTGCTTTTAACCCATCACCCTTGGGGAGCAGTGGGCTGCCATGTGCGGCGCCCGGGGAGCAATCTGGGGTTAAGGGTCTTGCTCAGGGACCCAGAGTGCAGGCGCTGGGGATTGAACCGGGTACTTGCATCCTTCTCTGAGTGCAGCGCGCTGCTCTAACCACTAGGCCACCACTCCCCCAAAAAGTAAATGGACTGAACTTATATACCAAAGCACTGTACACTATAGCCACATTCACCCAGTCACTCTTACTAACGCGCACACATTTATACACCGAGACACAGCTCAGTAGGCGACTTGGGGTTAAGTGCCTTGCCCAGGGACACATCTACATGTGGCAAGGGGAAGCTGGAGTCAAACCCACAACCTTCTGATTGCCAGACAACTACTCAACCCATCAAGCCAAAATCGCCATGGACACAGTCGTCCTTTTCAGATGGAAAGTCAAAGATTCTGTATTTGTGTGGCTTCCAGCTGGGTTTCATCTAAGTTACACTCATAACCAGGTTTACTGGTTTGGATGCACTAAAATAAGCTGACCCAGTCTCTCATGGCCTGCTGATAAGAGCTGAGTATGATCAAAGGTTCTGCACTGAGCTGTGACTTTGAATGAATTTGTTCTGAAGCTAATATTTACTCTGCACCTCTGTTCTGCTGGTTCTTTGGTGTCACTGTTACCCTGGTGCAAGAAGGTCCTGGGTTCAAATCCTTTCTGCAAATAAACTGTGTGTTTGCTCCATGCATGTGTGGGTTTTCTCTTGAGCTGCTTCCCACAGACCATGCCTTAATTGTTGTTTCTAAATTTCCCTCGGAAGTCCGTCTGTGTACGTAATTCTGCTCCGTATTTATCTGTGTTGCACTGGTGACCTGGACAGAGTAGATTATGCCTCTCGCCAGAGATGGGCGGAGACTGGAAACAGGCATCAGCTCCTTGCCAGTATAACGGGGATGGGGCTTTCAAAAAACTAGTTAAAGCGTCTTTTTGTTGTCCCCATGTTGTTTTGTTAATGGACCAATATGGCGAGGGAACTAGAAGTCACTCCGCCTCTGTTGCACCCTTGACTTGCCAAGCAAAGTCATCACAGGGATCTGCTGGTTTGTTTGGAGGCGAGCCGCCTTCATGGGTCGAGGGAGTGATGCAGTGATCATGTATGTTTTTTGCGACCAGCCAGCTGCAGGACTTAAGAGCATTAAAGGCTCAGAAATCATCTTCAACAAGTACAGTAGGAAGGTGAGGTATAAATGTGACACATTTGATTTGGCCAATTAGTCACATCTGTATGCAGTGTGTGTGTGTGTGTGTGTGTGTGTGTGTGTGTGTGTGTGTGTGTGTGTGTGTGTGTGTGTGTGTGTGTGTGTGTGTGTGAGTGCTTAATTTCGTGCTGCTGAATGAGGACCATTTTCTGAATTTTCCCAGCAAAGTCAGGACTGTTTGTTGAAAAGTGAGGATGTGTTTTATTGTTTTTTGCTAAGAGTTAGGATTAGGACTAAAGTGTGATTTGAGTTTAGGTTAGAGTTTGGTATGTGCTGGTGGCGGTTAGGTTTAAGGTTCAGGTCAGTGTAAGGCCATAGAAATAGTTGAAGAGTCGATGGAAATCAAGGCAAGATCCTCAGTAAGTATTTTTGAGCTCCCACAGCTGAAGCTCATCATGGTCCAATGAAAAGGAGGAGTGGATTCCCTGAAGCAGGTGTTCATAGATTGGTAATCAGTCCTCCTTGTGAACCTGTAGATTCAGGTTTATCTGTGTTCTATTGCTCACTTTCTGGTTTTCATCATTCCAGAGAGGTCGACACCAGTCGACCTTTCATCAGTTCCTGATTCGTCAGGGACTCATATCCTCTGCCTCCTCATTTCTGAAGGTCATGGCAGTATTTACCCCAGGATCCTCACCTGAACACTTCTTTAAACCACGATCAGAACTCACCTGCCTTTCCACTCTTCATCTCTCACCACCACCATGTCCATGGAGAGACAGAAGCCATTGCCAATCTGTATCACACACCACAACCTACCAACAAGCTTCAGAGACAATTTGGACAATATGGGGAGACTCCTAAGACAGATTTTTAGTGTGTTGCTGACGTTAATTTCTGCTCTGCAGGCTATATATCTTTTGCTAGATAATACAGTCTCCTGTTTTAACTGCAAATAGGGAACTAAAAATTAGATAACATTTTTTGAAATGAGTGTATTTGTTCTTGCCAAATTTATATGATCTGCCAATGGATTAAGAATTTTGCCCTTAAAATAAGAACAACTCATCTCCATTGTGTTATTTCAAGTGCAGTATATCTAATTATGTTATTTAAGGGTCAAAATACTCATTTTATTATTTTCAGTTCCCTTCTTGTGGTGTTGATTTTTTTACGGAAAATAATGGAAGGGTCTTGTGACGGATGCAATAGACAGTGGATGGACAGATAGACAGATGGAAGGACAATAAAGTTTCTGAAACCAAACAGCAAAACTTTGATTTGTGTCAAATCCAATCAAATTACTTCTTTGTTTTTTAGATGAAAACATCTAAATTAGAGGATGTGATGCAGAGACTTCTTTACATGCAGGGAAAAAAATTAGGGAAGGGAGTTTAATGCCTGCAGGATATTCATCCAGGAAGGCTTTCTCTTGTTATTTTGTTGCCTGTTGCCTTAGACTGAAAGATGAAGAATTCACAAAAATATGCAACATAGTAGAAGATTTAAAGATCAACATCCCACTAAAATGCATTAACATAAAGAAAGACAGAGGATTTGAACACTTTATGACTAAATGATAAAAATGCTGTTATGTGAAAAATAAAAGTATTTAACTACTTCGTAAAAATACTAAATTGTGGCAACAATCACGCAACTATTTGGCTCTGAGTCACAGTCACTCTACACCTAAGCAACTGTGGCTTTGTAGAGCACTCATCTTGCAGTCCAAACGTTGTGGGTTTGATTGCCACATGTCAATGTGCCCATGGGCTACTTAACCCCAAGCAGACCTACATATCGGTGTATGAATGAAGCGAATAGGGAAATGCAGTTCTGGTGTAAAGTGCTCCGAGTGCTCTGTATGATGAGAAAAGAGCCGTATAACATTTGCTCTATTTAGAAGAGTATGACGTAAAGCTGATGGGTTTCTTGTCCTAAAACAATTACATTTGGATCACTGTGGTTAGATAAGGTAAGATAAGATAAGATAAGATAAGATAAGATAAGGTAAGATAAGATAAGATAAGATAGGCTTTATTGATCTCACATTGGAGAAATTCACATGTAACAACGGCTCAGTAATCATAATCAGAAGAAGGTGCCAAAAGTAGGACAAGGTGCATTGGTTATATACAGTGTGTCCTTGTTTATACAGTGGATCAAAAAAGAAGTAGATTAGAAAAATAAGAATAAAAATACAAAATACAGATAAGGCAGAGGATGTCTTATGTACATTCACTGTGACTTATATACATATGTATTGACATACTGTATATTGAGGTGGTAATAGCAGCAGAAGTCAACCAATATCCCGTTTTCCACTAAATCAGTGTAGAAATTGCTGCACCTGATATTAATCCAAATTTCATATGTTGTTCTGGTGATTAATAAAAGTTTCTTGGAATTGACAAAAACTCTGGATATTGTGTCTAATATTGAATATAACAATGAAAAAACTATAATCAATTACCAAGCCTATTGACAATAAGATAGCTTATTTAAATAAACCCCAACTACAAAATAAAAAGCATGTTATTTAAAACTAAGTCAATAGAATTCAAGGTCTGAAAAATTTGCTTCCAAATCAAACATTAAAACAATCTTGCAACTCACAGTTTGACCTCATAGTGGCAGCGTGGTTCCACTGTTACTGTAGATAGTTTGGGTAAACCAGAAACAAAACCAGTTTACAATTACATGGACACAGTTTGCTTCCCCCCAAAATAAAGAAAACGCTTAATGTTCAGATAGATTTAAAATAAATGTACTTCAGAATTGTGTTTTAAATCAATGAAGGTGAACCTGATGGCAATAACTTTTGCTGTGGGGGTTTAAATGTACTTACCAACAAGTTGCTTGCCTGAGAGACATTTAGTTGAGATTTAATGCTTGTGCATGCCTACAATTTAAGAATAACATAAATCCTGAAGCTGTTAAAATGTCAATATATGTCAATACTGTTATGTAATTTGGACTTTGAGTCTTAATAAAATCTATCTATCAATAGAGGGTTAACTGGTTCAAACTGAATTCATCCATTCACTTTTAATAAAAAGCATGGTGTTTGATATTAAAAAAATACAAATTAAAGGTTTGAAATGTCTGTTGCCAACTCAAACATTAAATCCATCTTGTAGTTCACGTTTTGACCTAATGATGGCAGTGTGGTTTCAAATTGGATGAGTAAACCAGAGACAAATGCCATAAATAAGCCACAGTTTGATTGCTGCATTTCTGATTATGGAACCGAAAGTCACATGAGAACTTGTCTTTCTGGTCTGGATCCAAAAAAAAACAGCCCTATAACAGATTCCATTTATCTTCTTATCTTTTCTGCATTAGGCTTCAACAGAAAGGCCCTATGTTCCTGTTTATAATCTACAACCTACATGGGAAAATTTAATTTTAACTACTATAAATCTTAGAAGCGCTATACTCTTTAGTCATCAACACATGATTTAAAAAACATAAAAACAGAAATACATTTTTGTTGCCGACCTGTTTTTTAAAGTCTCTCCAAATCTCCTGAGTTTTTGAGGCGATTAACTTGGAGTAATCACAGAGACTCTATTTTAGACGAATTAGAGGAGCGTTCCTGGATTCCCTGCTCCTTTTCCCTGGATGACACTCTCATCCATGACTTTGAGAACTCTTTTTTCCATTAGCAGAAATGTGATCTGTTTTCAGTTTTCATCTTGCTGCTGTATTTTGGATAAATTGGCTTTCCATAAGGGTTTTATACACCAATGGGACACTAATGTTTGTGTTTTCTGGTCCGCTCATTACGCCCAAATAGAGCTTAAAAGTTTTTAAATTAGTGCCGAATGTCTGCTAGCATCAGTCGCTACTAGTTTCCCGATTAACTTACTGCTACTGCCCTAGTAAGCGTAAGTATGGCTTTTAAACGTAATGCTGGTCTTCATCTCTGCCATCGTCCGATAGTACTATGAGCATTATTACAGCATTAACAGGGAGCATCAATGTCGATTTAATGGTGTTTCTTGTAATTTAAGGTTAACTCATCAAGCTAATATAAACAACGGCCACAGGAAGTGCCCTGACACGTCATCTTCGTTACAGTGCTACAGCGCTCTATAGCCTCCTAAATTACAGATTTGAGTCTCAATTATTTCCAAGACAAATAATTACATTAATAAATCAAGTGTCCTAAAGGTTATTGGTTTTTATTTAGCAAATCATTCTTTAAACTGTTATTTCCTCAAGTAAAGTTTCATCTAATTTGTACAGTGAATGAGTTGAACGCATAGAAAGGTTGTTCTAAATTAGTTAAGCTAATTTGATCTCATTCCAAATGCTTTAAGATGAACTTTGATTCTTTAGCTTGGGTCTGCAGTGAACCAAGATTCACTGAATCATTCTGATGATGGTTTTCAACAATTTTATTTTGTCCTTTTGTCATTTTGTGTACATAGTTCCTTAGCTTCTTTAATCTAACTTTTGCTTAGTAGTTTTAGTTACCAGTAAGTTACACTAGCCTATAGAAAGGATTTGTTGATTGAAATATATGGTTCATTCAGATAAATAGCATTCCATAGTGGTGTTCTCTGGATGTTAATTTTATTTCTGTTAATAAAAAATAAATAAATAAGTGTAAATATAAGTATTTACACTTATCTTCTACCTTTGGAGTTTCTTTAGAGCTAACTTTAGATTAGACCAGGTTCCTTTTTTTTCTTCTGATATCTTCTGATATTCACCAGGCAATACCTTACAGACCGACAGTTATTTTATAAACAATAAATAACTCAAAAGCATGTGTAAAGGCATGGCAACATGGAGTAATTTTTCAGCGTCACTCCTGGACAAATTTCTAATTTGTCTAAAGTCTGGAGGACAAAGAAGGACATTTAAGATAAGTATTTAACTTTCTTTCCCAAACAGTCATGTAACTATTTTGTACTAAGCCACAGCTGCTTTACCCCTGAGCAATCGTGGCTCAGTAGAGCACCTGTTTGGCGTTCCAAAAGTTGTGGGTTCAATTTCCACGTCATTTTTTCCCCTGGGCTAGGTACTTAACTAAAAGCTGCCCATCAACCTGTCTATCGGTGTAGGCATGACTGTGAATGGCTTTATGTGGATCTAGTGTAAAGTGCTGTGATTGCGCGGTATGATTAGAAAAGCACTATAAAAGATTCAATCCATTTACATTACATGTAAAACTACATTTTATTTGCTCCAAGGCATCTGTATGAATATGGTTCAACCAATATTCCTGTTTCTACAGAATAAAAATGAAGATTAATGTACATGGCAACAATTCAAATTTTATATATTGTCATGATTTGTTGTAGGACCAAAATGCAGAGCGGCAGAGGCAGCAAGTAGTTATGAAAATCAAAACTCCCAAAAACACTGGAGGACGTAGGCGCCAGAGCCAAAACTAAACGTAGACCCAGGAAGAAAACAAGGAATAGATTGTGCAAAGTGACAGGAAGCAAACAGTAGAAACAGGCAGTGGGTGGGAAAATGAGAGGAGCTTAAATACTGGGAAGATGAGCACTGGAACAACGGCAGGGGCTTATTGAATGGCAGGTGTGGAGAAGGAGCTGGAGGAAAAGCTGGGGAGAGAGAGCGAGTGGCAACAGGGGGCGAGAGAGAGCAACAAGGGAACAAGGAAGATAATCTAAATATAACTGAGGATAACTAGACACAGGAAATAAACTAAATACTGTACAGAATGGACCTGACGAATAAATCTAAGAAACACAAGAAGACCAGGGGGAAAAGTCATTGTAAGGAAACTAACTAGGTTAACTAAGAAAAGACTGAGATATCAAACAAGGAATAAAACATAATCTAAAGATACTGAACAGAACAAAAACCAAAAGCTGTGCAGACTGTGACATATATAAGGTTAATCAATAATAACTTGGAATTAAAAAAATAATAATTTGGAGGTTGGTGTCAAATACTGCTATTTGATGAAAATAGAAATAAACAAGTAATAATTACATATCCTACTATTAACAAGATATATATTTTAAAATCACACCACACCATATATAAAAAAGCGTGTTATTTAAAATTAAAAAATGCAAATCAAAGGTCTGTTGGCATCTCAAACTTAAAAACAATCTTGTAATTCACGTTTTGACAGTATGGTGGCAGTGTGGTTTCAAGTTGGTGTGAGTGACAGAGACAAAGCCACAGTTTAATGAATGGATGTCTATCTACAGAACCAAGTCAAATGAGAACTTACTGGTCTTACTGGTCTGGGTCCATCACTTCGTCTGCAAATACAAAAGTCTTGCAACAGATTCCATTTATCTTCTGATCTTTTCCGCATTAGGATCTATAACTGTCATGTAAAATTAACTTTTATCTACTGGAAATCTTAGAAGCTCTATATTCTCCGGTCATCAACATCGGATGTAGAAATCATAAAAACCCAATTTTTTATTCATTGTTTTGCTGATCAACAGTATTGACGAGTTATTTTAAAGTGTCTTCAAATCTGCACACAATCCGTATATTCCTCATTTGTGGTGGCGATTAACTTGGAGTAATCACAGAGACTGTATTTCAGACGAATTACATGGAAGTAGAACACATTTGGGCGTCTGTTGGACTGAGACCCAGGTGCTTCTTACACAATCCCAAAATGTCTTTTCAATATAAAGAGTTTTACATGTCTGGATGCCTCAATGAGCTTTTTGGTGAGGTCCAAAGAGATAATGTGGCCCAGACCCAAAGCGTAGGGAGGGTAAAAAGCATCACTGAGAAGGTCCTCAGGTACGTAGCATCCTTCATGTTCAACTTCATGTAGTTTGTCCTCGAGGCTTTTAGGCACGGGTGTCAAAAGTATTCAGAATCTATTACTCAAGTAGAAGTAAAGATACTAGAGTTTAAAATGCTTCTGTAGAAGTAGAAGTAAACCTAGAACTAAAACCTTTTACTCAAGTAAAAGTATGAAAGCGCCAGCTTCAAAACTACTTAAACTACTAAAGTAAAAGTAATTTAAGTTAAAAAAATGCCACAAAGGACAAAAGCTTAAACATCCCACAGCAAAAAGTCAAATATTTTCAATAACCTTTTACTTCTTATTATGGGAATGTAAATGAACATCCAAAGGTAGTTAATGAAACTGATGAGGGCAACAAATGTTGTCAGGGACCCACAAAATTAATAAAATAACTACGCAGAATGAAAGCAATAATTTATTCTGTATCAAATTTTGGCACTTCCAGCTCTAATTTTCCATTCCATATAGCCTATGTAGTTAATATAAAGTGAGGTTGGCACATTAAACATCTACAAGACAATCAGTGTCAACTCATTTTTAGAAGGATTGGTGAACAATGGCAAAAACATGAACATATCAGTTATTTCAATAACACACAGCATCCCATCATTAATTGCATGTGTTGAATATAGCCAATTAATGCTTTAGTTGAGTACTGTTAAACATAAAACTTCTAACTTAACCTTACCTGGTTAAACTGTACTTCATCATGATTTGCTGCCATGCCCTTTCAATGCTTTTAGTAATCAATGCCCCCCCCCCCACACACACACACACACACACACACACATATCCCCCTTTTGTGTTGAACGAGTGACGTGTGAGAAAACAGCTTTAATTCTCCATCACATAACTTTCATATCGCGCATGCATTGACTTTTTCAACAATTCTCTCTTGCGGTTTTCAGCAGCAACAGCATTGTTTCTTATGGTTTAATATTGTCCATATGCCATCTTTAAAGATTTCTAATTCTACTCGCAGGACATGCGCACTTCCAAGCTTATTTCCTGTAGTTGCCATGGTGAATCGTGTTATTTGCGTTCCATTGATCTGGCTTTTTTTCATGCTTGTGCTCACGTTCAACTCATGGTTGATCGGACGCTCTTGTGCTTAGTTACCTGACTGATATCATCTGTTCTGAAATCAGAAACGCTGAGTATGACAGAGTGATGTAGAACTACTCAGAGCAGCAGCTTTCTACTCAGGGTAGATCAACCGTTTTTTCTGACACAAGGCTCAGAACAAAGACGCACAGCGCAACCTGCCCAACCATAAAGGCGTCTGCCCAACCCATCAGTGGTGCGCTCCAATCAGCAACTGGCGCTCACAGAGCAAGACTGTGGAACACCATCTCACCAGAGTTGTAAAATGGTTAAAAAAAAAAAAAACTTGGTTTATTATTATTTTGTTTATAGTTCAGCTTGGATTTTATTTACTGCGCACCATAGCTTTGCTGTGCGTGCTGAATCCAGATGCTGTGCGCGAATGCACACGCGCGCAGCTTAGAGGGAACAGAACACTGCTTATAAACAGTTTGGCGTATGAAAGCTTTTCAGTAGTGTATATAAAAGCTTTTCTAATAGTGTGTATGAAAGCTTTTCAGTAGTGTATATAAAAGCTTTTCAATAGTGTGTATGAAAGGTAAAGCTTTTCAGCAGTTTATACGAACAGTTCTCACTACTTTGTATGACAACTTTTCAGTAGGTTATATAAGAGGTAAATGTTTTCACTAGTGTATGTGAGAGCTTTTCACTAGTGTTTATGCACGTTTTTCAGTATATTATATGGAAGAGTTTAATTTAACATGTGTATATGGAAGTTAATTTTGATTTATGTCCCTGGGGGCACCCCAAACTAAACAGCCGCTCGCTGTCTATACTCGTCCAGGGCGCAGTTAGGTACTTGCGTGCAACACGGGCCAGAGCAGGGAAGCAGGTTCGGTTGGCATTCCAGTGCATCAATGGGCCTTCTGTCTCGAGGATGGTGATCTCTGCCAAGTATGTCTGCACCTGACAAAAAATAAAAGCAATAACAGATTTCTGTTCACCTTCAAAGACACCCAAATGTTTATTTTGTATTTTACTATTTATATTTACTAGTTTATATGACAAAAATAGAATTCTATAAACCTTCAAAGCAAATCCAAATGTTCACTTTACATTTACTACAAGTGAATAATAATATGATTAATTTTTTCCCTTTTTACTTATTTACTTATAAATTATTAACTCGTTCGCTTGGTTGTTTGCACACCTTAGTCTGTTTCATCAACCTTGGCCAGCAACCGTTTGAGGGACATCCCAGCAGGAATGACATCCACAGCAGTGGCCTTTGCAAAGCTGAGGTTTTTGGTAAGCTGTTCAAAGGGTTCCAGTAGAGAGGTCCTCTTTTATACAATTCCCCACTGAGTTGCTGTCAATGTTGCTGGGAGCTCATAATCAGCAGCATATGCACCTAAGGCCCTTTTTTTGCTCTATCATGCTGCAAAATGTCGGATTCCACATGGTAGCCACGTCCTGTTGCAGCCTTTTCACCGGCATGTCTAGTTCTTTTTGTATGTTCTCAAAACGACTGCATGCAAGTGGTGAGTGTTTGAAGTGTCCGAGCACTCGCATTCCCACAGCAAGTGTGTCTGCTATGTTGCGTTGAGACAGGGCACCTCCATTTACTGCCAACTGCAAAGTGTGTGCCATGGGCAAACTAGGCACACCAAACTCCGACGTAGCTTTAGCCATGTTGTGTGCATTGTCCCTTACGGCAACATGCACCTTTTCCTTGGAGATTGTCCAGCTTTCAAACATTCTTTCAAATTCGCATGTAATAGCTTGTGCTGTATGAGACCCACGGCACTCCTGGGAATAAAGCACAGCCTTATTTAGCTCAAAATCAGGATCTAGCCATTGCTCTGTCAAGCTCAGCATGCTAACTTGGTTAACACTTGAGGACCAAATGTCTGTTGTGAAACCAATAGCTACAGCATCAGATTTTAGCTTCTCGACGTGTCTTTGAACATCGCCATACAGCTTGAGGAGGCAAACGTCAGAGAAATACCTGTGACTTGGGATGTCAAAGTGTGGCTCGAGGAATTCCAACTCAATGATTTTCTGACAAATCATTTTCACTCTTGGGTGTTCCTTGTTGTATTTCTGTTTCTTCAATGCTGCACCTTATCTTCAATGCTGCACCTTATCCTGTAATTTACTGTAATTTTCAAGCTGTATGCAAACGAAATTTCGTTCTGTACGCACTCTGTGCATACAAAATGACAAATAAAGTTGTCTAAGTCATATTATCCACATTCCATCTTTGAAATATTAATCGTCTCCATCCTTTTCTTAGTCCTCACTACACTGCTGTTCAGGTCCACAGTCACCTCTGGTTTAGATTACTATTATTATTCCGATCCTCAGCTGCAGAAGCTGGCTCTTGGGACGTGGAATGTCAGTGGCCCTATTTTGGACATGAATAATCTATCCTTAGTAAATGGATATGTACCACAGGCTTTTAAAGTAGCTGTTATTAAACCTTTACTTAAGAAACCTTCTCTTGATCAAGATGAGTTAGTAAATTACAGACCTATATCTACTCTTCTTTTCCTATCTAAAATTCTTGAGAAAGTAGTTGCTAATCAACTATGTGAACATTTACAAAGTAATGACCTACTTGAGGAGTTTCAGTCAGGCTTCAGAGCTCATCATAGCACTGAAACAGCTCTGGTGAAGGTCACTAATGATATTCTCATGGCCTCAGATAATGGACTTGTGTCTGTACTTGTCCTGTTAGATCTCAGTGCTGCATTTGATACAGTTGATCACAATATTCTCCTACAAAAACTTGAGTATACTGTAGGGATTAAGGGAAAAGCATTAGGCTGGTTTAAATGTTATCTTTCGGAAAGATTCCAATTTGTTCATGTTAAGAATAAATCTTGTTCAAACTCTAGGGTCACTTGTGGAGTACCACAGGGTTCAGTTCTTGGACCAATTCTCTTTACTATATATATGCTTCCGATTGGCAAAATTATCAGACAGCATAGGATTAATTTCCACTGTTATGCTGATGACACTCAGTTGTATTTGTCCATTTATCCTGATGTATCCAATCAATTACTTCAACTACAGGCATGTCTTGATGACATCAAAAGCTGGATGACTTTAAATTTTCTGCATTTAAATTCTGACAAGACAGAAGTTGTAATCTTTGGACCAGAGTCCTCAAAAAATAAAGTTCTTAACCAATCACTTAATCTGGATGGCATTGACTTGGCCTTTGGTAATAAAGTAAAACATCTTGGTGTTATTTTTGACCAAGACATGTCATTTAAATCCCATATTAAACAGGTTTCAAGAGTTTCCTTTTTTCACCTCAAGAATATTGCCAAAATTAGAAACATCCTGTCCAGGAGCGACGCTGAAAAACTGGTCCATGCATTTGTTACTTCAAGGCTGGACTATTGTAATTCTTTACTATCAGGAAGTCCACAAAATGCAGTTCAAAGTCTTCAGCTGATCCAAAATAACCTGACAACAGCCAGCTGTATGTCGCTCCGCCTAGCTCCACTCACATACATCTGGGACACCGCCATAGGGATTGCCTTTACAGAAGGCTGGGCCTTATCAAAAATTCTTGCATATGATTGGATAAGCCACTTGTCTGTCATCTTTATTGACGTGCTATTTCAACCACTCACACCGAAGCTAACCCGTGACGCTGATGATAGCGACGCAGGAAAAAAAAAAAAATAATAATAATAATAATGTGTTTGCGGGTCTAGTGGCATGTGTTTTATTGACAGTGAGCTGACAGGAAGAGGGGGGAAGACAGGCGGCAAAGCGCCGCGGGTCGGAGTCGATTCCGGGCCGACCGCGTTGAGGACTAAAGGCCTCCTAACATAGTTAGCGCAAACCGCTAACCGCTCCGGGGCGCGTCCGCGTCTGCACGTCCGCTGCAGATGCGGACGCGCCCCGGAAAACAAAACTTGCCACATCCGGTCAGGAGAAGGGCGAAAACATCGTTTCCACCAACAAAAGCCTTCAGCGGCGTTCTCTGATGTTCTTTTAATGAAACAATATTAGGTAGATTGGACAACACGGAAGAAATAGCAGCATCAATGTTAACGCTTGCTTCCTCGACGAGCCGCCATTGCTATCAAAACAGTCTCACGTCATGGTCGCGTCTCCACTACGTCACATCTATGAAATGCCAGCCCTGCGTCCTGATTGGCCAGACCATAAATTTGGTTGGAGAAATCACTTTCTACTGGCGGTGTCCTAGATGTATGTGAGTGGAGATAGGCGGAACAACATACAGCTGGCTTTTGTCAGGTTAGTGTTTAATGCCATCTTCAATGTTTTTTTTAAAGATAAAAGTAGGAAATAGGCTGTTAATCTTAAAATGCCTACCAGTTGGCAATAGATGGATGAGCAAGTATTGAGTTAATAAAGCAACACACGTCAGTCAGATAAACACAAAACAAATAAATCAGAACCAGCGGTACTACGCACACTACTTGGCCGACAGAAGTGTCCTAAAGATGGTCCAACATCAGCCCTGGCTGTGGCTTCCCTCGGAGGTCTGCGGGTCTCACTGCTCCGCTCATCGTCGGACTTTTAATTAAAATTACGCACTAACTCTGTAAACAGGCCACATATGGAAGCTTAAAAGTATAATGTTCTCGCCTCAACCGATCTGAAAACGTACTTTTGAAGAACAACAGTATCAGAAAAGGGAATTTTTAACTTACCGCTGTGAGCTCTGTTTGCGCTATCTCGAATCAAGCTGCGGCCGCAGTGCATTCTGGGCAAGCGGGCTGAGGCTGATGACGTGTCACAAGCACACGAGACCGCTCTGCCAGACTAGCTGTGGCTGCACAACACTGCCATCTGCTGGTTGTTCAGTGGAGGGTGTCTTCGCATTCAAATCTAGTGGTATTTATATGTGGATCTCGGTTTGATATTAGGAATGTCTCAAAATTACGTCATCGACATCAAAGCGAAACGGAGATTCACAAATGCAAAAAGGAGATTCACAAATGCAAGAAGGAGATTCACAAATGCAGATTCCAAATAAAAAGTCAAGCATATTTATTTTCAAATCTCGAAAGTATATTTACAAAGACACGTTTATTTATATAAATTTGTTTATTTATTTGTATGTCACATTTTTATATTTATATTTTGTTTATTTATTTGTATGTCACATTTTTATATTTGTATTTTGTACTTGGATATTTATAAATGTATGTGTATGTATATATATCCTTTTATATTTATTCAAATCTTTTTGAGACAATCCTTGCTCCATAGAAGCCTCATGGCAGCATCCTGGAAAAGAACAGCTCATAAAAAAGTATTGTCAGTATTCATGTTAAGGTAAATCATACAGTCAAAACCTGGTCCCCTTCGTGTCGGATTAATGTGATGTTTCTTTAATTTGTTGCTTATTCTGGGAAAGCATAGCAAATAAAATGTAACCACTTCTTTTTTCTATTGTAATGCTATCTGGAATTGGACCTGGTAATTCACGCAACACAGAATGAACATTTAAAATTTGTATTAAGGAAGTAAGTGTAGCCGGATCTGGAAACTTCACTGCAGTGGAGAGAGTCAGGTTAATGGCTGATAGACTGCACAGGAGGGAGAAAAGTACTTCCAAGAAGCCACTAACCTTAATTGGATCTGTAACGGACAATGTTGTGATATTACACACTGTTTCAAGTTATTTAATGTTTAATAAATAACATTCGGTCTGTTAGTTATTGCCCGGTGAATATCAGCCCAGACAGCTGATACTAGGACAATAGTTGAAAGGAATGATTCGAGCACTGGCGTTCTTTTAACAGCAAACTCTGCACACATAAAGAATAAAGGAGTGACGACTTCTCTGCTAGTTCAAGAATTTATTAACAGAAATAAAATTAACATCCAGAGAAAATCACTATAGAATTCTGTTTATCTTAATTAACACTATTTCACTTGGCTAGTGAAACTTAACTAAAACTACTAAGCAACATTAAGATGAAAAGAAGCTAAGGAACTATGTTCACACAAAGAAACAAAAAGACAAAATAAAGTGGTTATCACCATCATCAGAACGATTCAGTGAATCTTGGTTCACTGCAGATCTAAGTTAAAGGCATACTATGCAACATTTTTCAGTTAATTAATCTGTTCCATACCGTTTTGGATTATTAAATGAGTCATTTCAGGTTGAACAAAGGTTTTCTCGGCTGCCCTGTTGGTCTGTGGGGGAAATACCGCACTTGCAATTGCAGGAGCCCTCGGCCCGCGCCCACAGGCTCAGAATCTCGTGCAAGATCGCGAGAGTCGGTCTTGCTTTACGGCGAGAACTGCTACACGCCCCCAGTGAAACGTATGCTCGTTGCTAGCGCAGTGGCGATATCTGTGCAGTTATCATGGCGGAACCGGCGATAAAACAGCGAAAACCCATGTCGGAGCAGGCAAGAAAGAGGAAAAGGGCTCTGGACAGAAAGAGGAGTCGTACACGGGTGAACATCGGGCAAGCTTTTTCCGAATGGTGAGAGCTAAAAGAAAGAGAAGGCTGCAAGGCTGATGCGGACCTCGCGTTTCTGCTGATGCGATTGTAAGTAACATTGTAGGGTTTCCCTCACGCTACCGCCTCCCAACATTCCAAAAAAAAAAACTAACTCGATATGCGCGCAAAGCTTGTCTCCCCCCCCGCTCCGCCGGTCGCGCAAAGCTTGTTTCCCACCCCGCTCCGCTCCGCCGGTGATCGGCTTAAAGCTTGTCTCTCCCCCCCCCCGCTCCGCCGGTCGTCCGATAAGCAAAGTCCTAGGGGAAACCATTGGAATGGTTTCTCTCTCTCTCTCTGTGTGCATGTTCATACTTTCACTGTGTTAGTCATTGTTTGTACTGCCGTTTTTTTCGACTTTTGTATTCGTTGCGTTCGCCTGTCTGCTAAGCTCAAAACAACCGCGCCTGGCTTGACGGAGAAACCAGGAGAGCAGCTGAGCATATTTACGACAGTGCACTTTTACTTTCGCCCTCTGGGGGGAGCCTCGCTGGAAAATCAACCCCGGTTGCATAGTATACCTTTAAAGAACCAAAGTTCATCTTAACGAATGTGGAATGAGTTAAAATTAGCTTAACTAATTTGGAACATTTGGTATGTGTTTCAAGCCATTAACATTGCAAGTCCTGAGTTATACCAAACATTATTTGAGAAAATATTTTAAAGAATTATTTGCTCAGTAGCCTTTAAGACACTTCCTCTGGGAAGCAAGGGGTCGCTGTAGCGATCAGTCGCTAAATGGGTTAATCCTAAAGTTATACAAAACACCATTAAATCAACATTAATGTTCCATATTAATGTGGTAATAATGCGCATAGCACTATCGAACAATGGCGGAGCAAAACGAAAACAACATTATGTTTAAAACAAACCGTAGTGGCGAGGTAGCACTAATGGAAGCTAATAGCATTATGCTAGTGGACATTTGGCACTAATTTAAAAAAGACCTTAAGCTCCATTAAGTCATAGTGAGCGGACCGGAAAATACAAACATCATTATCCGATCAATGTATAATACCCTTATGGATATAAAGTTTGTTTTAACCGTAAAGACACACTCATGCTACATCAGCAACGCATGGTTTCAAACTGTTAACGGGAGCTACGCCTGTTAATTCTGTGAAGCTTTAAAAACACCATGAAAACACATTGAGTAAACCATTCTAAACTTACCCTGTTTATTTCTCTGCCAACGGGAGACGGGCATCAGGTTGCCAGTGAATTACTCCAAGGGAAAGCTGGTTGTCTGATCAGCGAAAGGCAGCTATGCGGCTAGCTCGACACGTGGCTGTTAGGAGGTGGCCCCGGGTCCTAGGCCGTAGGAAACTCAGCGCTGCTGGGCTGCAGCATGTGGAAGAGGGGACCTCTGTTTGGCTTCCCTGGCGTAGCTGCTTCTTGTGAGGACTTGTGCCGGTTGCAGCTGGCGACTTCAGATCAGCTTCTCCTCTGAGCTTGGCCCGGCCGCAGCTGAAGACAATGCTCCACACCGTCTTGACTCAGCTTTCCTGCAACAGCTGAGAAAGGTTAGAAGCAGACAGCCTCCAGGAGAGTTGGCTATAAGTTCCGATGTTGGTTTCTCAGGAAATGGACCATTTTGCTTGGACGGCACTGCAAATGTTCATGGGTGTCCGTTCCTCAGTCATGATCTGCAACAGTAAAAAGTGACTGGGCTCCTGTGGACAAGAAAACATTTAATTCAAAGTTCAGTTCCATCAGAAGCTTGTCTCTGGGAGGGATTGAGGCAGGTCTGGCAGACGACTGACCCTAATCAAAATATATACACATACATACACAAAATTTCAAATCCAAAATTGGTAAACACCATTGTAAAACTGTTGTTTAACCTTCATCATTTCTTAAGTCCCAAAACAATAAGAAAGGGTTAAAACAGAATAAACTGTGTTAGAAATTATTTTCAACCTTATCATACACTGGGGCGTGATACGTTTTGGGGTCGCTTTTGGATTCGATCAGCTCACTGTTTAATTTTGTTAAACACGCGGCGAACTCTGTGAGAAAATCTCTGCAGATACTTTCAAAGTTTTCCTTTCTGATCATTCCTTGGGAATGGCTCCACCTTTTACCAAGGTTATCTTTTGGTTTTACATCGTGATAAGGTTGATTTTTATCTGGCTGCTTAGGTTTTGTTGCAGCCTGTGTCCAAACCTTTCGGCCTGCTGGATCACTGGAGAACTGAATTTCTGCCTTTTCTTAGGCCTGTTTCCTGTTTGAAGGTTTAAAACTCTAAGCTTGCTTTGTTTTCTGTCAAATTGCAAAAGAGTGTTCCAAACAAACTGAGCATATGTGCGGATCTCCTGTAAGGAAAAGTTATTTTCCCTGCAATGTATGGTCACATCATATCGTACACTTTCATGTAGATTATGAAGGAACAAAGACTTAAAAAGTGGGTCCTCTTCGGGACCTCGGGAGTTACATCTTTGAGAATAAACGTTTCAAAATCTCTGGAGGAAGAGCTTTAATGAAAATATGAACACTTTTAGCTGTTGTTTTCCAAATAAGCTTTAGTTTCTCACGAGATAAGAGAAAGGGCAGGACAAAAAGACAGCGTTCGACTTCCTGCACATAAGCATGTTTGAATCCTGATTATCTGGGTCAAAAAGTTCTATGTCCCGAGCAAGGGACTCAAGTTGGCGAATACGGATACCGTTATTATGAGGTGGACCTGGACCATATTATTATACCTTAATGTCCCAGTGGGGACATTAAAGTATAATCTATCTAAATAAATAAATTAATAAATAAATGTACCATGAAATAATTAAATGTGGAATGAAATAAATAAGAGAAAAAATAAATTAGGGTTAGGAGCTCAGTCATGCTGCTCCTCCACATCGAGAGGAGCCAGTTGAGGTGGCTCGGGCATCTGGTTAGGATGCCTCCTGGACGCCTCCCTGGTGAGGTGTTCCGGGCACGTCCCACCAGGAGGAGACCCAGAGGGAGACCCAGGACACGCTGGAGGGACTATGTCTCTCTGCTGGCCTGGGAATGCCTTGGGATTCCCCCGGAGGAGCTGGCCCAAGTGGCTGGTGTCATATCTATGTAAATGTGACTCTGAAGAACGCAATGACTGACGAAAAGGTAGATTTTAAAAGGTTTATTGTATGGTTGGAGATGGATGGTTCTTTCTGAGGTTTGAAGGTTCTGCCAGAAAGATGGAGAAGGTGGTGAACAACTTGAGCTTGGTTATTGTGAAGATGAGACTTGGTCGGGAACTCACTTAGGCGGTAGCTTGGGTTAGGTGTAGAGGAGAGGTACTGAGCATACGTCCGGGTTGTCTGTGCAAGTCCTGGTTCCATCTCTGTGTTGTGGCTGGCTGGAGGGTGGACAGGCAGGTGAGCGCAGGCAGGAGGGCAAACAGGGTTCCGTAGGTTCAGTTCGGTTCTTGTGGACTGATCCAGGTTGGCTTCTGATAATGTGACGAGGTTTCCAGGCTGAGGTCAGATGAACGGGTTTCTGGAGCGAGGAGGCAACAAGAACAAGGTTAGTAACTGGTTTCAGGAAATCACAAGAGAACGTAGGGTAGGTCTGTACCACGCAAGAGCGCAAACGAACTGACGCCCTCCTCCTGGTTCCAGCTCCTTATAAAGGCTGGCAATTAGCTCTGATGAATCACACCTGCCCGTCCAACCCTGCAGAGAAGAGAGAGCAAGGAAAACAGGCCCGCACCTAGACCATGGAGTATGACAGCTGGGGAGAGGGACGTCTGGCCCTCCCTACTGAAGCTGCTACCCCCACGACCCGACCCCGGATAAGAGGAAGACGATGGATGGATGAAATAAATAAATGCACCATTAAATTTCCCATTAACTCTTTGAATGAATTATTAAATGTTTCATGAAATAAATAAATGTGCTATGAAATAATGAGATGTAAAACAAAATAATGAAATGTAAAATTAAATAAGTAAATGTACCATTAAATGTTCCATTGAATAATTCAATGTCTCTTTGGAGGAGGAGAATATCCTTTACCTGATAGCGATGACGGTGGATGATAACAGGTCGTGGTTTCTGACATTGACCCGATTTGGGTTTCAATGAGCGGTGAGCTCATTCTCTGGAGGTGATGGGAACATTTCTTTTCCAAAGACTTCACACAGCACATCAGCAAAGAAGTCAGATGGATATCACACACTAATAGGGTCCACCTTATGTCAAAAGTTAATTTATGGCCCTTATGATATGGGAGTTAGGGTCATTTTGACCTTTTTTCCTGGCTCTCGCCAATGGGAGTAAGAGAGGAAACATCTGGATATCATTGTTTAACTGTAATGTTCCAAGCAGCGGAATTAATCGCTCTGTTTTTGTACTTTGTGATAAACATTTCCCAGAAGTTTAGTCCAACTGCCAAGCGATGGACGTCATTAGCTTGTAACACACACACACCAATGGAGACACACAGACTCTTGTGTTTAACGCACACACATTTGTAGGCCTTAAAGAGGCAAGCTCTGTATCTGAATATTAGAATTCTCTGCTGGAACCCGTTTGTACGTTCCAGGTGTAATAAAGAAGAATTCTCGTTGTCAAGACAAAAGGACGCCATTTTCTCGAGTCTTTCTTTCTTTTATTTGTTAAAGGTTAATAGTTAAATAATTCTCCCACATAAATTGGTGAACCCCGGCGCGATAGGAAAAGGGAGATCTGCCTTCCCGGACAGACGGCTTGGGTTTCCCCTGCTCAGAGCTGGCCCCTCCGCGCTGGGGTGGAGGAGAGAGGACAGAGGTGAGTGTAAATACATTTTTTGTACTGCTCTGTCTTCTGCTCTCTCCGCTTGTTAGTGAACAAACGGCCGCCTGTGTAATTTGAGTTGGGAAGAGCGTTTTTGTGATTGATTGACAGACGGGAGTGGTCGTTCCTTTGTCTTGCCATCTATCGGTATTTTTCTACGTAGAAAAATAAGTTGTCTTAAACATCAGAAGATTTGGAATGATATGGCATTCCTCCAGAATTGAGCACATGTGACAACTTAAGGAAGGGATTGGTTACTCCCAGCCGCTTTGATCGGATGTCCTGTCAAATATGACGTTAGAAGCGACGGCGTATAGAAAATGGATCGGACCATGACGGGTCTATGCAGAAGTTTTTCTAATATGTATAACTTTTTAGAATCAAAAAGATCATTGTGAGAGATTGATCTTATAAATGTCCGGTTGGTCGGAGTCTTTTAGGGCGCGGCCCTGTTAATGTAAGCGCAAATAAGGCAGTTCTCGGATCATTCCATGTGTGGAACTCCGATGAAAATTTGGCCTTAAAAGAGTTGACTGCAGTCTGATTTTGGTTGAGTATTTAGGCAAACGAGGTAAAACCCTCCTATCAAAATTTGAAGCAATAAGGCCTTGCTTTGAGCATGTGAAGTATAAATGTTTATTTTTAACTTTTATTTTTGCTCTGGGTCCCATAAAAAACCTGATTTAAATTTTCTGTGCGCACAGTTAAAATCCAGGAACATTGAACATTTGGACCATTAAGAAAACAAACAATAAGTTTCCCGGGAGAGTGAGAGTGAAAGGAAAACGTGAGAATGTGGGAATGATGAGAGGTTATGATTAAGAATGAGTAAATGAGTGATTGTGTTGTGTGTCAGATGTCTATGTGTGATTATAAAAGATGAAGAGCTCTATTGTCTGAGTAAAATGCATGTATGAAAGTGGATGGTTGCTTTTGCTCTGTTTTTTCTTCAATTCAAAGTTCCATTGTCCGAGGTAAAGTTTGACTAGGTTGATGAGTGCTTGGAAACTTCTATTTTTTGTAAAGAAATCCTGGTGGACCAAAGTCTATACTTATTTAAGCTGCTGTGTTGAAAAGATGTGGGTGCAGATACTTAAACTTTGTGCATTGTGAAAGTTGGATAATTGTGCAAGAGATTGTGCTGGTGGGAAAACTTTTGGCAATAGGATCTGCAAACTTCTTTGCTTTTTGTCTGTCAGTGGGAGAGAGAAAAATGGCAGGCTGAGTTATTTTTAGCCTCAGTGAGCAGCTTGGCAGCTGCTCAGCCCGCTCGAAGGAAAATCTTACACACAAAGGAGGGAACACACACACTGAGTTCACACACAGCTCAGCAGGCAGAGCAGGAAACACACATACAGCTCTACGCAGGCAAGGAGAACCACACACACAGCTGTCCCGAGCCAAAGAGGCCCCGACCTCACGCTCCTCAGAGAGCTGCACTGCTCACCCCTCCCTCACAGCACATTTGAGAAAAGGCAGTTCAGACTGCAGAGTTTTTCTTTTTTTTTTTTTTCTGCGAACAGAAGTTAACCCCGCAGAACCTTTTAATTTTTGTTTTTCTTAACTTGGCCTAACGAAACTAATACAGAATAAAATGGCAAACATTCCAATTGTTGTCATAGGTTTAAAGAACCCGAAATTGCGTCAAAAATTCAAAAGATTTCAAAGAAATGGAGCAAAAGGATGGAACGTTTAAGTTCCCCATGGCCGGAACAAGGTAGCTTTGACACGGCTCTCTGTGAGCAAATGGAAGTCAGAGTTCTGGATTACAAAGCAAACAACAATACTAAAAAAAGAAAAGAGAAACGTGACCTCGAGCTGAAGATTTTAAACCTTTTTAAAACAGAAGGAGAAGCTTATAGACGCGCTTTAAAGCAAAAATATATGGAAATGAAACAGCAAACTGTAAATGATAAGGCAGAAAAAACTGCTGGAATTTATCCAACACTTTCCGGGACCGTCAACATAATGGGAGACTTCCCGTTCAAGAACAAGGATTCTCTGATCTTAGATGCGATGAGAGAAGGAGATAAAACTGGAGAGGATTCTACAGCACATAAAGAGATCATTACTAAAGCCTCACACATCAGTGTTACAGACGCAGGAGGGTCACCTTACCAAAAAGATCCCGCCCTAGTAAACATGTATTCGTCTGTGCATAAGTCAGGATCTCCAGCTGTTTCAGTTGCAAACCATCAGAATAATGAAGGCCCAATAAACTCAGATTCCCCTGTATATGCAGACAATTTAGCACCGATGCATTGCAGTACCTCGAGAAAACAGATAATATCTGATGACAGGAGGTCGTTGACCTTGAAACTGATGGGTGGAGTAGACTGTTATGCTGACTATGCTGGAAAGCAAAAGGGTGATTCATTTTGGGTAAACCTAGATCACGAAGGGATAGATTTGCAGAGAGAAATTAATCGCACCATCATAGAAGTGTTGGAACAGGAAATCGAGGAGGAAGCAATGAGACAAAATACTGTACCAGGAAATCCCAGCAAGCTCTTAGCGGAAAATCCACTTATAGCAGAGGCAGTAAAAAACCCTGGAGTAGGAACACAAGCCGCTACTAGAAGGAGAAGTGATTTTAATTTGGGATTCAGGCCAAACATACATGCACCGGGGAAATGCACAGATCATAAACAATTACCAATATTAGTAAAAGGGAATGTCGCAAACTATGTCCCATGGGCAAGTCAAGATTTGGTCGGAGTGGTCGCAAAATTGCCAGACATTAACGAGGGTGCCAGTAAGTGGATAAAGGTGTTTGAAGAGTTAAATGTGGGGAAAATGTTGGCTATTGAGGATCTAAAGGCTGTCCTTGCACAGTGCATGGGAACACATACCATGGAAAACGTCTTGAAGGAACGTTTTGCGTGGATGCTCCAACAGAGAGCGGATGGAATCTTGTCAGAGACAAGAATGGGTATTCTTATCTCATCTTCATCAGTTGCCAGTCGTACAGGAGCTGTCATTTGTATTAACTGTCTTGTTCCCGAGAACCCTACTGTTGAAATGAATTTATCAGACATGGGGAGATGTGTTGCATAATTTGGACTTACACACGTGTAAGCTGCTCCTGTATCGACCAGCATTGGTGTTTCTTTTTCTTCAATTAGAATTTTTAACATTGGTTCATTTTCAGCACCCTCGCTTACGATCGGGCACTGGTTCTCCCCTGTAAGGTTCTCTGGGCACCCCTAATAACCAAAATTTGGTGGGTTTACAGGGCGTCTTGTCAGACCTGGATGGAACCGGCCACGCGATTGCCTTCGGTAGGTGCTGTTGCCTCTTGGGCAATGCTCGGCACGATGTCCAAGTTCATTGCATGTCCAACATGCTCCCATTATTCCAGGTGCACCAGGCCTGCCTCTGTTAGTCCAGGCAGGACCTCTTTGTTGTCGCCCGCGAGGTCCGTATGGCTGTGAGTTAAATGCTTGAGGATAGACATTCACCACCGGTTGTTGCAGCTGGGTTGGTTGAGGAGCTGGAAAACTCCTTTGTGCCAGATTTGCCACATCAGGTACAGGTTCTGAAAATCCTTGGGGTGGTGGTGCCACATGTTCAGTCGCTTTAATCATTGTGGCTTGAGTCTTGGCTTTGTTTTTTCCTGACAGTTCTCCAAGATGCATTTGTGCCAGATTTCTCTGAACGTTTTTATCTTGTTCTGCAATCTTTATCTCCTCTTTTCTGTATTTCGCAACTGCATGTATCACATGGTCACGGAACTGTCTATAAGGCATTGACGTCAGAGCCACCACATCTTCTAACCTGCTTCTCACTGAAGCCGGCATTGCTTCAACGATGAAGTTCCGGAACAGAGTTGTCAGCACAGGGCTCTTATCAATTTCCTCCTCCGTTTCTTGCTTCCATCTTTTCATCTCCTTTGGGATGTAAGTTGCTGGGTTTTCTGTGGCATCAATGGGATTCGCTTTTAAGGCTTTCAGATCAATTTTCGTTGGAAATTCTTTTCAGAGTACTTCCCACATTGCTGTGCGAAATAAATTGAATCCGATTCCATCCGCTCTCTGTTGGAGCATCCACGCAAAACGTTCCTTCAAGACGTTTTCCATGGTATGTGTTCCCATGCACTGTGCAAGGACAGCCTTTAGATCCTCAATAGCCAACATTTTCCCCACATTTAACTCTTCAAACACCTTTATCCACTTACTGGCACCCTCATTAATGTCTGGCAATTTTGCGACCACTCCGACCAAATCTTGACTTGCCCATGGGACATAGTTTGCGACATTCCCTTTTACTAATATTGGTAATTGTTTATGATCTGTGCATTTCCCCGGTGCATGTATGTTTGGCCTGAATCTCAAATTAAAATCACTTCTCCTTCTAGTAGCGGCTTGTGTTCCTACTCCAGGGTTTTTTACTGCCTACAAAAAAATGCGAACAACCATGTTCAGCTCAAAAAGCAGAACTAAAAGCACTAACAGAAGCATGCAAACTAGCAAAAGGAAAAGTAGCAAACATATACACAGACTCGGCTTATGCCCATGGGGTGTGTTATCTGTTTGCTGCTGTTTGGAAACAAAGAGGTTTCAAAAGAGCAGACGGTAGTCGAGTACTACATCAAGAACAGCTAAAAGATCTGATTACATCAATGATGATGCCATCAAAATTGGCAATAATTAAATGTAATGCCCACCGTAAAGGTAATGATTTGAGTATTATGGGCAACAACGTCGCAGATGAGGCAGCAAAATTAGCGTCTAAGTGCCAGATGGCTATCTTGGCACCAGTGGTCACCTTGGAACCTATGGTGACACCAGAAGACATCATTCTGATGCAGCAGGAGGCAGGTGCAAGTGAGCACGCTCTCTGGGCGCAGAGAGGTGCGACGATGAGTAAAAGTGGTTTGTGGAGATCACAAAGTGGACATTTAGTTGCACCAGTAGCATTGCTGACAATGTTGATCTCAGAAGCTCATGGTTTGGATCACTGTAGTAGAGGTAAAGTGACGGAGAAGCTGAAAAGGCAAGGTTATTGGTCACCTTACATGCAAGCAATGGTGGATGAAATCTTGAGTCAATGTGAAATATGTGCAGAAAACAATGTTCGTAACGGCATAAAATCACCGACTGGTCACATTCTGGTCCCTGAGGGACCCTTTAAACATCTTGTGATAGATTATGTTGACATGATAAAGCCAGTACAAAAGGTGCTGAAAGGTGTCTTGTTAAAGCTAGGAATTAAACAACGCTTTGGAGCAGTCTATCACCCGCAGAGTCAGGGTATTGTTGAGAGGATCAATGGGACTTTGAAAGCTAAGCTGAATAAAATCTGTGCTTCTACTAAAGTAAACTGGATTGATGCTTTGCCGCTTGCGCTAATGAGCTATCGCATGCAGATGCATCGCAGCACACATTTAACCCCGCGTGAAATGCTTACAGGCAGAACAATGCCAGTGCCTGAATGGAGGCTTCCATTCAAAGGCCCGGCACTTGAACAGCTACAAACAGAGTTGAAAGCATATATGGATCAACTAACTGCTATCCATAGAGCTATCTATCTGCAGGAAAAAGCCAAAAGTTCCTGTCCAGAGACGGTGGTGAAGAGACCAGTCGAACCAGGAGACCTGGTGTACGTGAAGGTGTTCAGACGAAAATGGAACGGCTCGACATGGGATGGACCCTTTGAGGTCAAACGAGTGACAGCAACCGCCGTCCAAGTGAAGGGGAGTGATACGTGGTATCATTTGACTCATTGTACTAAAGTACACGCCAGAGACACTGTAAAGCCAGACAGTGCGAAACAAGACATTGTGAAGCCAGACATTGGGAAAAAGTGTGAACAGACGATTTGCAGCAATGAGACTAGTATTAATGACATTTCACCTGTGGATGTTGGCAGAAGTGGTGAACCTAACGACAGCGAGGCCGGAGATGAACTCTCACAGCCTGCAGCCAGCACCACAGCATCAGCCAACGTCAGCTCAACCACGAGAGAAAACAACGAGTAATGTGGGTCGAGACGATCGACATCTAACCATGAAACGTGGGACTTCAGTCTATAAAGGGAAATCCACCTTTGTAGAACAAGATAAGTACAACACAACGTTAATGGGTTTGAACAAGTACACACCAGTGTTTTTGCCAGCTGAACTAAAGTTAATGACTCATCTAGGTCTCAGAAAACAATTAAGAGAAAAAACAAAAAGGATGCGTAAGAAAAGAGAGACCCATGCTGAATTTAAATGGAAAGCAACGGTAACCGATACAGAATTTCATAGAGAATTAGATACAGAATTTGAGGTAAATGTCTATTACGATACCAGGAAATTATGCGGAAAAAGTGTTAAACAGGAATATAAAGTTTATGGGGCAGACCAGTGTTCAGTCCTTTTACACATTAAGGACGATGGTTTTGGCGTAGAAACAAGAATAGAGTCCCATTGGGATCCTGAGGACAATGAAGGAATTAATGTAGGTAACACCACTGTAAAATGTAATGTAACCTGGGTATTATCTTGGTTTAAGCATGCAAATGTAACACCAGTGTTTGCTACAAAGCCTGTTTGGTTTGAAAACCCAGATTTTAAAGAAGAGGACTTCAAAAATATAACTGACTATTCCCAAACTTTTCTTTTTAGGAGATCAAACGTATCCAGTGGCAGACAGTTACTGGATGTGTGGTGATGACATGCTAATGAACACCTTACCACTTAAGTGGGTAGGACTTTGTGCATTAGTACGAATGAAAGTACCGATAACCTTAGTTTATGAAGGGGTAAAAGAATTAGCTCAAATTGAAACAGGTAGAACTAGATCTCGTCGGAGACTAGGAGATTACGGATTAAATGAAGAAGTTTATTTAGATCTTATTGGGCAACCAAGAGGAATTCCAGATGAATTTAAAGCACAACATGAAGTTAAAGCAGGTTTTGAGTCTATTTTGCCTCAAATTACTATTAATAAAAATGTTGAGTGGATAAATTACATTTACTATAATCAGCAAAGGATGATAAATTTCACGATTGAAGGATTTATGGCACTGGGAGACCAATGGCATGGAACAAGTAGAATGGTAATACAAAACAGACAAGCCTTAGATTGGCCTTTAGCAAGTAAGGGAGGTGTTTGTCACATGTTTGGTAATCAATGCTGTACATATATTCCAATGAACACAGCTCCTAAAGGTTCATTTAGGGTAGTAATGGCTAAACTTATGAAAGTTAGAGAAGAAGTAAAAGGAATACTGGAAGAAACAACTGGTCGTGGAAAAGTCTGGAAGAAATTTTAGGGGAATGGGGCGCTTTAGCCGCCAAAACAGGACGAATTTTGGTGATAACGCTGATTCTATTCTTTTTAATTGTGTGTTGTGTTGTGCCTATTTTGAAAAGGTGGATTGTGGGAACGATGTACAGATGGATGACATAAGACAGCAGCCATCCGAAGGGCTGATCCCCGGCCGCCTGGACACGTCTATGGACTCATGCGTGTGCTACAGAGCCATGCCAGATGGAAAGGAGCCCCGAGAACGGGACAAACTCTTTTTGTTTTGCTACGTGTCCAGGAACTCATTCAAGCCAAGCGTGTGAACTGAAGATGACTAACCCTATTAACCTTGCTTAAGTTACTCAATAAATAAATAAAATACAATACAATGAAGCTTGGATAGATAGGGTAGCACAAGCGGCCGGTTAGATTAGTTTAAACTATCCTAACATTAGATTCTAACATCCATTTCATTTTTAATCCTGCGTATCAATATTATTAGCAATTTACATATATATAATCCATGTATTTGATATGTTGTTTGTATTATGATGTTTTGTTATTGTATTATGCTTATGTACTCTTTTTATATGACAAGTGCTGGATGTCATTGCGAGTAGCATGGCTGACTTCCAATTGATGCCGTCGGTCAGGCGACCGATGATAACGGCGGATGCTCTGAGGAATAGAGGTCCATGGAAGACTTTTTCCCCGAGGAATACACATATATAAGTGTCAATTATCGGGTTTTTTTCACTTTCATATCTAATTGGACGGATGTTACTGCGAAAGCAATGACTGTTTTGCATACTCTGACTCTCTCTCTCTCTGCCTCTCTCTGTCTCTCTGTCTCCCTCTCCCTCTCTCTCTCTCTCCCCCTCACTCTCTCTGACTCTCTCTCTCTCTCTCTCTCTCTATTATTGGAAATGTGTTATTGATTGTAATCTGCACTTATTACATGTCATTTTATATCAGCACTTGTGTAGACACCTTGATTACATTAGTATGTTATCCATTGGTTGTGTAAGCAATTAGATCTCTTTACATGTTTGTTATTATCACAGCTAGACTTGATCAGTGAGGAGTCAGATTTTCAATGTGGAAGTCTTCTAGATATGTCACGCTGTAACGTGCCAAGGGAGGATTTATGGGAGTTAGGGTCATTTTGACCTTTTTTTCCTGGCTCTCGCCAATGTGAGTAAGAGAGGAAACATCTGGGTATCATTGTTTAACTGTAATGTTCCAAGCAGCGGAATTAATCGCTCTGTTTTTGTACTTTGTGATAAACATTTCCCAGAAGTTTAGTCCTACTGCCAAGCGATGGACGTCATTAGCTTGTAACACACACACACACCAGTGGAGACACACAGACTCTTCCTGACCCCCTCCCCATTTTATGACACCTGTCACCCCTATGTGACCCACCTCCTGACCCCCACCCTACACACACACACGCACACACACACAAACACATCCCTTTTAAGTATTTATTTGCCTATTTATTTAATTATTCTTTTCTATATTTAATTCTTTAATGTATATGGTGATGGTCAAGAAATGTGGGTTTTTGTGGGGTTACTTATAGCCAAACGTGTAACTTTATTTAATTCTTTAATGCATATAGTGATGGTCAAGAAATGTGATTTTTGTGTGGTTACTTATAATCAAATGTGTAACTTTAGTTGTATAAAGTGTCAGACTTATACTCTGTATTTGCAGGATATGAAACTTTGCAGGATGGTAAACTTTATTGTTTAGAATGAAAACTTGTCTCTTGACACTAAAGGGCTGTGGTTGATGACAATAAACAGATTATCCACATAAATCTGTAGCTCATACAGATCGGAAAAGAAAAAGGAGGCAAAATAAATAAAATAAAATAAAAAAACCATCTCATGCAGGCTCTACTCTTATTTCGCCAATATCTCTTCAGTTCTTTCAATCCTCTAAGCAAAGTGGAACTTAACTGGAACATATGTACTGACCCGCTCAGTAATTCTGCCGAGAACGTAATATGTCCCGTCACTCTGATACTCAACTGAATGTAAGTTTGAGTCGGTCTGTCTGGGAGGTGGGGCAGTTTGTTAAAACTATAACCTCAATGCGTCTGTTCGAGGCGTCGATGTGTCTGAACCTTATTCAATCAGACCTGTAAAACCCAGTAGGACACTTCACCGTGTTCTTAGAATCAAACGGTTTCCAGCCCTCCCCTGCCGGGCCAGGTGTCTGTTAGAAACACCGGTTCTAGCAATAAAATTGAGTCCGACAATGGCGTGGCGCCGAGACGCGGCTCTGCTTACACCTTTTAGGCATACAGCGCAGGTTCCTACAATAGGACGAGTGGGAGAATAGACTGCGTCCCACCGCGTTGCGTATCAATCTGCATATCAGCATGCTATGCGCCCAGGAAATAAAATAAGATCAGACTTTTTAGACGCTGGGCGAAACATCCGCCAGACTCGGGATCAAACGGTTTCCATCCAACCCCTGCTGCGTTACACCTCTTCAACAAAGCATACAGGCGCCGTTGATCTACAATCAAGGTTCTGGCCGCCTGCGACACCCCTTAGGAGGCGGGCAGGGTAGAGCTGGTGGGTTTACTCTTAAAAAACCTTTTAAAAACTATCAGTCTGAATTTAGTCTGAACGCGACACATAGCTGATTGCTACAACATCTCTCACGGTCCGTCAACACATAGAGTGACAGCTCAGATACATTCCGACGGGCTCACCGAATCGCAGGAGTATAACCAAATCAGCGCCGGTGAGTAAACATTTTAATGCTTTATTTTTATCTACAACCAATAGCTACTTTTTAGCTCTCAGGTTGCAAGCTTGTTCAGTTCTCTGTAGACTGTTTCTGGGGTTTCCCCCGTGACGCTAGCGGGGTAAAGATCATGTGATAAGTCTATTCGTTTTTACCGGTGAGACGTTCAGGAGCGCTTTAGCTTACCAGGCTTTGCAACGGCTCACAGAGCAATATTTTTTCCGTCGGTATTAGTACAATATATTTAAAAATAATATTTTTCAGGGCCCACGCCTCGAGAACTAGAAGGAATCGACTTTACCCAGTCCGATTTTGGTGAGAAGTCTTTCAAGCTTATATTGATTTTATTTTAATACATCTATGTAAATACTAGTACTATGTTTGTAACCATTTTTTGTTTTTATTTTCTGTATTTCAGATTTAAACAGGTGCATTGACGAATATTACAGCTCTTCGAGCCTGGTCAATTCTACACCTTATGCAGGAGAATTAGCGAGCATTCTCCCTCAACCGGGCAGACAGCGAACGCCTCGTCAAAATCGACTGCGTCGCAAAAGGAGACGTAGTCAAAGCGCCTCCGGGTCTGCGAGAACCTGACGATGTATACATTGTAATCAGTCCGCCTGACGCTCCCGTTCGAGACGTGAATTCATCGGTTCGAACCGTTCAGGACTCACACGGTGCGGATCCAGAGGCTACCCAGCGAACGGCTACCCAGCGCATGCAGTTTCACGGGGCAGACGCTGCACCGGTTCAGGACCCACACACGGCGCGTAAGTTAACTATTTTAACTCTGAATCTAACCCTGATTGTACATTTCCGAATTATCTCGGTTCATTTACTGTATTTGCTTATTTACCCAGCAGTAACAACCCACCGAGACATTCTTGCTCAAGCAGTGTACAGCTGAAATACTGTCACCCCCCGCCGCATTTAACCAGCCTGTCGGTAAATGAACATGTATTCATTGTTATTTTTTATTTTTCTTCCTCGTGTAGAGAGTGTTTTTTAAAGTATGTCTTTGTACGTTTATCATTCCTTTATTATTCTGTATTTATAATTTATTTATTTTATTAATTTATTCTGTGTGCTCATATTTATGGCAGCAGCAACACAGGGAGACATACTTATCCCGCCATCACCAGTTCTGACCCCACCATCACAGGATCTTCCTCCCGACAACTCAACCCCTCAACCGGAAGGTAAATGAACATCTGTTTGTTACTATTTTATTCTGTTTTTTTCTATTTTATTTTATAAATTATAAATAAAATTTCTTCAACTGCCACACAGAGGGACATAGCGATCGAGCCATCAGAGGATCCTTCTCCCCACACCTCAACCCCTTGCTTGAATAACCTCCGTTCATCTGTCTTGAAACTGCATCAAGACATCGGCCGAATAATCACCAAAGCTCGTGCTGTGAAAAGGATTATTCAAGGTATAATTTAATTTCAAAGCATTCATAGAATTAGTTTGTGATATATTAATTTTTATTCAATCCTGATTACGTTAAAATCTAATTATATACTGTTTTTTATTTGTATCACAGAAACATCGGCGGTTGTTGAGCAAATTCCGCTGTCAGGAGACAGAGCACAGCTTTACTGCATGCAGGCTGGACAACTTGTGACATCCTGCCAGATTCAGCTGGACCAGCTCTTCCAGTCGTCGAGACTGCACTCAGTGTAATCAAGTAAATTGTGACATCTGTAAAAATGGGGAGCCAGCAAATGAGAGATGCTTTGAATGAAATGTTGAAGCTGTAAACGAATTACAAAATATACCTGTTCATGATACGTCTGGGGTTCTGAATCTACCTAATGCTTCACCATCCCGAATAGGACAAGCCCTCCAACAATTAAATGTTTCATTCTCTCAACCCTCCTCCCCAGAAAATGATTTGCTACACTTTGAGCAGCAAGTTACAGATTTTTTAAATGAAATCACGCAAATGGTTAACGAGCTTCAAAATATACCTGTTCAGGATACGTCTGGGTCTGTAAATTTACATGAAGGTAATGGTTCTCCTGACAGACATCAGGTTCACACGGACCAGGGTTGGAATTATGAGCGTTTATCATCACTACAATAAGCCCTCCATCAATTAAACGCATCCTTCTCTCAGCCATTTAACCCTAATCCTGCAGGCGAGCAGTCTCCTCATCACCACCACCAGCAGCAGCATGGGGGTAGTTTAAATCAAACTGTTGTAGAAAATCATAACCCGTCTGGTTCTTCTAATACTGTTTTGCAAAATCCCACCTCCAGCACGCATCAATTGCCAGACATGCATGGCCTACAGGATCAACCCTGCACCAGCCAGTCAGCTGTAAACAGCTCTGAGCATACTCAGCAGACCACTACATCCAGCGTCCAGCGTGAACGCTTCAATGTTACAGAAATAAGACGCTCTTTAAACATCACCACTTTGCAGCCTGGTGAAATTCCAGATGCATATGAATTTTACACACAAGTTTATGATGTTCTGGCTGACCTTGCAGAATCTGTTATACCTCTGACCTCCCGTAACGACATTATTCAGCTTGAATTAAGCGGGGAAGGGTTTTCTCGTCATACCATCATTCAAGGCGATGGTGAAGGTGATTCAATTTTGCCTGCATTTCAGGAATTTTTAGACAACTTAACACAAGCTAACGAAGAATTAACCGACAACTTAGAAATTGTCCTTCAGGTTGTAAGAACGCCAAGCGGGGGTGCAAAACGTAAGGCCGTTAAAACGTTGGACTGTGAACTGATCCATGAAAAAGGACGGCATCTATATATTGTTGAAAATGCTTCTAATCAACTTTGTTTTGCAACTAGCACATCTCTTTAATTCGACTTTTACAGACAGTGAAGCCGTCCACCAAGGGACAATTTGGCAGCATATGGCAGGTCTGACAGAGCAGACTCCTGTAACTTTTGGTGATGTGCACAAATTTGAAAAGATTCTCAACAGGAAAATTTTCGTTTTCTATAAAGACAGCAAGGACGCGCTGGTTCATAATTTCCAGACCGACTTTTCAGATCGTTCAAATCCTCTTTTCCTGTTTCTGATCAAAAATCACTATTATGGAATTAAAAGTCTCACAGCATTCACAGGTTCTAAGTACATTTGCAGCTACTGCTTTAGCGGTTTCCAAAACATCAACAGACATAACTGTGAAGGTCGCTTTGCGGTCTGCCTCGATCCAAACTGTACAATGCAGCCGTACAGTTCTGTACAATGCATAGACTGTAAGCGCATATGCCGTAATTCGCTATGTTTTAATAGCCACAAGGTGCCCAGATTGAGGCCCAAACTCAACAAGCATGTGAGTAGCTGTGACCCCACTAAATTCTGTCCTGTTTGTAAAAAGCTCTATGATTTGCAAGCTGGCAAAGAGAGCAAGCCTCACGACTGTTCCATAAAATGCCCGGTCTGTCATGAGAAAGTGCCTGCCGGTGCTGATGTAACGTTAAACGACCATCAGTGTTACATTCAACCATGTCTTACTGACGTTGAACTCGGTGACAAAATGTTTTTTTACGATCTCGAAACTTTTACAGATAAGTCTGGTTCACACATTCCATATCTTGCTTGCGCAAAAACTTTGAAGGGGGAAACTTGGTATTCCTATGGGTTGAACTGTGTCAAGGAGCTTCTGCTCCATTTCAGGAAACCTTGTTATAGAGGTTATACCTTTTTAGCTCATAACAGCCGAGGATTTGACTCTTACTTGGTTCTGAATGTGATGGTTCAGTTGGGTATAAAACCAAATTTAATAACACAGGGAAGTAAAGTTCTCTGTGTTACCAAGTCTGATTATGGCCTGAAATTCATCGACAGTCTTTCATTCCTTACTATGAAACTCAGTCAGATGCCAAAAGCATTAGGCTTCACTGATCACTCTAAAGGTTTTTTTCCCCACTTGTTCAACTCTGAGAAGACATTAAACTACGTGGGCCCGCTTTCTCCACCTAGCTTCTACGCTGTGGAGCGCATGAATCCCGCCGAGCAGGAACGTTTTTCCGGCTGGTACAACGAGGCTTGTAAGCATCCCTTTGACTTTCAGAAAGAGGCTCTGTATTATTGTAAAAATGATGTGGAGATTCTTTTCAGGGCTTGTGTGAAATTGAGGGAAGAGTTCTTTAAAGAGACAAACGTGGATCCTTTAAAGTCGATTACCATAGCATCCGCGTGCATAAAGGCTTTTACCTCAAATTTCCTGCTCCCTAACACTTTAGCCATACCTTCCCCGGTGGATTAACGGGGAAGGTATGGCTAAGACTTTTTCGGACGCGTCCATTCAGTGGTTAGAGTGGGTAGCTGCTGAACGGGGCATTTTCATTCAACATGCTCTCAATAAAGGGGAAGTGCAAATCGGGCCATATCATGTCGACGTGTACGCAGAGATTCAAAGGGTCAAAACTGTGTTTGAGTTCAATGGATGCTTCTATCATGGCTGTCCCGCCTGCTTTCCAGCTGACCAGACGTGCCCGCTCAGAGGAGTCTGCTTTGAAACGTTCCACTCAGCTACCGTGGAGAGAGCCAGGCTATTGGAATCGGTGTATGGGGTGCACTTGGAGGTCATGTGGGAGCATAGTTGGAATTTTATGAAGGCGTCGCACTCGGGTCTCAAAAGGTTTCTGGACTGTTTCAGCGCACCGGCGCCTCTTTGCCCGCGAGATGCTCTGTTTGGTGGCAGGACTTGTGCTCTCAGGCTCAGGTACACTGCAGGAAAGGATGAATCTGTACATTATGTAGATTTCACGCCTTTGTATCCGTTTGTGAATGCCAGCTGTAGCTATCCACTCGGTCACCCCAAAATCATTTACAAAGATTTTGACGATCCTCATAACTATTTCGGCTTAATCGGGGCAACCGTGTACCCGCCTCGTGGTCTGTTTTCCCCCGTTCTGCCATACAAGACGTCTACAGGTAAACTGGTGTTAACACTGTGCCGGGCTTGCGCCGAAATGAACTACCAGACGGGTCCTTGCAGCCACTCCGACGAAGATAGCGCGTTAACAGGTGTATGGGTAAGTGTGGAATTCAGCAAGGCTCTTGAACTGGGATATCGGCTTGCTAAAATCATTGAGGTTTGGCATTTTGAAAAACAGAGCAGTTCAATCTTTAAACCGCATATCCACACTTTTTATCAAGGGTAAGCAGGAGGCTTCAGGTTTCCCGGCTGAAGCGACTGATGAGGAAAGTCGATTGAAATATGTGGCAGACTACAAACGTGAGCAAGGCATCCAGCTGGATGTGGAGAAGATCGAGGTGAATCCGGCTAAAAGGCAGATGGCTAAATTGTGTCTGTTTTTGGGGCAAATTTGCACAGAGAAATGATTTGGCTCAGACAAGCATCGTGAGCGAGCCCGAAGAGTTTTTTAACTTCCTGTTTTCAGGTAAATATACAGTGAGCTACTTTCACTTCCTGAACGATGAAATGTGTATAGTTCAGTGGAGATACAACGAACAATGCGTCTCTCCACCCAACAAGGTGAATAATGTTTTCATCGCTGCCTTTACAACTTTAAAGGTATCACTCTGACTCGTGAATGCAGTGAGAGAGTGAATTTTGACAGCATGAAAGACTTGGTTGAATGTTATTTGCAAGGTTCTACAGGGGATGTTTTACAGGCTCCACAGCACACCATCAGAAGGGATAAAAGAAACTTCCAGCTTCAAAATGTCACATTTCAGAAAAAGCTCCGGGTGGTGTATGACAAGAGAAGGCTTTTTTCCTGACGGAACAACCCTTCCGTTTGGCTATTAAAGGCTAACTGAGAAAAAAAAAATGTTGCTGTCCTGTGAAACACAGGAGGATGAATTTGATCCTAGATTCAAAACCCCCTTTTCATGTATCATTTCAGGGCCGAGTGGGTGTGGTAAATCTTTTTTTGTTAAGTGTTTTGCAAAATTGTAACCATGTTATGGATGTTGTTCCTGAAAATATAGGCTGGATTTACACCTGTTTCCAAAGTATGTATTCTGAATTGCAAAAAACTCATAAAAAGATTAAATTCATCGAAGGGCTACCTCATTCTTTTGATGATGAAAATCTGTTTCCTCCTGATCAAAATCATTTGGTTTTCTTAGACGATGTAATTTTCCAGGCTTCGGAGCATCCGGAAGTGGTGAAGATTTTCACCCAACACCAGCATCATAAAAATATGAGTGTTATTATGTTAACTCAGAATTTGTTTTACCAGGGGAAGTACAGCCGTACCATCAGTTTAAACGCTAATTATATGGTGTTGTTTAAGAACCCCAGAGATAAACTGCAGCTGAATATATTAGCCCGTCAAATATTTCCGTCAGAGAAAACTTTCTTTATGGAGAGTTTTCAAGACGCCACCAGAGAACCTCACGGCTATTTAATCGTCGATCTGACTCCCACTTGTCCAGACCGTTTCAGACTGAGAACTGGAATGCTCCCAGGTCAGTGGCCAGCTCTCTATGTAGCAAAATTAAATTAATTTATCATGTCAGCTTGCATAAGAAGGAACGCTCCCTTATTCAGAGCCCTCTATCAAGCAACGTCACAGAAACGTAAAGACATTCTTGACCACTGCTCACCCGACTTTCTCAAAGCCTTTTGTGAGATAGTTCTCAATATCTTAAAAGGTAACGTTAAAGTATCTCCTTCTCAACATAAAAAACTGGAAAAGCAGAAAAAGATCATCAGACTGCTGGCTGATAAAAGAACCGGGTTAAAACGCAAGCGGTTGGTTCTGAAAAATCAAACGGGCGGTTTTATTCTTCCTCTGCTGACTGCAGTCGCCCCTTTAATCGGAGAGCTCAAATGTTTGGTCCCGTCGGACCCTTCCATAAGACAGACCGCCGAAGAGGATTTGGATTCTAAATTGAGAGAGATTCTGAATGAACCGGGACTGAGTTCTTATGAAAAAATTTAAATGTACAACGCTCTGTTGCAAAGATATCTCACTCTAATGAAGCAGGGTCAGCTGGACGAGCCCCGAGTGACTTTAACTGTGCAACGAGAACCTGTGCCTGAAAATAATGAGGCTGACTCTGGCTCTGGGTCTACTGGTTTTACAGCCTCTCCTGCTGAATTGGACCAGACCTCTAACAAGTTTTTAAAAGCTTTACCTAAAAGAGATCGCAAAAACGCTGAATACATACTGAAAAAGTTATCGGAAGTTGGCACGAGTTGGACATCCAAAGGCAAATTTGTTTATCGTGATTGTGTGATGGGAGGCTCGCATCTGGTCGATTTGCTCAAAAACCTTCTGCTTCCAATTAAGAGGAAAACACAGACCCTAGAACCTGTAGGCTGGACCCCGTTCATGGCAGCCTTGAAGGAGCTAAACATCCCTGTGTCATCAGTCAGTAACCCACAAGCCCGCGACCAATACAGAGGCATGACAGAAACAGGTTTATCTGAGAAGAACAAAGATAAATCCATCATGAAACGAAAAGGAAAATTTGTGCTGTCTCCTAAATTCCCCGGAATAGACTTTGAGCATCCCACCTTTGAGAACAAACGTGTTCGAAGCAAGAGAGTCAACAAAACCCCTGCATGGTTGAAATGTTCACCCTGAAAGTATGTATGAAATAAAAACTGGAGAAATGAATTTGTAATAAAGAAAACTTTAATGTTTCAAATTATTCATGCGTACAGTGTTTTTATTTTAGACAAGTTACAGCTTGTAACAATCTTTAAACATTTGTAAAGAACAAGTTCCATGATTAAACGAGCACGAGGCCCTATTTTTGATACAATGCTGATATTTTTTCACAAAATCATATACCATGAGATCATTTTTATAAACATCATCGTGGTAGGTAGCCAATATGTGATGCACTGAAAGCCCACAGGTTTTATGACATAGATAATAAACACAATGGTGACCGCACACAGTTGATAGAGTGTCTTGAAGTTGACGATTATGATACAATATTTTCGAGGATCTATCTTTCAAAAATGTTGCTATGCTTGGTGGATAAAATTCAAAATCAGGACTGAATCCGTAAGAGTCGAAAAAGGTGGCTTGATCATTCTCTTCCAAAGTCAAAGCTAGCCAGTGTTCTCTAGGCATGTGTGAAGGATGAGTGTTTACGATGAAATAGGTGGGTCCATTGTACGTGCGTTTCAGTAGCGGGAGCTGATCAGATGCCCAGACGCCGTGAAATAAGTTCCCCAGCAGATGTTGCATTAAACTCTCGATCTCGTGGTTATTCATGTTTTAATAAAAATCCACCAGGACCTGCCTTTTAGAGTCAATTTCCAAAATTGAGTCGTAACACGCATACACAATCAGTGTGGTTGTGTGCGGCAGAGGAACTCTGAATCTCATTTCAAGCCTCAAATTCCCGTTACACACCGATGACAGAGCGTCAGCGTCCTCGCTCGGATTGAGATTAAAAACAAACGGGGAATAACCGTTGTTAAATTCCTCACGAGCGATGCTTAAAGGAAGGTATTTTAAACGACGACATGTAGTGGTGAACATGTTGTAATATTCCTTGACCGAAATACCGTTGTTGAATTGAGGTTGAAACGCCTTGGCAGGCACCTGTCGGCCATCTTTGCAGAGAGCTAAATATTCCACATCCATATGCTTAAAGTTGAAAGGGGACATGTTTCTCCTGCCTGTGAACGCCTCGTGGTTGACCATACCTAAAACGACATATTTAGGCATGGTTCCTAAAAACAGATTCTCCTGTGTACATATCCTGGAATTTTCTGGGATAGAATATGTTTTTACATTCAGCGCAAAAGAGGATAGAGGGCATTTCCTCTCATTAATGCTGAAGCGTGCCCGAGCCTGATAGCTGGGGAGACTGAAACTTTTTTCACAAAAAGAGATGCTCCTAGAATTTTCAGCCGGAAGGTTGAATCACGAGGTCCCATGAGAGAGAATGCATCACTGGTCCTGGTTAATTTAATCCTCATGTCGACAGAATTCAGAAGGAGTCTTTCGCAGAAGAATATATCAGCGTCAAGCGGCTCCATCAGGTGTAATTCCCTTGAATTAGCGGTGAATGAGGCTCTGCGGTTCATACCCCAGTTAGGACCATCTGTCATAACGATCGAGTCGATAGCTCCCGCGGTGTCTTTGTAAAAGAGACCTGCGCTAAATTGACTCTTTAAAGTGTCTTCCGAATAATTGAGCAAAGTTTCAATCATTGCTCTGTACGGGTGAGTGGCGCTACTCTGTGAAATTAACCTATCTCCCAGAATAACGTCACATTGACTGAACATTGTATTCAGTGGGTAATTTATGAGTCTGACGGCCGCATCATTAGCCAGGTTGGTTCCATCAGCGTTGGTGATCTTTAGACGGACGTGCAGCAAGGTGTCGTTCAAATCCAGGTATTTTTCTCCATCTCCGGGGATAAAGAACTCAATAGGCCCCGTGTCTGTAATAGCTGACACAGGTAGTATTTCGGTGTAGACCTTATCTTCGATGGATAGCTGAGTCATGGGGACGGTGAACAGGTCGAGTTCAGCCAGGGTGCATTCTGATGATTTCTGATGTAAAAGAGCCATGATTGATTTTTTACTGAAAAATACTAATTCAGTTAAATATATCCTTGCTCACAGAGGGCTTCCTCCTCCTAGGCTTGCTCTGGCTTCTTCTTTTTACGTGACACGAGTATTTGTGAACGCCAGACACGTTGTCCCAGAGGTCTCATTCTAGCTCTTCTTGACAGAACCATAACCCCTGTTATTCACACCTGTTATCTTGGTCATAGCTTTACCTATAACATCCGAGGCGATGTTTGTGGCCGCCTTTTTCAGATGCGGTTTTGCTATAGCGAAGCCTGATTTAACTAGGGGTGATACGAAGCGAAATAATTTTGAAAATATGGATCCTATCCCGTGTCCGTACATAACTGGTGCCCCATAGAAACCGGGTAAAGCGCCGCACACCTGGCTTTGATAATAGGAGCCAAACGGTGTGGGTCCTCTCTCAGGAAAACCATGTTTTCTTGATTCTTTTTCTTTTTCCTTCTCACGTTTTACCATGCTTCAGCGTTGCTGGTGCGACTGGTAGCACTGCTATGAATGATTCCAGCCGCAGTCATGTGTTTTTATATACATAGTCCATTTTCATCTAAACGCTCGGTGTGAGGTCGCAGGTCTGAAATGTAGCTTCACGATGCACTTTCCGTATGTAAATTTCACCGGGGTGTTCTGATCCGTTTTTATTTCAACTTGAATATTTTCAATGTGTCTCTTGGCGACGGGGATATAGTAGGGGTTATGGAAGGTTTGTGTGATAATATCTCCAAAAACACCCTGGACCTGAACAGTTCACAAGAGGGGGGCGTGAGCGTCCCCTACCATCTGTGGGGCTACAATGTCGCTGTAAAAATATAAGTGATAGAAGCCCGCCTTAAAATCTATAGGATGAGGGGCGTGCCAGTGATCGAATTTGACCCATTTTCCGGGGTCCACACCGAGCATGTAGGCTATTGGAGCAGAAAAACGTAAATGGTTCTGAGCTCCGGCTTGGAACGTGAGTATGTTGGCGGTGCGGTTAACTTTGAAATAAATATCTGAATCTATCTTTCTCAGATGGGCTTCAATCTCTGTGATAAGATGATTCAAATTAGTGTAGTATCCGCTTCCAATCTGTACGCGCTGGACTTTTTCCTCGCCCGCTTTCCGCCATTCAAAATAAGCCTTTTCTGAGGGGACGTTATGCCATGTGTGAGGGTATGAAACTTCCGTCAAAGCCACCTGCCACTGACCTTGTAAATTAATAGGCTCAGCTAAATCCACGCGGAAACTCGATATGTTATTATCCTTAAAAACGTCGAGGCTAGCATTGGACGGTAGCGTCAGAAAAAATCCCTGGTCCTCGGCTATGCGATCCATGTCAGCCCTCCGGTGAGAAGCGCTTTCTTTTATACATCACGGAGGTCATCCGCGCTCACCCAGCTGTTGAATTTCTTCTGCCAATTTTTCCAGCGAACTAAGACCTGTCTGACCCCTCGAACCGTCCGTTTCACCCACTTGATACATTTTGTTCTTTGGCATTTTCACCTTTTGAAGCTCCTCAGCGTAAAAAGAACCTCGGATGGGCTCCCCGTCTAAATCTTTCAGTTTGAAGATGGGAGGAGATCGCTGTAACACTTCTGTAACTGTAAAGATTTCATCCGTGAAACATATTTCTTGTCAAACACTCCACGCACTTTGGATATTCTGACATGGTCGCCTTGCTTAAACGCCATCTTGAGTTTTGTAAAGCGTTTGGAATTAGTCCCGTACAAATTCTGAAACACCCGAAAAGCGTTACTAGCGGTGACTTCGACAGGGGCCATTTTAATACTCGAATGATAGCTGTGGTTGTAACTTTTGACCAGATCCTGAAGCACATTTACATATCGGACAGTGTTGTTTGCGGTGAAATATCTCCACATTCTTGATTTTAACGTACGGTTAAACCTCTCAACCACTGATGCTTTTATTTCACTAGCCGTGGAAAAATGTTCAATACCGTTTTTATCCATTAACGCTTTGAATGATTTGTTGAAAAATTCTTTACCGTTTGAAGTCTCTTTGGGATCTGACTCTCCTTTAAAACGGATTTGAAAGCTGTTACGACATCGGACGCAGTTTTCCTTTTTAAAACCCTGACGTAGGTCTTTTGGAGAATACGTCGATAACAGTTAATAAATAATTGTAACCGTCATTTTCTTTGGACAAACTCTGCACATCACAAAGATCTGCTTGAAACTGTTTCAGAGGCCTGGTGACAAACACTCTATTTCTAGGAAATCTTATTCTCGCGGGTTTATGCAAAGAATAAGCATCTTGTTCTGATAAAAAGTCACGAACCTTTTCAACTGGGACCTTCTTACCGGTTTCACTCTCCATAGCTCTATGTAATCTATCTACTCCGCCGAAAGAACCAAGCTGAGCAGGTGTGTAATATACCCGTTTCATTAACTTTTCTTCAGCCATACATTCCCACACACACGTAATGATGCTAAATGAAGGAAAAGAAGCCTGTATTCGGGTTTTTATATATTTTTCTTTTTTTTATTAACATAGTTAGGAAGGATAATACATTCATTTATTATACCACAAACTAATTTAAAAACATCATTTCATATATAAAGAAAAAATGTAAAACAGATACATTGAAAAGACAATCTTTTTAACACGATGTCACTAACTAATTTAATATATATATGAAAAGAAAGACAAGAGAAAACATGTATGCATTGGTTTCAAGACACCCGCCAGTACTGCGTGATGGCGTCAAGTTGATCTTTTAATTCATAGTTTTCTCCAACCAGCTGATCATAGCCGTCATAGATTGTATGAAATACACGCTTCACCATCGTCAATTCGTACAGATATGCCTGTATGACAGCATTAAGTGTGTCGTTGTCATGATGGATGTTGCGAGCGGCTAGAAACTGTTGAACAGCATCCATCAAACGCTCATTATAAAGTACTCGCATTATACCATAGTAATTGTATTCATAGAGTTCATTCTCAAGCAGCTTTAAACATTCATGGTCTTTCTGACTAGGACGGTCATTAACACATCCATAACACTTATCGTGCATGTATTTTCCGATCGCTGCGGTCAAAAGACGATACAGCACAGTTTTCACCGCTCTGATGAAGCCGAAGCGAATCCATCCATCGTTTTCATCGGCGCCGCTCTCACCGTCTGGCTGGGTGTCCTCAGGCTGCGATGGGTGCGGGGAGGCCAGATCTCCTTGGCCGCAGGGGAGCTCTGAGTCTTGGGAAAGCGCCGGGGAGGCAGGAAGATTCACCGCTTTTGAATCTTCATCCACGGCGCCGCTCTCACCGTCTGGTTGGGTGTGGGGGATTTCCGTGTCCTCAGGCTGCGATGGGTGTGGGGAGGCCGGATCTCCTTGGTCGCAGGGGAGCTCTGAGTCTTGGGAAAGCGCCAGGGAGGCAGGAAGATTCACCGCTTGTGAATCTTCATCCTGGGTCGTCGTCTGAGGTGGCGAGGTAGGAAGCTCGGAATCGTTACTCCTTAAAACAAAGATCTCTTGGTATAGGTTCACGCCTCCAGGGGGAGACCAGTTGATGGTTTGCGCCGATGATGATGAAGCGGATGAATCATTTGAAGGAGAGCTACCCCTCACGCAGAATGTCAGACTGCTGCCAGCGTTGTTCCTCATGGTGTCAGATGTAAGAAGTCTGGTCAGCGAAGTTGCACGGAGTCCCGATCTGTCTGGCCGGTTGTTTTTATATACTGAGAAGGGCGTGATTAACGTTGAAGGGGCGGTATTGGCAGTTGTGAGGGGCGGGTCTAAAAAGCGAGCGCTTTCTTGACCCCCAAAATATCTTTCCAGTTGCGGCAGTCGCGAAACAATGTTGAAATCCGGTCTGCTATTCCGATCATCTTGTCACGCCAGGCATCAAAGGGGATGGTTAGCAATGTCCTGAAAACCCCGCACTCCGAATTATAATGGTCAAGCATGAACATAACCGTCTGTGCTTTATCTTGAGCCTTTCTGAGACTTTCAATTCAATTCAATTCAATTTTATTTATATAGCGCCAATTCATGAAACATGTCATCTCAAGGCACTTTACAAGTTAGGTTCAATCATATTATACAGATTGGGTCAGATTATACAGATTGGTCAAAAAATGTTCCTATATAAGGAAACCAGTTGATTGCATCAAAGTCCCGACAAACAGCATTCACTCCTGGAGAAGCGTAGAGCCACAGGGAGAGTCGTCTGCATTTTCCATGGCTTTGCTGCAATCCCTCATACTGAGCAAGCATGAAGCGACAGTGGAAAGAAAAAACACCCGTTAGCGGGAAGGAAAAACCTCTAGCAGAACCGGGCTCAGTATGAACGGTCATCTGCCTCGACCGACTGGGGGTTACAGAAGACAGAGCAGAGACACAACAAGACAGACAAAAAGCACAGAAGCACACATTGATCTAGTAATCTGTTCTACATTAGATGGTTATAGTCGGTGATCTGTCCTCCCTGGATGATTTCACAGTCAACAGAACGTCAGACCAGGTGTACCTACTATGAAGAAAAAAGAGAGAGAACAAAAAGTTAAAAGCTGAAATGACAACAGTCATTTCAATGTAATGCAATGCAAATCTGGAGAACAGTAGAAATCAGTAGAGTGAGAAAAATAGGCCCTGATGTCCTCCAGTAGCCTAAGCCTATAGCAGCATAACTATGGAGGTAGCTCAGGGTAACATGAGCCACTCTAACTATAAGCTTTGTCAAAAAGGAAAGTTTTAAGATTAGTCTTAAAAGTAGACGGGGTGTCTGCCTCACGGACCAAAACTGGGAGTTGGTTCCACAGGAGAGGAGCCTGATAGCTAAAGGATCTGCCTCCCATTCTACTTTTAGAGACTCTAGGAACCACCAGCAGACCTGCAGTCTGAGAGCGAAGAGCTCTGTTAGGAACATACGGGGTAATCAGAGCTCTGATATATGATGGAGCTTGATTATTAAGGGCTTTATACGTTAGAAGAAGAATTTTAAATTCTATTCTTGATTTAACAGGAAGCCAATGAAGGGAAGCTAAAATTGGAGAAATATGATCCCTCTTGTTGATTTTCATCAGAACTCTCGCTGCAGCATTTTGGATCAGCTGAAGACTTTGAACTGCATTTTGTGGACTTCCTGATAGTAAAGAATTACAATAGTCCAGCCTTGAAGTAACAAATGCATGGACTAGTTTTTCAGCATCACCCCTGGACAGAATGTTTCTAATTTTGGCGATATTCCGGAGGTGAAAAAAGGAAACTCTGGAAACCTGTTTAATATGGGAATTAAATGACATGTCTTGGTCGAAAATAACACCAAGGTTTTTTACTTTATTACCAGAGGCCAAGTTAATGCCATCCAGATTCAGTGAATGATTAAGAAGTTTATTTTTTGAGGACTCTGGTCCAAAGATTATAACTTCTGTCTTGTCAGAATTTAAGTGCAGGAAATTTAAAGTCATCCAGCTTTTGATGTCATCAAGACATGACTGCAGTCGAAGTAATTGATTGGATTCATCAGGATTTATGGATAAATATAGCTGAGTGTCATCAGCATAACAGTGGAAATTAATCCCATGCTGTCTGATAATTTTGCCAATCGGAAGCATATATATAGTAAAGAGAATTGGTCCAAGGACTGAACCCTGTGGTACTCCACAAGTGACCCTAGAGCTTGAAGAAGATTTATTATTAACATGAACAAACTGGAATCTGTCCGACAGATAAGATTTAAACCAGCCTAATGCTTTCCCCTTAATCCCTACAGTATGTTCAAGTCTTTGTAGGAGAATATTGTGATCAACTGTATCAAATGCAGCACTAAGATCTAACAGGACAAGTACAGACACAAGTCCATTATCTGAGGCCATGAGAATATCATTAGTGACCTTCACCAGAGCCGTTTCAGTGCTATGATGAGCTCTGAAGCCTGACTGAAACTCCTCAAGTAGGTCATTGCTTTGTAAATGTTCACAAAGTTGATTAGCAACTACTTTCTCAAGAATTGTAGATAAGAAAAGAAGATTAGATATAGGTCTGTAATTTACTAACTCATCTTGATCAAGAGATGGTTTCTTAAGTAAAGGTTTAATAACAGCTACTTTAAAAGCCTGTGGTACATATCCATTTACTAAGGATAGATTAATCATGTCTAAAATAGGACCACTGATCAAAGGGAATATCTCCTTAAACAACTTGGTTGGGATTGGGTCTAACATACAGGTAGAAGGTTTAGATGAAGCTAATATTTTAGATAGCTCAGAAAGCTCTACTGCTTCTAGCTTACAGTTCAGACACAGCGCAGTTTCTAAAGATTCCTCCAACGCTGCCTCACTTACTGAGGACGAGGTAATCATGGTTGGGAGGATGCCAATTATTTTATTTTTAATGGAATCAATTTTATTTATGAAGAATCCCATAAAATCATTACTGCTAAGAGCTAAGGGAATGGATGGATCAACGGAGCTATGACTCTGTGTAAGTTTGGCAACTGTACTAAAGAGAAATCTAGGATTATTTTTATTCTCTTCAATTAATGATGAAAAATATGCTGCTCTAATTCTGCGAAGGGTCTTGTTATACAACAATAGACTGTCCCTCCAGATTAGGTAGGATTCCTCTTGGTGTGTAGAGCGCCATTTTCTCTCCAATTTCCTAACATTGTGCTTCAAGGAACGCAGCTCTGAATTAAACCAGGGAGCCAGCTTCCTGTGAATAATCACCTTCTTTTTCAAGGGAGCTACATTGTCCAATGCAGAACGCAATGACAAAGTCATACCGTTAACAAAGACATCTATTTGTGAATGGGAAGAAACAACATTGCTGCTATCTGCAGGTTATTTCTGCAATACTGACGATATTAAGAGGGGGACAGACTTTTTAAAGTTTGATGCAGCATTGTCGGATAGAGATCTACTATAATGGAACCCTCTTTTGGGGGTGGAGAACTCAGTTAGATTAAACTCAAATGTTATTAAAAAATTATCAGATAGGACAGGGTTATGAGGAAATACTGTTAATACCTCACAATCAATGCCATATATCAGCACAAGGTCTAAAGTATGGAGCCAAGAGTGCATCGGTTTATGCACATTTTGAGCAAAACCAATTTAATCTAGGATAGTTTTAAAGGCTACACTAAGGTTATCACATTCAGTGTCAACATGAATGTTAAAATCCCCCACTATAATAACCTTGTCAGTGTTTATCACCAAATCAGATAAGAAGTCTGACAGCTGATACAAAAACTAAGTGTAAGGGCCTGGTGGACGATACAAAACAACAAACAGAAGAGGTTTTATTGCTTTGCAGTTTGGATGAGGGAAACTGAGGGTTAAATGCTCAAAAGAACTGTAGTTATTAATTGGCCTGGGACTAATTAATAAATCAAACTGAAAGATGGTTGCCACTCCTCCTCCTCTTCCCACAGATCTAGGAATGTGGAAATTTGAATAATTGGAGGGAGTTGACTCATTTATACTAACGTAGTCCTCTTGTAGCCAGGTTTCTGTGAGAAAAAATAAATCAATCTGATTATCAGAAATCAATTCATTAACTAACAAAGTCTTTGGAGGGAGAGACCTTATATTTAATAGATCACATTTAATTATTTTATTTTTTGGTTCAAGGTGAGCCGTATTGATTTTTATTAGATTTTTATGGTTTGTTCCTTTTAGATCAGTTTTTGATCTGTTAAGTTTTGGCCGTGAGAAAGACACTGTCTTAATAGGATAATGGGTGGGTAACAGTACAGAAGCTACAGAGAGGTGTGTTAAACTACGGCTCTGCTTCCTGGTCTGGACCCTGGGTTGTCAGCATTTAGGAGAACTAATAAATCCGGCTAGATTTCTAGAAAGAAGAGCTGCACCATCCAAAGTGGGATGGATGCCGTCTCTCCGGATCAGACCAGGTTTTCCCCAGAAAGTTTGCCAGTTATCAGTGTAGCCCACGTCGTTTTCAGGACACCACCTAGACAACCAGCGGTTGAATGATGACATGCGGCTAAACATGTCATCACTGGTCAGATCAGGCAGGGGACCAGAGAAAATTACGGAGTCCGACATCGTTTTAGAAAACTCACACACCGAAGCAACACCAACTTTAGTGACCTCCGATCGGCGTGACCGGGTGTCATTACCGCCAGCGTGAATAACAATCTTACTGTATTTACGCTTATCCTTAGCCAGCAGTTTCAGGTAAGATTCTATGTCGCCCGTTCTGGCCCCTGGCAGGCATTTAACTATGGTCCCTGGTGTCTCTAGTGCCACGTTTCTGACTATAGAGCTCCCAATCACCAGAGTCGGCTTCTCAGCGGGTGTGTCGCTGAGTGGGGAAAATTTATTAGAAACGCAGACGGGTTGGTGGTGACCTGGGGGCTGGAATCTAGAGCTGGAGTTACCCGGCTGCACGGATGTTGCTTCTGGAAGACCACTAAGTGAAGTAACGCTAGGTCTATGTGGCTCCGTGCTAGCAAAGGGGCGGCTATCAGCTGGTTTTTCCACAGCACGGAGCCGGGTCTCCAATTCTGACACCCTCGCCTCCAAAGCTACAAAAATACTACATTTATTACAAGTACCATTATCACTAAAGGAGGCAGAGGAATAGCTAAACATCTGACACAGAGAGCAGGAGATAGAGGGAGACTTAGGCAGAGTCGGAGAAGCGGAGGAGAGAGTAAGGGGAGAAGCCATTGCGGAGCTAAAGCTAGGCTAGGCTAAAGATAGGCTAGCGCCCTTTTACCACGCCACAAAACAAACCGTGTGAAACACGAGGAGTTCCCAAGCGCGTTATGCAGCAACAGAGAATGTTTTACAAGTGCTTATGTGTTAGAAACAGAGGTTACAGCAAAGAGATTAAAGATAAGAGCGAGAGAGTCTGGAGCAACAGACCGCAAATTCACACTGTGACAACAAGAAGTGACACAATACGCCTTACCGCAAACAGGAAACAGCAGTGGTTTGATATTTTCTGTTTTTAGGGATTGGGGTAAAACACCTGATAGTAAAACACCTGTTTATTATCTGAGTCAAATCAGACGCTATGCCAGGTAAAACTTTTTTAAAGAAAGCTGTGGGTAGAACATCAAGACAGCAGGAGGAGGAACTTAGCTGCTGAATGATCTGTTCTAAGCTTTTGTGGTTTATTTGGCTGAAATGGGACATTTTGTCAGAAGTAGTTCCAGCTGAATGCAGCTTTGGTTATGGTGTTGATATGGTAGTACAAAGTGATCCTCTAATTTTTAGGATTTTCTCAGTAAAGAAGTTAGCAAATTCATTGCAGGCCCTGGTGGAGTGGAGTTCAGTTATCACTGACACAGGAGGATTTGTTAGCCTGTCAACTGTGGAAAATAAGACACGAGCATTATTAATGTTTTTCTTAATGATCTCAGAGAAGAAAGATTCTCTTGCATTTTTCAATTGTAAGTTGTATCTGTAAAGTCTCTCTTTATAGATGTCGTAGTGAACCTGGAGGCTGTTCTTTCTCCACCTGTGTTCAGCTTTCCGACATTCCCTTTTTTCACCTCTGACTGCTGGAGCATTTCTCCAAGGAGATTTATTCTTCCCGGAAAGAACTTTCACTTTAACTGGAGCAATGCAGTCAATGATGTCTGAGACTTTAGAATGAAAGTTATCTACTAGCTCATCTACTGAGTTGCAGCCCAAGGTTGAAGTATCAGAGTAAGCTTGAATAAAAGTTTCCGCGGCATTGTCCTTAAAGGTGCGTTCTCTTACGATGTCCCTTTGGCTAAATGAGTCACTGGAAATGATGCTTTCAAAGGTAACAGAAAAGTGATCAGATAGGGTAACATCAGTTACATTGACCTGTGAAATTTTTAGACCTTTAGTGATGATCAGGTCTAAAATATGTCCCTGTTTGTGTGTTGGTTGTTTAACATGTTGAGTTAAACCAAAGTTTCTAAGTGTGTCACACAGTTCTTTTGCACTTCTGTCTTCAGGGTTGTCAACGTGAAAGTTGAAGTGTCCCACAATAATTAGACAGTCATAATCAACACATGCATCTGACAGTTTATGACTTTTAAGTATCTGTTCCTGTTTATCCTTTTGTTTTTCTTATTTCTGCCACGTATTATCACAGATATTCCATAATCTCCGGCGAAAGGCTCAGGCTGATGCTGGGAACTGTCATGTCTGATAAACGTGTGGCCAGGGCCCAATCTGTATTACAGCGAAGTAATTTGGAGTTCCTCAGTACCAGAGTGTTCTGTGATACGTAGAGGAAGAGGATCTGAGGCTCTGAGGCCTTTGGGGAATCCTGGTTTATTCACAGCAGAATGGCTATGTGGAGAGGATGTCATCTGTAGGCCAATCTTAGATACTTTGTTCGTGTTGTGAGAAAATTCCAGAAAAGGAACTTCTGGGCTTTGTGGAGAAGAAGGGGAGGCGGGTCCGGTCTGGACCGGTGTTCATGACGATGGAGGTTCTTGGTCCTCTCTTTGTCCTGCTGAGATCTGGGATGAATCGTCCTGTAGCTCTGACAACGCCTCATTCTGTGTCATCTTTCTGGCCATCTTTATCTTGGCTTGTTCGGGCTGCACTGGGCTTATCATTTGTTTTGGCACTGGATGTACTTTGTTTTGGAACAAAGCTGATGGCGCATGGTTCACAGAATAGAAGATGTTTGAAATCAGCCGTTTTGCACCTGACCTATTTAGAGAGAAACCATTTCTGTTGACCAGATGTCTTCTTTCCCAAAAGATGTTAAAGTTGTCTATGAAGGTTACAGTTGTTTCTTTGCATGTTTTTTCCAGCCATTTGTTTAGCATCAGAATTCTGGAAAAAATCTCATCTCCACAATTCACGGGCGCATGAGGGCCACTAAGAAACACCTTGACATTCAGGACATCAACAAAGTTCAACAAACGAATGTAATTCTCTTTTAATACTTCCGATTTTCTAATCCGGGTGATGTACTCCAGGGCTTCAGCTTGTATTATGAGTTTTTCCAAGGTCGGACGTTCTTTCAAGACCCTTGGTAGGTCTGTCTGAAGGATGTCTGTTAAATCAGACACCAGTCCACAGTTCCTGTCGTTATACATCAACACCTCTGTGTTTTTCTTGTTACAGAAATGTTTAATCCCCCTTACAGATCCATTGCATAATATCAGGGTCCTTGGCCCTGTGGCATGTCTGTTCTCTGATGTCTTAGAACGAAAATCGTTGAGTCTGATTTTTGTCCTCCTGGGTCACATTTTGGAGCGGAGCAAATCTGTTTAGTAACGGAATTCCAGCATTTCCAGAAGGTTTACTCCTATCATTTGTTTTGAGAACAGCCTGCTGTTGTTTCACTTGTCTTGGGACATCTCTCTGTAGTCTCGGCCAGTTTCCTTTGTCTAGGTGTGGGGTTCGTTGATCCTTTAGTCTTGCAGCCAGAGTGGTCCAGGGATTCTCATTTTCCTCAGGGAACTGTTTGTTCGCTGAGTCGGTGGTCTGGTGGTCACCGCTCGGAATCACAGGCAGGGTTGTTTCATTTCCATGCGTGGCATTTACATCATAATTCACTTCAAGTCGACAGATTTTCAGTTCCATAACAGCTATCTTCTGTAAAAGCTTGTCAAAGTCCATGGTGGTGAAGGAAGGCATCTTTTCAAAATCAAAAAATAAGTAAAATTAAAAAAAAACTAAATCCAACTTTCTGTGGTTTAGGTTAAGAGATAAAAAGGAGATAAAAAGTAAAAGGCAGGAAAATGCAAGCAAGCAGAGAGCAGAGAAAAAGGAGAGGAGAGGATGCATATTTCAGCTGCCTGAAAGACCGCGTTTATTTATTTTTATTTTACAATTTTGTAAACAACCGCTGCCCATTAAACTGATTGTTACAACCTTGACATGATTATATGAGTTGTTTTACCGAGAAACCGATCAGAAGCGCCGTGAAACCCCGCCTCTCTGGCTGCAATGCGCACTCCCGACACAGAGGGGAACAGATTTTCACAGGGGAACTGAATTTCGCACAACACCGGGACTTTTCGGGTTCGGAAATGTGTGTAAGGAGATATTATCCTTGTTGGTATTTGACCAACCATAAGCCACACACTTTTTAGCCATGTTTAATCTGTCTATTTGTGTTTGAGAAAGCGAGTCTGCTACACAGGAAGTAACTTGTTGCAATGTCAACAGATCACCGCTTGTCAACGAATTACTTCATCGGTCACGTGACACAACATTTTCTATGAGCGTTGCGCTAAAAAGCCTTAAAAATCCACTTTGTCATCAAATTTAATTTTTTTTTCCTCAGGTCATAATAATATGTGAACTTTCAAATATATAGCAACTTGTATGATCTCAGAATCAAGAAGTACTTTTATTTATTTATTTGAATAGGGACAAAGCACATTAATGAACATCAGTATAATAACTAATGTAAATATGCCGGATTATAGCTACAAAGCTAGTTTTTATCCGTAGTCCCTAGGCAGGCAAATACATAAGAAAAAACATATAATATACAATATAAGCATCATGTGGAAAATGTTAAAAGTTTAGTGGTCACATGATTGGTTTGTTTTCATCCATAGTTTAAGTTGAGCTCTAAAGCTGATCAGTGTATGGCTCTCCCGTATGTGCAGAGGAAGTCTGTTCCAGATGTTAGTGGCTCTCACAGAGAGAGTGTTCTGACCAAAAGTTGTTCTTCTGTGAGGGACCTCACAGTCTCCTCTGGAGGAGGCCCTGGTTCTCAGGCCACTTGAAGTCTTAGGTTTGAACAGGGTAGACACAGGAGGTGGAGCTAGTCCATGTAGCGCTTTATAAATCAAGGTTTTATAAATCAACATTTTCAAAACTTAAAGTCTAACTGTTGGACTGAAAAAATATCCTGAAAACCATTGAATAAATTCCAGAACAAGGTAAACTTTGAATATTCATGTATCAAAAGTGTTCAAATTAAGTTTAAATATGAAATATCGCGCATTTTTTACACCGATTATGGTATTCCGGGTTTGAGTGCTGCCTCCGTTTACGATCGGCCATTTCCGACGTGTGACGTCAGTTCAAGAACACAGAGAATGCACGAAGCGAACTTGCATAGAAACACACAAGCGTTTACGTTGTACAACCGGTACGGCGAACAGGGATATAAATGGATGTTTTCCAGTATCTTCTTTCACACACCAAATCTGCTGATCCACGTCTACTTTGAGCAAGCGCTTTTAAAAAAAATCGCCGAACTAATTACAAGATAAAATGCCTTCTAGGTGCGTAGTTGGTGGCTGTAGTGCAGACCGCGGTGAAGTTGGTTTGATATTGGTCCAGCGGGATCTAGCTCACGGTTGATCCGGTTGAACGACTCCGATTTCGGCCAGCGTCTCTAAGCTGCTCCCTCCTCCCATACGCGTGGGACCATCAACAAATCTGATTTGATTTTTGTTTCTCAAGAGTGCTCCGCTGACTCCGCGGAGCTTGAATGTCCAATGTCAAACCAACTTCATCGCGGTCTAGTGCAGGCCAGAAAGTAGCGCTACATACTTGGCCGAAGGATCAAAAGGTCCAAAAGAAATGGGATACATTCGTACATAGACGCCCTGCCTCTGACTGGCTCTCCGCAAGGCCCGCCTCTGACGCTGCCCAGCGTAACTATTGCCGCTGCCAAGCATGTTAAGACTTTGCTGCCCAGCGCCTTCTAGTTTTTTGTTTTGAGTTATTTTTGGTCCTTGTGTTTTGAGTTACTTAACATTTCTTTGTTTTAGAGTATTTCATTGCTTCTTAGATTTCTTAGAGTTCTTTAGTTTCGGTCTTGTTTAGTGTTCTAGTTCTGCCTTGCTTTAGTTCCTACTTTAGAGTACTTGCGTTTCTATTTTGCTTTTGTTTTTTTTTCCCTTTTCAGCTCTGTTCTAGTGTTCTAGGTTTGCTTTTAGTCTTCCGAGTTTTGCTTTTGAATTCCTGTTTTTTACCTTAGACTTCCTGTTTTGCTTTTGTGTTCTTATTTCTAGCTTTAGTTATCTAGTTTTTCAGTAGTTTAGCTGTACCTGCCCTCGTTTTCCTGTTTTGCTGATTTTATAGTTTCACTTTAGTTTTTGGTTCCCTTCCTAGCTTTCTGGTTTGTTTTGATTTTCTGGTTTTAGCCCTGTAGTTCCTGTCCTAGCCCTGTAGTTCCGTCTTAGCCCTGTAGTTACCGTCTTGGCCCTGTAGTTCTTGTATTAGCACTGTAGTCCCTGTCAAGTTTTGTAGCTCCGGTCTTAGTTCTGTATTTGTTTTTGTTTGTTTTTTCCCCTTAGTGTCTATGTGTATGGGACCCTGCGCCGTCTAGGTTCCTGGATAATGGATTCCGGCGCTCTTAAGGTCCCTGCGTTTTTTAGGTCCCTGCACTCTTTAGGTCCCTACGCTCTTACTTGCCCTGTTTTCTTTATTTTAGTTTTGCCCTGTTTAGGTTAGTTTTGTTCTCTCTAGCTCTCCGTAGTTTCTGTTCAAAGGACTAGAGATGTTGAAGGAACATTTGGTGATGTAGGCAAGTAAAGAAAGAGCCGTTTTATTTGTTTAGCACAATTTCAGTAACAAGACAATTCACAGGGTTTATGGTCTTTGCAACTGGATCAATGATTGCCCTTATCTGTACCTCTGGAATCATCGGTTGCTGGAGTTAAAAGACAAATATGAGAAAATATGCTTCACAATTACTCAGCACATGTTTTTAGCAACTGGCTACATATATTATCAGGCACTTGACTTTTATTAGACTTGGTCAATGTGAAAAGATTGACCAAAAGAGCATGATTGAACCTAACTTGTAAAGTGCCTTGAGATGACATGTTTCATGAATTGGCGCTATATAAATAAAATTGAATTGAATTGAATTGAATCCCACAACATGATCCTGACATCTCCAAGTTTCACCATGGGTATGGTGTGTTGAGGGTGATGTACATGGTGTGGAAGAAAACTCAATTTTGCATTCAATTGACCAAAGCATCTTCCTCTATATGAAATATGCTAAATACAAGCAGGCCTTCTTATTGTTCTTTTGGGGAATTGCTTTCTTCTTGCAACCATTCCATGATGGCTCGATTTGTGGCGTGTACGACTCAAATCCATTAAGATCCATCTTAACTGAAGGATTTCCGAAGCTCCTAAAGCTTTACCATGGAAGAAAAATTGTAAAAACCCAGCATCATTTTGCTTTCACTTCACAGTCATGCTTTGTGTTTTTCTGTCACATAAATTTCCACTAAAATACACAGAAGTTGTCATGGTGTGTGAGGATTTCACCGGACCAAAATCACAGACAGGAGCTTGGGAGCTGCGCGGTAATTGATGATATTTAATCAAATGAAACAGAATGAATTTATAAAGGTACAGTAGGAGGTCAGGACATGGAACATAACCATGGAGCAGAGAGACGAACTGCAGGTAGCATCACATAGGAACCAACAAAGAAACAATGACCAGTAGGAGCTTAAATAATTGGGAGCACTGGTGAGTGGCATAGGCCTAGATGAGAAGACACATGGGAAAGGGATCTGCTTAAGTACAGGGGCGGGCAGGGAGGAAACACAGGGGAAAAAATCTAACAGATTATATGAGTAAAGGAATGAACTAATGAGAAATGAAATGAAACTCAAAAACAGGCACACCCGCAGATCATGACAGAAGTTTGCTGTAAACTGAGAAACTGTTAAGATCGCCAACAGATATTGCTACTGTTGTGGGTTTTTTATTTTGTTTGTGGCTGTTCCTCTTGATTCCAGAGAACAGAATCTTTTGGCACACAAACCGGTGATTCACAGAGGTGATAAATCTTAGACTATACTTGAATAAAGAAATGGTTGTGGCTTGACCCCCCCCCCCACACACACACACACAGACAAAAATACAAACCTATCTGCTTATACATGTCAGTGTCACTCTATTCCTCTTACTGCAAACAAGATCTTTTGATGGATTTAGAAACGCAATAAAAAATGTTTAAGGTTACGTCTTCATTTACTCTCCTTTACATGTAGTTGAATTTGGAACGACAATAATGGCTTTAAATTTGATTGTATTTTTTTCTTGAAAACTAAGTTTTTACAATGAAGATTTAATTTTTTTATAATCATGATGTTTAGAGAAAACATGAAATAAAGTCACAAGACATGTATAATTGCCTTAAGTCAAATTGTCTGGAATTGTCAGTTTACGTTTTTCTTAAAGTAAACTTTTATAGAGCTAATATTCTCTGGGCATTATAAAGGTATTTTGACGCTGTGAAAATAATTCTGAACACAAGTTACATGTCACCAGGCTTTGGTTGTTTCAAGGACGGATTTTTTCTCAGAAAACAACGCAGCAAGCTTGTCTTGTTACAAAATAATGAAACATTAGATAGGATGGAGAAGACTGAGTTACTGATAAGCATTTCTGCATGCATGTTTGCTAGAATAAGCAAGTGTCATGTACAGTGACCTTGAGTGTTTTGAAAGGCGCTTGAAATAAAATGTATTATTATTATTATTATAAGCAAGATGCAGGGATGTTTGGCATAACTGCATTGATTTTTCTAGATAGGAGATAAACAGAAAGTCTAAGTAAGATATTTTATTTCATTTGTGCAGTTATTTGTAAGCTAATCTCATCAGTCCTATTCTAGAAAAAAAATTATGTGGTGGCAAGTACGGGGCAAGACTTTTCCAGGGGTGGCAACATACATCAGATTTGTCTTCACACACACACACACACACACGCACACACGCACGCACGCACGCACACACGCACGCACGCACGCACACACACACACACACACACACACACACACACACACACATACACACATAAATATGCAAAATGCTACTCAAGTTGACTTTTCCACCTCAACCTTATGTTGCCACTCAGTCTAAGTTTAAGTAGATTTAATTAAATTTTATTTATATAGCGCCAATTCATGATACATGTCATCTCAAGGCACTTTACAAAGTCAAATTCAATCAGATTATACAGATTTGGTCAAAAGAGGGAACCCAGTTGATTGCATCAAGTCTTGACAACTTTTGGAACTCCCCCCACCCCAACATAAAATGGTTTGACCATTAGGACAACGGCTGGCTGCAACTTTGAAAGTTCGTTCCGCTGCAAACTAAGAATCGCAGGTGCACAGAAAAGAGAAAAAGAGAAGATGACATGAAAGGCTTCAAGGATTTTATTAGTAAATGTTTTTTTAAAAACTGAGGATGAGTCAGGAACAGGTCTAGGAACGGAAATGCAGAGGAATGATGGCCATCCAGAGCCAGGTAAGAAGCAATGCGTTTATTAATGTGATTTTAAAGTATAGAATCTGCTAGCTAGTGTAAGGGGGAAAACACCTTTTCTTTACAGAAATACTTGAGCTTAGCGCCAAAAGAGCAGAAAGCAGAGCACTCATCATAGCACTGAAACAGCTCTGGTGAAGGTCACTAATGATATTTTCATGGCCTCAGATAATGGACTTGTGTCTGTACTTGTCCTGTTAGATCTCAGTGCTGCATTTGATACAGTTGATCACAATATTCTCCTACAAAGACTTGAACATACTGTAGGGATTAAGGGGAAAGCATTAGGCTGGTTTAAATTTTATCTGTCAGACAGATTCCAGTTTGTTCATGTTAATAATGAATCTTCCTCAAACTCTAGGGTCACATGTGGAGTACCACAGGGTTCAGTCCTTGGACCAATTCTCTTTACTATATATATGCTTCCGATCGGCCAAATTATCAGACAGCATGGGATTAATTTCCACTGTTTCAAAGAAACACGAAAGGACTGGAATGCCGGCAGTGACAAAAGTGTGTTATGCAATTCACCCTTCACGAGCGAGGATTTTGAGGGGTACTTACAATGGAGCATGGGCTCTATGTCTTGGGCAGCGTTAGATATAGTCTTCTCAGGTTTACCTTGTTCAAACTCCGTTTCTTCGTATATATATTCGGTATCGGAGTCGCCGATGCTTGAGGTGGAGTTTGAAGATGTATCAGACATTTTTTTTATACATTTTTTGTACGTAGAGTACGAGTTATTAATTAAATTTAATAAATCGGTAGCGAAAGTCGTAGTGTTAGAAGCCGGATGCACGGTACTAGTTCTGTTTGTGACGTCACATTCTGGAGCAGCCGATTGAGGAATGTTCGGGCTCTTTCGCTTATACAGCAAGTTTTATCGAAATTACTTCCAAACGGCGCATATAATTCACATATAATATACATTTCTTTACTCTGGTGACTATTTGAATGCATCTGCGTTAAAATACATTCAGTCCAAGAGTTAGACTTTAAGAGATTATACTTGTTCAAAATATTACATACTGTAATGAATTGTATAAGGAGAACCCAAATGTTAGCCGGACACAGAGCTGTAGCTTGAAAAAGGGGTTTATTAACAAAAAGGTTCAGGGGACAAAAGAAGTGGCTTCAGGCAACAAAACAAGGCAGACTCCAAAAGCAGACGAACCGAAGGTTAAACGGGCAAACGGACAGGCAGGCAAAACAAAAACAGACAAGGAGAAGTACTCTTACCGGGGAACTTAGACATGGGGTAACACGAGACGTCCTGACAACAAACCAAAAACTAAAGCGGGCTTAAATAGATGACCGGAACAAAAGAGCAGGGCGGGACTAACTAACCAACACAGGTGGAAATAATAAACGGAGCACACTGACTAAACCTAAGGTAAAAAGCAAGACAAAGACTGGACAAACACTAGCTGAAATAAAGACTAATACCGGTTAAGAATAAATCCAATACAAAACGACACAACACCGAAATCAATCCGAAAACAGAAAAGTCGACTAACTGAAAATAACCAAAACCACAACAGAACATTACAGAGCCCCCCCCCTCAAGGGCGGATTCTAGACGCCCTTACGTCTCTACAAAGAAACTAAATAAAAGTCTGACCGGGCGGGTGGAGGGGGCTACAGGCAGGAGGGTCAGGAAAAAAAAGACAAAACAACCAAAACAAGAGTCCAAAACAGAAAACAACCCACATCGGGCGAATCCAAACTAACAGAAAATCTCCAAAACAGTTCCCCCAACAGAGAGTCCGGCGGTCTTCCCGGCGGACGACCCCAGCGAATCAGGAAGTCTGGCGGTCTTCCCGGCGGGGGGCCCCTGCGTGAGAGGCTCTCCGGCGGACGGCCCCGGCGTGACAGGTTCTCCGGCGGACGTCCCGGCGGACGGCCCAGACGTGACAGGTTCTCCGGCGGTCGTCCCGGCGGACGGCCCAGACGTGACAGGTTCTCCGGCGGTCGTCCCGGCGGACGGCCCAGACGTGACAGGTTCTCCGGCGGTCGTCCCGGCGGACGGCCCAGACGTGACAGGTTCTCCGGCGGACTGCCCCGGCGTGACAGGTTCTCCGGCGGTCGTCCTGGCGGACGGACCAGACGTGACAGGTTCTCCGGCAAATAGCCCCGGCGTGACAGGTTCTCTGGCGGACGCTCCGGCATGCTAGGCTCTCCGGCGGACGTCCAGGAGGCCGTCTACGGAGCAGGAACCTCGGAGACCGGCGGCGGAGCAAGAATCTAGGAGGCCGGCGGCGGAGCAGGAATCTAGGAGGCCGGCGGCGAGGTCTGGAGAGAGAGAAGACAGAATCCGGCGCCGGACTACAGGGTAGGGAAGGCGTCAGACTAAAGACTACGGGAGGCGGCGCCGTGTTAGTGGCTACAGGCGGCGGCGCCGTGTTAATGACTGCAGGCGGCGGTGTCTGGTTAGTGGCTACAGGCGGCGGCGCCTGGTTAGTGGCTACAGGCGGCGGCGCCGTGTTAATGGCTACAGGCGGCGGCGCCTGGTTAGCGGCTACAGACGGCGGCGCCTGGTTAGCGACTACAGGCGGCGGCGCCTGGTCACTGGTTCCCGGTGCGGGAGCCTGGCTACAGGCGACTGAAAAAAGTGCCTGGCTACAGGCGACGAACGAAGGAGCCTGGTTACAGGCGACGAACGAAGGAGCCTGGTTACAGGCGACGGACGAAGGAGCCTGACTACAGGCGACCGAAGGGGGAGCCTGACTACAGGCGACCGAAGGGGGAGCCTGACTACAGGCGACCGAAGGGGGAGCCTGACTACAGGCGACCGAAGGGGGAGCCTGACTACAGGCGACCGAAGGGGGAGCCTGACTACAGGCGACCGAAGGGGGAGCCTGACTACAGGCGACCGAAGGGGCAGCCTGACTACAGGCGACAGACGAAGGAGCCTGACTACAGGCGACAGACGAAGGAGCCTGACTACAGGCGACAGACGAAGGAGCCTGACTACAGGCGACAGACGAAGGAGCCTGACTACAGGCGACAGATGAAGGAGCCTGACTACAGGCGACCGAAGGGGGAGCCTGACTACAGGCGACCGAAGGGGGAGCCTGACTACAGGCGACAGACGAAGGAGCCTGACTACAGGCGACAGACGAAGGAGCCTGACTACAGGCGACAGACGAAGGAGCCTGACTACAGGCGACAGACGAAGGAGCCTGACTACAGGCGACGGAGGAAAGAGCCTGGCTACAGGCGACCGACGAAGGAGCCTGGCTACAGGCGACTGAAGGGGAAGCCTGGCTACAGGCGACTGGAGGGGAAGCCTGGCTACAGGCGACTGGAGGGGAAACCTGGCTACAGGCGACTGGAGGGGAAGCCTGGCTACAGGCGACTGGAGGGGAAGCCTGGCTACAGGCGACTGGAGGGGAAGCCTGGCTACAGGCGACTGGAGGGGAAGCCTGGCTACAGGCGACTGGAGGGGAAGCCTGGCTACAGGCGACTGGAGGGGAAGCCTGGCTACAGGCGACTGAAGGGGAAACCTGGCTACAGGCGACTGAAGGGGAAACCTGGCTACAGGCGACTGAAGGGGAAGCCTGGCTACAGGCGACTGAAGGGGAAGCCTGGCTACAGGCGACTGAGGTGGGCACAGGACTACAGGCTTCAGGAGACCCCGGGCTGCAGGTTCCAGGAGACCCCCGGGCTACAGGCTTCAGGCACCAAAGTCAGACCCTTAGCCAGGAGTCTCAGAATCAACTCCTGGAGGGTCTCAGAAAGGGACGTCCAATAAAGTCTCTCCCAGAGCTGACTGTCCATGAGGGCTATCTGGGGTCTGGACTTGTAAAGAACACCATCAGGATCTAGGTCTCCAGGGGGTCCCGGTTGTTGCATCCCCTTCTGAGGTCCTGGATGACCGAAGAGCGAAGGATCCCCCTGGGTTCCAACGTCGCAGGTCCGCGATGGACCACTCTGGGTTCCAACGTCGCACGTCAGCGCCGGACCCCCCTGGGTTCCCACGTCGAACGTCAACGACGGACCCCCCTGGGTTCCCACGTCGGACGTCAACGACGGACCCCCCTGGGTTCCCACGTCGGACGTCAACGACGGACCCCCCTGAGTTCCCACGTCGGACGTCAGCGACGGACCCCCCTGGGTTCCCACGTCGGACGTCTGCGACGGACCCCTCTGGGTTCCCACGTCGGACGTCTGCGACGGACCCCTCTGGGTTCCCACGTCGGACGTCTGCGACAGACCCCTCTGGGTTCCCACGTCGGACGTCTGCGACGGACCCTCCTGGGTCGACGCGTCACGAGACTTGAGCAGAGGCGGGTCCTCCAGAATCCCCTCTGGAAACTTGGGCAGAGGCAGATCCTCCAGAGCCCCGTCCTGGCCCTGGGGAACAGGTTCAGGGACCGAGACGTCCGCCGGACCCTCGGGGGCTGAGTCAGGGGCCGAGGCGTCTTCCAGACCCTCAGGGGCTGAGTCAGGGGCCGAGGCGTCTTCCAGAGCCTCGGGGGCTGAGTCAGGGGCCGAGGCGTCTTCCAGACCCTCGGGGACAGACTCAGGGGCCGAGGCGTCTTCCAGACCCTCGGGGACAGTCTCAGGGGCCGAGGCGTCTTCCAGACCCTCGGGGACAGACTCAGGGGCCGAGGCTTCTTCCAGACCCTCGGGGACAGACTCAGGGGCCGAGGCGTCTTCCAGACCCTCGGGGACAGTCTCAGGGGCCGAGGCGTCTTCCAGACCCTCGGGGACAGACTCAGGGGCCGAGGCGTCTTCCAGACCCTCGGGGACAGACTTTGGTCGGCTGTAAAATGACCGGAGGGCTGACCTGTAATGTCCCTCAACCTCCTTTAATTTTTTCTCCAACTCCTGTGAATAATGAATTAGTAGAGCCTCCCTGAGACGTTTGATGATGGGGGCGAAAGTTCTTATTTTATTTTCCAGTGTCAGATACTCCGAGTCACGGACGCCAGCAGGGGGAGCTGTAGGCCTCTCAACTCCGGGAAGCGAGGAACTACTGTCTGCTGGACCGGAAGTGGGTCGAGCCAGGGACTCGGCAGCCGGGTGAGGCCGGACTGACTCATCGGGCGGCTGCCCGCCATTGCTGGATGGGGGGCCGGCAGACGAGCGCTTCCTCCTTCGGCGGCGAGACGGCGGGCCTAGCGGGGATGCCGGTTCCTCCCGACGGGACAGAACTGCCCGCGAAGATTCATTCGCCTCCGCGTCAGGAGGAGGAAACGGGACCGACTCAGGGGATAAGTCGGGACGGAGCTCCCAGATCATCTCGGCGTCGACCTCCAGAAAAAGGTTCGGATCCGGGATGAACGGCGATGAGACGGACTGACAGGGTAAGTCCAGTGAAGAACAGCTTTGAGAGTGGGAGGTTAGTGATGCGCCGGGCTGAGTTAGCTTAGCTCCTCCAGAAAGGAGATAACGTGTCGGCTTTGGGTTCATGTTGTTCAGGACGTAATGTAATGAATTGTATAAGGAGAACCCAAATGTTAGCCGGACACAGAGCTGTAGCTTGAAAAAGGGGTTTATTAACAAAAAGGTTCAGGGGACAAAAGAAGTGGCTTCAGGCAACAAAACAAGGCAGACTCCAAAAGCAGACGAACCGAAGGTTAAACGGGCAAACGGACAGGCAGGCAAAACAAAAACAGACAAGGAGAAGTACTCTTACCGGGGAACTTAGACATGGGGTAACACGAGACGTCCTGACAACAAACCAAAAACTAAAGCGGGCTTAAATAGATGACCGGAACAAAAGAGCAGGGCGGGACTAACTAACCAACACAGGTGGAAATAATAAACGGAGCACACTGACTAAACCTAAGGTAAAAAGCAAGACAAAGACTGGACAAACACTAGCTGAAATAAAGACTAATACCGGTTAAGAATAAATCCAATACAAAACGACACAACACAGAAATAAATCCGAAAACAGAAAAGTCGACTAACTGAAAATAACCAAAACCACAACAGAACATTACACATACATGGAAAGAATTGGGTTTTTGGTCAAACACTTTAAGACATTTTTTGTACAGTGATTCAATTAATTTTCAATTCAATTCAATTCAATTTTATTTATATAGCGCCAAATCATGAAACATGTCATCTCAAGGCACTTTACAAAATCAAGTTCAATCATATTATACAGTTATACAATTATACAATTTTAAATTGGTAACTGTGGTGAGAGACCAACTTGTGATGCAGTATTAAATGTGAGATAAAATCATTGAGTGGAGAACCATTCTAGCAGCACCAAGTGTTAAAAAAAACTGATTTGTTTAAAATTTTTAAGGTTAAATTTGACAGTATTGGCAAGTTTTTTAATATGATTTTTGAAAGACAAAGTGGAATCAAGTATCACGCCGAGGTACTTGAATTCTGTAACAAGTTGTAATTCTTCTCCTCTCAAGAATACTCCAGAGCTTTTTATTTTTTTTGATTGCTTTGAGAACATCAAACAGATGTTTTTCTTTGGAATTGAGAAGCAAACATGATTTAAAAAGCCAGTCATTTACTTGCTCCATGGCTGAGGTCAGAATAGAAGCTGCCTCTTTAACACTCCTTCCATGAGTATAAATTACAACGTCATCTGCATACATTTGAAAATTCACATTATTACATGGTTTGGGAAGATCATTTATGTACAGGGAGAATAACAGGGGACCAAGTATTGATCCTTGCGGCACACCGACAGAGACATCCAAGACAGATGATTTTATACTGTAAATTTTTACACATTGTTTTCTTGAGGATAAATATGATTTAAGCCACTGAATTGCCTCTGACAAGAAATTGAAGTCTGACAATTTTGTTAGAAGAATTTCATGGTTGACAGTGTCGAAAGCCTTTTTAAGGTCAAGGAACACTGCACCAACACAGGGGTATATATCCAATTTACTTTTCACCTTTTCTATAAAAAAGCTATTTGTTGATTCAGTGGAGTGGTTTGCTCTGAAGCCAAATTGCATTGCATGTAGGTTAAAGGGACTATTATTTAAATGTTCATTTATAATATTTGCTACCCATCTCTCAACAACCTTGGAAACAACTGGAAGTATACAGATTGGTCGATAATTGGATATATTTGAACTGTCACCAGATTTAAAGATTGGGGTGACTGTGGCCAGTTTCCAGGATGATGGGACAATTCTCTGTTTAAGTGATAAATTAACCATGTGTGTTATTGGAGCAATAAGGGACTCTGCATAATTTTAGGAGATGACTGTCTAGTCCATGAATGTCTTTAGCTTTCGAATTTTTTAGAGAGCAAATAACTTTGGACACTTCTGGCCCTGTTATTTCACGTAAATTAAAAACAGGCTGTGTGAGATCAATGAACCTTGGTTTGAGATCAGGAGATGGAAATAATTCACTTATTTCTCACACAGAATTTAGAAAATAATTATTAAATTCATTTGTCAGTAGATCTGGATCAGTCACAGTAATATTGTTAATTTTTAGCTCAATTTCTTGTTTAGCTTTTTTATCCTTCCCTGTTAATTTATTTAAACTTTGCCAGATCTTTTTGGAATTTCCATTTGCTTCAGAAATGATGTTCATGAAGAAAGTTGCTCTAACCTTTCACATAATTTGAATAACCTTATTTCTTAATTGTCAGGATGCAGCTTGTAGGCTGCATGCTGAGCCTCCCTTCCTCTCTCTCTTCCCTGCGCAGCCTGATTGGTTACACCTGTCAGGCTGCAATTATCACTGATTTGTTTCCACCTGTTGTCACCTCTATATATACCCACCTCATTCTGTTCTCATTGCCGGTCCGTAGTGTTCAACTCCTGCTCAGTCTCAGCCAGATATCCTGTGTCAGCTCTGTTTTTGTTTAGTCATCCAGAAGACGTTTCTTCAGCTCTATTTTTGCTTAATCACTGCCAAGAGACTCTACTTCAGCTCTGTTCCAGCTCACCCTCGGCCAGAGACTCCGTTCCAGACCAGCCTCAGCCCAAGACTCTGTTCCAGCTAGTCACAGCCAGAGACTCCGTTCCAGCCCAGCCTCAGCCAGAATCACTGCTCCAGCTAAGTCACAGCCAGAGACTCCGTTCCTACTCAGCCCGCAGTTTTGGGTTCGCCGGCTCTGGTGTTCCGCTGTGGCCTCTTTCTTCGGCTCCTGTGCTCCGTTCTGGTTTCAAGTTCTCGGCTGCTGGCTTCTGTCCTGGTCTCAAGTTCTCAACTCCTGGTGAGCCATCCTGGTCTCAAGTTCTCAACTCCTGGTGAGCCGTTCTGGTCTCAAGTTCTCGGCACCTGTGTTCCGTCCTGGTCTCAAGTTTTCGGCACCTGTGTTTCGTCCTGGTCTCAAGTGTTCCGCCCTGGTCTCAAGTCTTCGGCTCCAGTGTTCCTTCCTGGTCAGACTCTCCGCACTACTCCTGTCGGCCAGCTACTGCACCCTAGATCTCCATCTGTTAAAAGACTCTGGTTCCTCTCGTCATTCATCATCCACACTGTTCAATAAACTCACTTTAAAGAACTAGCCCTGAGTGTGTGTGCTGTGTCCGGGTTCATACCAGAAAAATACAATGAAATTAATGAGGTAAATTTATGCCTGTCTGTGATGAGACGGGATTTCATATATTCTTTTTAGTTGCTCATCTCTGTCTCTCATCCATTTCTTACATTCTTCATTCATCCATGGTAATAGATATCTCTTTCTTTTGTTGTGGCTACCCCTTTTGGTAAAATTTAACATTACTTCTTTAATTTTCTTGTGAAATAGGCAGCTGCTATTTTCAACATCTTTACTTTGAGTGATTTCGTTCCAATCACAACTTTGCAGAGCTTCCACTAGATTTAGTAGTAATTTTTTGGGAATTATTGTTTTGGGTGAGACTTTTGCATTTGGCCTATATGAATCATTAAAACGTTTTCTTGAGAGGAAGATGGCATTGTGGTCAGACAACCCAGTCACATAATTAAAAGTTTTGATAATTCTTCCAGGTTTATTTACAAAAAGCAAGCCTATCAAAGTTTTGGAGTGTGAAGTTATTCGAGTAGGTTGTTCTTTTAACTGTTTAAAATTAAAATGTTCAGTGACTTGTTTCAGGTTTTTTTCTAGCTTTCTTATCATTCCAGTTTACATTAAAGTCTCCAATAAGTATAATTTCTTTATTTAAATCACAATGATTAAGAAGTTTTAAGTTATAAAAATCCAATTTAGCAGATGGTTTACGATACAAGCAAATTACAATGAAAGACATTGCAGGAGAGAGTGAGATTTCTACACCAACATACTCGAGCTGGATTTCTTCTGGCCAGTTTATCCGTCTACATTTTAGAGCGCTTTTAACATAAAGAAGAACACCTCCACCCCTCCCATGTGTCCTGTCATTCCTATAAACATTATACTCTGGCATAGTTACCACTGAATCTGGAGAGTTATCTGATAACCAGGTTTCAGAGAGCCCCAGAAAGTCGATGTTAGAGTTGCAGAGCAGATGTTGAAGCTCTTCATTTTTAGATGCCATACTCCGTATATTCAAGTGTCCGCCTAACAAGCCTTTTGGTTTGGCTCGCGGATCCCAGATTGTTTTTGCCTGATTAAGTGTATGGAAAATCTTAGATGTCCGATGTTTTTTAAAAACAGGATTTCTCCCCTTTTTTTGTGTTGGAGGCCCGGTTTGCTGTAGCCCAGGTGGTGGAGGCCCGGTTTACTGTAGCCCAGGTGGTGGAGGCCCGGTTTGCTGTAGCCCAGGTGGTGGAGGCCCGGTTAGCTGTAACCCAGGTGGTGAAGGCCTGGTTAGCTGTGGCCCAGGTGGTGGAGGCCCGGTTAGCTGTAGCCCAAGTGGTAGAGGCCCCGGTTTGCTGTAGCCCGGTTTGCTGTAGCCCAGCTCAGGGGTTGGGCCTGCTAGCTGTAGTCCAACCTGGCATGTGCTCAGAGCCGGTCCAGGATTTATTTCAATATCACCAGCTAAAAGTAATATTAACACAAGTTCCAAAGCCCCCAGGGATGATTTAGTTGTAAGTAAACAATCAAATTTACCTGGGGGTAGCCTGGCATATCCAGAATTGAGAAATCTTGTGAACAAGAGGTATTGATTCCTCTTTACTGGGTATGGAGTTGAGTTATCCATTTTCCGAGGGCCCGTTAAACTCCAGAAGAGCTAACAACATATAGCGATGAAAAATACATATGTTGATGGCATAATCCAAGGAAATTTGATGGTTTTGGAGTCTTTTTTTGGCAAAACACAGGACCTGCGTTCCTGTGTGTCTGCACCCTGGCAGCCATCTTGGACTAAGACTAAACTCTTTAAAGGTTTGGTGAAATCAAATCGAAGAGAAACAACAGTGGAACTCTGGACTTTGTTTAATAGTGAAAGTAAGACCATTTCCACATACACAATGTGAAGGGAACTCAAGGGATTGGGACCGAACAGCTGTGTAGCCTTAAGAAAACCTCTGATCAGTGAGGCAAACCAGAAAAAAAGGCTTCAATTTGCTAATAGAATAAAGGTTGTACTCTGGAGCAATGGAAGGCAAGGCAACTTTATTAGTATTTTCAGTAACCAGGAGATTCATAGTGCTTGGAAGAAGGTCATATGGTGTGATGAGTCCAGATTGACCTGTTCCAGAGTGATGGGCACGTCAGCGTAAGAAGAGAGGCAGGTGAAGAAATGCACCCATCATTCCTAGTGTCTACTGTAAAGGCCTGTGGGGGCCGTGCTATGATATGGATTTGCTGCAGTTGGTCAGATCTAGGTTCAGCAAAAGTATGTGCTTAAAGAACGAGGCCAGCTGACTACTGAATAACCAGGTTATTTCATCAATGGATGTTTTCTTCCCTGATGGCACGGGCATATTCCAAGATGACAATGCCAGGATTCTTCAGGCTCAAATTGTGAAAGAGTGGTTCAGGGAGCAAGAGACATCATTTTCACACATGGATTGGCCACCACAGAGTCCAGACCTAAACCCCACTGAGAATCTTTGGAATGTGCTGGAGAAGTCTTTGCACAGGGGGCAGACTCTACCATCATCAGGCAAGATCTTGGTGAAAAGTTAATGCAACACTGAGTGGAAATAATTCTTGTGACACTGCAGAAGCTTATCGAAATAACGCTACCATGAATGCATGCCGTAATCAAAGCTAAAGGCGGTCCAACGAAATATTACAGTGTGTGACCTTTTTTTGGTGGCAACTTTTTTATACCAGGCAGTGTACGTGAGAAGGAGTAGTTTAAATTCTATTCTTGATTTAACAGGAAGCCAATGAAGGCAGGCTAAAATAGGAGAAATATGATCCCTCTTGTTGATTTTCATCAGAACTCTTGCTGCAGCATTTTGGATCAGCTGAAGACTTTGAACTGCATTTTGTGGACTTCCTGATAGTAAAGAATTACAATAGTCCAGCCTTGAAGTAACAAATGCATGGACTAGTTTTTCAGCATCACCCCTGGACAGAATGTTTCTAATTTTGGCGATATTCCTGAGGTGAAAAAAGGAAACTCTGGAAACCTGTTTAATATGGGATTTAAATGACATGTCTTGGTCAAAAATAATACCAAGATTTTTTTACCTTATTACCAAAGGCCAAGTTAATACCATCCAGGTTAAGTGATTGATTAAGAAGTTTGTTTTTTGAGTTGTTGACAAAGATTACTACTTCTGTCTTGTCAGAATTTAAAAGCAGAAAAATTACTCTAAGAAGGCTACTCTTACTGAGTGACTAATCATGACAGTTGATAATTTAATATTAAAAAATATGTAATCTGGGGCGTGCTCTGATTGTCAGGACTCAGCCAGCAGGGCCGTGCAGCTTTCTGTCCATCAAGTGGTAAGCTTGCGTCCAGCAGCTGATCCAGCTCAGTCAGACCAGTTTCTCTCCGCGTTTCCCCAGTTAACCTCTGTCTCGTTCTTCCCCAGTGATCGACCCGGATTCCTGCTCCCTGACCGTTACCTGACGCTGCCTCCGCTGAGGCAGAATCTTCCCGTTACCTGGTTCTTAAATAAAACCTTTAAACTTCACCTGTTTCTCCCGAGTGTGCTTCTGCATGTGGGCAAAATACATAAAGCCAACTATGACAGAAGAACACTCTGGCCAAACTAATCCCACAGGCACACTCGGGCAGGCTTTAGCTGCACAACAGGACCGTATTAGAGGTTTAGAATCTACGGTGTTCGGGCTACACGACCAGCTCCAGAACTTAACCACACAGATGAACCAGCTCTTAGGTATGGTTAGCACTAGCCGAAAACCGGTTTCTTCCGCGTCACCAGACCCCGCCTCCCAGCCTTCGTCACCTCCATCGCCGGAGTCTGGGCGTGAAACATCATCACCTTCTCCGGAGAAATACTCCAGAGAGACTAGTGAATGTGGTGGTTTCCTGTTCCAGTGTTCCCTAGTCTTTAATCGCTCACCTCAGACTTTCTCCCAAGATCAGATTAAGATCTCGTACGTTCTCCGGTTATTGACGGGCAGAGCTCTTAGATGGGCCGAAGCCCGTTTCGTTAGTTGCCAGCAGTTCAACTGCACTTTCGATGAGTTTGTTTCCGAGTTTCGTTCTGTGTTTGCCGCCGAGTCAGATGAGTCCCAAGACGCTCAGCGGCTCCTCACCTTACGTCAGCGGGGTAGACGGGTGGCGGATTATGCTATAGATTTCCGCACTGCGGCGGCGGCAGCGGGCTGGGAGCAAAGAGCTTTAAAATCAGTTTTCCTTCAGTCCCTAGATGAATCTTTAAAGGATAAACTGGCGCGTGTAGAACAGCCAGACTCACTCAAGGAATGCATAGCTCTGGCTGTGCGTTTAGATAACCGGTTACGAGCGTGTGGGAGAAGCCGCCCAGCATTTCCGCTGTTAGTCCGGCCGGTTCCTATCGAGCGGATCCCCGCTCGTTCCGCCGAATCCACTGCGCCACCTCCCTCTTCAGCCGAACCAATGCAGCAGGGGCGTGTTAGACTCACGCCAGACGAGAGGCAGCAGCGTATGAGTTCTAGACTCTGCATTTATTGTGCCTCGCCCGAACATTTCATTAAGAACTGTCCGGAGCGGCCAAAAGAGCCGGTCCGTCGGCTGTAGAGGAGGATCCGGCGGACCATATTGAGACCTTCCCATCATCTCCTCCTCGTTTGTGTTTACCCGCTGCCGTCGTTTCCGGCCGGGAGACTTTCAAGGTGTTAGCTCTAATCGATTTCGGTTGTGATTTTAACCTGATTGACCCCTCATTAGTCCAGCAGGCTAATTTAAGAACAGTGGCGCTCGAGCTGCCTCTCCAGGTTTCTGCTTTAAATGGGGACGTCCTGCCCCGTATCACGCACCGTACGTTACCCTTTGAGTTGCTGGTATCGGGAAATCACCGTGAACGGGTCACGTTTTTAATCTTTCCCGTTAAGCAGGCCCGTTTGGTGCTCGGATTCCCGTGGTTACAGCATCATAACCCCCAGATTAACTGGACGTACCGTCGGATTGAATCGTGGTCACCCAGTTGTCATGTTAGTTGCTTAAAATCAGCAGCACCTACAGCATCCTCCTCCACACCTACCTGCGTCCAGGTTGATCCCGAGGTGTTAAAGTTAGTTCCTCCCGATTACCACGACCTTGGACAGGTTTTCAGTAAGGCACAGGCCAGCTCACTCCCACCGCACCGTCCCTATGACTGTGCGATTGACCTCTTACCTGGTGCCCCGTTACCATCTAGCCGCCTATATAACATCTCGCAGAATGAGCGCCAGGCGCTCGAGAGTTACATTAAAGAGTCATTATCAGCAGGACTCATCCGTGCCTCGTCTTCTCCCCTAGGGGCAGGTTTCTTTTTCGTTGGGAAGAAGGACGGTTCCCTTCGCCCGTGCATTGACTACAGAGGTTTAAACGCGATCACAGTTAAGAATAGGTATCCACTCCCTCTCCTTTCATCCGCACTTGAGCCAGTACAGTCAGCCACCATCTTTACTAAGCTGGATCTACGCAATGCTTATCACTTGGTGCGGATCCGCCGGGGAGATGAGTGGAAGACGGTGTTGAAAACTCCACTCGGTAATTTTGAGGATCTAGTCATGCCATTCGGCTTATGCAACGCCCCCGCAGTCTTTCAGTCCCTAGTCAATGACGTCCTCCGTGATTTCCTGAACCAATTCGTGTTTGTTTACCTCGATGACATTTTAATCTACTCCCGCAGTCCCTCCGAGCACCTGAAGCATGTCCGCCTCGTCCTCCAGCGCCTACAGGAAAATAAACTGTTTGTCAAAGGCGAAAAGTGCGAGTTCCACAAACCCTCTGTTGCATTCCTTGGTCTCATCCTGGAAGGAGGGCGGGTCCGGTCTGATCCGGAGAAGATTAGAGCCGTGCTCGACTGGCCTGTACCCAGCACCCGTAAAGACCTACAGAGATTTTTGGGATTTGCAAACTTTTATCGTCGTTTCATCCGCGGGTACAGCCAGATAGCCGCCCCCCTCCATGCACTAACCTCCACCAAAGTCCCCTTCATCTGGAATCCCGAAGCCCAGTCAGCCTTCACCAGCCTCAAGAACAGATTCTCCAGTGCGCCGATCTTGATCTACCCAGATCGAACTAAACAGTTTGTGGTTGAGATTGACGCCTCTGATACAGGGGTAGGAGCCGTGCTGTCCCAGGTGTCCGGGGAAGATCAAGAGCTCCACCCGTGCGCTTTCTTCTCCAGGCGGCTGTCTCCGGCAGAGAGGAATTACGATGTCGGAGACAGAGAGCTACTAGCCATTAAGCTCGCCCTGGAGGAGTGGCGTCACTGGTTGGAGGGGTCCGAGCAGCCCATCCTCATCTGGACCGATCAAAAAAACCTCGCCTACATCCAAACTGCCAAGAGACTGAACTCCCGTCAAGCCCGTTGGTCCCTGTTCTTCTCCTGATTCAACATAACCATCTCTTACCGCCCCGGCTCCAAGAACGTCAAGCCTGACGCCCTCTCCCGCCTGTACTCCGCTCCCGACTCAGAGAAGGAACCAGTCACCATCATTCCCTCGTCCTGTGTTCTCGGCGCTCTCCAGTGGGAGGTACAGGATCTCATCACACAAGCACTCCCCTCAGACCCAGACCCAGGAACCGGTCCACCTAATCGCACCTACGTCCCTTCCGCCGTCAGATCCCGTGTCATTCAGTGGGCTCACGCCGAAAAGTTCTCCGCACACCCAGGTATCCATCGCACTCAAACCCTCCTAACCTGAAGTTTCTGGTGGCCATCTATGTTCAAAGATGTCAAACAATATGTCCTCTCGTGTCCCACCTGCGCCCAGAACAAACCCTTCAACAGACCCCCTGCTGGCCTCCTTCAACCACTACCTATCCCAGAACGCCCTTGGTCACACATTGCTCTTGACTTCGTCACTGGACTCCCCTCGTCTCAGGGCATGTCAGTTATCCTCACCGTCATCGACCGATTCTCCAAGGCCTGCCACCTCATCGCACTCCGCAAGCTCCCCTCTGCTCTCCTCACGGCCCAGCTCCTGGTTGAACACGTGTTCTGCCTCCACGGGATTCCCCGGGAGATTCTGTCTGACCGTGGTCCCCAGTTCATCTCGCGGGTGTGGAAAGAGTTTGCCGTGGCCCTTGGGGCCCGGTACTCTCTGACCTCCGGCTACCACCCGCAGACCAACGGTCAGACAGAGCGGATGAACCAGGAGCTGGAGACCGCCCTCCGTTGCCTCACCTTCCAGAACCCCACGGATTGGAACAACTACCTCCCCTGGATTGAGTATGCCCATAACAGTCATGTTTCTACCGCCACTGGACTCTCCCCCTTCGAGGTTTCCCTAGGTTATCAACCCCCACTCCTACCCGACAACAACCGACAGATCGCCGTTCCCTCCGTCCATGAACACATCACCCGTTGCAAACATTTCTGGACTCAGACCATCCAAGCCCTCCAAGACACCGCAGAGCAGAACCGTCGATTCGCTGACCGGAGGCGGGTCCCAGCCCCCACCTACCACCCCGGTCAGCGTGTCTTGCTCTCCACCCGAGATCTTCCCTCCCGAGCTGCCTCCCGTAAGTTGTCACCCCGTTTCTCTGGACCCTATGAGATCACCTCCGTCATCAGCCCTACCACCGACCGTCTCCGTCTCCCGTCCCACTCCCGTGTCCATCCCATGTTCCACGTCTCCCAGATCAAGCCAGTCACCTCCGGCTGGAGGTGGCTGGTTGTGCCCTCCGGTCGAACCCCCTCCACCCTCCCAGGACCATCATGGTCGGCAGATCCTCCGGATCGTGGCCTCCCGTCCACGAGGTAGAGGTTTCCAATACCTCGTGGATTGGGTTGGTCGTGGTCCGGAGGAGCGGTCTTGGCTTCCTGGCTCTGCGATCCCGGATCGATCCCTCGTTGAGGATTTCCTCGCCTCTCGTCCCTCCACATCTTCCTCTGGGTCGCCAGGTGGCGACCCTTGAGGGGGGGGGGTGTCAGGACTCAGCCAGCAGGGCCGTTCAGCTTGCTGCCGGCTCTGCTGCCTCAGACTCTTTCCACAGGTGTTCTGGGTTGACTGGTGGGGGGAGCCCACACACCTGCGGGCGGTTGAGCGGCATCGGGAGGCACTACTTAAACACCACGCAGACAGCGAGAGGATGTCAGAGTGTTACCGTTGTGGTATGCAGACAAGCCTTGGCCTCTCGTTCTCTGTGTTTCCCAGAGGAACTAATCACTCACCTCTGTGTCTCCCAGGTACCTCCTCGTGTCAGCTCTCTTCCTCTTGTGACCCTGTGAAGTCTCTCGTGGCAGGAGCTCCAAGCATCGTCATCTTCCGTCTGGTGTTGGTCTCTCCTGCAAACCTCCTGGTTCCTCCTGAGTCGGTTCCCCTCCCCTGGAACCCTGCCATCTCCGGAAAGTCACCTGGTTCCTCTCGCTGTCCTGGACATCTGGATTCCCCGGTGCTGCTCGGACCCGACCCCACCTTCGACCCACTGGTCTCCCGGACACCTGTGGCCACCATCGCACGGCTAGCGCTGAGTCTCCACTGCTTCCTCCCTGGTCGGCCTTCTGTCCATCAAGTGGTAAGCTTGCGTCCAGCAGCTGATCCAGCTCAGTCAGACCAGTTTCTCTCCGCGTTTCCCCAGTTAACCTCTGTCTCGTTCTTCCCCAGTGATCGACCCGGTTTCCTGCTCCCTGACCGTTACCTGACGCTGCCTCCGCTGAGGCAGAATCCTCCCGTTACCTGGTTCTTAAATAAAACCTTTAAACTTCACCTGTTTCTCCCGAGTGTGCTTCTGCATGTGGGCAAAATACATAAAGCCAACCATGACACTGATGACTTACATTTAGACTTAGACAAACAAAATTTCATTGCATACAGCTTACGACAATGTAATGAGATTGCAATTGAAATAAAATAACATTACAATACAAAGTGCAGCAGTGATAAGAATTTAGCAGTGCAGGAGAAAAGCAGTTTGTGTGCAGAAGAATGTTCAACCATGGTTGTAGTGCAAAGATAATGGTGCAAAAAGGCATTAATTTGTAATGTTCAGTGTTGGCAGTGCAAAACAATGGTGCAAAAATGCAGTAAACGTTCAGTTTTGTACTTTTAAATTTAAATCAATTATAAAAGTTCAGCAACGTTGACAGTTCAAAATAATGCTGCGAAATGGCCATAAAGTTTAGTTCTGTGCATGTGTGATGCACAGTCCAGTTTAGAGTTTAACAGTTCATCAGTCTGATGGCAGCGGGGAAAAAGCTGTTGCAGAACCTGATGGACCTGCAGCGGATGCTGCGAAGCCTCTTTCCAGAGGGCAGCAGGGCACAGAGGTAGTGAGCACGACCCATGTATGGAGGCCTTAGCCCTCGACGTGGCTGACCCGGGTTCGATTCCGACTTGAGGTCCTTCGCTGCATGTCCCAAACCCCCTTTTTCTTTCAGCCTACTGTGAAAAAACAAGCTACTAGTGCCACAAAAACCCAGAAAAAATGAAATCAGACAGACAAAAATACAAGGTTATGTGCAAATTCTTTTATTTTAAAAACAAATGAAATACTTTTCTAAATATTTTTAACAATAAACTTGAAAGCAATACTTACAGCAGTTAATGTATATACAGTATGTTAGAACAGTGCAAAGTACTTCCAATAACAATATCTACTGTTTACTGAACGTTCATTTCACCTCTAGATGTCTCAATGAGCTCAGCAGATAGAAAATAACATTAAAATAATAAAACTTGTGTGCAAATAAGAAGTCTTACTTTAACATAAACTCTCTGGTGCAGTTTTTGGTTAAAACAAGTATGTTTTTTATGCTTGAAGTTATTCACTCAGTAGTTACACAGTCGGTAGAGTAACCAGAGATTTTACTCAAGTAAGAGTAGCGATACTTGAGTAAGAATTGTGACTCAAGTAAAAGTAAAACGTTCTGGAGGAGCCAGACACTGCTCTTTTAGCCAACCCAGTTTGAAATGCACTTGAGAACAAGATGCAACAACACAACGTTTGAGCAGGCAGAGGCAGGCTTGGGGTCTTTTCACACCCTTGTTCTCTGATTGCCATCCGCAGTTTGAGGTCTGGAGGAGGACCTTGGGTCTGTGGGCCCATGGCTGGATCTGCTGTGGCGGAGCTGGCTGCTGGTGGAGCCTGCAGGCTCATCGCTGATGACCCAGGGGGCTTTGGCACTCTGGCTGCTGGGGGGTTGCCTGGGTTGGGGGAGGCAGCTATCCCTGTGTTGGTCCTTCTTGGGCTCCTGTGCTCTGGGGGCTCTTTCGGGTGTCTGGGATTCTGGTCTCCCTGTCTGTCTCTCCGCTTTGGGGTCTTTGGCTCCTCACAACCACTATTGAGCATTTTTCTTATGGATAAACCTTATATACACAAGCACACGCTCATAAACACCAACGGGTGCTTGGATCCAGGTGCTTACAGATAAACCCTATCATTAGCTTTGGTTGTTACTAAATTCTTGTATTAAACAATACTGCATATTTGTTTGTGATGTTGTCAAAGGTGTTTGTGCCTATATAAGCTGTTTTGTTGCTTTTGCTGTTATTCATATCTCTGTCTGCAGGTGTAGAAGCAGACCCTGAGGATGTTATCTTGTTCTCCCCTTTTTCTCTCTCTATTTTTTCACCTTTTCTCCCTTTTAGCATTTTGTCTCATCTTTTTCTCTTATCTCCTTTCTCTTTTACCTTTCCGTTCTGTCTATTGAACTTGAAATAACCCCAAAATAATATCCAGTAAAGTTTTTTTGCACATATATCAAGCAGAGAGCTATAGCGCAAGCAGTAATGCTCCACTTGTGGAAGTAAAACTGTTTCTTTGGCATTTAGACAGAAAGTAAAAAATAAAAAATGAAATTCTGCTTTTTATATGTCACAGTTGGTTCTCCATACTTCCTGAAGCAAAATAAAACAACCTTAAAATCGAACCTAGCTGCTATTTAATTCCTCTTAATGATTCTCTAGATGCTATATTTTGGAGCTCTAATACAAACATGGTTGAAATAAGCAGGGGTTTCTGTCCCGCCCTACAGAAGTTGTCTTTTCCATCCTCTGCACTGCTCCCAGCAGCACAGCCCTCACTCCCATTCCAGCGCGCCGTCTTGTTGTTCACGGCCGGTGCGGTTCGTCTCATAACGGCTTGAAAATGCAGCGGAACTTCGGCAAGACCCATGTGTTGGTCGCTGCGGCTTTTCTCGTCAGCCTGGGGTAAGTCATTGACATTCGATAAGCTGTTTTAAATAACGTTGGAGAAGTGCAAAAAAGAAAACGAAACTTTTTAATAACTTTGACAAAACAAGAAATAAATAACGTACCGCCTCCTTTTTATGGTGCATATACAAAAAGGCGAAACGGCGCCTATAGTCGCTACATTTAAGACATACAAAATCTCTAAACTAAAGGAAACTGTTTTAGATTTAGTTACAGTAAATGAGTAAATAAAGGCTTTAGGTAAATGCGCTGTATCCTGTTAATAAATCCACTAAATGTGGAGTTTGATTATGTCAGGAGTTACCTGTGTTTTCTTTCCTTGGCAGAGTGTTTTTATATTTCTCTTATTTTCTGACATTGTTCAGAAGCTGCTCAGCACTGTGCGCTTAAATAAAGCTGCTTCAAAGTGAGTCCGGATGGATCAGAGAAACCTGCCTGTCTGATCTTTAAGGGGAAATGTTTTATCATGTTGTAATTACTAAAGTCGTCATAATGCACCACATAAAACGAGTATTCACACTGAAAGCTATATTTTTTAAATTATTGTTAGAGTAAAACTATAAAGGTAAATAATTACAACTGGTCCAAGTGACATATCAGTTACGGTAGCTGGCTCCTGTTGGCCCCTGTGTAGAACCGCCCTGACGTACAGTGAGTTTGTTCCGTCAGTTAACAGCGCTGTTTGATCAGCCCTGTGACTCCCCGACCTGTTAATTTTCCTGTCAGGCCAAGATGCCCTATCTGCTGTTCTGACATCCTGGTTTGTGAATTTACCTTTGGGCATATTTCTTTCAGTATTTTCGACTTTACATTGTCATTTCTTTCTTAAGGAGGCGTAGAAATTACACATGATCTAAAATTATTATAGCTGTATCATGTTTTTTTCAAGATAGTTGTCTCGTAAGAATGAGAGAGTTTATTGTTATAACAAGATCATTTATTGTAAAAAATAAGTTTTCTAGTTATAATGAGAACTTTTCCCGGATTCTTTAAAATCCGTTTTAAAACTTAACAGGCCCTACGCAAAGCTTTCATTTTGACTGCTGCATATAAACCTCAATTAATTAACCTTGTAAGTTTATAACTTACTATTTTTAATTAGCCAAACACTGCTTAATGAAACAAATTTACACCAAAACAGAGTACTTTTAATTTATCAGATGAAGTATAATTATTTATTAACCTTTTACTTGTACCAATCATCAGCCTGGTACAGGTAACTGTGAGGAAACGTCACATTTTAAAAAAAGAAAATACTTTTGGTTGCTGTAAAAAAAATCTGTTTTTTTAAATTGTCTTTGTATTGTAATCGATGTTAGACCAAAAAATCAATTATCCTCAGGTTTTATGCATTTTTATATTGGGTGTGCAAAATATATTCATTTGTATGTTGTAAATTGTGTGTTCAGAAAAATACTGACTTTGTTGAAGAGGTAGAGATCTCAGAAATATTTGTATCAATAATGACATGTTTGGAGTTATATTGTCAAACCAATAAACAAAAAGAGCTAATATTGCCAAAAAAAGTGACGGATAAATCTAGGAAATATAAAATATTGGACATCATAATAGTAGACACATTTATCACAAAAACTACATCTAAACAGCAATATTCATATTACTAAATAATTGTTAAACGGTGGTCAACAAGTGTGAAATGAATAGCAGAGGACACAATGTCAAAGTCAATAAAGTGTGATACAAAAGCAAGAACATTTCTGTCACTAACTATTTACACTGTTTACAGTGAGACTAATAAAACTTCACCTAGCAGAGCTCTCACACGTAGCTTTGTGCATCTGCGGTATGTGTCTGAGGTATTAGGTGCAACTTCTCTACACCTGGCATTGCCTCCTTTTTTGAGATTGCTGCTCGCTTGAGTCCTGATGGCTTCGATGACCCCCTGGTTCCACCTGCCTTGACGACTGTCTCTCCAAACTCAGCTTGAAGCTCCTCTCCCAGCTTCTGCAAACGTCCGTTGCAGGATCTTGGTGCCATTGCACTTCTGGAAGACAACATGGGCATTTACTCCTGTGTAGCGATATATCTACATCGTATTTTGGGTAGTGATAATAGGCTACTGCACAGACTCTGGATTTGCCTTCAGTACATCAGTGGGCAAAGTGCTGACAACAATTCAATTCAATTTCAATTCAATTAAATTTTATTTATATAGCGCCAATTCATGAAACATGTCATCTCAAGGCACTTTACAAAGTTAAGTTCAATCATATTATACAGATTGGGTCAGATTATACAGATTGGTGAAAAATGTTCCTATATAAGGAAACCAGTTGATTGCATCAAAGTCCCGACAAGCAGCATTCACTCCTGGAGAAGCGTAGAGCCACAGGGAGAGTCGTCTGCATTGTCCATGGCTTTGCTGCAATCCCTCATACTGAGCAAGCATGAAGCGACAGTGGAAAGAAAAACCACCCGTTAGCGGGAAGGAAAAACCTCCAGCAGAACCGGGCTCAGTATAAACGGTCATCTGCCTCGACCGACTGGGGGTTACAGAAGACAGAGCAGAGACACAACAAGACAGACAAAAAGCACAGAAGCACACATTGATCCAGTAATCTGTTCTACATTAGATGGTAATAGTCGGTGATCTGTCCTCCCTGGATGATTTCACAGTCAACAGAACGTCAGACCAGGTGTACCTACTATGAAGAAAAAAGAGAGAGAACAAAAAGTTAAAAGCTGAAATGACAACAGTCATTTCAATGTAATGCAATGCAAAACTGGAGAACAGTAGACTGGAGAACAGTAGAAATCAGTAGAGTGAGAAAAATAGGCCCTGATGTCCTCCAGTAGCCTAAGCCTATAGCAGCATAACTATAGAGGTAGCTCAGGGTAACATGAGCCACTCTAACTATAAGCTTTGTCAAAAAGGAAAGTTTTAAGATTAGTCTTAAAAGTAGACAGGGTGTCTGCCTCACGGACCAAAACTGGGAGTTGGTTCCACAGGAGAGGAGCCTGATAGCTAAAGGATCTGCCTCCCATTCTACTTTTAGAGACTCTAGGAACCACCAGCAGACCTGCAGTCTGAGAGCGAAGTGCTCTGTTAGGAACATACGGGGTAATCAGAGCTCTGATATATGATGGAGCTTGGTTATTAAGGGCTTTATACGTTAGATGTGTCATGGTTGAGTTCTGGTTTGACTTCATTTTTCTGTTATTTTCATTTTTCATCTTATGTGGGTTTGGTTTGACTTTATTTATTGTTAGTTTTCATTGTCATCAGTTATTTTCTGTCATCTTCACTTCACCTCCTCTGCAGTTAGTCACACCTGCCAGCCACTAATTAGCCAGACTCACTTCACCTGCCAGCCTCCCTACTTAAGCCTCACTCTGCTGTCACTACTTTGCCGGTCCGTCATCATTCTACACCTCTCCATGCCAGTCCCCGTTTTTGCCTCAGAAGATTTGTTTTTCTTGTTTAAGGTTAGTCCTGCCAGTTTCTCTAGACTGATACTCTGCTGTTTGTCCCTGGAGAAGTTCTGCTCTGTGCCCTGGTGTCTCCAACGAACTGCTAACCTGTTGTGGCTACGGGGCCTGCTAGCCGAGCAGTTCTGAGCATTCCCGGCTGCCTGGATAGTCGTGACTCTCTTTCACTCCGGGCCGTCAGCTCCTGCCATCACCTTCACTCCAGTTCTGTGTTACCTGCTCCTCTGGCCTCATCAAACCTCCATCATCAACCTTGAAATAAAGACTCTCAATTTTAGTCCCGTGTGTGTGGTTCTGAGTTCATCCGTAGACAAATCGTGACAAGAAGAAGAATTTTAAATTCTATTCTTGATTTAACAGGAAGCCAGTGAAGGGCATTGCACCTCCGCTTTTCAGCACTCTTGTGAAGAACAGCTCTGTTTGCTGTTTGGGGGGGGGATCACAAGCTCTTTGTTTTCAGGATAATTGAATCTTTAATCAGTCGTCTCCCTGGAAGTTCAGAAGGCTGAACAACTATCCACAAAGTCCCGTCCTTTCCTGTTCCCACCACCGATGACAACGCCATGGTCGCTTCCCTCTTGATATCAGGTTCAGCAGGTAGTTCACTAAATCCTATATGATAATGAAATTGAAATAAATAAATGTTATCATATGACAATTCATCCTCTACATCCTCTATTACATTATTATTTAGCAACCTACTGATACAGTTAGGCCAGCGAAAAGCTCACTTGACATTTCCGTTATGATGATAGCAGGTGGCTGACAGAAGACATCAGGCGTCTCCTTTTCCTCGGGATGGTCTTCTTTCGCTGCGATCAGACTCATTTTCCAGGCTCGATTGTACACAGATCCGTTCATGTCAGATTCCCATTCGATTACTTACTTTGTCATTTCTCTGTTTTGAAATGCCTCTCCTCTTGATTTCTTCTTAGTAAACAGGCATAAAGTGGCTCAATCTCCATTTCCCATCACACATTATTCCATCAAGGAAGTCAAATGTCCATGAAACGGGATGTCATGCAATAAAACTCGGTATAATGAGAGAGCTTTCTTTACGACAGATTGACCTCGCTCTCGTTATAGCGAGATACAGTTCCATAGCAATTTTTGATCATGTGTCAGTTTTATGCTTCCGTAATTTCCTACTGTTTAGTAATATGATTTGTTTTTCATCCAATCAGTCATCCAATCAGTTTAAGCATGGCTAATGGCGCTATATGATCTAAATTACTGCAATAGCACTGATGTTGCCTAGCTGTTGTGCTAGGTGTGGGCTAATCTTAAATATTCACAAAGAAATGAAGATCTCATCATACTGCAGTCCATTGGCTGAACCAATATAAAACAGGGATCTGAAACATATGACACACAGGCTACTATGGGTTATAATAAATCATATAGTCAGTGTCGGGACCGTTACCAGCGTCAAGTACTCATACTCGTACTCGTAAGCAACCTGATACTTTGAACCGATACAAATTTTCCTCCTGAGCTACGCTACAACTCAAAGGCTGGATACCACTCTTTAGCAGGTAGAGGTGCTGTACACCAAGAGGTTGTTTGATGACCCTCCTAAAGAAAAAGAAGGAGAGAAGATAGTTGAAGCTGTAACCGAATTCTAACCAAGTTAACCCTTGATGGTTAATCGTTTTCAGTGGTCAATTATTAAGTTATTTGTGATTTAAAAGTACCAATATATTAAGTACTTGAAATCGGCAAGTATCTAAACTGAAGTACTCGTACTTGTACTGGGTCTGGAAAAAAACTCGAATCGGGACATCCCTTAAAACCAGTGTATGTTCTCTTCACAGCATGATGTCTCTTTCTATCTTGGCCATCTTTGTGTTTAATGACTTCCTGTACTGCCTTGGAGAGAGTGCCTGCCATTCTTTGTTTTTGCTGAAGATGTTTCCGTAAAACTGCTTATCAGCACTGGCAGTAAGCCACACGTTTCTTTTTTCCATTATTATTACATTTGTTTATGGAAATGTCTGTGTTCAGAAGGTATGAAAAGAGGAACCGAAAGACAGCGCTTGCACTCATGTTCTAAATGCTGAAGTAAAATGTACTGAACAGTTCCTTATTTATACAATGTCGTCAGTGTTTGCACTCAGAAAGTGTAGTTTTTCTCCAGGGTAACAGAATAGAATACAATAGAATCTTCAGTTCTTTTTAAGTGGCTCTCAAAAGTGTACACACTTGTCAAGACTTTCTCCACATATAATACAAAATGTCTCCTGTAAAATCCAACTGAAAAGTTAATAAATATGTTAGAAAGAAAATAAAGATGCTAAAACCCAGTTGCCTAAAGGAGCATTGCACAAGTTTAAAAACAAAATATTATTTATTTCCTTTCCCATTCATGCCCTTATAATTGCCAAATGTGTAAAATGAGTTATCCTCTGTTTACGGCAGTTGCTTCTATAATCCTCTGGGCATGTGCGTGGGTGTGATGTGCTGCGCGCTTATATTCACCTGGGTATTTTGTTAAGTCTCTGCCATAATCGATGCATTAGCAAGAGAACACAGGATAACTTCAATATTTATGGCTTTCTTAGCTCAGGGCTGTGTTTCAGAAAAAGTGGCTGATCTACCCTGAGTTGAAGCAGCTACACTGAATAGTTCTACCTCACTCTGTCATACTCAGCTCTTTTGGTTTCAGAACAGGTGATATCAGTCAGGTAACTAAACTCAGCGTCCTTTCAACCCTGAGTAATAGTGCGTTCCATTTGTCCTCGGTAGTCGGGATTCACGACTTCCGGGTCAGACAATTTAACAGGAACGGCCCCTAAAGTCAGTATTACGAGTTGGAAAGTCGGTGCAACAGGAACCCCACATTCATGATGGCCACTACTCACTGCAACAATGAGTAAAACCTCTTACTCTGACTGTAGCGATTATTCATGGAGCATTTAGTCAGTCGCACAGGTGCTGCCTTTCAGTTTTCATCAGACGGGATGTTGGCACAATATACCACCTAGAACAGTGTTATTGTCTTTGTTACTGTTTTAAAAACATTACGAGCCTCCATGTTTTTTCCTATTGTCCGACGGAGGGAAACTGGAACAGTAAAGGCGAAGATGACGTAATTTGCGACTCGTTAGTTCCGACCTCCGAGGCAAAAGGAACGCACAATGAAGTGTGAGCACGAGGCTGAAAGAAGCCCTCTTATGCAGATAACGTGATTCGCCATGGCAATGGCAGACAATAAGTAGCCTTGAAGTGCGCATTTCCCGCAAGTGCAATCAGAAATCTTTAATGACGGCATATGGAGAACGTTAAACCATAATTAACAAGAGGAAACAATGCTGGTGCTGCAGAAAAAGTGAGTTAGCGGCTGAAAAAAGTCAATACATGAGTGATATTTGATGGAGAATTGAAACTGTATTCTCACACTACCCTCATCCCTTGATTACGTATCGGAAGTCTCAAAATTTGATACAGAATAAATTATTACTTTCATTCTGTGTAGTTCTTTTATTAATCTTGCTGAGTGCAACAGTAACATTCCTGACAGTGTGACATATAGTTGCCTCTGAAAGACTGTCTGCATCATCTACGTTATTAAAAAGCTGTCGTTGGTATAAAAATGAAGAGCAGCACAAAGAAAATGTTCAGAACTGAGATCCCCTCGTTGTTTTAGAAAAGCCATGTGCGCCTGAGAATTTCAAGATAAATCAATGACAGCGGCGACAAACTTTAACACTTGAAAACATATGAATCCAGAAATGATCAGACATTTAATCCTGGTCGGATCAGCCTCTCCCAACAGAGATTTCTGCGGAGTATTTGCTCTGTAGCATACAGGTTTCTCCAGATAAGGGCGCACCTTTTCTGACACTTCCTTGTGCAGATCTCAGCTAAAAATAAGATAATAAGATAGGATTTCCCTTAATGTCTCTCAAAGGGGGTAAATTGAGTGTGACAGTGGCAAACACAAACAATTATTAGTGATTCAGAAAGGAAAAAAAGAATACTAGAAAAAAACTGTCTAATCTAAAGTTAGCTCTACAGCAAAACACCAAGACTACAATATAAGGGTAATATCAGACTAAACGTTGTCTCAATGGAAAAACAAAGTTATTTGATAGTGAAAAAATAACTCCTGCGTATTTACCTAACACACAATTATAGAATATGCAATATTTCCATATGTACAATTCTATAACGTACCAAGCTTATACAAAGTGCACAATGTATCATAGCCCAGCAGCATTCCAAGCTAAGGTGTGTGCAAGTTACCTTAGCATCTGGGTACAGTGTAAACAATTGATGGCTGAGTCAGAGCCCGTGAAACTATGTGCATGATGTAGAACCTTATCATTGCATCTGAGAACAAACAACAACAGTTTGTTAGGAGCGGCTAAGATTGTACTGTCTGACTGCAGCCGAGTGGAACGACCGACAGAAGCGCTCCTTAGAGCATTTGGGAAGCAGCAGTCTGTCACTAACATAGCTCTCCAGCTCTGCTACAGCTTCAGGCATGGAGTGGGAGGAATTGTCCATCACTGAGGTGATTTTCCTTACAGTCCTTCTGTCTCCCACCACCTGCACTGGGTCCAAAGGGGATCGCAGGACAGAGCTGGCTCTCCTAATGAGCTTATCCAGTCATTTCCTCTCAGCTACAGACCAGCTGCTGCTCCAACAGACCATAGAAGATGGCTGATGCCACCTCAGAGTTCAAGAAGGTCTTCAGGAGTGCCTCCTGCAGTCCTGAAGACCTCAGTCTCTTCAGCAGGTAGAGTCTGCTCTGACCCTTCCTGTAAAGAGCATCAGTAATATGACTCCAGTCCAGTTTATGGTTCAGGTGAACACCCAGGTACTGAGAAGAGTCCACTATCTCCACATCAGTTCCCTGGATGCTCACCTGTGTCAGTGAGGTGGGTCTGCATCTCGGAAAATCCACCACCAGCTCCTTTGTTTTCCCTACATTCAACATGACGTGGTTCTGCTGGCACCAGTCCACAAAGCTCTGGATCCACTGGCTGTACTCTGACTAAAATTCACCTGTAATGACACCGACAATTGCAGAGTCATCAGAGAACTTCTGCAGGTGGCCACCTGGTGAGCGGATGGAGAGGTCTGCAGTGTAGAAGGTGAACAGAACCGGTACCAGCACAGTTCCCTGCGGTGCTCATGTACTGCAGATCATCAGAGACACAGCCTTGTGTCCTCACATATTGCTGTCAACCAGTGAGGGAATCCAGTATCCACTGGGAAAGTTGGTGATCCACTCCTGCCCGCTCCAGCTGGTCCTTCAGGACTCCTGGTTGGCATTTTATCATTCAGTCTTTTTGTGGGAATCTATCAGTGTCCACTAACTTGACTTAGCGGACACTAGACTTAGTTTGAAGTAGTTTCCCTCTTGACCGTGAAAAGATTCTCAAGGTTTGTCAAATTGTACGCAGATTTTTGTCCAGTTGTCTTCAGACGACTCAATAGGCTTGGTTCTTGATTAGTTCCAAAACCTTATTTTTTGGTAAAGCAAATCTTTTGTTGATTTGGATGTATGCTTTTACACACTGTTATACTGAGAAAGGAAATCACGTTAAGCTTTCTAGCAGACACCAAATGTTTTTCCAATCAAAAGTGACAAGTATTTGAAACTTTTCAGAAGTGCATCGACCCGGGAAGATTGGAGATTTTACACCTGCCTGATGGGTTTCTTTGGGGGAAACGTTTCTGTTTCTAACATCTACTTTTTAACTCAGACACATGGAAAGCACAAGAGATTGTCATTAGAAGTAGCACACAAAAAGTCCTGCACAGGACCTGCAGCAAAAATTGCTGCAGGTTCTGTGATGTTGCTATTTGCCTGTTGTCAGTCTGTTGCTGACCAATTTGCATTTTGCGTTTTCATTCTTTTTTCTTATGTGTAGTTTTTGTGCAGTCCAGATTAGCTTTGGTGGTTGAAATGCTGATTCAAACAAAGAGGCTAGTGTATGTGAAATGGAAAGGGGGCTCCACCCAACGGTTTTGGGTGTGAGAAACTGTCTACCATGGGAGGACTCAACTGTGTGTCAATCGTAGCCCCAAGGATGGCATTTTGTATGATTTTTATGTCACTTGCCCAAGAGAACTTTCGTACCAACTTTTGCAATTTAAAGTAATTTAAGAAGTAATTTAAGAAGATGTGATTATGGCGTCAGGATATCTAATATCTATCAGCAGGATCTCACTTTATTTATTGCTAATTAATCTGTAATTTTGTCATAATTTGACAAATTGCAACCACCCCATATGGATCTAAAGTTCGGACAGAGTGCTGTACAAAGTTTTCTTTTTTCTTTAGATAATAATGAAATTAAATCAATAAGATTAGATTGAATGTTTTATGACAATTATTTGCGACAATTTACAAAAATCACTGAAACAAAAATCTGCAGATATACCAGCTTTAGTACATTGGATTGTTTACTGATAAAAAGCGGATGTTGGAATGGACTAAATGGCAATGTGTTGGAATGGTCGATTCATCTGTTACATGTATACAAACATGCTGTTGGTTCCACGGGTTCTTGATCTAAATGAGAATTATTCACAATGCATCTGACATGCTGTTAATTTTGACACTTTTAGCTTCTCAGGGAGTATTTGTTTGGACATTCAAGCAAATTGCATATTTCTTTATCTGAAGATTCACATTTTTGCCACTGACTATTTTCACACTAACTTCTCTGGGAATGTCTAATAAACTCATGCAATTATTGTACAGTATTTTACATAATCTTGTAAACTGACTGCTACCTGTCTTTTCTGACTTGAACATCAATTTCACTTTTTGCTAATGACTAATTGAACATTTTCAGCCTCTCAGGGAGTATTTTGTCTGATACATTCATGCAAGTGCACAGCAATTTAAATTGTCTGTAAATTGACTGCTATCTGTCTTTTTTGACTCAAAAATTTTAATCTTATCAGATGCTAAACACAAGTGGGAAATGTTGTCGGTGCATTCAACTATTGAACATTATGTCTCATTTGTGTTTGTGTGTTATGTGTGAATTTGGAGCTGGTGTCTCACCAAAATTTAATTATGGGGACGATGAAGATTCTTGATTCTGATCAGATACACAGAGAAGGGAAAAAGATTCACAAAGGGATTTAACGATGATGTCCATAAAGACATTTTTCAAATGACCTCCTTCTTTACAAGTAATATAAATGTTACTGTGATAACTTTTTCTGTAATCTTGTATGAATGATGCCGATTTTGTCCCTTCATACTGTTACACAAAGGTATGCACAAACATTTTGGTATGGGAGTGAACAGAAACATTTCTAACATGATATTGGTTTCATTATATCTTCACAGGTTGCTCTATAGCTATTTCAGAAATAGCTTTTCGCCCATCAGGTGAGTTTTAGAAAAAACAGCAGTTGGTTTGAACTTAAATACTGTTAAGGATCTCCAGTGACCTTGTCAATTTCTCGTCCAACAAATCTCATGACAATCCATTTTTATTAACCATTTCATCTTGACATGTTTCCAAATGTGTTTGTGTTTTGCTTTAAAGCTTTTGCCAGCCCTGTATTCAGCCTGGCAATGACTTCAATGAATTGGAAAAGGAGATGGAACAGATTAAAGCGATGAAACACAGTGAACATTGCAAGAAAGACAGCTGGAAGATAGGCGAACTGCTCATGCAATCTGGGTGAGAAACCAATTGTTTGTCTGCAGAAGTGTTTCAGCTCTTGTTGTAAAAGATTACTGTTTCAAATGTTTGTAAAAATTGTGACAGAGCCTACGAAAACAGGATAAAACTCCACCCATCCATTGTCTATATCCATGTATTTCTTATATAAACAAATGTAAAAAAATTAGATATATTGCACTTTTGTAATTTGGTCAGCTACTATAAAGTATCTATATGTGGGGTAAACCTGGAAATATTCATAATTCTCTTCTAAAGAGTTGCTCATAAATGTTTTCAGTAGATGAGCCAATGTCCATTGTTCCATTAAGGCCAAATTATGAATTTTAGTACCTTTGCCTGTTTTTCCTCAGAAAAAATAAGACGTTTGAGGATTTATAAAGACAATTGTTAATTTGGAGAAAAGGTATTTTTCTCATCTAATCTGCAAATGAAGTCCACAACTGGACATTGAATTAGTAGTTCTGATTTCACCCACAGATCAATTATCAAGACACGTTTTTTAAAAATATAACTGACACAAAATTTGTTATAATTTCAGTTTGTCATAAAAGTATGATAATGAAAATGGAAGGTCTTGATTTCAGGTAACAAAACTGATATATTAATATAATAAAAATGACTACAGATGTATTTAATGAATATATGAAAACATACCACTTGGAAAAAAAAATTCCCTGTCTCCTTTTCAGCTGCAGGTAATTACCACTGATGAGCTGCACCTGTTCCTGCAGCTTGCCAACAAAGTTAACATAAGCCATAAACATAAATTTTAAGCCAAAGATAAGCTGACTAATTTAAAGTATGGCAGGACATCAAACCAAATAACAACACAGACAATAGCCAAAACAATACCTAACAAATTAAATAATAGCTAAACAAGCTAGAAATAAGCAAAACCAACCCAATAAAAATGTCTGGACTGCTACACAACGCTACACAAACATCTTCTGGGAAACAGAAACACAATAATTCAGGGAAAGACAGGCGTCGTCACATTCCCCACCAAATGAAATCCTGCCAAATGTTACACAAAATGCTAAACAAAAGTATCTTGTCAATAACAACCCTCAAAATGCTAAGTAAATCTAACACTCCCTGAAAAGTAGCAAACAGCTTTCTCAGGGCTATTTTCATCCTTCTGCAGTAAAGCTGCACCAGCACCAACCATACTGGTATCCACCTGTAGCTTCAAAGGTTAATTCAAACGTGGAGCAGCCAGCACAGCCACTTAACATAACAATTTTTTAACATAATCAAAAGCACTCTGCAGACCACACAAACTTCACCCTGCTTTTAGGTAGATCTGTCTTTGGTTCAACAACAGCGGAAAAATCTTTACAAAAACTTTAGTAAAAAGTCCAAGAAACCACATCAAGGCTCGGTGACACATACTCTTGCACAGCCCACACCTTTTCATGCTTTGCGTGCACCTGACCACCTTGCCCAAACACGTCACTGTTGCCTTCGCAAATTCACACTTTGGCATATTAATTGTAAGATTTTCATGAGTGAGACGTTGAAACAAAGTTCTGACCCGATGTAAATGTTCTTCCCGTGTGTCACTACAAATAAACACGTCTTTCAAATAAACTGCAGAACCCCTCAGCCCCAAAACAACCACATTCACCAGGTGCTGGAATGTCGCCAGTGCATTCTGAAGTCCAAAGCTCATAACTGTATATTCATACAGCCCAGACGAAGTAACAAAAGCTGATATTTCCCAAGCACGTGCCAGTATCCTTTCAACAAATAAAATTTACTGACAATCCGGGCAGAACCCCCCTGATCTACACAGTCCTCCAAGCGTGGCAAAGGAAAGAACCCGGCTTAGTGATGCATCCAATACCTTCCGTTAATTAGGGAACACTTTGACGGATTGGTGGAGAATCCCCCACATCAATATCATGACGCAGAAAAATAGCACGCGAAGGTGTATCTCCAAACAATGATGGGTAACTGTTTGGTGAATCGATCGTTTCTTTTTGCACATAAAGGTTTTGCAGGAATTCTGAATTTTTCATCTGACCACACACCATTAGATCACCCAAACACCGAGCATCCAGGAGCACATCAGGCTCTGCATAAGCAGATCCTGCAGCCTCTGACAAGGCTGGACCCACCGCTGCTGATTTATGCTTGCACTGTAATGTTTCCACCAACGACTCAACAGAATGATATGGCTTCAACAAAATGACGTGACACAGTTCAGTGGACTTCTTGCGGTTTGGAGTAGAAATAACATAACTCTTCCTCAGAACAAAGTATGGACCCATGAATTTTGCCTGGAAGGGAGATCCCACAACAGGTACCAGGGCCAGAACCTGATGACCAGGGCTGACATTATGATGTTTAGCTTTTCGGTCATAGAGGTTTTTCATCTTTATTTGAGCAGCTGACAACTTCACCGATGCCAAAACACTCGCTGAATAAAGGCAATGCCTAAAAGTATTTGCACAGTCCCACAGATTCACCGGTGGATCAGAGTCCATCAGATCCTCCTGCAAAAGTGACAAGGGACCACACACAGTGCCATGGTTTCCTGTACTACCTCCCTGACAGACAACAAAAGACATGGCAAACCTTCCTCCCAATCCAGACCCAGTTCAGTACCATAAGCACAGAAAAGGCATTTTAGCATTAGGTGAAAATGGGCTAGTGTTCCCTGACTTTGCCCATGGTACGCTGATGCACGGTGATGTTTAGGACCTGTAAAAACATGCGAGATGAAAAACTGGAACCTTGATTGCGTTGCACCAAAGAAGGGATGCCAAAAATGGATAGAAGCGGTGTCATTGCCTTCACAACAAATGTTGAGGTAATACTGCATAATGGATAACGTGCTAACTTAACAGCTAGCAAATCCTGCCAGCTTTTGAACGAGGAAGAGGACCCACACAGTCTACTATTAAGTGATCAAAAGGTTTCTCAGCTGGTGAACTAGGGGACAAAGGTAAGGTGACCAGATTTCTGAAATCAAATCTGGGGACATTTCTTGCACGTGAATAAAAAGCAACACATCTCATCAAGAAGAAATTGGGAAACTGGGACAGCAATGGTTTCATTTATTTTCAAATATTTATTAATATTTAAACAACAAAAATCAAGTGTAAAAGCAGGAATGTGCCTCTCCACACTTTAAGTATATCTTTAGATTAATAAAATGAATAAATCAATAGTGTTATTAATAGAAAACTAGAACTGTGTCTCTGGGTTGGGGAAAAGTGGTGGGGGTGGGAGTGGAGGGGTCAAGGGTGGTTAGCAGGACTTCCAATTTTGTGGGGCCCAAAGAGCTCTGCTGCCTCCTAAGGGGAGAGTGACATGAGGAAAAGAAAAAACAGAAAATACAAACATTTAGCCTGTGGCTGTCTGTGGAGACAGAGTTCCACCACCTCTTCGAAAAAGTGCAACAAATATTCATTCTGTTCACGTCTACATACCTAAGAGAAATAGGTTTTTCTGTGTTAACATCAAAAACAAGTAGCAGTCAAGCCTTGTGGTAAAGGCTGATATATGTTTCTTACTGTCAACTGGCCGCATCAGGGGACTGTGCATCTCAAAGAAGCAGATTTCTCCCACTAATGGGCTATAAGCACAGCTCCACTACTGCATCAACGTCAGCAGTTTGTTTCCTGTCTTTCATTACTGGATAAGATGATTAATCCAAGCGTGTCTGGCTGGCAGTGTTGTAGTCAAGTCACTATGCCTCGAGTCCGAGTCCAGGTTCGAGTCTCCAGTGTTCAAGTCCGAGTCAAGTCCAAGTCATTAAAAAAAAATCCGAGTCGAGTCCGAGTCAAGTCCACTACTCATCCGAGTCAAGTCTGAGTCGAGTCACTATTGATCCAAGTTCGTTGTAGGAACATGCCGTGACGTGTGATGTATGACATGAAGCAGTAACATTCCATTGCACTAATAATGGCGTTCCGCTAGCGAGCTATTTTTAGAACGTGACGTCATATCACGTACAGGTAGGGCAAATATGCGTTGTCCTCCACTCTTTCGCTGTAGTTACCCTTGGTTTTACTCGGTAAAACGACTGCTTTTTCTAAGTCTAAGATGTCTCCTAACCACGGTTTTTAAACATTGTTGTTATGGAACGTGCAACAGCGACTCGAGGTACGCTGATAGGCCGCATATGAAGGATGTTAAAGCCGCAAGCGGCGTCGATCGGCCCTCGCAGCCAAGCGCGCTCCGGCCTATTGGCCACTGCCGCGGCTCCGGCCGGCTGGCGGTGGCCGCCCGCCACCGCAGATGCTGTCACGCATTTTCCTCGCCCGTCCACCGGGCGATTCACTCAAACGCGTTCGGCAGCGTTCCTTCATGACTCACAAAAAATGTGGTGCAGATGCAGCGAGGAGATACAGCCGTTGGATAATTATAATGCATTTGGCCACCGGACCGGACTAAATTGTTCGGCGGGCCGGACAATTTATATCGATTCCTGGACGGTGACTACAAACAGAAAAAAACGGCCAATGACGCCGTGAACGCCGAGCAGGAGAAAAACATCGACTTACCGTTGTATCAACTCGGCCCGTTTTCCAGGCTTTCTAAGACCTCGACACTCAAGCCATCGTCTGAGCTGAACGTTGGTATGTTGTTCCACAGTTCTACCAGAAAAATGGGCGCCTGGACATCCTCTTGTGAAAGTTTAACAGCTGAAAAGTCGGTCATATCGTTGTATCTGTTGCATGTGTAATGGCTGGTTGCTACGTGCGCTCTCACACCGTTTGCCCTACCTTAGCGGCAAGGGGCGTTGCTCATGAGATGGTGACGTCACGTGCACGGTTGCGCCATTTAGATATTAAAATCATACACCAAATAATATTCTAATGACATATTAAAATTATAGCCTAATGATATAAAAAAAGTCGAGTCTTTTTCTCAATTTCCGAATCAGAATGATCTGAATGTAGGAGTCCGAGTCCAAGTTCGAGTCATCAGTGCTCAAGTCCAAGTCAAGTCACGAGTCTCTAAATTTAGCTAATGACTTGGACTCGAGTTCGAGTCTTGGACTCGAGTCCTACAACACTGCTGGCTGGTTACTGAGGTTACTGACACACCTGGATTAATCAGTCTGGTAAAAGCACAAAAATATGCAGCGCCCGCTTTCTCTCCTTCTGTGTATTATATATATATATTTTATTTATTTATTTATTTTACATATACAAAATTAAGCTTGATAATGAAACACAACCAGTACTTCATGGACAAACTTACCACTGATAACTTTCTTTTGTCTGCTGAAGAAAACCAGCAATGACTTTAGCATTGATGGAGCAAAGTTTCAATTCAGTTCAAATTAAAATTTATTCATATAGCACCAATTCAAAACACACGTCATCTCAAGTCTCTTTCCAAAGTCAGGTTCCATCAGATCCTCCAGGTTGGTCAGAAAGTTTCCTCTCTAAGGAAACCCAGCAGGTTGCATCAAGTCTCTCCAAGCAGCATTCACTCCTCCTGAAAGAGCGTAGAGCCACAGTGGACAGTCGTCTGCATTGTTGATGGCTGCAGAGAGACTATAGTATATAATGTCCTGTCACTTTTTAATCCGATTTTGATGGATTAAAAGTGGGCGGGGCGATTAAAAAGGGGCGGGGCTTATTTTTTAATTGACCTTTAGGTGACCCCACTCACATGATCGTCACGTGGCCCTGCTCGTGACCCTCATGTGACACCCCCCCCCCCCCACGTGACCCGCACTTTAATCATTATTATATTAATTAATTATTCTTTTTTTAATTGTATTATTTTTATTTTTAATTAATAATTTTTTCTCATTAATAATATTATTACTACTATCATTGATATTATTGTAATTATTTAATTCTGTTATGCATACCCAACCCTTTTTAGTAGTATTATTGTAATCATTTAAAGTTATTTATAATTATTTAACTCCGGTATACATACCCAATCTTTTTATTAGTATTATTATGATTATTTAAAGTTATTTTGAATGATTTAATTCCGTTAGGCACATCCAATCTTTAAGGTGGGGGGAAATCAGTCTTTGTTTCAGCCGTAAAAGCAGTCAGACTCTGAATACTTAAAGTTTCAAAATAAAGATTAAAAATAAAACTATATAAATCGTTTAGACGCATAAGCTTCCCCATCCGGAATCTGTCAATAAAAAGCTCAGGGTTCTCGTTCAGCCAGAATCCTGCGATGCAACCCCTCAGCTCTCCCTATAAACAGTGAGCGTTTAACCTCAGTTACTGACCGCTTACCAGTTGCAGCTTAGAACATAATAAGTCCATACACTCTACAGGTCACTGACAGTTTGAGGGTCATAAGTTCACTCGTTCAGTAAGCAGTTAAAATAATACTCAACCTGTTCGAAGCGCCGCGCGGGAGGAGACACAAGGGGGGAGATCTCGCTTTCTCTCAATCATCTGACCCCTCAACACAAAAACTGTGTCTTTCTCTACAACCCTCGCGCTGTCATGCTTAGTATTTATAAATAGCGGAAACAGTAAACCAGTCTCTCTTCTTGAACATTTTAATCAGACAAACATTAGGAAAATTAGGAGAAACTGTCAACAATGGCTGAAGGAGGTCTGTAACAAGCAACAACAGCTAAAAGCTATCCGCCACACAAGTCAATCTTCAAAGCTGAAAGTTCAAACTGCTTAGGAAGAGATTTAGAAACGAGAATCTAGACTGTAAGGCAGGATCTAACAAATAAAGCTACACCACCTCCTTTTCTTGGGTGGTCTGAAGAATAAGTTATGTTTGCTTCAATGCCATTATTTCCTTTACTGAACACCTGCATGACCATCTGGATATAAACATTTTAATGTTTTATATACAGTCTACTAGTACCTCCAATTATCCTGTGGGGCAGAGCAGAGGAGGCAGCTTCGCCTTCTTCGCCTTCTGATTTCCTCACCCACTAATAATTTCTCTTTCAATAAACTATCAAAAAAAAGTTCACCCAAAGATAAATTTATAACAGAAACAAGTTTGGTTTTAGTACGGTGAAAATATTTTAATTAAATGTTGTCAATGCCTAACGGATAAAATAACGAGCAAGGTGGGACAGAGAAGGTGAAAAAATATCCCTGCCATTTTTAACACCAGAAGTAATCATATATCAGTTATCCGTGTTTGTTTTTTGAAAGCTGAACTCCGTCGCTTTAACAAAAGCATTTCTAAGCTTTACCACAGCATAATTTGCTGTTTTAATCTTACTGCTGGCGGGATTTTTCCGTTTTATGCAGTGTAACTACAAATACGCACAGTTTGCTAGGTTAACGAATGACTGCTAAAACACAATGTTGTTTTTTTACCTGGGCACAGCCACCTATGGAGCTGGTCTGCCACTAGCCTCTCTGGCACAGAACGTTCAGTTTGTCTGCGTTCTTTTTGTGTCTCTGCTCTGTCTTCTTTAACCCCCCCCTTTCCTCTCCACTTCTGCTACATGCTGCAGTCAATGACACAATGCAAGCGATTGTCCACTGTAGCAAAGTCTTAAATCCCTTTGAGATGCTATTGCATCACATTAAATAGAACATTCATGCTTGAAAACCTGCCAATGTGGCTGAATTAAACAATTCTGCCGAGAAAAGTTGGTCATAGTTATTCCAAAATGATGTAAAAGACTCATTGCCCGTTATCACAAACGCTTAATGGCAGGCAACGGAGGAACAACCCTTTGTTAGGTTCAGAAGGCAATTTCTTTTTCACATAGGCTCAAGCTGGTATGTATAGCTTTTTTTTAAAATAAGTGAAATCATCATCTCAAGAAGGCAGACTGTCACACATTTGAGTTTTTCCTACGTTAACTAAGACCAACAAGCACATCACAAAGGTTTAAAGTTAAATAAAAGAAACTTGACAGTTATGAGCAGCAGTCTATGCTGTATCTTTATATATCCCTCAATACATGAAATCATCATTTGAAAACAGCATTTTGTATTTACTCTGGTTATCATTGTCTAATATTCAACTTTGTTTAACGACAGACAGTTAAGTGTGGAAAAAAAGAAAAGAAAGGGGGGTTATCGAGGCAAATATTTTTCACAGGACTGACTTTAAAAGTCCGTTAGAATATAAAAAGTGCGACAGCCAACTCCGGTATACTTCAACCAACAATATCTGAAGAAGTTTCTACTGTTTAGGCTGCTAAGAATGTAATTCTGGTAACTCTCAACCCTGAGACTTCACAGAGTACAACAATGTATGTACCAGCGTTTATAGGGTAAAATTTAATTAAGATTAGATAACAGCATCAGATGCTTCTTTAACCCCAACTGAACTAGAATAATTTAGTTACTTGGAAAAACCAAGAACACTAAACATGCTTCACACTTTCAAAAGTAGACAAGGTTGTGATAGTATAGCCTGGAGCATGAATACTTTTACTGAATAAATGAACAGACGGACTGGGACTGCACTATTCACACATCTTGTTAGTTTCTGAAAGAAAAAAAACTACCAAAGAATTTATCGTCATTATGCATCATTATGCGATTTGAAACTTTAAAGACAATTTTGTATCAGTTCAGTTTTTGTTGATTTTTCTTACCAGGAAAAACTTATGAATGTAAAAGTATAACATTTTTGAGACTCAGTAGAATTAGACTTTCTCCTGAAGCTCCCTTTTTCATTTAGACAAAAAAAAAATATGAAAACAATGGTGAGGGCCATTCAAAGATGGCACCTAGAATATAGATGGACGCAGAAATGGTTTTAAATTCTTTCTGGAGACTATTGTCTTGTTGCGGCTAAAAGTTTACAACACTGCTGTCTCAACATGGTGAGGGTCTCTATAACATTTAGAGTCTGCTTATGTGAATTAATTACAATGGACTAAAAGATCATGTATGAGGTCTGACACTAGTGAGAAGTCCTGGCTCACATTCTCTGCTCCATTTAATCTGTGCCCTCCAGAGGTCAGAACCGACCATGTAGGCCGGTACAATTCGTCCCACCAAAACCTGCTCTGGCTTTACTTTGTGCACTGATGTGCCGTCCTTTTGAAACAGGAAGGTGTCATCCCTAAATTGGTCCCAAAAAGTTTGGAGCATGAAATTATCCAAAGATTTCTTGGTTTGCTGCAGCATTATGAGTTCCTTAAAGGAGCAATTAGAGATTTCTCACCAGAAGGCGAAGCTGCCTCCTCTGCTCTGCCCCACAGGATAATTGGAGGTACTAGTAGACTGTATATAAAACATTAAAATGTTTATATCCAGATGGTCATGCAGGTGTTCAGTAAAGGAAATAATGGCATTGAAGCAAACATAACTTATTCTTCAGACCACCCAAGAAAAGGAGGTGGTGTAGCTTTATTTGTTAGATCCTGCCTTACAGTCTAGATTCTCGTTTCTAAATCTCTTCCTAAGCAGTTTGAACTTTCAGCTTTGAAGATTGACTTGTGTGGCGGATAGCTTTTAGCTGTTGTTGCTTGTTACAGACCTCCTTCAGCCATTGTTGACAGTTTCTCCTAATTTTCCTAATGTTTGTCTGATTAAAATGTTCAAGAAGAGAGACTGGTTTACTGTTTCCCTGTTAGAGGGTTTTAAGACACACCATCTTGCTTTTATTGTTTCTCAAATTATTGACGGTGCTACTAAACCTAAATCCCTGACAAATAATTTCCATCTTTTCATCTTCAATGCAATTTTTGTAAATGATCCAAGTGATCATTGTCCAGTTGGTGCAGTTTGAAACACTAAAATCCTCCATTTTGAGCCTGTTCTTGTCTAAAAAAGAACTATGAAGCATTTTAGAGAACAGGCTTTTCTTCATGGTATATTTCATTACAATTGGAAGTGCATTTATCTGTTTGATGACATACATTTTTCCTGGGACTATTTGTTTGATATTTCTATTGACAAATGTGCTCTGTTTCATCAGCTGAGAGTTAAGGGTTGAGTCATTTCCTGGTTCAACACTGAGTTAGCAGGTCTCCTGCACAGGAGAAATCAGCTCTGGGAAGTCACAAAGGAAAATGATTCTGAAGTTGATGGGTTACATTTCCATCAATTAAAAAATCTGCTGGCTGCTACCTTAACAAAAGTAAAACAAGATTATTGTGAAATGCGTAAATACCCTAAAGAAATTATACCAAGCTGTTAAGACGCTCATTGCTCAGGGTTTCCCCTGTCATTAACTATATAATATAATTTACTTCAGTGCAAGGTAGCATCCTGTCTCAGTGACCTAGATTACTGTCATGTTTCTTATAATGCATCTGCCACCTCTCTGCATTAGATGTTGTCTATCATGGAGAATTACGGTTCATACCAGCGTCTCTCACACCTCACTGTACTTTATATTCCTTTAAATTTTAACCGGCCATCGTCATCAGTTCATAAACTCATGCATTGGTACATTTTCATCTTTAAAGCTGTCTGTTTCTGTGTTATTTATCCCGTTATATGTCATTTAGTCCAGCAAAAGACTTAGTTCCCAGGACTTTATCACTTTCAGTGCTCCCATAGTACAAACAGGACTTGGAAAAGAGGCATTTTCTCACACTGTCCTATCAACTTGGAGCACTCTACAACAGGATATGAAAATATCAATGTTGATTCCTCTGGGAGAATTTAAGCTTATATTCAGAAATAAAAAATAAATCTTGCCATGAAACTTGTTCTTGTTTTTAGGTTATATTTTGTCTTATTTAATATGATTTAAATCATTTAAGTGTTTGTTTTGTTATTGTGTTTGTAAATATGTTTTTGTTTTGTTTTACCAAAACCGGTCTCCTGTAAATTATATCTTCCCAGATAGCAAAAGATGTTAATTCAATGTGGAATTAGGGTCAAAAAGATTAGCTTTTGGTTAAGGTCGACGATTGATGGTAGATCAACCAATCATCCAGTTCTAGCCAATGTTGAAAAGATGTAATTGAATGTTGTTTTGAAGACAAATTTTAATGATCGAAAAGCCAACGTCGCTGTGTGTATGCTGTGTGTTGCACCCCTTCCTCCTCCTGAGAGCATTTTGTCATTGAGCCAGGTTTGTCACATTTTAAATTAAATAACATATGTCGAGGACAGTGAGTTGTATTTTTTTTCTGTACATTTTACTTGTCTGGAAATATTTGTGCATAATGTGCAATCATGTCAAAGAGCAAACAAAACATTTACAAACTAAAAATACCTTAAACACGTTCCAATTATTTGAAGATTTGCGTTACCAGAATGAACGGCGAGTTGATCCAAGCCCACACCACAATGTGGAAAATGTCTATGAGTCGCAGAATTAGACGTGTAAAATGGAATATGGTAAAACTTTTTAGATTTTGCCTGTGAAACGCAAAAACATTCACGGAGGAAGGGCAGAAAGCTTGTCTGAGCTTACTCAAAGCTGCATGCTGCTGCATGCTGCTGTATGCTTCAGTAACACTAATATCCATGACGTCCAAAGCAAAACGTTTTATTTATAAAGAGGACAATAATTCTTTCTGCACGTTATGCACACATATAACATATAGGAACAGCAAAGACTACGCTATAGAATTAAGAAATGGGGCATTTTAGTAATTTGTGCCTTTTAGTTTAACAGAGCACTAAAACTTTAGGTTTGAAAAACAAGGTGTACTAAACTTTACAAACTGGGTTTCAAAGACTAGACAAATCCAACTGTAAAAGCTTTTGAAACTGCACCAGTTTTATCATCGTCTTGTTTTAGAATTTATGGACATATCGATAATAAGACCCAACTTGTGTTCAGCCAGGGTTAAACTTTTTACTCAAAAAATGTTGTAAAAATTCAGAAAGAAAGAATTCTGTTAAAAAGAAAACTGTGTTTTAGTATGTGAAGTGCTATATTAATCAACAGTGAGGTAAAATGAGAAGCCCCTGATATCTTACCTGCAGCAGATAAGTTCAACTTCATGGAAAGTTGACATAATCAACTAACACATCATTAGACATCATTTTTTTATTAGCATCTTGTATTATGTCTTTTCAATTGTGGCATTTACAGCAGACCCTGTTAAAACATTTAACTTTTCCATGATGATAGCTCGTGTTAAGTTTTCATATTTAATGCAGTTTCTTCATTAAACTCCACAACCGTTTTTCAGCAATTCCTCATAAATTACTTTCATCCATATAACCTTTTTCTCTCAGTTTAGTTATTTTTAACCTATGTGAGGCAGAACTGAAAAGGGCTTTACAAATACAGTTTATTTGGTTGATACTGCAGGCCAGAGATTAACTTTTAATAACAGAAATCCACTTCAAAAAGAGCCACCCTTTTAATGTATAGTTTATTGAGAAATAGGATATTTGTGCAAAATTGAATAAAGAACAAGAAACAGCAGTAAGCACCATAAAGTTCAATCATTTTTCATTTTTACAATGCTTAATTTTATACTGAGCCTTGATGGTAACGATGCAAGAAAAAGTTATAATAAAGGGGAGACAAACATTTCACACATAAATGTCTTTTGACATTTTTCGGAGGAGTCACCGTGCATGCATTCAGTTAGGTGGGAGGGGAAGAGGGCCTTATATATACATTATTGATAATACAGGCATTGTGTTTGTCCGCGTGATGGGGATTTTTAGGATACGTAAAGGCGTGAAATACAACGTCCTGTCGATTTTTTTGTGACAGGGTGTCCGCTATTTATAAATACTAAGCATGACAGCGCGAGGGTTGTAGAGAAAGACAGTTTTTGTGTTGAGGGGTCAGATGATTGAGAGAAAGCGAGATCTCCCCCCTTGTGCCTCCTCCCGCGCGGCGCTTCGAACAGGTTGAGTATTATTTTAACTGCTTACTGACCGAGTGAACTTATGACCCTCAAACTGTCAGTGACCTGTAGAGTGTATGGACTTATTATGTTCTAAGCTGCAACTGGTAAGCGGTCAGTAACTGAGGTTAAACGCTCACTGTTTATAGGGAGAGCTGAGGGGTTGCATCGCAGGATTCTGGCTGAACGAGAACCCTGAGCTTTTTATTGACAGATTCCGGATGGGGAAGCTTATGCGTCTAAACGATTTATATAGTTTTATTTTTAATCTTTATTTTGAAACTTTAAGTATTCAGAGTCTGACTGCTTTTACGGCTGAAACAAAGACTGATTTCCCCCCACCTTAAAGATTGGATGTGCCTAACGGAATTAAATCATTCAAAATAACTTTAAATAATCATAATAATACTAATAAAAAGATTGGGTATGTATACCGGAGTTAAATAATTATAAATAACTTTAAATGATTACAATAATACTACTAAAAAGGGTTGGGTATGCATAACAGAATTAAATAATTACAATAATATCAATGATAGTAGTAATAATATTATTAATGAGAAAAATTATTAATTAAAAATAAAAATAATACAATTAAAAAAAGAATAATTAATTAATATAATAATGATTAAAGTGCGGGTCACGTGGGGGGGGGGGGGTGTCACATGAGGGTCACGAGCAGGGCCACGTGACGATCATGTGAGTGGGGTCACCTAAAGGTCAATTAAAAAATAAGCCCCGCCCCTTTTTAATCGCCCCGCCCACTTTTAATCCATCAAAATCGGATTAAAAAGTGACAGGACATTATATACTATAGTCTCTCTCTGCAGAGATTTTAACGTGCAGCATCTGATCTGGGATCATTATTACAAGTGTATTTATTAGGATGAACACAAATGCTGGTTTGTGATTGTTCACTACATAATGCACCACATTATTACATTATCATTTCTATAAAAAGAAAGCTACATCCACATTTTGCAATAATCTGCGCTAAATGTTATTACATGATTGGCAGAACGTTATACAAAATGCGTTCAAGGATTTTCTTACATTTTGTGTTGGTTGTTACATAATGCAGTTTTGGGTAATATTTTATTACATTCTGAAGCTCAATTTTCTTACATGATTACATACTGCGGCGTTATTACATAAGGAGGTGTTACAGACCCTCCTTTTCCACAGGATCAACTTCGACAGATTATTCAGCTAAAACTGACTTTATGACCAAGTCTGTTTCCAAAACAGCTTTAATTTCAGCTTTACAGCTTCGACCACCAACATCCACTCAGCTATTTTCAACAGCTGATCCTTAGTACCTTTACCCTAAAGACTGTACGATGGAGACTCAGCAGTTGAAGCCATAAGCCCCGTTTACACTACACCTAAAAACCGAGCCATGCCGAGACCAGTCCGAGCTTGGATCAGTTATCCAAGACAAGCCGACCCGTTTACTACCCGTTTGCGGTAGTACCGCAGATCGCCCCCTAGTGGCGATCTGCGGTACTACCGCTCTCTGGGATTGAAGGCGGAAGCAGCAAATCAAAACGGCGGCGCCCATAACATTCAGAAAACCGGGCCAAAAAATAAAACCAGGCCGAGACCTACTCAGGAACTGGTCTGCAGTTAGCGCGGTCCGGTTCAGTCTGCTGACCGTTTACACACAAGAGTTATCTCGGTTACCGAGCTCGGACTGGTCTCGGCTCTGTTAAAAAAGTGTAGTGTAAACACAGTGGCGCCTCCAAAAATATTTCGTAGGGATGGCCACCTGGAGCCACTTAAACTCTTGGGGTGGCACTTAAACTAAAAGCCATAATTTCAGGATTTTATTCTACTGTTAAAGCTTCCTGTAGAAAACTATCAGAAAGACTGAAGTAAATGCCTACTAATATATTTTGGTTTTTAATGTTTTTTTGGGGGATTTTTAATGTTCCTAATGATCTAATGTGCATAGACCAATAACAGTACAGTTAACATTTTGAGTTGAACAACAATTCCTTTTTATTGTGTAATTATATTTAGAATAAGGCGTACATTTATTCATATATTGGAAAACAAAACAGTTACTAGGGGAAAGTAAATACTGGCAGATACAAATAAAAGTGTGATTGAAGCTCAGGAAGAGCAGCTGCCTACAATTTACACTGGCCAGTGGGGGTGGCCAAGACATTGCACGGGGGGGGGGTCATGGCCACCCCTGGCCACCCTCTGGTGGCGCCACTGTGTAAACGGGCCTCCTATCTGAGAAAAGGGAATTTTCTCACTAATTGCTAAACTCTACTCTTCATGTGGTTTATTGTTGTTGTTCAACTTAAGATCCTAATTTTAGATTTTGGAAATCAATAGTTTAAAGTGGTTTAATTCCTTCAAAATGAGGCAAGGAATGCCTGCTTTCTGAAGATGAAGTGTACACTGGGTGAATAAGTGACATACGACCTGTGGAAATCTGCACCCGCAGCACTCTTGATAATATTGTGTAAGAATTAGAATGCGCTTCTGAAACAAGGCTGCAGCTTTTTTTCCTTGTCAGTGTATTTTGCAGCTTCACGGAGTCTGTTAAAAATCTAAGCTGGACAAAAAACGTGATGTTTCCAAAAGTTGAGAATTGTCACGGAATTAGACGTGTAAATGTTCTGCATGTGTAACTTTGACAAAATGTCTTTCATCCTTCAAAATGAAACAGAATTTTATTTTTCCTTTTCTTGTTCCAGATTAAAGTACGCTCAGCCAAGCACGCAGACTGGGTAAGCTGTCACAGCACATGATTCTACTGTGCAATGTTTTTCGTTTTCATTTATAGTTTTAACTTTTTGTTTTCTAGGAATTAAAATGATGAAAATGTTTTCCAGGTTCTTGATAGTATCCTTATAAGGAATATATATTTTTTAGAAAAGTTTCTTACAGAGGAACTGAGCGAAAGATTTAAATAAAAGAAAAATAATCCTTTCCCATTCCTGGTCTTCTTCAGGTTCCTAAATGATTTATATCTAACCCTGTGATTACCAAATGACCCCATCACACTGCACTATGACCATCATAATTTTATTCTTACTGTAGTGTTGGGCCAAACTTTGGAATTTTACGACTTACGCCATAAACACGGCATATCAGTCTGTAAAGCAGCCAGTAGAGCTCAATTCAAAGGTGGGACGAACAGGGTCAGTGGAAACAGGGTGTAACCAATCAGAGAACTACAGATGTGACGCAAATTCCAAGCAACACGCTCTGTTTTAGCTCTTAGAGCTGCCAGATGTTGAGGTTTTAAAGATATAGCCAGCCTCATCAGGACATTATAAAAGGCATCATCAAAACATCGGCCCGTTGCGTCCACCATCTTGACTGTTATGGTTAGAAAAAAGTGCTGCTGCATTATGGGTAAAGAGTGACGCATCGTAACCTCCCGCCTCCTACGCTGTGATTAGTCCGGTAAGTTGTAGACCTGACAGTCTGAGCCTGTCCAGACCCACATGCTGTGTGTTGAATACAGGTAGCATAAGTTAGTCTGGCTGGATAGACTAGGGAGCAAGTGCATCAGCAGGATTCACAGGTCCAACTGCTAACAATTTTATATGAAAAAAATAATAAGCTATGTAAGGCCTTCTCAATCTGCAGCAGTCTCTGGTCTTTGCCACGCTGCAAATCAGCTGTGAACCACAGCACGCAACTCTTGGTCTTCTCTGCAGTGGCCTTGCTTGCTTCACTGCCCTGTAGGAAGCAGAAACCAGCCAGAAACGCAGAGGATCACAATGCAACGCTGTCCTAACTGACGGGCAGAAGGTACCCCTCCCCTAATGTTGCCAACTCGTGTAACTTTCCTCTGGTCTGTCTGGGAAAACAAATCCATTTTTATGCTTTTTGGCCTTGCGTCCAGAAGAAAATTCCATTTTAAATGATGAAAAAACATTTTTTTCTGAAAAGTGGAGATTTGAGAAAACAATGTTTGTGTGTGCGTGTGTGCAGATGACAAAGTTAATGTGGCGCTGACCATGGTTATTGACTTGAACCTGCAGTGAAGGAAACATGGATGCGATTAAAGATGTGCTAGTTTTTATGTCTGTTCAGATGCCTTGTCTTTAAAAGCCTAACTGCTCCCATATGTTGAGGTGCGAAGGACAAAGAACCCTTGGAGGTTAGCTATTTTACACCAATTCTCTCTCCCAGTACAGAGAGACCATGTGGTTGTTTTGAAGGATTCTGATTGGCTGACATAGTCTTCAGCTTGGTAGTACACTGCACCCTATGCGTTTGACATGCTTAAAACAAAGCTCAGTGTATTTGTGCAGGTTTGTGTGGATGAAAACTTTTCTTAAAACAATCTAGTGTGTACAATGTTATTTTTAAAATTAACGTGGAGGAGATATTCGTTTTTAATACGCTGCTCCACCTTGTGAGAGTGCATTGATCCTTGCCTTTCGGCCTGGTTTTGGTTCACCCAGCCCCCCCGTCTGTTGGTTTGGCAGCCAACAAGATAGCCTGGGGCACGCTCCACCTTAACAGGTGAGATCATCAACAATTCCAGCAAATTATAAGAGTTTCTGTGCCAGCACTAAAACATGCAATAAAATGAGGAATTTACCTTTAAGGACATTAAGCTCTAAGGACAGGCAAAAAAAATTAAAAATTCAGAACTACACACACACGACAAAAATAAAGATAGTTAAACCTAATACAAATACAACTATTCAGTGTGTGACATATACACAATACTTTTTCTTCTAATGACCCCCGTGGAGTTCAGGCTTAGGTTGAAAAGCAATAATAAAGATCACAACCCACATGTTTCACAAAAATAATGGGTGTTCAGATCAGCAAGCCATAACTCCAATTATGTGTTGGTACTTTATAAAGCTTATAGTCATTAACATTTTTGTCAGTCCATAGAACTTTATGAGAGAAAACCATAAAAAGAGGTCAGGTTTCCTGCTTTTCAAGCATTTTAAATAACCAAAAACTGTTAAATTAAAATTTCCATCCATCCATCCATCCATCCATCCATCCTCTTCCTCTTATCCGGGGTCGGGTCGCGAGGGTAGCAGCTTCAGTAGGGAGGCCCAGACGTCCCTCTCTCCAGCCACTTGGGCCAGCTGCTCTGGGGGAATTCCAAGGCGTTCCCAGCAGAGAGACATAGTCCCTCCAGCGTGTCCTGGGTCTCCCCCTGGGTCTCACCTCTCCAGGGAGGCATCCAGGAGGCATCCTAACCAGATGCCCGAGCCACCTCAACTGGCTCCTCTGGACGTGGAGGAGCAGTGGCTCTACTCTGAGTCCTCCCCGGATGACTGAGCTCCTCACCCTATCTCTAAGGGAGAGCCCAGACACACTACGGAGAAAACTCATTTCGGCCGCTTGTATCCGGGATCTCGTTCTTTCGGTCACGACCCAAAGCTCGTGACCATAGATGAGGGTAGGAACGTAGATCGACCGGTAAATCGAGAGCTTGGCCTCTTGGCTCAGCTCTCTCTTCACCACAACGGATCGGTACAGCGCCCGCTTCACAGCAGACGCCGCACCAATCCGCCTGTCGATCTCCCGCTCCATCTTTCCCTCATTCGTGAACAAGACCCCAAGATAATTAAACTCCTCCACTAGGGGCAGCACATCCTCCCCAACCCAGAGAAGGCACGCTACCCATTTCCGGCTCAAGACCATGGTCTCGGATTTGGAGGCACTGATCCTCATCCCGGCCGCTTCGCACTTTCCATCAACCTGAAAACTGTCTTGTGATAATTTTTCTCTGTGCATTTCCCTTTTTCCCAAGACGAACTGATATAAACGCAGTGACAAACTGGAATGCTCCTCTCGTCTGGGAAGGAACTTTTGATCCTGTGGTTATAGATGCAATCTATAAGAAAATGGACCCAAGAGTAGCTGTCGTGGTTTTTGCTGTTGGCAAGTAAGTAAACAGAAAAATGTTTTAACTTGTCATGAAACACTACTGTCTCACTACTATCACTCCCATTTACTTATTTTTCCTTTCCTGTACTCTTTTGTCGTTTCCTGCTAATAGATAACCTCAGCTGTTTGCTTTCACTAAACAGGTACACTCGTTTTTTGAAGGCCTTCATTGAAACAGGAGAAAAGTTCTTTCTTGTTGGCTTCAATGTCACTTACTACATTCATACAGACCGGGAAAATGAAGTTCCCAAGGTAAGCCTCTATTTAATATTGTTTGCCCCTAGTTTGTTGTTTGCCCTGTTATACTGCTATAACCAGAAAGATTTAAAATACCTTGTCTACTGTAAATACAGATTAGGTACTATTAGGTAAAAATGCTTTTTCACAACACTGTATCCCAAATTCACAACAGCAGTTATATCAAAGTGTTGGGTAAAATAGCTCTTATTGTATCACTGTTTGCAAAAAATTATTCTTCCGGGAAAAAGAGAGGCTATGGGGATGGATAAAGATTTAGATAAAGAAGAGACAGCGGCTGTGAAATAGAAGTGCAGAATACTTACTGTAAATATGGGCTTGTTTTATAAGGAGTGGCAACATGTAGCTGAAACTATGACCTTTACCTTCCACTCTACCACTGTGTGCTACCTTGTGTTGATCAATTTCAATTTATGTGGATAAAATGCATTCAGATAACATTAAAGTTTAGGATTATGATTGAAAATGTTCAAGAGTCATGGATACTTCTGCTATGCAGTTTGCTGATGATAATTGTACATATATTTCTGAACTACCAAGAAGAAAACACAATAATTTCTTACTATCAAATACTTTAGGCAGATTTCCACCAACCATAGCTTTCTAGGCTCATTATTCGCAGTAGAGTGGCGCAGCAGAAGCACGCTGTGCCCATAACCCAGAGGGAAATGAATTGGAACCATCCTCTGCTAGTGTTTTTTTTTTTTTTTTCCAGGGGAGTGGTGGCCTAGTGGTTTGAGCAGCGCACTTGCACTCTGAGAAGGTTGCAAGTGCGACATTCGATTGTGGGTCCCTGAGCAAGACCCTAAGCCCCAGACTGCTCCCCAGGTGCTGTGATAGCTGCCCACTGCTCCATAAAGCCGGGCGTACACAGTACGATATTTTCAATCGTTGTACTCAGATGCAGCTCAAACTGTGCGATGAAACATGCTGGTGAAGATTCTCAGTCATCCAGGTCATGGTCATTCCAAGAAAAAGTAAAAAACAAGGCAACTGGACTTGTTATCCGTAGTAGAAGATGTTTCGCTTCCTCTCCAGGAAGCTTTCTCAATTCAAAAAGTCTGGAGTAATGTGGAGTAACCAGCTTTATACCAATGCCAAACAAAGGCCTTGTAATGGTTACAGAGGAGTGGACCAGTTTCGGTCCAATCTGCTGGCTTAATGGCTTTAACGACCGCCCATTACTAAGGGGTGGAGCTGTTTCAGTTGAATTTGCATGTTATCTAAGCCATTACAAGGCCTTTGTTGGGCAGCCGTATAAAGCTGGTTACTCCACATTACTCCAGACTTTTTGAATTGAGAAAGCTTCCTGGAGAGGAAGCGAAACGTCTTCAACTACGGATAACAAGTCCAGTTGCCTTGTTTTTTAATTTTTTTTGGAATGTACGATGAAACCTCAGGGTTTAAAAGTTCACAGCTCACCATCTCTGTTCTGTACGGCCCGACGCTCTGATGTGATCTGGCTGCTCACGCTGTACGTCTAAAAACTACGTCGGACTCAGCACCGTAGACAGATGGCGTTTGTCGGACTCGTCTATCCGGAAGCAAAATATAAACAGTAGAAGAAGAAAAAGGCGGAAGTGTCAATGCTCACTGGTAAATGTGAGGCTCGCTAGAATGAAACGCGCTGCCTTGGCAATTCTACGAGTTGCTCCTCCGTACCGCCACCATGCTTCTCTACACTCCTGTGTTTTCCTCTGAAAAGAAGAAGAATTCCTTTGTTTGCACGTGTGCAGTGTGCCAGGTTGGGGGAAATCGGCTCGTAGATCCTCATAGCTCTGCTTCAACAGCAGGAGGCGCTCACCATCTCCTCACGAGGGCCGACTGAATTTCAAACATGTTTATTTTCATCTGACCGTGTGATTCCTGATGGAGAGGTGGTCGTGAGAGGCTAATTGCCCCTCGTTACCCTCCTGGATACTACATGACGCTGGACGCAGGATGCAGCTGAAACTCGGCCTGATCCCAAAGTTTTCACACGACTGAAGAATCGGCCAAAAAAGGGCAAAGAATTGTATGGTGTATGCCCAGCTTAAGGGATGGGTGGAATGCAGATGACATATTTCATTGGAATGTACAATTAAATGACAAATAAAGATTTCTTTCTTCATTATTACTCTCAGCAGCTGTGTGTGACTTCTAGTCAATACTGCTGCTGCAGGAGGAGCTACACACTCAAACCCGTGTAAACACTCAAAGCCAGGCAAAGTTCCAGGAAGAGGTGTCAGGTGTCTTACAGTTGAAGTCGGTCCTTTGATAGTTAAACTGTCTCCTGAAAAACAATCGGTTCTTTGTTTCACTGGAAGTCTGAGAAAGGAAATTATTGTTTTGCTTTGTGAAACAAGAAGTGTTGATGCTTTCTTCACTTTTGTTTCTTTAACTTATAAAATACATTAATCTGGCATTTCTACATATTTTTTCATGAGTTATATTGTTCAGACCTCTATTTTCCCTTTTGATAATGATAATGAATCAATTTATACCAAACAGATAGACAGACAATTCCACCAACAAAAATAAAAGTGATCGTAAACAAAAATTGCAAGAAAATCACAATCATCGCATGCATATTCATCGGTATGAGCACGAATGCCACCTTACATATACGTATATGAATTTGAACATAGATAGAAACTATTAATAAAAAACAAAAAAACTATCCTATTGTATAAACCTGCAAGTATAACCTCAGTGCCTGAAAAGGGGTATAAAGAAGTCAAACTTATTTATTCATGCCCCTTTTCCCTCTTATCACCTAAAACCTAATGGTAAGTACATATACATGTATCTACACAGTGTACCTATGTAGATACATGTACATATACATAGACACACATACCTACATATATACAGTGGGGGAAATAAGTAGTTGACCCCTTGCTGATTTTGCAGGTTTGCCCACTTACAAAGAATGCAACAATCTATAATTTTAATCATATGTACATTCTAACAGTGAAAGACAGAATCCCAAAGAAAATTCCAGAAATTCACATATGCCCATACATGCATGATAACTAAATTTTTTGCAACAATTTCTGTTAAAAAAACAACAATGTTGTCTCTGTCTTAAGAATTTGAGGACTTATATTATCATTCTAAGAGAGGAAAAGGACGTGGTGCTAGTCATGTTGTTGTGCTTCTCCTAATAGTTACGTGTGAATGGAACAAGACCCTATTCAACCCGACCATACTGATGATTAACTGCATCAAGTTGCTACACGCTTGAACAAAGTGGTACAAGGAAATTTCTCCAGTTACACATATTGCTTAACCTGTAAGCTGCTCAGTCGTTTACAGCTGTTTCGTGGTCAATACTGAAAAGGGGCAAAAAAAAACAAACAATGTGAAGAAATTCTCCTCAGCCATGAGGAACTTCTGGCTGAGGAGGAACACAAACTGTATGTTGAGACATTGAGCGATAATAGAGTGATGAGTTCTCAGCTGTATCATAACATTCTTGGGCAACGGACAGTTTCAAAGGAATACAGCTCTGCTGTCAAACATGTTTTCTTTTAGTTTTTAAGGTAATTTACAGTACTAGATACTTTCCCAAGATGTGCTTTGTTAGTTTTAAAATGTATTTGTACTGTAAGTTACAAATGTATAATTCAGTACAAACTATTTAAGTTTGGTACCCATACAGACATGTAATGTATTTTTCAGTAAGATAAACTGGTACAGTTAGAAAAAGTTTGTTTTTTTTCATTGGACCATAAAAACAGAAGCAGGGAACAATGAGCAAACTGACGTTTCTTTACAAAGAATTTAAAAAAAAATGTTCATTACAAAAGGTCATGCGAGGAGCATGTAAACACAGACCACAAATATTTAAAGAAGTGATCAGATTACCCATTGCAGCTGTACCAGGAAACACTGCCAGAAACTGATATGTAACACAAAAAGAAAAAAGAGGCCGTGTGTGAGAAAAAAAAACGTTGGGAAATTAAAGTACACCTATGCTATGAGAAATTTCCATTTAGAAGCAGGAAGTTGTTGTCATGAAGGGAATATGGAGAGCAGATTTCTCAGTAAAAAAAAAACTACATGTATAAACATGATAATTATCTTGTAAAAACATGATAATTATCTTGTAAAAACGTGATAATCATCTTGTAAAAACGTGATAATTATCTTGTAAAAACGTGATAATTATCTTGTATAAACATGATAATTATCTTGTAAAAACATGATAATTATCTTGTAAAAACGTGATATCATCTTGTAAAAACGTGATAATTATCTTGTAAAAACATGATAATTATCTTGTAAAAACGTGATATCATCTTGTAAAAACGTGATAATTATCTTGTAAAAACGTGATAATTATCTTGTAAAAACGTGATAATTATCTTGTATAAACATGATAATTATCTTAACGTGATAACTTTTGCAGATGGTGGCGCTAGTATGCTTTTAGTCTGACTCATTTAAGACGAAGAAGAAGCATGTGCGTCATCTACTCGGGAACTAAAATGGCAAATTTACGGGAATGGATCAAGTTTTACTTTATGGGAATGCCGGCAAGATGGCGATGTGGGCACACGTATTATTCTGAGCTCCATCTGCGCATTCCTCAACCAGCTACTTAAACTGGCCCTTTACTCATCATTTCATCCACAAGGTGAACCTGAACATCCACGCTCTAAAGTAAGAGGGAAAAATAAGAGTCTTATAAAAGATGTCGGCTGTTAATGATGCTAAGCTAAACATGCATAACTATGCTGCTGCTGCTGCTAGCGTTGAAACACCGATGGAGTTGTCAAGAAATGCCTCCGGTACAAGACGGCAACTGAATGCAGCTCCAATCAAACTCCCACCTGCTAAAAAACAAGCCACTGAGACTGAGGTCTCCTTAGCTGCCGTCTTAGAAGCTATTAAAAGACTGGATAGCAAAGTTGATGACTTTGGAAAACAGCTAAAGGAAAATGCTGACATGTTTGGCCGCATTACCCTCCAAGTGGAGTAGAACACACTTTACGTTGCTGAATGTAAATCTACAATAGAAAACCTTCAACAGAAGTTTGATGCAATGAATAAAGAAAACGCAACTCTGAAAGAAAAACTCCTGGAGGCTGAAAGAAACAAGCGTCAATGGAACCTGAGATTGTCGGGGCTCAAAGAGCAAGAATGAGAAAACCTCTGAGAAAAGGCTGAACAACTTCTCTCAAAAATCTTACCTCAATGGGCAGATCAGGCAGGAGATATGATTGATACAATCCACCGGTTGGGAAGAAAAGAAGAGGGACGGAGCCGTCAGGTCATCCTGCAGTTCACTAGGAGGCGCCATCGAGACGCAGTCTGGAAAGTGACGAAGGATTCAGCGGTATGCAAAGAACAAGGTCTGCGTTTTGCTCAGGACTTTATTAAAGAAGACCGGCTGGCAAGAGAAGAACTTTGGCCTAAGGTTAAAAAAGCCAGATCCCAGGGTAAGGTGGCTTTTTACAGAGGTCATCTCGCAGTCATTGACGGCAAAGTGTTCAAAGCTTCATCTCCCTTCTGAGACCACAGATGTTTCTCTGTTTATAACATCCCCTTATTATAGGGTTAAAAAAATCAACACTGTTTTTCCTATTAATATTGAGTTATATCTCTAAGCTGCTTGCTACAGTTCTCTTATATGCGCTCCAGAGGTTATTCCTCTTGTTTAAATGAAAAGGGAGTAGTTTTAAGTTTAGTGAAAGTTGTGGATGTAAAGTAGATTTTATTTTTTTTCCATATTATATTGTAAAGGGCACTCTTATATTTTCCAGGGGCTTGCCTTTAGTTCATTCTAACTTAACAAAAGATCTTTATTAAGGTTTGTGTCTTTAAAACTTTTCTTTTCCTTTGTCTTTTTTATGTCTTTAAAATCTAATCTTAGGTTTTTGTCATTAAATGTAAGGGGCTTGAGAGAAAATGTCAAAAGGAAGGCAATGTTTATGTATTGTAGAAACAAGAATCCACATTGCATTCTTCTTCAAGAAACCCATTCAACAGTCTCTGATGAAAAATTTTGGTCGAATCAGTGGGGAGACCAGATTTCTTATTCCAATGGTACATCTAAATCAGCAGGTGTGGCTACATTACTGAATAACTTTCCAGGCAAAATAATTCATACAAAACATGATAGTGATGGCCATTGGTCTCTTTCCGTATTACATACTGAAGACACATTAATACTCCTAGGTAATATTTATGGTTACTGTAACATTTCTAAAAATAAAGAGCTTCTTACGATAATTGAAGTAAATATCGAACAACTTAAACAAAGATTTCCTACTAAATATGTTTTATCAGGCGGGGATTGGAACCTGGTAAAGGACGAAAATCTTGATAGATACCCAAACAAATCCTCAAATGTCCATCCAAACCGAATTCTGTCTGATTTCTGTGAGAGATTGGGATTAATTGATTTATGGAGAGATAAACATGTTAACAAAAAACAGTTCTCTTGGTTTAAATCAGATGCTTCAAGCAGATCTAGAATAGATTTTTGGCTAGGAACAGATGATATTCTGAAGCCAACATCAGACTGTAATATGTCTCCAACTCCTCTTACTGATCACTGCAACATCGAATTATTAATTACTCCTCTTCCTGAAAGTCTGAGACACAGAGGGTACTGGAAATTCAATGCAAATCTCTTAAAATATGAGTTGTACTGCAAGGAAATCAAAGAACTAATAAAAAAGATTCTGTTAGACGATTCAATAATAACCTACGCCAAAAAATGGGAATTGTTAAAATATAAAATAAGGGCTCACTCAATCTCTTTTAGCAAAAATCTAAAAAGAAACAATGACATGGAAGAAGTAAGGTTAGAGCAGCTGTGTGTGACTTCTAGTCACACACAGTAGTTAAACCTACTATTTCTTAAACAGACGTTGACTGATGATGATAAAAATAACCTCCTGACCCTACAAGCTAAACTAGACGGCATCTACGAAACAAAGGCCCGAGGAGCTTTTGTCAGATCCAGAGCCAAGTGGATTGAGGAAGGGGAAAAAAACAGTTCATACTTCTGCAGACTGGAAAAGAGAAGACAAGTTAAAAAACACATTCAATCCCTAATTATTAACAACAATGAATATACGGACCAAACTCTTATTGCAAAAGAAATTAGTAACTTTTATCAAAACCTTTACTGCTCTTCTTTTTCACCCCAAGAATGCGACCTTCTGCTAAACCAAGTCAAAGACTTTATCCCTCAAATCACTGAGGATTTTAAGGAAAATTGTGATAAAGATATTAATATCGAGGAACTAGATAACGCCATTTTATGCTTGAAACTTGATAAATCCCCTGGCCCTGATGGCCTTACCGCCAATTTCTATAGACATTTCTGGGATTATCTCAGAGAATTTATATTCCAGGTTTTTAAAGAGATCCTATGTAACAATTCACTTCCACACAGCATGAAGCAGGGGGTTATCACCCTTATCCCCAAACCAGGAAGAGACAACAAGATCCTAGACAACTACCGTCCTATCACCCTTCTAAACTGCGATTATAAACTGTTAACGTATATCTATACAAATAGATTAAAGACTGGGCTTAAGGATGTTATTTCTGAAACACAGACAGGTTTTATGTCCAAAAGATCTATACATGATAACATCAGACTGGTGCAGGATTTACTGAAATATAGTGAACTGATTGAGGATAAAGGATTCATCCTTTTTGTAGACTTTTATAAAGCCTTTGATATGTTGGAGCATCAGTTTCTTTTCAAAGTTCTGCACTTGTTCGCATTCGGGCTAAACTTCTGTAGAATAATAAAAAGCTTTTATAACGGCACCACAAGTTCAGTTGCACTGCCACACGGTACGTCTCCACGTTTCACCATTAATAGGGGAGTAAAACAGGGCTGTAATATTTTCCCCTTTCTCTTCATCTTGGCTGTTGAAGTGTTGAGTATTTTCATCAAAAACTCAAATATACCTAAATTGAAAGATTTGATGACCAAATTATAATCAGCCAACTAGCTGACGACACTACACTTTTTTTGAAGAATCTAGACCAAACCCCTAAAGTACTTGAGTTAATTAATACTTTCTCCAAAGCATCTGGATTAACCTTAAACCTGCAGAAGTGTGAACTGATGGCGATTCATGACTCTGATCTGACGGAAGCTTATAATATTCCTATTAAATCCTCAGTTAAATATTTTGGAATTTTAATTACTAAAGATGCTAAACTCAGTGAAACTGTCAACATAGATAATAAAATACAGAATTGCAAATCTCAGTTAAATAGATGGCTCCAAAGAGACCTGACCTTGTTTGGGAGAACCCACCTAACCAAAATGGAGTCCCTTCCCCGGTGCATATACCCAGCTTACTCTATGGCCATTCCTAACAAATACATTAAAGCTATAAATCAGTTGAACTTCAATTTCATCTGGAAAAATCGAATCCACTACTTAAAGAAAGCAAATATGGTTAAAGACTATAATGATGGTGGTTTACAAGCTATTGACTTTGATTGTTTAAATGCAGTATTAAAAGTAAACTGGTTGAAATCCTTTTTAATAAATGTAAATAGTATCTGGTTCTGTCTCACCAAAGGTTTGTTTAAAAAAATTGGAGGCTTAGATTTTGTTCTCAGATGTGACTTTAATGTGCACAGACTTCCTGTTAAGTTATCTGCCTTTCATAAGCAGGTTTTGTTGTGTTGGAAACTTATGTACACACACAACTTTACTCCTCACCAAACGCCCATCTGGAACAACAGATATGTGTTACACAGGAATAAGTCTCTGTATTTGGTTCACTGGATGGAAAAAGGTATTTGGTCCATAAAACATCTTCTTAATGACAATGGAGACTGGCTCCTTATGACGAATTTTGCTTATATAATTTGGATTGCACACGCACTCAGTTTAACACAGTAATGAACTCTATCCCAACTGCAGTCAAAAATCTGGTTCAAAATATAATCACTCAGTGAGCTAACCTTCAGTTACCCACTCTTCAACTGTTTGGAGTTAACCTTTTGGACCAAAGTAACTCTAACAAACGGATGCGTCAACATCTAACTAATTCTATATTTCCTATCAGACCAAATAAAAACTCCAGTTTGAATTTGTTTTCTGATTCAGAGGTTAATAAGTGGAGAACCGCTTACCTTAAATACCCTCTAAGTCCTAAAGCTAAAGAAGTTCATTTCAAAATTCTCAATAACATTTTTCCATCCAGAGAACTATTAAGGCAAAGATTCAACTTTGATACCAACACCTGTACCTTTTGTGACGACATTGAAACAACAGATCATCTCTTCTTCTATTGTGTGCATACTGATACATTTTGGAGAAACTTTCAGGACTGGATCTCAACAAAACTTTCCCTCCATCATCCCTTTAAAAGAGAAGATATAATATTTGGAACCACCCACAGAGACAGAAGAACTGACCTCATTCTTAACAACCTGCTCATTTTAGTGAAATTCTTCATCCATTCCTGTAAATGGGGTAATAGGAAACCTGTGTTTTCAGCCTTTAAAAACCTTCTAATGGACAACCACTTAAGAACCTTAAAGCTGATAAAAAACAAGCATGGAATACAGCTCCTGAATGCCTATATTGATCTAATTTTTTTTGAGAACTAATGCCCCATTGTTGTTGTTGTTTTTTGTCTTTTTTTATTTATTTATTTATTTATTTTTTTGTCTTTTCAGTTTGCTTTTCTCGTTTCTGATTTATTATCTTCTAATTTGTGTGCCTTAACACTGTAAGACCTCATTTCTTTATATTTGTACATGCCACGTTATTTTGTACATTTGTTCAAATCTGTAATAAAAAAAATAAGTTTTACTTTATGCTCGCTAGTATCCACCTTATTTTCAACGGAAATAGGAGACAGTGAGTGACGGTTTTCCGTGCGAGACTTCCAATGCGTCACTTCCTGTCACTGGCGAGTCAGCTGGACAGCGATTCATGCAGCTACTTCGTACCAAATTACTCGTCGTCATGATTTCATGGAAGGCCGGACTAGTTTGTCCGGTTAGACTCTAACCGGACAAACTAGTCCGGTTAGAGTCTAACCGGACTAGTTTGTCCGGTTAGAGGCTGTCATGATAACGGGTGTAAAAGAAAGGTTTATGTGGAGCAGAAATGTTTTAATCATCGACCACTTACAAGAGCTGTGGATACCAGGCGCCCTACTTTCTTCACCCCCAGCCGAAGAATGAGATATCCCTCCGCCTGTGGTTAAAAGTTGTAAATTTGAAGAAACCACCGAAACAATGGTATGTTTGTTCTTTTAATTTCGTGGACAAAAGACCAAACTATTGCTGTTATATCTTGACTGTGTAACCTTAAAAATGGTATCCCAGGTACTAGCACAGGCTGTTTATAAAAACTAGAAGGAATGTGGTGCCTGTAGTATCAGCATCTTTCTGCATAGGTGACTCTGATTATGGAGCGGTCCGGTCAGCCTCTGCATCACAGCGGCGGTCATCTGTCAAACACAAGACCGCACAAGACCACAATCAGTTTAGAAAACAGCATAAAACATATCAAGACTACTTAAAACTACGTTAACACCAAGCTAATAGAGCACCACCTGCATCATTACTCATACTCATTCAAATATTCATATCACACATTTATATAAATGTGTGATATGAATATTCAGAGTCACCTATGCAGAAAGATGCTGATACTACAGGCACCACATTCCTTCTAGTTTTTATAAACAGCCTATGCTAGTACCTGGGATACCATTGGTAAGGTTACACAGTCAAGATATAACAGCAATAGTTTGGGTTCTATAAGAGGAAAAAATGGGTTTTCGTTTTTAAAGTCAGATGTTCACCATGTTATACATTTGTAAATGTCACTGTTCCAAACTAAATATTTAATTACACAGCTAAATGTTTAGATTGTAAACTATAGATTAAGATGCAAACCAAGCATTTCATTTTCAAATTAAATATTGAACTCCAAATTAAATGTTTAGTTTACAAACCAGACGTTTACTTTGGAGCTAAATATTAAGCTTGTTATTTAAATATTAAACTTGGAACTGTGACTTATTTATAGATTTATGAATAACAAAAATATGAATAATGAACCCTGCCTTTTATGTCATATGACAGGCTAAATATTTTGCTGTAAATCTTTCATTGTATAACTTTACAAACGGAACCCCAAAAACCTACCAGCAGGGATGAAAAATATTCAGATAATAATTGACAGACAGAACAAAGCTAAAAGATGGCTGTCTTAATGTGAAAGCATATGTTTTATCAAGAGCGACACAAAGCTAAACACTGTAAACATCTCTTAGCTTGCCTGTATCTGCTGTCCACTTGATGTCTCCACGGAGATTTTAATGGAACTTCGTAGCCCAGCCACTTTTCTGGCATCGTGTGGTCTTCTATCGATCTTTTGTCCACGAAATTAAAAGAACAAACATACCATTGTTTCGGTGGTTTCTTCAAATTTACAACTTTTAATCACAGGCGGAGGGATATCTAATTCTTCGGCTGGGGGTGAAGAAAGTAGGGCGCCTGGTATCCACAGCTCTTGTAAGCGGTCGATGATTAAAACACTTCTGCTCCACATAAACCCTTCTTTTACACCTGTTATCATGACAGCCTCTAACCGGACAAACGATCCCGGCCTTCCATGAAATCATAACGACGAGTAATTTGGTACGAAGTAGCTGCATGAATCGCTGCCCAGCTAACTCGCCAGTGACAGGAAGTGACGCATCGGATGTCTTGTACGGAAAACCGTCACTCACTGTCTCCGTATTTCCGTTGAAAATAAGGTGGATACTCATAGACATATATAAAGAGTAGACCCCGCATCGACCGCTCTCGCCTATAAGCGCTGACGAGATTTAGGGGCGCAATCTTGGGGCGGTTGACAACTCAGCTCAGTGTAATGTGTTAACCAGGTGCAGAATCAATTTTAGTCAACTATACTCGCTGATTATTGAACTAATTACCAATATATATATATATATATATATATATATATGTATGTATATATGCACTCACCGGCCACTTTATTAAGTACACCTGTCCAACTGCTCGTTAACACTTCATTTCTAAGCAGCCAATCACATGGCGGCAACTCAGTGCATTTAGGCATGTAGACATGGTCAAGAGAATCTCCTGCAGTTCAAACCGAGCATCAGTATGGGGAAGAAAGGTGATTTGAGTGACTTTGAACGTGGCATGATTGTTGGTGCCAGAAGGGCTGGTCTGAGTATTTCAGAAACTGCTAATCTACTGGGATTTTCACGCACAACCATCTCTAGGGTTTACAGAGAATGGTCCGAAAAAGAAAAAACATCCAGTGAGCGGCAGTTCTGTGGGCGGAAATGCCTTGTTGATGCCAGAGGTCAGAGGAGAATGGCCAGACTGGTTCGAGCTGATAGAAGGGCAACAGTGACTCAAATAACCACCCGTTACAACCAAAGTGGGCAGAAGAGCATCTCTGAACGCACAGTACGTCGAACTTTGAGGCAGATGTGCTACAGCAGCAGAAGACCACATCGGGTGCCACTCCTTTCAGCTAAGAACAGGAAACTGAGGCTACAATTTGCACAAGCTCATCGAAATTGGACAATAGAAGATTGGAAAAACGTTGCCTGGTCTGATGAGTCTCGATTTCTGCTGCGACAGTCGGATGGTAGGGTCAGAATTTGGAGGTCTACAACATGAAAGCATGGATCCATCCTGCCTTGTATCAACGGTTCAGGCTGGTGGTGGTGGTGTCATGGTGTGGGGAATATTTTCTTGGCACTCTTTGGGCCCCTTGGTACCAATTGAGCATCGTTGCAACGCCACAGCCTACCTGAGTATTGTTGCTGACCATGTCCATCCCTTTATGACCACAATGTACCCAACCCATGATGGCTACTTTCAGCAGGATAATGCGCCATGTCATAAAGCTGGAATCATCTCAGACTGGTTTCTTGAACATGACAATGAGTTCGCTGTACTCAAATGGCCTCCACAGTCACCAGATCTCAATCCAATAGAGCATCTTTGGGATGTGGTGGAACGGGAGATTCGCATCATGGATGTGCAGCCGACAAATCTGCGGCAACTGTGTGATGCCATCATGTCAATATGGACCAAACTCCCTGAGGAATGCTTCCAGCACCTTGTTGAATCTATGCCACGAAGAATTGAGGCAGTTCTGAAGGCAAAAGGGGGTCCAACCCGTTACTAGCATGGGGTACCTAATAAAGTGGCCGGTGCGTGTATATATATATTGTTTCCTCTGAGTCCCTGTGTAGAGCTTCTAATTGGTACTGATTGGAAGTGGAGGCAGCTGGCCAGACTGACGTCAGCGAGCTTCCTCACCTGACAGCGCAAGCCCAAGCTCCGCTCCAGCCGAAGCACCAGATGATCAACCCCATCTGGGAGCAGCTCAGATCAGACCAGCTTGGAGGAGCTCAGCTCATTCTTTCTCTCTCTCTGCCACCTACTTCTCTCTTTCCTCTCCTCTCCAAGCAGTTATGATTTTTGTTAAATAAATTCCATTTTAAGTTATTCTATGCGGGGCTTCCCTTTGATTTGTTATGGTTCAAGAGCCAGACCATAACGAAACAGTAATCTATCTATCTATCTATCTATCTATCTATCTATCTATCTATCTATCTATCTATCTATCTATCTATCTATCTATCTATCTATCTATCTATCTATCTATCTATCTATCTATCTATCTGTATTGCAGCTGCTCTGTGAAGGCATCAGAGCTTTGTTAAACATTAGCAAATTTTATATATATATATATATATATATATATATATATATATTATTCACGAGTGTCTAAAGCTCTGATGCCTTCACGGAGTAGATGCAATTTTGGAGAGACTAAGTCACAAAAACTTGGACGTGTAGACCTGTATCTCTCTATCTAATATAAATAATATCTTTTAATCTTACTTGTGAAAAGTTATCCCTCGAGCCCTGACGTCAATAGTACGTCGATTTAAACAAAAATACGCCGCACAGTGCTGAGGTATCATTAGTGTGTTCAGCTTGAATCAGCAGGTTAGGGTAGCAGGTCGACCGCCCCAAGATGGCGGCCGTAATTCCTGCACCGCGACAGTCAATGCGGTGTCTACTCTTATATTATGTCTATGTGGATACTAGCGAGCATAAAGTAAAACTTGATCCATTCCCGTAAATTTGCCATTTTAGTTCCCGAGTAGATGACGCACATGCTTCTTCTTCGTCTTAAATGAGTCAGACTAAAAGCATACTAGCGCCACCATCTGGAAAAGTTATCACTTTAAGATAATTATCACGTTTTTACAAGATAATTATCATGTTTATACAAGATAATGATCACGTTTTTACAAGATAATTATCACGTTTTTACAAGATAATTATCATGTTTATACAAGATAATTACGTTTTTACAAGATAATTATCATGTTTATACAAGATAATTACGTTTTTACAAGATAATTATCATGTTTATACAAGATAAGTAGCAAAAAAATTATTTTCTCCAGTGGCAGCATTACGCTTCCGTAAGTTCCTACCTAGAAATGCAGAGTTAAAACTGTTGTTTGTTTAAAATATAAGGTTACTTATAAGAAGTAATTTGTCATTAAATCATCCACGATAATGGCCAGTACAGTTGTTTATAAATGTTTACAAAGTTTATAATGTATAAATGTTTATAAAGTTTTTAAGATAATTTACAGTACTAGATACTTTCTCAAGTATTGTGCTAGTTTTAAAGTTTATTTGTAGCATAAGTTACAAATGTATCATCCATCCATCTATCCGTCTATTGTTTATATGCACGCTCACAGGTGTCTATCTTCAACACTCATTGGGCGAAAGGCGGAGTACACCCATGACAGGTTGCCAGTCCACCACAGGTGTATAATTCAGTACAAACTATTTAAGTTTGCTACCCATACTGAGTAAGAGATTTAATGTACTTTTCAGTAAGATAGACCGGTACATTAAAAAAAAGGCTGCATTTCTTCCATGGCTTTTTGTAGAACCATAAAATCATTCTTTATGAAGAATTCAAAGGAAACTGAAAGATGCGAAAGCCCATGTAAGGAGCACAGGTAGATTACCCAGTATTCAAAGTGGTTTTCATTTTACTCTTGGCAGCCCCTTGGTCACCAGCTCCATTTGGCTCTGCTTGGCTTTGCCCGGTTTGCGACTAATTCAAATTGTGGTTTTCAGGGCCGGGCTAGCTTTTTTTGACCAGAAGTAGGGCCAATCAGAGCGGAGTAGGGCTTGGATATGATGTGAACAGACTGCTGTTCACTGATTGGCCAAGGGGCGCAGAGAATCGAGAAGGTTTTCTCCAAGGAAGTCCTTTGGAAAAGTTAAACTGAAGAGCAAGGACATTAATATTAAGGAACGGAGTGGGTCAAACTGAAATATAATGTTAAGACTTACAATAATCATCTTTATTGTCATTGCAACATACATTCCAATGAAATCTGTTCTCTGAATTTAACCCATCCCGTTGAAGAGCAGTGGGCTGTCACTGTGCAGCGCCCAGGGTCTTGCTCAGAGACCCAGAGTGGCAATCTATGGGAGTCGAACCCAGAACCTCTGGGACACAAGCACAATGCTCTAACCACGAAGGCACAGCTCCTCTGTCGTGAATATCCAACCATAAAAAATTGACTCTGTGGCGTTTTTTGCTTTTCTTAGTTGTTTGCAGCCCTCTGAACTACCAGCTTCTTTCACAAAGATCTTTTGGCTTACCCTACTTGAGGTTTTCTGTTGGACATCTGGCAAGTCAGCAGTCTTTGCCATTTCCTACATGCCGGCGTTATGACATAATCACATTTTCTGAGAGTGGAAACTCTTAAAAGGGAAAATCAAACTTCAAAAATGAATATCAAAAGGCCCTGTTCATCTGACTAGTAAAAACCGAGAAGTAGTTTAGTACAAACTAAAAAGTGACGCAAAAAAGACACTAATAAACTACGGCACTTACTAATGCAATATTTCAAATTCAGCATTAACTATGGTGAAATGTCTTATTCGTGAATGTAAATAAACTTGTGTTTGGATCAGGTCCAACATGGAAAGCAGGCCCAGATATTTCCTTGTCAACCTAAGCTGTAGGAACTGAATGTATACATAAAGTGTGTTGAAATTATCTTAAAAAGCTGTTACCAAGTCTAAACAGTCAAAGAGAAGCTGTATTACCGCCAGGTTCTGGTTTACTTATTCGTTTTTCTTATAAACTCCTGCCGCTGTATTGTGGTCATACCATATGGAGAAGCTGGTTTCTTCCAGACCCAAGGCAGCTTTGTGCTGCAAAAAAATGGATATCTGGAGGTGGGATCCTAATCTCTTGATTGACTTTATAAAATCTGGGTTGCATCTGACAACAAATTAAAAAACAATCTTAACCTGTGTTTGCATGACCTTTAATGTAGATTTTTTTGCATGGGTGCATAAGTTCAAACCTGTGCGTGCGTAGAGAAGGCATGTGTGTGTGTATATACACCAGATTCTTGCTTCTGAGGTATCTGTACACTTGCTAACACTTTTAAAATGTATGTTTAGTATCAGATATTTAAGAGCTCTTTATGGTTAATTTGTATTGCTCGGTCGATCCGTCTTTGAATGCTTGGGGATGTTGTTTGTAATTTCTTTGCTTTATTTCGTTGACTTTTCAGGTTGCGTTGGGTAAGGGCAGGAAAATTACAACTGTGCCTGTTCCAAGTGCCAACCGCTGGCAAGATGTTGTGCTTGGAAGGATGAAATGGGCCACCCTCACCATTGAAAAAACGGTAAAAAGTGAAAGACAGAAGATAGTCCGTAAAGGCTAATGATTTTTTTTGTCTCTGTGAAGTCATAGAAGCTTTCAACGCTTTATTCAGGCTTAAATTAACACACCTATTTACAATCTGAGATGGAGGTAACCATAAGGCAAAGGTAGGCAGATACCTGGTGCCTCAAGATCCCAGGGGCCCCATAAATAGCCAGGATCACACATGGACTTTAGTTTTCCATCTGTCATAAAGTACTTGGTAAATATAAATGGAGTCAATATGCCGTCATATTCAAGAATTTAGAATCTGCCTTTCAATAAGGCCCATTTGTCATATTATCACCTTCCTAAAATAGTGGCCTAAGTAATTTTTTGCCTAAAATAACAATTTTCCCCTAAATCAACGTAATAACTTTTTGCCGTATTATTTTGTATTTTCTGAAAAAAAAAAAGACTTGGGCCATTATTTTTAGAAGGTGACGATATTGAAAGTACTATTTATACAACTTTTAACCAGTAAACATATTTTCCATGAAGCCCACATTTCTGTTTTAAATGTTTTTTTACAGGTCTGATGTAATATTCTAATCTTAAATATCATGTTTTCATTGCCTGTAAATGGAAATTCGTCATAGTTATCAGACATAAAGGCTTGATAACATCCATTTGTAGGTAATTGTTTTATATTTCCTAGTAGGAAAACATCCTAGGTTCTGTAGTCACTGAGACCATCAAGTACATAGGCAGGTACTGCAGCACAGGTCTGCTCTATGGACGTAGGGTTTCATCCTCTGGTGCTTCTCACCCCCAGACCTTGACTCCACCTGGGGGGTAATTTGTATTGGACTTCAATTTAACTGGGTCCACATCAAATGGGGTCATGTTTGAACTTTACATCATAGAAACAAATGTCCGAATTACAAAAAAATAAATAAAACAGCCGTTGTAGTGTTTTCTGAAATGATTGGAATTGTAATCTTGAGCTTTTCTTTTTCATTCACTCTTCTAATTCGTCTACTTTAATTTCAGATCCGTAATGAGGCAGATTATCTGTTTATGATGGACATAGACAGTGTTTTCTACAGCCGGGTTGGAGCTGAGTCTCTCAGTCGTCTGTCAGCTGTACTTCACCGTGGCTACTACAAGGTTCACCTTTTTTCTTTTCTTACATTATATTGCCTTTAGGAAAAGTACTTCATCATGAAATACGTGCATTGTCCTTGTCCCATACTCAAAGAAACGTAATTACGTGGTTTGTGTAGAATTTTGTTTTTACCAATTATTTTCAGTTCATTACATATATTAGTGCCTCTCTTCATTTTTATCCAGTTCTTAACCTGCTTTTTCCTCACAGAACACACCCAGGGAAAAGTTTCCTTATGAACGTCGACCAGAGTCCAAAGCGTACATCCCTGCCGAGGAAGGAGACTACTACTACACTGCAGCTGTCTGGGGTGGATACCTGGGGGACATGTACAAGCTTGTCAAGTAATCAAACTATAATTGTATTTATATTTATTTATATTTAATTTTTATTTATGCAAGTGATGACCACTCCAGGTTTTCTTACACACAGTTCTGCTCTCAGAATGTTACACGAGCTATCAACTCCACACAAGATGCTAAAAGCATTCAGTCGTTATTACCTCAGAGGATTAGGATTTTAAAAAGAAAATGTTCATAAACAACTTGTTACGTTTGGATTTATCTGATGTGAGTAGTTTACTCAGTTTCAGCAGAAACCCTGATAATCCACACAGCTTTCTGTACATGACACCCCATGTGTTAAACCTTTGCAGCAGCATTTATATTTAGGTTTTAATCTGCTGTTTTATCAGGTACTGTTTTGAAATGTCGGACGAGGATGCCAAAAACAAGATTGAAGCTGTCTGGCAGGAGGAGAGTCATCTCAACAAGTACAGTATTACACAGCAACATCAAACAAAATAATTTTTAAATTAAAAAATGCATATTGAACTCTAAACATAAAAACCTATACACTGCATATGTGTCCTCCTTCTGTCCAGGTACCTGTTATACAACAAACCAACCAAGGTGCTGTCTCCAGAATATCTGTGGTCTGATTATGACAAAGTGCCGGCTGACATTAAAGTTGTCAGGATCTCCCAGTTAGTTAAGAACTACGCAGAAGTGCGTCCAAACGGTGGAAACTGATGCTGAAACCTTCAGGTGCTGGTCTGTCTGCTCAGGCCCTTTGTAGATTTGGCCCCTTATACCCAACTTTTTACGGACTATACCTGTCTGCGAGGGGATGTTCATTACTGACCCTGTGTCAATCCGTACCCATCAGCTGAATATTTGGCAACAAGCTTTTTTTTTCTAAAAAAAGATTCTAAAATCTGCTCATAGCAGTAATATAGCAGCTATAATACTTTATGAACTATCTCCCAGCAGGAGTTTTCTGGAGGTTATACTGGTTTATTTGGCTTATAGTCGCTTATACTTCATAAAAGTGAATCAATCTATATGGGGATCAGAACCCTACTCAATTAAAAAAAAGTGTAGCACAAAATCTTACAAAAATGATAGTCAACCAAATTCATTAACACGAGAGATTTGAGCAATTTAATAATTTTATGCAAGCCTGAACAAAATCTCAAGGCTGGGGTTGAAGTTACAAGTTTTCATATTCATGTTTTTTGGATCATATCTAGCATAATTGCAATACAAGCTTCAAAATGCAAACAGTAGAAACAGGAGCAAGAGACCAGAAAGTCATAAATGTGACATTCATGTCATTATCTGCCAGGTATTGATCCCCTGATGGCAGGGGCAAGAAGCCTCCAGTTTAGGAATGTCACTTAATAGTTGAGCTGCACAGCTAGGCCTCTCACAAAACCATTGCTGCAAAGGATGGACCCTGCATGATTGTCTTTTAAATATTATTTTATGACCATGACAGGGTTGAAACCAAATAGTTAAGTGTCACACCCTAAAAACATCTACCTGTCATAGGAACCGCTGTGTTTCACGAAGCCCATCTGCCAGAAAGGTTCTTCCATAAAAATAAAGCACCTCTTTTGGACCACCCTGCATGTTTCACTTATCTAAATCCACTGTCTACATTTGGGAATTGATAAAAGGGGATATTAAGTAAAAGTAACATAATTTTTCGACTGTACATGCCCTCTGAAACCATCTCCACTTGGAAATCCTTTAAAACTGCAAGGCATCATGGACTAGTTAAAAGACCTAGAGATTTTTAAATAACGATTTAAAAATTGTATGCATCAACTTTGCAATTGTTAGAGAAGAATTACACTTTAAACTACTTTAAAAAGCAATTACTGTTTCAAAGTTAATTCTTTTGTCTGGAGAAATTTACTTAAATTAACAGGGATATCGTTATTTTAGTCTGTCTTGTAGACTTGTTCACATGACGGCAGCCAGAAAGTGTGGAGAGTGCTCAATGTCACAGTTACATCCGATTAAATTATGCACACTACATGACAGGGCTGAAAGATAACCTCGTTGTTTTCTCACATGTGTGTCTGCAGTGAAATAACTTAACACTGTTAACATCTGTATACATGACGTACTATTTTAATGTCTATTTATTTCTTGCTGTGGTGAAAAGGTTGAAGAAGAGGTTTTCTTTTTGAAAGTTTATTTTTTTACTGTGGTAAAAAAAGCACTGGGGATGGCTGAGTTTTTTTCTGTGGCTGATGTCAGGAATAGTTTTATGAAGCAACCATGGTCAGGTTGGAAATTGCTTAAATACAGGTCTGTGAATTTGAATGTCACAGGAACAAGCTCAGCCTTTTTATAGAAATGCTGTAGTTTAACTTTTACAGTTATAAGCTTTTATATTTTGGTAGAGATGAGTGGTGTGTCAAAGCTAATATGGTGAAGGAGGCACATTGTATTATTTTTAAGATATCCTTTTATTTGTGGCTTTAATTTGAATATGATTTGAGTGATGATTGTTGTTTGTGCTATGTGTGTGTGCAGTATATCTGTTTTTTTTTCTGAAAGCTGTGGTTTTGGAAGGATTGCAAAAGCCTTGACAATCAGGGCCTTTTTTGGTTTTAATAAAAGGGAAATAAAAACAAAGTACTTTATAAAAATGTATGCATCAATGATCTCTTGTGTTTGAAACATGAAGCCTGTAAACAAATGTTTAGGCTAAGTTATTTTTTCAACAGTTCTTGAAATTGTGTCGTAAACTCTAAGTGAATTCTATCTTGTGACACCTGCTAAAATAACTCATAAATTAACAGTTTGTCATTAATTTAAGGCCATACTGTCATTATAAAAAGATCTACAATCTACAGATACATAATTTAAGCTATAGTTGGTTATTCTGTTCAGAAACACTTTTTGTTATACTGGGTGAAATCACCCTTCCATCTTGACAGGAGAAAGTACAGTATATAATCAGAAAATGGAGGTTTAAAAAAAATCTATCTTTGTAGAAGCTGCAGGACTGTAAAAACTTCAAAACCAATCCCTGCTGTTCGGTCCGAAGGGCAGGGATTGGTCAGAGTTTTGGTTCTGCTCTCCTCCCCTCTGTCCCTCACGTTCCTGGGGAATTACCTTATCTACTCATTGTCCCACATGCCGATCATTCTGACGCGCTCACATAACTCCAGTGTTTGTGCTCGTTCCTTGTTAGTTTCTGCGTGCTGGCTGCGCACTTCTAGTGTTTATGTATCAAGTTAGCTTTGGTGTTAGCCGTTATTGTAGCTCCGCTGCTCTCACCGTAGACTTTGAACATGGCTGAGAATCACAAGAAGCGAACCAAATTCAAGTTTATGACAAGAAGAGGAAGGCCTCAGTAGAAAGAAATAAGACCAGAGTTATTTGGGAGATTTTTTTCACGCGAACCCCCTGAAGAAGGGAAGAGCGAAGTAAGACGGTCTTGCGCATGTGCAGTTATTCAAAAAACAAACAGGGCAACTTCCAGAAAAATCACAGAACCTTGCTTTAAGTGTTATTTTTTAACATGGTGGTTCTGTTTCATGTTTTTTGGTGTCGCTCTAGTTACTTACAGTAACAGTGACTCCACCTCCCAGCAAATCAGCGACCCGGTGTCACCTGACGCTGCGTCTTCGGGGCAAATCGCTGTGCTTGGAACCACATGGAAGCAGGTGCTAAAAATAGTAAGGGATATCTGGAACTATTACTAATGGAAAAGCCGAACGAGCGAGTCGACCCGTAGCGAAGCGCTCTGAGTTGGTTATAATGGAAAACAGGCATTAGTTCTGCCTTTGCATCCTACGTCATTGTTGGTTTGTTTAAGCCTTTACAAATAAATTAGGGATAAAAAGTGAATTAGAGCAAAAAAGGCTAACAACTGCATGAAAACTAAAAAAAATTACAGCTATATTAACTCCTATAGGGTAGGGTAGGGTTCAGCTGGGTGATGGTACCAAGGTCCAGAGGGAAACTCAGGGGAATAACCTCACCTCCCACAGACGATCAGTCACTGCCTACTTTTAAAAACTGTCTTAAAACCTATTATCCTTCTTTGGTTTTTAACACCAGTGAGACCTCGTTTTAACTTTGTTTTAATTTGTTTTATCATATTTAATGTTTTATTGTTCCTATGCGAAATTTAAATATTTGTTATTTTAATTTAGGTGAGGAGCGGAAGAACAAGTTAAGACAGTCATGCACAGTTATTCAAAAATGTCATGTTTAGTTATTGAACCCGAACACAACCACAACAGAGTTAAGTTTTAACAGTTTATTGAAATTTGTGGATAGTGGAGGAAGGAACCAAGAGTCTGTACTGAGCTGAAGCAGGAGGATGGTGAAGGCAGGAACTGGCAAGCAGGTTGGAACCAGAGCATGGAGGCAGCAGAACCAGAATCACAGCAGAATGGAGACTTGGAACCAGAACTGCAGCAGGCTGGCAGAGAATGGAGGAACTTCAGACTGGACGAGGTGAGCAGCAGAAACGGAGGTAAGCAGGGAAACAGAACGAACCGACGAGGAATGACAGACTGCAGTGAGCTTAAGTAATGAGGCTGACAGGTGTGCTGCATGCTGGCTGATTAGTAGCTGACAGGTGTGGATGATTACTGAACTGAAGACTGAAGCTGTATGGAAGGTGGCAAGTGTCTTGAGTCTGTGCATGATGCAGCAGACAGGCTGAATCATGACAAAAAAGGGACTTGGGGAAACTTCCGGAAAAATCGGCAACTGTATTTTCAAGTTTTTAAACTACAGCCTCAGATGAACAACCTAATTTTAATATCCTGTCAGTTAAGCCAATCCTATAATCCTTAGTAGAAGTGAAATCATCTTTTATTGATCGTATATGAATCTTAATCCTGAAAATAAACATAAATACTTTGGGTTATTTTGTTTGTAAGAGAGATTGCTGATAGAATTGGTACATAATTCATCTTTCATATATGTAGTTCTTTGATGAAACATGAGACTCATTATTTACATAAATAATTTATATGAATAGTTTAACTCGACATATTTGTGCTGCAGTTTTCAAAACATTGAAGATGACATTTGTCTTCACATCCAAAAAAGATTAAACATATTTCATATCTAGTACTCAAAATGAAGTATGACATTCTTAGACGTAAACCTTCCTGAAATTGTGACTTACTATGAAAAAAACAGATTTTCTTTTATGTGGACTCCACATTTGAGTTTTAGAACTGATCAGTTTTCAGAATATGATCACATAAGCCAAAAGGGCAAAAATTAAAAGTTTGATCCAGACCAGAGGTGTCCAAAGTGCAGCCTGGGAACCAATTGCAGTACCTGAAATTATCCTGTGTGGCCCACGAGCAGAGTTCAAGAATGGTACTAATCTGCCCCTCCAACAAATGGTGCCGATGCAGATGGGCACTTTGAGTAAGTTTTAATAAATTACATTTTCATTAACATATTGTATGAGATGCCCTTATGGTTGGGAATAGACTAATAAAATGTTCTGAACTTTAAAAAGAGAAAAAATCCAACCCAAAAAGTTAGAAAACTGTACGTGTTTTATTAAAGCAAGCCACTTAGGAAATCTTTTTTCAGACATTCAGGACTTTATTATTTTATGCGTTGTTTCAGTAAAACATTATAGGTTTGATGTATTTCAGACCAAGTAAAATAGAAAATTATTCACTTTAACATTTTTTTTTGTACATTGAAATATATATATATATATATATATACCAACTATATATATACCAACCTTGATTGGGTTTGGTGTTAAAGAACAGTCGAGACCACTGATTTTCAACATAGGCCAAAATGACCTATGTTGGATATTTGGTCTGATTACCAAACAATTACAAGAAGTGACAAAGAAACAAACGAGAGCGAGCTGGAAGCAACGCTAGTAACATAATATGATTGCAATTGTATTTCTGTACGTATGTGATGACATCTGACATACACACATGAAAATCAGAGGGCAGCAGATCATGTGAAAATATAATATTTATGTCATTCTCAATACTTTTGGCCATGACTGTACTTGAGCAAAAGCGAAGTGGATTCCTGCAACTGTAATTGCTGTATATGAGACTGGACCAGTCTCATATACAGTACAGACAACTGACAACTGATGGAGTTTGGCGCCGCCATGTGGACCAACTGCTTAAAACACCTTATATAACTCCTTAAACGTCTGTTGAGGACACTGCTGATACATTTCTGCGCATTGTTCCCTGTCCTGACACAGAAAGAGAGACTGAAACACCTGTACCTGAACCCAGTCCACCACAAACAGGGACTGATGTTTCCTAGACGTGAAAGACAACCTCCAATAAGTTTGAATCTATAAACCCAAATAAAAAATAAAAAGGGGTTAATGGGGTTCCTTCCCGTTAATGGGTGGTTTTTCTTTCCGCTGTCGCTTCATGCTTGCTCAGTATGAGGGATTGCTGCAAAGCCATGGACAATGCAGACGCCTCTCCCTGTGGCTCTACGCTTCTCCAGGAGTGAATGCTGCTTGGAGAGACTTTGATGCAATCAACTGGTTCCCTTATATAGGAACATTTTTGACCAATCTGTATAATCTGACCCAATCTGTATAATATGATTGAATTTGACTTTGTAAAGTACCTTGAGATGACATGTTTCATGAATTGGCGCTATATAAATAAAATTGAATTGAATTGAATTAAATGTTAATGAGATTTAAGGTTGAGTGATGTATAATTGAGTTGACATGTTGCTTAAGATGTCATGTGAAAGAACGCTATTATTAATACTGATTATATTCTTTTGAGTTTACATGGACATCTTTTGTAAGGATGGAGAAGATGTGGTGTATTTGGTACTGATTGAGCTACCGTAGTTACGTATGACGTATGTACGTCAGACTGTTATGGAAGAAGTCATGTGGTATTAAGGTGTCGCTGCTGTTTAATTAAAAGTTCATGTTTACCCAAGACTGCCGCATCATTTACTTATCTGAAATAACGGGTGAACATATAACTATTATACAATAAATGCAATCCTCAAGTGATCCGAATCCGACCGCGCACCGGTGCTCTGCCCCGTACGAGGGAAAGGGTCCCTGGCACCCCTTCAACGCTTCTGCATTCAGTGGAACCCCGGGGTGACGCTGTATTTTTTTATGTGTTGAGTGCTGTAAAGAATTAAACGCCAGTTTTTTCATGAATTCTCCATAAGACATTTGCTTTGTGTAGTTTATTGATAACAATACAGTGATGCCAGAATTAAGCTTTAATGTTTTTTACTTATTTCATAGATAATGGTTGCACACACAAAATCAAATGACTAAAAGCTGCTACAGACTTGCATGTTCTCTAACCCTCGGGTTCCACTGAATACGGAAGCGTAGCCATTGCAGTGCGTCCCTCCTTCGCAGCTGGTTGCTGCAACTCTAGTCAGTCAGATCAATTCCAACCAGGACAGCGCGTTTCTGAAGCGTTTCTGAAGCGTCCCAGAAGTGCCAGTGCTCGCCGCTTCTCTAAAGGTTGTTTTCTGCTTGACGCATGTAGGTTCTGCACAAAAATGAGGCATGCGGACACAACGTCTGCAGTATTTATGCTCAGTGCGGCCTTCCTCTGAAGTAGTACTGGTCTCCTAGACTCTAGAAGGCAGCAATGTGCTCCTACGCCAGGTGTACCACACCCCACTACACAAGTAGAAAGCACAGTTGTTTCCAGTATTTAAGCCGCTTATGTTCTTCCAAAAGTGATGGCGATTTCTGTCCAGGACTTATTAACTTGTTGAACAAGTGATCTTTATGGGCCGAATCATAAAAATGCCTATATTTACGAACCTCCGCAAGAAGGAAGTCTTGCTCGTCCGCTATGTTTTCCAAGCTGGGCTGTCTGCGTAGTTAGAAATTTTCCCAGGTGTGCGGAGGGGAAACTTTCAGCCGTAAAGAGCTGCATGGAAGCCGAAATGACCTATTACGGCTGCACGGACATGGCGGATGCGTCAAGCACTGTGAGGCCTCTGCATTTGGGGCCAGTGGGCCCCACATGATGTCACTGTGGAGCTCCATGTTCATAATAATCAGTGGGACAGGATTTTATAGGGTCCTTTATAGGGTAATATTGTAAAAAAGACATATTCCCTTACCAATAAAATTCTGTTATAAACATTTGTGTCTATATATCTAAGTCTTCCAGAAAACTGACAAGCTCAGTAACTAAATCCTCTTGAGGCGCCTTGATATTGGGGCCGGCCCACCAACGTTTGTTTAAATGATGAACATCTGAAATCGCAGTGCTATGCCCAGTACGCTCTCAGTAGACAGCTGTGGGGCACAAATCCTGTGGGCCCAAGGTCGGATCGTCTAATCAAAATAGTTGACTCTCACACATTACATTTACGTTCTGCCATAAAGTGTGCGACAATCTAGTGTTGGTTGTCCTTGCTGGTTTATTTAAGGGCTGATGTGAATCTTTTCTGTTCAATAAATTAACATTATTAGTGAGCCTTTATTTGTAATTTTATGTATACGAATTAAATTACATTTAGCTTATATAAAATGGCATTTCTAGTGTGTTGGTTTATGCTCAGTTATCTGTTTCATTTCAAATTGACTCAAAGGTTGTATGCATCACAAAAAAATTAGCTGCTGCGAATAGGTGTTGAGTTTTTGTGCCCCACTTAACTTAGACCCCTCTGGTGAAGCGTAAAGCAGGCTTAACTCTGGGGTTCCGCTGAACGGGACGCGTCGCGGTAGCAGTAGGCTTCCTGCCAGGCTACCTTTCTTTACACCGGGAGTGATTTTATCGGAGCACCGGTGCGCGGTTAAACTCGGAACACGTGAGGATTGCATCATCGCGCATTAGTAGTGAACTTGTAGGTTTAAATAAAATTTAAATCGTCGTCCATGATGGAGTCAAGTATCAAGTGAGATCCGCTAGTGGATTGGTGCTGAAGCTACAGATACTGTTTCACAGTAAACTCCGCACATTTAGTCTTATTTTATTTTTAACCTTAACCAGATCCACTTTGTTTTTATCAGCTGATTCCTGCTTGAACGATCCGCTCTACTCTAGATGACGTGCAGTCGGCGTGGCAAGCAGCGAAAATACAAGATGCGCAGTGTTGTAGCTACTTCCTCTGTTATTAAAACTAAACACGAAAGGCTTTATTTTCTAACAAATTGAGCAAAAACAAAGCTTAAAATGGCAAAAAAAATAATAACTAATATGCCAACAGTGTAGCGGCCTCTTGGAATTAACAGACAGACGCAGGGAGTTCCAAACGGGTGTAGTTTAATCTTTACTTCTCTTGACATAGACACCGTGAAAACTGTAGTATGAAATACAAAGATACACAATTGTTGGACATGCTCAACTCTTGTGGAAAACCATTAGCATACATAGTTCTGTTTTTAAAAAAAACCTGACATTCTACTACTTCTTAAACAAATGAACAACATCTCTTATCACAAATCACAATTGCATATATTCATACCTCATTCTGCTTTCCAAGGGCTCTATCGTAACAATTTTCCTCAGGTTCCTTCAGGATCAAACATGTCTCATTGTGCTTAATAAGAACAGGAAGTGCAGCATATAACAAAACACACAAAGAAGAAATGTACCGTTCTAAAGCAGATTTTCCTTAAAAAACACTAAATGGCCTTATGTTTTTAATCAGCTTTGAAGGTGTGTGGCTACTCTGTTCAGCATCAAGCCCTCATCTTCCATGAGATGTCCGTCTTTGCGAAATACGCGGCCCCGTGTCCCCTCCCCACGCAGAGATATTGCATCGTCGGAAGCACCCGTCACTTATATCACCTGGCCAGGTGTGACTAACAGCTGACAAGTCAACCTTAGGTGATAGCTGATTTTATGGCTAAAGATTAAAACTGGAGCCTAAAAGAGGGAAGAGTCGGGTCGCCGCAGTCATGGGGCGTCAAGAAACAGTTTCGGGCGGAGAGACTGGCCTGAGAAGGTAACGTTTCACTCACTGAAAATCCAACTATGACCGTCATCAAATCTGAGGGACCAAGTCCATTGTGAGGCACTGTGCGTGTTGTGCCTGTTCCTAAAAAAACTGCATCTTATCACCAATACGCTGTGTTGCATTTAATAAGAATATTAGATTAAAAACTAAACTTGTTCAAATCCGATTCTCCAAGGCGTCGTTTCCTTTTTACTCAAAATAGTATTTTAGCCCTTTTTGAGATATGAGATCAGTGCAAGCAGCGTTTAAACGTCCGATTTAAAGAAGCAAATGTGTGGAAGGAAATATGTGTTTTTATCATTCAATCAAACAAAGACTGCCTTCAATCAAGATAAACATTCGTGAAAGCTTAAGCGTCCGTCCTTTTTCTTTATATGTAATAGCTACTTTTAAAAAAGCTTTCATTTTTCAAAGATAATATACATTCAAAGAACGTCTAGCGTGGTGCAGAATAAAAATTTTACTTTTGCTGAAAAATGAACAGCATATAAATAATTGTTTTATGACATTTCATGGTTCCAATATATATATATATATATATATATATATATATATATATATATATATATATATATATATATATATTCTGGTTATGATATCTGCCTGTCGAGAGAAGGCATATAAAAACAATGGCAACGAGCTTCTCTGTTCATGTAAACGTCTTTAAAATAATAGAAGAAAAATGTAACCAAGACTGTGGCAACAGCCTGGGGAGGTTATCGTTTCATTTCCTGAATGCCGTCTCAGTCAGAAAGTGTCGTCACAAACCCAGGACGCACCAAACTGTTTTCAATGGAGAACTTCTGCTATTTGACTATTTGATTTTTTTATTATAGACATTATTTGTTATTATAAAACTAAAAGAAAACGGCTGTTCTGTCAACAGAAATTTAACAAAAACTGTTCAACAATATTACAACAAAGCAGAAGAAAAACCTTTGATATTATTTTTCTGAGTTTAATAAGAAAATATTCTAGCTGCAAAAACCGATTTACAAAGGCACTCTTTATCATCATTGTTCTACCGGTTTGTTGATGGTTTCCATGTCAAACGCAACAGCCTCCGTGAAGTAAAGAGCTCCCTCTCCAATGTGCAAACAGCGTCTTAATCAGCGCTTCACATCCACAAGCTCCTGCCTGACAGCCTGGAGCTGAACAAAGATCACTGCAGCAGCTGCTTTGACAGAGACGGAAAGAAGGGGAAGATTGTTAGGAAATTTGGACTTGGTAATAGTTCTCAACTTCATAAGTCAATTCCCACATCAATTAATACACCACATACTTGCAAATGACACAAATGTTTCGTTTGCACATTTTCTCGCTGTGTTGCAAGCTTGACAGCGTTGCTGTTGTTTTAAGAATGTGATGTGAATTGGCTCCCCCCTGTCTTTTATTCCGCATGAACCCTGCGTGCTAGGGTGACGTCAGAGACTTGGTGCTTGTTAACCGCCCGAAGATTAATCAGTTAAATAAATGCTTGTGTTCATTTCCTTGTTTTTCCCTCGATGGAAACTTTGTTATGATAGTGTAGGACAGGGGTTCCCAAACTTTTTCAGCCGCGTACCCCCTTCAGTGTCCCAACCGGCTTGGCGCACCCCCCACCACCACCACAAAAAAAAGAAAGAATTCTGTTGCAGTTACATCAATTCAACCATCTTAACAAAAGTTGTGGGAATAAAATTAGAACACAATTTGAATTAAACTGCAATAAAGTTGCAACATCCACAACAGAATCCTGAGGCTTTTGCAGGTGCGTCAGTGGCTCAGCCTGGAGCGAGACAAAGAAAGAGACGCTCAGATCGGCCACACCTCCACAACCTGAAACGTCTCTGAAGCAAAGGATTAAACTGATGATCTACCTGTGCGTGTTCTCACTTTTTTTGTGCACCAAAATTTCATTTCTACTCTTTTTGGCAAACGTTTCAACCAGATTTGACTGCTCAAAAATCAATTTTCCTATTTTTAGTTAGCTTCACTGCAAAGTCACAGTAAGCGGTGTGTAAAAAGCGTCAGCCGCCTGATAAAAGTATACTCACCACCAATTAAATTTGACTAAGGACATATTTAGGTTGTAGGTTACAAAAAATACTATTTTAGTTTAGTTCTGGTCATAATAAAGGGGAAAAATAAATAAAAAAATAATTACACTAAGACTTTTTTTTTAATCAAAGCAAATTCAGGAAGCGTGAACATCAGTATTCCCTCTATGCTGCGCAGTAAATAAAAGCCAACCTGAACTGTAAACAAAATAATAATAAACCATGTTATTTTGTACCACTTTGGTGAGACGGTGTTCCACGGCCCGCTCTGTGAGCGCCAGGTGCTGATCGGAGCTCACCGCTGATTAATGGGTGGAGCAGACGTTTTTATAATTGGGCAGGTTGCGGTGTGCGTCTTTGTTCTGGACTCCGTTTCAGAAATAAAAATGGCCGATCTACTCTGAGTAGTTCTAGCTAGTAGTTCAGAACAGGTGATACCAGTCAGGTAGCTAAACACAGCGTCCGATCAACCCTGAGTAGAATGCGAGCATGAGCATGAAATAAACAACGAATAAACTGTAGCTTCTTCCCACTCATTTTCTAACTGAATATGGCGATTTTGATTTTAAAGACAGAAAAAGTTGTTCAGGTTTTTATGTCTTAAAACATAGTCTACCTAACTGATTGGCTGCATCTGGATTTATATTGATGAAAAACTGTCCCATGCTCACTGGTAATTCTAACAAGTTGGAAGGAAGTGGGTCTAAATACAAGTAAAAAATAAGTGGCCTGAGCACTGAACCCTGTGTCATTCCAAACGTAACCCAAGTGCATAAAGAATATTGTTCATTAACACAAACAAATTAAACCTGTCAGACAACTTCATCCCACACAGGAGATACTGAGATTAAATTACATACAGGTGGAATATCTCTACCAAGTAAAGGAAATCAGCAGCACTGCATTTTACTTAAGGGTGTCATAAGTAAAGTAGGCAGATTATAGTTAGCATTAAATGCAATACAATATTTCTAAATAATGAAAAAAAGTGAAATGTACTTGTTATTCTCCTTTTGTAGTGCGTGTTAGCTCAGGGAATCTGGCATTCAAGCAAGCGTTTGTGTTTTAAAATGGTGGCAGGGAAGACAGGTAGGCAGGAATGGCTAACCAGATGATGCAGGCTGAGACAGACTTGGCCAGAAGATGCAGGCGACGTTGTCCCAACATGGGCAGAGCGAGAAACAGAATCCCCAGGAACAACCTGAACCAGGCTGTGCACAAAAGCACTAGTTAAGCCTACTAGAGAGGGTAGGGCGAGAACAGGCCCACAGAATCAGAAGGCTGAGTGACAAAAACACTGAGGAAAACACATGCATGCAGGCAGCAAGACAAGACCAGATGTTCTGGCAGGGAGCGGTGAGTGAGACAGGTAGAGTACCAGGTGGAATGACTTGGTGGAGAGGCACTCTGCCATCGACTTGCCATCCTACCATCTTTCTCTCCGGCAAATTTGCGCGCTGTGGTCAAATGACTCTGGCTAGAGAGGAGGGAGCAGGTGGCTGGAAGAGTTGGACGGAGGCGGTTTTTTGAAGCGTTTGTTGGTTAAAGTTAAAGTGACGGAGGTGTAATTTGGAGTCAATTGTAGATTACTTTAAACAAGGAAGTACGATGGAAGAATGTGAAGAATTAGAAGACTCAGATAATTGTAGTATGAGTAGTGATTATTGTAATAGAAATGGAAAAACAGGAGACTGGCAAACAGTGAGTCGAGGAAATAAGAAAAGGAAAGGATTTGAAGCTGATGAAGAAAAAAAGAGAGGAAAATAAAATAAATGAAATGAAAGTGATTCTTAGATTCCAGAACCCATGTGCTTTGAATCCTTTAAAAATAAGTGAGGCAATATATAAAATAGTAAGGCAAGGCAAATTTATTTGTATAGCACAATTCAGTGCAGAGACAATGCAAAGTGCTTTACATGATTAAAATACAGGAAAATAAAACAGATTATAAGCAAGTAGGAATAAAATGTAGAAACAAAATAGAACATCAATAAACAGTTGGACTAAAAAGTTGAACTAATGCTGTTTCAGTAGAACAGTTTAACTAGAACAGTCAAAAACAGTCCTAAACAAATGTGTTTTTAATCTTGATTTAAAAGAAGTCAGGTTTTCTGCACTTTTACAGTTTTCTGGAAGTTTGTTCCAGATAAGTGGAGCATAGGAACTAAATGCTGCTTCTCCTTGTTTAGTTCTGGTAGTAGGTGAAGTGAAAACAGTCAAAACGTTAAGAGATGGTAATCTATTGATATTATGCAGAGATAGAGATCAGGTGTTGGGACTAATGAGATGCAAGACGTTGGGAAAAACAATCAAGCCACAAATATGGCAGGAAAGAGGAAAAGTAATGGGAGTAATATATGGAGTATCAACTGATCTGACGGAGGAAGAGATTAAAGGTAATGTAAAAGGAGCTCGGGTGATTAAAGTGAAGTGTTTGTTTGTTACAAGAGAAGGAAAGTCAGTTAGAATAGAATAAAATAGAATTCAACTTTATTGTCATTTCACTGTCACAAGTACAAAGCAACGAAACACTTATGTTAGTACTAGAAGAGGATAGATTACCCGAAAAAGTGATGATTGGGTATGTTAGTTATACAGTAAGGCAATACATTCCTCCACCAACCAGATGTCACAAATGTCAGAGGTTCCGACATATTGCTGCTGCTTGCAGAGCTAAGGCCAGGTGTGCCAAGCGTGGAGGGGAGCATGAGTATGGGAAATGTTCTGAAGGAACTAAGTTAAAGTGTTGTAATTGTGGTGGGGAACATAGTGCAGCATTTAAAGGATGTGAAGCTCATAAAAGAGCAGTGCAGGTACAAAATATACATGTGAAAGAAAAAGTTACCTATGAGGATGCAATTAAAAGGGCAAGTAATTTAAATGTTAATGATAAAAGCATTTCTGTGCCCCATACTCCATCTAAAAAAACAGAGCAAATGCAGAGCCAGGGTACCTTAGGAAATACAATGATTGTGGAGAAAAAGAAATTTGTTGCATTTATTGTAGAAGTAATAAATTGTTCAGCACAGACAGATAGTAGAACAGAGCGAATTAAAATAATAATCAAAGCAGCAGAAAAATACCTTGAGATGGAAAACTTGTCTTTTGAGTCAATCAGTGCAGTTTTAACAACCGGGATAAATGAAAGTCAACAGTCCAATAATGGTGAGATTTGATGGTTTTATCCATATTACAGTGGAATGCAAGAAGCTTAACTGCTAATGGCCAAGAGTTAAAATATTTTATTGAAAGACAGAATGTTAAACCAAATATAATCTGTATTTAAGAAACCTGGTTAAAACCAGCACTTGATTTTATTCTTAATGAATATATAGCACTATGTAAAGATAGAAATCCAAATGTAGGAGGAGGTGTTGCTATATTTGTTCAGCAGGGAATTAGTTATAAAATTCTGAATATAAATGAAGAAATAGAAGTCATAGGCGTTGAGGTATGGATTAGTAAATCAAAATTTAATATAATAAATTTTTATAACCCTTGCAAAAAAATAAGTCGAGAAATAATTGATAGTATTTATGTGAAGGAAAATGGAAGGAATATCTTATGTGGAGATTTTAATGCTCATAATACCTTATGGGGAAGCAAAAGGACTGATGAACATGGAAACATAATTGAGGAATTTATGGATGATTATAATTTAACTTTTCTAAATGATGGAAGAGGTACTAGATTTGATGTAGGGTATGGAGCAGAATCTGCAATTGATCTTACTATAGTGTCAGATCAGATAGCAGGAATTAGTCAATGGGAAGTAATTAATGATAACCCCCTTGGAAGTGATCATTATCCTATTCTGGTTAAATTGAATCATTTTAAAGTAGTAGTTAAAGAAAATTGGTATCCTAAATGGAGAATGAGGGAAGCTAATTGGGCAAAGTATAAGAAGATAGCAAGTGACAAACTTATGGAGATTATGCAAAATTTAAGTAATGATATTGTTGAATTAAATTCAATGATTACAAATATATTATGTGAATCTGCAGAAAAGGCCATTGGCAAATCTACTGGATTAAAGAGAAAGAAAATGGTTCCTTGGTGGAACAATGAATGTAAAGAAGCTATTAACGTTAGGAATAAAGCCTTTAAAAGGTTAAAATTAAATCATTCATTTGATAATTTAATATTATACAAAAAAGCACAGTCTAAAGTTAAGAGAATGGTTAAATTATCAAAAAAGAATTATTGAAGAAGTTTTTGTAGTACAATCGGAACAGACGTTAAAGTAAATGAGATCTGGGGAATGATTAGAAAGATGGGAGGAATTAGAAGGGATTTTTCTTTACCTATAATTAAAGATGATCAGTGTGAAGCTATAACAAACAAGGAAAAAGCAGAGATGTTTGCAAGGTCCTTTGTGAACGTGCATAGTTCTCAAAATTTATCATAAAATTATCATGGAGATTGGAAATGATTGAAAATAATAGAGAAATTTTAAATAGGAAAGAGATTGATGGAAGTGTTTTAGATAAAGATTTTACATTGTTTGAAATGAATACAGCTTTGACTGGAGTTAAGAATACATCTCCAGGTAAAGATGGCATATGCTATAGGATGATTGAACAGTTATCAGATGCTGCTAAAGGAATAGTTTTAAAGTAATACAATAAAGTATGGGAACAAGGTGAATTGCCCTCTAGTTGGAAACATTCAATCGTTGTACCAATAGTAAAGCCAGGTAAGGATAAAGGAGAGGTAAAAAGTTATAGGCCTACAGATCTTACATCTAATTTAAGAGATTAATGTATGAAATAAAAAAAAATAAGTATTTCATCTCCTTATCAGAGTGGTTTTAGGAGTGGATGGACAACTGTAGATCTAATTGTTTTTTTTAGAAAATGAAATGAGAAAGGCTCAGGTAAATAAAGAAATGCTCTTAGCTACATTTTTTGATATTGAAAAAGCGTATGATATGCTTTGGAAGGAGGGTTTATTAATTAAGATGGATAAAATGGGAATAAAAGGAAAAATGTTTAATTGGATTAAGGATTTTTTAAAGAATAGAACAATAGAAGTAAGAGTTGGGGTAAATTATTCAAATATTTATGATATACAAATGGAACTCCACAAGGTAGTGTATGTACTCCATTGCTTTTTAATATAATGATTAATGACATTTTTGATAATATAGATTTTAGAATTAATAAAGCATTATATGCAGATGATGGGGCATTATGGGTGAGAGGAGGAAATATTAGTCATTTAAAAAATAGAATGCAATCAGCAATTAAAACGGTTGAAAGATGGTCACATGAATGGGGGTTTCATTTGTCTGTTGAGAAGACAAAAGTAATATGTTTTTCAAGGAAAAGGGTTAATCCTACAGTAGATCTTAGATTAAATGGGCATACATTGAAGCAGGTAAATATCATAAGGTACCTCGGCGTATGGTTTGATGAAAACTTTCATTTAAGATACATATACAGAAGATCATTGATAAATGTAAAAAAGGTATTAATATTTTGAGATGTTTGTCAGGGAATGACTGGGGGGCGACAAGCACATCTTTGAAAATAATATATGGTGTTTTAATTCGATCTGTGTTGGACTATGGATGTATTGTTTATAAGTCAGCTGCAAATTCTTTGTTATTAGATTTAGATAGAATCCAAGCTAAAGCGCTTAGGATATGCTGTGGTGCTTTTAGAACCTCTCCAATTCCTGCTCTTCAGGTGATTACTGGAGAATTGCCACTGGACTTAAGGCGGATGAAACTGGCAATAAATTACTGGTTAAATTTACAAGGGCATGAGGAAAATCACCCTACTAAACAGGTATTCAGAGAATGTTGGGAGTATGGCCATAGCATAAGGAAATTTGAGTATTCTGGGATAAATAATATAGCATGCTGTAAAACTGTAATTACATTTAAAATTGCTCCATGGTTATTTGAAATACCAATAGTAAATTTAGAAACCAAAAAAATAGAACAGTCCTGTGGAGGTTTGTATCAAATTATTCAGCAGTATTTAGAAATAAGGTATGAAAATATGACACAAATATATACAGATGCATCCAAAGAGGAAAATGGTAAAACAGGAGTAGCAGTATATATTCCGAAAGAAAATATTTCTATAAAAAGAAGAACAACAGATAATTTATAAATTTTTTCAGCAGAGATGTTGGCAATTATTTTGGCATTACAATGGGTGCTGAAGGTGAAGCCTAGAAATGTAGTTTTATCTGTTCAGATTCAATGTCTTGCCTGACTAGTTTTAAAAGTGGAAAATCTGAAAGCCGTCAAGATCTTTTAGATGAAGTCAGTTATTTGATATTTGGTATAAAGCAACAAAAAATAAGTATTCAATTCACATGGGTTCCAGCACACAAAGGAATTGTAGGTAATGATAAAGTAGATAAGTTGGCAAAAGAAGCAGTTAAGGCAAGAGAAATTGAGTATGATGTCCTGCTAAGTAGAGCAGAAATAAAAGTAATCATTAAAGATAAAATAAATAATATATGGCAGGATAGATGGAATTTAGAAGAAAGAGGAAGGCATTTATATAAAATACAGAAGGAGATCATCATAAGATATAATAGTATAATGAATAGAAGAGAGGAAATATGGATAAATAATTGAGGATTGGGCATACTAGTTTAAATACTGGTTTAAAAATAATAGGAAAACATCCAACAGGTAATTGTTCTTATTGTGGGGAAATCGAAGGAGTAGAACATGTTTTGATTTATTGTAGAAAATATATAAAAGAGAGGAAAGAACTGGAAAGGGTAATGAGGAGTTCAGCAAATATGACTGATTTATTAGGGAAGCATCAATCAGATAAAATAATTAAAGCACTTATTAAATATTTAAAAGATACAGGATTCGCTGTGAGGATTTAGTGTGTGAGTGTGTAAATATGGATATAATTTAGTTGCATAAAGATTTAAAGATATATAGGAAAATATATTTCTAAATTACATCTCCGTCCAGTTGATGGCAGTAATGCACCTAGTATGTAAACTGCCAGAAAATACTATAGAAGAAGAAGAAGAAGAAGAATGACTTGGTGGTCGTTTCTCAATTCACGAGAACGCGAGTACGGACTCACGTTCTCGTCAAGTCCGGTCTTGGCGAGAACACAGGAAGATCGGACTTGACAAGAACGCGAGCACGCAGCACGTATGGTGTATTGGAACAGAAGCGTACTTGTGACGTCATGAGACGCACAGTTCTTTAGCATTTCTTTAACATTCAAAACTATTTATATACTACACCACAATAAATCTTAATGAAAATTTTTTTAAAACAACATTTTTAATTTCTAAAAAGCCTAAAAATTATCTTGCCGCGGTGCATTCTGGGAAAGCGGTCAGTCTGAAGAACGCACAAGTCTGCTCTGATGCATGCTCGATAAAGAGGGCGGGCGAGAACAACATCCGGGGATGTGGTGCGTTCTCGCTCTGGCGTTCTCGGAAATCAGAACAGTGCTCGGGCTGAGGCTGATGACGTGTCACGAGCGCACGAGAACGCTCAAGAACGCATATTGAGAAACGGCCGGTGATAATTAGTGGCAGCAGCAGGTGAAGCTGGTTATGGTAATGAGGGGTGGCTGGGTGATGACTGAGATGAGTGGAGAAAAATTTGTTTAAAAAAACAAAACCCAAATCATGCCATCATTACAATTGTGTGCTAATCAGTGTTGGTATATTACATGAAATCCTAATGATAACAATTAATTATTGGATGTATTGATACAAAATGTAAAAGAGTTAAAGTGTAAATGTTTTTGCAAGGCTGGGCATGTGCTAAATATTTTTATATTTTATTTTTCGGAAGGATAACTTTATGAAATGGGTCAAAATAACATTACACATTATTATGAAGCCTATATAATCAAATTTGCTAAACTGCAACACATCTATTATGCACTGTATTTATTCAGCAACAAAATATTAATCAATTTTATTTTTATTTTTTCAGACTGTGTGCCAAGGACCTGAGTCATCACAAGATTCCACTCTATCACTTGTGGTTTTACGGACTGCTTGTGCTCTGTCTACTTGTGTTTGTTGCCTCTTTGGCCTTTTCGGACAGCGTTCTTTCATGGTCTGAAAAACCTTTTTTTCACAAACATTTCTACTGGTTTTTCAATCAGAGCCATCACAATAATGCACCTGCTTACAGGGTCCACCCAAAACACAAGGTTATACTGAGTACAATTATTAACAACACAGAATCTCCAGCTGTGTCTGGAGGTCTCCTGTACCATCAAGCCTATCCACGCAACTACCAGTTTGTTATGGATAACAGTGAAGTTTGCAAAAATAACACACCTTTCCTGGTTCTGATGGTTCCTGTGGCGCCAAAAAACGTTGCAGCTCGGGATGCGATCCGCCAGACGTGGGGCAAATACGGAGTGATTCAGGGTGAGGTGGTACTCACTCTTTTCATGTTGGGTCTAGATGGAGGAGTTGATGTCGAGAAGCTCAAACAGGAAGATCAGCAGCACCACGACCTGATTCAGAGCAACTTTATGGACACGTATCTCAACCTGACTGTTAAAACTATGGTGATCATGGACTGGCTGGCCACACGCTGCCCTACAACAGCCTATGCCATGAAGGTGGATTCTGACATGTTCCTGAACATTGATAACCTGGTGATGATGCTGCAGAAGCCAGGGATACCCAAGCTGAACTACCTGACAGGAATGCTTATGTGGAACAGGCCAGTTATCCGATCGAAGAACTCCAAGTGGTACGTCTCTGAGGACCTTTTCCCTGATCCCCAGTATCCCACATACACTCTGGGCATGGGATACATCTTTTCCAATGATCTTCCCATTAAATTTGTGGAGGTCTCAAAATCTATCAAACCCTTTAATATAGAGGATGCTTATATTGGAATGTGTATGAAAAAGCTTGGACTTTCCCCGACATCCCCACCGGATCCTTCCCAATTTAAGGCATATAATTCAAAGTATGATCGCTGTGAATTTTCTAAGATCATTACATACATTCTTGGCTCTTCAGAACAATTGAAAAACTATTGGGCAGACCATAAGAAGCCTGGACCTCATTGTTAGAACTGTTCACACGGCATATGAAATATGAAATCACCCAGGGTTTAACTTATTTCTAGATGTTCCTTTAATTTAAAAAATACAATGCTACATTTAATGGGTGAATTGCATTATTTTTATACCTTAACTGTTTTTATGTAAAACCTCTTCTTCACTTATGAAGCATAGATGAAATTAAATTACAGTTAATTGTACAGAATGTAAACTGCAACCTGATTACTATTGTGATTTTGGTGTGTGCTTACATGTGCTTTTCTGCTTATTTGTGTAATATTCACAAAGAAAATCTGTTCATGAAAGCTGTCTTGCTTATTATTTAAACTGAGGGGGCTGACCTGTGATTTAACTATTAATGGATGAAAAAAGAGCTGGGACATAAATTCAACATAATGAAGTAAAATGCAGCCATAGGGAAAAAGGTTACTCTGTGATATATCTAACTGCCACAGTAAATCAACTGTGCACAGTCTATTGATTTTTGAACTTTGAAATTTATTTATTTTTTAATAAAATGTGATGGTTCGATTTTTGTATTTTATTTGGCTTTCTTTGGGTCTGGGTTTCAACAAAACATTAATATGCTTTTTATCTCAGCAGTGGCGTATTTAGGCCATTTGCACCCCTAAAAAATTACTGATTCAGAGTATTCCTGCGCGTCAGTTACTTGAGTAAAGTTAGAAAGATATTCACAGATTCGGCTTTTCCGGATCAATAACTCATCGGCGGATGATTTATTCTACAAAACAGACACCTCTCTGCAACCACAGCAAGGCAGACAGTGAGCTACAACCGTAGTTTCCTCAAAACAAGTCTCCCACCGCGCTGGGAGAATTACATTGGACCCTATGCAGAGCTCGCTGCTCCGCAGATGCTATTTTTTGACATTTTTTCATTGTTATTACAAGCATATAATTATCAATAAAGTACACTATAGATTATTGTAGTGACACCACACTTATCATACACATAGATCACCTCATCTAGTTCATACTACAACTCTTACTTTGGGAAAATGTGCTTAACTCTATTTTTTGACATTTTTTCATTGTTATTACAAGCATATAATAGCCAATAAGTACACTATAGATCATTGTAGTGCCACCACATTTACGGCACACATATAAATAGAACATGTTGAATAAACATAACATTGGCTTTATTGATGCAGAAAGGCTTATACCCATAACAACTATATTACAACCAAAGACTATTTAACTTCTCCTTTACTGTTTGAATTATGATCAAACAATGTAACATGAGAATACAGCTTGTTCGTTCAAACTTACACAAAATAAAATCTCACTGAATAATAAAAATCACAATATTTAAGATTCCCATACAGCTCCACAAAAATTGCTATAAACCTGAATATCGCTTTTTATCTTGTTTCCGGCATGATAATGAGGGAGACTTCCGTGGAAATTGCCTGCTATGAGGTCAACAGAGCTGCAAGGTCCACATCACTACAACATGCTCAGTGACAGTCAATAATAGTTACTCTGAGATTCTCTTGTTGGTGCACAACACACAGTACCAAGGAGTGTCTTTGTTTGGAATCTGTGCTGGTATCATTTCAGTGCATTCAGTGTGGAACCATCATCCACAAGTTTCACACTGTATCTACAGCATCGGGATAAACATGTGTGTCATTGTAAAACTTTGGACATAAAGAAATTTGTAGAGACTGAAATATGCCCATAAATTTTTCTTAACAGCAGTCTTACCTTTTTTTTAACCTACCCATTGTCTTAAAAGCTTGTGACATAAGGAAAGGAAAATGCAAAGCTGAGGCCCTACAAGAATGCTGTATGATATCAAAGACTATAAAGTACTTAAATATTTTACTAAATATATATTACTAAAAATATTATCCAAATTTTACCTAATACAAGTGAAACGAAAACAAGCTTGTTGAAGTCTAACTTAAATGTCTAATATGGCCAACAATTACATATGTAGCTAAAGAGAGGTTAAATTAATGTAGCATTGAATCAGGTCAAAAGCTTCAGCTCACAATCAAAACTGAATTTAATCTGGCATGTAAACATTGCTCATTCATTACAACTATCAAAATGACAAGGAAAAGAAAAATGGTTTGACTTACAGTGGAAATTCTGTTCATATTTCAACTTCCTCATAATCTCTTTTTCCGCTAAGCTGTAAAAGATTATTGCTCTACTGACCTTAATTGATGGCTGATCATGATTGGCTGGGACTTCATTTTACACTAAGCATCTAATTGGTCTGATTGTGTCTGGTGGTGTGGTTGCAAGGCAGTGGCCATGAGGTAAAAACTCAATACCAGCACATTTAATCAAATAAATGAAATAACTAACAAAAGCTCAAACATCTTTGAAATAAAGTAAAAATCAATGACAACACATGAAAATGTCATGTTTTTAGACTCCATGTTGACTTTTAGTTAATGTTATACTTGTAGAGAAAACAAAAATGGTGAAAATGGTTTCCAGGGCAAGAGTGTTGGCTTAGAGATCCCTGCAGTTCAAACTGAGTACTGCTAATAAAAACAATGGAGAAAGATTTGTATTATTTTTTTAAGTGAAACTATCCATCAGAATTGAGAGTCAAAATTCACAAGCCAAGTGTTGCTGTTTAAATCAATCTGATAAGGTGTAGGTGGGATTTTTGTCACCCTACAACTTATAATAGTTTCTTTGTGGATGATGATAATACTTTATGCCCTTAATGATACATGGAGAATATTAGAAATACCTGTGGCCCATCTTCCCGAAGTAAGAGTTGTAGTATGAACTAGATGAGGTTATCTGTGTATGTTACAAGTTTGCTGGCACTACAATGATCTATGGTGTACTTATTGGTGATTATATGTTTGTAATAACAATGAATAAATGTGAAAAAATAAAGTTAAGCCTTTTTTCCCAAAGTAAGAGTTGCAGTAAGTACTAGACGAGTTTATCTATGTATACTACAAGTTTGGTGGCACTACAATGATCTATACCAGGGTTTCCCAAAGTGTGGTGTGCGCACCCCTGGGGGTGCGCGAGCTGCCACTAGGGGGTGTGCGAGGCAAAAACTGTAATGGCGTCTGACCGTGTTTTTTTCCCCCCACAAAATAAAGAAGTGTAAAAAAGCATTTCTTTTGTAAAGCTCAAAAAACTTTTAATTTAATCAATAAATAAAAATGTATTGTAATGATCCTTATTAGACTTTATTGATAAATACTGTTGCACACTTACTGTTCCTTTAAATCAGATTACTTTGGGGTCATAGCGGAAGAAATGTGTGGCTTCCGGGGAGAGGAGTCGTTATTCGGGGGAGTGCAAGCTGTCCCGTCCTGTTCGTCGTAAAATAAAGTGTTAGCAGCAAAACCTCGTCTGGTGCTTGGGTGTCATAATGGAACGATACATTATTAACACGAAAATTTTAATAAACTGTATTTATTTAGAAGAAATCTTCTTTTACGCTTCATTTTAAGATGAAAAATCCGCATTGTGCTGTATATGCGCATATGTGGTCTCTGCTTCAATAGTTCTCGCAAATATGCTCAATAGGCTGAAATCAGGGGAACAGGTGAGACATCTAAGGTGAAAGTTAGTCATTAAAGAGGAGAGGAAGAGAGTGAGAGAGAAATTGGAAGCAACAGAGGAGAAAATCGCAACGGATCCGGGAGAAGAAAACAAGCGCATCAGAAAATGTCTCTTCCTCTCTCCTGGCTTTACGTCGTTTACATCAGCAGAGGAAACATTTAATTCGGACCAAAAGTTTTATTTACGAGATTAAATTGAGTGTCTCGGTCTCTATGGATCGCGCAGCGCTGCTGCTCATGGTGCCGCTGCTCATGGTGCCGCGACTTTGAACCGGTGACAAGCTCTGACGCGCATGACACGCATACCGCTGTCGTTACCGCGGGTCCTGGAAAAAATAAAACGCTGCTCCTGGGGGGATTTTTTGATTATGCTCACGCATATATGTGTAATACTTCTCATTGCGATTCAGACAGGCGCAGACTGCGCCGTGCAGTTCATTTTAAAGAGGCGGTTTTAGCGCATATTCAGACAGAAACGGACTGGGGAAGCCGAGGTGTGTTGCCGTGGGCGTGTTTACCTGCTGAAGGTAACCGCTGTGAAACAATCAGAAAGATTTCTCTGATTAATAACATCTTTATGGAGCGATAGAGTTATTGTTACTCTGTAATGCTTTACCAGTTCTTTCTCTCTCGCTCGCTCGCTCGTCATCGGACAAAAATCAAACTGCTTCGTGTTTGTATTTTGCGGCGTGAAATTGTGCGTCATACTCAGATTTAGAAGCGTTGTTACGACGTTTGAGTTGTAACTGCAACCGTTTTATTTATTTATACACACACATTATATTGTGTGTATAAAAAAGTTTGGGAACCCCTGATCTATACTGTACTTATTGAAAATTATACGCTTGTAATAACAATGAAAAAATGTCAAAAAATAAAGTTAAGCAAAGTTTCCCAAAGTAAGAGTTGTAGTATGAACTAGATGAGGTGATCTATGTGTAAGATGAGTTTGGTGGCCCTACAATAATCTATAGTGTACTTATTGATAATTATACACTTGTAATAACAATGAAAAAATGTCAAAAAATAGAGTTAAGCAAATTTTCCCAAAGTAAGAGTTGTAGTATGATCCAGATGAAGTGATCTATGTATTCTACAAGTTTGATGATAATCCACCTCTCCTTGGTGACGCTTTTTAATATTTCTCTCTGATTACTTTTCTGGGGTTGCAACTTGCAGACGGTCCCTAAGCATCTGCGGAGCAGCGAGCTCTGCATTGGGTCCAATGTAATTCTCCCAGCGCGGTGGGAGACTCGTTTTGAGGAAACTACGGTTGTAGCTCACTGTCTGCCTTGCTGTGGTTACAGAGAGGTGTCTGTTTTGTAGAATAAATCATACGCCGATGAGTTATTGATCCGGAAAAGCCGAATCTGTGAATATCTTTCTAACTTTACCCAAGTACTTTACTGTGTCGATACGCGCATCGACACGGGTTTTGCTCTATGAGCTCCACACATGCACCGACGCATCGGTGTTGCCGGACCCATCACTACTCTGGTTCATGTCATCATCCATCATCTGTTACAATAAACTCTCAAGATCAGCTCTGTGTGTGCGGGCTGTGTCCGGGTTTATCCAAAGACAAATCATGACAAATTCTTCTTGGGATTTATCACCTCTGTGAGTAACCAGTTTGTGTGGTTCTCTGGAATCAGGATGTACAGGAACAAAAAACAAAACAATGGTAACACCTTGCAAAAGTATGTATATGTTGACAGTCTTAACAGTTTATCAGGTTACAGTAGTGATGGGTCGATGAGGCGTCATGAAGCGTTTCGACACATTGCCAAACTGTATTCATACTGTGACGATACTGTGTCACTGAATACTGACACCTGCTGGACCTTAAAAATCCCTACAGGCAACCTGGTTGACAGAGTTAACTGACACTGATTTGATGACCAAGTATACACAATACAATTTAAATCATTGTATGTTGCATTGTATTATTTTATATTTTAATCTGAATTAAACATATATTTGATTTTTTTTTAGATACAGTCAATAAATAATTTGAACTTGTATCATAATATAATAACCTCTAAGTAAACATGTGCTTGTGGACTGGCTTTTTTATGATTTTTTTTTTTTTTTTTTTTACAAATTCTTTGCTGCCATGTCCTTTCAATCTGTTCTGAAATCGGAAATGCTGAGTATGACAAAGGGAGGAAGAACTACTCAGAGTAGCAGCTTTCTACTAAGGGTAGATCAGCCGTTTTTTCTGAAACGGTGCTCAGAACAGAGACGCACAGCGCGACCCGCCCAACCCATCCATCAGTGGTGCGCTCCGATCAGCACCTGGCGCTCACAGAGCGAGACTGTGGTACACCATCACACCAGAGTTGCAAAATGGTTAAAAATTAACCATTATTAACCGTTATTTTGTTTACAGTTCAGCTTGGATTTTATTTACTGCGCAGCATAGCTTTGCTGTGCGCGCTGCTGTGCGCGAATGCACACGCGTGCAGCTTAGAGGGAACAGAAACAGTTTGGCGCGTCAGTCAGTTCGAAACAGTTCCTGTATCGGTAACGTGACTTTCCCGTGTCGATCACTGAGCTATATAATACACTGGAGTGCTGATTTTGCCGAAAAACTGAAGTCACTGGCCGCCATCTTGCTACTCCCTACTCTCACAGAATCCCATAGGATTTGTTTGCAACAAAAAGCAGTTTTCTGGCTGTGTGAAAACGTTTCATAGGTAATTCTACAGTCAGTGGATGTACTAACACTATCAACTACTAGGAAATTAGGTGCTGAAATATTTTACATGTTATTCATATTAAATATACATATATGTATATATAAATATTTGTACATGTATATATGTATATATATGTATACATATATACATACATATGTATACAATATTGTTATTTATATATTTATAAATGTTATATATGTATATTTAAATGAATAAAATGCAAAATATTTCAGCACATGACTTTCTCAGTACTTGATAGTTTTAGAACATAACATGTTCTCTGTCTGTGGGAGATTTATTTATTATTTATTTATTATTATTATTATTTTAAACATATGCACGGATCAATGGCACTTTTTTAAATTTCGTTGTTCTTGTGACAATGACAATAAAGTTTTCATTCATTCATTCATTCAAAAGTATATGGCATTTGACATTTTAAAAGTTTTAAGCCCCTCCCTGAACATGAGAAAATCCTCGTTATTCGATGCTGTAGCACATATTCCCTAGTTACTGGGGGAAAATAGGGAGTACCAATATGGCGGCTGGTGGCTTCAAAGCGACTCGTTCTAACAGCGGGCTATTAGCAATCCAGTGTATAATATAGCTCAGTGGTGTCGATACGCGCATCGGCACGGGTTTTGCTCTATGAACTCCACACATGCGCCGACGCATCGGTGTTGCCGGACCCAGCACTAGCAGACGCCTTTATGGTTGGGCGGGTTGCGCTGTGCGTCTTTGTTCTGAGCGTCAGTGACACAGTATCGCCACAGTATCAATACAGTTTGGCAATGTGTCGAAACGCTTCATGACGCCTAATCGACCCATCACTAAACCAGAGTTGTAGGGTGCAGGAGCTGGCCGACAGGAACAGGGCGGAGATGACAACCAGGGATACGAAGGAGCTGAGCTGCTGCAGAACCGACAGTGAAGCCAGAGACCATGAAGACAGGAACGGAGGTACAGAGTCCAGCAGTGCAGCAAACAGGAACTAAACAGAACAGATGGGAACCAAGACAAGAGGACAGGAGCGGACAGGCGTGGTGTTGGTTGACTGAATACGAGCCGGCGACCAGGAACAAACAGAGGTGAGCTTATGTAGGGAGCCTGGCAGGTGAAGTGAATCCTGACTAATTAGTGCTAACAGGTGTGACCAGTTGCTGAGGGAGTGAGGGTGAGCTGAGTGACAGGAGGAGGAACTGAAAACCAACAGAGAAAAAAAGAGACCAAAACTTAAACCATGACAGAATCAAGAATCTTTTATTGTCACCGCGTGTTACCGTGGTGAATATTTTTCTGGGAAATACTCCTTCTTAGGGTACACACAATAAACAACAAGCAATAAACAATGGGTACAGGTAATAACAAAGCCAACAATGTGTACAGGGTATTTTTTCTTTTTGTAGAGTTTAAAGCATGCAAAACAAAACAGTCTTTAGGGTCTGCTTGGACTCGTACTGAGTTCCGAAAGGCAGTCCTATTTAAATATGAAGCTGTGCAATGAACATTCCTGATAGTTAATGTGCAATATTCTTAAACCTTAGTATACAGAACTGTACATGAACTTTGCAATGAAACCTTCCTGATGGTTAGAGTGAGCAAAAAATATATATTCACAGCTGCTTGTCAAAACTTTGATGCAATCAACTGGGTTCCCTTATATAGGAATATTTTGACCAATCTGTATAATCTGATTGAATTTGACTTTGGAAAGTGCCATGAGATGACATGTTTCATGAATTGGCGCTATATAAATAAAACTGAATTGAATTGAAATTGTAATGTGTACAGACTTAGTCTTCTCAACAGGGGGCGTTAGCCCTTTCAGCTTTTGATGTTCATGAAGTGTTTCCCTGATGGAAGAGGGCCAAACAGCGCATTGCCTGGGTGGGTGGGATCAGTGAAGATGCGTCTGGCCCTTCGTTGGTCTCGTTCTGCATAAATTGAGTCTAGATTCTGCAGACGGCATCCCACAATCCGCTGCGCTGTCCTCACCAGCTGTGCTAAGTCCTTCCTCTCCTGGACTGTGCAGCTCCTGTACCACACAGTTATGCTGAGACATAAAACACTCTCTATGTTAGCTCTGTAGAAGTTCTTTAGCAGCTTAGTGGGAAGTCCAGACCTTTTCAGGCTGCTGAGGAAGAAGAGCTGTTGTTGGGCCTTCTTCACCAGGTGGGAGGTGTTCACAGTAGAAGAGAGGTCAGAGGAGATGTGGATGCCCAGGAACTTAATGCTGTCCAAGCTCTCCACCACCTCCCCCTGGAGCATGTTCAGTCCTCCTGGACCTCCTGTAGTCTATTATTCACCAGGCCGAACCAGGCAGGAACCGTGGCTTTTAGATGCATTTATGTGGACTTCCTGTTAATAAAGACTTACAGTAATCCAGTTTTGAACTAACAAACACATGAAGTAGTTTTTCAGCGTCACTCCTTGGCAAAATTTTCTTATTCTGTTTGTTAGTCTGGAGGGAAAGAAGGAAATTTAGGATAAGTATTTAATTTTATTCCTAAAACAATTGTGGCAAATATCATGAAATTATGTTGTACTGAGCCACAGTTGTTCTACCCCTGAATGGGGTGGGGGGGGGGGGGGGGGTAATTACTACATGTCAGTCTGTCCCTGGGCTAGGTACTTAACCCTAAGCTGCCCACCAACCTGTGTATCAGTGTATGTATGAGTGGCTGAATGTGGATCTAGTGTAAAGTTCTCTGAAAGCGCTATAAAACAATCAGTCAATTTACATAACATGTAAAACTGCACTTCTTTTGCTCCAAGACATGTGTATGGTTAGATAAACCAACATTCCTGTTTCCACAAAATAAAGATAGAGTTTACTGTAAATAGTAACAATTAAAAATATATATATTGGGTTTCATCAATAACAAAACTTTCTTAGAATTGAAAAACCTTGGATGTTGCTGTCAAATATTAGTATTTGACAGCAACAGTTTCTCTGTGTTTCTGTGCTATGTGTTTTCTTCTAGTGCGGAGCCTATTGGCCGGCACGCATAACAAAGCCTGCGTGGAGCCAAACAAAGGCGGTATATAAATGAGCTGTGGGTTTCCCCTTCTTGACATTCAGATCAGGTCGGTTAGATTTTAACCTGAAAACAGGGCAAGGTTAAACACAAACTTTACTGTTTTAAAACTTCAAAAAATATCAATTAAAGTGTGGAGAAGTTTTTTGTAACTTCAACTAGCATAATTTGCAATAAGACAAAATCAGATTTTTTTCAGAAATTAAAGGCTTTTCTCTTTTTTTCTAATTTTGTGCTCTGCTGACTTGTTCCTGCTTTTCCCGTGGCGCGGCACAAATAGGCTGGTGTTTTTCCATAGTTTAACTTGAATATTTCATCTTTTAAACCTGAGTGTGCCATATTATCAATAATTGTGCAATACCTACTCTGGTATTCATTTTAAATTTCATTGTGGCCTTGCTGATAAAGCTCTCTGTTACTTTAGAACTATCTTTAGATTAGATTATCTTGTTGTGTGTAACCCTGTCTGTATTTTTGCACTGTCACGCCAGAAGTACACCATTGCGGTACAATAAAGGAATTTCTTATCTATACATTCCTGTCCATGGGCAGTCTGGTGCCTATCTCCTGAAGTCATTGGGTAAGAGGTGGGGTACACCCTAGAAGGGCTGTAGGTCCATCTAAGGGCAACACAGGACAAACATCCATGCACACGTTTTTTGGACTGTGAGAGGAAGCCAGAGTGCCATGCATGCACAGAAAGAGCATGCAAACTCCATGAAGAACGACCCCAGGCCAAGCCCTGGGTTAAAGGTTGTTTTGTAAGCAATGTAATGTTCACTTAAATACATCACAGTCGTGTTATGGGTATAACCCCAGATAGAAGCAAACAGCAAGTGAAATCCCTCTCCATGTGGTCAAAGAGGTGTCAGGGTAAATTTAAATCTATCTGATTCTACTGCTGTTTAAACATCCATAAGAGGACAACGTGAAACTCACAGTATACAATTTCTCTGGATCTGTGCAGCTAGAACCCGTCTGCTGCTCTGAAGACATACAGAACTTAGCCAAAACTAATACTGGACCTACGCTACAGAGAGATCCTGGACAGAACATAATGTTTCTGAGCTGCTGCACACTTTGAAAAAGAGTTTAAACATTTTATGGTTTCCCAGTAAACAAAGGCTGGTGTTCTCATGTCACAGTGTCACAGAAACATCTACTGTACAGCTCCTTTTTATTCACAGATAGTGGCGCAAGAGCTAAGTGGTTTGCTGGTTTGATCCCCTGCTCTGACTGGTGGTCAATGAGCTAGGCTGATGTAAGTCTGCCTTGTTTCTATCAGTAACTGTTCCTTACCACCGTCAGTGGCTAGTGTTCAGAGTCCACCACAAGCCTCCATGTCAGAGGCTGGGATAAAGCTTTCTGAGCAGATGATGAGAATAAATACCCAGACTCATCACTGTTCTTGGGGTGTTTTTACTGGACAAACTTCTCAAATGAACTTCCAACATACAGACAGCATGTCAACTTTCCCAGCAGAGATAAAAACACCACTGTTGCCCAGCTTTAAAAGAAGCACGTGGTGCAGTTTGTCATGCAGCTTTAGGACCCTGATGATCACCGTCTGCTCATTCAAACTTCTTAAAAACATCTAAACCTGTGGTTAGGATTGTCAGAATATGGATTAAGACGTTACACGCCTAATTGTGTAGGCTTATGTATTCAGGGTGTGTGTAGAAGTAAGTGTGATATGGATGATTTTATGGGTAAATGAGAGCAAGTTTGATGCCTGAAGGTGCACAGTCAGACCAGCGAGAACAGTAGAAGGCACGCCACACACAGCACTCACTGCTAGCACAGTGGACTGTGGCTTGTCTGGTATGTTGGGTGCTCTGGAGGAGCATCTCCTGCTTGGTTTGTAATTTTGGTGGCCATGGTTGGAGATAGAGAAAGGTGGCAGTCCCAGCAACCAGGCAAGGCAAGGCAAGGAAAATTTATTTGTATAGCACAATTTAGTACAGAGAAAATGCAAAGGGCTTTACATGATTAAAATATATGAAAATAAAACAGAATAAAAGCAAGTAGGAATAAAATGTAGAAACAAAATAGAACATTAAAAACAGTTGGACTAAAGAAGATGAACTAATGATGTTTCAGTAGAACAGTTTAACCAGAACAGTCAAAGGCAATCCTAAACAAATGTGTTTTTAATCTTGATTTAAAGGAACTCAGGCTTTCTGCACTTTTACAGTTTTCTGGAAGTTTGTTCCAGATCAGTGGAGCATAGGAACTAAATGCTGCTTCTCCATGTCTGGTTCTGGTTCTGGTTCTGCGGAGCAGGCTGGAGCCAGAAGACCTGAGTGGTCTGGAGGGTTGATGCCCTGATAACAAGTCTGTGATGTATTTAGGTGCTAATTCAGGGATTTATAGACTAACAGAAGGATTTTAAAGTCTATTCTCTGAGATCCAGGGAGCCAGTGGAAGGACTTCAGAACCGGGTCCATGTTCTCTACGTTCTTAGTCTTAGTGGAAGGACTTCAGAACCGGGTCCATGTTCTCTACTTTCTTAGTCTTAGTGAGGACTTCAGAACCGGGTCCATGTTCTCTACTTTCTTAGTCTTAGTGAGGACTTTAGAACCGGGTCCATGTTCTCTACGTTCTCAGTCTTAGTGAGGACTTCAGAACCGGGTCCATGTTCTCTACGTTCTTAGTCTTAGTGAGGACTTCAGAACCGGGTCCATGTTCTCTACGTTCTTAGTCTTAGTGAGGACTTCAGAACCGGGTCCATGTTCTCTACGTTCTTAGTCTTAGTGAGGACTTCAGAACCGGGTCCATGTTCTCTACGTTCTTAGTCTTAGTGAGGACTTCAGAACCGGGTCCATGTTCTCTACGTTCTTAGTCTTAGTGAGGACTTCAGAACCGGGTCCATGTTCTCTACTTTCTTAGTCTTAGTGAGGACTTCAGAACCGGGTCCATGTTCTCTACGTTCTTAGTCTTAGTGAGGACTTCAGAACCGGGTCCATGTTCTCTACGTTCTTAGTCTTAGTGAGGACTTCAGAACCGGGTCCATGTTCTCTACTTTCTTAGTCTTAGTGAGGACTTCAGAACCGGGTCCATGTTCTCTACGTTCTTAGTCTTAGTGAGGGCTTCAGAACCGGGTCCATGTTCTCTACGTTCTTAGTCTTAGTGAGGGCTTCAGAACCGGGTCCATGTTCTCTACGTTCTTAGTCTTAGTGAGGACTTCAGAACCGGGTCCATGTTCTCTACGTTCTTAGTCTTAGTGAGGACTTCAGAACCGGGTCCATGTTCTCTACTTTCTTAGTCTTAGTGAGGACTTCAGAACCGGGTCCATGTTCTCTACGTTCTTAGTCTTAGTGAGGACTTCAGAACCGGGTCCATGTTCTCTACGTTCTTAGTCTTAGTGAGGGCTTCAGAACCGGGTCCATGTTCTCTACGTTCTTAGTCTTAGTGAGGACTTCAGAACCGGGTCCATGTTCTCTACGTTCTTAGTCTTAGTGAGGACGCGGGCAGCAGCGTTCTGGATCAGCTGCAGCTGTCTGATCCACTTTTTAGGCAGACCTGTGAAAACACCGTTGCAGTGATCAGTTCTACTAAAGATAAACATGGATTAGTTTCTCCAGATCCTGCTGAGACATCAGTCCTTTAATCCTGGAAATGTTCTCCAGGTGATAGAAAGCCGACCTTGTAACTGTCTTTAAATGCTTTTGGAGGTTCAGGTCTGAGTCCATCACTACTCCCAGATTTCAGGCCTGATCAGTGGTTCCTAGCTGAAGCTGTGTGCTAAATTGTGATCTCTCCTTTCTTGGTCCAAAGGTTATTACTTCAGTTTTGTTTTTATTCAACTGAAGAAAATTATGGCACATCCAGGCATTGCTTTCTTCTAATCATTTCCTCAGTGCTCGAACTGGGCAGAACCAGGGCAGATTACACAGAGGCGAGGTAGTCAGCTTACATCTGTGGCTGGCCTGGTGGTGGAGGCTGCTGCCTGGCCTCAGCAAACAAAGTTAACAGGCAAGCATGCAATTCAAATATCCATCAATGACACGCTTGATGAGAAAGATTCATTAAAAAGTCAATGTAAAACAAAGCAAGGCTGGTAAAATTTAAGTGGAAAATAGTGTAAAGGAGATAAAATTCCTCTCAAACGACACAGGCATGCAGAAAGTCATGCTGCCATATTGAAGGCAGTCCTGCCAGTGTGGCTGGAGATAACAGCGTGCCCTACATCTAACCTTGTGTCTCCTTGCCCTGGGACTGCTGCAGAACCACCTGTCCTTTAGTGCGGGAGCGCCCGTGGAATGATAATGGGTAAGCTTTCCAGGAACCTTTGCTGGTTAAAGGTTCACTGTCTCATCTTAATGTCACACAGCAACATTATGCAGCACTTAGTCACAAAACATTGTGCTTTTAGAAACTCCTTCAACATTTTAAAGAAGTTTTACCTGTTGTTCTTTAACGTTCTTAATTTTTATAGTGAGCATTTAATCTATCTAGAATACATGATTACCATCAAATTAAATTGGAAAGCCTCATATGTGTTATGACCAGACAGCGAACCCGACATTCATGGAAGACGTGTAGTTGTGCTTTAAAATGTTTATTAAAAAGACCCCTGGTGCTTACAGAAAAAAACTCTGTAGAAGCAGGTTGGGACCTACCGGTGCTGAGGCAGGCTTCATATCTTCCACAATCAGCACATATCAACATATATTCGTTTGTCCATACCTGTTTTTTTAGCTTACAATAAGAAAAAGCCAAAGTAATGAAAAAAGATTTAGTGTGGCCTCGTGCTTTCTATGTATTTTCTTTATGTTGTTCTTTGTCATTTTTTATGCACATTGCAATAAAAAGAGAAACAAAACATGTATGGATTTCTGTTTACAGAACCTAAAGTCAAATAAGAACTTGTCTTACTGGTCTGGAGCCACCACTTCCTTCTGCACAAGAAAAAGTCCTAAAACAGATTTCACTTATCTTTTCCGCATTAGGTGTCAACAGGTCTTTAGTTCCTGTTGGTAGTCTACAACTGTCATGGGAAGATTTACTTTTTTATTGCTGTAAATCTATACAGGATGAAAATATCATACAAACTGGAAAAATATATTCTACTGATCAACAGTACCGACCCGGTTTCTTAAAATCTCTCCAAATCTGCACACGATCCATATTTTCCTCAGTTGTAGTGGCAATTAACTTGGAGTAATCACAGCGCCTGTATCTCAGAGGCTTTATATGGAACAAGAACCCATTTGGAGGGTCTGTTGGACGGATACCCAGGTGCTTCATACACAAGCCCAAATATGCATCTTCAATGTAAAGAGCTTTAACATGTCTGGACGCCTCAATGAGCTTTTTGGTGAGGTCCAAAGACAAGATGTAGCCCAGACCCAAAGCGTAGGGAGGGTAAAAAGCATCACTGAGAAGGTCCTCAGGCACGTACCATTTGGAACTGGGATCTCTAGAGAGTGGTGCTTCATGTTCAACTAGGCCGGTCATGTAGTTTGTCCTCGGGGCTTTAAGGAGCAAGGCGACTAGATTGGGAACGTTCAGGAACATGTCTGAATCAATTTTCATGGCAAAAGGGGCGCTGGAGCAGAAAGAGTTCAGCCACTCCAGCATCACCATGGTCTTTATGGTCAGGTTCTTGTAGCAGTCCACAAAGTTGCTCTGGATGAGGTCGTGATGTTCTTTGCTCTCCTGCAGCAGCTGCTGGTGGACCTGCTGTGCATCGTCTCCAGTCTGCATCCCCAGTAAGAAGAAGAGCCTCACCTCCTGACCCTGAACCAGCTTCTCGCTGCCCCAGGTGCTGCGGATGACGTCACGGTGAGCTCGGTTGCGTGGCGCCACCTGGACAATGAGAACCACAAACGGCTTCTCCTGCTCACATTTCAGTGGCTCATTCATGGTGAAGTGGTACTCATAGGGGTACTCCACCAGGTACAGTCCATCAGATACGTAGGGAACCGCTGTCCGTCCGATAGCTTGGGTTGTTAGCATCTTCTCAATCCCCAGTGAGATGGAGTAGAATAAAACCACAACTCCCAGAACCAAAAAGCAGAAGAAGCCTTGCTTTAGGGACATTTTTAAAACATCTCCCATTTTCGGATTCATCACTATTCTCTATTTTTTGTCTGGAAAAGAGATAAAATAACTTAACACTTTATATGCATGTCCGATAGTTTATATCAAAACAATCAGCTAAAAGTATAAAACTGAATTTTTTTTAATTTGTTTAACCTGTTGTTCTTTTAGTATTTAAAAATGTGTCTCCCTCTGTTATTTTGCAGAACCAAGTCATGGAGAGAAAACAGAAAGACCTACTTACCTTCATGCTGCCATGGCAGAGCCACGCTCCGTTGTGCTGCTGCTTTAAATGTGGACAGATAATCAGAGCTCTGTATTTCTCCTCCCTCCATCAGGTCAGCTGCCACACCTTGATTTGCTGTGGCTTCAAATAATTGGATGATTTCACCAGGAAAAGCTCCCTTACACCTGACCTGCTGATCCTGTATGTCGTGTGGGACACTGATACATACTGTCATTCTCCTAAGGTAGACATGGAGGTAGGACTCAAACGGCACACAAGACTAAATTAGGATCAATGAAAGATTCTTCTAATACCTGTAAGGGTTTTAAAAGCAGGTCTGAGTTGGGGCTTTTGTTTTTGACTCTTTAAGTGTGCCTTATACGTCTCCTGCACTGTTCAATCTACTGCAGCTCAGGGCATAGAAGGAAAATCTGTAACTTCACATCCCAGCAGATTTAGATCTTGTCTTTCGAAAGCAAACACAAGGTTTTCTGTGTTCTTCCAAGGTTTTTCTGTTATGATTTGGGTTTTGTTATGGTTTATGTTTGTTATTTAATTAATTAGTTCACTATCCTGTCTTAGTATTAGCTCTGGTTTTTTATTATTTGCTTGTGTTCAGTTTAGTCTTAGTTTGGTTTTCTAGCTTAGGTTTGGTCTTTATGGTGGTTTTGGTTCTGGATTAGTCTCGTTTCTGTTTTGGTTTAGTGATTCTCTTCATGTAATCGATTCTGGTTTAGGTTCTGTACTAGTTTGGTTTATGGAATAGTTTGGGTTTTATCGTGGTTTGATTTTGTACTTTGTTTCATGTTATCAGTTCTTCTGGCCTGCTCCGATCACTTCTGTCACCAGCCTTTATTCAGATCACCTGCCAGCATTCTTTCACATTCTTCTTTTCTATTATGGCGGATCGCAAGCAACTTTAAGGTACATACCGCCACCTACTGTACATGAGTGTGTAGCAACATTACTTTACATCTATTAAATTATATTTTTTAATTTTGTATTCTGAAGACATCCTTTATATTTCCTTCATTCCCCAATAATCCTTTAAGGCTCCATTCTTGGCCTGTCCTTTCTACTATTCTTCTCAATATCTCCCTTTCAGGTTCATATGTTTTACAGTTCATCAATGCGTGTCTCTCCACATCCTTCACATTTATCATTATTTTTCCTCCCTATTAAATATAAATTGTCATTTAAATAAGTATGACCTACTCTTAATCTGATCCTTATTATTTCTTCCCTTTGGTTTCTCTCATTAATATTTCTATTTAATACTGACTTTTGTACTTTATATAATCTTCTTCCTTTCTTATCTTCATTCCACCTTTTTTGCCATTTTTCAATTTCTTTACTCTTAATAAACGGTTTTCCTTCCCCTTTCCCTAAAGGAATTATAATTGTTATTGCCTCCTCTAAAGCCCTCTTTGCTAATTTATCTGCCTTTTCATTTCCTTTTACCCCTTCATGTGCTGGTACCCAACAAAACCAAATATCAATGCCACCCCTGTATAATCTAAATAAACTGTGCTGAATTTCTAATACTAAATCTTTCCTATTATTTCCTTCTCCCTGAATACTTTCTAAAACTGCTTTGGAATCTGTGCATACCACCACCCTGTCTGGTCTGACCTCCTCTACCCACTGTAAACTCAGTATAACTGCCACCATCTCTGCTGTGAAAACAGAGAGTTGATCTGACATTCTTTTAGAAATGTGTATTTAAAACTCTGGTATATATATTCCTATTCCCACACGCCCTTTTAAATTCTTAGAACCATCTGAATATATTTTAAGGTAATTATGAGTTTCTTTCTATTGTTTATATACATATGACTGCACCTCTACCCACCACAGCAACACCATCATCAAGTTTGCTGATGACACCACAAGGGTGGGGCTTATCTCAGGAGGCGACGAGTCGGCCTACAGGAGTGAGGTGGAGCGGCTGTTGGTGTGGTGCAGGGAGAACAATCTGCTCCTCAACAACTCAAAGACAAAAGAACTCATAATAGATTACAGGAGGAAAAAAACGGACATTACACCACTAACCATTGGGGGAAAATGTGTGGAGAGGGTAGCTGACTTCCGTTTCCTGGGGGTCCACATTGAGCAGGGCCTCACATGGAACATCCACACCCTGGAGCTGACAAAAAAGGCCCAGCAAAGACTGTACTTCCTGAGGGTTCTCAGGAAGAATAACATCAAAGAGAAACTGCTGGTGTCCTTCTACAAGTGCTGCATAGAGAGCATATTTACTTATTGTATCTGCGCATGGCATAACAGCAGCACTGCGGCTCAAAAGAAAGCTCTACAAAGGATTGTGAATACAGCCCAAAAAATCATTGGCTGCCCTCTCCTCTCATTGGAGGACTTGCACAGCGACCGCTGTCTAAAAAAGGCACAACCCATCACAAAGGACACTTCTCATCCTGGACATTCTCTGTTTACACTGTTGCCTTCAGGCAGACGATACAGAGTAATCAGAACAAGAACCAACCGTTTTAGAGACAGTTTTTACCCGACAGCAATAACAAAACTAAATGCAACCAAAAATAACCATTAATTATCATGGATGATGTGTGTGAGAATGTGCTATTTTTAATTTTTTTAGTTGTTTTTATCAGTTATTTGTTATTTATTTATTATATTGTGTGGAAATTGAGGGACAGAGATTTATTTATTATTTATTTCTTTTTTATTTTTTTTTAAACATATGCACGGATCGATGGCACTTTTTAAATTTCGTTGTTCTTGTGACAATGACAATAAAGTTTTCATTCATTCATTCATTAAATATACATCAGTCTGTATCCCAATTTCGTTTAAATTCCAATCATATTTAATTTTAAGAAGTCTCATGTCTACATTTATCTCAGGAAATAACCATGGAGGAATAACACTATTTGGATTAAACTGTGCTATTTTCTTATCCTCTAATCCAAATTATTTAATCAATTTGCTTATAACCCATCCAAATCCATTATTATGAAACTTTGAATATTCCCAACAAGTTTGTAGAATTGTTGAAGTTACATTTTCTTCCATGCTACTTTTAATTTTCATCCAATATACTAAAACTAATTTCATTCTTCTCATTTCCAGTGGAGTTTTTCCAGTCTCTACTAAAAGAGCGTTAATAGGTGTCGTTTTCACTGCTCCTGTACATATACGTAAAGCTCTACTCTGTAATTTATCTATCCTTTGTAATGTTGTTTTAGCTGCTGCTCCATAAATAAAACTGCCATAATCTATTATTGATCTCATGAGAGCCCTATATATGTTTAATAATGACTGTCTATCCGCACCCCAATTATTTCCAGCCACATCCTTTAGTAGATTTATAACTTTCTTACATTTAGTTTCCAAATTATCTATATGTGTTTTCCATGTATCATTCTTTCACCTCTTTGTCACCACCCTATTTGTTTTCCTGTCACTCCCCTTCACCAGTCTCCATCCAATCATTTTCAGTTTACTTCCAGCCACTTTTTCCCCCCTGATCAGCTCCACCCATTCTGGTAATTAGTTTCACTCCGTTCACCTGCTCACTCCTCTACTAATACCTGCCTCTGTCTCCTGCACTCAGCCAGATCATTGTCTTTCCGTGCCTATTGGTGAGTCTAGTCCAGCATTCCCTGATCTCTGTATTGTTTGCCTGTTGACCTGACCCAATTTACCTTTTTGACTTCTGAGCCAGGCTGATCCCTAGTGATGGGTCCTAGATGAACAAAGGAGCACAGGTCCTTCATCCCAGCTGCTGATAGGCTATTTAATCTCTGCTGCTCACACCAGAGTTAATAAGTGTTTATAACATGCTAATAATTGCACAGGTTTTGATCTGATCATGAATCATTTGCACATGCTACTGTCCATTTGCACACTTTTTAGCTTGTCTGGGAGTGTTTGTACATTCATGCATGTTCCACAGTCTTCCTACATCAATCTGTAAATTGCTGCTGTTTTATATTTTAACTTGAACACTGCATTTTTACCTGAATATGCCATATTAGCTATTAATAATAGTGCAGTATATTTTTCCCTCTCCGAGTTCTTTCTCTTCTACTTTAGAGCTTAACTTCAAATTTAGCTTTTTCATATTAATTGATCTAGTATGTAAGTCTGGTGTCTTCTGCCCATGTGTTTTTGTCACTGTAATGCCTGAATGTCCCCATCGTGGAACCTTAAAGGTATTTCTATTTTATTCTATCCTATTCTATTTATAACTTTTCTTTAAGAGGAAACCTGTGGGAAACGTCAACTCTTTCCTGGATCACATTTTTTAGTTTAATAACTAGGATTTAATTAACTAAACTAATTACCTAAACATTCATCGCACATTACTCCAAAACATCCCTCGACTCATCCATTCATACATCCAGCCATACATCTCTTCATCCATTGGTCCGTCCATCAAACTGTCATTCCATCCATTCATCTGTCCATCCATCCGAGCTACCATCCATGGTCTATCCGTTCAACCGTCCGTTCCTCCAAACGTCCATTCATCCGATTGACCATCCTTCCATCAGCCTGTGCATCCATCCATTTGTCCAGAGCAAGAGGAGAAGATGTGGCAGCCAGCGTTGTTTGAGCAGGAGATGTCATGGAAGTTGCATCAAGTGGAGCAGGAGGGATCTAGAAGATTGACATCACCTGGGAAACCTGAGCTCTGGGCAGAGTTTGGTTGACTTGACCTCAAATTTGAGCTTAACTGAACTGGCCTCAAGCAGAAGTTCTGGGATCATGAACCCATGCAGAAGCCCTGGAACAACCCAGTCTCACTGAAAAACATGTAATAGCCAAGCTGGTCCACAGTGGGAAAAGTACTATTGTCACAATTTGGTTCCTTAATAGGTTTCAGTCCTACATTTTATTTGTTGGGCCAAATGCCAATGTAACTCGGTTGGCCTATCAACTATCAAGTGTCTCTCAGTGATAAAAAGATTTTATATACTTTGTGGAAAACTCAATATTGAAATAAAGTATCTGCATTTATATGCATTTCAATGACATTTCTAGTGAGAAGTATGCATAATAGATTCACAGTCTTTGTTTAGGGAATGTAGACAATCTTTAATTTATTAGTTTCACCAAAATATTTTAGTGTGCTTATAGAAAAACATGAGAATGTTACTGTTGCTACAGTTGTTGCTATGGACTAAGCTACAATATAATCTATATCATACCACTGACAGCTGACAGTGGAATATTTAGGAGTGAGGAAATTTGACATGTGGTATCAACTCTCACCCTCAACAGAATCAGAATCAAGTTTAATCGCCAATTAGGTTTGCACTTACAAGGAATTTGACTTGGTGTTGATGGTGCAGACAATAAGAATACAGTAAAATAATTAAAACCGCAAGCGGTGATGATCGGCCCTCGCAGCCAAGCGCCGCTCTGGCCTAAGGGCCACCGCTAGGGTACGCGCACCTCCCGCCGCCAGCCACCGCAGAAGCTGTCATGCATTTTCCTCACCCGTCTACCATGCAATACACACGTATGCGTTGGGCAGCGCTCCCCCACGACTCACAAAAAATCTGGTGCAGATCGGTCGATGCACCGAGGAGACACAGCCGTTGAATAATAAAAATGCATTTGGCCACCGGGCCGGACTAAATCGTTCGGCGGGCCAGATCCGGCCCGCAGGCCGTACGTTTGACACCCCTGGTTTAAACATTAGTATACCAACTTAATCAAAGGTATCTTACTAGCTGTTAATCCAGCTTCATGTGAAAAGTTAACAAAACCTTTTTAGTTATTTAAAGTTAATTATTTCATGTGTTTAAGGGTTTCGTTTCTTGCATTAAGACAGCTTTTATGAAAGTTTGACAGTTAAATTGGTGGATACACACCCAAAAGTAATAATGTAAAAGTAACACTTTGGCAATTGGAAAATTGCTAAAGTAACACGTTAGCAATATTCCACATGTGTATGTTGTGTACAAACTTTAGTAATTTCTAACAGACCACTTCACTCTCAGAAAGCAGGTCTGCTAGTGGTTCCTAAAGTCTGTAAAACCAGAATGGTAGGCAGATCCTTTAGTTATCAGGCTCCTCTCCAGTGGAACAAACTCCCAGTTTTGGTCCGTGACGCAGACACCCTGTCTACTTTTAAGACTAATCCTAAAACTTTCCTTTTTCCATCCATCCATCGTCTTCCACTTATCCGGGGTCAGGTCGCAGGGGCAGCTTCAAGAGGGAGCCCCAGACCTTCCTCTCCCCAGCCACTTGGGCCACTTCCTCCGGGGGAATCCCAAAGCGTTCCCAGGCCAGCATAGTCTCTCCAGCGTGTCCTGGGTCTTCCTCTGGGCCTCCTCCCGGTGGGACGTGCCCAGAACACCTCATCAGGGAGGCGTCCAGGAGGCATCCTAACCAGATGCCCGATCCACCTCAACTGGCTCCTCTCAATGTGGAGGAGCAGCGGCTCTACTCTGAGTCCTCCCCGGATGACTGAGCTCCTCACCCTATCTCTAAGGGAGAGCCCAGACACACTATGGAGAAAACTCATTTTGGCCGCTTGTATCCGGGATTTCGTTCTTTCGGTCACGACCCAAAGCTCGTGACCATAGATGAGGGTAGGAACGTAGATCGACTGGTAAATCGAGAGCTTGGCCTTTTGGCTCAGCTCTCTCTTCACCACAACGGATCGGTACAGCGCACGCTTCACAGCAGACGTCGCACCAATCCGCCTGTCGATCTCCCGCTCCATCTTCCCCTCATTCGTGAACAAGACCCCAAGATACTTGAACTCCTCCACTAGAAGCTGGCTCTTGGGACTTTCCTTTTTGACAAAGATTATAGTTAGAGTGGTTCATGTTACCCCGAGCTACCTCTATAGTTATGCTGCTATAGGCTTAGGCTGCTGGAGGACATCAGGGTCTATTGTTCTTCAATTTTGCATGACTGTTGTCATTTCAGCTTTTACCTTTTTGTTTTTTCTATTTTTTCTTCATAGTAGGTACACCTGGTCTGGCGTTCTGTTAGCTGTGACATCATTCAGGGAAGACAGATCACCTGCTATTACCATCTAATGTAAAACACATTACTGGATCAATGTGTGCTTCTGTGCTTTTTTGTCTGTCTTGTTGTGTCTCTTCTCTCTCTTTTGTAACCCCCAGTCGGTCAAGGCAGATTACCGTTCATACTGAGCCCGGTTCGGCTGGAGGTTTTTCCTTCCTGTTAATGGGGAGTTTTTCCTTCTGCTGTCACTTCATGCTTGATCAGTATGAGGGATTGCTGCTAAGCCATGTACAATGCAAACGACTCTCCCTGTGGCTCTACGCTTCTTCAGGAGTCAATGCTGCTTGTTACGACTTTGATGAAATCAACTGGTTCCCTTATATAGGAATTTCTTTTACCAATCTGGATAATCTGACTTAATATGTATAATCTGATTGATTTTGACATTGTAAACTGCCTTTAGATGACATGCAGGCCGGCAGACCCGACATGTATATTAATAATATGTATTATTATTATTAATATTATTATTATTTTATATATCTGCCTCGTTATATTTGCATAATGCATGAAGAAAAATATCAGCAGCGCAAGAGTCTGTTCCGATCATCCGGCCCTTACCACAGGCTACTGCAGCCCATTGGTTATCATCCCTGACAGTCTAAAGGGCTAGGCCAATCATAAAGTAGAAAAACACCTTCACGCTCCATGTGGAACTTTGTGCAGCGGTGTTCACAGTAGTAATGGATAAGAAACGCAAGGGAGGCGCAGAGAAACTGCACGAAAAAAAGAAACGAGTTCTTCAAACGGATGCTGCGAAATGTGTCAAACTGACTGACATGTTCCCAACAGCAGGCCCTTCATCTGCTCCGGTGTCTGGTGTAAAATATGGTGGTTGTGGTTGTAGTCAGTGACGTGCGGTAGAGTTCATAGCTGGTGAGGCACTGACGTCATCAGAGTCAGATTTACAAATATATACACTCTACAGAGTAGACTCGTTGCAAAGTGCTGAAGGAGACTGATTGAGCCAAATAAATTCACCAAGATACATGGAAAAATATTGGTTCTTTGATGAAAAAAATTGTCATTTGATTGGTAACAGTTTATGAGTTATGATGGATTTCTGCATTTGTAACACATTCTAAAACTATAACCCACATTAAGCACATTTCATTACAGAAACAAAACATGAATAAGTATCGCTGTCTTACCTCTACTTATAATTTAAGTCCCTGTGGCGCTCTTTCTGAACAAAAATATCATCATTTTCCGGTAAAAGTTCTCTTTATCTTCTTCAGTTTTAAAAGTCTCTCAGTCTCAGTGGAGCTCACTGCCAGGGAGGAAAGCCTTCCCTGATCAGTCCTGTTCCAGCTGTATGTTTAGAGTCTTTTTAGTGCTTTACTTGTTTAGCAAAACTCGCTAATAAAACATCAATAACTTGTTTTGACTCTACTATTTGGGGATCACGAGCGGTGCCCCTTGAGCGCCCCCTGCCTAGTGGCCAAGGAACTGCTGGCCTCACCTACAACCAGTTCTTTGCTGTTTATGATCGGCCAGCACCACGAAAACATGTTATCTGCACACAGTTTGATGACCAAAACACAATTCGTAATCCACATATATTAAATTGTGGAAAATCAGTTCATAACTGTTTGAACAATTGAATTTATGATCTAGAGACAGGAAGATGCATTCACAGAATGGAAGTCAGCGCAGTTACCATGGGATTGCGCAATCCCAGGGTAGGCCAAGCTCGCTGCGGCCTCACCGGCTTCGCTATGAAGCGCCACCAAGGATTTACATGAAAAATAGCGAAAAGTCTGCGATTTTAAAGAAAATATGATCAAAAATTAGGAAATTAGATAAATAAAATACTTATTACAAATGACTGAGTAAATCAAAATTTATATTATGTTATTATATATTTTCTTTCTTTCCATGATGACAAGTGAGGCATTTCTCTGGTTCATTTTGTCATTGGCATCCTCTTTTACACAGTGAGTGCACATTAGTCCAATGTTACCCTACAGTATCTGGAAGACTGAATAGATCTGATGAGCAACTTACAATAACTTCTTATAATGATGTAACGTGATAATATGTGTGATTGACCGTGACACCTCTCTTTCTCTCTCTCTCTCTCTGATCTAAGAATAATTGCTGTGCTGTGGTGGAGTTTACATTTTACAGTGTTAATAAATTAAGATTTTGGAAGTATTTTAAGTGTCCACTCACTAATTTCCATTATCCTGACTTCAAGGTATTGCACAGTTGGTATTGCACAGTTGGTATACACATTCAGTACACAAAAAAAATGTGGTGGGCCAGTCTAATCCAAAATGCCAGGGCCAATTTTTTGTCCCAATCCACCCCTGATGACATGTTTCATGATTTGGCGCTATATAAATAAAAACTGAAATGTATTGAACAAGAGTTTGTCAGTTTTCAAGCAGGATTTGTATATCTGTTCAACTTAAATATACAAGGAAACCAAAGAGTTAAGATCACTTACTTACCAAGAGAAATTCCTTTGGGGTTTATTTGTGGTCTCTTGCTGCCCCCTGCTGGACAAGTATGATCAAATACATATGCTTTACATGTCAACTTGGTATCAAAATTCAGATTTCAATCTAAAATGGCTTACTTCCTGTGATACTTGCAGTATGACATTAATTGTAAATTCTGAGCGTCTTGCTGAGATCTACAACTGTACAAAATTTCATTACTCTACGATGAAGTAAGTGAATACCAAAGGGTCCTTTGAAATTTGCTTGGTGGCGCTATAGAGAAACTAAGTCCTGCTCACTAAAGTTTGTTAAGGATTCCTGTTGGGGGGTGGATAAGGATGCATCCAAATGAGTTTTAAGCAGCTCGGCCCAAAACTGTGGAATTCAGAGCCAAACGTATGACAGCAGCGTTTGAGGTGAATATGCCACGCCGCCACGCCCCCCTGCTCCATCCAATCCAGTTGAGCCTGAAATCCACAACATACCAACATGTGTTCTGTCTGTGGACACAGTTTCATGTTGATTAGCTCAGAGGGGTAACATAGCGACCGCTTACAACAAAACATGACACTTCCTGTTGTCAGGGGGCGTGGCCTAAGCAATGTCATCATTTGACCATTGGATATTATAGGAGACCTGATGGTGATCAATCACTGAAAGTTTGATGCCTCTGTGTGTTTCTGTGTAGGAGATATAACACTTTTATTTTTTGTGGCGAGTAGGTGAACTTTAACCCTTGCTAATGCCCCTTCAACAAGCTCCAAAACTCACCGTTTTGATAACTTTTAATTGGCCATGCCTTATGATCAGACTGCCCGAGTTTCAAGCCGCTCGCTAAAAATCTCTAGGAGGAGATCCATCAAATACCAATGCTATAAACGTCAAAAATGGGGTCAAAATCAGACATTCAATCTAAAATGGCCGACTTCCTGTGATATTTACACTATGACATTAATTGTAAATTCTGAGCGTCTTGGTGAGCTCTACCACTGTACCAAATCTCATGTCTCTACGATGAAGTAAGTGAATAGCAAAGGGTCCTTTGAAAATTGCTAAGTGGCGCCGTTGAGGCATTAGGTCACGCCCACCAAAATTTGTTATGGATTCCTGTTGGGGGGTGGATAAGGATGCATCCAAGTGAGTTTTATGCAGCTCGGCCCAAAAATGTGGAATTCAGAGCCAAACGTATGGCAGCGGCGTTTGAGGTGACTTCACCACGCCGCCACGCTCTCCTGCTCCATCGAATCGACTTGGGGCTGGAATCCACAACACAACAACATGTGTTCTGTCTGTGGACACAGTTTCATGTTGATTAGCTCAGAGGGGTAACATAGCGACCGTTTACAGCAAAACATGACACTTCCTGTTGTCAGGGGGTGTGGCCTAAGTGATGTCATCATTTGACCATTGGATATTATAGGAGACCTGATGATGATTAATCACAGAAAGTTTGGTGCCTCTGTGTGTTTCTGTGTAGGAGATATAACACTTTTATTTTTTGTGGCGAATAGGTGAACTTTGACCCCTGCCAACGCCCCTTCAGCATGCTCAAAAACTCACCGTTTTGATAACTTTTGATTGGCCATGCCTTATGATCAGACTGCCCGAGTTTCAAGCCGATCGCTCGATATCTCTAGGAGGAGTTAGATCTTATACCGATGCTGTAACTGTCAAAATTGAGGTCAAAATCAGACATTCAATCTAAAATGGCCGACTTCCTGTGATATTTACACTATGACATTAATTGTAAATTCTGAGCGTCTTGGTGAGCTCTACAACTGTACCAAATTTCATGTCTCTACGACGAAGTAAGTGAATAGCAAAGGGTCCTTTGAAAATTTCTAGGTGGCGCCGTTGAGGCATTTTTCTTTAGATTTTTGTGACGACCTTAAAATACAAAATTTCTAAACAGTCACCATGCATCTGCCAAGTTTGGTGAGTTTTTGAAAATGAGAAAGCCCCCAAAAAGGCCCCTCTTTAGGGGGGCAGAATAATAATAATAATAATAATAATAATTAAAACCGCAAGCGGTGATGATCGGCCCTCGCAGCAAAGCGCCGCTCTGGCCTATTGGCCACCGCTGGGATTTGCGCACCGCCAGCCGCCCGCCACCGCAGATGCTGTCACGCATTTTGCCCGCCCGTCCACTGGGCGATTCACACGAACGTGTTCGGCAGCGCTCCCCCACGACTCACAAAAAATCTGGTCCAGATCGCTCGATGCAGCGAGGAGATACAGCCGTTGAATAATGATAATGCATTTGGCCACCGGACCGGACTAAATCGTTCGGCGGGCCGTACCTTTGACACCCCTGGTTTAAACATTAGTATACCAATTTAATCAAAGGTATTTTACTAGCTGTTAATCCAGCTTAATGTGAAAAGTTAACAAAACCATTTTAGTTTTTTAAAGTTACTTGCTATTTCATGTGTTTAAGGGTTTTGTTTCTTGCATTAAGACAGCTTTTATGAAAGTTTAACATCTAAATTGGTGATACACACCCAAAAGTAATGTAAAAGTAACACTTTAGCAATTGGACTATTGCTAAAGGAACACTTTAGCAAAATCGCGGGGGTAGCAGCTTTATAAAGGAGGCCCAGACGTGCCTCTCCCCAGCCACTTGGGCCACCTCCTCCAGGGGAATCCCAAGGTGTTCCCAGGCCAGCAGAGAAAACATAGTCCCTCCAGCGTGTCCCAGGTCTTCCCCTGGGCCTCCTCCCGGTGGGACGTGCCCAGAACACCTCACCAGGGAGGCGTCCAGGAGGCATCCTAACCAGATGCACAAGCCACCTCAACTGGCTCCTCTCGACGTGAAGAAGCAGTGGCTACTCTGAGTCCTCCCCGGATGACTGAGCTCCTCACCTTATCTCTAAGGGAGAGCTCACACACACTATGGAGAAAACTCATTTCGGCCACTTGTATCCAGGATCTCGTTCTTTCGGTCACGACCCAAAGCTCGTGACCATAGATGAGGGTAGGAACGTAGATCGACTGGTAAATGGAGAGCTTCGCCTTTTGGCTCAGCTCTCTCTTCACCACAACGGATCGGTACAGCGCCCGCTTCACAGCAGACGCCGCACCAATCCGCCTGTCGATCTCCCGCTCCATCTTCCCCTCATTCGTGAACAAGACCCCAAGATACTTGAACTTCTCCACTAGAAGCTGGCTCTTTGGACTTTCCTTTTTTAAAAAGCTTATAGTTAGAGTGGCTCATGTTACCCTGAGCTACCTCTATAGTTATGCTGCTATACGTTTAGGCTACTGCAGGACATCAGGGTCTATTGTTCTTCAATTTTGAATGACTGTTGTCATTTCAGCTTTTAACTTTTTGATTTTTCTTTTTTCTTCATTGTAGGTACACCTGGTCTGGTGTTCTTTTAGCTGTGGCATCATCCAGGGAAGACAGATCACCCGCTACTAGCATCTAATGTAGAACTTCTGTGCTTTTTTGTCTGTCTTGTTGTGTCTCTGCTCTGTCTTCTGTAACCCCCAGTCTGTCGAGGCAGATGACCGTTCATACTGAGCCCGGTTCTGCTGGAGGTTTTACCTTCCCGTTAATGGGGAGTTTTTTTCCCCGCTGTTGCTTCATGCTTGCTCAGTATGAGGGATTGCTGCAAAGCCATGGACACAGCAGACGACTCTCCCTGTGGTTCTACGCTTCTTCAAGAGAGAATGCTACTTGTCAAGACTTTGATGCAATGAACTGGTTCCCTTATATAGGAATTTTTTTGACCAATGTGTATAATCTGACCCAATCTGTATAATCTGATTGATTTTGACTTTGTAAAGTGCCTTGAGATGACATATTTCATGAATTGGCGCTATATAAATAACATTGAATTGAATCATCTCTTTAGACCAAGTAAACTATCACATTTTATGAGACAGTTATCTCATTTTAAAGATATAATCATCTAACGTTATTACTCTTAGCAAGTTAAAGCTCCATAAAAATTTTAGACCAGCTTTTAGTTCCACTCTCTTATTATGCACATCTAGGCTACCTATAAATATAAAGTATGGCATGCCAAAAAACATTTTCAACAAAAGGCAATTTTAGTAATCGCCTTGCAATTTTATATCTAAGCATTAAAAATGATAATATTTCACCAATTTTCACAGCAAGATTGAAATAACGACTATCCAACATTTTAAGATTTTGTAAAAACTTTTTTCCTTTTTTACCTACCTTTTGAAATGAATACTTGTTTCTACTTCTCCAAAATTATACTTCAAGAAAACTATTGTGCTGTCCTGGGGCCATATGCAGCTAGACAGCTAGGACAAAAGTTCCCCACACAAAGCTTCCTTTTCTTGCGTTGTCTGAATAACTTTTGTTACCAAATCTGGTTTTAAACATTGTTTTTGTAAAAAGACAAATATTTTTCCAAGGCAGAAGCGTGTAGAACAAATTCAACTTCAACATTAGCAGTTTCCCTAGCTTAATAGCTGAAAAGCAGCTTTTAACCGGAGCAAAATACGTCAAAGATCTTTTTTTAAGGTGAGAGCACTCACTATCTCACGTAATTCACATAGAGATCTAACAAAGTTGTGATGTCTCACTCTGATTAAATATGAACCCAAAACGTTTCTAACTGTTTTTACCATGGATTTCCTCTGACTAAGAATTAATTAATATCTTATTTATGTAATGTATTCACGACATGAATTCCTTGCTGTCTTAACAAAAGGCAGAACAACTATAACGTTACTTTCTATAATTATTACAGGTTCTGCTGAGATGTCAAATTCTGGAGAGTGCTTAGACACCCTGACACACAAATATGGATTAACTTCATTTCAATTGCACTCGTGAACTTGTTTTAGTTGATTTAGTTTTCTTGATGTACTGTAGAGCGTGATGAGGTCTGTTGTGGTATTGTGTGCACTGGATTGTGGGGACAGTTGGTATTGTCTGTCAAAGTTACAAGATATATATAATGGTTGCAGTTACAGCTCAAACGTCGTAACAACACTTCTAAATCTGAGTCTGACGCACAATTTCAAATACAAACACGAAGCAGTTTGATTTTTGTCCGATGACGAGCGAGCGAGCGAGCGAGCGAGAGAGAGAGAACTGGTAAAGCAGCACATAGTAACAATAAGTCTAGCGCTCCATAAAGATGTTATTAATCAGGGAAATCTTTCTGATTGTTTCACAGCGGTTACCTGCAGCGGGTAAACACGCCCACGACAACACACTTAGGCTCCCCGCAGCCCATTTCTATCCTAATATGCGCCAAAACTGCCTCTTTAAAATGAACTGCACTGTCTGAATTGCAATGAGAAGTATTACACATCTATGCGCTCCCCCCAGGAGCAGCGTTTTTTTTTTTTTCCCCAGGACCCGCGGTAACGACAGCGGTGTTCTTACCATGGAGTATTAGGGCCACACATGAAGAGAAAAAATAATTTTGCCATGACGAGATTAAACTGGTGGAGATCAGTTGATGCAGCGATGCATTAGGGCACCGGAGGCAGTGGCGACCCACCAGCTTAAAATCTATGTATTGACATCTTAAAAATGGTCTTATAGCTTAAAAGATCATCCTGTTTTGGTTGATTTTGTAGCCGAATAGAAGAGATGTTCTCAAAGCATTAAATAAGCCTTTTGACTTTTAAAAATGTTGTCCTTTTAAGGTAATTTTAAGTTACTTTTTATTAAATTTGTCAATATCCTATGGAAGTCTGGACATATGGCAGCGGCCTTTCAGGTGACTTCGCCACGCCACCACGCCGCACTGCTACATGGAATCCAGTTGGGCCTCGAATCCACAACACAGCAACATGTCTTCTGTCTGTGGACACAGTTTCATGTTGATTAGCTCAGAGGGGTAACATAGCGACTGTTAACAATAAAACATGACACTTCCTGTTGTCAGGGGGCGTGGCCTAAGCAATGTCATCATTTGACCATTGGATATTGTAGGAGACCTAGTGGTGATCAACTACTGAAAGTTTGGTGGCTCTGTGAGTTTTTGTATATGAAATATAACAGTTTTGTGTTTCATGGCGAGTAGGTGAACTTTGACCCCCGCTCACGCCCCTTCAGCATGCTCAAAAACTCAGTGTTTTGATAACCTTTAATTGGCCATGCCTTATGATCAGACTGCCCGAGTTTCAAGCCGCTCGCTCAAAATCTCTAGGAGGAGTTCCATCAAATACCAATGCTGTAAACGTCAAAAATGGGGTCAAAATCAGACCTTCAATCTAAAATGGCCGACTTCCTGTGATATTTACACTATGACATTAATTGTAAATTCTGAGCGTCTTGGTGAGCTCTACCACTGTACCAAATCTCATGTCTCTACGATGAAGTAAGTGAATAGCAAAGGGTCCTTTGAAAATTGCTAGGTGGCGCCGTTGAGGCATTAGGTCACGCCCACCAAAGTTTGTTATGGATTCCTGTTGGGGGTGGATAAGGATGCATCCAAGTGAGTTTTAAGCAGCTCGGCCCAAAAATGTGGAATTCAGAGCCAAACGTATGGCAGCGGCGTTTGAGGTGACTTCACCACGCCGCCACGCTCTCCTGCTCCATCGAATCCACTTGGGGCTGGAATCCACAATACATCAACATGTCTTCCGTCTCTGGACACAGTTTCATGTTGATTAGCTCAGAGGGGTAACATAGCGACCGTTTACAGCAAAACATGACACTTCCTGTTGTCAGGGGGCGTGGCCTAAGTGATGTCATAATTTGACCATTGGATATTAAAGAAGACCCAATGATGATCAATCACAGAAAGTTTGGTGCCTCTATGTGTTTCTGTGTAGGAGATATAACAGTTTTATTTTTTGTGGCGAGTAGGTGAACTTTGACCCCTGCTAACACCCCTTCAACATGCTCAAAAACTCACCGTTTTGATAACTTTTAATTGGCCATGCCTTATGATAAGACTGACCGAGTTTCAAGCTGCTCGCTCAAAATCTCTAGGAGGAGTTCGATCAAATACCAATGCTGTAAACGTCAAAAATCGGGTCAAAATCAGACCTTCAATCTAAAATGGCCGACTTCCTGTGATATTTGCACTATGACATTAATTGTAAATTCTGAGCGTCTTGGTGAGCTCTAACACTGTACCAAATCTCATGTCTCTACGATGAAGTAAGTGAATAGCAAAGGGTCCTTTGAAAATTGCGAGGTGGCGCCGTTGAGGCATTAGGTCACGCCCACCAAAGTTTGTTATGGATTCCTGTTGGGGGGTGGATAAGGATGCATCCAAGTGAGTTTTAAGCAGCTCGGCCCAAAAATGTGGAATTCAGAGCCAAACGTATGGCAGCGGCGTTTGAGGTGACTTCACCACGCCGCCACGCTCTCCTGCTCCATCGAATCCACTTGGGGCTGGAATCCACAATACATCAACATGTCTTCCGTCTCTGGACACAGTTTCATGTTGATTAGCTCAGAGGGGTAACATAGCGACCGTTTACAGCAAAACATGACACTTCCTGTTGTCAGGGGGCGTGGCCTAAGTGATGTCATAGTTTGACCATTGGATATTAAAGAAGACCCAATGATGATCAATCACAGAAAGTTTGGTGCCTCTATGTGTTTCTGTGTAGGAGATATAACAGTTTTATTTTTTGTGGCGAGTAGGTGAACTTTGACCCCTGCTAACACCCCTTCAGCATGCTCAAAAACTCACCGTTTTGATAACTTTTAATTGGCCATGCCTTATGATCAGACTGACCGAGTTTCAAGCCGCTCGCTAAAAATCTCTAGGAGGAGTTCGATCAAATACCAATGCTGTAAACGTCAAAAATCGGGTCAAAATCAGACCTTCAATCTAAAATGGCCGACTTCCTGTGATATTTGCACAATGACATTAATTGTAAATTCTGAGCGTCTTGGTGAGCTCTAACACTGTACCAAATCTCATGTCTCTACGATGAAGTAAGTGAATAGCAAAGGTCCTTTGAAAATTGCTAGGTGGCGCCGTTGAGGCATTTTTCTTTAGATTTTTATGAGGACCTTAAAATACAAAATTTTTAAACAGTCTTCATGCGTCCGCCAAGTTTGGTGAGTTTTTGAATATGATAAATCCCCCAAAAAGGCCCCTCTTTAGGGGGGCAGAATAAAAATAATAATAATAAGAAACAACACAGAAACAATAGGCCTTCGCAGCGCTTCGCTGCTCGGGCCTAATTAAAACCGCAAGCGGTGATGATCAGCCCTCGCAGCCAAGCGCCGCTCTGGCCTAAGGGCCACCGCTAGGGTACGCGCACCTCCCGCCGCCAGCCACCGCAGAAGCTGTCATGCATTTTCCTCACCCGTCTACCATGCAATACACACGTATGCGTTGGGCAGCGCTCCCCCACGACTCACAAAAAATGTGGTGCAGATCGGTCGATGCACCGAGGAGACACAGCCGTTGAATAATAAAAATGCATTTGGCCACCGGGCCGGACTAAATCGTTCGGCGGGCCAGATCCGGCCCGCAGGCCGTACGTTTGACACCCCTGGTTTAAACATTAGTATACCAACTTAATCAAAGGTATCTTAATAGCTGTTAATCCAGCTTCATGTGAAAAGTTAACAAAACCTTTTTAGTTATGTAAAGTTAATTATTTCATGTGCTTAAGGGTTTCGTTTCTTGCATTAAGACAGCTTTTATGAAAGTTTGACAGTTAAATTGGTGGATACACACCCAAAAGTAATAATGTAAAAGTAACACTTTGGCAATTGGAAAATTGCTAAAGTAACACGTTAGCAATATTCCACATGTGTATGTTGTGTACAAACTTTAGTAATTTCTAACAGACCACTTCACTCTCAGAAAGCAGGTCTGCTGGTGGTTCCTAAAGTCTGTAAAACCAGAATGGTAGGCAGATCCTTTAGCTATCATGCTCCTCTCCAGTGGAACCAACTCCCAGTTTTGGTCCGTGACGCAGACACCCTGTCTACTTTTAAGACTAATCCTAAAACTTTCCTTTTTCCATCCATCCATCGTCTTCCACTTATCCGGGGTCAGGTCGCAGGGGCAGCTTCAAGAGGGAGCCCCAGACCTTCCTCTCCCCAGCCACTTGGGCCACTTCCTCCGGGGGAATCCCAAAGCGTTCCCAGGCCAGCATAGTCTCTCCAGCGTGTCCTGGGTATTCCTCTGGGCCTCCTCCCGGTGGGACGTGCCCAGAACACCTCATCAGGGAGGCGTCCAGGAGGCATCCTGACCAGATGCCCGAGTCACCTCAACTGGCTCCTCTCAATGTGGAGGAGCAGCGGCTCTACTCTGAGTCCTCCCCGGATGACTGAGCTCCTCACCCTATCTCTAAGGGAGAGCCCAGACACACCATGGAGAAAACTCATTTTGGCCGCTTGTATCCGGGATTTCGTTCTTTCGGTCACGACCCAAAGCTCGTGACCATAGATGAGGGTAGGAACGTAGATCGACTGGTAAATCGAGAGCTTGGCCTTTTGGCTCAGCTCTCTCTTCACCACAACGGATCGGTACAGCGCACGCTTCACAGCAGACGTCGCACCAATCCGCCTGTCGATCTCCCGCTCCATCTTCCCCTCATTCGTGAACAAGACCCCAAGATACTTGAACTCCTCCACTAGAAGCTGGCTCTTGGGACTTTCCTTTTTGACAAAGATTATAGTTAGAGTGGTTCATGTTACGCTGAGCTACCTCTATAGTTATGCTGCTATAGGCTTAGGCTGCTGGAGGACATCAGGGTCTATTGTTCTTCAATTTTGCATGACTGTTGTCATTTCAGCTTTTACCTTTTTGTTTTTTCTATTTTTTCTTCATAGTAGGTACACCTGGTCTGGCGTTCTGTTAGCTGTGACATCATTCAGGGAAGACAGATCACCTGCTATTACCATCTAATGTAAAACAGATTACTGGATCAATGTGTGCTTCTGTGCTTTTTTGTCTGTCTTGTTGTGTCTCTTCTCTCTCTTTTGTAACCCCCAGTCGGTCAAGGCAGATTACCGTTCATACTGAGCCCGGTTCGGCTGGAGGTTTTTCCTTCCTGTTAATGGGGAGTTTTTCCTTCTGCTGTCACTTCATGCTTGATCAGTATGAGGGATTGCTGCAAAGCCATGTACAATGCAAACGACTCTCCCTGTGGCTCTACGCTTCTTCAGGAGTCAATGCTGCTTGTTACGACTTTGATGAAATCAACTGGTTCCCTTATATAGGAATTTCTTTTACCAATCTGGATAATCTGACTTAATATGTATAATCTGATTGATTTTGACATTGTAAACTGCCTTTAGATGACATGCAGGCCGGCAGACCCGACATGTATATTAATAATATGTATTATTATTATTAATATTATTATTATTTTATATATCTGCCTCGTTATATTTGCATAATGCATGAAGAAAAATATCAGCAGCGCAAGAGTCTGTTCCGATCATCCAGCCCTTACCACAGGCTACTGCAGCCCATTGGTTATCATCCCTGACAGTCTAAAGGGCTAGGCCAATCATAAAGTAGAAAAACACCTTCACGCTCCATGTGGAACTTTGTGCAGCGGTGTTCACAGTAGTAATGGATAAGAAACGCAAGGGAGGCGCAGAGAAACTGCACGAAAAAAAGAAACGAGTTCTTCAAACGGATGCTGCGAAATGTGTCAAACTGACTGACATGTTCCCAACAGCAGGCCCTTCATCTGCTCCGGTGTCTGGTGTAAAATATGGTGGTGGTGGTTGTAGTCAGTGACGTGCGGTAGAGTTCATAGCTGGTGAGGCACTGACGTCATCAGAGTCAGATTTACAAATATATACACTCTACAGAGTAGACTCGTTGCAAAGTGCTGAAGGAGACTGATTGAGCCAAATAAATTCACCAAGATACATGGAAAAATATTGATTCTTTGATGAAAAAAATTGTCATTTGATTGGTAACAGTTTATGAGTTATGATGGATTTCTGCATTTGTAACACATTCTAAAACTATAACCCACATTATGCACATTTTATCACAAAAACAAAACATGAATAAGTATCGCTGTCTTACCTCTACTTATAATTTAAGTCCCTGTGGCGCTCTTTCTGAACAAAAATATCATCATTTTCCGGTAAAAGTTCTCTTTATCTTCTTCAGTTTTAAAAGTCTCTCAGTCTCAGTGGAGCTCACTGCCAGGGAGGAAAGCCTTCCTTGATCAGTCCTGTTCCAGCTGTATGTTTAGAGTCTTTTTAGTGCTTTACTTGTTTAGCAAAACTCGCTAATAAAACATCAATAACTTGTTTTGACTCTACTATTTGGGGATCACGAGCGGTGCCCCTTGAGCGCCCCCTGCCTAGTGGCCAAGGAACTGCTGGCCTCACCTACAACCAGTTCTTTGCTGTTTATGATCGGCCAGCACCACGAAAACATGTTATCTGCACACAGTTTGATGACCAAAACACAATTCGTAATCCACATATATTAAATTGTGGAAAATCAGTTCATAACTGTTTGAACAATTGAATTTATGATCTAGAGACAGGAAGATGCATTCACAGAATGGAAGTCAGCGCAGTTACCATGGGATTGCGCAATCCCAGGGGAGGCCAAGCTCGCTGCGGCCTCACCGGCTTCGCTATGAAGCGCCACCAAGGATTTACATGAAAAATAGCGAAAAGTCTGCGATTTTAAAGAAAATATGATCAAAAATTAGGAAATTAGATAAATAAAATACTTATTACAAATGACTGAGTAAATCAAAATTTATATTATGTTATTATATATTTTCTTTCTTTCCATGATGACAAGTGAGGCATTTCTCTGGTTCATTTTGTCATTGGCATCCTCTTTTACACAGTGAGTGCACATTAGTCCAATGTTACCCTACAGTATCTGGAAGACTGAATAGATCTGATGAGCAACTTACAATAACTTCTTATAATGATGTAACGTGATAATATGTGTGATTGACCGTGACACCTCTCTTTCTCTCTCTCTCTCTCTGATCTAAGAATAGTTGCTGTGCTGTGGTGGAGTTTACATTTTACAGTGTTAATAAATTAAGATTTTGGAAGTATTTTAAGTGTCCACTCACTAATTTCCATTATCCTGACTTCAAGGTATTGCACAGTTGGTATTGCACAGTTGGTATACACATTCAGTACACAAAAAAAATGTGGTGGGCCAGTCTAATCCAAAATGCCAGGGCCAATTTTTTGTCCCAATCCACCCCTGATGACATTTTCATGATCATGAGTTTGTCAGTTTTCAAGCAGGATTTGTATATCTGTTCAACTTAAATATACAAGGAAACCAAAGAGTTAAGATCACTTACTTACCAAGAGAAATTCCTTTGGGGTTTATTTGTGGTCTCTTGCTGCCCCCTGCTGGACAAGTATGATCAAATACATATATTTTGCATGTCAACTTGGTATCAAAATTCAGATTTCAATCTAAAATGGCTTACTTCCTGTGATACTTGCAGTATGACATTAATTGTAAATTCTGAGCGTCTTGCTGAGATCTACAACTGTACAAAATTTCATTACTCTACGATGAAGTAAGTGAATACCAAAGGGTCCTTTGAAATTTGCTTGGTGGCGCTATAGAGAAACTAAGTCCTGCTCACTAAAGTTTGTTAAGGATTCCTGTTGGGGGGTGGATAAGGATGCATCCAAATGAGTTTTAAGCAGCTCGGCCCAAAACTGTGGAATTCAGAGCCAAACGTATGACAGCAGCGTTTGAGGTGAATATGCCACGCCGCCACGCCCCCCTGCTCCATCCAATCCAGTTGAGCCTGAAATCCACAACATACCAACATGTGTTCTGTCTGTGGACACAGTTTCATGTTGATTAGCTCAGAGGGGTAACATAGCGACCGCTTACAACAAAACATGACACTTCCTGTTGTCAGGGGGCGTGGCCTAAGCAATGTCATCATTTGACCATTGGATATTATAGGAGACCTGATGGTGATCAATCACTGAAAGTTTGATGCCTCTGTGTGTTTCTGTGTAGGAGATATAACAGTTTTATTTTTTGTGGCGAGTAGGTGAACTTTAACCCTTGCTAATGCCCCTTCAACAAGCTCAAAAACTCACCGTTTTGATAACTTTTAATTGGCCATGCCTTATGATCAGACTGCCCGAGTTTCAAGCCGCTCGCTAAAAATCTCTAGGAGGAGATCCATCAAATACCAATGCTATAAACGTCAAAAATGGGGTCAAAATCAGACATTCAATCTAAAATGGCCGACTTCCTGTGATATTTACACTATGACATTAATTGTAAATTCTGAGCGTCTTGGTGAGCTCTACCACTGTACCAAATCTCATGTCTCTACGATGAAGTAAGTGAATAGCAAAGGGTCCTTTGAAAATTGCTAAGTGGCGCCGTTGAGGCATTAGGTCACGCCCACCAAAATTTGTTATGGATTCCTGTTGGGGGGTGGATAAGGATGCATCCAAGTGAGTTTTATGCAGCTCGGCCCAAAAATGTGGAATTCAGAGCCAAACGTATGGCAGCGGCGTTTGAGGTGACTTCACCACGCCGCCACGCTCTCCTGCTCCATCGAATCGACTTGGGGCTGGAATCCACAACACAACAACATGTCTTCTGTCTGTGGACACAGTTTCATGTTGATTAGCTCAGAGGGGTAACATAGCGACCGTTTACAGCAAAACATGACACTTCCTGTTGTCAGGGGGTGTGGCCTAAGTGATGTCATCATTTGACCATTGGATATTATAGGAGACCTGATGATGATTAATCACAGAAAGTTTGGTGCCTCTGTGTGTTTCTGTGTAGGAGATATAACACTTTTATTTTTTGTGGCGAATAGGTGAACTTTGACCCCTGCCAACGCCCCTTCAGCATGCTCAAAAACTCACCGTTTTGATAACTTTTGATTGGCCATGCCTTATGATCAGACTGCCCGAGTTTCAAGCCGATCGCTCGATATCTCTAGGAGGAGTTAGATCTTATACCGATGCTGTAACTGTCAAAATTGAGGTCAAAATCAGACTTTCAATCTAAAATGGCCGACTTCCTGTGATATTTACACTATGACATTAATTGTAAATTCTGAGCGTCTTGGTGAGCTCTACAACTGTACCAAATTTCATGTCTCTACGACGAAGTAAGTGAATAGCAAAGGGTCCTTTGAAAATTTCTAGGTGGCGCCGTTGAGGCATTTTTCTTTAGATTTTTGTGACGACCTTAAAATACAAAATTTTTAAACAGTAACCATGCATCTGCCAAGTTTGGTGAGTTTTTGAAAATGAGAAAGCCCCCAAAAAGGCCCCTCTTTAGGGGGGCAGAATAATAATAATAATAATAATAATAATTAAAGCCGCAAGCGGCGTCGATCGGCCCTCGCAGCCAAGCGCCGCTCCGGCCTATTGGCCACCGCGGGGGTTCGCGCACTGCCGGCCGCCAGCCACCGCAGAAACTGTCACGCATTTTCCCCGCCCGTCCGCCGGAAGATTCCCACGAACGCATTCGGCAGCGCTCCCCCACGACTCACAACAAATCTGGTGTAGATCGGTCGATGCAGCGAGGATATACAGCCGTTGAATATTGATATTGCATTTGGCCACTGGGCCGGACAAAATCGTTCGGTGGGCCGGATCCGGCCCGTGGGCCATACGTTTTGACACCCCTGGTTTAAACATTAGTATACCAATTTAATCAAAGGTATCTTACTACCTGTTAATCCAGCTTCATGTGAAAAGTTAACAAAACCTTTTTAGTTATTTAAAGTTAATTGTTATTTCATGTGTTTAAGGGTTTTGTTTCTTGCATTAAGACAGCTTTTATGAAAGTTTGACAGTTAAATTGGTGGATACACACCCAAAAGTAATAATGTAAAAGTAACACTTTAGCAATATTCCACATGTGTATGTTGTGTACCAACTTTCGTAATTCTATCTTAAAGCATGGCTTGGGGCTGATCATTTAAAATATTCTAGGGGGCGCTATAGAAAAATTAGGTCACGCCAACCAAAGTTTGTTATGGATTCCTGTCGGGGGTGGAAAAGGATGCATCCAAGGGAGTTTTAAGCAGCTCGACCAAAAAATGTGGAATTCAGAGCCAAACGTATGGCAGCGGCGTTTGAGGTGACTTCACCACGCCACCACGCCGCCCTGCTCCATCGAATCCACTTGGGGCTGGAATCCAAAACACCAACATGTCTTCTGTCTCTGGATACATTTTCATGTTGATTAGCTCAGAGGGGTAACATAGCGACCGTTTACAGCAAAACATGACATTTCCTGTTGTCAGGGGGCGTGGCCTAAGTGATGTCATCATTTGACCATTGGATATGATAGAAGACCTGATGATGATCAATCACAGATAGTTTGGTGCCTCTGTGTGTTTCTGTGTAGGAGATATAACTGTTTTATTTTTTGTGGCGAGTAGGTGAACTTTGACCCCTGCTAACGCCCCTTCAACAAGCTCAAAAACTCACTGTTTTGATAACTTTTAATTGGCCATGCCTTATGATCAGACTGACCGAGTTTCAAGCCGCTCGCTCGAAATCCCTAGGAGGAGTTCGATCAAATACCAATGCCGTAAACGTCAAAAATGGGGTCAAAATCAGACCTTCAATCTAAAATGGCCGACTTCCTGTGATATTTGCACTATGACATTAATTGTAAATTCTGAGCGTCTTGGTGAGCTCTACTACTGTACCAAATCTCATGTCTCTACGATGAAGTAAGTGAATAGCAAAGGGTCCTTTGAGAATTGCGAGGTGGCGCCGTTGAGGCATTAGGTCACGCCCACCAAAGTTTGTTATGGATTCCTGTCGGGGGCTAGATAAGGATGCATCCAAGTGAGTTTTAAGCAGCTCGGCCCAAAAATGTGGAATTCAGAGCCAAACGTATGGCAGCGGCGTTTGAGGTGACTTCACCACGCCGCCACGCCCCCCTGCTCCATCGAATCCACTTGGGGCTGGAATCCACAACACACCAACATGTCTTCTGTCTCTGGACACAGTTTCATGTTGATTAGCTCAGAGGGGTAACATAGCGACCGTTTACAGCAAAACATGACACTTCCTGTTTTCAGGGGGCGTGGCCTAAGTGATGTCATCATTTGACCATTGGATATTAAAGAAAACCCAATGATGATCAATCACAGAAAGTTTGGTGCCTCTGTGTGTTTCTGTGTAGGAGATATAACAGTTTTTTTTTTGTGGCGAGTAGGTGAACTTTGACCCCTGCTAACGCCCCTTCGACATGCTCAAAAACTCACCGTTTTGATAACTTTTAATTGGCCATGCCTTATGATCAGATTGACCGAGTTTCAAGTCGCTCGCTCAAAATCCCTAGGAGGAGTTCGATCAAATACCAATGCTGTAAACGTCAAAAATGGGGTCAAAATCAGACCTTCAATCTAAAATGGCCGACTTCCTGTGATATTTGCACTATGACATTAATTATAAATTCTGAACGTCTTGGTGCGCTCTACAACTGTACCAAATTTCACGTCTCTACGATGAAGTAAGTGAATAGCAAAGGGTCCTTTGAAAATTGCTAGGTGGCGCCGTTGAGGCATTTTCCGTTAGATTTTTGTGATGACCTTAAAATATAAAATTTTTAAACAGTCTTCATGCATCTGCCAAGTTTGGTGAGTTTTTGAATATGATAAAGCCCCCAAAAAGGCCCCTCTTTAGGGGGGCAGAATAAAAATAATAATAATAAGAAACAACACAGAAACAATAGGCCTTCGCAGCGCTTCGCTGCTCGGGCCTAATAATAATAATAATTAACACTACAGATACAATAGGCCTTCGCAGCGCTTAGCTGCTCGGGCCTAATAATTAAAACCGCAAGCGGTGATGATCGGCCCTCGCAGCCAAGCGCCGCTCTGGCCTATGGGCCACCGCTAGGGTACGCGCACCTCCCACCGCCAGCCACAGCAGAAGCTGTCATGCATTTTCCTCGCCCGTCTACCATGCAATACACACGTACGCGTTGGGCAGCGCTCCCCACGACTCACAAAAAATCTGGTGCAGATCGGTCGATGCACCGAGGAGACACAGCCGTTGAATAATGATAATTCATTTGGCCACCGGGCCGGACTAAATCGTTCGGCGGGCCAGATCCGGCCCGCAGGCCGTACGTTTGACACCCCTGGTTTAAACATTAGTATACCAACTTAATCAAAGGTATCTTACTAGCTGTTAATCCAGCTTCATGTGAAAAGTTAACAAAACCTTTTTAGTTATTTAAAGTTAATTATTTCATGTGTTTAAGGGTTTCGTTTCTTGCATTAAGACAGCTTTTATGAAAGTTTGACAGTTAAATTGGTGGATACACACCCAAAAGTAATAATGTAAAAGTAACACTTTAGCAATTGGAATATTGCTAAAGTAACACGTTAGCAATATTCCACATGTGTATGTTGTGTACAAACTTTAGTAATTTCTAACAGACCACTTCACTCTCAGAAAGCAGGTCTGCTGGTGGTTCCTAAAGTCTGTAAAACCAGAATGATTGGCAGATCCTTTAGCTATCAGGCTCCTCTCCAGTGGAACCAACTCCCAGTTTTGGTCCGTGACGCAGACACCCTGTCTACTTTTAAGACTAATCCTAAAACTTTCCTTTTTCCATCCATCCATCGTCTTCCGCTTATCCGGGGTCGGGTCGCGGGTGTAGCAGCTTCAAGAGGGAGGCCCAGACCTTCCTCTCCCCAGCCACTTGGGCCACTTCCTCCGGGGGAATCCCAAAGCGTTCCCAGGCGAGCAGAGTCTCTCCAGCGTGTCCTGGGTCTTCCCCTGGGCCTCCTCCCGGTGGGATGTGCCCAGAACACCTCACCAGGGATGCGTCCAGGAGGCATCCTAACCAGATGCCCGAGCCACCTCAACTGGCTCCTCTCAATGTGGAGGAGCAGCGGCTCTACTCTGAGTCCTCCCCGGATGACTGAGCTCCTCACCCTATCTCTAAGGGAGAGCCCAGACACACTATGGAGAAAACTTATTTTGGCCGCTTGTATCCGGGATCTCGTTCTTTCGGTCATGACCCAAAGCTCGTGACCATAGATGAGGGTAGGAACGTAGATCGACCGGTAAATCAAGAGCTTCGCCTTTTGGCTCACCTCTCTCTTCACCACAACGGATCGCTACAGCGCCCGCTTCACAGCAGACGCTGCACCAATCCGCCTGTCGATCTCCCGCTCCATCTTCCCCTCATTCGTGAACAAGACCCCAAGATACTTGAACTCCTCCACTAGAAGCTGGCTCTTGGGACTTTCCTTTTTGACAAAGCTTATAGTTAGAGTGGTTCATGTTACCCTGAGCTACCTCTATAGTTATGCTGCTATAGGCTTAGGCTGCTGGAGGACATCAGGGTCTATTGTTCTTCAATTTTGCATGACTGTTGTCATTTTAGCTTTTAACTTTCTGTTCTCTCTCTTTTATCTTCATAGTAGGTACACCTGGTCTGGCGTTCTGTTAGCTGTGACATCATCCAGGGAAGACAGATCACCTGTTATTACCATCTAATGTAAAACAGATTACTGGATCAATGTGTGCTTCTGTGCTTTTTTGTCTCTCTTGTTGTGTCTCTGCTCTGTCTTTTGTAACCCCCAGTCGGTCAACGCAGATTACCGTTCATACTGAGCCCGCCTCTGATGGAGGTTTTTCCTTCCTGTTAATGGGGAGTTTTTTCTTCTGCTGTCACTTCATGCTTGATAAGTATGAGGGATTGCTGCAAAGCCATGTACAATGCAAACGACTCTCCCTGTGGCTCTACGCTTCTTCAGGAGTGAATGCTGCTTGTTACGACTTTGATGCAATCAACTGGTTCCCTTATATAGGAATTTATTTTACCAATCTGGATAATCTGACCTAATATGTATAATCTGATTGATTTTGACATTGTAAACTGCCTTTAGATGACACATGTTTTATGATTTGGCGTTATATAAATAAAAACTGAAATGTATTGAACAAGAGTAAGTTTGTCAGTTTTCAAGCAGGATTTGTATATCTGTTCAACATAAATATATAAGGAAACCAAAGAGTTAAGATCACTTACTTACCAAGAGAGATTCCTTTGGGGTTTATTTGTGGTCTCTTGCTGCCCCCTGCTGGACAAGTATGATCAAATACATATGCTTTACATGTCAACTTGGTATCAAAATTCAGATTTCAATCTAAAATGGCTTACTTCCTGTGATACTTGCAGTATGACATTAATTGTAAATTCTGAGCATCTTGCTGAGATCTACAACTGTACAAAATTTCATTACTCTACGATGAAGTAAGTGAATAGCAAAAGGTCCTTTGAAAATTGCTTGGTGGCGCTATAGAGAAACTAAGTCCTGCTCACTAAAGTTTGTTATGGATTCCTGTTGGGGGATGGATAAGGATGCATCCAAATGAGTTTTAGGCAGCTCGGCCCAAAACTGTGGAATTCAGAGCCAAACGTATGACAGCAGCGTTTGAGGTGAATATGCCACGCCGCCACGCCCCCCTGCTCCATCGAATCCAGTTGAGCCTGAAATCCACAACATACAAACATGTGTTCTGTCTGTGGACACAATTTCATGTTGATTAGCTCAGAGGGGTAACATAGCGACCGCTTACAACAAAACATGACACTTCCTGTTGTCAGGGGGCGTGGCCTAAGCAATGTCATCATTTGACCATTGGATATTATAGGAGACCTGATGATGATCAATCACAGAAAGTTTGGTGCCTCTGTGTGTTTCTGTGTAGGAGATATAACACTTTTATTTTTTGTGGCGAATAGGTGAACTTTGACCCCTGCCAACGCCCCTTCAGCATGCTCAAAAACTCACCGTTTTGATAACATTTGATTGGCCATGCCTTATGATCAGACTGCCCGAGTTTCAAGCCGATCGCTCGATATCTCTAGGAGGAGTTAGATCTTATACCAATGCTGTAACTGTCAAAATTGAGGTCAAAATCAGACTTTCAGTCTAAAATGGCCGACTTCCTGTGATACTTGCATTATGACAATAATTGTAAATTCTGAGCGTCTTGTTGAGCTCTACAACTGTACCAAATCTCATGTCTCTACGACGAAGTAATTGAATAGCAAAGGGTCCTTTGAAAATTTCTAGGTGGCGCCGTTGAGGCATTTTTCTTTAGATTTTTGTGACGACCTTAAAATACAAAATTTTTAAACAGTCACCATGCATCTGCAAAGTTTGGTGAGTTTTTGAATATGATAAAGCCCCCAAAAAGGCCCCTCTTTAGGGGGGCAGAATAATAATAATAAGAATAAGAATAAGAATAATAATTAACACTACAGATACAATAGGCCTTCGCAGCGCTTAGCTGCTCGGGCCTAATAATAATAATAATTAACACTACAGATACAATAGGCCTTCGCAGCGCTTAGCTGCTCGGGCCTAAAAAGTAAAAAAGGATATATATACAGAAGCTATATACACAGTAAACTGTGCGTTAATGTAACGCAGAAGCTTGTAAGTCCTGAACGGGGGATAGAGGCAGTGGCCAGTTTCATGGGCGGCTCTTGGCCTTGTTCATAAGGCCGGTAGCAGATGGAAAAAAATGTTTTTGTGGCAGGAGGCTGTGGTCCTGATGGACCGCAGCCTCCTGCCAGAGGGAAGTGTCTGAAATAGTTTGTGACTAAAAAAAAACTCATTGCATAAAAGCACAAATATAACGAATACAACACATAAGCAGAAGGAAAACATTTGAGATTAATTGTGTGTAAGTCCATGGGTGAATGTAGTCAGTGGTGTGTGCATGTTGTGTGGGAATCTGTATGTCCATGAAGGCCGTTCCTCCGGCAGAAAAGTGTCCTTGATGGAAAGTCTCTCACTTCACAGCCAGCTGTACGGCCCCACAGGTGTCCTTGCAGGGGAGGGGGGGTAAGCAGGGGGGGGAGTAGTTCTGTGCGATTTCGCCATAACAACGCAGGGGAGAATTTAGGTTAGAGGGAGTCTGATTTAATACACAATTTGTTATGATAACAAGCTGAGACACTTTTACTTCAGCTTTAAAAGTCTTTTCATCACTGGCTCCAGGGTCCAATTTTCCAAGTTCGAGGGCTCTTTGTCGCATCTTCACATCCAGATGTTATCCAGTCACATTATCCGGTCATGTTCCAGGGTAGGAGACAGTTATCCCATCTCACCTCTCCCGACCGCCGCCGTTAGCTTCTCCAGCCTGATGTTTTGTTCATTCATCGCCTTTGTGATTGCGTCGTATCCCGCTGGTAGTCTGATAAAAGCCGAATTCGCCACCAGCAGTCGTTGAAGTTGTTGATACATCAGAAATCCTACACATCCAATCAGAAGAAATCCCAGAATCATAAATCCAAATATATATATACGTCTTCGGCGTCCTCCACGGAAATCATTGAGAGGCACACTGTGGACCACCTATTCCACCGATCCACGGAGTATCCCGCAAAAAAAGTTCCATCGGGACAGGAATGCTCCCCGTTCCTTTGCTTTCCAGTTGAAAAAATTTGATCAATGGCATTTAGAGACCATTTAGAGACGGGGGCGGGGCGCCCCTGGGGCCTCTGGCCCCCAGGGCCCATGGCCGGGACCACTTCAGCGGGGCTGGCTGCCGGCGGAGCCCGCGGGCTCGTCCCCGCGGCTCTTGAGGGCGTCGGCATTGCGGTGGCTGGGGGATTTCCTCGGGGTCGTCTCTGCTCCTTCCTTGGGGGGGGGGGGGGGGGTTGCAGATATTCTGTGTCGGCCCCTCCTGGGCGACCTGCTTTAGGGGCCCCTTTGGGAGTCCGGGGTTATGGGTCCCCTGACTCCTGCCTCTGTGCTCGGGGAAGGCGGGCCTTTGGTTCTCCACAACCACTATCAAGCTATTTCCTTTTGGAAAATTTTCACCTAAACTAGTGCACTCTCACAAACTCCCACAGGTGCTGGGTCCCAGGTATTAAGTGTTCACTTATATACAGTAATCTTTTTATTTATTTATTTATTTATTTATTTATTTATTTATTTATTTATGTTCTTTCACTTTCTTTTTCCAAGTATCACATTACACATGTCAGCTTACATAATAATATATATGATTTAGCAATGGCATCTAGGTGTTATTCGATTGTATTTGTTGCTTTATGTCTGTTGGTTGTGCTGTTCTTTTTGCATCTCTCTTTCCAGGTGACGGAGCAGACAGAGAAGGTTTTATCATTCTCTCCCTTTTATCTCCTCTTTCTTTCACCTCTACTCTTTTTTTTTCTCTCTCTTTTCTTTCTCTTTCACTTCTTGTTCTTCCTCTACTCTCCCATTGTCATGTCCATATAATTTGAAATTATCCTTGCAGGAATCACAATAAAGCTATTTACAAGCATAAATCAAGTGGAGCACTATGGCGAAAGCTGTTTGCTCCACTTGTAAAACTAAAATCTGTCGAGCTCTATCTGGCATTGAGACATCAATTCCTATTGCCACATTGCTAGACAGGACACTGGGAAGAAAAAAAAAAAGAAAAAAAAAGAGACCAGCTGACGTGATCCATAATTCCTTAGCTTCTGTTTTCCAAGCTTTTCGGTTGCTGTGAAGAAATTGCACAAAGACACCGAACGAAGCAAATAGCAGGAGAGACGTGGGGGCAGGGCAAGCAGATAAGGAGCTCTGCGGAGAGCTGAAAACACAACCGATTTCGAGGAGAGTCAGGGACAGAAAACCCGCTGGTAGTCTTGTCCTTGGCGGTGGCACCAGCGTACCAGATGGTGATGGAGGAGGTGAGGATGGACTCAATGATGGAGGAGTAGAACTGCACCATCATTGTCCTTGTGTGGTTGAATTTCTTCAGCTGCCTTCAGCAGGAAGTACATCCTCTGCTGGGCTTTCTTGGTGAGGGAGTTGATGTTCAGCTCCCACTTTAGGTCCTGGGAGATGATAGTTCCCAGGAAGCAGAAAGACTCCACAGTGTCGATGGTGGAGTCACAGAGGGTGATGGGGTAGCTGGGGCTGAGTTCTTCCTGAAGTCCACAACCATGTCCACTGTTTTTACAGCGTTGAGCTCCAGGTTGTTCTCCCTGCACCAGGTCACCAGATGGTCAGCCTCCCACCTGTAGGCGGACTCGTCACCATCAGAGATAAGTCCCATGAGAGTGGTGTCGTCCGCCAACTTCAGGAGCTTGACAGACTGATGACTGTCAAGGAGCAAACAGGAACAATTTCATACTGCAATAAGAAATATGAACTGGAACACTACTATTGGACAATGAACTGGAAATAATTAGTCAGAAATTCACTGAATGCTTACAGACAAAAATTTATGAATTTGCAGTGACAATTAAACACAAAAGCAGAAAGTGTTCTTTTCCCTGGCTCAGTGATGACATCAAACAATTAATGAAAGACAGAGACAATGCCCTTAAAAAAGCCAATAAGTCAAAACTATCTTGTGAGAGACAAATTTGCTTCATTACGGAATAAAGTGACAAGACAACTACGAAAAGCAAAGGCAGACTTTTTTATCACAATTATTAAAAACTGTCATGGAAATTCAGAAGCTATTTGGGAACAGATCAATAAATTAACAGGTAAAACTTCTTCCAGTAACAATTCAATACAGCTGAAGAACAATGGCATGCTTTTGCAGGATCGATCTGATGTGGCACAGATACTAAATGAATATTTTGTTGATTCTGTTGAGACCATAGCCAAACGTTTTCCTGTGAAATATAACAACCTACCTGCCATTAATTCAGAATTGTTAATTGAGCCCACATTATATTCAACATCTGTATCCATATCCGATGTGGAAAAGGCAATTAAACAGCTTAAGTGTTCAAGAGCAAAAGACATGTATGGGGATGGACACACACATGTTAAAACAAATAGGTCAGTCAATTATGGGTCCACTAACACATATCATTAATGTCACTAGACCAAGGGAAATTTCCTGAGCCATGGAAATTTGCTAGTGTCATTCCCATATTTAAAGGTGGTAACTCCCTTCTGACATCTAATTATCGACCTATTAGCATTTTGCCAACAGTATCTAAAGTTTTTGAAAAACTGGTTGCTAAACAAATCATCAATCATCTTAATTGCAGCTCTTTTCCTTTGCACTCAATGCAGTTTGGATTTAGGGTTAATCATTCTACAGAGACAGCAACATGTTATTTTCTGGAAAAGGTTAAATCCAATATGGACAAAGGAGGGATAGTGGGAGCAATCTTTTTAGACCTTCGTAAAGCTTTGGATACAGTCAATCATTCAGTTTTACTGTACAAACTCAGTGCATTTAACTTTTCCTCCAAATTCATTAGCCTCATTAATTCATACCTTTTGTCTCGTTCTCAAAGTGTAAGAATTGACCAATATAATTCCACCCCCTTACTATTATCAACTGGTGTTCCACAGGGTTCAATTATAGGTCCAATTTTTTTCAGTCTATATATTAATGATTTACCATCTGTATGTAAGAACTGTGACACTTTGATGTATGCAGACGACACAGTTATCTTGGCTTATGGAAAATCCACAGAGGAAGTATCCTCAAAACTAACTGAGGCCATGTCACTCATCTCAATCTGGCTTGAGCAATCCTGTCTGCAATTGAACATATCCAAAACAGTTACTGATAGGGTTATTATAAATAGCCCAGTTTATCCTAGAACGAAAAGCACACAACACAAGTTTTAGACTGTTTCTATAGAAAAGGACAGAGGATGAACCCAGACGGAGAACTTCACTCCCTGACAGTCTGAGATCATCTGTGCCGGATCATCTCTGTCCTTCTGCCTTTATTATCACACATCAAAGAGGGGGTCAGGAGGGTTGGGTCAGGAGGTTTCAGGAATTTACAGCATGGGGGTTGTAAGGGTCAGGAGGTTAAAAGCAAAGAAGGAAATAATTGGAATTGCAGATGGTGATTTCTCACCAGCTTCATGCACAGCTGGATAAGGGAGACATTCCTTATCTGAGAGAACCATTTGTTATTCCTGCCTAAGGGTAAATACAACAAAACCTTCCGTAAAGCAAATTCTTAAACAAACCAAATACCTGTAACTTGATAGAAATAAAGTTATTACATTCACATTTTCCTAACATTTCCCCCCTTTAAATCATTTTATTGAAAGCTTAACTTAACCTACTTCAAGTATTCTTTTCTTGCATTCTGCATTTTCAATGAGACTGTCACTTTGTTAAGCATTAAACAAGGGAAAAGTTAAACTACGGGGTGTACTTCTTCAAGAGGGATTTGTGAAAGCATTTGATATTGAAACATTACATTTCCTATAGTTTTGGCATTCATAGACTTTAGGCATGGGATTACACAAGCAGTAAAAACACAAAAAAAAATAATAATAATAATAATGGGTGTCATTATTTTCAGCAAGAGATGCCACCACGATCCTGAAAAGAACCAGGAGAGAAAGTTCATACTTAGAGGAACAGCATCCTGGGACATTGCTTGTTGCAGATTCTTCAAAGCAGACATAGCTTCAGTAATATGAGTTTCATTTGCGTCAGAAATGTACGTACAGCAGGAAATTCCAATCATTACACATACGCCTCCTTGGCTAGCAGTTTACATGTCCAAAACCATTCTGTTTTGCAGTACCATTAAACGCATTTCACTTAATGGTTTGTTTTGTCCTTTGTTGATGTCCATCGTCATGTTCACTAGAATCTTCATTCTATAGTCCAATGTCTCAATCATCAGCATAGATTTACCAACTCCTAACCACGGGAAAAGTGAAAGTACTATTTTATTCGCTGTGCTCCAGTGCTTATGTTCAGAGGGAACGTTGGAACCCCATATGGGATCATGGGGTTGGAACACTGAGCTGGAGCTGAGTTCTCTTTTCATCCTATCAGAGGAATGATGGTCCTTCACAGCTTGAGCTGAGATGATGACAGTGTGGTCAGAAACAAACACAGGTGCAAGGGCTGTCCTCAGGAAACACGTTCCGTCTCCTGCCGGCATGCTCTTAGCATACAGGGTGGGTTGTCTGGTGGATTTGGGCATCACTGAGTATATGTAGCAGTTACCCATGTTCTTCTCTTCAGCCAACATCGTCACATACATCTGCCACAAGTTGTCTGGATAATGGTCTGGGAGATTTCCCAGCCAAATCTTCATGGCAGCCATTTTTGCTAGGTTAACAGATGTTAATGTTACCCAGGACTCTAAAGAACAGGGATCAGTTGATTTCTTCACCGACGTTGAGACGAGTGGCCCTAAAAAACCAAACCCCTTTGAAGTCGGACTTCCTCACTGTTCCAACCTTTAGGCACTTAACACTCTCTGTAACTTACAGTGGCTGAGGTGAAACCAGGAAGGTCTTTCAGCGATCTTCACAGCTGTTGGCGTGGTCAGGAGCACTTGGTATGGTCCTTCCCACCTTTGGCTTGCCCAATCCTTCCTTCTGATGATTTTGATGAACACCCAGTCTCCTGGTCTCACTGCTTGTGGATCCTGTGGAGACAAAGGTTCTCCTGGCAGTAAATTTGCAGTGGACACTTCTTTAGACTGCAACATTTCTCTCATGTAGTCTGCTAGAGTCTTTCCTTCCTCCTTAGGTGGCGTCTGTATTGTGAACAGCGGTAATTTATATGGTCTGCCATATATTATTTCAAATGGAGTCAAACCACTGCTCGTTGGAGTTATTCTCATGTACAGTTTTACTAGGTCCAGACATTCTGGCCATGGCCTCTTTGTTTCTTCCATGCACTTTTTAAGCCTGGATTTAAATGTCCCATTTGTCCTTTTCACAAGTTCTGCACTTTGTGGACGATAAGCAAAGTGATTCTTTAAGGTTATTTGCAACCTGCTTACCATTTGCTGAATCACCTGATTCAGAAAATGAGGACCATTTTCACTGTAAATTTTCTGTGGGATGCATATTTCTTTAGCTACTGTTAATGCATCTGCGTGCTTTGCTGGAACTATTTCAACCCATTTTGAAAATGCATCAATCATTACCAGACAGTATTTGTAAGGACCACTTTGTGTCAGTTCATTAAAATCCATATGCATCACTTCAAAAAGGTTCCTTTAGTTCTGGAAACCTTCACTGTTCTGATCTAAAATTAAAATGAGGGTAATTTTTTAACACAGATCGTACAGGTTTTACAAAAAAATGTTTTTTTTGTATGAATTAAATCCTATGAATTAAATCCATATGTTACTGTATTATAGTTATCCCTCCCTTTTTGAGACATGGCAATTGCCCATGGCTCAAATAAGCTGCTGCTTGGACTAAGCTGTTAGGGAGAACTGCTCTGTCACAAACTATAGAATCTTTCTAGATTCATTGTTGCTCAATTTTTTACCCACATTTGTTTTTCTGCAGTTGGCTTTGTTTGTCTATTTAACAACACTTCTAGATCAATGATTTGCTCTGTTTTTTGCTCTAGGTAAATATCAGAAAGACCAAATTGTAGTACATCTACTACATGGGGGTCTAAGAATGTGGTTGAATGAAACTAGACCACTTCAGCTGAACTTTCTACAGCCATGATAGTTGCTCAAACTGCTTGCAGACATAGGGGTAGTGCTGCTGCTACAGGTTTGAGCTTATCACCACGAGGCTATAACAACACAGAAGTCGTAAAACTAGAGCTAAGACAGTTGCTGAGATAAGCTTTGCTTTTAGCTCTGTGAATTGCTGCTCTTGCTATAGCAATTCTTCACTTCCTGTATCTTTTTACCTTCTTCTGAGATAACATGGCCTGTAACAGACTCATTTCTGCACCCACTGCATTTTATCTTTGCTAACTTTGTTTCCCATTTTAGCCAAAATGATGTAGCAGCTTTTTTAAATGCAATTAGAAGGCCACCTATGTACATTAATACTTTATTTCCATGCTTTGGATTAAAGCTCTTTAAGCATGTTAAAATAGCCTGGATGAAAATTGTAGAACGGTCTACAAATCCCTGCGGCAGGCGTGTGTACGTATATTTTTTCTCTTCCTTGAAAGTAAAATCAAACCAAAACTGAGAATCTAGACATGGTCTAATTATTCCTGCATCCAATAAAATGTGTATATATATATATATATTCAGTGTTGGGTAAGTTACTTTAACAATGTAATCCGTTACAGTTACAAGTTACTTTGTTTAAAATGTAATTGTAGTGTAACTTTTTTGATTACTTTTAAAAAGTAATGTAACTAATTACTTTTGATTACTTTTTGATTACTTTAAGGTTTTAATGAGTATTGACCCATGTTCAACATTTAATTTTTGAGAACTGAATGTGAACCTTAAAAAAGCACTAAGCTGAAAGGGAACTGCAGACAGGCGGTCACAGGATGTCCACAAGTGTTTGTGTGTGACGATTTTTAAGTTTAAAACAAGGAGGATGGATTTTTCGGCAACTCCTTGCCAAAAATTGCATCCCCTGCTATCTCAGAGGAATTGACACTTGTATGACTCTATTCCTGTATATCCATCAGTAGTTAAAGGACAAGAGTCAGCAAATGCAAATTCTGCCCTGTAAAACAATGACAGCACAATTGTTGCTGTATGATCTGAAGCCCCATTTGGAGCTTTTAAACAGGCTTTGAAAAACTTTGATAATTTGCTGCTGTAATATTATAGATTTTTTAGAATAAAAAGCAGATGTGCATAATCAAAAATAACAGAAATACAATTATAGAGCATTCAGTATTGTAAGAAAGCCCACACTGTTTCTGGATAAATACATTATTGTATGAGTTAAGTTCTGTTCCGTTTTCTGCCTTTTTCGTTGTAAAACTGAAATGTCCCATGCTCCTGAATGCACCATAGCTTTCCGACGCTCACGAACTCAACACTGTGAACGCTGAGCTGTATACGCGCGTTTGATTTTCCGCTTTAGACAAAGTTTTGCAGTTTCACAACACACGTCGGCTCTCACGGTTTATTGTTGTGTGTGAATAACAAGAGGTGGCTGTCAACAAGCTTGAAGGCTGTCATTTTTGATGCGCTGCGTGAGCTGAAATAAAACCGTGAAACGTCCGCTCGCTTGCTGTTCTTTCAGAAGGCTCCACCAGCACAGGATGGATCATCAGAGTGATAGAGACAAGGAGCCGTAGCGGGAAACGGCGATACTTTATATTTTTAAAAAAATGTAACTACATTTGTAATTCTTAATATTTTCGGAAGTAACTGTAACTGAATTACATATTATCTTATTGTAACTGTAACGAATTACAGTTACACTTTTTTTGTAATTAAATTACGTAACGTCGTTACATGTAATCCGTTACTCCCCAACACTGTATATATTATATATATATATTCACCTTGAATGTTGAATTCACTGTGCTTTAACACATGTGGAATTATATAATTATCAAAAAAGTGTGAAACTGCAAATATATCTTATATTCTAGGTTCTTCAAAGTAGCCACCTTTTGCTCTGATTACTGCTTCGCACACACTCTGCATTCTCTTGATGAGCTTCAAGAGGTACTAGTTTGCCCTTTTGCTTTCACTCTGCGGTCCAGCTCACCCAAACCCATCCTGATTGGGTTCAGTTCCGGTGATTGTGGAGGCCAGGTCATCTGGTGCAGCACCCTATCACTCTCCTTCTTGGTCAAATAGCCCTTACACAGCCTGGAGGTGTGTTTGGGGTCATTGTCCTGCTGAAAAATAAATGATGGTCCAACTAAACCAAACCGGATTGAATAGCATGTACCTGCAAGATGCTGTGGTAGCCATGCTGGTTCAGTATGCCTTTAAGTTTGAATAAATCCCCTAACCCAGCAAAGCACCCCCACACCATCACACCTCCTCCTCCATGCTTCACGGTGGGAACCAGGTATATAGAGTCCATCCGTTCACCTTTTCTCCGTCGTAAAAAGACACGATGGTTGGAACCAAAGATTTCAAATTTGGACTCATCAGACCAAAGCACAGATTTCCTCTGGTTTAATGTCCATTCATTGTGTTCTTTAGCCTAATCAAGTGTATTCTGCTTGTTGGCTGTCCTTAGCAGTGGTTTCCTAGCAGCTATTTTACCATGAAGGCCTGATTCACACAGTCTCCTCTTAACAGTTATTCTAGAGATGTGTCTGCTGCTAGAACTCTGTGTGGCGTTGACCTCCTCTCTAATCTGAGGTGCTGTTAACCTGTGATTTCTGAAGCTGGTGACTCTGATGAACTTATCCTCCGCAGCAGAGGTGACTCTAGGTCTTCCTTTCCTGGGGCGGTCCTCATTTCAGCCAGTTTCTTTGTAGTGCTTCATGGTTTTTGCCACTGTACTTGTGGACACTTTCAAAGTTTTCCCAATTTTTCAGACTGACTGGCCTTAATTTCTTAAAGTAATGATGGCCTATTGTTTTTCTTTACTTAGAATTTGTATTATTGCAAGAAAAAAAGCAGCTAACAGTCTATTCAGTAGAACTATCAGCTGTGTATCCACCTGACTTCTGTACAACACAACTGAGGGTCCCATTTATAAGGCAAGAAATCCACTTATTAAACCTGAAAGTGGACACCTGTGAAGTGAAAATCATTTCAGGTGACTACATCTTGAAGCTCATCAAGAGAATGCAAAGTGTGTTCAAAGCAGTAATCAGAGCAAAAGGTGGCTACTTTGAAGAACCTAGAATATCTTATATTCTAGGTTCTTCAAAGATATATATGTAAAAAAATTCTCCCCCACAAAAATAAAGTTCCACACACAACACACCGTTTCATAAATGTTCCATTTATTGACTATGAGGTGTTAAAATACGCTGGATATGGTGATTAACTGTCACATTAATGAACAGCGCCATCTGCTGGTCATTTAAAATACCTGTCGCAGTTAAATCTCTCTGACACTCAATAGATGACTTTATTCAGAGTAAATCCTGTAGCTATAAAAAAATATATAAATATATATTACATCTAAATATATGTATTAGACCTGCTTTAATTTAAAACACAGAAGTTTCGATGAGGGCAGAAAATACAACGAAAGTTTCTCCATGCCATGCCTTTATTTTGAAGGGCACCGGACCGGCGGGCTTGAAAGCCACGCCCACTTCTGAAACCGAAAATTGAATGGTATTTCCGTTTTGGGGGCGAAAACGAAAAAACCAAAATCAAGCCGTTTAATGGATTTTGGTTTTATGTGCAGAAACCACAAAACGGGAAAACGAATCGTTTTCTCCTTTTTTGTTTTGTGGAACAAAAGTTGGCTTTTTTGGGAAGTGGATGAGACAAACGAACGTCTAATAAGGATTTACAGATGCAGGAAACAACGACAGATGCTGAGGTTCATTGCGCTGCTAAGCAGATTCATCTCTGGAAACCGTGTGGCACGGTAAAGAAGCTAGTATTATTATGAATGTTTGACATTTGAATGGAGTGTGAATCGGGACGTGCAGCCAGACACGCCGGAAAACCCGCTGACAGTCAGCTGACTGTAAGGAGATGACGCGGTATGGGGTGCCCCCAGGGACATATATCAAAATTAACTTCCATATACACATGTTAAATTAAACTCTTCCATATAATATAGTGAAAACCGTGCATAAACACTAGTGAAATGCTCTCACACACACTAGTGAAAACATTTACCTCTTATATAACCTACTGAAAACCGTGCACAAACACTAGTGAAAAGCTCTCACATAAACTAGTGAAAACATTTACCTCTTATATAACCTACTCAAACGTTCTCATACAAAGTAGTGAGAACTGTTCATATAAACTGGTGAAAAGCTTTACCTTTCATATACACTACTGAAAAGCTTTCATAAACACTGCTGAAAAGCTTTTATATACACTACTGAAAAGCTTTTATATACACTACTGAAAAGCTTTCATAAACACTACTGAAAAGCTCTCACACACACTACTAAAAAAGCTTTTATATACACTACTGAAAAGCTCTCACACACACTACTAAAAAAGCTTTTATATACACTACTGAAAAGCTTTTATATACACTACTGAAAAGCTTTCATATACACTACTGAAAAGCTTTCATATACACTACTGAAAAGCTCTCACACACACTACTAAAAAAGCTTTTATATACACTACTGAAAAGCTTTTATATACACTACTGAAAAGCTTTCATAAACACTACTGAAAAGCTCACACACACTACTAAAAAAGCTTTTATATACACACTACTGAAAAGCTTTTATATACACTACTGAAAAGCTCTCACACACACTACTAAAAAAGCTTTTATATACACTACTGAAAAGCTTTTATATACACTACTGAAAAGCTTTCATAAACACTACTGAAAAGCTCTCACACACACTACTAAAAAAGCTTTTATATACACTACTGAAAAGCTTTTATATACACTACTAAAAAAGCTTTTATATACACTACTGAAAAGCTTTTATATACACTACTGAAATAGCGGTTTAGCGTTGTAGCATTTGACAGGATCCGGAACAGGGTCTCAGTTGAAGCCAAAATAAAGTTGAGAAATGCCCCTGCTCCTGTGAGGTGTTCAGCGGGTAGCTGAGCAGTAGTGTTGGGTCGATGAGGCGTCATGAAGTGTTTCGACACGTTGCCAAACTGTATTGATACTGTGCCGATACTGTGTCACTGAATACTGACACCTGCTGGACGTTAAAAATCCCTACAGGCAACCTAGTTGACAGCGTTAACTGACACTGATTAGATGACCTAGTATACACAATAATACAATTTAAGTCATTGTATGTTGCATTGTATTATTTCATATTGTCATTTGAATTTAAAATATCTTTGATTTTTTTTATACAGTCAATAAATAATGTGAACCTGTATCATAACGTAATAACCTCTAAGTAAAAATGTTGTGAATGAGGATGCTTGTGGACTGGCATTTTTTTTTTTTTTACAAATTTTTATTCAAAAAAATAAGTTGTTTCGACGTTTTGATATTGAATATTGAATCTGTTACGCTTTTTTGATATCACTTCTCCAGCAGTAGAAAATACCCGATGAAGCACAGATGATGCTGGAGTTCAGAGAAATTGTAATGAAAAGCGGAAGAGGTTTGGACAGACTGTCTTTTCGTTTTTCCAGTATATCATAGGATCTTGGGACCCTCTGCCAAGTATCTGTGCACCTCCTGGATAGCATTAGCTGGCACTTTTGGTCTGCCTGCCCACTTCGATGTCAAATGTTGCCAAATGTTATGTAAAAAGAACAAATTGGCATTTTAGTACATGATTTATAAACAACAAACATGCCCAATAACATGCCTGAAGTAGGGGGAGACAGCTTTTGTGAAGATGGTCCTGGCTAGGGCTCATTTGGGGTCGTCAGATGATTTATTTCAATATCCTCAGCCGCACATCGCTTTTCTAAGACAACGAAGGAACGCTCTCAGTTCTGAACAATTTCTTTGTGCTGCTCTTCATTTTTATGCCAACGGCAGCTTTTTAATAACGTAGGAGACACAGAAAACCTCTCAGAGGAAACTGTATGTTGCGCTGTCAGAAATGTTATTCAGTTACACTTTAAAGGTGTTCCATAGTCAGAGACCCACAAGATTAATAAAATAACTATGCAGAATGAAAGCAATAATTTATTCTGTATCAAATTTCGGCACTTCCAGCTCTAAATTTCCATTCCATATAGCCTATGTAGTTAATATAAAGTGAGATTGGCAGATTAAACATCTACAAGACAATCAGTGTCAACTCATTTTTAGAAGGATTGGTGAACAATGGCACAAAGATGAACATATCAGTTATTTCAATAACACACACCATCCCATCATTAATTGCATATGTTGAATATAGGCAATTAATGCTTTAGTTGAGTACTGTTAAACATAAAACTTTTAACTTAACCTTGCCTGGTTAAGCTGTACTTTATCATGATTTGCTGACATGTCCTTTCAATGCTTTTAGTAATGATTGCCCCCCCCCCCTCCACACACACACACACACACCCTTTTGTGTTGAACTAGTGAAGTGTGAGAAAACAGCTTTAATTCTCCATCACATAACTTTCATATTGCGCATGCATTGACTTTTTCAACAATTACTATTTTTATTATATATTACTTAATTTTCTCTAGCGGTTTTCAGCAGCAACGGCATTGTTTCTTATGGTTTAATATTGTCCATATGCCTTCTTTAAAGATTTCTAATTCTACTCGCAGGACATGCGCATTTCCAAGCTTATTTCCTGTCGTTGCCATGGCGAATCGCGTTATTTGCGTTCCATTGATCGGGCTTTTTTTCATGCTCGTGTTCACGTTCAACTCATGGTTGATCGGGCGCTGTGTTTAGTTACCTGACTTATATCATCTGTTTTCAAATCAGAAACGCTGAGTATGACAGAGTGATGTACAACCCACTCAAGGTAGTTCAGCCGTTTTTTTCTGACACAAGACTCAGAACAAAGACGCACAGCGCAACCTGCCCAACCATAAAGGCGTCTGCCAAACCCATCAGTGGTGCGCTCCGATCAGCACCTGGCACTCACAGAGCGAGACTGCGGAACACCATCTCACCAGAGTTGTAAAATGGTTAAAAAAAGAACGAACAGTTCAGCTTGGCTTTTATTTACTGCGCAGCATAGCTTTGATGTGCGTGCTGAATCCAGATGCGCGAATGCACACGCGCGCAGCTTAGAGGGAACAGAACACTGCTTATAAACACAGTTTGGCGCGTCCGTCAGTTCGAAACAGTTCCTGTATCGATCACGTGACTTTCCCCGCGCATCGACACAGGGTTTGCTCTATGAGCTCGACGCATGCGCCGATGCATCGGTGTTGCCGGACCCATCACTACTCAGCAGTAATCAATAATTTTATTCGGCCGGAGCTTGCACAAAATGTACAGAGCTAACCGGAATGACCTCTGTTTATAATAACTTCCGGGTTAGTGACATTCCTTCCTGTTTCACTGAAATGCCTTCCGTTTCAAGTGAAATGCCTTCCGTTTCAACTGAAATCCGTAGCTTTTCAGTAGTGTGTGTGAAAGCTTTTCAGTAGTGTGTGTGAAAGCTTTTCAGCAGTGTGTATGAAAGCTTTTCAGTAGTGTATATAAAAGCTTTTCAGTAGTGTATATAAAAGCTTTTTTAGTAGTGTGTGTGAGAGCTTTTCAGTAGTGTATATGAAAGCTTTTCAGTAGTGTATATGAAAGCTTTTCAGTAGTGTATATAAAAGCTTTTTTAGTAGTGTGTGTGAAAGCTTTTCAGTAGTGTATATGAAAGCTTTTCAGTAGTGTATATGAAAGGTAAAGCTTTTCACCAGTTTATATGAACAGTTCTCACTACTTTGTATGAGAACGTTTGAGTAGGTTATATAAGAGGTAAATGTTTTCATTAGTTTATGTGAGAGCTTTTCACTAGTGTTTGTGCACGGTTTTCAGTAGGTTATATAAGAGGTAAATGTTTTCACTAGTGTGTGTGAGAGCATTTCACTAGTGTTTATGCACGGTTTTCACTATATTATATGGAAGAGTTTAATTTAACATGTGTATATGGAAGTTAATTTTGATATATGTCCCTGGGGGCACCCCATAACGCGGTCTGCTCATGCGCTCTTTATCAAAAAACTGGGCCAGAAATAAAACCAGGCCGAGACCTACTCAAGAGCTGGTCTGCAGTTAGCGCGGTCCGGTTATGTTTAGCGCGGTCTGGTTCAGTCTGCTGACCGTTTACACACAAGAGTTATCTCGGTTACCGAGCTCGGACTGGTCTCGGCTCGGTTAAAAAAAGTGTAGTGTAAACGGGCCTAATGGTGGAGGATTTGAAGCAGGCTGGCACGTGACATGTCGCCAGTGAGGTGTTAAAAATGTCTGTGAACACTGGAGACAGCTGATCAGCACAGTGCTTCAAGGTGGATGGAGAGACAGAGTCTGGTCCAGCAGCTTTCCTGGGGTTCTGTCTTCTGAAGAGTTTGTTGACATCTCTCTCGTGAATGGAAAGAGTTGTCACTGAGGAGAGGTGGAGGTGATCTGTTGGGTGGTGTCGTGGGGGTGGTTGCAGGACTGTCCCTTTGTCTGTTGAAACGACAGTAGAAATTGTTCAGGTCGTTTGCTAACTGTCGATCGTTCATGGAGAGGGGGGTTTTAGGCTTGTAATTTGTTATCTGCCTGAGACCTTTCCAGACAGAAGCAGAGTCGTTGGCTGAAAACTGGTTTTGCAGCTTCTCAGAGTACAGTGGGTGATCAAAACATCGTTCCTGCAAGCCAGGCCAATAACAACCCTAACCACTCCTCGTTACAGAGGAGTGGACCAGTTTCGGTTCAATGACTTTAACGACTGCCCATTACTAAGGGGATGGACCTGTTTCTGTTGACTTTGCATGTTATCTAAGCCATTACAAGGCCTTTGTTGGGCAGTAGTATAAAGCTTGATGTTCCACATTACTCCAGACTTTTTGAATTGAGAAAGCTCCCTGGATAGGAAGCGAAACGTCTTCAAACTACGGAAAACAAGTCCAGTTGCTTTGTTTTTTTACTCTTTTTGGAATGACCATGACCTGGATGACTGAGAATCTTCACCAGCATCCTATCACAGAACCACACCGGAGTTCTGAGAGCTCCTGACAGTGACTCACAAATGTTTGTACAAACAGACTGCATGCCTGGTGCTTGATTTTATACACCTGTAGCCATGGTTTCCATTTTTTGGATGGGTGAGCAAATGGTTTCTTATATTATGCATGTTTAGTTTTCGAATTTGGCCAAATTGTAGACCCAAATTTGCATGTGAGACACCTAGATCCTCATGTTACCCTTTTCCCCTTTATTTTTAAATGGTAAATGGACTAACTTGTATAGCGCTTTTCCAGTCATGCTGACCACTCAAAGCACTGTACACTAGAGCCACATTCACCCAATCGCTCTCACTAACGTCCACACATTCATACACCGATACACAGCTTGGTATGCTTAACATTTTTCAGAAATGGGCAAGCAAATAAATCTTGACATCGTTTACCCATACTTCATTCGTGTCAGGAGAGCCTTACATGTAACTTAATACTCATATATATAAACATAGTGGTACTGGCTCTCCTTTGGTATTTGTGTGAAGGCTTCCCAACCACCATTGGGTGTCTGAAGTAGAATCTGTGCATGTGTTAGATCCTAATGTGTAAAACAGTTGGAGGTATAACTTTATTGGGAGAACTACACTTTCATGGCAACTACAAAATAGGAAACAGCTTGACCTTAAAATATCTGAAATCGTTTTTCCTTTGCAGACCCTTTAACGTGTTCCATGCCAGTGGCTACACCAGATACAGCCATGCTCAACACGTTTGCAGAGATACTTTGAATTTAGGACACATTTCTCTCTTATTGTGTGACAATAACATTATTGCCGTATTGTGCATTTGTTACAATCTACGAGTGTTTGCTTAATTATAAGATTTAGGTTCCTGTATTTTTCTGTTTTCACCTTTTAGTGTTGTTTATTTAGCTGTTGATTCTGTTTATTAGGCCCAAGCAGCGAAGCGCTGTGAAAGCCTAATGTTTTTGGAGGAATTCTTCTCCAATATTTTTCCACCTCTTTTACTGACTTATTGGAGGCCTAAACGTACATGAAAACTCATTAAAATTTCCCCAAAATGGTTCCAGGCATGGAATAGCAGTATTATAAAGGAATTGAAATGGGCGTGGCCAAACAGCTCTATTCAATTCAATTTTATTTATAAAGCACCAATTCATGAAACATGTCATCTTAAGGCTCTTTACAAAGTCAAATTCAATCAAATCCTCTAGGTTGGTCAGAAAGTTTCCTCTCTACGGAAACCCAGCAGGTTGCATCAAGTCTCTCCAAGCAGCATTCACTCCTCCTGAAAGAGCGTAGAGCCACAGTGGACAGTCGTCTGCATTGTTGATGGCTTTGCAGCAATCCGTTATACTGAGCATGCATGAAGTGACAGTGGAGAGGAAAACTCCCCTTTAACAGGGAGGAAAACCTCCAGCAGAACCAGGCTCTACATCGCATCCTACAATTAGATAGGCTTACTGGTAAGATTCTTTTTTTAGGGTTCCAAGCAGGGTCCGAAATTAACACTCGCCACTCGCCAACTGCGAGTAAATTTCCCGTTTGGCGAGTGAATTTGAGAGGGCTAGCTGCCACATGGCGAGTAAATCTTTGTACCAAATAAATTAAAAATAAAATAAAAATAAAGCCCATCTGGGCTGCGGATGATCCGTTCACAGAGCTCAGTCTAGACCCGCCTTCTGTGGAGCTGGTTCAGCTTCTTTCACATCTTATTTCTGGGGAGAGCGGCTCCCAGATACTCCAGTCATGGCTGCATGCTGGATCAGAAAACAGATCTGCTAACCATATACAGTCTAAAACGCCAATTAGTCTGTTTATAAGTTTCGTTTCTATTAATTCTGCATTTAACTACGTGTGCTGTTTCTGTGCCTCAGCGCTGTAATTGCGCCTCTCTCCTCCCTTCCCTCGGACCCAGGTGCTTTTATCAGCGGCCAGCCTTTAAAACGTGAATCACTGCGTTTAATGTCCTTCTACTCGTACCAAAATGTTCCAATTAAAATCCATAGGAGAGTCAGTAGCTGTGTTTAATGCTCTTTTGTATTTAACAACACAGAGCCAGTGGCGCTTCGGTGGGCTGCTGCCTTGCGCTTGAATTCAGGTGCGCAAAATTACGTTACATGTAATATAGGTGCGGACTTTTTAAGGAACTTAAAAGCTGAAGCCCCTGAAATCAGGGGCTTCAGCTCAGACCCATTATTCCTTCTCTTCCCTCTAAAGGAGCCCTTCACAGTCTTCATTTATGCATTTTCCCCACTGTTTATCCAGCAGCTGGATCATGTGTAAAGACGCAGCGTGAACCCCTGCGTGCTTTAAGTGTTGCAGCTGAGGGAAAAATGTTGGACTGTAAAGGCTTGATGAAACTCTGCCTCATTCACAAATGAGACCAACATGGATAGAATAATGATAATCTGTAGTGTTTTTTATTGCCTGGATGTGAATCTGATAATTCATATTGTGCCTTTTATAATAAACTTAATATTTTCCTATCAAAGGTAGGAAACAAAGATTTCTCTTGCAGGGTCCAGTCAGCCACGTCCCCCAACCACGACCACCAAAAATTAACATAATCTCACTCTTAATTTTTGGTAAAAATTGAGAGATCTGGTGAGGATTAATATTTTGGCTGGTAAAAAATATGCCTGGCCGGTTGATTTTTACATCTACCGGCCAACTTGGCCGGTGAATCAGGAAGTTAATTTCGGACACTGGTTCCAAGCCCGCACTGCAGAAAGAACGGGCTATGCAAGGCATAGCCGTTCGTCTGCTCTGTGAACAGAGAACCCTATTGTTTTTCGTCCGTTTTTGTATTATTTATTCCTTATTATTCTTCTCCGCTAAAACACGTTGTGCGGCCCATGCGGACTTGTAACGAATCGATTGAATCAGGTATCCAAGTACAGAATGTGCACCACTACTCAAACCCAGAAATTCAGACCCCTCAACAACTAGGGGGTGCTATAACAAAGGACAATGCATTTCGGCCTGTAACCACCAAACTACTGGTCCCACACTCAAAATCTTTATATCACTTTATTGGATGATTGTGCATCATAAAGGGAATTGGCACACCTTTCGTTTCCCAGCTACTTTTCACGCTACATGCTACAAAGGTTAAACCTTTGTTAAACTCCTCCTACATTTTTTGTGCAATCCACGCAAAACTCCATATATAACAGTGTAATGGACAAATAAAAAAAGTTATCGCGGCGGATTTTTTCATTTTGACTTTTTCGAAAGGTAATGCTAAAATGAGTGATTGTTAGCTAACTAGATCTAAATATAATTGCTGATTATTCTAAAACCATAACATATTTTAACATGTCCTTCATAACCCTTCCCCATATAAGATTTTGCACACGTGACCTGCGTTTGAGGATTGTCCATCACTAGGGGGCGCTGTGATGTCAAGAAATCTACTACGCAAGAATGGCTGATTGGATTTTTACAAAACCTTCTTTATTCCCTTCTAGTCATAGCCCTAAACTTAAGTATTAAATATGGTAATGATTGAAACAAGTGGGCGGGGCCTATTTGCAAAAGTGTGAAAAAAAACTTGAAAACTAGAAGAAATTCACCTAAAATCAATGTTTTGGTGTAATGAGCTCAGATTTTCAGGATGTATTCCTTGAATAAGGTGTAACAATTCTCTCACTGCGTATATTGAAGTTTTTGAAAGTCGCACGCTCTGATTTTTTTAAAAGTTTGGAAAATGGAGAAATCAATGTATTTTCCACAAATATTGTTCTAGGCCAACGAAAATGTGGATATTTGTTGATCACATGGAGAATGAACATTGATTTCAATTTGGTAAAAATCCAGGCAATTTTGACCTATTTACAAGACATTGAAATTTAGATGTACAAGACTATAAAGTTTAATTTTCTTTTTCTCTGAAATCATTTTATTAATGACCATTAAAAAAATCAAGTGCTTAGAGAAAGCAATCTTGGACATTCATGAATATTTTCAGCAATATTTAGAGCAAACCGTTAATTTGTAATGAATTTTCTTTTTTTAATTTGACATAAAACATTTTGTAAAGATGGAGCATTTCAGAAAATGAGGTTATTGCAAAAGAGCATTATTAAATAATGATTGATTCTTAACAATATTCACTATTAATTTCTTTGTAGGTATGTTTTAAGTGGACATGTACAGGAGGTATTGTCACACCAAATTGATCCAAGCTGCCCCTACATTGCTCTGAAGACCAAGGTTACTCCATCCCAGAGAATACGAGACAAACCAAATCTAATGGAACTGTCTACTGTGCACATTCTACATGCATGGCTGGGTAAATATTTTTAATATCTACTGTGAAATTATGATAATTTTTTCAATTTTCTATTGATCAGCAATAAATAAGAATTGAATGACATTTTGAATTACTTGCATTTTTATTCACGTTGCAAATAAATTGAATACATGATTGATATTTAACAAATTGTTTTTATTGTGAAAATTTTGATTTTAATTCCAGTTGTACACTTATATTGAATGGAAAAGAATACTTAAAATACAAATAATGGAAAAAATACCATTTCAAATTCAGTGTAAAAATTTTACACAGAAAATAATTAAAATAAAATAATTTCAAACAAATGTGTCACTTCTTGAGTGAGAGAATTTTCTCATTTACATAACTAGTTTAGGTTGCAGAGCGCAGAACAAATGGTAACTACACTGTCGGCATGTGGGACCATGTGCATTGTCATATTCGAACTCAAGATGTTAAAGTTCTTCAGTTTCTCTATAGGTCTCTCAACATGATTGCGCACATGAGCAATCCTGCGAGACAGTTCAACCTCTTTAGCAGATAATTGGGTCTTTACCTTGGTAAATGAAGGTAGAACAAGTGTTGCACCATGGTTGGCCAAGTCTTCTGAAATTAAAAATCCCCGGTCTGCCAAAACCTGGTCACCATACTGAATGTTGTCCAGAAATCCACTTCTGAGTGTGATCACTTTGTCTGATGCTCTCCCACCAAATGCTTTTGAAACAAAAGAAATGGCCCCTGTTGGTGTTGTTGTATAATTATACACTGTTCAAAGTTATTTAATGTTTATTAAATAACCCTCTGTTAAGTATTGTCTGGTGATGATCAGCTCTGAAGCTGATATCAAGACAATGGTTGAAAGGGATGATTCGAGCACTAGCGATCTTTTAACAGCAAAACCTGCACACACATAGAATAAAGGAGTGACAACTTCTTTTCAAGTTGAAGAATTTAATAACAGAAATAAAATGAACATCCAGAGAACATCCAGATCACTATGTAATGCTGTTTATCTGAATTAACACAATATTTCGATTAACAAATGCTCTCTACTAGGCTAGTGAAACTTAACTAAACTACTAAGCAAAATGAAGATAAAAATAAGCTAAGCTAAGGAACTATTTACATGCAAAAACAAACAAAAGACAAAACAAAAGTTGTCGATCATAATCAGATTAATTCGGTGAATCCTTGTTCACTGCAGATCTGATAAAAAAAAACATGGAATGGAGTTAAAAACATTTGGCATGTGTATCAATCCATTCACAATGCAAAGCCCAAGTTAAACAGAACATTATTTTGAGTAAATAATATTCTAAAGACTGATTTGCCCAGTAAAATCATTTAAACCCTTATGACCAGGTTTGTTAATGCGATTCTCCCTCCGGGCGTCTGGGGTCGCTGTGGCAAATCGGTGGCTAAAAGGTTACAGCATAAAGTTATCAAAATTGCCTTTACACAAACATTAATATTCGATATTAATGCGGGGATAAGGCTCATAGCACCATCGAAGGATGGCCGAGAAGAACGGTTCAGCTTTTATGCTTTAAAACACTCCTTTTGAAATGTCCGAAACCGGATGTTAGCAAGGCTAATAGCAGTTTGGCTAGCGGGCATTCGGCGCTAACAATAAAGGCTTTAGCTTTATTTTTAGTCATGAGTGGGCTGGATACGTACACATTAATGTCCCACCAATGTATGAAACCCTTGTGGAGGTAACGTTGTTATTATAACCATAGAACACACTCAAATGATATTAGCAATACCATAAACGGAAGGCTAGCGTGAGCTACTTCCGTTAGCCCTTTGTTCTAAAGCAACCATGTGTACAACGGTTTACAAGACATTTCCCAATAAACCTTTTAACTTCTCCCACAGCTCTTCCTGCCCAAACCTGTGTTTTGCCTCGTGTGAGTTTTGTTCAGTTTGGCCATTCCAAGGAAGGAGCATTGGAAGCAGGGAAGTTGTTGGTTTCTCTTGGCAGGCTAGCGTTTAGCTCTGCAGCCATGAGCTAACCCACAGCATGGTCGCGGTCGGAGGCCTGGTCTCTGCCACATTCTCTGACTTGGGTGCAGCCCGATTTAATAGTCTGATCGCTCAGCTTGTCTGGTGAGGGAAGGCATCCACCGTCTCACATCTGCTTTCCTCCACCAGCTGACAAAATGAACAAAGCTGTTTCGGCACCCCTTACTTTGCGTCTGGTTTATGCAGAAGTCAGAGTGAACTTAGCTCTGTCTCAGCAGTTCCTCTGATGCCAGGGAGGATCCTCCACTGAAGCGGGCAGACGAGTTTAGCAGACCCTGGATCAAGCATGGCTGGTCCAGGCACCTTCCTTCAGCTGCTGGCTTGTGTATCGGTCAGGCCCGTGCAGGGCCCATGGTGCGAAATAGTTTCCTGGACTGCTCCAGGACAAGGTGGCCTGAGCAGCTTGTCAGGAGAAAGTCTGAAGAAGTCTGAAGCTGCAGGAGATAGAGGCTCTTTGTCTGTGGGAGGAAGGTGTTATAGCAGGCATCCTGCTGAGAGAGAGAGAGAGGCCGTCCCCGCTGGCTCTCTCTCCTCTGTGGCTGTGTCATCAGAATTCAATCTGATTCAATGAAACCATTTTGATGATCATGGCGGTAATATCACAACAGTGTTATGGAAACCAAAAACTTTATGGTGTTATTATGTTTGTAGTTAGACCATGTCTGTGCTCTAGCTGTTAGCTTTCCAGGTCTCTGAATAAAGACTAAACAGTCAATGATGCTGGAACACCTTGGGTATGAGACCCTGAATACGTGTGGCATATTTGCTATCAGGTTATCTCTCTCTGGCCACTGAATAAGGAAACAAAGTTTTCTAGCCAGTCTTGGAAGTCCTTGATTAAGAATGTCCGAAATTGTGGTCAGCAAAACATTAAACCGTTGCTTGTTCAATAAGGTTGACAAACGCAAATTTTCCTCTTGAAGTCGTCCTAACTCTGCATAGAGCTGCTGAGTTTCCTTCCGGAGGTCACAAATTTTCTGCACACAAGAATCATGAATTGATGTTGACGGCTCTGTAATAAATAAATAATGTTACATGAAAATCATAATCTCACATCAAAGATCACATTTTTGTAAACTTCTAAATACAAATATTGTAATTTTTTAAAAATCAAGGAAGAAAAAAAATTAATTGTGACAACCTGAAAAGTCTTTTTCTGGGGAAGTTGATCTCTTTTCCTGCCTGGCCAGGTCTAAAAGAACTGATGCTGCCTCCACATGCTGCTTTCTGATTTCTCGTTTTTCTGCCCTTAAAAATCTGGACTGTCTTTGTCCACTATCTGTCTGTCTCCTTGCCTCATCATAGCCCAAGTTAATGGAGGGGACATAGTCTGGACTTGAAACACATCATTGCTCTTGGCACCTAAAATGTGGAACTGACATTTTACATCGTTGCAAAAACCGTCATCATTAATTGTATTAATTTAATTTAGTGGCACAGTCACTGATGAGAAAGGGGACTCAGACAGAAAAAAAATAACAAATGTACTGTCAGGGGTAATCTGGTGATTTTACCAGAAAAATAAATCTCGTATGCTTAATCTAACTAAATTAATAAACCAACCTTCCCATCCCAATCATAGTCATAGAGCTACATGTACTCACATTCAGTGTGCTCTTTATAGTTATTTTTTAAGCAATGATAAATTACAGATATTTTTAAAACACATCTTAACGAAAAAAACCTTACCAGTCACAAAATGCAGATGACAAACTCGGTCATGATCTGCCGGCTCCCACGGTTGGCCATTCAATGTTCTCCGCTTTATCGCCGCAATCCAGAGCTTTCTTCTTTGATCTGGTTTCTTGGGAAACCGGTAAAAACTTTTATGATTATATCTGTTGAATCTATTAATACAGCCGATCACGCAGCACAAAACGACCATGGTTAATAACCTTAGTTTTTATCACCGCAGGCGGCCATTTTTAATTTTTCTGCCAACCAGTTAGTCACGTGACAAATTTGTGACGTCAGGGCGAATGTCTTCTGTAACCCCAGTCGGTCGAGGCAGATGACCGTTCATACTGAGCCCGGTTCTGCCGGAGGTTTTTTTTTTCCCGTTAATGGGTGGTTTTTCTTCCCACTGTCGCTTCATGCTTGCTCAGTATGAGGGATTGCAGCAAAGCCATGTACAATGCAGACGTCTCTCCCTGTGGCTCTACGCTTCTCCAGGAGTGAATGCTGCTTGTCAAGACTTTGATGCAATCAACTGGTTTCCTTATATAGGACATTTTGACCAATCTGTATATCTGACCCAATCTGTATAATATGATTGAACTTGATTTTGTAAAGTGCCTTGAGATGACATGTTTCATGATTTGGCGCTATATAAATAAAATTGAATTGAATTGAATTGAATGGGTGAAAGATGATTCCACGTACTACAAAGTGTTTTGAGTTGGGGGAAAAAAATGTAAAATGCATGTAAAACATTACGGTGTTAATGTGAGGAATAAGGAAAAAACAATAGCTATAGCTGTAAGAATTGATAAAGTGAGTTTATTTAGCTGAATGCAATAATAATATTATTGTGTGCAGGCTAGGTTTTTTGTTGTTGCTGATCAAAAAGCTGGATCAGATTCCATGGATTGCCACAGGATGGCGAGCCTGTGCCCTGAGCAGAACTGAACCTCCGTTGAAGAACTCCATTCTTCTCACTCACGTGAACTTCCCAGTGGTAACAACACGAACCACTGAACAAAGAAAAAAATGACTGAACTCGCAACATAATTTGACTTGACTGACGACTGAAATATATTGAGCTCAAAGGGAGTGGAGTTTTGATTTTTTGACATACTAGTTTATCAATATTGTTGTACTTGTTAAACTGTATTCTATGTATTTCTATCTT